>JAGSMS010000012.1:0-2400000 GCA_029286595.1 Bhutanitis thaidina | reverse complement strand
TCTCACCGCCAGTTAGACGTTACTGACCAACGATAAAATAATGAAAACTTCTTAATTGCTTTTATTTATTTAATTTCTTTATATCATAAATAAATAAATAATACACGATTCAGTATTGACAGGCTCAGTGAGATTGGATTAGGTTGCAAGTCAAGTCATTAGCTTCCTTCATTTCACGTCGACAAAGTTGTTGCATTTACATCTACTTATCTGCATAAGCGTGATGTGCCGCGAACTTTGCACGTTCCCGCTACAATCGTGTTAAGACTACGTTAACGAAATGACAAGCAGTGCTAAATCGTATTACACAATCCTACTTCCTAATAATATCATACGTGAATGTATATTGTGCCGGCGTAAGAATCTGCCATATACGTGGTAGAGCCAAGCGGCGGCTTTTGATGCTACTCGAGTAGGCCGGCACGTCCGGGTTAGTACCACGGCCTCGCAGACTACCAACGTGAAGAAGAGGCATTTTGTGCTTCTGCGTTTGGTTCGCCACTAGCCAGCCAGCCGGAGGCAAACTACCCCTCCCCATCCGCTTCCTCATCCTTCTTCCCATCTCCCAAATACCCTTAAAGGCCGCCTACGTACGTGTAGCACCTCGGATGCTGCAGATGTAGGCGACGGTAATAACTTACCATCAGGTGAACCGCGGAAAAAAAAAAGACTAAAACTGACTAATGGAAAAGCTTTAAAAATCGCAATGGCGGGCGTCAGATGGCGGAATAACCATCTTGAAAAATACCAGACCGATGAGGGCAGCAGATTCCACGGTGCCACTTTAATCTAATCATTTTATGTTCAGCTGTAAAAATATATTTAAATCAAGCTTGATAAATGGGTACATTTTTTCTCGGAATAGGACAAAGGCTGCTTTTTATGTCGATCAGGAGTTCAAGTACAAAATTTAAGACGACGAGGATGAAACCGGCGACAGTCGTTAATCTTATTCGTTTGTTTTTTCGATGTTACATTCAAGTTCGATTTCATTTTCATTTCAATATCGCAATTTTTGCAAATTCTACAAATACTAAAACCATTTGAAATAATGTACTGAAAGATCTCTTATAATCTGAACAGTAGTTCCGGTTTTAGTAAGACACATTATTATTTTTTTACGTTACTGAAGGCAGTCCCTGGTTATGTCGAGATCAGGAATAAGTGCCGGAATGACTAAAACCACCTCGGTTTTGAGATACGCTATTGGCCTGGAGGCCATGTATGCTTCGGCGCAAGAGGCTCGCGAGCAGAAGTTCTGCAATTAAACCAGCTTAAGCGGCAACGACGCTGCTGGCGCTGGTGCGTCTCTGAGTCGTGATGCTGGTGTCTCCTGCTGTATCGCTCCTGTCAAATGGACAAAACACTTCCAACAAAAACTAGAGGGGAGCTTGCAGCAACCCAAGCGCCCCTTTTAAGGAGGTGTAAAACCTCGGCTTGGATTACCGTCGGTCCCAGAGTTATTTTTTTTAATTAGAATACTAGCAACGCTATTTATTAAGTAACATTACTAATATTCCTGTTAACCTTCCAACTAAGCGTTGCAGCTTGTATCTGGAGTGGTTCACGACAATAGTCGAATGGCGGGCTCGAACTTACGACGTCATGTTTCGTAACTAACCTAACCTAACCCATTTGGCTATTGGCGCTTAAAAAAACAGTTATATTCTATTTCTAACTATGAAACGGAACAAGCATCGTTACGACCTTCGAAAGTTATATTAAACAGTTGCCAGGACATTACATATTTTGAATAGTTTAGAGTTTTCTTTACTAGGTAGTTAACTGCTTCTCAGCTATTTCTATTGACAATCAGCAGGAAAACCACTGACTTGAAAAATATGGATAGCCAGAATAATAATAGACACGTATCACATCACTTATGTACACCCTTAACCTTTGCTCACTGGTCATTATATCCTCTGCAAACTGGTTGCCTGGTAGAGATCGCTTCTAAGATAAGGCCCCCAATTGTACCTTAGTATATTTTATGTTTCTTTTTAAAAATAAAATCCTATTTTTGTTAATTGCTGTACAATAAAGTATATTTCATTCATTCATTCGTTCACATTCCATCTTAGTCATCAGGCGTGGTAATGCTTTTATAACCTCCTTTCACTGAAATTGTTTACAGATGTCCACGGGCTGCAGTACCGACGTCCCAGTTTATTAAAAAAAAAACACAGTTCTCAATATATTACTTGCTTTGTTAAGAAGACAATATCATGTACTTTCTAGCCTAAATTCCACACTAGTAACAAATACTCTTTAAGTTTGTATTCATGTACTAATAACATCATTCGTATCAAATTTAAGCTCCATCCACATATATTTCCTTTCAACTCGAGATGTCTTCCTTGTATTTATGTTTTCTTCAATGTCAGATTACGAAATTGCTTTCACGTTTAGGAACGAGGCATTTCGCTTATTCTTTGTATCGCTTCCTTACGTAATATGAATCTATTTAAAAATAAGTTTGAGTGTATTTTATTTTTTCTAAGTTACCTGTTGGCCAAGTGCTAATTATTAAGTAATTTTAACGTGGGTATAGTGCTTCCATCTATCTATCACTGAAGTCAGTAACCGGAATTAATAAGTGAGGTCCGCCCACCCGCACTGAAGTATCAAGGCGAACTCTTCCCGACGACTAGGAGGCCTTTGCCTATAATTTATACTTTTTTTAAATCATGTACTGTGCAATTCTCATAACATATTTTTTTTTTTTAATTTTTCATGTTACACATTATTTTCGAGATATCTAGGAATAAATCCAGGATGAATAAAGTTTTTTCTTAACGTATGGATTTAATTTTAGTTACATTCGAAACAGTTTTGGAACTGTTACGATAGACTGCGTTAATTTATTAATATCTTAAAATCTCTCACTACAGTTTCAGTTTAATCCGGGTTAAGAGTTTAAAACTCTAAGAACTTGAGTTGGCAACATTCGATATAGGGAAAAGTCTAAGAAAGTTTGGTTTTCTACTAATGCTGCAATAACCTTCAAGACTTTCAAATCCCACCCATTAGGGGAGGTTAATATTGAAACAGTAGACTTTTTACGGGTTGCAAAGAGTACAAATAAACGATTCCTAATGAGAATAAATTCTAATTACTACAAGAGTTAATTTGTTTCATACTAAGCTATAGTTAACTTAAGCGAACACAATCATTAACACTAGCAATTTGTTACTGAAACTTGCTTTTACAATAGTGTTGCGTTCACGCGGCATAAAAACAAAAGCGTTCGCTACACTAATCACAGAGAGACCGATTTTGCACGCGAAACTATAGTTTTACAAAGTGTTTTACTGGTTTTAACGTGTACAAGTATAAATATTACATACATATATTTTAAATGTTCACCGGGGGGACGAAAGTGTTTGACGTTCTGATGTTGTTGTTATTGTCATAGGTCAAATAAAAAAAAAAAATGAAAACACGCGTCAAGGAACACATTGCTGACGTAAAATGTAGACACTCTGGGAAGTCTGCAGCCATTACATTCTATTTGACAGACCGCATATTCTCGATAAAAAATATCAATTCCAGCCGCCTATGATTCGGGAAGCTATGGAAATAAATAAAAAATCTAATTTCATTAGAGAAGATGGCTTCTTGGGATTCGATAATGAATAAAATTAAATCCGATACTGGGCTTACATCTGTAGGACCTCGAGATACTTTATGCTAATTCGAGATAGATCGGAGTAAACATTAATAATTAGGACTAAAGTAATGATACATATACAAATTTCATAAGCTGTAGAGTATTTGAACATTGTTTTAATATTTCATAAATAACAGTTTGTACCCTGCCACGCTTCGCGAGAAAAGAGTCTCGTTTCTTGTAATGATATTTTCCCATCATATCCAGTAATGAGTCGAACGTAACCCAAAAATTTGGGCTCAAGCGATCGAGTGTGCGATCTATAAGGGATAAACGAATAAAAATACACTCATATTTATTCCTATACACAGATATTATATATAGAGATTGGAATAAAACTAATTTTACTACTACTCGGAATAACTCAAAGATCGTATCACGATTCGACTTCAGGTCGCAGCCGAACGGATTGAAGTGTTGAAAAGTCAATCCAGAGAAAAGTGTAGTAGTAAGTATGCAAGGGGTATAAGATAACGAAAGACAATCCTGCCTCCATGAAACTAGACACCATCACACTGTTTGACCGTCGTAACACTTAGACATACGCTTCTTAGACAGTTAGAAAGAAGCCCATCTACATTACAGACTACCTACGTATCAAGCAGCCTACATTCAATGATCTGCTGCTCTAGAAAAATGTCCCTAAGACTTGCATAAGACCTATCATGGTCTATTCTACCTTTTATTTGCTCATGCAGCGCCATCCCATATCGCCGCATTACAAACATAAAAACAAAACAGTGCAAAGTGGTTTCAGTGCAACGAAGAACTACATAGTGATCGCAAAATACCAATGTTCGAAACTACGTCACAGACAAGTCCTAGTGCTACTTCATAAGCTGCCAAACACAAAAACCAGATGGTGGTAAACGTCAGTTAGATACAGCCCGTCAATGAACGTAGCGCATGCAACGACACGGATGACGTCACACCGGAAGGCCAACCATCCGACTCGCTAAATTCATCTCATTTTTTTTATAGAAAAAACGCCAAACGAGCAAGCGTTTCACCTGATGGAAAGTGATTACCGTCGCCCACATACATCTGCAACACCATAGATGCTGCAGGTGCGTTGCCGGTCTTTAAAGATATTTGGCAGATGGGAGGGAAGAGGGGGGGAATAGGGAAGGGGAGTGGCCCTCCGGTTACCTCACTCACCGAACGAAACGCAGAAGCACAAGATGCCTCTACTTCACGCCGGTATTCAGCGAGGCCGTGGCACCAACCCGGTCGACCCGGCCCATTCGAGCAGCAGCAAAAGCCGTCGCTTGGCTCTGCCACGCTTAAAAATCATACTGAATCGTCTCATACTGACACTGAACATTCAATTAGCAACACAGATATACCGGGTTAGCTCTCACCGCCCAGAGAGATCGACACAACTCGACCGTCCACGTGCAGGTCCGAAGCTCTATCGGACGGTTCATAGATAACTTATCGAAAAGAGATTAAGTCGGAAAAGTACATTGGTACATCCACTTTAACAGCGATCGAAACATCATCCAATGAAGCTGTGAAAACAATATATTAAACGCGTATGTCGCTAATTTTTACAAATACATATATACAATGAACAGCTCGACAATTACACAAAATTTATATACAATAGATTTTAGCAAAAATAAACGACTGCTTAAGAAGCATGGTACTTTATCTATCTGGTCGCTGAGTGAAAGTAATTAAATATGTTGTAAAACAATGTACCTATTTAAAAAAACACTTTTCCAGTTTTCCAAGGTAAGGACGCTTATTTGTTTTTATACGAATAACAGGCACACAGGATTTCAAATTTAGAACACAAAAAATAAACATTTTATTTTATTAATTTTAATAATATTCAATATAAATATCCGTATATTTAATATGCTAAAAACACAACACGTACGTAATTCCGTAAGCGCTTAATCTGTAAACTAAACACAAGAAACTTTATAATCAGATTTCGACGCTCTGTGTTGTCATACGTCTAATTGAACGAGGTGACGGGACATTTTAGGCATAATTTTTCGAATTTCAAAAATCTTCGAAATAACGTGAATTAAAGAAGAAGAAAAAACTTAATTCTTTATAACTTTTTTAATGTTAATGACAAAAGACATTTAATGAAATTAAAACAATATTCCACAACATGCATGAATATAAGGTAAATTGAAATCAAAAACTCTGTGATGTATTCAGGAATTTGAAAAAGTTATTAATTTTACAATTAAATAATTTTACATCTGAATACTACCCATATGATTATACTTGTGTCAAATATTAGTGTTTAAAGGTTCGTTCTATACCAGGCGACCCGACTTCGATGACCTCTACGAAGGTCTCTAGTTACGAGACGATATGTACCAGGAGTACCGCATGCTACCTGCAACATGGATCAGACGCACGTGTGAAAAGTGGTGCGATATTACTAAAATATGTGTTTATTACAAATTACTATTTAAAGTGCCGGACTAATTTTGTAAATCATTCAAAATCCAATTTATATAAGCTAATACAAAGTCCAAGCAATTTTTATGAGTGATGAAATTACACGCGCACGGCATCATCGAGAGGTGAGAAGGGTGAATATGCCGTCTCATTCTCCGAATGCCTCCTCATCTCCATCATGCTAGCTAACAAATGGAGCTCTCCAAGCAAGAGGGCAAAGCGAGGCATAGGCAACTGCCGGCTAACTTGCCACAAAATATTTGCTGTCTTTTGTTTGAGCTTTCTAGGAGAAGCTTATGTTACGCATTGAACTGAAATAGGCTAATTTTTTGCCTATGACATGACCTCTAATGAAAAATATTTCAAAAGCGTACTTTACTACCCATAATAAGAAAGTCAAAGCTATTTATGAACTATGACGTCAAACACGCTCAGCTTTTTCGTGTACAGTGAGCGCGTCAATTGTTTATTTTTAATTTAATGTAAAATTTAAAATAGTATAAATGAAAAATAATTATTTTGGACGATATGTAACTTCAAAAACGAGTTACGTCGGACGTAAGAAAGTGAGTATGAAGTGTTTGATGCAATAAAGCATGTGGTAACGGTTTAAGAACCTGTCACCTCTTTCTAACGAGGCGACTAAGGAAAACACTTCGAAAATAGCAATGGCTACCGACAGATGGCGAGATAATCATCTCGAAAAATAGCAGACTAAAATGAAACAGACCGATGACCGGCTGTAGCGTCTAAGGTCCGAGACGATTATGGCAAATCATCCTTAAGGGAGAGTCCTACGTCCTGCAGTGGAATGTTTCAAGGCTGTTAAGGTAAGGTGATGCCAATTAATGAGAATTTGTATTAAGTAATATATTAAGTCCAATTTTAATAAGCGTATGCAAGTCAGACATAAGTTAAAACTTTCCTGAAATAAAATAGTAATAAAAACAATACGAATCCTCTTGGATATTGCTTTGCCAAATCTGAACCCTTATAATAAGGAACGCCATGTGTTTCTGATAGACGATTCGTTTTCGACGATTTACTAGATACGAATGCTTGCAGCTTGTGCGTATATTTAGGTTCTAACCTTTCTTTAATCCTGAAACTATCTTCAGTTCAATGATCTAGCTTCCATTGTGTTACAATTATATGCTTAAAAAAAACAAATAACACACACACATACATATACAGACGATTTACTCTATATATATGTCATATACATATATATAGAGTAAATCGTCTTCAAAGCATACATTAAGTTATTTTTTAATTATTATTTTTAATTTTATTTTTAATTTTTAATTTTTTCTTGTAATTCTGTACTAATCTAGACTATTTTAGGTGTTGTTATAAGAAATTATTATTGTTAATCAATTTGGGAGAAGACACTGACCTCTGTAATACAGGTGCTTAAGCTAGCATGGATGCCGGCGAATTCATACTTTCTGTTCCAAATTCTTAGGACAATAAAAATTATTATTAAATTCTTCCCGAATTCTTCCTGAATTGACGTTAATTAACCATGTCGCGAAAAGTGCCTCTATGGTAAAAAATATTTACTAAAATCAAAGTATACTTAAAGAGCAGCTGGGGTTTTTAAGTGATCGATGAGCTAGCTTTGATTTAATAGTAGGTAAGTGAACAAGGATCAAATCCCGGTGCCGGTATCATCCTCGGCGGTGAACGAGAGGAAACCTAAGTATCTAAGAAAATAAAAAAAAAATTGCCTAGAAGACATTTCGGACCCTTTCCGGTTCTTAAACCCCGAGTATTGAGAGGAGGCCTTAGTCCACCAATGTGATAATTACTGGCTACTACTTTACTTAAGTATAAGTAAGTTTAGCAGTGTCCATATGCAATAAATGAAATAAAAATTTAATAATGAGATTGAAGATGAGAGAGAAATTTAATAATGAGATGAGAGAGATGAGAAGGGCTCGTACCAAAGATCTTTTCGAAACGGATGTATCATTTTTATCGTTTTTTTTAATTGTTGTTTATTTTTAAATTAAAACGGCGATAGGCTCACCACCTGGTATCGCGTTGTGTCAAATAAGCTCTGGAGAAAAGTGGGCTGAAATTACAAAAGTAAACGTCGACTTTAATTCGGAATCCCACCCACGTAGGTTTATTAAAAAAAAATATTTCAAATTAAGAAACATATTTGAACTAATCATTTTCATTAAACATGCTCTTACATGGCTCTGATACAATCATATCGTGTTTCTTCCAGTTCACTACACTGAAATATTCATAGCTACAACCACTTCTGACGTCAGCGCGGTATCACATCTGATATCGGAATAATCGCGTATTCATTCGTGAACATAAGCAAAATGCATTTCAAGGTTTAAATTGTACATAAAACAATTTGTATGAAAATCTTCCTAATGTGGCACACTAGGTTATGATGACGCTTCCATTGAATGGCCTGAGTAGACTGTTAAAGGCCGATGAAGAAGCAGGGGAAGACATGTTGGAATAGAGAAAAGGGGAAAAGTATAAGAGAGAATATACCTTCTCTTTCTCCAAATGCTATAGTCACTAGCACGTGGTGCAAAGCTATCTAGCACAGAAACGGAGCGTTGGCGAACGGATGATGTTTTAATATCCATCCGAATTTGTGCGAATCCAAATCCCATAGAGTATTGATGAGGAGCAGGATCTTCAGTGCGTGGGTACCAGTACTGCGGTGTGAATGGTCAGACCTTCCAAGAAATGTGTTCTGGATTTTACTGGCGCTTTCTTGGAAACGCCTATGCTCAGCCGTGGACCAAAAAGAGGCTTTGTAGCAGATGAAAAATGCTAAGTACTAGTGTTTAAAGCTTTAAGGCTAACGAATAATAAACGAAAATTCCAATTAGGAAAACGTACGATTTTATAAATATTATATATAGGAAATTGATTACGTGAAAATACATTCTCCGATATAGTAAATTACACCACTAATTATATAATAGGCTAGGCTATAGTGATGTGACCATGTAATAATATCTGTCACCCTCTTTCTTCCCGTGACTAAACGAGGCGACTATGGAAATAAACCGGCCCTGTGTTTCGGTCTCGGCTCCCATGCTATTAGGTATACGCTGTTGGTCCAGTGGTATTGACTACTTCTTCTTGGTGGAAGTGACTCGCGAGCAGGAGGCCCTGAAGCAAAATAACTTAAGGAGCAACGACGCTGCTGACGGTGTGACAACGGTTGACGTCACGACGCTGCCTGCTGCTGTGACATTCCGACACCTGTTAACGAAAATGACTTCCGATGAAGAGGAGGGAGTTTTAGGCATTTTCTATCTCGTTAAGGCATTGGGAGGAACGTACGCGATTTGCGATTTGTCTGCGTATTGTATAATTCATATAAATCTTTTGTAATATTACGTATATAAATATGTAGTTAAAATTATATTTTCAACCGAATAAAATATTATAAGTCTTGCTTGTTATATTCAACTGCTTCCTAGGAAGTAGTTATGCCGACAGAAGTTTTGCAAAAAAAAAAACCAAGAATGGATAATGTCCGCGCTGTAAATGCTGAAACTGCAGACGGCGAAACGAATAAAATAAGAATACAGTTTTCTGTTTTGCCTCGCTTCCGTAAGTGGCATTGCAGCGGTCGGAGTTGAAATCTATTCCTCACAATTGAGAATTGATTTAGAAGTATCATAAAAATACATACATTGCACGTGGACAAACACTTAGATACGGAACAATTATTTGAAGTCCTTACAAATATAGTCTCGTACGGGAATCGAACACGCGACCAACAGGGCCGCAGCTAAACTTAGCCACTACGCCGCCGAGCCGTTATTACTTCAATATAGAATAGTTCAAAATTAAATAGTCAGTAGTTCTTATACAAATACGAGGATAAAAACGTTTCATTTATTATCATATCAGAAATATACAAATGGCATACAAAATATACGAACTGATCCCGAAACCATAATCATAATAAGTGTATGAATGAATGAGTATACTTTTATTGCAGAACACAAAACAAATGGATACAGAAAAATTAAAAAAAAAGAAAGTGATTTAGGAGGTACAATTTGGCGGCCTTGTCGCTGCATAGCGATCTCTTTCAGGCAACCAAAGCCGTACAGAAACGAAGGTACAGATACGAAGTAGGTGGTGTAATATTTAAAAGTATTCTATACAACTAAAACATACAATAAAATATATGTGTACATATTTACACAATAAAAAAAAATGATAAAAATCCTCTAACAAAAGAGAGTTAATTGATAAAGTTTTAAAAACTTAGTTAATATTTTATGTTTATTCAGCAATTACTACACTATAAAATTGTTAAAATAGTAAACGTTATAAAATTGTTGGGAAAAGAACGCTTCATACAGTTTAATTTTTGTCGTATTGACTCGGCGCTTGGCAACATTGCGAGTGGAGAGGTAAATAAACATTACGATGAAATAAATTAATAGTCAAATGAATATCAGAAATCTGGTTGAATTTTAAATATTCGTATACGATGTAAGTTAAGTAGGAAATATTTTAAAAATATAGTGCTGTGATGATGAGTAGAAGTGATGAAAAGTAGATGATGAGTAGTCAGGGTAGAATGGGTATGTGAAATATCGTGTAAGTTATGGAGTTTTTTTTAATAATAATGAACATAATGATTTTTGTATTAACGCGAATACTACACAATTGAAGTGATAGTTTCATTTAAGATATTAGAAAGCTGGCTATAGCCAGGTAATCCTTGACATTAGGACGTCAAATATCTGACCGTGGCCAGTTAGAAAGTGTTATAAATCAAAAGAAATATATACAATAATATAATATGCAGAATAATGAATAATAAGAAAAAGAAAGATTCTTTAATATGTAGTGCCTAGCCATATTTATGAAATATTGGTCAGGGCTGATAAATTTATTACTGAAGACAAATTTTGGAGAAGTTATTTCTGAAAATATGTAATATTAAATTAGTTATATCAGTATGCCGTGTGGTATTGGTGTAAGAATCTGCTAGACCTTTTCTTCCTGTGGATGTCGTAAGAGGCAGAAAGATGGCGGGATAACCATCTCAAAAAATACCAGACCATACTAAGCAAACCGAGGGCGAGCATCAGCGTCTAAGGTTCAAGATGTCGATGTAGATTTTGACGTTTGTCTTCAAAGAAGCCAAAATTCAATAAAAAAAGGTTAGACTTTGTCATTTACAATATGTTTACGATGATTATTGTCAAACTTAAGTCCGCTATCTCAGCCAACCCATTTTTATTAAAACAGGTTCACACACGTCATCCGTCAGACCCAAACTAGTACCTGTTTTGGTTACTGGAGGGTGAGTAAAGATAGATATGACTATTTCCCTTTGTAGGTATATTCCTATCAAGATGTATAATCATATGTACATATATAAACATCCGAGACTCCAAGACAAGGTTACAAACATTTGTATTTGTCAAACAATGGTAGGCTAGCGGATGGTAGCAAAAAAAAAAGGTAACAAAAGTGGTAACAAATGGTAGCAAGAAAAAGTAAAAAGAGAACCGCCAGAAAAACATGTTTACGAAACGGAAGTAAATTAAAAAAAAAGTCTTTAATACGTCTTTTAATTATTGTTATTTCTTAGAATACATATATAAGCAAAGACAACATTAATTCATATATACAGCTTCAATCTACAACTGTCTATTTGGCCACCTCTGGAAAACTAATATCTTATCGAGAGTAGTGTTCAGGAACTCCTTAAAAGTTTTTCCATCAGGACCAGAGAATTGTAATTGAATGCAGAAACGTTATTCGTTCTAAGTGTTTGAACGCCACTGGAATAAGTTTCTAACTGGATCGCGACCCAAAAAAGAAACTCGTTTTTAACGAGATTACTGTTATATCAGAGGCGAAAATATAACCTGAAGCGATTTTATTGAACGTTCATGATAAAAATAATAATAAAAAAAAAAACAAATGTGTACACATACATACTCGCAAGCAATACTAAATTTTACATTTTTAATCTTCGTAAGTATGTTAATGTATCTACTTATCGTTCACAGTTAAATTGGTTAACTATTCGACAGCGCCGAAGTCTGCGCGCTCTCACTACCCTTTATTATATACTGATGTCTCCTACTTGTCTTCCTACTTTCGTCACCTTTGCTCAAACCACGACAGAACCCTACGTTCGTCTAATAATCTCCTACTCCAGTGTCCCTCACATACCTCATGCTTTGTCCGTTTATCCTTTCCTGTTCAATTCGCACTACTTTGTAATGCACTCCCACTCGAAATCAGAGCTTCTAACAGTCGGTACATTTTTAAAATGAAAGCTAAGGAACATATCCTTAACAAAATGGCAGAATCATCTCAATAATAGTCTATTTTTATGTATATTTAATATTTAAGTTAATAACATATTTAAATAAATATAAATGTATGTACGTGTGTATGTATTTATTATTGTATGTATGCGTATTGAAATATTGTATCAATATATAGATTTACATTTATTATAATTTTTTTCCTCTCTTTAGTTCTCTCTATTCTATCACCTACACCTACTTCATTTCATCTCTGCATCGTCCAAAGGTTGACTGCTAGAGAATGCTTCTGGCATTAAGTCCGCCTATATACATTCTCATGTATATGAAGTTTAATAAATAAATAAAATAAATTGCGTTGTTAATTCAAACCGTTTTCTTTATCGTGATCGTTTAAAGCTCTTCACTAAAGCTCTTCAAACAAATAATGTAAATGTTAGGTTGACGATGTGAATAAAAAATTACAACGATAATTAAATTGAATAAATAAATTGAATTGATAAATTATTATATTTCAGCTATATTGAAATGCTATTTATCAGCTATGCTAAATAAGTCAGTATAAATATAGCACTATTTCTTTAAACTCCAACCGCATCTGCATTCTTCTAGCTAACAAATGAGGTTATGGCGACTGATGGATGACGGGAAATCCATTCGAATTTTCCGAATTCAAATCTAACACACTAATAATGGAGAGTAGGATCACTTTTATATAGGCACTGCAGTCTGGACTCACCAACCCGTTTGCCTAGCCTGGTAGGTATTTCAAGTCCTCTAATAAATGCATTGCGGCTCCATTCGTGGAGAGGTCTATGTTTTGTTTTAGCATTTAACTTAAAAGGGTCGATAACAGAGAAGGAGAAGAAACGCTTTTATAAATAACATAACTTTTTCCAGAAATCACTACGTCCAATGCTAAAAAGCACTAGTGAATTTAAAGCATAGTTTAACAGAAACTTCAGACTTTGACCCCTATTTTCACGCAGTTATAGGTGAAATATTTTTTTCAAATTTAAATGGGACCACCCTCGCGGTACAATTCTTACAATAAAAGAAAATATCAAAATCGGTACAATCGGCGAAAACATTGCATAAAATTACGTACAACGTAATAAAAAAATAACAAGTATAGACTGATAACTAATAACCTCTGCCTTTTTATTAAGTCTGTTAGTAACAAAATCCGTGAATCCGGTGCAAAATAAAAAAGATTTTTTACGTTAAAATCGTATCCTGCGACTGTTTTCGACTATACTTTAGAATTTAGCATATTGCACATTGTTTTATATCCTTAATTTCGGACAAAGTTTCAACAGCGTAGTGCAGTCTGTAACAGTGTCAATAGGAACAAAAGCTTTCCTGTAGTCGAAGCTTGGCTACGTCATTTAGAAAATAAAATTAAACAACTGAGTAATTAACTTCTTAAAATGCCGCAAGGTGCTACGGAATTGATACGGAATACGGTCATCTCGTATCGTGAAAAGCGAAAAAGTAATGTTCCAGGAAAATGTATTGCCTTCTGACAGATAGCAAATTATCACATATTAAAATAAAAAGTAAAAAAAGACTAAATATGATTCAATAAAGCTACTGGAAGAAGTAACATGTTTGCAGGAAACTGTTAGTAAAAAAAAGTAAAGTAACAGCCTATAAGTGCCCACTGCTGGGCAAAGGCCTCCTTCTCAAATACTAGTATCAGAGAGGGATTAGGAGCCGGTAAGGGCCCGCCACGCTGCTCCAGTGCGAATTGGCGAGCTTCACATATCCTCGAAATAATATTTTTATTATTTCTCAGACATGCAGGTATCCTCACGATGTAATCCTTCATCAATGAGCACGTGCCGGCACCGGGGATCGAACCCAGGTCACTCGCGCTCTACGAAACTAAAGTGAGAGCCCTGACCACTAGACTACCATGGCTCTCAGTAGGCTACCGCGGCTCTAGCCTTAGCCTAAGTTTTAGCACCGAAAGAGAAAACTCTTAAAATTTTTTTTTTATTTTCTCAGATATGCAGAGTGATATCCCTGTGCCCTGACATGGCATATAAGATTACTTACTACTACGATTGTCTATGAGACACGGACACTCCTCATTTTCTGAAGCTTATATTCAGCGGTTGACTCTTCAGAGGTTGTTTAAAGAAGAACAATGTAACTTGCCGATGCGTGAGCCAGAAGACTCTAATTTTGACTATATAGTAGATTTGAGAGTTCTTAGTGAAATAAAAGAAATGATAATTCATTATTGCACGTAAGAAATTCATATTTCGTATGACAATTTTTTTTTGGCAATCTCCCACTGTTAAAACATAACAAAGAAACTCATTCAGCATTGGCAGACCGAAGCTGACCAACAAACACAAGTAGCGCGTGTTCACAAGCATGAGGCATGTGGCACACATCGACCTCCTCAACCATATTAAAGGGGAGCGGGCAGGACATACTCAACGATAGTCCAACCGTGTTCACAGAACATTGTTACAACTCTACTGAACATACTTCTAATTTTTGTAAGACTATTTACAGCTGTGTTCAAAATTGGAATGTATTGTATTGGAATTGGAGCTATTCAATTAATATTAGCATCACAATTTTTTTTTCTGGAAAAGAAGGCAAACGAGCAAGCGATGGTAAGTGATTACCGTCGCTCACGTACATTTGCCACACCAGAGGTGCTGCAGTATTTGGGAGATAGAAGGGAGGATGTGGAGGGGGGTGAAGAAAGGGAGTGGGTCTCCGGTTACCTCACTCACCGAACGAAACGGTGTTGCGGGTGTGTTGCCGGCCTTTAAGGGTATTTGGGACATGGGAGGAAGGATGAGGAAAGGGAAAGGGGAAGGGGGGCTCCGGTTACCTCACTCACCGAACGAATTTCAGAATCACAAGATGCATCTATTTCACGCCGGTATTCTGCGAAGCTGTGGTACCAGCCCGGTCGAGCCGGCCCATTCGAGCAGCAGCAAAAGCCTCTGCTTGGCTCAACCACGTCTAATTGAGGCTATTACTTGGGGTTTCTTTATCAGTATGCTAGTACTTCACTGTAAGACAGACGTCTCACAATGAGTGACTTCACCATAAGCATCGCGATAGGCAACCGAGATTCCTAAATCATTCGCTGTTTTGTAACGAAATGAATATTAAAACTATTACCGCCAATAGTTTTACGAATAGCACATTGGATTATTTGAATTTGGCTCTGATAATTTCGTGGTTATACAGTTAGCGAAGTAAGCCTCAAACCATTACGGTCTATTGTTGTTTTCGTGCTAAATCCTCGATGCTACAAAGTGCAGCAATCTATAAAACCGAATCTGTTTTCGGCTTTGAAAGCTTTCAGTGTTGCTAGTGCCAGATACTTAACATAGTGTTTTATTTCAAGATTCACGTACATATAGATTAAGTAACGTACTTTACGCTTGCTCATTTATTGTCACATGTTGCTGAGTAGCAACTATACTTTCGTCTACTTACTGTACTATTATTTTCAGTCCTTTTAAAATGTCATAATGTCCGATCGTTACTACAGCCTACCGCAAATACACACATCAAAAAAGTCTAAGCAACAAGCATGACATGTTGCTTAGACTTTTTTTATGTGAGTATGTACATAATATTCCTATACATATTGCATATTGGCGCTGTGATATTTACGTATCCTGCCGCCCGGTCTCTTACAGATTGTACATCACTGATATTAGAGGCTGTAACCATCATTAGCTGTAATCTCATACATAATCTTTGCTTTTTCATATTATGCATAATTTATGTGAACTATTTAACCATTTTTTTTAACAACAGCTACGATCTACGATCAGTAATTTATAAAGGAATATTCCTTGTATACAACTTCTGAGGGTGATCTTTTCACCCTTTAAATATAAAACCTTTTTTTACCGTTCTTGTATAATAATGATTTGATCTTAAAATAAATTTCGATATCCACAATTCCTTGAACAGAATCTATTGAAGCACATTTTACAATTGTTTTAAAAAATATATTTTCTATCTAACTTAACTGAATAAATTTAATTGGTGCGTGGAGCTGATAAGATTTGTCATTTAAGACCAGAGATAATAACAAACATGTGACCTTGTTTGCTACTTTTTTCTTTTTTAATGTCTTACGTGGAAGATTTTCCCATTCTCGAAACACTAAGTAATAATAATGTAGAGTAATAACGTTTTTTGCACTAGTCTGTGGTATTTTGGTTAAGCATATTTTGATGGATTTCAAACCACTCATCGGTTACCAGAGTCGTGATACACGAGACTTGGTAGATTTCACTACAACACATTACAAATAAGATTAACATTTAAAAAAAATAAGTAAATTGTAATAATAAAAAAAACCATTGCCATGAAACACTACTAATTATTATATTGCAGAACTTATAATGATTTGTTATTAGTTAGTTACTAATAGTAACTAAAGAACAAGGAAATACAACTTCTTTACAACTCAACACAGCAAAACAAAATTTTTTTTCTGTAACAAACATTTTAGATTTTTTTCGTATTATATCAACGAATATATGAAACAAATTGTAAGCAAGTGAACATTGTTATTTATTTATTTAGAGACGTAATAAGAATTAATTTCGTTAGGTAGTCAAATGTCTATTCTTATTTTTTTTACCAATATACTCGTACTGTAGCATGTACACTGTTGGGTACATCGCCACCACATTCGTGCGATAATTTTATTTTCATACAAATAACAGACAGCACGCTACAAGATTATTCTTATTTCCTTAACAGCATGTATAGAGTCTACTGCAGGACATAAGGACGATTAATTATAGCCATCTTCGGCCACGCTCGGCCACGCTCGGCCACGCTCGGCCACGCTCGGCAATCTGTTCGGTGACCACAGTAAAAAAGGCCTATAAGTGCCCGCAGCTTGGCAAAGGCCTCCTTCTCAAATACGAGTATCAGAGAGGGTTTAGGAGCCGGGAAGGGCCCGCCACGCTGCTCCAGTGCGGGTTGGCGGGCTTCATATATACTCGATATAATATTTTTATTATTTCTCAGACATGCAGGTTTTCTCACGATGTTTTCCTTCACCACCGAGCACGTGGTAAATACAGCACTTAAAATTGCTAATTTCTAAGATTTTCCCCTTAGGCTCTTCACACCACACCCTCGGGAAGAAAGAGGAGCCGTAGATTCTTACGCCGACACCGCGTATATATACAGGGAGTCAATATACACTTTTTGGATTGGTCTAGCCCTGGCATCACTGCTGCTGGACTGCGCAGAATATTATCAAACGACCTGATGATCAATGCTCTTGATAAGTAAAGCTAGCTCCACAAAAGACCAGGGAGCTTAAAGGCGTGATCGCCGTAGGGTAGGCAACAATTTGAAAACGTATTTCACGATGTGCGATTAGAATCGTTATCGAAAAAATACACTGGATACTAAGGAGGTAATGGCTAGAAAATATTTTTATATATTATTAAACTATTATTACTTATTTATTATGTCAAAAGCAGAGTTTAAAAAGGAATCTGTACACTTTTCTCTACCCCGTTCAATTCCAAGTCCTCGGCATCAGGTTAAATAAAAAAGACTCGTCAAGTCAAACATAATGAGCTTAAATAGCCAATTAAAGGTACGTTACTCAGCTTCCATCTCCTTCATCATAATGTGTTCGATGGTACAATACTAATGAATTGTCATCATTTCTAAATACGTTTGCAAATTGCGAATGATACGAACGTCTCGAAGTAAGTGAAATTTTAATTGTAAGATTCTATTACATTGATACAGGTGACGCTAATAAAGTGCGTGTAAAAAATATATTAATAATCTACGTTAATAAAAAAATTAAATGTAATTTGCGGTAATGATAACTTCCCAAGTAGACCCCCATCTGATGAATAAATAAGGTTTCAATGTTGTCTTCATTGTATTATATATATATACAATAATATGCGTTTATGAGTTGTTAGTTTTGTAACCATCAACATTATGGTCTATCACAAGCCCATAACTCAACATAGACCACGTTCGAAGTTTATCACAAACCATGTTCCTGTTACACCTGCATTTATTGCACTTTCATCAACACTGTGCAGGTCGTCGCACAACCTTGTGGAAGGTTGCCCTACAATACGTAGGTTATTTTAATGGTGTATATTAATCGTTAAGGTAGGTTTTTGCTCGCGAAGTAGTTTATGTGAACTTCAACTCATTAACTACTACGAATCAAATATTATTAAAATTTAATACAAATAAACTTTACCAACACAAATGTTGAATAAGGAATTCGGTTAAAACTTTTCGTTCTATTCTACGTCTACAAGCGAGAATCTCTGTTATGTCGAAAATTAATGAATTACTCGCTTATAGCAATCGCTTTGTGAGATTAATTAAAGACTCCTCTCTGCGGAGCCCAGATGTGTTATTTCGATCTGCACGTTGGAATACCATGTTAGTGAGACAGACAAACTTTGTCATTACACTATCTCAAACGGCGTGTATTTTTTGACTATGCTTTTACATAAAGAAAAATTGGGCATGAGAAACTTTTTTCCAAAAAGAAATTTCTGATTGCATGGTCGCCATAAAGTCTATCTCATACATCATCCGTGGCAATATTCCTTAAGGGATAACACGTATACGTGGTCAAATTTAATTAAAGTTAACAAAACAAAGGAATTAGAAGTAAAATTATGTGCTAAATGCGGTAACGACGTAATAAAAGACATCGTTATAATATATACGAACTTACCATCACGAACGCATGCAAAATCTTGCAGGCAGAATATAATAAACTCCGCGTTTTTTTTTTGTCGTAATATGGACAATTTGCAAAAAGTCTACTGATTAAATGGCTGAATTTTTGTCAGGTCTTAAAGTTTACGTACTCTATGAAGACTTGCTTTCCACATTGCTACCTATCTCTATCGAATGGAGTTTTCGCTTTTGAGTAGTAAACACAAGATTCTTAGTCAATGTTTCGTGCTGTAAGTAAAATAAAAAAGTTGTAACATACAGAAGCGCAACAACCCTTCCTAACCCTTTTTCTTTCTTTTTTAAAACATAACCACTTCGTCAAATACCATATAGGCGTTTAACAGATACATATTAAACATGTATAAACCCAGATCTGATACAATTTTTATTTTACCGGAAAGGCGGCAAACGTGCAAGCGGTTCACCTGATGGTAAGTGATTACCGTCGCCTACGTACATCTGCAGCATCAGAGGTGCTGCACGTACGTTGGCGGCCTTTAAGGGTATTTGGGAGATGGAAGGGAGGATAAGGAGGAGGGTCTGGAGGGGGAAAGGGGCTTCAAGGGTGAGGTCACTCACCGAACGAAACGCAAAAGCACAGAATGCTTCTAATTCACACCGGTATTCTGGAAGGACGTGGTACCAACCCGATCGAGCCGGCCCTTTCCAGCAGCAGCAAAAGCCGTCGTTTGGCTCTACCACGTGCAAAATTATTATGCAAGATACGAACCTACAACCTACAGCGCTCTAGTTAAACTCCAACCAGGTTTTATTACAAAACGAATAGGTAACAAAAACCAGTTAGCATAAAATTATTTTAAAAACACATGGGAAAAGTGATTCTGGGTCACTGGCAATAAACTAGCAAATACAGTCTGAATTCAAGCGGAGAAAAGTTTCGAATTAATTTTTCTTTTTCTCAGAGAGTTTCTAGAATTGTTCCTTGTTTGAATAAGGATAATTCCTATTCGCCTCGTGCAAACATTTAGTACGTGTGTTCGCAATCAGAGCTCTGTTCATACCAACACTTAGTTAAAAGAAAATTTAAAACCCGTTTTATATTTCAACTTCGCCAATATACAAGTATGTAACGCAAGAACTGTGTTACTATCTCAATTAAATTCTTTACCCTATCGAGCTTTCGTTATTTTAACCAGTCTATTTTAGTAATAACTTATATCGATAAATAAAATGTGTTGTGAAACTAGTATAAAAAGTAGCAGCCTGTATATGCCCGCTGCTGGGCAAAGGCCTCCTTCTCAAATACGAGTACCTGAGAGGGTTTAAGAGCCGGGAAGGGCCCGCCACGCTGCTCCAGTGCGGGTTGGCGGCCTTCACATATCCTCCAAATAATATTTTTTATTATTTCTCAGACATGCAGGTTTTTCCTCACGATGTTTTCTCTCACCGCTGAGCACGTGGTAAACGCAGCACTTAAAATTGCTATTAACAAATTTGGTGGTGCCGGCACCGGGGATCGAACCCAGGTCACTCGCGCTCTATGAAATTAAAGTGAGCGCCCGGACCACTGGGCTACCACGGCTCTTCATAATTTATCACGTTAAATTTCAGTTTTTTCAGTGTTCTTTTTTTGAGTAGTGTACAGCACACGTGTTTGCGAGGAAACTGAGGTGTTGGATGTCCTGATGCAGTAGAGTTAAATGAAACTCAACTTTTAGGTAATATCAGTCTATGATCATATTCTAGAACGCCGACCGACCGCCCTCAAAAATATTGGTTTTTCCAAGCTTCGTAATATAACTAAGCATTGTGTCTCGAACGAATTTCATAAGGAAATTTTTTTTTATACCATCGAAGCAACAATCAAGCTTACAATCTACCTGATGGTAAGCAGCGACTGCAGTCCATGGCAATATGCAAACAACTTCAATCTAAGATGGTTACAGCTGCCATGTCACCCCTGTGAACTAAGATGGAATGCCTCTCAGCCTATAATTATACCGGCTCTCTTATACCCTTTGAATAAAATGAAAGCGCTCAAGTCCACTGCTTAAGTTATACTTGAAACGAAAGCACGTCAAACTGAATATGTTAATTGGTAGCGAAATTAAAGCGATGTATTATTTACAAAGTCGAAAAGAGAGAAATGATGGACGTGTGTGATTGATGTGTGTGACAATGGATTAATTTTTTTTTACTAGACCCCCAATCATCAACCTTCTGCAACTCTAAACGACTGCGCCGCTCTTCTTCTGCTCAGTGACACTATAGTTTCATATAATCTTATAGAGGCCACGCCGCTGAAGATATTTCCTTTTATGGATAAGTCAGAATAGGCACTCACGACAATATACCCAGTACTAAGGCAATCACATTTATTTTATTCGTTGAAAGAGGGGTGAAAGTACTTTAACGTCTATTCCTGACTTCTGACCACCCCAGGCAGCTTTTTTTTAATAATCTCTGTCCTTTTCTAACATGCCTGACCTATTTACAGAGCGTTAACGAGCGTCAATCGTTCATTTTCAAAATGTTGGGTACAGTACCAATTACCCTACCAAATTTGGTAATCACAGTAAAATTTATGAATTGAAAATAGACATGTTTTGTAGTGTACAATTTTACTTTATATAATAATATATATATAATAATAGTGTCCAATATTGTTAGGGGTAACATAGCAGATCATTCTCCAAATGCCGACTTCAACTGAACACAGTGGGTGCAAACAAACCATGCCCTGGTGATCAATTTGTGGCGAAATATCCATCTGAATTTGCCGAATCCAAATTAAACAGACATGGTGGGGAGCCGCGTCACAAGTACGATGCTGTCGGCACCGCCCGGCTGACCGACCCGCTTGCCCAGCGCGGAGAGTAGGCGCTTTCTTAGAGAGGCCTATGTTCAGCAGTGGACGAAAATAGGCTCATGTATTAGTAGTAGCATGTAGTAGTGTTCCTGCCTTCGAATGCATTTGCATAGCGTATATAAACGTTTGAACCAGGATCGTGAATGTTTATTAATTCTGTTGTCGTATATATAATTATATAGCTAAATATCTAAAAATATCACAATTCAGTTAAATAGACGAATTGAACTTCAGTTTGAATTATTATTTAATTTCATTTCATTTACAATTTTGGGTTTAAGAAATTATGGTAGAAAAATAAATGAATGTTTAGAAAATTTTGCCCGTTTGAATTAGCGGTTATCTATTTTAATTAATGTGTTTTTTTTTAATTCCGTTCCCGATATTATAAATAGGCAGCCGTTGTTAGATCAAAGGAAGGCAATAAGGTCTCGAGTAGGTAACGTTTAGAAAAATTAATTAAAGCTTCTGTGAATCCCAGACATGTATGATTACACGTCACTGAGTTTTAATTAAGCATAAGCTGATTGTATTTTCTAATTTAGGTGAAATCAAGGTACTTAATTCTTTATAAATTCACGATATTTTTTTCGGAATTTTACCATTAATATTGTGTACTAAATGTAATGATGGCACGGGGGGCTATGGGACGAGAATCTCACTACAGATTCATTAAAGAAGTATGCGAGGGACCTTGCTTCGACTCTGGCTATCTACACCATCCCGCAATGCAAAAACGTAGAACATATTTATCGGTTTCAAAGCTCTTTAAAAATGCAAAACAGTTTCCCAATTGTGTGCTTAATTTTGTATCTGCATGGAAATCCTTTTTATACTTTGTTATATTATATTTATTTTTTATTGGATTCGGCTCACAAACGAGCTAACAGTTCACGAGGTAAGCGGATATAGCAGCCCTGCCATCTGCAAACGACTTCAATCGAAGAAAATTACCGATGCTTTATCACCCCTGAGGACTAGATCGAATGCCTCTAAGCTCTTTATTAATTATACTGACTTTCTTTACCTTTCAAACCGGAACACAACGTTGTTCCACCGCTGTTCAGGGGCAGAAATTATTTAAGGTTCGGGTCTCACGCAGATGACTCCTAATCAGAGAAGGATATTATTCAAACTTCAATACTTGGTAGCCTATTTTTCGTGGGGTATCCTACATGGATACCCCTCCAATGCGTAGGGAACAAAAGGGTTATGTATTCTTACCGACTAAAATCCCTCGGTGTTCTTCTCGTCGTCATTTGACGAGACCAAGGGAACGCTTGCACACACCCATACAAGGGAGTTCTCTACTCTTACTTCATAGAAGCACACACGGGTACACCGCGCGCGCCACCTCGAGGCTTTACAAGCGACGGATTACCCCCGAATCCGTGCCTAGTGCTCAGGGAGTTCGTTTTAATTTCTTAGTATGCGAGTTTCTGCAGAGCTCAGTGCGAAAGGCACTCCGCTCCCTGGACATTCATAAGTCGAGTGGGCCGGACGGAATCCCTCCAATTGTGCTGAGGATGTGTGCCCCTGAGTTGGCACCGGTTCTCACGCGTCTTATCCGGCACTCCTACTCTTCAGGCGTCGTCCCGGAATCTTGGAAGACAGCATTTGTGCATCCAATACCGAAAAAAGGCGACCGCTCTGATCCGTCCAACTACAGGCCTATTGCCATCACCCCCTTGTTATCTAAAATAATGGAGTCACTCATCAACACCCAGCTCCTGAGGTACCTGGAGGAACACCAGCTGATCAGTGACCGACAGTACGGTTTCCGTCGCGGACGATCAGCTGGTGATCTTCTAGTTTACCTGACTCACCGATGGGCAGAAGCAGTTGAGTCTAAGGGGGAGGCTTTGGCGGTTAGTCTGGACGTAGCGAAAGCATTTGATAGGGTTTGGCATAAAGCGCTTCTTTCAAAGCTTTCATCTTACGGGGTTCCTGAGAGATTGTGCAACTGGGTCACCAGCTTCCTCACGGATCGGAGCATCAAGGTTGTTGTCGACGGTGCATGCTCGGACCCCAAACCCGTGAATGCTGGTGTTCCACAAGGCTGTGTGCAGATAGCACACAGCCTTGTGGAACTCCTTCTGCATATCAACGACATGCTACAAATCAGTAGCATTCATTGCTATGCAGACGACAGCACGGGTGATGCCCTATATACAGGCCGTGCGAATATTTCTCGGGAACACGTCGACGAGTGCCGGAACAAACTTGTGTCTGAAGTCGAGACCTTGTTATTCAAAGTCTCGGATTGGGGTCGACGTAATTTGGTCCTATTCAACCCCAAAAAGACACAGGTTTGCGCGTTCACCGCTAAAAAGAATCCCTTTGTATTTTCTCCTCTTTCTGAGAACATTCCCCTTATTGCCTCAGCCAGTATCAGAATCCTTAGCGTTGACATATCGAGCGACGTTCAGTTCCGTGGTCACTTGGAGGAAAAGGCCAAATTGGCCTCCAAAAAGCTTGGTGTGCTCTGTAGAGCGGGACAGTATTTCATGCCGGTCCACCGTTTGCAACTTTATAAGGCGCAAGTTCGGCCCCACATGGAATACTGTTCTCATTTCTGGGCAGGGGCACCCCAGTACCAACTCCTTCCATTTGACCGCATCCAACGTCGAGCGGCTCGAATTGTTGGCGACCAAGCTCTCTCTGATCGGCTTGATCCCTTGGCCTTGCGAAGAGATGTTGCTTCTCTTTGCATTTTTTACAAAATTTTCCACGGGGAATGTTCTGAGGAACTGTTCGGATTGATCCCAGCTGCTGAGTTTCACCATCGTACATCGCGACAGAATTCGAAGTTCCATCGATACCACCTAGATGGTTGGCATTCCACCACAGTGCGTTTTAATCGAAGTTTTCTGCCACGCACTTCGATTTTGTGGAATCAGCTGTCGCCAGCAGTATTTCCGAACAGTTACGACTTAGGGACCTTCAAGAAAAGAGCTTATTCCTTCCTTAAAGGCCGGCAGCGCATCTGTAGCTCCTCTGGTGTTGTGGATGTTCGTGGGCGTCGGTGATCACTTACCATCAGGTGAGCCGCACGCCCGTTTGCCCCCTTCTTCTATAAAAAAAAAAAAAATGAACTATGTACGATCCCCGGTGCTTTTATATACTAATTTTAAGTGCTGAATTGACCACGTACTCAACGGTGAGAGAAAACTTGCATGTCTAAGAAATAATAAGGACAGATAATTTTCGAGGACATATAAAGACCGCCAACCTGCTCTGAAGTAACAAAGCTAGGCATTTTGAACGTGGTAGAGCCAAACGGCGGCTTTTGCTGCTGCTCGAATGGGCCGACGTGAAGTAGAGGCATCTTGTGCTACTGCATTTCTTTTGGTGAGTGAAGTAACCGGACGTCCACTCACCTCTCTCCAACTCCCTTTCCTGTCATCGCTCCAATCTCCCAAATAGCCTTAAAGGCCGGCAACGCACCTGCAGCCCCTCTAATGTTGCAGATATACGTGGGCGACGGTAATCACTTACCATCAGGTGAACCGCTTGCTCGTTTGCCGTGTTTCCCATAAAAAAAGGCCCAGCAGTGGGATATGCAAGCTGTTGTTATCTTACTTTACTTTATGACAACAGAAGGCGTATCATGGGTAAAATACAAAAATGTAACCACATGCAGCAATAAATGATATAACAATGTTGTTTTTGTTTTCTATGTTCTATTTTTTTCTATGAAATTGCTGTTGAAAATATAAATACAGTGAAAACGGTACAGTATCAATTAGGCTGGAAACTGCAAACAATTTATCACTTGTTCTGTCGACAAAGCTATGTTACATTTTTAACAATACAAATTGTTTTAAAAGGCATTTAACGTTATTTGCACAATACTTTTTAAAATTGCGTTAAGTTTATATTTCGTCTAAAGTATTTTCCAGGTGAAATTAATTGTTTAAGTTTCTAGTCGAATCATTTATCTTAATGTTTCTTATGTCAAGTCTACACTTCTGCTAAATGGTGGGGTCCTTCTCTGCCTAGGAGACGTCTGGGTAGTTACCACTCTCTTAACCATTTCTGCCACCAAGCAGCAGTTAACTACTGTTGCGGGCTGTGAGGCATTCCAGCTTAATCCTCAGGGGTGTAACCATCTTAGATTGAAGTTCTTTGCATGTGTCCATGGACTGCTGTAGCTACTTACCATCAGTTAGACTTTTAGCACGATTGTCGGTTCAATGGTATAAAAAAAAGTTTAATCTTATTCCATCATAGTGCTCGGGGGTGATAAGGTGTATCTAAGCTTTTGCGATTGACATTGTTTACTGGTGTCCTTTAACTGAAGTAGCCACTTACAATCAGGATACCAGTTAACAAAGTTAATCTAATCAGTTGCATTATTTAATTCATAGATCTGATGTAGTGAATTTCCCGTCAGTTAAAAATTGCATGTCTCGTGGCGCGAAGCGGCGTTAGATAGTGCTTCATACCCGACATGTCAAGGTCAAGCGATTCGGCGGTCTTGAAATGCCTTTATCACAACTATATTGCACTTATATTCTAATCTGAATAGACTCATATCAAGAAAACACTATAATTAATTCATTAAAATTATTTTGAAAAATCTTCTAATATTGATACTTTGAAAAGGAAAACTGTTTAAAAAAAAATTTGACGTTTCGTGACCGGGGTTTTTTTATCGTGTCCAGAATTTTATACACTAGTTTCCTATTACACATCAAAAGTCAAGCACTTTTTGTATTATTATTATTATTTTTCTTATTGTTTTAATCTGTAATGTAAATGACTCGAAATATTTCTTTGAACTTCAATACGATTTTTTTTCTTTAAGTTAAGTGAGCGTCATGAGACGTGCACTTTTGGATTTTCCAATTTTTTATACTTGTTTGTTTTGATGTTTTGTCATTCAATGATGCGGAAATGGCTACACTAATTTTGATGAAATTTAGAACAGATAATTCCGCAGGCTGGGGAAGGACATAGTCTTCTCTTTATTCTAGCTACTCAAAGCCGCAGGCGGAAGATACTCTTCTGTATTCCCATATGGAAGAGACATGTTTAGCACAGGATTTAGTAATATGCAAGAATTGTATAGATGGCTAGCTTGAATTTAAAACGACAAAGCAATCAATGTAATCGGAGAATATAATTAAAGAAGTTTGTTCTTCGACGCAAGAAGAAACAGACTAAAGAAACTCTGTAATAGATTTCGTAAAATCCAAGCTAAGTCTATAAAATTTAACGAGAATTTCTTAAACAGATTCGAATAACCGTCGCTCTATTTATAGTAAATTTAATACTAAATTACTTCATCAAGAGAATTTTCTTAGTCTCGAAAAACATTTTGAGATTGTTTTGGAAAATGTTCATAACATTTAAATCCTTTATATTCAATTTCAAATTGTTTTCATGAAATTTTTAACTCGTTTTCCAAATAGTTTTTTTTTTCAACTGGTACTCTCTATCTTACGCTGTAAGAAAATTCGCTAACCCGAAATGGGTTCTTGTGAATATCATAATTTCCAATAAGGGAAGATTCTCTAGCCTTCGACAGATGACGGATTAACCATCTCTAAAAAAAAATGCCATACTGCAAATTCTCGGATCGATGATCGAGGAGTGTCGAGGGTAAAAGAAAAGTTGAGGCAATGTTAGGAATATTTAGTGATTTATTAGGTACAGTTAACATCAAAAGTAAATAATGAGTGTACATGTTTTAAAAAATGCATATTTTTGAACCCATGTAAGATAATGTAAAGTGTACGTCCAAACTAAACAAGGAGAAAATTAGAAATCACGTTGCTGGTTTTAATAAAGAAAACGCTTTTGAAACCTTGTTCAATAATCACTTGTGATGTTGACAGTACCTGGAACCTAATATACAAATTTCAGCTGTTATCACCCTACTGTATGGCACCGGTCTGTTTTCATAGCGGAGTATTGAAGCGGAATTTGTCATGCTGCTCCGTTAAGCGTTCGTGAATTTCATCTACGAATAATATTGTTTTGATCATGCAGGTTTCCCCATGATTAGTCTTAAAAGCCACGATAGTCGAGTGGTTATGATACTCTGGCTCCGAATCAGAGAACATGAATTGGAATTTCTATGTGGTGAGCTCGTACCGGTCAGTTTTTCGAAACTTATGTACGATTTTTATCGTTAATATGAACACTATGACGACGCCAAGTTCACAACCTTTCAAGTAGGCAATTGGCTTTGGTGAAAATTAAGTTGAAATGTCTAAAAAAAAAGTTTAGTTTAATTAGTTAGTGATTTTTTACTCGTTTTTCACCACAAGTTATTTAAAACATGTAACTAAGATAATTTTTATTCTAAATATAAAACTTTACTTGATATGTTAACAAATGAACTTAGGTTTAAGCATTTGCGTCTTTGTACCGCTTATAAATTCTTGTTTTCTTCAAAACCTGTAAACTACTGCTGTATTGAAGAACAGCTTCCACTACTCTAATATTACCATCATCGTCTGCCAACGCTGTGAAACATTGTAGCTTATAACTACACCTTCTAGTAATGTAAAGCATACCCTGAAATAGTAAATTTTTATTAAAATTTCAACTTACTAAATTTTACATATTAAAATTTTAATAAAATACTTATTGCGTTGTATGTGCCCCAAGAGGGTATTGCACCCAGGAAGGGTCTGTCGGTCCGTGTTACTCTTATCTAAGAAAATCTTTCATCCTCGTTCTACTTGTGGATGTCGTAACTGAAAGGATTGAACATCTCATGGCGTATGTATTATAAGAAGATTGGAATCAACGGCGGCACCTATAGGTGCATGCATCAATGGTGCGAGGTATCTGGTACTGCGAACAAACGGACAGACTGACAGACACATTGTTAAAATATTTATATATATAACTATGTCGATATAACGGTATGAGGTGATAGTAAATATATTTCAGAACAAGTTTTCCGTTTAATGGGATGCTAGAAATTTTATTGGAAAGTTTGGGATGTTTAACCACAGGAAATACGACCCCATTTATTAGAAACTTTCGAAGTGGAATGTACTCGCATTTATTAACGATTAAAGTTAAAATGCAAAATTAAGGTTAAGTTTACAGTAATCGTACTTGTAAAGTAGCACCCTATAAATATCCCACGGCTGGTCAAAGGCTTTTTTTATCGGAAAGTCGTCAAACGAGCAAGTGGTTCACCTGATGGTATGTGATTACCGTCGCCCGCGTACTTCTGTAACACCAGAGGTGTTGCGGGTGTGTTGCCGGCCTTTAAGGGTATTTGGGACATGGGAGGAAGGATGAGGAAAGGGAAAGGGGAAGGGGGGCTCCGGTTACCTCACTCACCGAACGAATTAATCACAAGATGCCTCTACTTCACGCCGGTATTCAGCGAGGCCGTGGTACTAACCCGGTCGAGCCGGCCCATTCGAGCAGCAGCAAAAGCCGCCGCTCGGCTCTATCACGTATAAAACCTTATTTCCACTGTTGTGGTGTGGGGGTCCTTCTCAAACACGTTATGCATGTCAACTGGTTTATTTATCGAAGTCCGTCAACCGGGTCCTTGTGTGCTTACCCGCACTTACAATATTTATTAATACTTCTTAATTTGTATGTATACCTACTACATACACCTTCCCAATATTCGAACTTAATTATTCTTTTTCCATACTAAAAGGTTACAATGGGGGGAGCTAATGACTTGTGGCTTTCTCTATCAGTCAACCATACTTGATGGAGAAAAATACGTGGTATGAGCTTACTAACACAGGCACAGTATATAGTTACATATAACCATATGCTTTCGTTTTGAGTTTTGAGAGTATTTTAAAAAAAACAATGGTCCCTCAAAAAACAATGGCCCCTCAAACCCAGGTCATTCGTGTACAAGCGTCCTTTCCACAAGACTTTCAGGCAACATTACAAATTTCGAATGTTTTGTAATTCATAAATGAATGTCATGTACATTTTTATTTTTCTGACCTGATCACAGGCCGACGGTAACCTAAACTGGACGAAGCTTCTGAAAACAAAGTATCAATTTGTAAATGGATTGTTTTTTTTTACCGGAAAACGATGAGATAAAACAAGATTTTTCTCCTTAATATTTTAGATTAACAACAAACATAAAAAAGTCACCCAACTTAATCAACATTAAACTAATATTGTCTTGACCCATTTACAACGAGGCAACTTCCGCATGACATCGTTAGTGGTCAATTGTCCAGGAATAAGAAGGTTTGAACCTTGTAATTCCTGCACAATTAACCATCCATACTTTTTTTTAAGGGAAGCAATAAGTCATTTAAGCGTTTACCCCAAATAGACGCACAAGCGACTCGTCTGATGGAAAGTGATTACTTACGCCCATGCACATCTCTAACCATAAACAACAGCTGGTGCGTAGCCGGTCTTCAAATATTTTTGGGAAGGGGAAAGACGTAAGGAAAGGAGAGGGGGATAGGGCCTCCGAAATCGCCGAACGAAACGTAGAAGCACAACATGACCCTACTTCACGCCGGTATTCTGCGAGGTCGATCTGTCTGGTACCACCACAGTCGAACCGGCCTATTGGATCAGCAGCAAGATCCATCGCTTGCCTCTACCACGTTCAAAAATGATCGTTGATTATAAATATTTGTAACTAAGTCATTGATGTTTATTTCTGTTTATATAATTATTTATCTTTGTAGGTATATATTCATATGTATTTTGACCATCCAGATACCGTAACACTGTAAATCGTAATTTGGGACTGAATTACGTGTGTGATTGTGAAATATATTTATTTATTTTTAATAACAATAATATGATCCCTGCAACCAAGTTATGCACAAGGAATTATAGCTCAGCAAATTCTACCAAAGCAACACTTCCATTTGTTGGTAGGATAAATGGCCCTTTGTTCCATCCGGTTTGGTAATTTAGTACAATATTATAGTTTCGAGTTAACGCTGTCACGGATTATTTATAGTCAAATATTACTAACATTTATTTTTATGTACTTCTGTGCAGTTACATAGGAATAATTTATAATTTAGTATAAAATACTCGTATATATTTTCTCGTCACAAAGACAGATGTTAGTGCAGCTTTTACTTCCTTAACCTAAATGACTTTTGAAAGACTCTGTTTTTAATTTCGATGGCGCTATGTTCCGTTTACATTTTTCACCTTTTCTGGAATATATCAAATTATTAATTTGTTTGCAATAACAACTTTATTTTCTCCGGAACTATTTTAATACAAAGAACCATGTAGAGGCTAGGCGATAGGCTCCTACTCTGTCTAGAAGTCCTCTGGGTAGGAGTCCTTTCCTCTTTCTTCAACTTGAAACCAACCACCGAGTTCTGCTTTGAAAGGTAACCTGAGCCATTAAAATTACAAGGTTACATAACATCTTAGTCCTCAAGAACCTTCTCCTGAATATGTTAGCAGATTTTTGAATTTTGAATGTGCGTGATAGAGCCAAGAGGCGGCTTTGCTGTTGCTCGAATGGGCCGGCTCGACCGGGGTAGTACCACGGCCTCGCAAAATAACGACGTGACGTAGAAGCATCTTCTGCTTCAGCGTTTCGTTCAATGAGTGAAGTAATCGGAAGCCTACTCTCCCCTCCCCTTTTCCGTTTCCCCTTCTTTCTAAATATACTTGAAGGCCGACAACTTTGGATAGCAGGCGAATCGTATCTGAGGCGGTCAATTGAGTCTACGGTGCAAAGATCAATAGACGAAGTTCCTTTGGAGGAAGGAAGGAAAGATTACTAAAAAGTTTATCAAAAAGAAAAGGTACAAAAAAGTAAATTAATGTTATAAAATCATTCATATGTGAGTATTTTAATTTTACGTTATATAGTCAAAGTCAAAGTATTTTTGTCAAAGTGTTCAAAGGATCTTTATATTATTATGTGCTTAAGACTTAATAACCCTTTATAACCCTCAGGAGCTGCAAATATTAACAGAAGGATTGCTAGTCTATGAAACATTATACATATTCGTTTGAAGTAAGTCGATCAAGTTAATACCCAAATACAATAATTATTTATTCGTACATTAAAATAAAGTTTTACAAACACTTAATAATAACAGCTTTTACAAATACTTATACATTAGTTACATCTCATTATTGTTTATTACTAAATAACATAACAATATTTCTTTAAAAAAGTTTATAAAAGCAACGTCCACCATATAATAAATACCTATTTGAATTATTTAATTTATGCAATATATACGACCAACTTGTTGGGTGTTGTATGTTTTGTGTAAAGAGCTTATATTTTGCTTGGGTTGCAAAGACTTCCTTATGTATAAAAAAATCGTAGGAAGTCTGTTTTTAAGATTAATACACGTATGCCAAACAGAAAACGTGTAAATGGTAGAGTCGGGAGAGGAAGACCTAGGCGAACATTTCACGTCCTTTGTCACCTTTTTTGAACAATTCGAAAAAGTCCAGGTCAAGAGTACTCTAAAAGAACGAGCATGCATGTGAAGATTGATGAAAGTGGAAGAAGCGAAAGACCTATGTCAGGACCGTAGCAAGAGGAAGAAGATTGGCTCTGCCTACCCCGTTGGGAACAAAGCGTGAATATAACATACATACATGTCAAACAGGAGTTCATGACCTTTTTTACGGAAAGATAGAACATTTTTTATTGAATTTGGATGAAAAATTAGCTAACAATTCACCTGATGGTAAGTAGCTACTGCAGTCCATAACCTCATACTGACTCTCTATAACGTTCAAACCGGAATACAACAGTAATTGCATGGCTGTTTAAGAGTGTGGTAACAATCCAGACGACTCCTAGTTAGGAGAAGCAGTCTACTAGTTACAATAAACATATATAGATATGATAATTAAAAAAAGATTCAAACTTACTCTACTTCTTAACTTAAGAAGTCGAGAATTGGCAATAAGCTCAGAGAAATACAATTCTCATTCGAATGATTAAAATAATGAAAGCTCTTGCAACTGTCAACCCATTTTAAACGTAGCATCCGACTTATCACCAAAGCTTTTGTGGAACAACGTGTCAGGTGGTGAGACTGTTGCCGTGTAAGTGTTCAGGCCAAGGACAAAAGTCGTACATACGTTAGGAATAACTCAAGTTTTTTACTTAGGGGATCCAACTCGCGGATAAATCCTCTCCCATTAGAATCTCTCTTGAGACCAAAGTAAGTCTTCAGTGAATCTCATAATATTGAAAATATACTGACCGGTGTCAGATTTCATTGTAGATGCAAAGTGTTTGAAACTACAATTTCCAGTCTACGGAACATAACTTCTCCAAGATAGCGCCAACAAAAGCCGGCTAACATTTCTAGGAAAATTTGCCCATACTCACCACGCTGGGTAAGGTGGTGAGCTCACTGCCGGTAGCCCCGTATTGGTGATGCTGCTTTTCTTTCACCCCCCTGTGAGATTTGAGATCCGGGTTTCCTCTGTGATATTCAGATATCTTACGATCATTGGAGCCTCGTTTGTTTGCTATTATGTTGTTCTTGCGAGAAAGAAATGGAGATGAACGGCTCGACGGCGTAGTGGCTAAGCTGCGGCGCTGTGGGTCGCGGGTTCGATTCTGTCTGGGCATTTGTCCATGTGCAATTTTTGTATGTAAACTTCCTTAAGGTAACGTTCTTGTAAAACAAATAAGTAGAAGAAGAAATGAGAAACATAATTGAATAAGTATGTATAGACTAATATATTAGTCCAATGTTACTTATTTTGATGTCGACTTACACTGAATAATTAACAATAATTAATTTAAATTTTAAATTTATCTCAACATTTATGTATGTATGTATTTTAGTCAACAGAAATAAGAGGCAATATCGCGTCTTGGAATATTTCCAAGTGGAACGCAATTAGTTGTCGAAAAGTAGCCTTGTTCTAGTCTCTATAGAATTACACGATATTACAGAAAGTTAGAAAATGAAAAAAAAAACATTATATTTTTATGGCATCTTTTCTTACCCTAATTACAAGCTTAATTTACTCTTAGAATTCACCCTAAGGAAACAGAAAAAATAAAACGTTATTTTTTCGAACTGTTCCTTTTATTTTTGTATCATTTATTGTATTTTATATTTTTATTATTCATATTTATTGTTTTGATTGAGTTGAAAAACGTACTAACAGCAAGTAGACACCGGCAAAGTAAATTCGCGTAAATACAAGAAATCACTAAAGTTATTGTTGTCGTTGATAATGTGATTACTACATAGATAGTAAATATTGCTACAGAAAGAGCTTATTAACTTAAGTGAAAGGTTATCTGTTATTTCGGCTGCAGCTATGATGTAAAAGCGCTATTGTAGCTTTACAAAATAATAGAACGCAGGACGGAAGATACAAAATGACTATAGAATTGTCGATTCAATCATGTTTTAACTGTATTCCTTGTAGACGCAATTGTTGTCGTGGTGGAATCTTTGGCAAATTATTTTTGTAACCTATTATAAGCCGGCAACTGCCTTGATAGTTTTACGTCGGATGTCGTTTTTAATTTTTTTTTTATACTATTAATGTTTTAATCGAGTAATAGCCAGCTTAATTTGAAGCAATAGGATCTATTCTTGAAATATTTGTTTTAAGTTTTATTTGTGAAACTGCATACCTTTTACAACCGGAAGCCGTTTCATATCGAAATGCATCTGACGGAAAAGAAAAAGTTGAAAGGCAGACCAATCCCCGCGAATGGAAAGATTCTAAAAGCATGTGATGACCGACGGTGGATGGTTTATCAAAAATCCACAGAATAGTAATGGTTACTCATCTAGTGCAAGTGCGATGCGTTTCTATTTAGCCCGGGCAAAACCTTTATGAAATGCTTGTCAGTAGTTGTGAGCGCTTTCGAAGAAAGGCGAAACGATGAAGCACGCCATCCCGGTATATTCGATACTTAATAGTGTACTAAATAAAAGTAGTTATCTCCTCATAAGAAATGAGCTTAATATATAAAAACAACCCCGATATTGGGGAAGGCAGATCAGATCAAACTTTTATGGGAAGAGTCAAGCGACTTTTGCTGCTGCTCGAATCGTCCGGGGCAGCATCACGGCCTTGCAGAAAACCGACGTGAAGTAGAGGCATCTTGTGCGTTCGGTGAGCGAGGTAACCGGAAGTCCACTTCCTCTCCCCATCCTTTCTCCCATCTCCAAAATATCCTCTACAAATCCCAGCTACACACCTGCAGCTCCTCCGGTCATCACTTACCATCAGTTGAGCTGCATGCTCGTTTGTTCCTTTTCCCATAAAAGAAGATCTAAGAAGTTTAGACCACTTCAATCGACTATTTACCAGAGCTTATTTGAAAAAACGTGACAGGTGGTGACCCTGCCGCCGTCTTAGTGCTTAATACAAATCATACGTAGATAAAATTATAAAACCTCCGTTCATATAGGGCACCGACTTGAGTTTTCTGATTCAGAAGCAAATCCCCGAAAGATTTCAAATACGTCTTATCCATCGATATTTATTCCTTATTAAATGAAGGCCGAAGAAGGAGATTATATCACTCTTTCTCATACCGGTGAAGAGGTGCGTAAGAAAATTTGAGTAGTCTTAGGTAGCGGAATAAATATCCTAATTCAAAGAAATGAATTGGGGGTGGCCAGCAACGCATAAAATACGAAGTGAATAGTATACTAGATCCTGAATATATTCACTTATTCAATATTTCGAGACGGCCTCCCGACTTGTTGAGACGTTGTACAGTGGACGGTATTGTGATTTTTAGTTCGGAGGGGTAACAAAGAACCGAAAATCTCTTAGATCTCTCTTAAATCTCTGAGAACGTACAAAAATATTTTTTGTACAAAAGTATTTTCTAATAATCAGTATCTAAGCTAAGTAAGGGGTAATAAACTTTTTCTTCAAATGCTACAACCTTGCTATCTAAGAACGGAGGCAATAGCAAACGATATACCAGAAAATCATACGAAATTGGGGTACCCCATTCCCATAGAAGTCTTACCTATTTTCGATTTTTATTATATATTTATTTATGTTTCTTTTATATATTTGTGTATTTTATGTTATAAATATGTATTTAATTACATAGTGTGTTTATATGTATTTATTAACTTATTATTATTGGAGTCTACCTATAGTTTTTTATTCTTTGTTATGTACCTGCCAACTAACTTTCACCATAACAAGTGTTGACTGGTAGAGAATGTCATTTGGCATTATGTCCGCCTATTGTAACCTTAAGCTTAAGGCCAACAATAAAGAGTAAATAAAAATAGACTAGTGATGGGATGCAACTTGTAATAACAAGTGCGAGGTTATCGACGCTGCGCTCGACAAACCGCTTGCCCAGTGTGGTGTAAAGTACCAGCCTGTAAGTGCCCACTGCTGGACAAAGGCCTCTTTCTCAAATACTAGTATCAGAGAGGGTTTAGGAGCCGGGAAGGGCCCGCCACGCTGCTCCAGTGCGCCACGCTGCTCCAGTGCGTGAATATGGGCAAATATTTTAAGAAATGCGTGCTGGCTTCGGCTGCGAGTTTCATCCAAAAAAAAGATCTGTGTGGGCGGTGGACATAAACAAGATTATAAATAGCCTGTTAAAAACAGTACATACACAGAAAAGTGATAAATAATGTGAACATTTGTCGAAATCAACTTACACCGAGGCGTGAGATATATGGTTAACATTAAACGAGCAGATTGAATTGTACTCGGCAATTTTGTAGCAATTCACGGAGTGTCTGGCCGTTTCACATTACGAGACACCACTGCGAACTTGTGTTGATTATTTTACGCTGGCGTTGGATTGGTTCTAATTTACCACGTGGTGACTAGAAACGAGACAGTTGAATAATTAAAATGTTCATTTGATTCACGAGCTTAGATCATATTGTTTATTAATAACTCCGAACATTATTGTGTGGCTAAATCTGTGTAAAACGAATTATCCTTTTTATAATCTGTTTACAGTTTCACCATATAAGAACAATCTTACTTACTTAAAATTATGATGATTTTGTCCTCCTGAAGGACTGTGACCACGACGACTACTTCTCATTACTATGGACGATATAACAAGGCCAGATTAGAAAATCTATAATTTATGCATTTACATCAATATCAGCTACAGCTGGAATTATAACCTCAAGACCAACTGTCTTAACAGTCAGATACTCTTGTCGTTATGCCACGCGGTATTTAAAATGAACGCATTGACATTAATCAAATCAATCATCCATGAAACCGAATCATATCTGTTGATGCATTGCTACATAGCGATAGAAATAGATAAGACCTACCGACCCAGATAGACTCTAAGGCGTAAAAGGAATCCAGCCACCTAACAAATATAGAATTATAAAAAAAGGTAAATTTATCAAACAACCGTTTCGTGAATAAGTTATTTCATCTTGCTATTACAATTCGGGTGAAATGTTATATCTTATATTTTGATTCCCATTTACACCATAGTTTTGTTTTCTTTCTTTCTTTTAAGAAGGGTTGATTTAGAATATTAAAAACATTTGCTGTACGCGTGACATCGTCCACGTCAATATAATCCATATATTGTATTTATTACTACCATATATTTCACCAATTTTCTACTAATATTTTAACGTGGAAGTCTGTATGGATGTTTGTTGTACAAAAACGACAACAACTAAACGGATTTTGATGAAATTTAGCTGAACATACTTATAAGGTTTATTTGAAATATACTTTCTTACGGAACTACGTGGAGAATAATTGATAAATTCATATCTGTGAATATATCGTTACATAAACCCAATCGGAGCAGTAATAGCTTCTGTAAGGTTTTTGGTTCATACAAATTTATGATTTATTAAAAGGGTTTCGTTTATCTTGAAATATACACAGTATTTCTTTTAAATCGAATGCTTTATAAATAGATACGTTAAAGGACTATCGAAATTGATCGCTAATTGTCAATTTTATGTATCTACGGATATTTAGGAGGTAAAATTCTGTTAATTAACTATTTTTCCTGTTTTTTTAGTTTCATTTATTGACAATTGTTATTGTTTTTTGTACTAGTTTCACTGCTTCTCAGCAAAAGGTTGAAGACATATTAGGCCTCAAGAAACCAACAAAGAGTGAGAGTCCCATTTGACAGCTGATCGCGTGCACCTCTCAGCATCTCGAGCTTCAGAAATTTTGTCAGAGTGCCACTCAGAGGCCCGGGCATTGTCTTCTGAACGGCACAGAATCCAAGATATTCTGCAGAAGGTTTTCTGCAGAATATCTATAGTTTGTATACCAAGCCGAAGAACTCCGAACAGTCACTAGAATTCGTGCGTGATGAGCTTACTTGACTGAAAAAGATTAATAGTGAATTCCGTTACACGGATAGAATAAATTGTAGCCATAATATTATGCCCATATAGATGAAATTACCCAAATGTGTGCTTATTGACTCCAAAAATCAATAGTTGGAATGGAATATGTACCTCAGGAGTTAAGGTACGGATAGACTTATTCCAAGAACCATCAACCATTTACCACTTAGCCATTACGACTCAGGGACCTTCAAGAAAAGAGCTTATTCCTTCCTTAAAGGCCGGCAGCGCATCTGTAGCTCCTCTGGTGTTGTGGATGTACGTGGGCGTCGGTGATCACTTACCATCAGGTGAGCCGCACGCTCGTTTGCCCCCTTCTTATATAAAAAAAAATCAGTGCTTTTGTTTACACCACCAGAGAATACTCATCAATCTACTATTCAAAATGTATCTTACATTATCACAGCGACCGGTATGCATGTGCCTGGTTGAATGATTCTTCCTTTTCTTTTTGGGTTTGGGATTGGGAGAGAGGCGCACTTTTTCTAAGTGACACATTGTTATTTTCCGATCGGGGTAGTATCACAACCTCGCAGAATACCGGCGTGAAGTTGTTGCATCTTGTGCTTCAGCGTATCATTCGGCTAGTCAGGTAACCAGAAGCCTACTTCCTCGCTCCATCCGGCTTCTCATCCTTCCTTCAACTACCTGACAACGCACCTGCAGCTCTTCTGTTGTTAGAGATGTACGTGGGGAGAAAAAACTCCTGTCTAGCTGCAGAAACGTAGGAAGGTAAGACGGTGATTTTTGGTCCACACTATCCACTATCCACACTACCACCATTCACTTTAATTAGACTTAACACTTCAACATAAAACACTTAAAGCATTATGTTAAATATCCCCACATGTTTTCGTATATAGTTACATCATAAGCAATTTACAAACCCCACGTAACCTATCAGCAAGGAATTGATTTGTGTACTTATAAATGGCTTACGATTATTCTGCCGTGGACTCGCAAGCGTGTACGTGACCAAAATTAAGTACGGAAGAGTGCTGGATTCGAGAATTTATGATGATAATATAAACTAGTTCTTTCGTCGGCGACACTGGACTACAAGCAAAAATAACAAGAAATGATTATTTATCACCTTTGGATGTTATCCAATATTTTTTTTGCCGTCGTAACGATTCACCATAACAGCTCTCGAGTTTTTATTTAATATTCTCGTTTATTGTTCTCTTAGTATTAACTCCCATTTCTTAGTTAAGTTGGAGCCGTGATCAGCTTAGCGGTCAGGGCGCTCGCTTCAGTTGCATAGAGTGCGAGTGATCTCTCTTAGATGCCCGGTGCTGGCACCGCTGATGTTGTTAACAGCAATTTTAAATGCTGAATTTACCAAGTGCTCTACGGTGAAGGAAAACATCGTGAAGTAACCATTATGTTTAAGTCCTCCAAACCGCGCTTGAGCATCGTGGCGGGACCCTTCCCGGCTCCAAAACCAACTCAGATATTTGAGAAGGAGGCCTGCCTGCTACTTTGCTTTACTTTAGTATTGGCTCGGTACGATTAAGCACACCATGCAGAATTAGAATGAAAAATTGTGAAGTAACAGATTACATTAGAAGCAACTAGCATTTTTTTTTAAATTCAAATAATGTAAACTCGTATAAACATTGCTTATATCCCTGTTAAGCACTCCAAACAGAAAGCCTGAAATGAGCCGTGAACCCTTCCGATTCAGCTTAAAGGCTCCTTCCAGGCAGTTGTTCACGACATTAGTTTAATGACGGGTTCGAACCAGCGACGGTTATTTTGGTATTTCCATTTTACCATTGGTACTTCCATTTTAATAATAGTTCATTTAGCTTTATAATATTCTGATCAATGAATTACATTCTTTTTTAAACCCAACAAACGACTCGGTAATTTCTAATAAATAATAAAATGCGTTAGGCATTTAGCGCCCACTAATTTTTAGCTTCGATGAATCCAATTCAAAGCCAAAATTTATAATACCGTTATGAATAAAAACTCTATTAACTTTAAAATTTACATTTCAAATAACGTTTTTAATTTATTCTTCTACAATCCCGTTTTGCTATTTTAAATTATTATATAAATAAACTCTGTCGACCGTATATTCAATACTGGGACGGTAAGAAGAGAAATTTTACTCCTTTCAATCCACTTAACAGAGCTTACTCAGAACAACGTGGTAAGTGTCCAAGCTAACGATACATATCGCTTTTCTCAATATCCAACAGTGATCTGTTATCATATCACGACTCTACTTCTCAAGGTTTTCCCGATGGAAGTGCTTCTTCCGTCTTTATCGCTGACATCTCCCCGTGCTTCGTGGAGAAATGTTTAATTTAAGGAGAAATGAATCTAAAATGGAGGTATTTTACAGCAAACAGCGTTGCATAGCTGAAATCCTAGCATCCGTAATTCGTTTTATAGTTTTCAGCTCTCATATCCAGTACACGAATAAACTTTCACAACTCAATTACACGGGCTATATCAGCTATGAAACTTGTTTTATCTATACGTATAATAAAATTGTAAATTTTTGGTGTCTGTGGATTAAATGAATTTGCAAAAATAATTATAATTGGGCCGGCTCCAAAAACCCCCTCAGATATTTCTGAAGAAGACCTTCGCCCAGTAGTTGGTGCTTACATGCTGATACTTTAAATTTAATTAATAATTGGCGGGATAAAAGAATATATGATAGACATTTTCGGAATTTTTCTATTTGTCTGAAATCTGTTTATTTGACCGAGTTTCGAGAATGAGTTTAAAATACATGGCACTACTTGGAGGAACATCTAGCCTTTATTTCATCGCAATCGGTTCTCTCAATATGTTATGATGAGATATGTTATCGATCACATTCTTTTAGATTAATTAGTGGAGCCTCACTCACCCTCACACACTTCAGCCTATCAGAAGTCCACTGCTGAACATAGGCCTCCCCCAAAGATTGCCACGACGCTCGGTCCTGAGCCACCTGCATCCATCGACTTCCCGCAACACTGCGCAGGTCGTCACTCCATCTTGTGGGGGGTTGTCCTACACTGCGTTTGCCTGTACGCGGCTGCCACTCGAGAACCTTTTTTCCCCAACGGTTGTCAGTTCTGCGAGCTATGTGGCCGGCCCATTGCCACTAATTCTTCCTGTTCTCTACTAATTAATAAATTTATAGTCTTCGACGTCTTTTACCTAAACACTACTAGATAAGGTACATGGGAGAAACCAACATGTTTTTCAAACTTACGAGTAAGTTAGTTGTATAATTTAATTCCTGGCCTCATGCCATTTTAATTGCAATGCAGATTAGAGTGTGAAGTCTTCCTCATACTCCAATCCGTACTGGACAAACTCATTACCCGCTAGCTGTAACTGGTCTCTTTCGTTTATTAAACATTCAGTGTATAATGAACATGATATTTCAATTGGGTATTTTTATTAACTATTTCTATTATTTCTTTTCAATCGTCTCCTCTTTCTTTGAACTTTCGAGAGATTGCTCGCTCTTTCTTCTTTGCTTGGATGCCTTAAGTTCATGAAGCACATGTCAGAGATGGTTCTTCACCTAGACTGCCTTGGCATTGTGAGTATTCATTTTAGTATATAGTGCATATAACAAAATAAATCTGAAGTAAATACTCAAGTAGCAGAGTAAGCAAAGGTCTTAAAGTAAATTATGCTGACCGTTACTTGCAGTTTATTTAAGATCTAACATATTGAAGATTGTTATTTTGCCAACTGACAAAGGTAATCAATAATTGTTAAATAAATAATTATTAGGAATTAAACAATCCAACAAATCCCTAAAAATAATAAAGCACATTGCTTGCAGTTGTTTTCGCTTTGAATATTATAATTATAACTTATTAACACATATGCATCTGTATTATTATAACGTCACAGATGACCTTTTTATCTGGTTCATTACATTGGCCTTTGTATTTTAGGTCTAAGATATTCGAATCATCATACCCTGCACCATTTGTCGTACGTCCCGAAGCTTCAAATCCTCCTCGATTACGCTAATAGTGAGTATAATTTTCCGAAAAGTTTTTTATTTCATAGTGCGCGTGTGGCCAGGGTTAAATCCCCAGTGCCAGCACAGCTGAAATAGTTAATAACAATTCGTTCACGGCGTCGTGAAGAAAGATGCATGTCTGAGAAATAATAAAATATATTTATTCGAGGACGTTAAGTCCGCCAACACGTACACTGGATCGGCGTGACATGGGCTTACCGGCTCCAATCTCTCTCAAAAAAAAATTGGAGGAGGTCTATATTAAGTGCTGTATTTACCACATGCTTCGTGGTGAAGCAACACATCGTGAGGAAACCAGCATGTCTAAGAAATAATAAAATAATATTCACACACAAACCGCACTGGAGCAGCGCGGCTGGCCTTTACCGGCTCCAAAAATGCTTCCAGATATTTGAGGAGAAGACTTTCACCCAGCAGTGGGCACTTATAGACTGTTACTTCACTCTATGTTACAAAAAACCATTTTTTTTTCGGTTAAATCTAGCTAAGCTCCATAATAATACGTAATGCTGAAAGTGAAATATTAATACAATCAAATACTAGACAAGCGATCGGGGTTCCGTAATAACATTGAAGTTGCATTCAGGAAATTATAGTACTGTGAATTATATCGAGGCAATATACACTGCCATTTTGTTGGTTGAAATAATGGCCCTTTGTTGCATCCGGTATGGTAATTTAGTATGCTATAGTTTTGTTATAGCGCTAACACTGTGAGAGTGTATACTCATATTAAAATCGTTTGTCACTTTCATTCGGTTTCCACTTTTGATTACAATTAACTTTAATGTTTCTTCGAAATTATGATGTTTAAAATTGAACTGTAAAATTTAGTATGATAATACTTAAAATAACTAAAAATAATATTTATTTATTTATTCACTATGCTTTACATGATTAACTGTACCAATATTATGTAATATTGAACCACTACAAATTCACGTACGACTTGACAAGCATCTGATTGTGTTATTTTTCCAAATTGTCTTTCAATTATGTAATATGTTTTTTATTGCTATAAGAAATTCTCGTAATTTTTTTAACAAATATTTTATAACTTTTTCAATTTTATATGCATAGTGGTAATTTATTACATTTTTTTTACTACATTGAGTAGGGACTAGAACTATACAGTTTTAGTTTACATAACAAAGTTAAACTTGCGGCGTGAATTATAACGTCAGAGTTAATTTCTTATATGAGAATAAAAATCTGTGTATCGTCTTACAAGTTTACATATTTCAATTTTTTTTCATGACCTAATTATTGAAGATTTTTTACATGGTAGAGCCAAGCGACAACTTGTGCTACTGCACAAATGGGCTCGACCGGGATAGTACCACAGCCTCGCAGAATATCAGCGTTAAGTAGATACGTCTTGTACTTCTGCATTTCGTTTAGTGAGTGAGGTAACCGGAGGCTCACTCCCACCTCTCCCTTCCTTCCTCGTCGTACCGCACGCGTCGTAACGCACCTGTAGCTCTTCTAATGTTGCAGATATCTGTCGGCGTCGGGAATCATCACCAGGTGATCCGCTAGCTCATTTGCCTTCCTATTTCATAAAAAAAAAAAAAGCCAAATGCCATAGACTATGCTTGTCTTAACTTGAAAGATACGAATAGTTTCATGTCGACTAATTTCTATTTCTGTAATTTATTAGGTATCAGCAATTAGATGACAACGTTACAGAGATCACTGATGTGCAGCAGGTTCCGAGTTACAGATTTTTTTTTTCTTTGGCTAGGGATGACAAACGAGCCTACAGCCTTCATGATTGTCAGTGTTTACAGTAGCCTTGCTATCTGCAAACAACTTTCATCAAAGATGTTTACAGATTCGTTGTCACCCCTGTGGATTAAGATGGAATGCCATTCAGTTTGCATTAAGGCATAATGCATATAGGCAGTATAATTATAGGCTAATGCCTTATATACTGCCTAATTATACTGGCTGAATCTCTATCACTGGAGCGCAACAGATTGTGCTGCTGATTGGTCACAGAAATAAAGAGGGTGGAAACAGACGATCAGAGATGGAGAGAGAGCAGAGAAGAAGTCTACCACCTAGTTAGGTCTGGTGCTGCTATTAATACACGTGATAAGGTTGAGAGAAATCATTTCTTGCTCAGCAGTGAACTTATTCAGAAGGTTTTAAAAACAGAAGAAGGAACTCTGTAGCGACGTCACGTCTGATATTCAGTAAGGTGCAACGCTTACTTGTAAGCATATAATTTAACGAAAAAGTTGCGTTATATTCCCCATTTTACTATACAATTAAGGTTTATATGGAAACGAACTAGTGTACTATTAAATTAAGCACACACGCTACTCAATGTAATGTTACACTGCAGATGTTGCGTAGTAATTTATGCTATTCCGTGTACAATTACACTCTTTTAAAAACGAACAAATCGACGTTTCATTGTTATTTAACGGTATATTTCATTTCCCGTGCAATTAAGGATATGCCTTACAAACGATTTTATTGGTTTCATGAAATCAAAAAAAAAATAAACATTTAACAATTTTAACTGTTATTGATATTTTTTTTTTCTAGTTATCTCCTTTTAAATGAATATTGAAATTATGTGAAAATAATGATTTGAGTAAAATGATGTTATTCCATTAGAAAAAGAATTACAATATTTAGCCGCTTTAAGAGCCATGTTAGCCTAGTGGTTAGGGTGCTTACTTTAATTTCATCGAGCGCACTGAAACCCATGCCCAGCGCACTGAAACCCAGCCCATGAGTGCCCAGCTGTGGGCACTCATAGGCTGTTACTTTTGAACATATCTATGTGAACTGTTAGTAATCGTTTTGGTTAATCGAAATTTTAAATGCTGAATACCACGTGCTCGACGATGAAGCTAAACATCGTGAGGAAATCTGATCGTTGGGGAATAATAAACTTTAATTTCGAGGACATGAGAAACTGCCAACCGGGTTTCTTTCTAGTTACAAAAATCACTCAAATATTATTTGAGATTGAGAGGAGGCCTTTACCCGGAAGTGGGCATTTGCAGGCTGCTATTTTATACCACCCCACATGTCAATCCTCATGAGTCAGGATATTTATAGGCACACATCGGCATATTACTCGCTAGTGGGGTTTCAATTGGCAGAAAATTTTGTCATGGTTATTTACAAATTTCTCACGGTCATTCACCTACGTCATACAAATACTTGTCTTACACGAGAAACGAACCCGCGTGCAGTGCTAAAATAGGCTAGAGTTGAATATAGCAGTACAGATATTATCATTACGAAAACTATCTAAAATCACTATCAGTTTTTAAACAGTGTTAAAGCAATTTCAATTTAATATTGCCCATTTAAAATTTTGTAAAAAATGCAAAGAGAAGCAACATCTCTTCGCAAGGCCAAAGGATCAAGCCGATCAGAGAGAGCTTGGTCGCCGACAACTCGAGCCGCTCGACGTTGGATGCGGTCAAATGGAAGGAGTTGGTACTGGGGTGCCCCTGCCCAGAGATGAGAACAGTATTCCATGTGGGGCCGAACTTGCGCCTTATAAAGTTGCAAACGGTGGACCGGCATGCAGTATTTGATGCCGGTCCGCTCTACAGAGCACACCAAGCTTTAACTTTACTTCGCTTTAACGTCTTCATTTGTACAGGTATCGCAAAATAAGCTTCGTCATAGCGGGATTTAGCACGCACTCTTAATGATCACGCTATGCTAATACTTCGTAGAACAAACAATAAAGTTTACAAGTTTAAATTTTTTTTTCTTTTTAATGTTACGTTTACTAGTTTTAAGAAACGTAACATAGAAAAAAAAATTACTAATATGTATAATATAATAATATTTGAAATGATTACACTAATATTGATATAACACGTATTTTAACATAGTCGTCTCGGTCAATAGCGTATATAGCAGCGCTGTTGAGAGTTTCGGGTTCGATTACCGCACGGGTCTTGAATTTTGTATACGTATATTCTAGTGATGTAAATTTGATAGAAAAAAACGATGTCTCGAATCATCTATTACACATAAATCTGTCTTTCAATTAAAATATTTGTACATTTTTTAAATAGCCGAGTGACGGTTTTTGCAGCTGCACGAATGGGCCGGCTGGATCGGGGTAGTATCACGACATCGCAGAATACCGGCGTGAAGTAGAGGAGTCTTGTGCTTCTGCGTTTCGTTCGGTGAGTGAGGTGACCGGATGGCCTCTCTCACCTTCCCTTCTCCTCCACAAATATCCTTTAAAGCCAGTAACGCACCTGCTGCTCCTATGTTGCAGATGTAGATGGGTGTCGGTAATCACTTACCATCGGGTGAGCAGCAAGCTTAAAGGCCTGCAGCGCATCTGTAGCTCCTCTGGTGTTGTGGATGCTCGTGTGCATCGGTAATCACTTACCATCCCCCCCTTCCCCCCGCCCTTTGCCCCTTTCTAAAAAAAAGCTCGTATTCGATGGAAAAAAAATCTTGATAGAGCAAGGCCCGACTCCCACTTGCCCGATTTTTTCTTCTTCAGTAACATTTAAGTAGTTCACTACTTAACATTAAGCGTAATCCCTACACGTGGTGAGTACGTTTTATCAAACACGCACTTTGAAAGCTGCCACCCGTCACGGGTCCAAAGAAGAGATGGATTCCCTTATACCTTATATACGGTGAAACTTCCTTATACATTCCTATCCTTTCATAGAGTCATAGAGAATTTCTATTGCTTTAACACGTAAAGAATTAAGCTCATTTCGTTCAGTTTTTTCTTTATATGTGCCACTAAAATGACTTTGCTAACACGCATTCAACGCGAGCGATGCCGTGAGGAAAAGCTAGTTACAAATATAGCGTTATAGGTCGAATAAGATCGAAATCACCTTTTATTTTAATTCTCCCAATTATTATAATATTTATTTTTTTTAACAGGTGGTACATTCCTTTCAGCCCGCTAGTCGTCTGGGTTAGTACTACACTCAAACAGCAGTGCAATTACTGTCGCGTTCCGATTTCAAAGGTATAGAGAGCCAGTATAATTGCGGGCTGTGCGGCATTCCATTTTAGTCCACAAGGAGTGACAGCGCACCTGTAACCTTCTTCGATCGAACTTGTTTGCAGATGTCCATGGGCTGCATAAGCCGCTAATCACCAGGTGAACTAAACAGACCCAACGCTCGTTTTTCAACCCAATCCAATAAAAAAAGAGCCGCTCGAAGGAGTTATGTCTTTCGAAGAAAGTTCCAATAAATACTGATATGCAATAAGTTAAAGATCTGCTCTTACTTAACAACTTGGCCTTCTGTGTATGCTTGCAGCATTATAATACCCTTTTATCTAATATCTTGTAATCAAAAAAAAACTTAACATAATCATCATTTATAAGTAAAGTAAAATAGCAACCTGCAAATGTCCCACTGCTGGGCCTCGCCTCACTGCTCTCACTGCAGTGGGAGTTGGAGAACTTCAAACGCCCTCAAGATTCTCACATATGGAGATTTCTGTACATACGATGTTTTTACCTTTACCGATAGGCACGTGATAAATTCAGCACTTCGCTATTAAAAGTGTTGTTGGTGCCGGCACCAATTATAGAACTCAATCAAATCAAAGGGAGCACCCGACCACTACGCTATCACGGCTCTTTCATCATATTTTTTAATGTTATTAAAAAAACTTTATTGTTTACACCTCATAGTATGAGGTAACAAAGGGCGGACTTGAAGCTTGTTGGCCTACATTAAAATAATTATTTCCTCAGTGACATTATTCTTCCACGTCTAATTTGTGTCAGATAATGAATTATATTAAGACACAAAGAACGGGCGGATGATCCCACCGGTACAAATAAATACGAAGTGCCTCATCAACTCATTGATATTAAGTAATTCAGCTTATTAAATAATCTCTTTCCTCAGCGAAAGCAGCGATAAAGATGAATATTGAGACAAACTTTGGTACCACAATATTAGCATTGGACGCTATCCAAATTTCTTGAGTTCAAGCGATGCCCGATCAGCGTTTATAAAATCATACTGAAGAGAGGCTACTTCAGATCACGCTGTAGATTGTCTCTATTTATAGGAAGTAAGTAACGAGGCGATATATCTCGACAAAGTTCTGTTTATCTTAGAAAGAATCTAATACAATTGCTTTCAGCTGCTTTGAATCAACTGAACTCTGAACTCACCGCTTTAATTAACATTTATAAATAAACACTACGCTTTCTAAATAACAGTCGTTAATCTAACGAATAACTTTAATTTAAAGGAAAAGAGAGGAGAGTATAAGGAGGAATATTATATTATCTTCCTCTCCAAATATCTGAAATGTATACTAATTTGACGTACCCAAATCCCACAGACTGATGACAGGGATCAGCATCTTTAGTACCAGTGTACCAGCACTGCGCTCCAATTAATCCGCTGCCACAGAGGGGTAAGAGTGAATAATCCATGCAAACCCTCGAAAAGCTCATAGCAATCTATGGGAGGAAACCTGGAAACGAAATTTGCCACCCGCTACGTCTTATCTCACGAAGCGGCGAAAGATGGATTACAGCATGCCGTGCTTCGATAAGTTACGTTAAATGGTAATTCGTAATCTCTACCTACCCCAGTGGACAATTTTTTGAACAGGCGCCAGAGGAAAATAAATTATCCAAACCGTTGAAGAAAAGAGCATAATATACATATAACATATACATAAAATACATAAAAGCATAGTACTAAAAAGGTATTCGATGTCACCTGCCGTTTACGTTTATTGCTATGGAAATAAATTATGCCATTGGGAGAGAGTCTAGCGTCTAAAAGAGAGGCTTGGCATTCTTTACCCGCTACGAAACAACGTACACTACGTTAAAGAATGTCGAGCGTGCAGCATACTAGGTGCCGTTGTTGCACTGGGGCCGCTGCTGTTTTGTTTAGGTAACGTGGACAGTTTCAAATTAAGAAGATCTGAAATCTATTTGATCATCATGTAGGCCATATAACTTGGAGAACTGTAAGTGAACTCAATCGATGAATGATCTGATTTGTGGCAATATCTGGGGGCGAAATATGTTCAACAGTGCACATGTGACAGGCTGCAAAGATGATGATGATGAATGATCCCTGATTATAAGCTTATGTTGTAATGTTATTTATCTTGTCACCTTTTACTTCCTTGTTTTCTATCTATCCCTTTTTATATTATTATCCCTCTGAGTATCCTTTTAGATTTCCTTAGTTAGACATTAACTTCCAAATTTGTTTAATAGTTACCTTGCACCTTGCATATATTGTATGTAATTTTATATTTCTTTTTATTTTAAATTTAGTGACAACCTCGTTCTTACGAATTCTACCAATGTCAAGTCAGTCATGGGAGTGACACAAACGTCAAATGTCAGTTTTTATATTATTAATAAGACACTTTTTTTTTATTTAGTGGCTAACAAGACTCTTGTTGAGACAAGACCTTATTTCAATTTTTGTTTACATATTTCTATGACATCTGATATGACAATCTCTTCTAGTTTTAAAACGTTAATGTAGGCTGCTAGTTGTATTCAAATCTATTAGTAGCTTGCCCAGGCTGCTCGCTATTAAAAATATCTATTTCAATTCAAATTTAATGAGGATATTATCTTGACATTCCAGACATTGATATTTACTTCAATAAGAAAAAGTAAAGAACGGGAGACGATTCGGAGTTGTATTGATAGAAACACGCAAATAATAAATACGATTGACAAGGAGTCGAACATTGAGAAACGGAGATAACCGTAGTCTTGGAGGAGGCAGCTAAAAAACCGTCTCCCTATTATCTCATGGGCATCTGCCCAGGCTCTTCTTACGAGAAACCTACTGGCTTTATCCTACTCGCCCGCACTCTTCCGACGAGGAATCTACTGGCTCTACCCATCTATACACTACCGGACTTCTTATTATTCCTTGCCTAGACCAACGGATCGGTGAATATAGTGGCAGTGGACGTGTTAAATATAGTGACTATCGAAGACTATTTAGTTATTAAATTTTTTATTGTTATTCATATATTTCTAAATCTTTACTGTACGTAAACAGCGTTACGTGACATTATGTCAAACTGTACAAATGATAATAATGTTTTATGATAACATTTTTTTACTTTACTTTAAACGTCCTTTTAAAAATACTTCAAAATGTGTTCAAATAAAGCGCCAATAGCCAAATGGGTTAGGGTGCGGACTACGAAACATGACGTCGTAAGTTCGAGCCCGCCATTCGATTATTATCGTGAACTACTCCAGATACATGATTAGTTTGACAAGATTAGTTGGAGGGTTAACAGGAATATCGGCAATGCTACTTAATAAATAACATTGCTAGTATTCTTCATCGTCCATCTTGGTGTACATGAGAAACCTCCTAAAGAGTAAATGAATGAAGCGTTTGAATTAAATTGAAACCTGTAAGTGTAAAATATTGTAAGATTAAATATCAGGCAATTTGGTGCTCAACTATATATAACAGAGCGAGACGCGCAGATCATATTGGAACTTCATACAAGGGGTCGTCGTATAAACCCAATATAACCTCTTTATTAATGAGGAAAATTAATACCTAAGTGTAGTTTTCGTAGACATGAAAAGCAGTGACATTAAAGTGAAATTCGAGACTACTTGAACGCTAAAAGATAGAATTATTTACTTCACATTCGAAACAAAACACGAAGGATAAGTGTATGGAAGGAAGGTTCGCTTTGATCCAAGAGAGGTTAAAGGTATGATAGCGTTACAACGATGGTACTGACTTAAAATGATTATATTCAATTTCGTTATTGTTAAAATATTTATATTTTGCTTGTTTAAGCTGTTACTACAATGTAACACAAAATATGTAATATCGTTATTTGAGAGTTTTCGGAATGACGTAGGCTCCATCTCCGTTGTATGGGTAGATAACAACCCTCTTGCCAATTTCTTTCACCAAACAGGAATAGTTTTTTTTAATTTTGTATTCCGGTTCGAAAGGCATGGAGAGGCAGTAAAATTGTTGGCTGTTAGGCATTGCATCTCAGCACTCAGGGGTAATCCTATCGTCCTATCGTAATTCTCTTCGGGAACGTCCGTTCCGGACTCGCTAAGAGGCGAAAAGTTGATTCGGGCTTTCTCGGAACTTCCTAGTATCATATCAAAATTAAGCATTGATGAAAAATCCTTGTTTATTTCGAAGCTATCACTTGTTTCGGCATTCAAATATACACACATATATATATATATATATATATATATATATATATATATATATATATACATGTATGTATATATTATATTTTTGAATTCCGCATAAATTTCCAACCTGGTAAAGACAAGCGGCATTTTTTCCTGCTGGTAGAATGGGCCGACTCGAACGGGGTATGCTGCTTTGTAGAATACCGGCGTGAAGTAGAGGCATCTTGTGCGTTGCTTTTGGTGAGTGAGGTAAACGGATGCTCCGTCCCGCTTCCCCAATACCCAAGATTTTTGAAAATCTCTCTGCGATCTATGGGAGCAAACAGGGCGAGTCTCACCACTCGTCACACCCATCACACCCGTCACACCCGTCACACTCTTTTAAGCTAAACTGATTCCTGCCAGATGACACTCCGTTAACTCTATCTATTGATGATAAGCGTATGTGCTTATTTAATATTAATATCATAGCATAGTACATAGCAAAACAGAATAATTCGAAATACATCTTCCATTTTCTAAAAAGTACCGCGAATCCAATTTAAAATTGTTTGCAGCATGCTGTTTGGTGTTGGCATACATAATTGATTTATAGTGAAAGCGTACGTGTATATACCTGTTTCTAATTAAGATTTTAAGACGCGTCTCGATCCCTAAAATCGCTGGTACACATGAACTGGGAAACATGATATCACCGATACTGCCCACCGCCAAATCATTGAATTTTGCATAGGTGTTGTAAGAGACGACTAAGGGAAAATAGCTATTGCTACCGACAGATGGCGGTATAACCATCTCGAAAAATACCAGACCAAAAATAAGCAAAACGGATGACGGGCGGCAGTGTCTTGGGTAGATGTAGCGAGGAGTTTGGTGTTGCTATCCCCAATCCTCCTTACGGGAGAGGTTCCAATGTCCAGCGGTGGTCTACTTATAGACTTGAAGTAAGGTTTATTAAAGATGAGACATACTTATAATTAAACTACTCATATTCACTAAAATTTGATTATTTTTATTTATAATTGGTGCTGTTAAATATCGGATAAAACATTAATTACAATAAACTTTTATACTACAGTACACTGCTGCAACGGTGGCTGGTCGCTTAACTGCCATATCCTATTAAAAAAAAACTACGTCAAATTTCGAAACGAACTTCGTACCGCTGATTCTGTAACGAAATATTTCTGTATTTTTTTAACATTTTTTTTTTATTTCTAACTCATTGTAGCACATTGTTTTTTGCAGTAATGAACAGTGCATACAATTAAGCTGGGTGCATAATATTTATATAATGAAGGATATTTTTTAGGAAATAAATATTTACTGATAAGCCTCTGTCACTAATAACCGTTCACGTGACGTAACTTTGAAGTAATTGAGATTGTAGTGTTATAAGTCATATTACGACTTATAGCAGTAAAAGTGATAGTTATAAAATATATATAAATATATTAACGCTAGCTTTAATTACATAGAACAACTAGGTTACTCGAATCTGATTCCGTACCACTAAAATAATAACATCGTGAAACCTGTATAAGAAACAATAAATCATTATTTGTTATTATTGTACGTGGTAAGTCCAAGCGGTGGTCATTGCAGCTGCTTGAATGGGGTTGTATCACGACCTCGCAGAATACCGACGTGAAGTAGAGGCACCTTGTGCTTCTGCGTTTCGTTCGGGTAGTTATTATGTTCCGAACGCACTTCGAACCAAAATTAATAAATAAAAACTGGAGGTTAGTTAACTATGGATCAGGACGTCTAATACCCCAGTACCTCCGTGTACAAGGATGCTGTAAAGCAATCAAAACGGCGGGAATATAAAAACTAAAATTAAACACCATAAAATCCGTGAATTATAGTTTCATCTCAAACGTCATCAGAAGAAATCAGAGCCATAAACTTCGATACTTTATAGAACCATTAAATTAACAGTTTACTTCTGTTTTACATTGTCCTTATAATACACTGAAATACGAATACTATATCTTTGTTAGTTACAAACTGTAATGGGATTTGCGATCATTAACGTCTTCGCTCTATGTGCTATGTTATGCTATCCTAGTGACCATCTAACACAATAACATTACTAATTATGTACGTACGTGATGATATTGCTGTACGCGTATATGAAGCTATTGGTGAATAACCAATTTATACATCTAAGAAAACTGTGAAGGCAGTAAAATTTTTACATTGATTTTTTATTTTGTGTTTTGAGTATCCCTAACTCGGGCTGCAGAAGCTTATACAACATTTCAGAATACACACAGAAAGGGAAAATTTATGTTTATTGTATAATTTCTCTTATTAAAAAAGGCAGCAATTTTTATTTCAATCTGTTCGGTAGATCTTCAGTTACAGCTTGAACTCTCTGTACTATGCTGCCCCATATTTTATTTATTTATTTATTTTGTTTATTTTCTCCCCACAAAAACAGACCATACATTATTATCTAATGAAAATTTTATATACATTTAGATATCGGTGTGTCTAGTCTAGGATGTGTGAGGAGCTGGTGTCTGAGATAGGCATATAAAGCAGAAGTCACGATTGTTTGGTTCATGTGTGCTTCAACGATACCCACAAGAGCTAAGACGAAAGTATAGGTCTAAATATTGGTCTTAAATAAAAAAAACAGCTCTCACGACCGAATGGAGATGAACCGAAATTAAGACTCTTCACTTTAGTTTTTTTTCTTCTTCTTCGCATTAATATAATTGTATATTCGTTTTATAGAAATCATTGTAAAGTAAAGTTGCAGCTTGTAAGTGCCCACTACTGGGCAAAGGCCTCCTTCTCAAATAAGAGTATCAGAGAGAGCTTAGGAGCCGGGAAGGACTCGCCACGCTGCTCCAGAGCGGGTTGGCGGGCTTCACATATCCTCGAAATATTTTTATTATTTCTCAGACGTGCAGGTTTCCTTATGATGTTTTCCTTCACCGCTGAGCGCTTGGTAAATACAGCACTTAAAATTGCTATTAACAATTTTAGAGGTGCTGGGACCGGGGATCGAACCCAGGTCCCTCGCGCTCTATTGAACAAAAGTGAGGGCCCTGACTACTAGGCCACCACGGCTCTACAATATCAATTCAGTAAATCATTGTAATTTTCTGTATTGATATTGTAATATAATATTACAAAAGAGCTTTCTATTATATTCACTTACTATTCGATACCATTTAGCTTCACTGCGGTAACAAATTGTTAATTCTAACACTGTGTCCTATACTGTATAGTATATCAATAATATATAGCTTTAAATATAGCTTCGTGTATTCTTTTATAATACCTTAAAGGTGAAGCTAGCTGGTAAATAAAAAAATAAATAACAATGTTACAAATCAAAACGTATAACAATCGGAAACATTAATCTTTCAAACAATACAATTGAAGCATGTGAAATATACAGTTCCACCTAGAGAAAGAAATTGAAAACTATTAACATTAGCTTGTAATAGTTAATTACAATTTTAGTTGCTGTATTAACTATGCCCTCGGCAGTGAAGGAAAACACCGTGACACTGGTTTCCTTGCGACAGGTTTTCTCATGTTTGTTCATGTTTTCCTTTACCGCCGTTCAACGAAATCATAAAATATACTACAAGTTTGCGAAATAAAAAAACGTACATAAGCTTGATGAATAACGAAATAAAAAAAGTTCCCGAATACGGTGTGAAGTTCACTAACCCGCACAGGAGCAAGATGGCGGACTCTATACGGGTCGAAAAACCTCTGAAAACTTGGGACAAATAAAGAGGGAACAAGCTACAACTGTGAGAAGGGACATACGATCTCTTTCTCCAATTGCCAAGCACTGGTGCACTCCAGTAATAAACAAATGACGCTCTGGCAACCGAATGATTGCGGAATATCCATCCGAATTTGCCGATCCCAAATACAGCAGACTAGTGATGGGGAGCCGCATTACTTGTACGAGGGTGTCACAAACTCACTCTCCCAGCATGATGGTATGGGCAAACTTACCAAAAATCCACAAACACAAAAATAAACCTGCTTTTGCTGGCACTTTCTTGGAGTTGCTTATGTTAAGCGCTGAACTGATAGTAGAGTGATGTGATAGTGTTGTAAAGTTACCGGTCTTGCCAAGTCGTCGTCTGAGACATTTCTTGCAACTTGGTAGCAACCGACCTATTGTTTGTTACAAGGGTGTATCACATGCGGGTGATGTTTACATTTGAGAGAAACACATTTTATATTCCCCCTTATATCCGTAACGTGAATTTATTATGGAAACGCGACCTTGAACTTTATACTATTTGAATTCCCTGCGCGAGGCGTTCGCACCGCGTCGGCTCCCTTCGTTGCTAGTATAGCAGACGCGCGGGCGGTGTCGGCCAATCACTGGCCTTGTGAACCCCCCCCTATCGGTAAGATCAAACATCTACGTGACCGGAAAGTCGTAAATGTAAAATAGGTTCCAATCAAATTAGTTTTGTTACTGTCTGTGAACTAAAGAACAATAAACTGTTTATGTTTTCTTTATTTATTTGTGCTAAGCTCATTTAAAACTCCTACGTACCCCTACAATTATATACATATTTTTTTAATTTCAATTAAGTTCTGCAATCAGTGAAAAGTAACTTTTACTGAGTGCAATGTAAAGTGTGCAAATTAAAGGTTACTTTTTACTGAAATCTTCAATTTAGTTTAAAGTAGTTTTGAAGCAAGCAAGAATCCGCCATGTTACTGCAATGCAACCTGCATTGGTAGGTAGACATCGAACATCAAAGAGAGCGCTCTGTCCGAAAATTCAGAGTATTGCAATTATTATAAAACAAAAGAAAGTAAATAAATAGACACCGTGATAAATCTAAGGAAAATAAAAACAAACACTTTTTCGTGCATATTTAGATCATATCCTGTAAAAGTATACTATATAAGTGTAACTCCACTGCCAATAATTCCTTTGCTCTGTCGCTCTAAGATATTAGCAAAAGTGAAATAAGTAAAATACCTTATGTCAATAAAACTGGGAACATTTTCAAAAGTGAATCGATTTAAACTTTTAAGGCCTCAGCTTATTGCGAATTGTAAGGCCCGGGGGATTACTGAATTCGATATGAATGTAACTTAATTTCACGAAGACGCCTCTGGAATAATTTTCCGTCCATTATCTATAATTTTCTTAAATCCAATTTAGAATTTCACTACATTAGAATTTTATTTCCAAAATTTAATTTTGTTCCAAATATCCTAATTTATTGTTCACAGGCTAGAAGGAAAATTTTAAGAAACACCCATGTGTGGCCGTGTGATAACGGCGTAAGTATCTGTCGTCACCTGTCTTCTCATGGGTGAACACTTGATTGATAGCTGACAAGATAGGTGTTCACGACTAATATGCATGTAATGTTTATTTTTTTGATAATAGATGTCGCCACTGGTTGTTTCAAACCAACTATTAAGTGGTCGACACAAAACATTACGTTAGACAGATGATTTTATAAAATATGTATTTACCATGCGGGCCTCCTGCTCGCGAGTCTTACCGATGTAGCTGTAAAGGCCACTGGGCCAACAGCAGATCTACCGTGGGGGTTTTCACGAGGGGGGTCATCTTCAATGCTGATCCCGACGTAACCAGTCACCGGAGACGGCACCTTTCCCCTACGTTAAACTAAAAAAATAAAATATATGTTGAATTCAAGATATTACCTCCTGTTGGGGCCCTCGGTTCGCCTAGCCCCCTAAAATAGCTTCATAGCAGCACTCATCATTGACCCTCGTTAAACTTGCGGGGCCTCCGTTCTCGCAAGTCTCTTTAGATGAAGCTGTAAAGGCCTCCGAGCCAACATCAACGTGGATGGGTATTTAGTCGGTATGTTTCTCCTTCCGAGAACCGAGTCCGACATAACCCGTTGGGAGGCCACCCGGCCAACAACAGGTATGATTAAATCAGTTTCCCTCCACCAAAAAAGTCAAGATATTCGTTGGTTTCATTTAAAATAGTACCAATTAGTATCTAGCCCTAATATTCAATGGGCTTCGCATGCCACCTAGGATTCGAGGCTATGAAACTAGCCAATACGTGGCGGTGGTGGAACACCGTGGGGGTTTTAGTCAGTGCAAGCCTAGCATGATCCAACCTTTCCAAAAAAATATCTTGGCTACTGATAGATGGCAGAACCATCTTCAATATACTAAAATCCAGTAAGTTTGAAGGAAATGTACATTTTGCTAATATACACGGTTCTGCTGTTACAGTTTAATTAAGTGTATGGATAAACAGACCCTGTTTTTAGTGCTGCTCATTTACTGTTCACTCCGTGCAAGAGTTTTTTTTTCTTTTATTTATTTAGGGCACTTTATCTCCAAGGTTAAGGTAGCGTTACCCAAACTTAACATCTACTTCAAATCGATACATTATTTAAATTATTATAAATAATCGTATTGGTGCTAAATCATATTTTGCTCTATAAATGTTGCTGCATCTGATGTTGGTTTCTGCTAGTAGTATACTTAAAAATTACCCTTTATCATATTTCTTTATATGCTCACTTCCTGCATGAGTTACGAGTAACTATTGGGGACTGAAGTTCATGGTTACAGCTTTAGTGCTGTATATATGATGCAATTTCGTCGAGATCCGTTCGATAGTTTATGTGTGATTACAGTGATTACAGACAGAAATAAAAATTCAAATATCACGTGAGCGAAGTCGCGGGTTTTATATAAAACACACACAACAGCACTGCCAAAAAATATTTTCACTAGTTTTATAAGTTTTTAGAGTAATGTACACTTTTCTATGAATGATTTCAATTAAAAAATCTCTTGTCTCCAACATTATTTTCTCGCTTTTAAAGCTATTTTCTTTATGAGTCATAAAATAATAATTTTAGTACAGTTTAAGTTTGGTTAAGTTTAGTTTAGTTATAAAGGTGGAAAGAGACCACGGCTTCATATACTGTTCGTACTTCAGTAGCTTCTCATAAATAATCTTATCTCGCTTGTAGCAAATATATATCAAAATAAGTTAAAGTAAATTTGATAGGTCAGACATAAATGTATTAATTCTGTCAGTGTCAATTCGGCTATTGACAAAATATCGCAAATAATCTCAAACTTTGGAGAAACGATGAGAGATCAACAAAACTACAGAGTACTATATTTTTATTCCAATATATATATATACCTTATGCTCATGAATATCATAAAATGTTCTAATACAGATAACATGGATCTTTCGGTTTATTGTTATAGTGAAACTTTGTTTATCTTTATTGTTACATTAACAAGGACATATTACATAGCGATTGTGTTTCTTATCATAAAAATGTTGTTAAAGACGCCTAATGTTTCGATATCGATAAAGTTTGCGAACTCAAACATATGGTAATAAATATATTTTTATCACGTGCACTGATAGTAAAATGTTCCTGTACGGTTTTAATAGTAATGTACCATTATGAATTTGTACGCGGTAGACAAAACGAAATATATATTTTTTAAGAATATTGGCTTTAATAAAATAACTAGATTTATTACACATTATTACTGCAAATACACTAAATATTATGTAAAATTAAATACAGACTCATAAATCTTTTAGTAATTTTAATTAACTTTAAATTTCTTAAATACATTTAGAAATGAAACCACAAATCATTTTTATAAATATTTGCATATAATATCTTTATGATATGAAGCAGTTAATCTAACTAAATTATGGATTAGTTCGGGAGCGAGCCCGTGCTTGTTTGTTTTTTGTCTCGAAAAAGTTTAGTCTCGATTTTAATTCAAAGTCCATTAAAAAGTAAACTTCGCTATTCGGGGCTCAAACCACAAATCTGATAGAAAAACTCTTTCTAATTGGACAACTAACTACAAAAAATAAGCAAAATAAAAACGAAAAATATGTTTCACGCTCAAGTACAATGTAAATAGCATACTTGTTTTATGAGAAAAGGAGCAAACGAGCGGCTCACCTGATGGTAAGTGATTACCGTCGCCCAAGTACATCTGCAACACCAGAGGAGCTGCAAGCAGAAGGGATGGGAAGAGGCAGTGGGCCTACGGTTATTTTAAAAGCGCTGCTTGTCTCGTAATAGCAGCGTGGCAGCGAAAGATAAAACACCATCCCGTATCACTTATTAGGTGAGAAAAAAGAACTATCCTAATTACCCAAAAATGTATATGGTTTCCGACAAATGGTGGTACCATCTCATAAATCCCAGTCTTTTATCATCCAGACCGGTAAGAGGTGGCAACATTTTAGATGCGAGATATATCTGCCTGTTTATCTTAAATAATCTTGAAAGCAGCTGTACCGATATTTGACGAACTTTCAGAGGAAGGTAGAGGACATTGTAGGAAGTTATGTCGGTTATATTTTAACCTGGAAACATCAAAGGTAAATTTCACCATGACTAAAGCGCGGAGTACTGCAACATATTTGTCACAAAATAATATTGTCAAAATGCAAGCATTGACACTTTAAATGTTATATCTTGTGATACATCTTACATGTTTCTCCCCCACAATATGACGCTAATTACACTGTCGGCAGCTTTCAAACAAAATAACCGCCGCTCTCCGAAGTAAAATATCTTTTAAGATAAATTTGTCTTTATCAACATTTTGTGCTGATGTTACAAAGCTTATTGTTACAACAAAGTTCTTAAGATTAGTCAGCGATGGAATTCGTAATGTTCGGGTGAATACAAAAGTTTTGAAATTCTTCCGTTTGTTACGAATTTTGTCACTTGTTAGCATTTCTGTAATTTTATTGCTCCCATCTTCGTAAATAATTATTTTAAAAAATTGATAATAGTTAAAAATAACCAGATAAGCGCGTGTCGGTCTTAGTTCTGTTGGGGTTCCGTATATATGACCAATTAACTCGCTTGTTTTGGTCACAGGTTTCAAACTAATAAATGAATCAGAGACTTTAGTATTAGTTGTTTAATTACAACTGTAATAGGGTACGTACGTACAGAAATTCTGAACTCCTATCTAGTTCAGTTTTTGAGATGGACCACGTAACAAAAAAGGGACATACCATAATTTCCTTATTTTTAAAGTCTAAGACAAATGGTCGGCTTAGGGCCAACATATACACTCGAATGTGACATGATGCTGTTTATTTTATGAATGCTAATGTCAAAAGTATGTATGTATGTTTGTCCGTATATGTATATGATTTTAAGCATTTCATCAGATTTTATTTAATTAGTAACATAGTTGGCAGTTTAGTAGTTTATGGTTTCCTAAGTTCTAATGTTGCGCCTACGATAAAATTTCACCATGACTAAAGCGCGGAGTACTGCAACATATTTGTCACAAAATAATATTGTCAAAATGCAAGCATTGACACTTTAAATGTTATATCTTGTGATACATCTTACATGTTTCTCCCCACAATATGACGCTAATTACACTGTCGGCAGCTTTCAAACAAAATAACCGCCGCTCTCCGAAGTAAAATATCTTTTAAGATAAATTTGTCTTTATCAACATTTTGTGCTGATGTTACAAAGCTTATTGTTACAACAAAGTTCTTAAGATTAGTCAGCGATGGAATTCGTAATGTTCGGTGAATACAAAAGTTTTGAAATTCTTCCGTTTGTTACGAATTTTGTCACTTGTTAGCATTTCTGTAATTTTATTGCTCCCATCTTCGTAAATAATTATTTTAAAAAATTGATAATAGTTAAAAATAACCAGATAAGCGCGTGTCGGTCTTAGTTCTGTTGGGGTTCCGTATATATGACCAATTAACTCGCTTGTTTTGGTCACAGGTTTCAAACTAATAAATGAATCAGAGACTTTAGTATTAGTTGTTTAATTACAACTGTAATAGGGTACGTACGTACAGAAATTCTGAACTCCTATCTAGTTCAGTTTTTGAGATGGACCACGTAACAAAAAAGGGACATACCATAATTTCCTTATTTTTAAAGTCTAAGACAAATGGTCGGCTTAGGGCCAACATATACACTCGAATGTGACATGATGCTGTTTATTTTATGAATGCTAATGTCAAAAGTATGTATGTATGTTTGTCCGTATATGTATATGATTTTAAGCATTTCATCAGATTTTATTTAATTAGTAACATAGTTGGCAGTTTAGTAGTTTATGGTTTCCTAAGTTCTAATGTTGCGCCTACGATAAAATTTCACCACACCATACGATGACGGGTAGTGAATGTCTATAGAGACATTAACTCAGCCTTTTGTGTTCTTCTATATAAAGGAACACAATATATATTAAATAAATAAAAATAAATACACCAAAGATCCCAATTTCAGGTCAGTAAAATTATCATAGGAGTTTTCATTTTATTAACATACACCGGGCGCTCACTTTAGTGTCATAGAGCGTGAGTGACATGGGTTCGAACCCCAGTGCCGGCACCACTAAAATTGTTGATAACAATTTTAAGTGCTGTATTTACTACGTGCTCAACGGTGAAGGAAAACATCGTGAGGAAACCTGCATGTCTGAGAAATAATAAAAATATTATTTCTAAGATATGTGAAGCTCGCCAACCCGCACTGGAGCAGTGTGGCGGGCTCTTCCCGGCTCCTAAACCCTCTCTGATACTAGTATTCGAGAAGGAGGCCTCTACCCAGCAGTGAGCACTTACAAGCTGTTACTTTACTTTTTTTATACAAGGTGTTGTTAGAAAAATGGAATTGACGATTCGTAGTGTTGAAGCCGTCCGTGGAGTAAAGAGTCGTGAGTTTTTTTTTTTTTTTATAGAAGAAGGGGGCAAACGAGCGTGCGGGTCACCTGATGGTAAGTGATCACCGACGCCCACGAACATCCACAACACCAGAGGAGCTACAGATGCGCTGCCGGCCTTTAAGGAAGGAATAAGCTCTTTTCTTGAAGGTCCCTAAGTCGTAATTATTCGGAAATACTGCTGGCGACAGCTGATTCCACAAAGTCGAAGTGCGTGGCAGAAAACTTCGATTAAAACGCACTGTGGTGGAATGCCAACCATCTAGGTGGTATCGATGGAACTTCGAATTCTGTCGCGATGTACGATGGTGAAAAACAGCAGCTGGGATCAATCCGAAAAGTTTCTCAGAACATTCCCCGTGGAAAATTTTGTAAAAAATGCAAAGAGAAGCAACATCTCTTCGCAAGGCCAAAGGATCAAGCCGATCAGAGAGAGCTTGGTCGCCGAGCACACCAAGCTTTTTGGAGGCCAATTTGGCCTTTCCCTCCAAGTGACCACGGAACTGAATGTCGCTTGATATGTCAACGCCAAGGATTCCGATACTGGCTGAGCCAATAAGGGGAATGTTCTCAAAAAGAGGAGAAACGACAAAGGGATTCTTTTTAGCGGTGAACGCGCAAACCTGTGTCTTTTTGGGGTTGAATAGGACCAAATTACGTCGACCCCAATCCGAGACTTTGAATAACAAGGTCTCGACTTCAGACACAAGTTTGTTCCGGCACTCGTCGACGTGTTCCCGAGAAATATTCGCACGGCTAGTATATAGGGCATCACCCGTGCTATCGTCTGCATAGCAATGAATGCTACTGATTTGTAGCATGTCGTTGATATGCAGAAGGAACAGAGTGGGAGATAGCACACAGCCTTGTGGAACACCAGCATTCACGGGTTTGGGGTTCGAGCATGCACCGTCGACAACAACCTCGATGCTCCGATCCGTGAGGAAGCTGGTGACCCAGTTGCACAATCTCTCAGGAACCCCGTAAGATGAAAGCTTTGAAAGAAGCGCTTTATGCCAAACCCTATCAAATACTTTCGCTACGTCCAGACTAACTGCCAAAGCCTCCCCCTTAGACTCAACTGCTTCTGCCCATCGGTGAGTCAGGTAAACTAGAAGATCACCAGCTGATCGTCCGCGACGGAAACCGTACTGTCGGTCACTGATCAGCTGGTGTTCCTCCAGGTACCTCAGGAGCTGGGTGTTGATGAGTGACTCCATTATTTTAGATAACAAGGGGGTGATGGCATTAGGCCTGTAGTTGGACGGATCAGAGCGGTCGACTTTTTTGGGTATTGGATGCACAAATGCTGTCTTCCAAGATTCCGGGACGACGCCTGAAGAGTAGGAGTGCCGGAAAAGACGCGTGAGAACCGGTGCCAACTCAGGGGCACACATCCTCAGCACAATTGGAGGATTCCGTCCGGCCCACTCGACTTATGAATGTCCAGGAGCGGAGTGCCTTTCGCACTGAGCTCTGCAGAAACTGAATTTCCGGCATGGAGCACTTACACCACGGGATGGTAGGTGGAGAGTTTCCCCGGTCATCAAGAGTCGAGTTGGATGCAAAAAGAGAGCCCAAGAGATCGGCTTTCTCTTATGCAGTATGGGCCAGCGAATCATCCTCCTTGTGTAGAGATGGGAGAGATGGCTGACAGAAATTCCCTGGACAGCCTTGGCGAGAGACCAGAATGCGCGGGATCCCGATGGAGGCGAACTAGTCTCTCGCCAATTCTGCCAATGTGCTTTAACTTTGCCGCAGCGATAACTCTTTTGAAGGACCTGGAGGCAGAGTTGTACTCGTTTTTAAGAGCACTGGTTTTTGCATCCCGAGACGCCGATGCATCGGCCCAGGCCTGGTAGCACTTCCGCTTTCGGCGTGACGCTATTTTGCAGGTGCGACCAAACCAAGGCTGGGATTTACCTCCGACAGGCACTGCAGAGAACGGAATAAAAGTTCCATTCCTGAAGTACCACATCGGTGACAGAATCTGCAACGGCGTTGGGATCATCCAGCGAGAAGCAAACCTGCCCCCATGGGTAGGAAGCAAAGAAAGACCGCATTCCATCCCAATCTGCCGACCTATAGTGCCACACACGGCGGAAGCCCGTAGATCGCGTTCGGGATCGGCGCGCGATAGGCACTACACTCCGGATCAGACAGTGGTCCGACGAGCCAAGAGGGGCATCGACTGAGACCAAATATCCGTCCGGGTGTGAGGTCAGCAAAAGGTCCAACAGGGAAGGTGTATGACCTTCCACGTCTGGGATCCGCGTCGGCGAGGTTACCAGTTGTGTCAGGCCATATGCTAATGCAAAGACGTGAACAGATCTCTCCGCATGATCGGTTATGCGAGAACCGAGCCAATCGGTGTGGTGGGCATTAAAATCGCCGAGAATCACGATCTCTGCGGATGGGATCTGTTGTAGCACGGAATCTGTAGCCATTTGGATGTGGTCGATGAGTCGGTCAGTTACGGTATTACCGCTATGGGACCTGTAAAGGCACGCATAGACGCGCGGATGGTCGTCGCTGTCGATGCGCAGCCAAAGGGTAGATAGGTCCAAACCTTCAAGACTACCGAGGCGTCGAGAACAGATATCATCTCTGACGTATACGCAAACTCCGGCACGGGGCACAAAGGAGTGTTCCAGTTTGTACCCCGGGTAATGGAGATAAGAGGTATCAGCCGGAGACGATATCTGAGTCTCTGTAAGAAAAAGCAAGGCCGGCTTCGCCGTTTCAAGATGGTAATGAACGGCGCTAAGGTTCGAGTGGAGTCCCCTGATATTGCAGAAATCCACGGCGAGCGCGGTAGGGGATTCCATAGTTTCCTTGCTGCGTTTGCCTCGAGTAGGAAAGAAAGAGAGCGGAATATTGCCCCAGAATACGCGGGGCAGACTGAGCATCCACGATTAGGTAGCGTAGGAAAGCCTGAACGTGGATGCTCAGTGAGGGATTCTCCAAAACCGTAGGTACTGGTGCCCTCCTGTAACTTTTTTCCAAAAGTCTATCTCACCTGCATGCGGCGATCTCACCTGACAGAGGTCGGAAATTCCATTCGAATATTATGCTGAATCCAAATACTACAAACCAGGAATGGGGAAGCAGTATCACTGGTTCGGGGGTACCGACATTACGCTCTCCAAAGGCGGAGAGTATGGGCAAATATTCTATGCATGCCAGCCGGCTTCTGTAAGCTTCATAATAAGGCCTGCCATAGCAGTAGAATTGTATAAACTGATGTAACTATATATATATAAAAAAAGAGTGGAAGCCTAAATTAGAAACACTTTCACAGGAGTGAAATCTATTAAATTTTTCGACGTTTGATTTTTGGAGCAATTCAGTTAATTACGTTGCAAAATACTTGAAGACACGAGGAAACCGAAGTTGTTTTTTAAACCGATGGAATTAAGTTAACGTTGTTAGGTATTAAGGAATATCATGAAGTTAAGATATAGGGTATAGGGTTGGTTGGTAGCCCCCCCCCCGAATGGGTTCGCGCCTTGTCGTGGCGGTGGCGGTGGCAACCCCAACATAAACCGTCCTTGCCCCCGTGAGGGCGGGTATGCGTTAGGCATTTTCCCATGTAAATAAAAAAAAATAAAAATAAAAAAAACGGTTGCTTTGTAAAGCATCAATATAAGCGTACTATAGTGTGAACCAATTACCGAAGTACTTGACGACTGGTTTGGACATGTGGAGAGGATGAATGAAAGTAGGTTGACGAAACAAATATATGAGGCGAGTGTAAATAGTAGAGTTGGGAGAGGAAGACCTAGGCGAACATTTCACGATCAAATCGGAGACGTTCTGAAAAAAGACCAGGTCAAGAGTACTCTAAACCAACGAGTATGCATGTGAAGATTGATGAAAGTGGGAGATGCGAAAGCCGTATGTCAGGACCGTAGCGTAGCAAGTGGAAAAATATTATCTCTGTCTACCCCGTTGGGAACAAGCCGTGAATATATACATACATACATAGTTGACGACTTCTTTTTCCTAACCCTATATAAGTCCACTGTAGAGCTTTGTTGTTTCCATTAAAGTGCCTAAAGAGCTATGAATGGAAGATTTACCCATACTCGCTTCGGATGTCAGTGCAGTGCCGATACCCTCCCTCTAGAGATACTGCTCCCAACCAGCTCGCACAACACCGTTGTGAAGCAGTGGCATATTGTACTTCATTTCGTTTGGTGAGTGAGTTAACAGGGCCCACTTATTTTTATTTTTATATTTATTTTCGTACATTTTACATAAGGTACTTTTTTATTTTGTTATGCACTATATGCTAAACTTTTGATGATGCCTTGAAAGGCGAAGCCGTTCAGGTGTTTGCTTAAATGTACTAAATTAATGGAATAGGTACAAGTGTTCGTGTTATTACTAAATCTACTTGATGTAATTCCATTTCCATCAAGAGACAACAATCTCAAGTATTAACCGTAACTAGGTAAGTACTAGTAACTTTCTATGAAATTAATATAAAATTATTTTACAAATCATTTTATTTTTTTTACAATTTATATCTATATAAATTAATTATACCATCTCAACTGGAGTGAAAACTCTTGGTTAACATTTATAACCACTGATCGAGCATCACTTACGCTATAGAAATTTGGAGACCGTCCAAAGCGGTCATGCCGTTTCGATACTTTTGCCTCAATAGAGATCCTTAAGACTATTTCCATGAACGGATGCTTATTGAATAAGTTTCTGTTATATACGTATTTGGTTTTGCTCTCAGAATACGTGCCTATATGATTTCAAATCATGATATACCTGTAAGCATTAAGTGATTCACACTTTAATTAAATGTTTTAATTGTCACAATTTGTAAATAGTTTTGAAATAAATTGTTTACTTAATGATTACTTTTATTTAGCCGAATATTACACACCCATAATTATTTATATTCGATTAACACGCAGAAAGAGTGTGTCTTGAGTTCGTGCAGTGGAATGACTGGCTTAGGATTTAATTTTATTTTAAGACAGGATTCCAAGCGGAAATAGCACACATACATCTTCTCTATTTAAATTAGGAGTTTTTTTTTTAAATCAATAAGCTTTTCAAATTTATTATGAGCTTTAATGTTTGTAAAAAAACCTTATAGAAACTTTAGCTAATATACTTAGCTCACCTGCCTGATATAGATATATCATACAAACAGTGTTTTGTTTTACTCTAGTTACCTTCATAGAATAATGTCTTTTGTTATTTTATTGAGAGGGCATGCAGCTGATGTCATTACCATTTTAATTTCGCAAAAATGATTAAGCTATTTATATGCGGTCTCGTGATACGTTTAGAGTACTATTTAAAGAAATCAATATTTTAACATTTACATGTCAGTACATTTAGGAAAATGTTATATAAATAACTTTCTGGATCTTTCTGACAATTTCTAGATCGATGCACACATATATAATAATAAATGACAAAGTTAAAATGTTACATCAAAAGTATGTGCTTAAACTATATATATAATCTTATTGATAATCTTAATGATGAGGAACCATGTAATTACTTTACAGTTTAACTATCTTGTAACTTGACGCCGCTAATTGTAACTAGTGTGTAATTAATAACTTGTATTTGTTAATGTACATTCAGACCATTGTAAATAGTATGAAAGAAAATTGTAGGCGTACTCTTTGGGGTTGTGATAGTGTTTGCTATAATATTTATATCTATATGTATTGTAGACTTGAGTATCATCATCATCATCATCATTTCAGCCTATCACAAGTCCACTGCCTCAACATAGGCCTCCCCCAAAGATTGCCACGAAGCTCGGTCCTGCATCCATCGACTTCCCGCAACACTGCGCAGGTCGTCACTCCATCTTGTGGGGGGTCGTCTTACACAGCGTTTGCCTGCACGTGCCTGCCACTCGAGAACTTGAGTATATCGTGCTCGATTAGAGGTCTTTGCTTGTGGCGCCATCCCCCACTTCCCTTTAATCTGGTTGAGGAGGACGACTGTTGCTGCATGCTTTGTTCGGTCTGCTTGAGTTTGCAGTGCACTTGTGCTTTATTTTACTAGTTACCTATGGGACAGTACCTTTTATTTCATGACGTACGTTATATTTATTGAAAAATAAAATAAAAAGGTACCTTCCGAGTTTCTTTCGCTTGTATCTTCTCCGGCAGAGGAACCTTATTCATTAAAAGACGGTCGGCGGACGGCATTTAACAAACGTAATTATTTTTCTTACGTCGAAGAATAAAAAAATCATAATTATTTATATACATTTCAATCATTTTAGAAAATCTAAAAAAAATCTCATGACACTAAAATGCGGCATATTGGAAAATGGCATTGGGATATTGGCAACCCTGGTATTCTACCAGTACAACTGTATGCTACAAACAGGCGGGACTAAGAAAGAATTATACAATGGGTCATGCTTCAGCACAGTTGTTACACGGTTGAGCATATCACTTGATATATTTAAGCGGTCACGGAGCAGCGAGCGAGCAGCGGGCTCAGGTGCGGTCTTCCAGGGTCACCGCGCATAGTCCTAGCCTCGGAGATAAAGTGCAGTATCGAAATTACAGAACGGCAGCTTAGTGAATAGAGGGCAAAATTTAAAAAAAAACATTCCCGGACACGTACTTTACTTCACAACGCCATGTATTGATTGGCAGAGAAAGCCAATTTCGCTATTAAGCAGAAATTCGCTATTTGTTAAATTGTTTAGGTGATAAAACAAATAAATAAAAAAAAAGAAAACTATAGAAAAATGTCTATAAACTGTAGTCTGAAATATAATAAAATTAAGGTTCCATTTTAGAAACTTCTATATGAAATCAGATTATGCGGTGAATTAGGAATATTATAGCTTAAAATAACATATCAGGAAGAACTTCGGGAACAGAAGTTTAGACGCAGCTGTCGCTTATACAAATTAATCTTAACTTAACAACTTAATGTGTCATCTATCATTAACATTTACCTACGGTTAGTCAGCGTACGTCTACATATTAAATAAAGAAAAAAATCATCATCATCATCATTTCAGCCTATCACAAGTCCACCGCTGAACATAGGCCACCCCCAAAGATTGCCACGACAACAACATTGCAAAATTGCGCAACGCAGGTCGTCACTCTCAAAAACATCGAATCATTTAAAACTCATCGAATATTTCAGCAAGAATATAAAAAGCTTTCACTTTTCTTTTACTAGTAGCTAATTTCGAATAAATTAAGGTTTCAGCGAATATATTTGTCTTACATAGTATTATTTATACAACCCAACCTTCATGTTGTGCACATATTTGTTATTGATATTATAAATGCATTCCAAATTTAAATTTGAATTCAGAAAATGTATAATAGATACAAAGTGTGAATTCTAGTACACATGATTCATTTATTGTTTAGACAAATAATGCTAAATGTCTATACATTACATTGATATATTTTAAATGAAAATGGGTGTACATGCATAATGTATGTATGGTGTACATAACGTATATGTATATGTATATAAATATGGTAATAAGTAGTCGCCGAACTTTTTAAATTATACTCCACTGAAAAGTGAAGTTATTTAAGTCTCGACACGTTGAAACAATACAAATTCTTTAGTTATGACACGAGAAGGGTTAACTCTAAAAGGTTTATTTAACGTGTAAGTATTTTTGCGTGTTGTTGTCAACATTTTAAACATGTTAAGTTAATAGTAAAAGCAAAACTGGACATAGCTTTGAATCACAAAGGAAATATAATTCCCTTACTTGATGTACCAGACGGTGACAAGATTTTTAGATATTAAACTTACGTAAATTATACATTTGTGCAAGAAGTAATATATAAAACATAAGTTTTTTTTGTTGCAAAAACTCTTGTGACTTTTAAATTATAATGCTTACCCGAATGTAGACGATCCAGCGGGAAAAAGTAGTACAATAGTATATGAGCTCTCACACGCACATATACAGTTATTTAAGCTAAATTGTTCTATGCCCTATATAAGAAATAAAATAGAGAATGCATAAATTACCATTGACCGATTGCTATCGATATTTTAAATAATCTTGGAATTTTTTTTTTGGGATTGCAATCGTACAAACTGCTCATCTGATGGTAAGTGATTACCGTCGCCCAGGTGCATCTGCAACACCAGAATAGCTGCGGGTGCGTTACCGGCCTTTAAGGATATCTGCGAACGGGGAGGAGAATGCACGGGGGGGAGGAGTGAGAGACAGGTTACCTCACTTACTGAACGAAACGCAAAAGCACAAGGCTTACATCAAGTCGGTATTCTGCGATGCAGTGGTACTGCCCCGGTCGAGTTGTAACCACGTAAAAATGAATGAGTTACGACCCAAGCATTCGATTATGTCGATGCATTACTTTTAAACCAAAATCATAACCATTCGAGGTAATGTGTTACAGTTAATTCAGTCCTATTTAAAAAATATAGAACAGCACAGTGACCTTTCTAGATATAGCTATCGTATTCAGTTAGAATAAATATGTGAATCACAAAGGCGCAATATTTATTACGGAGTACCACAGGGAAGTGTTTTGAGTCTTTTATCGAAAATCTGATAAAGTGACTCCGTTTGAGTAATCTCTTTAGCCTTTTTAAACTGGCTGTGGTAGGGAGTTTTAAATTAAATTGATAAATAAAAAAAAGTTTATTTTAAATCTTTCGTCGAAGGAGATGGTTTCGGTTCCGAGAACCGCTAGGTGCAAACATATATGTAAATAAAATAAATATTTTATGCTGAGCATAGACCCTCTAGTTGCATTACACAGTAGATCTAGTAAAGTTGTCATTGTAATTCGAGTGTTTATAAGATCTTCTGTCTGTTTGTTTAGCAAAATAATTTTGCCACATACCTAATGACAGTCACATTATATTAAAAAAAAATATTTATATCATAAAGTAAAGAGAAACATCTAAATACCTAATATTTACACTAAATATTAATTAATGATAATATCGGAAGAATCGAACAAAGTAAAAGCTTTGAACTCTCGAAGCAATCTCTGGGAGCAAACCCAGTGACGTTACTCGTCACCTGTCATGTTGTCTGAGACGAAAAGTAGATTCCGGTATTCCGTTTGGCTACACTGTGTCATGCCATTATGAATAGGAGTAAATAATGCAAAATTGAAACCATTTGTCGAAGTCAGCTTAGAAAAGCGAAACAATGTCGATTAAATTTAAATGAGAAGATTGTATCGTAGTGACGCAAATCTCTCCGCTCTCAATACCATATTTGTTTCACATTTCGCAACTCTAAAGATAATTATTAACTAATGGCAACACTTTGCTCTTCTACTTAATTATATATTAAGAATTTTAATCTACTTATCAAAAACGTGGCAAAATTTAGAACATACAATTATATGAATAATAATATATTAAAGAACTAGATATTACTTTATTATTTTAAAACGTGGTAGCGCCAAGCGGCGCGACCGGGATGGTACCACTACCTCGCAGAATACCGTTGTGAAATAGAGGCATCTTATGCTTCTTTGTTTCGTTCGGTGACGTTCCGGAGACCACTCCCCTCCCCATCCCCTCCTCATCCTCCCTTCCATCTCCCAAATATCCTTTAAGGGCGGCATCGCAGCTGCAGCACCTCTGGTGTTGTAGATGTACGTGGGCGACAGTAATCACTTACCATCAGATGAACCGCTTGCTCGTTTGCCGCCTTTCCCATAAAAAAGAAAATACTACCACTTATTCCGCATGGAAGAGAAAAAGAGGACATTATTTTATAAGTTTTATAACTTTTGCGTAGGAGCCCTAAATATTTTCTGGGCAGTCTTAATTACTCTTTCTAACGTACTGCACGCAATCGTGAAAACCCGACTTTTGTCATTTGTTATTTTTCAGATCAGCTGTTTCCACGATTAACATCTTAGCTCACGTATAAACGCGGACAAACACACTGACAAAAATAAAAATAAATGTTTTTTTAAGTTTTGAAATCGTGTAAATAATCTCATGTGAACACTAATTTCGTAATCACTTAAGTTTGATTTATATTGTTACTGCTTAGCTGGTTAAGGGATTGGAGTAAACGGCAAGTATCTTAAATTTAACCACTTACGAAAGGTGCAGAGTTTATTTACTCATGCGCTATCCCTCGCACGTGCTTTTCCAAGGGTCTTCCTGTCAGTAACCAAATCTCCGTTTTTTCCTGCACTGGTCACATTGCCTTCTCTTTTCTTTCTAATCTACCTCTTTGTTCCTCTTACTTCTGAACTCTTGAACTTCTCATGCCAAGTACGGCAATACATATTTCTATCTGTGGACTTAAAGACAGTTGATGATGATGATGAAGATTACGAATTTAAAATCAAATAACGTATCTGACTGAAAACAAAACCCACAGAAAGAAAACATAGATATGTCAGTATTGCAGACTATTACGCATCACATTTATTTTCATAAACGTCTATTGCCGTAATTCGTTTATTTCAAGTTGACAATTGAAAGACCAGTTGTAAAAGCAAATTAATAGGGGTTAGAGTATGATGTTTTAATGGAGAGGTCACTTTGAATTAAAATTAAACCTGTATGGTCCACCTTTTTTTACGCAAAGGTAAAAAAAAATTACAATCAATTGTTTGTACATTCAGTATTTAAGTTAAATACGGAGCTTTAAAAATTCGAGTAACTTTCGAATACCAGTTACGACGTGCTTTCATCGCAGCAGATACAGGTCGCCTAGTGAACGCACTGTACGTTTTGGGTTTAATAACTTCGACTTGAAGAATGAATCACGAGGAAGCTCAGATCCTTAGGTAAATAACGATGAATAAAAAGTAATGATAGAAGCTAATTCCGATCAAATATCAACGGATTTAGAGTAATTTCTTTACCCTTTGTCAATATTGTATTGACTCATTTGCAGCAAATTTTTTAAATAAAAATTCGAGAAATGGGTGCTTCATCAATTACCTAATGTGCATAGAGGAGCACGCGTTGAATCTTGCCACGCTTCGATGGGTAGGTACAGAAATAAAAAGGTTTCGAACAGAATTGTGACGTGTGATGGGGAGTGAATTTTTTTACGATAATCTCAAGCGAAAACCGCGGTGGCTGAACCTAGATCAAATACCGGAACAATGCTCCGCAGCGAAGCTCTTTTAGCATTTTTTCCGCATTTTACACAACTAACACAACAAAAGCAAGGAAAAAAATGTTGTTCCCAGGAAGTGGTACGAAATGCCTTCATAGATTTTGTACTACTAACTCTGGGGGAGTTATATCGGATAAGTTATCTTCCCTCGAGATGGCGTAAATATGTATATAATGAAAAAAAGGCATGGTATAATTTTTTCAATATTTTTACGTTAATTTCAAAAACCATGATTACTAACCGCAATATATTATAAAAATATTTTGCTTCTAAAGCTCTTTGTATAACTAAAATTTCACGGTGTAATTTCCTCATTTCATATGATATTTTTTAGTAAAACGTTATTTAGTTAGACGGACGCTCTCTAAACATTATTTTGTCCCGGGGAATTATAAAATAATATGGCATTTCAAAGTAAAAGAATCAGTCATAACAAACTTTTGCTTTAGAAAGTAAAACCGGTTCTGATATGTAATTTTTTAAAAAAAAAATCCTAGTATTTTAAAGACAGTATTATTTTTTTACGTTTTTTTTTCTAATTAAATAATATCACTTATCGTAGGGATAAGAAAAACTTTTACTGCTGCTCGAGTGGGCCGGCTCGATCGGGGTAGTACCATGAACTCGCTGAATATCGGCGTGAAGTAGAGGCATCTTGTGCTTCTGCGTTTCGTTCGGTGAGTGAGATAACTGGAGCCCCACTCCCTCTCCTCATCCTCCCTCCAGTCTCCCAAATATCCTTAAAGGCCAACAACGCAGGAGCAGCGTCTCTGGTATTGCAGATAATCACTAACCATCAGGTGAGCCGCTTGCTCTTTTTCCCCCTTTACCACAAAAAACGTAAATAATTATTGAACTATTTCTTTTGGCTTGCTATTATTAATGTCGCACGGTCACACCATTAGTCAGACTTGAACAGGGCTATTCTTCAATAGCACTAACTTAGTTCTACTTGGAAATATTCCAAGTTTTTTTTTTGTTTCTCTTGACCTACATTCATAGAATCTGAAATATGTGAGGTAAATAAAAAATGTTAATATATATTAGACTTTGCGCTCTTAGATAAGAACACCTTCTTATTTAGCCGGTGATAAACGAGTTGTTCTTAGGACAACTTGCATCCTAAGTTAAAATATCAGTCGAGGCCAATAATATTTTATTCAGAGCTGCATTTATTGTGATCTCTCTCTCATTTTTTTTTGTTTGTCTTAAAGAGCGTTTTCGTCTCACGGCTATTATCGAAATTATTAATCCAATTTCAATGAAACTGGTACTAGGTATATTTTAAGTTTTCGAAAATGTTTCTACTAACTTTTGCGGATCATGCTTTTGCTACGAATTTTTATTTAAATTGCTTTATTCGTTTCGAATATTTTGATCCTGAAAGTTTATATGAATAGGCGTAAACGTTCTTAAATCGAATTAGAGTACGTTCGATCAAAAATCGGTCATTACTATAGTTTGACTTTTAAATGTAATATGATGATCGGTTATATGGCTGCTGGTCTGGCTGGATTGGTCACTGCGTAGGTTAGTTTCCGCCGATGGAAAGGTGAAAAAAACACGAGGCACTTCTTTATTTGCAGAAGTAATAATCTACCATCCGTAAGTCTCATAACAATCTCGGAGAGGTAACCCGGGGACGAACTCGCGAACTCGAGAAACTCGCCTCTTGACACGTTTAATTTGTAGGTGAGTTGAAAATTTAGGACGCGTGAGCCTGGCGGGGTGATGTCAAACGGGTAATTATTTCCGAAGTTTTAAGTTGATGTGCGTAAATTATTATATGTCCTACCTAAATCACCATCATGCATCAGCATAGTTAAGCAAGAAATGAAATCTGCTCGAAACGCCGCGTTCAGTTGCCGGTTTTAGTGTTTTAGGTCTGGTATTGATCTGATTTGATATGGTCATTCTTCCTACAATTGGATACATAAGTGAAAGAAGTCGCAATTGATTTTTCATTGGTTTCACTGAGAACTAAAGTCTTAAACACAATCCTCGTGCGATCATGCCTCGGCTCATCGTCACATCACTCGAGTATCATAGCAATACCATCAGTATGTGTCGGCTACACATGAAAATCTTTGTTTTCCGACAAAGAAGTGTGAAGACAACGAGAACATTTTGGGTTTCGCACATTACCCTTAGCTTAACAGCCTAGAAACAGTCCACTGCTGGACACAAGCCTCTCCCATAAGCAGGATGAGCTATAATATCAACGCTTGGCAAGCGGATTGGCGATCCCAGTGCCATCGCACCTCGCACTTTGGACTCTGCTGCCCGTCATCAGTCTGCTTAATTTAAGTCAGGTATTCATCACATTCATCTCTATAGCTAGCCATTGTTTTATCAAAGCCCTTTCCCTTAGCCTATTACCACATCCACGGGATGAAAGTGTGTGACAGATTCTTACGCCGATACCACAAGCCAGGGTACAATTAAAATAAATTGTAAAAATAATATTTAGAATGAAAACATTTAAAGAACTAGTGTAAAATCTCATGACGTACCGACGGAATAGCATGGTCATAAATGGTTTCGGACTGCATGTAGCACTATGATTCCGGCAGATCATGTTGTGGTTTATTATAGGGGAATTAAGTAAAAAAAGTATTTTTTTTAGTAGAACAAAAAAAAATATGATCGCAATTCTATTAAATTGTTTATTTATATGATTTTTCATTATTTTAAATAATATATATTTTTTAATTCCTTTAACAAGTAGTTTCACTAAGCCTATGCTGAAGTCGTAAAATTGAAAATCCTTACAATATTTTACAAAGAGTTTCAATTAATATTGCTGAGGCAGCAATTACTGCAATGCAAAATGTTCTATAAAGGAGAAGTCTATTAATTGATTAAATAATCTCTTCGAGGTTTATGAAAAAGTTATTTAAGAAAAAAGAACAGACTTTGAAAATGAAGTAACTTGTTGGAAGAATATTGGTCATACTTACTTGTGTTTTGGGGAGGTGACTTGAGATTAAGGTCAAAACCACTCGGTTGTTCCCATAAGCCTAAAACTATTGCAACACGTAAGGTTTCACAGTATAAGCGTAGGAAAATAAGCCAAATTTCTGGATTTGTAGCATAACAAAACCGGATGATTCACTACTTTTCACTTCCCTGCGAAAAAACAAATGATTACTATCGAAACTTCAGCTTAGTATAGTCTTAACTTACCTACTCTGGTTTACCTTAGGAGATTCTTAACTTACCTACTCTGGTTAACTATTTACTTAAGCTCTTGATAGCATAATTATATAGCAGTATCACAGTTCGTATCGTTAAACCCGTTTTTAACTCTAATAAGTTTTTTTTTTTTTACAATTGATAGTAAATTTAAATTTTACTTACCGTAAACCACTGCAAGTAAGCATTAAAACCTTATGTATGGTGAAATGGTGTGCTTCCTTTTTCGCAGGCTATTCACGATACAAATTATTTATAGTTTAATATATTAATGTAAGACAATTATTACCTAAACAAAAAGTGATTACATACACAAGAAATTACGCAAGTATTCGTTGTAGTAAATTTAATTACGTATATACCTCATTAATTAAATTAATGTAAATTAAAAACTTAACCGTAGTAAATGGTCTAAGGAAAAAGGAATTTGGTATAGAACGATCCAGCCACACCTACAAAGGTCTCCTTGGATAGATAACACTATTATATATATATAGTAACTCCGTTATAGCCATGAGATTGCGTTCTGGACACATTCCATCAAACAAATTCTCATAGTTAATACGCAAAGCGCCATCACCCAATTGCACTGTCTGTGGTGTGATTGATGTTGTTTACCATGTACTGATGGAATGTGCCCAAAATGAAAATACAAGGAGACCTCTTATTCACTTGATTTCGGAACTGGGCGATTGTAATATTATTTTGGGGAAGCCCATGTCAGACGTAGCTGCATTGTTATATAGACTGGTACTTCTAGGCAGTAAGTAATGTATAAAACTTACGGGGCGACCTAATCGCATATGTGATTAAGCCTCTTAATAAAGAAAAAAAAAACCGTAGTAAATATCTGTTACAAACTCCGAATATCGACAGTGAACGGTGAGTTTAGGAATGCTTTTGCGAAACCATTTATTTTAAGCCACAAAGAAGTGTTCTAAAAGTTTTTCAGACAAGTGGAACGAAAACGGGACTCAGTATTTCTTTGTGCGGGTTGTTGAGTGTTTTCAAGAGGACGCTGACATGTTTAGACTAAACATAAGAGCACTGGGATGTTTTCCGGTACTTTTTCTTATTCTTAAGTAAATATTCTTTTACGTTAGAATTATGGAAAATAACGAAAACCGGTGTTAATAAATTATTAATGCCTGTGCTATCCGTTTTTGAACTCATAAGAATAATATATTAATGACGTCTGTCGGGCGGTGAATCAACCAACACAAAGGGAGCCGGGAACTTGATGGACTTCACGTGGTAGTTGGTTTATGCGTGACGAATTTTGCTGCTGCTCGAAAGGTGCAGCGTCACAAGGTAGGTGAATACCAGAATAAAGTAGTCTCATCTTGTGCTTCAGCGGTTCGTTCTGCGAGTGAGGTAACCGATGGCCCGGTCCCCTCTTCCTCTACCCAAATAACCTTAAAAGTGTTGCCGATACACGTGGGCGTCGGTAAACAGTTACGATCAGGCGAGCAGCACGTTCGACGTGGAAAAGGCCCATATAAAAAAATGTTTTCGAAATAATACTTTTTAATTATTTCTCACACATCCAGGTTGCCTCATAATGTTTTCCTTTGCCGACGATCACGTAGAAAATTGCAATTTTATAGGAGCCGACACCGTGATCCGAACCTTGGTCAATCGCATACTATGAAATTAAAGTGGGCGGCCTGACCCTAGGCTACCACGGCTCACTCAAATATTGCATACCCAAATCATCCAGACTGTTGTCGGGCAGCAGCGTCTAATGTGCGTGTTGTATCGTACTGTGATTGTGTGATTAATACATTTAGTTTTATTGTCATTTATAAGCAAATAATTAGCGTTCAAATAATTAACTATTTTTGACATCTTATTATTCACCTCGTCGTGTGTTACAAGATGTCGCTTGATATTAATAGTTAAAGAAGTATCATTAGCAAATAATACTATACCATGTTCATTTCCTATTAAGAAAGGTAAGTAATTAATGTAAGTAAGACAAAGAATAGGGCCGAGAATTGAGCCCTGCGGAAATTCCATTGTTAGTATCGATGCGGAAGAACTCATACCATTACAACAGCGATTAAAACTTTTTATATCCTATTCCTCAAACACGATATAATAAGTTGAAGGGCTGTACTCTTTATGCCTTAATGGTGTAGTTCCCTGATAAGTGTTTCATGGTACACACAATCAAATGCCTTGGAGAGATCACAACAGACTCCCAAGGTATCCCGTGAACTGAATATCAAAAATATGCTTAATCAGCTCTTCACCAGCATGGGTTGTAGAGCGACCTCTTGTAAAACCAAATTGATAGTGTTGTATTAAAAAGTACTTACAATTGATCTAGGAGATTTTTTTCGAAAATTTTACTAAATGTTGGTAGTACAGAAATAGGTCTAAAGTTAGTGCGGAACCAAGTTACTACCAGATTTATAACAAGGTAAGATTTTACCATGTTTCATAAAATCAGGAAACATGATGGTAATACACAGATTTAAACTATTATTAAATATGATGGTCAGATAAAGTGCAATTAAATCTATTGAGATCGTTACTTTATCTGTCATCCCTCATAGATACGCTTCTTTCTTTACTTCAATAGTTTTTAACATTTTTACACTATCTTCTTGATAATAATCTTTTGAGTGAAATGTCTGAAATAAAAGGTTTGTACAAGCAGTTACCTTTTTCTTTAATCTCTTTAGTAATTCAGTGAAAATTTAGTCAAAATTGGAATCTATGTAAAGAATTCCTCAAACATCTTCCGATTAGAGATGCACGACTTGTCTTTTCCCCGTTTAATTAATTTAAAAAAAAAGCGTTCTTAATTTTATTGCTTAATTATAATAACTTGGCTATAAAAAAGCTTCCTTAAATATTTTTGATAATTTTCATAAATTTCCCCCTATACTGTCGCATCTTTCGCTGTAAAGTTCATATCACCTTCTACTTCGGTGAATCCCTACTGTATCCTATTCCTTTAATGGCTTGCAACTGTTCAAGGATAATGTTTTAGAAGTAAAAACGGAATTTGATACATTTCTTAAGTGATTAAATAATACACTATATAAGACGTTTGTAGTATCATGGTATGATAGTAAAGAATGTTTATTTATTAAACAACTTTTAGAAGTTGAGGAGAAGCCTAGGCTTCTCCTTGCTATCTACGACAGGCAATGCTTTAAAGTTGCAACGTGAAACACGTGTCGCGTTTTAAAGTTTTGTGGTGTATACGAGTATTATCTAACGTCGAATCTGGTGCTAGTCGAGTTGGATTGTTATGGCGTTATAAATAGTGGATTTTTGGAAGGAAAGGTAGGTTTCTTCTCCACTTCAAACTGTATAACTTGTGTAAAATATACATTTAAACAGAGGTTATGACAAGAATCAAAAATGAGCCAAACCCAGGAATAAATTATTTATACGAGAATAAAATTTGTAAAGCCTTTATCAATGGAGTAATGACTTTCCTTGTGTATCAGAAATTAAAAAAAAAACTACTTATATTGATGTTTTGCTGACTGTGGACAAATTAGAGTAATATTAAAGTATAACTTGACATTTCCATCAAACTTTATTTTTTTTTAATTTTCTATACTATTATAAAACAGTAAAATAACTGCTGTCTGTACATTCAAAAAAAAAACCTTTACTTTTTTAATTTTTGACTGTTAATCTGTTTATCTGTCAGTCACGGAAAACTACTGAACCGATTATGATACGGTTCCCAATTTTTATATGGTTATCGCGCAACTTAAAAACTGCAAAAACTTTTATTCTGAGAAAATTCCAAGATTGAAAAGCGTATAACCCAAAATAAAAACTTCAATAATTTTAATTCCAGAAAATACCTGGATTGAGCAGATCGGGAATAATACCAAAAGGTATCTATACACTAAAACCAGAAAAAGGATTTAAATGTTACACTCACTGTTCGAATAAAACGATATTATTCATAAAAGTATTCCGTACTCATAGATTACATACGTTTGAAATTACAAGCAAAAGCTTGTAATGAAAAATTAAGAAATAATCAACCGTGAAACATAAATATTTTTTCAATAAATGAAGCCTTATTTAACGAAATACATTTCTATAGTTTACCATTTAAAATCCGATGAGAACATTTCTGTACTAAACATGTGACCGGGTTTGTATGTAGAGACTGTGGACGAGCTTGGGTGGAGTGCACACATGGCGAGCTTCCAATGTACCATATCACGATGCTTCATTACACCTCAACGATATTTCCAATAAAATACCTGATGTTAATATATTTGCTTTTCTTATTTTATATTATTATTATAGATATAAGCACGCATATTTACCTATACAGAGATTACGGATTCCCATTTGGCACGACGTGGCATAGCTGAACGAGAATCCGTCTAATTTTCGCCTCTCCGGGAGACAGAACGTAACGATGTAAGAGTAGGCATTTTAGCTAATTCCGGAAGCATAGAGGTAAAACTATATGCTGTTTCATATACACCATATCTGTTTAATAATACAGAAATCGTGTGAAAAAAGTGATTTCAGTCACCTCGTCGTACTTATGAATTATAAAATATGCAATCAATTACTTGAATTGAGTGCAAACACAGGTTAAAATCATTCTTTTAACGTGAAAATACATTACGGCTGACGTGAAATACCCTGTCCGTACCTGATCTCACTGAAAATCAGCGATAACAGCCGCGGCCATTGCTTAGTTTTTTCACATCCTCACTGCAGAAGAGATAAATCGTGGCATAGACAAGTCTATGTACAAATGTGTAGTCAGTACACTTCCTCTTCTATCTTAGTTTTTTTTTCTGTCACGGTTTTATTATTGCTATTGTGTTTATCTCTTGTTTGTTAAGATATTTTAATTTTATTTACACTTTTTATTGTATCTTGTCCATTCCGTAATTTTGCGCAAACATATTTTTGTTTGCAGATTTTCCATTATGTGTTCCTTAAGAAGCAGAAGCTTTACATCGGGTACGGTAAGATAAGTGAGTGCTTTTTTACATTGCGCGTACATTTCCTAATATATTTTGCGCGTATATTTAATTCTAAATTGTGAAAGTCTTATTAGAAAGCTTTATTAAGCTTAGATATAAACTATAAGTGCGATGTTTAACTTTTATTATACTGAAAGACGAGTAGTTTAAATTTTATTATAACTTCCAACGTTTGTAGAAAATTACGATGAACTTGTGTGTCATAAAGACATACAGTTCCAAACGTTAATGATGCTTCGGAATTCATAATTCTTCGTCTATGCAATGAAGGTAATAAGTTAAGCATAAAAAATTCTACAAAAAATTATATATGTATCATTATTAGATGGCTCGGTGGTTACGGGTCGCCGGTTCGATTCCCGCATAGGAATTGAAGTACACTACACTATTACTCTGGACAACAAATTATTGTTCCGGATCTGGGTGTAAGTCCATGCGCAATTTGTTTCTATAAATGGCAATTTATTTATTTATCTATTCTTTATTCTGTCCCTAATAAAAAAAAAGGAATACAATGGGCGGACTTAATGCCTTTTGGCATTCTCTACCAGTCAACCCCGGGTGAGAAAGAAAACATGTTGGCAGGTTCAAAATAAATAATTAATATAAATTAAACATTAATATTAAACACATGACCCTTATAATATACATAAAACACTATACATAAACATATAATACATACATAAACAAATTAAATATGGAGGGGAAAATCTCAGATGGCATTTGCCTTCAGATAGTGACGACGGAGCAGGGTTTTGAAAGAGAGATTTATATGAGAATGCATAAGAGAAATTCGTTTTCCCATAACACATTTCTTTTTAAATAGTTTTTGCTTTACGATGTTCTCAGTTGTCCAATGGGCAGATGGTGTTATAATACAGTAAGTGTATGCGCAAACACAGAAGTATACACACATCTTTACCTTCCCATATCCAATTCAACGCTTACGCGATGCTATCGGCTGAAGGGTCAAATGCAGTACCATATCAGATCAGAGACACGGGACGAGCACAAGACAACCAGATCAGGAAATTTTAAAAGCGCCAATAGCCTAATGGGTTAGGGTGCGGAGTGCGAAATATGACGTCGCAGGTTCGAGCCCACCATTCGACTATTGTCGTGAACCACTCCAAATACAAGCTCTAATGCTTAGTTGGAGGTTTAACAGGAATATTAGTAATGTTAGTTTTTAGTTGTTAAATTGTGAGTTCGCACAAATATTTCCTATTTCCTTCGGCTGTGATTCGAACCCAGCGCCCGTGCTTTAGTCAGGTACGCTAACCACTAAACCTGGCGGACGATTTTTGCTATGTATCATAGGAACGAAGTGGGTCGGGTTCCTATTCCACATGTACTGCAAAAGATTGTTCAAAAATCTTTTTAGTACAGATTTACCAAAAGTTCCCTAAATGACTGCTCGGTGGCGCAGTAGCTAAGCGTTTGACTGCGAAATTGTGGGTCTTGGGTTCGATTTAACTTGTAATATTTCACCAGCCTATTTTAGTCCTATTTAGTGAAATAACAGTCCATCAGATGGTAAGTTGCTACCGAATCCCATGGACACCTGCAAACGATCTCAGTCTAAGGAGGTTACAGATGCTTTGTCTCCCCTGAGGTCTAACATGGAAAGCCTCTTATTTTATTGGCTTAGTATACCTTTCAAACCGAAACAAACTTTCATTATGTTATTTACTATTTAGTTATTATAGTTATTTACATAAACCCAAATTCAGGGAAGTTTCGAAAATTGTAAGTGTTGACGTACCTGTATATCAATTTATGTGACAATTTCTAAACGGAAATAAAAAAAAATATTCTCATAAACAAAAGCTAACGTTAAGCGGGTAAAGGCTTATTCTTAATATATTTGAAACAATTTTGGAGCCTGGATGGGGTCTACTACACTACTATAGTACAAGATGGCGAACTTCACACAATCGACGAAATTAATATTCTTTTTTAATTCCCAGATCATGTTGGTTCGCTTAGGATGTTTTCAATAGCAAGATTCAGCAACTGAAAGTAAAATATACAATTTGAATGATACCGGTACCAGTATTCCAACCCACGTCATTAGTGTACTAAGAAATTTGATCGACTTACCTACCACCGAGCTTCTACGACACTCGTAACAAATTCTAATATTATTCTCGAACTGAATGGGCGGGCGACGTGAGAATTATTCGAGTATTAGAGCGTGTCTATTATAAATGACCTGCGCAGTAATCATCTACTAACCTAATAACCCCAGGACGCTGTACACGTACTGCGGCCAGCAGTTATGTGGCATTGGCAGCGAGGCCAACCTCACGAGCCAAAAGTTAGTCACGTCGTAAAGTATATGCTTGGGGCATTATAACACGTTTCGCTCATAGAGCAACATCTGCTGACCTTAATATTTTGTATTAGACGCATTAACGATAGTATGGACATTATATTAGGGTAGTGTTAGACCGACGACCGTGTGGATTAGTGGTTAGCGTAGCTGAGTGTGCGATGTGTATGGATTCGAATCCCATGATGATCGTCATCATTTCAGCCTATCAGAAGTCCACTGCTGAACATAGGCCTCCCCCAAAGATTGCCACGAAGCTCGGTCCTGAGCCACCTGCATACATCGACTTCCCGCAACACTGCGCAGGTCGTCACTCCATCTTGTGGTGGGTTGTCCTACACTGCGTTTGCCTGTACGTGGTTGCCACTCGAGAACTTCGAATTTCAATTTTTTTCAATCCCATCCGAAGTTAAAATTAATGCATCATGCGAATTATTGTTTTTCGGATACTGAATCTATCCCTTCTTGCGATCGTATCGCATAAGCGTTACTTCTTAACTGCTATGTAGTATATCTTGTAAAGTTGACAACTACAGATACTATTCGGAAGTTGTCACCGTGATCAATGTAGATAAGAAGGACTTATTTTCCTTCTCCTTTTATTTTATACTCACACAGAAGAACTCACGATTTTAAGCAAAACCTTTACAACTTTGCTGCTGCTCGAAGGGGTCGGCTCGACCGGGTTGGTGCCACTATCTCGCAGGATACCGGCGTGTACCGAAGTACTTCACGCCGGTATTCTAATGGTAGCTTAATGTACGAGTATATGAAAGTTTTCAGCTCCCAAGTATCATAATTATCTAATTTCTTTTGTTTCAGCATTGACATATTGAAACAGAACAGATGGTAAGTTGATCAGTAGTTGTTTCAAGTACCACTTGGCATCGTACATGAGAATATTTTTTTTTTACTTATAGGCTATTACTTTTCTGTTGAAATGTAGGTTTTAATTTAATACTGTACATTATTTTTTTTTCGCATATAAATAATTCTTACGGCATATAAACTTCATAAGAATAAAATTCATGGAGACGAAATGGAAACATTTTTTTATGTAAAGAAAGATAAGTCATCATCATCATTTCAGCCTATGACAAGACCACTGCTGAAGATACGCCTCCCCCAAAGATTGCCACGAAGGTCGGTCCGGAGCCACCTGCATCCATGGACTTCCCGTAACACAGCGCAGGTCGTCACTACAATTTGTGGGGGGTTTCGCACACTGCGTTTGCCTGAACGTGGCTGCCACTCGAGAACCTTTTTCCCCAACTGTTGTCAGTTCTGCGAGCTATGTGGCCGGCCCATTGCCACTTCAGCTTGCTGATCCATACGGCTATGTCGGTTACCTTAGTTCTGCTGCGGATATCATAGTTGCAGACTCTAAGATAATCAGACAGATAAGTATTGCGATAAAAAGATGAGATGAGAATTGATGCTAAGTTATTTAACCGTCTTTGACCCATTTATTTATGTTCTTAATCTACTGCACTAAAAGAGACAAATTGCGTCCATATATTTCTAAACGACACCATTACCGGGTTTATAATAAAAATAAGATCTTAAATATACTTAGTATCTATTTAGAAGAAGATGTTTCCTACAAATAAATTAAACTTACATGGAGACTTAATCATATTTTACACTCTTTATTAACATTTTTAATATAACACAAAATTAATTATCTTAACGAGTTTTAGACTTAACGCGGACGAAGTTCGGGATACAGCGGGTAGGATGTTAAACCTTAACTTAGTAGCTACATAGTTCTCTTAAATTCTTCAATTGGTTAATTTGTTTTTCACAAACAAATGTTTGTGAAAAATCTAGTATTGCCATTTTTCACTTGCTTGTATTAAATTGCAAATAGTCGAGGCGTTAACTAAACAGTAGTTGTTATTTTCTTAAATAGATTTGTATGAAATTTAATGTCTTTAGCCATATATCGGAGGATTCGTGATTCTATAGGATTTTGGAAAGAAACTACCATTTACTGACTGGGACTGAAGCGTTAGACGTCTAACACCACAGTTCCCTCGTGATCACGGCTGCTGTAAAGCACTCGAAACGTCGGGAATATAAAAAACTGAGTAACTGAGTAAAAATTTTAATAAGCTCGCTTCCATAGTAATATATAAAATTATTATTATGTATGTTAGAACAAATTTAATTAAAATACGATTGCACATATTTTTGCAGAAGTTTTATTTAATGATTATAATTCCAGAAGTGCTTTGTTTTATCTTAATATTACAAAATTTCAATGATTGTTTGTTTGTTTGAACGAAGACACTCATGGGAATGGTGTAAACGAAATTAACCATATATGTAGATTATAACACTCAGTGGGATGTAGGATACTTTTTAACTCAATTAATATATCTCTTGAGACAAAATTTGTGGACCAGATGAGCGAAGCCGCGGGCAACTGCTTTGTAATAATATCACATACAAGTTTAGTATCAACATCAATCGTATGTATCAAGCAATGTTAATTTTAATGAAGTTTATTTGGTGATGTTGTATTCCATTCAAATTTATGTATTATACAATATGTAACTCTTGGCGACCGTATACCCATCAACGGGGTGGTCAGAGGTCAATATTTAATTCAGTTTTGGATCAACGTGACAGGTGCTGAGCCCGTGGTCGTTCTAGTATTCAGGCCACTGATACATATCGTACTAATACTGATAGGGGTTGAACTCGAATCTTCTGATTTGGAGGCAAATCCCTTAAGTAATAGGCTATAGCTTTAATAAAAAAAAGAAATTAATCAAGAAACGAAATGACTACGCCATGATCACAGATTAGTCAATCATAAGCAAACGCGCGTACTAAACATTTCCATTGCTAAATGATGATTCCCTTGCTGTAGCAAGGGGATCATCATTTCATCACAAGCCCAAGTAGTTTTAAGTGCTGGTGAAACTCCCGATGAGTAGCTCACTATCCCAGAAGTTGCAACTTTACTCATGCCTAGAATTTGTTACCTGGATAATTTTCGTCTGTACAAACGATAACAGACAGATGTTTTTTGCGCGTTCCGGCCTCTTTCTGTAATATTCGTTGCTTGCGTATAGTAACATTTAGTAATAGTTATTTATCGTCTAATAAAGGTAAAATATATATTACCAAAATAAACATAGATTTTAACGCGTTTAATTTTGTTCTTATATTCCCGACGTTTCGATTGCTTTACAGCAGCCGTGGTCACGGGGGACTTGGTGTTAAACGTCCAGATGCCATATGACATCTGGACTCGATCTACCTTCAGCTTTTTATTAATTTTTGCTCTGTTTGTGTATTGACATGTTTTTTCAAATGTGTAGTGTTCGCGTAAATATAAGAAATTAAAATAGACATAATTCAATTTACTACTAAGTTATTGCTCATGAACTCCGGGTAATATAGGCTAATCAAAAGATAAGATGATGTAAACTGAAAATTAGTTTGAAGTCAGCCTGATAACGTTATTAGCTTTTAGTCTTACCTGATCATCTCTCGCAATGGGATCTGTAACAAATTAAGTAAATTATTATCAGTTTACAAATACCTTACTACTAGTATAATTATCGGTTAGCGTTTCATATTCTAATCACGTAAGTACACTGATTGGATTAGAGTTACGTACGACAGATTACAGAATTGGTGTTGTCAATAGTAAGTCAGGTAAATAGATTTTTAATAACTTAACGTATGGCATGGAAGTACTAAACTTTTTGCATAGACGCAGCATCGATCGACGTAGTATAATTTGTAATAAGTATCAAATATATGATATCGTCATTCCAGCCAGTGTCATTGTGTATATAATCTTAGACAACTCGTTAGCTATATGTTCTTGGATCTGGTGGTGTAGTGTTGTCTCTGATCATACCTCTAATGTTACCTAATAAGTGTTAAATTAGATACGGGTAGGATAAGACAAATGATATCCTCTTCCCGCCACTACAACATATCCTGCGCATGTGAAGACTGCCGATAGCATTCCAAAGTTGTTGCCGTGATCGTAATTCGAAGGAGGAAATCATTAATACATGACAATGACACATTAAGCCTTAAGACCTTACGACATTTTACAATTCACATCCCGTTAGCTATCCCGTTGTCGGGTAAAAGCATACAGTTTATGAAACTTGAATATAACCATACAAAATATTAATTAAATTTGACTAACAGGTAAATTCACAATGGCCTAGTTAATAGAAAAACTTGAACTGAGTCAAGAGACCCGAGTTCGATCCCCTATTTGGAGTAGGAGTCGAACTAATGAGTTTTTTTTTATTTATTTTTTATTGACGTAAACACTAAGAGCGAGACTCCACCAATCACATTTTATTATTGTGAACGAGGGGAAACGAGCCAGCGGCTAACCTGATGACAAGGGACATGGGTGACGATTACTGTCACCCACGTACATCTACAACATCAGACGAGCTGCAGGTGAATTGCCGACCTATATGGATATTTGGGGATGGGATAGAGGTTGATAAAGAGGGGATATAAGAATTCTGTGAGATCGTGGTACTACCCCGGTCAAACCGGCATATTCGAGCAGCAGCAAAATCTACCGCTTTGCTCTACCACGTACATAGTTTGAAATAAGCTCTAGTGAATCGGGTATTAAAACAATAAAAATTCTAGAAATCTGTCCAACCCAACCAGGTATGCAGGTCGGTATGAGGTACTGAGAGCTTATACTCGTATATTAAACAGTCGAAATAAGAAAAAGGGTTTCATCGTATATGAGATCATTAAAATAGTCGGATCGAACACCACAAGCCGTTAGAACTCCAACAAAACTTTTAAAAGCAGTCGGTAATCTTCAAGACTAAAATATAGTTGCAGGAGTTTTAACAGTTTAAGCGCGCTTTCCTTGTAGACACTCTAAAAAGTTCTTTTCATGCATAATTCTTGGGCGAATATTTAAATTATTCTTCAAAGGTATATGTGAAACCCGTTACTGTATACCTACTCGTATATTTAACAAATGAAAATTAATGTACACCACGCCAATATATATAATTATTTCTTCGAATTACGCGAATACTAAACATTGAAATGAAACGTACGTTTAATTTAAACTACAGGAAGAAAAAAAAAATAACGTGCAATAAAGTAATTTTATTAAAATGTCTGTGCCCTTTTGCGTGCGCATTAAAATGTGTATTTTAGCTTGTAGTTACAAATACAAATACTTTATTTGCTAGAATACAGTATTTTATAAGCAGGTCCATACAACTTTTTTCTTTCTGTATGTTCTACCCCAATGGAAATGCAAATTTTAGTAATTTTGAGCAATTTAATTAAAATTATTATGAAATAATCAATTAATCTAAAAATAAATAAATATTCTAAAATAAATATTTGTTTGCATAATGAAATAAATTATAAGATTAATAAGTAATGTCAAATTTATATTGTTTAACATAATGTAAACCTTATTAAAATACAATAATATCATAATAGCAGTGCTATAAAAGCAGGCTATTATAGGTATAGTCCATAATATATAAATTGGTACATCTTTATAAAAAAACTGTAATTTTATTGTTAATATTTGTTACAGAAATATGCCCATTACTCTTGAGCATCTGTAAGCGACACCTCGGTATATAATATATGCTTATTAATATTACGCCTCAGACCGTTAGATCAAATGTCTGTCTTGAGCTTAAAGTACTCCGAATGCTCTCTTGCAAATACGCATGCTACTCTTATATCTCGTATATATAAGGTAAGTTTTAATTTTTTAAACAGTGGACGACAGTTTTCAAATAGACCTACTTTACATACCGCACGTATGGCTCTCTTTTGAATTTTAAAGGCTTAGTCTGGAGCTTTGTTTGTGTGAGTAAGAGAACGTAATAGAGTTAACACATATCCATAATATGTTCCTGGAGGCGATACTGTCAATCTTATTCGTCTGATGGTATATATAAATCTTTATTCTTTAAATGATTTCAGTTAAGTTGTTCATAAATAAAAATTCCTAAGTATTTAATACTATTTAATGTTTCTATTTCGTTTGTGTCAAATTTGATATCAATGCAGAATCCTTTGAACGTGCCTAGCAGAGGCTTTTGTTGCTGCTGGCATGGGTCGGCTCAGCCACGATCTCGCAGAATACCGGCGTGAAGTAGAGTGAATTCCAAATATCCTAAAAGGCCGGCCACGAACCTGCAGCCTCTCTGATGTTTCAGATATACGTGCCGTGGAAGCTAATCTCAAAACATCAGGTGAGCCAACGAAACAAAATTTCATTTATTTCTAAGTTATTTACTTTTAGCCAACCAATATTATTTAAAGTTTCCTACAGTTCTTTATGTAGCATTCTTAAGCTATCAATCTTAACAAGACTCGTATGTCATCGTCGTATTGTTTGCAAAGAGTATGGTTTTGTGATTTGTTAAAAAAATTAGAAAGGTCCTACTACCTTAAGGCGCGCAAAATTTATTGTCATTTGTCAGTTGATTTATAGATTTTTTTTTAATTTTGGCTTTGATACTTTGCTTTTGATACTTCTGTTTTCTCTTAAAAAGATATTATTTCCAGCCATTAAAGAGGCTGACCGAATATTTCATAACTTTCTTGTTTATGTAATAGTATGGTATTGTGAACAAAATCGAATGCACTCGTTAAATCTTAAAATAAGTCTGCTACTTGAGCTTTATCATTAAACGCTTGTGAGATCTCTTTAACTAAATTAAAACAACCCAATTTAGTAAACTTATTTCTAAGATAATGTAACCCAACTGCTCATGTTTAAGTATGTTGTGTTTCATTGTATAATTAAATAATCGTACGAGGATAACTTTTTCATAAATGTTGGCTAATACCGATATTAAAGATGATAATAAATAATTTAATATATCTCCGGGATAATTTCTTTTACATGAAGATTTAATATCCGATAATTTTAGTATACTTGGATTATATTATTCAAATATGAAAATAATAATATGCGATAATGGCTTTCAACAATACTCAAAACTCTATGATTGAGATGTAATTAAAATGGACACTTTTGTGAATTAAATTATTCAAATGGGTTACGGAGACTATTATAGAAGGTGACTTCTATAATATTCGTCAATTATGACAAAAAGACTTACTATCTTTGGATAGATATCAGTATGTGTAAAGCAACAACAGAGCGATAACTTGTAAAAATAGGGCTGTATATCTTTTGTCAAAAGTGGGTGTTCGCGCTCTAGGTGAAAAGCATTAGGTCACTGGTAAAAACTGCTTTACTTGGGCTGGTACATAGGTACATAAGTAATATAAATAATTCATCCTTATGCCGCGATTTTATACGACGATGTGCCCTGACGCCGCCGCTGTAAACGCAGACCGCTTGCGCTGTTTCCTCAACGGTATGTGTAAAGACAAACTATAAACGGACAAAACCGTATGCAAAATCTCAGGCTTGAATTGTGTTTATGTGTGCGTGTCCACCGATATTCTTAGATAACTTAGTATTTTTATTATCTAAGAGCGATGGCAGGTAATATGGTGAATGGGGCATTGTATACATTTATGAACAGCCAGACGATATTTCACAAAGCTCGTTTCGCTGTGCATAGAGGGGTATTGGTACCAACACTAACATATGGAAGCGAAAGCTGGGTATGGCAGAACAGGCATGGAAGCAGGATAAATGCAGTAGAAATGAGAGCGTTAAGAAGTATGATTGATGTGAAGATAACTGACAGGGTTCGAAATAATGTGATTAGTGAGCGTTGTGGCGTGAAAGACGATGTAGTGATACGAATTGAGAAAGGGATGCTGAGCTGGTTTGGACATGTGGAGAGGATGAATGAAAGTAGGTTGACGAAACAAATATATGGGGCGAGTGTAAATGGTAGAGTCGGGAGAGGAAGACCTAGGCGAACATTTCACGATCAAATCGGAGACATTCTGAAAAAAGGCCAGGTCAAGAGTACTCTAAACCAACGAGTATGCATGCGAAGATTGATGAAAGTGCAAGAAGCGAAAGACGAATGTGAGGACCGTAGCAAGTGGAAGAAGATTGTCTCTGCCTACCCCGTTGGGAACAAGGCGTGAATATATACATATACATTTATTATCTCGATCCCGTGTTATGACATGGATTTTGATCAAATTTCATCTTAATCTCCATGCATCTATTTAATTTAAAATTCTTTAAACGTATATCAGTGTAAAATGTAAGAAGCAATATATTAGCCATATAGAACTTTAACTGCACGCGGTGCTTCTCGGTTTCAAACATCACTCTGGCGACTGAAGGATGACGAAAAGAATTACCGAACCACTTTTTACTCGTACTTTTGTTCTTTAAGCTTTAAGTTACCTATACTTTATGCAAATATTGGCTTCGGTTGTGATTTAAATTCACGACCCACGGCTCAACAGTCAGTTACTTTAACCTACATCACGCAATCGTCAAAAAAGGTGGTATCGTATATACATATACAGCAATTCAAATTATTTACTAGCAAAAGGGTTATTTAGAAGGTTAAATTTTCGCTCCATTTTCAATCCCGTTACGTTGTACTGATGGAAACGTATACAAGTACACTTTGAAGCTATAAAGCCTTAATATATAATAAATATAATATATAATAATAAAAAAATATGTCGGATGAAGCCAACACTTGCACTTATTCCACAACTCGCATTTTTAATATTTTAAATAACACCTTACTGTAGGTATCTGATAAGATTCTGAGCCACCTATATCTAGTGTGAATGTGATATTTTATCAATCTATTATAATTGCTTAAAAAAACAATTATCTTCGATAACGCCTTTGTTTGCAAAACCGGTCAGGTGTTATTTAAAAACGATTACGTAAGTTGCTCAGCGCGCTATGGAAAGGGCTATGCTCGGTGTTTTTCTGCGTGATAGAGTCTGCAACGATGATATCCGCAGCAGAACTAAGGTAACCGACATAGACGTAAAGATCAGCAAGATGAAGTGGGAATGGGCCGGCCACATAGCTCGCAGAACTGACAACCGTTGGGGAAAAAAGGTTCTCGAGTGGCAGTCACGTACAGGCAAACGCAGTGTCGGACGACCCCCCACAAGATGGAGTGACGAGCTGCGCAGTGTTGCGGGAAGTCGATGGATGCAGGTGGCTCAGGACCGAGCTTCGTGGCAATCTTTCGGGGAGGCTATGTTCAGCAGTGGACTTCTGATAGGCTGAAATGGTGATGATGATGATGACGTAAGTTGTGTGACGTAAGTAAATTAAAGTAGGGATTTCTAACAGGAGATACAAATTTGTAAGTGATTAAGAAACATTTTTTTTTAAATATTGCAATCATATTAACATTATTTATACTTCTGTTATCCAGTCCAACTAAGACCTAAGTACATTAGAGCTAGTATCTGCGTGGTTCACGACAATAGTTGTATGGCGGACTCGAACCTGCGACAACACCATTATTGCTTATTAATAACGTGGAAACGATTTCTATATTCTAGTAATGCACTTAAATACCCCATAGAGTTAATAAAAATTCATATTAATATCTTAAGCAGCAACAACTTTTTTCTACGACACTTTTCTAATCGTGATATTTTTTAAAAATTCAACGATTAAAGAAACTTTTCACAACATTATGGTCTCATAACTAAGCACAGCATACCCAAGATCAGGTTAGATTGGTTACGCAGTTCAGTCATTATTCTTTTAATTTTCTTGACAGAAAAAAATCTGTTTCTAATGTATCTTTTTATATAGTCGGTTATTGTAAAAAGTCGTGGAACAGTGAATGGTTGTTAGTTTTAATAATAAACATTTAAATTAAAGAGACTATATTTTATTTTACAATTCTTTAAACCATTAACACGTGATAAGTCATGAAATGTCTTATAACAATAGATATTTAGACTAACATTTTGACATAGACAAGAGAAGAAAACGCTTTTATTTGTAAAAACACAATAATAACTAAACATACCTAGTCGTGCGATCAATTTTCATAAGGGCATCGTTCATATTTTATAGTTCATTTACTGAAGTCTTTTCTTCAACAAAATGAAGAAGGAAAAATGAAGTCAGCAACATGTCTATCGCTACTTATAATCTGGGTATATTTTGGTTCACCACCTTGTAATTTTACAATCTTTAAAAGTTCATTTTCTACGCCTCATAATTTACGGCTTTCATCAAGGATTTTCATTTCGTTCCCCTGGGCTTTAATCTTGTTTGCCTTTTTTATTACCCTTTAAAGGACGAACAATATTTAAACTCTCGAAACCAGTGTATTAAGCAAATTTAAGAGAACAACACAATTTTGAGGGTACGGCGGGTGTTAAATTTGAGTAACTCGGAAACATAAAACAATTAAAGTATAATTATTTTATACAAATGTTACTCTTAGGTAAAATCTGCAACAGCCGTTAACTCCACCTTTTATCTAAACGCCTATTAATCTATTATCTTTATTTCCCACACGTTTCGTAAGAGAAAAAATAATAAATAAAACCTGCGCACGATCGGGCTCTTCCCTCACATAGTTATACTACTGCGTCAGCATATTTAAGTCCACTGCTGGACACACAGGTTTCTCCGAAAAAGCTTCTAGCTAAATCCAGAATGCAATTCTTGGAAGGTTACCCCATACTTACCACGCTGGGAAAGCAGAAAAGAAAAGAGCCTTCTCCTTTCTGTAAAGCCTGTAACACACCTGCAACTCTTCGGATATTGCGAGTGTTGCTCGTATGGGCCGGCTCGACCGGGGTAGTACCACGATCTCGCAGAATAGCGGCGTGAATTATAGGCATCTTTTGCTACTGCGTTTCGTTCGGTGAGCGAAATCGCCCCATCTCGCCTCCTCATCCAGTCTCCTATCCTCCAAATATCCTTAAAAGCCGCCAACGCATCTGCAGCTCCTCTGGTGTTGCAGATATACGTGGGCGATGGTAAACGCTAACCATCGGCTGAGCCACTTGCTTGTTTGCAAATAACGTAAATTTACTTACTATCCAAAAATTTATTACCGTTCATCAAGATATTTTTATTTTTACAAACTTTATAATTCCCTTTCCTTTGTTTCTATCTCTTGCCTGCTAACACAAGAATAAATTAAGGAATCACGGCTGCAATATTTTGTGCACTAACTATACTACGAGAATGGTCGAAGCAATGGCTTTATATAATTATTAATAGCCAGTAATTTGGAGAAATATGTAGGATAATGATATCATATGTAATTTAATTTAAAATTATGTAAGTAATATTTTTAAAGAGAAAAACATTTAATTTAATTTTTATTTAATCTTATTTAATCCAAATAAATAAAAAAAAAGTCTCCGATTCCACATCCGTCAGATCCATCAGAAATCACACGCTATAATCCTTATTCTTTTTACTTAACTTATCTTTTTTTGAAATAAAACTGTCATTTACCTTATGAGTGTTTTTCTTCCCGCTACTGGTGTTAAGCATCCGAAACGTCGGGATTTAAAAAAATATTAATTAAAAGCGATAAAATCCGTAAAAAATCCGTAAAAAAGCTCCGAAGCATTGTTTAATATTTCGTGTACATATCTTTTTCAAAAATAATTACTTGCCTGTAGAATCGCATGAAATAATCAAACAACAAAGCAGATGAAAACGGATAAAATATTTTTCGTACAGATCTTGCTACTTTGTCTCCTTTTCATTAACTTAACTAAGTAAGAAGTCTACAAAGTGCTAGATATTGCTTTATTATTAATAAGCATTCATAAAGCTTTCTGGAGATTATTCTATAGAGCCAATGATTTCTTTTCAGCCAAATACTCTGACAATCAAATTCGGTATTGTTATTTACACAAAGAGCTTTTTCCGTTGTATTAATCATGTAAAAACTGTATCGCATAGTCAATGGGAGCTGAAAATATTCTGCAGTAATTTGAGATTTATTTTAATATTTTCTAAGATAACAATCTATCAATGTTGATTACATGATGCGTTTAAAACACATTAAGAAATCAATTTAATAAGATGAAAGATAAGCCAAAACCCGTAGATAGAGATAACACAGTGATAAAGTGCGGGCTATTGCATCATAGATATGAAATACAGGTTCTAAAACACTTGTTGATGTACCTGTACCTACAATCAGCCTGAGTGATGATTTAGTTAAAAAAAAAATGACAATAATTCGCAGCGACTAGCTGTTAGATCTAAGTTCACACCCGTCATCACCCACTTAATCATTCACACATGGTACATTGCGTAAAACAAATGAAAGTGCCACTACATAGGGTCTTGGCAATCGTAATTTTTAAACTGAAATTCAATTAAAGAGGATGCTATCAAATTGACTGTTGGTTTTTCAACATATGTTCACTTCAGGCATTTCTGAACTGAATTGGATGATACTTTTTAGGGTTCCGTATGGAGCTGTACGTGTGATTGTGTCAAGTCAAACTTGGTGTGATTATAGTGAAACCTATAAATTAAAACAACCGACTCGTACATATATATTGTGTATTTATAGGAAACCCAAAGTAATATTACATAATTATCTATGTACAATAAATGATATAGTATAACAAAAAGGCGTTTACGTTTACGTTTCCGAAAAGGCTATAGTAGCGTAGTAGTAGACCACATATATCACATCTACATCCTCGCCAGATTGTACAGAAGACAGAGGAGTACAATTTACCTTTATTTATGGCGTATGTGGACTATAGGAAAGCCGTCAATTCGTCGAAGTTTGGATGGTGCTAGACTCTGCGTGCATCGAAGTAATGCTTGTACAATGGGACTATGATGTCTATCCGATTATAGAACCTGGATAGGACTATTTCAGAAGAAAGAAGAAAGATGTGAGACAGGGTTATGTTATATCCCAGAAACTCTTTACCGCTGTATATGAAGATTTTTTCAAGCAGCTGAACTAGAAAGTATACGGTATCAATATCAATGATGAATACATCACCTTCGGTTTGCCAATGACATACTGTCTTCCGAACAGGTTTGTTTTAAGAGAAAAATGTGTCTCCCAAATAGGTTTGTTTTAAGAGAAAAAAAAAAAACAAGACGAAGATGATTTCCAACATCCATACCACACCAATACCTGTGGCTGTTGCTAATACTATGCTCAAAGTCTTCTCGTCGTATATACCTCAGAACCAAAGATGACCAGTGAGTATTGCCAATTATCACTGGAAAGTGACTGGTGAAAAACTGCAGTGAAAGACCGGAACGATTTCGTAAGACATCTTTTTACGGAACTGAGACGTGGTCTTTTACTGCAGGCCATATTAGGAAGCTCACAGTTGCTCAGCGAGATGTGGAAAGAACCATGCTCGGTGTTTCTCTGCGTGTTAGAATCTGCAACGATGATATCCGCAACAGAACTAGGGTAACCGACATAGCCGTAAGGATCAGCAAGCTGGAATCACATAAAGTCGGTCACATAGTTTGCAGAACTGACAACTGTTGGGATAAAAAGGTTATCGAGTTGCCGCCACGTTCAGACAAATACAGTGTGGGTCATCCCAACGAACCCTTAAGATGGAGTGATGACTTAAACAATGTTGCAGGAAGACGTCGGATGCAGGTGATTCAAGACTGTTTTCTCAACTCTAGTGTTTTACACTTCTCTTATTACACTCCCAATGACGTTCATGTGGCTTAGTGGTCAGCGTTTCTGACGATTAACCCATGAGATGAATCCCAACCGGAGGCAATATTTGCTTGACACACAAATTATTGTTTTCTATACAGTGCTGGTCCCGAATCTATGTCACTGAATGTGAACCTCCTTCCGATCTTATCGTATCAGATTTACCCATATGGCTAGGGTATCTGCCTTCGAATCAGTAGATTCAAGTTCGATCACCTGTATGGAGGGCTCATTCCAATGAGTTTTACGAAACTTACGAGTATCTATGATTTGTATTCGTTGGTTTGGACAGAAAAACAGCCGTAAGTTCATCTCTAACGACTCTAGTATCGGGGGTACGGTCGTGAGAGATTTATATTATTTTAATATTTAGATCAGTTTTGGAAGAATTCCGGAACTAGTAAGTCCTCCCTGTTTATCCTTGTTTCATTATAGTATTGTAAAATTCACAGCTGCGGCACGATATCTATTCGGTAACATCTCAAAGATTCAAGATCTATTAAAATATTATTATTATCAATATCCTAGTAATATGAATATAGAAATATTTGGTTTGAAAATAATTTTCAGTACATTAAAACTTTTTTTAATTAATACTTTTTTCTCGTGAAGTAATAAAAATGTGTAATCTAAATGTCTTTATAAAAATTAAAAGGTTGTCAAATACATTTTATCGATTTTAATCGATCCTTGGCGCACCTCCAAATTATTTAATTTCTTGAAATTTTCAATTTAAACTAATTAAATGAAATATGTAGTTACTAAACTTATCGGGATTATTAACAATGTTTTCGAAAGTTGGATTGTTACTTCACATTTTTACCTATTTTTAATCATTCATATTATTATTACAAATCATTAGATATTTTAATTACGGTAGGTTCTCATTTACCATATTTAATGAAAGTCACTGACGCGTGTAAATTTCAACTCAGCAGGTCTCGACTTTGTGCGAATTATAGAAATAAATGTTTCACTGAATTTGATTTGGATTAGATTAATTCCCTCCAAAGCTCTGTTTTCAAAGACATAATTTGAAATTACATGGTTGCTCAGCGAGTAAGAATTTAGCGTTTTGGCGTGAATGTTAAAAATAATAAAATAACGGTTTACAATTAGCATAGCACTTCGTCAGTAAACGAAGTAATTTTTTTTATGGGAAAGGCGGCAAACGTGCAAACGGTTCACGAGATAGTAAGTGATTACCATCGCCCACGTACATCTGCAACACCAGAGAGCACGTCTGGTGTTGCAGATGTACGTGGGCGACGGAGGTGCGTTGCCGGCCTTTAAGGGTGTTTGGGCGATAGGTCCCTCCTATCCCCTAAACACCCTTACGGACGAAGAGAGGAATGGAAAGGGAGAGTGGGCCTCCAGTTACCTCACTCGCCGAAAGAATCGCAGAAACACTAGATGCCTCTACTTCACGCCGGTATTCTACGAGGCCGTGGTATTAACCCGGTCGAGCCGGCCCATTCGAGCAGCAGCTGAAGCCGCCGCTTGGCTCTACCACGTTAAAAATATCCTGTAGATGACTATTTACAGGCCGGTAAGAAGAATAAGTTAAACTGCAACAATCACGCATAAAACATTTACATGCTTAATATAATTTGAGCAGGAAATAAAGAGTTAATTTATGTCCTTCATAAAATTGACAATTCTCTAACGGAATTTTAATATCCTACGATGAAAGAGTTTTATTACGGTGTCAGTTATGAAAAAGTCGTAAATACATTTGGCTCAAATCCAATACACCCTTAAAAAAGTGAAGTTACAAGGAGGTCATTGTTATTATGAAACCAAAAGAAACAAAAAAGACAATTCTCTATCTATCTGCGTTAGTAAGCCATAGTAGCTTAGTGGCCAGGCGTCAGAAATTACTATGAAGGTGACCTGGGTTCGATCTCCGGGGACGGCATCACTAAACCAATTTTGAGTGTTGTATTTATCACGTGATCATTGATGAAGAAAAACATTGTGAAGAAGGAAACCTGCTTGTCTGAGAAATAATAAAAAATATTATTTCGAGGATATGTGAAGGCCGCCAAACCGCACTGGAGCAGCGTGGCGGGCTGCTTAAAAACCTCTCAGACATTTGAGAAGGAGCCTATTGCCATGTAGTAGACACTTATTTACTTTACTTAAATACAGATAAACAAAATATGACTTTTTTAAATACATAACTTCAAAATTCTAATCTAAAGAATATATAAGTTTTATATGAAGCATATATAAATAAAGTAAGTTAGTAAATTAAATGTTGTGTTTATTAAATTGTGTGTGTGTTTAAAGAGAAATAATCTCTGCTTGTGCAAGGTAAGCGATTGACATAGTAACCGCATACTACTAGTATGTGTTTACTATGTCGATCTGTAAACACAAATGTGATATAAAATACAAACAGTCTGCTCATCAAATTAATAAATTTGACTTATTATAATCTTCATAACTTCGCACCAAAATTAACAAATAAAAGCTGAAGGTAGGCCGAGTTGACGTCAAACACCTCAGTCCCTCCGTTGCCACGACTGCTGTAAAGCAATCGAAACGTGATTCATTTCAAATCTGGATGACATATTATCTCCTTAACCACAGTATAAAATATTCTTTACATACTTTTTAGACTATAAATATAAATTTCTATAAATTTTAATGTGGTAGAGCCTACCACATTAAAATCTGCGAGGTAGTGGTACACTACCTCGCAGAATACCGGCATGAAGTAGAGGCGTCTTATGCCTCTTGCGTTTCGTTCGGTGAGTGAGGTATCCGGAGGCCCACTCCCCCTCCCCGTCCCCCTCCTCATTCTCCCTCTCATCTCCCAAATACCCTTAGAAGCCGGCAACGCACCTGCAGCACCTCTGGCGTTGCAGATGTACGTGGGCGACGGTAATCACTTACTGTCAGGTGAACCGCTTGCTCGTTTGCCGCCTTTCACATAAAAAAAAATACTCTGTGCTTTGACATACTAAAGTCTCACTCAATCTGTCCATCTTGATATTTTACTCCCAACTTTCCGTATTTCTGCATACAACTGACATTACCGCATACATACAACACAGATTCGACAAACCTTCGAATTTATAATAAAAATAAGAGATGATTTGTATAAATTAGGTTATAAGGTAAAGAAATGTATTTCTTATTTATTGATTAAATCTTTTTGCCATTGCTTCAAACAGATAAATACAAAAGGCGGACGGCTATAGACATTCTCTATCAGTCAAGTTATAGAATTTTATGGAAGGCGCAACAAAGTATTCAAATTTTCTAAGTTAAGACAACGAACAAATTTACCGTCTTAATGTTCTGCGGAGACAATAGATCCCTGGAGACTAAGTAGGGTTAAGTTTCTGTATAAATTGTATCCACGATTGGTCACAGTCGCTAATCTCAAGAATGCTGTTTCTTTTTTTTTTTTTTTAATATGTTAATACTGGCAGAATTTAATTATTTACAGGAATTATAAACAAAGAGTAACAAACTATCCACTATAATTATTCAGTCGATCGGCTGCAGCAGACCATGCAAATCAACTTTATTCTTCTTTCTTCGAAGGAGGGAAGGTTACAGATGCGTCATCGTCTTGAGGTCTAAGGCGGGAATCACACAGTCTGTAAGTATGGCAAATGGTACGGGAATATCTTTGTAGATTGGAACCGGAATACAATCATGATTAAACTGTTGATTAGCGACACAAATAGCCAAAAGATTGGGGGAGGAGCTGCTCACATGGTTGTTAGTAAGCATTACCCCCTACCCGCTAGTGAACAGAAATAATATAATATCTGATTTCTTGTATTTACCGGAACACAATACTTTTGAAATTAAACAATTGCTTACGGATTTTATCGCGTTTATCGGTCCAAAAATAATAAATTAAAGCTGAAGGTAGCCCGTGTTAACTATGACATCTGAACGTCTAATATCTCAGTCTCCCCGTGACCACGGCTGCTGTAAAGCAATCGAGACGTCGGGAATTTAAAAACAAATTAAACGCGATAAAATCCGTAAACAATAGTTTCATTTCTAATATAATATCATTCGGAAACAGTAAATTTAGGTATACCTTAATGCTCCTCAGTGAAGTCTCACCATAAATGTTAACGAATTATTTTTAACTATTGCTGGCCACGCTTTTTGTATTAGTAAATAGGTTAATTACACTCTCAATTTACGTAAATCATCATCATAGAAAAGAATGGGATTTTTATAAGATTTTAGTTTTACAAGCTTCACAAGAAGCTGTCTAGTCTTACTAGTTACTGTCTAGTTTACTTTAAAATGATGACTTACTTCTTATTAAGATGTTGACTCACTTACACGTTTAATACTATCATCAATATTATGAATATTACTTTTCCTGATACAAAGTAGCCTGTAGATATCCCATCGCTGGTCAATACTTTTCTCTCGTTTTATTATTAGCATGTAGTAAATTTAGAACGTTTAATGGCAATCGACGCTTTGAGTGCCCTGAAGATCGAACCCAGGCCACTATCATGAAATTAAAAGCGAGCATCCTGGCTCCTTAGCCTCGGCTCTGCAATATTATCTGCAATAATATTTTCATAATATTTAAAATTAAAAACGATTGACGACAAAATTAAACAAAGAGATAAATTCTCTTAATATGAAAAGATCAGTATATATTCGAGAATCGAGTAAAGTAGGTTTTTCGATAAGCCTTAGAACCAATTTCCTTGTAGCGAGAGGCAAATGTGTCTGAGGATACGGTTAATAGAATGTCGCGACAGTATAAAACGGATGGGGTCTATCGATTTTGTATTTACGTCATGAATATTGAAAAGGTTTCGCCTTTAAAGAGTATTGAATCATGTACTTAATTAGAAGGTTTTCAATGTTTTAAGTAATTTATTAACCAAATAAAAATAGACCTTTCTTCCCTTTCCTTCAGAACCTTTTGTAGTTAAGTTCAGTGGCAGACTAGTGAAATACTTAAAAGCTATATAACACATACTGAACCCGCAACTACGTCAGCGTTAACTATAAATTCGTTGAGGTAGTTAATTACGTGTAATATTAAAGACGTTAAGTCAGAGTATAAAATAAATAGAACTCTATAGATAGTAGATATCTATAGTAGTAATATTATTTGCAGACTAATTGATATTTTTTATATATTTTCCATTTACAGATGTTTTCGGAAATCATCTACTCCTAAGTTCTCTCGTAGATGTTTGAATACCGGTATTTACAATTCAAAAAAATAGCAAAAAGAGAAAAGTTTACAGAAAAAAATCTATATTATATAGAGGTCTAGACCAGAGGTTTCCTCCCCAACTCCCCTCCCTATCATCTCTCCCATCATCCATATATCCTTAAACGCAGGCAAAGCACCTGAAGCTCCTCTAGTGTTGCAGATGTTTGTGGGTGACGGTAATCACTTACCATCAAATGAGCTGTTGGCTCATTTGCCCTCCTTACCATAAAGAAAGTCGGATCTATTATAATTTTATCATATGTAGATCAGTGTCAGTATATCTCAATATGATACCCAACTCGTCGTGTAAATCTAACATTATGTAGCTTAATGGCTGTATGCCAAATGGTACTCACCGTCTACAGTATCAAATAAAGGGGGGCAGCCCTTTACACACAGACACGCGCATACAGACGGCTTTTAATGGAAATGTAAGCATCTTTCAAGTCCATCCAATTATTATATTTTATGAAAGAAAACGCCTTTTGAATGATACACATTTATGGTATTTAGTCTACTGCGCATCTCCTGAATAGTCTCCTGTATGTGTGATGTTATCAAATATATTATACATAAACCTTATAACTATACCTCACAGAATACCGGCGTGAAGTATAGGCGAGACATCTTGTGCGTCTGCGTTACGTGCGGTGAGTGAGGTAACCGGAGGCCCACTCCTCACTCCCCATCACACTCCTCATCCTCCCTCCCATCTCTCAATTACTCTTAAAGGCCAGCAACGTACATGCAGCACTTCTGGTGATGCAGATGTACGTGAGGGACCGCTTGCGCCTTCTTTCCCACGAAAACAAAATCTGGTATAAAGTCACAAGTACAAAGCTGCTCACCCAACTCTTTTGATTAACAAGAAGCCCATTATATATGATGAATGTATTAAGAGGCATAAAAATGGCTAATGGAAGCAATTACATGCAATAGGTTAAATTTCTTTACTACTATATTATTTGTATAAAAATTGTTTATAATCTTATTTAACCATAATTTTCATGATATACATGATACAAATATTTGACAGTAAGAGTGCATAAGGTTTTTGTATAATTTTCAGTTCCTTAACCTTTTACGATTTATATAAATTTTCACAATTAATCCCTTAGTATCTTTGCTAGAGAAAAACATTAACAAAGATGACCTAGATGTGTATTCGAATTAGTACATGTTGCTTAAAATATTGTCCTGTTTGGAGGAAAGGGCCATCTTTTAACCTAATAACGCAATCTTTTAAGCTAAGATGGATGCTGATTCTAAAATTTCATAGCTTAGCAAACATCCGAAATGACAGAATTATAAAGAAAAAATCAAACACTGTAATATCCGAAAATAATAGTTTAATTTCAAACAAGGCTAGTTATTATATAGCCTATAGAACCTATATAGAGGCGACCCCAATACATACCGTAGGCACACCGGGTGGGTTAGCGTAAGGGATTTCCCTCTGCATGAAAAAAATGTCTCTTCACTACTACCTCGATGAACGAAAAATGGATAACCTCGCAGAATTTTGTATGTTGAATATCATGTTTTGAATTGTCGAAGGACTATTTAGACTAGTCTTACAAATAATTAAATTTTTTCAAGAATTTATTTTCAACTAAATTTCTAAGTCTAAATAATAAATTAATAGATTTCTCTTGCCGGCGATAGCACAAAAGAACTATGATGACCTTTTTCTACATAAATAAAAATGTATGTAACATAATAATTAGTGTTGCCATTAATAATGTTCTTTTGTACCGGAACGGCTTTAGTATGGCGACGTAAGGGGACGATCTAATGTACAAACTGTATTCACAAGGAAGGCCTTCGGTAGAGTAGAGCGACGTAATGGCGTGGTGGTTAAAAACACTGTTTTATTTTGCACAATTGGAGAGCTTCTTCGCCTGGTATTGCTTGCTTGTTGCTTCTTTTAGTGCTTGCTCGAGACGACGTGACGTTTTCTTTTTTGTATCAGGTAGGGGAAAGATGGAGTAGGCCTCCGGATACCTCACTTACCGAACGAAACGCAGAAGCATAAGATGCCTCTACTTCACGTCGGTATTCTACGAGGAATGGGCCGGCTCGACCGGGTTGGCCCATTCCTCATCAGCAGCAAAAGCCTCTGTTTGGCTCTACCACGTTTTATGGTAAAAAACAGTCACATCGGAAGTTAAGGTTGGTATCCAGTGATCATCCTTATAATATTCTAATGGTACAGCTAGCAGACGTGTCTCGGATTACTCACGTGATCAGTGTTTTTTTTTTTTATTAAACTCGCAAGTCTCAGATGATAAATCTATTCTTATGACATTTGAGGAAATTTATGATTGGGCAGATTTTCTTACGCCACCACACCAATATCGAGCAATCCCACACGTCATGCAGTATTGGTAACTGGAAGATAATAAGATTACGTACATAGATATATAATTATATTATCTATATAAAAGACCAGCTGGAAAAAGGTGTTGCGGTTGTAGCCCTTCTGGTTTTGCATTTCTGTAGCCAAAAAAGTCCGGATTATATGGCAATCACGATTTATCCCCTGATATATATATACATATGTTATTCCCGCGCGATATTCGAACACCAACTCACAGCTTCGAAGGTAGAGTGACTATCGACAAGGCTATCGGGCTATCAATTTAGTACAGGAAACTCGAGCTGAATCATTTATGTGGAGAGCTGGAAGCAATTGGAACTGGAGTTTTTTCGAAACTTATGTGCGATTTATATCGTTGGCTTGGATACTAAAACGGTGATAGGGTCAGCATATTCATATCGATTCGATTGCTTTACAGCAGCCGTGATCACGGGGGGACTGACCCGTTAAAATACAATAATAATACTTCTTTATTTATATTATACTTTTTAGTATTAGTACCTTTTTTATTTATCATCATCAGCCAATTAATAGTCCACTGCTAGACAGACATCTCCTAATGGAAGGATTTGCTATAATCGCGGATGACGTCCTAAGTATCTGTCACTTTACGTGTTGGTTAATCCACCATTTTGTCAGACGCTATTTTCAAATCTTTTTCCTTACTCGAACCTGACGACACTAAACAAAAAATGCGTTCATATATAAAACATTTCTTTGTAAATGTACGCCCTGGATAAACCCTTTTTTTTTTTAGTATTCGAAAAGCCGGGCGCAAACAAGTTGACTAACTGCCATAATTTTATTGGTCTGTTTGTTTTGATTTGTCATTGTTGCCGCTTCGTGATTTTGTTTCTGATAAAGTAAACAAAACAATTAATAAAGAGCCTCCGTAATCTGAGAACGATTTGAGATGTGCATAACTGTCAAATGTCATAAATTGTTATTGCTCTGTACCAGCCTCCTCCCTCCCCCCGCAGCTTTCCCGGTATTAATATCACCCTATGTCCTTCTCCAAGATTCGAGGTCTCTCCATACTAACTTTCATCGAAATCGGTTCTGCGGTTAAGTTATGAAAGTGTAAAAGACAGGCAAGGTTACTGTCGCATTCATAATATTACGTTTACATAGTCGTACAATTCGAATAAAATACAATATATGATACGATATACAGTCTTCAGTACTTTTACTCTTTAGTACTTTAGTCTTCTTCCTTACTATCTGTTTAACATACATAATAGAACTAAGTATTTATAACTATCTGTTCGTTACTTCAGGCCATTGAACAAATAGAACATGCACACCTGCAAACGTTTATATTTCTCACGTTTAAAAGTCAACTGAGGAACATTTCACTTCTGCTGTTAATAAAATACTTAGGGTATATATATGCCATGGTAGCCTGGTGGTCAGGGCGCTCACTTTAGTTTCATAGAGCGCGAATGACCTGGGTTCTCGATTTCCGGAGGCCGGCACCACTGAAATTATTTATAGCTAATAAAAGAAATATTTCGAGGATATGTGAAGCCCGCCAACCAAGACTGGAGCTGCGTGGCGGGCCATTCCTGACTCGAAAACCTTCCCAGATATTTGAGGAGGGATTTGCCCAGCAGTAGCCACTGACAGGCTGCTACTTTTTTACTTCTTTTCTCGTACTTCATATATTTAAACATATGAAATATTTTGAATGTCGATACTAGCTTTAATTTTTTACAACAAGGGAATTGTGTGTGAGAGTAATAGGCATCTTTTTCTCCAAAGGTCAACTTCATCTTCACGTGGTGCACCTATCTTCTTAACAAACGAGGTTTTGGCGAAGAATTCAAATGTTATTCAAATTTCGTAGATGAGGAGGAGAACCACTAGAGTTAGAGTAACAGTACTTCGCTCAACAAGCAGTAAGCACAGAACAAACTAAACATGAAATATTTGCAAGCTTAAAGTGTGCTTTCTTGGGAAGGCCTATATTAGGCACGGGCTACAATACGCTGATGAAGAAGAAAGGGGTTGTCAGAAAATTAAAAAAACTTTTGCTACGAAATAATTTAAAGCTTCACGAAATGCTAACTCAATTTGATTTTATGACACAGAAAAAAAAAACAAAAATGCTAAAGTAACCCGCACATTGAAACACTTTATTAAGACAAAATTGTGACGAGTTCGAAAAAGTGTTTAATTGTACCAAGTTTTGGGTTTAATTGCCGTTACGATTTAATTTTGCTTATTAAAACAATTTATTATTAAGGGACGGAAAACATGGCCGGAAAGAATAACTTAACTCATTAACTATCAAAGTTTCGTGATACATTAGGTATATTTAAAGAAAAGTCAAAATAAATGCATTTTAAATGTTTCATTTCGATTGTGTCGTTTACGTTCCACAGTAGTTTGATTTTCCTAGAATAAAATCATTTAAAACAAAAAAGAAATATCTGATCTTCTTTTTAATTTAGTAAAACTATAGCAAAGTTTTTTTTTGATTTATCATCAATGCTTTTCTGACTATATTTGACAGAAGTTGAATTCTACTGTGTTTCGTAAGACTACGTAAACGAAAACCTACATTGATCTCTTCAGGAGCAGATCCGGCGATGAGGCTCGCTTACCATCAAGTTCTATCTCCCCAGATAGATGATAAGTGAGTCGCAGAAGTCCTTTATAATATATGCCATAATATATCTGCGAAGTGAATTAGAGTAGTATTTGTCCGATTTTTATTTAACCAACGTACGCCAATGCGAGAGACTGACCAGATTAGGAGATTTTATATGAAAAACGAGCAAACGGTTCTCCTGGACGTAAGTAATTACCATCGCACACAAACGTCTGCAACGCCAGCAGAGCGGCAAGTTCGTTGCCGGCCTTCATGGATATTTGGGTGATGGGAAGGACGGACGGAAGAGAGGGATTGGGGGAAAGGAAGTAGGCCTTCAGTAACCTCACTCACCGAACAAAACGCAGAAGCGCAAGATCTATCTACTTCACGCCGGTATTCTGAGAGGCTGTAGTACTTGTACTACCCCGGTCGAGCCTATTCGATCAGCAGCAGCAAGCAGCTACCGCTTGGCTCTACCACATTAATAATGAATCATTATCATTAAACTAACACAATTTGATATTTCATAATCTACAACCCCGGTAGAGATGGCCAATTCGAGCAGCAGCAAAAGGCGCCGTTTGGCTCTACCACACAAAAAAAGCTTAGAAAAGCTTAACATTTTTATTTTCCTGTAATAACACCATATTTATATTATACGTTATAAATAATACCGGAAGCAACGTCAATTAATAATATCGTATCAGTAATAAAAGTAATTTAATGTACACTTCGCAATGGAGAGTAGTTTAACTTATACCGTAATTTCCGGTTTGATAAAATAGTAAGGGATTTAGCAGTGAACGGGACGAAGCATCCTTTCTAAAAGTAGATTAGGGTGAGAATTAGATATTGGCGTCTCGACTAAATTAAATATATTCACCAGCCAACGTGTAGGGTATGGAATGATTAAAAGAGAAATTCAAAGGGAGAGGTATATAATGATATGTGACAAATGCAGGTGTCAGCAATGTATTCATCCCAGGAGATTTAAAAAAATATGTAATAAGGTATTTTCATTTTATTTAACATTTTAAAAACACTCAGGGCAAACGTGCTTCCGGCTCACCAGATAGCAAGTGATTATCGTCCGGCACGTGCTTCTGCAAGACTAGAGGGGGTGCAGACAGGCCCTGAAAGTTATACAGATGACGGGGGACGGGAGAGGGGTTCAAGAAGCGTCTACTTCACGCCGGTGCTCTACGAGGCCGTACAACGCAAACCGGCCTATTCAATCAGCAGCAGGAAGCAGCCACCGCTTGCCTCTACCGATACAATTCGATATTTCATAATCTCTATCGTCTACCTGTGTAAGGCCCCTGCTAGAAATAGACATTCAATGGAAGCGCCAACAACCGTGAAAGATTTGTCTGTACGCAAATCGCTGGCAGGCGAATTGGTGAGCAACGCGCCCCTACCCACGCGCTAGAGATGCTGCTCCCCATTAATAATGTGTTTTGGGTTTGGCGTATTCGAGTTAATTTTCGCCATCGGTCGGTCATCAGAGCGTAGTCCATTCGTTAGTATTGATAAAAAGCTAAGGATGCTGAGGTTAAAGCTGGTATACTCCACCATACCTTTAATAATGATTCTTAATAATTTTGAATGTTTGTCGGGATTCTCGCAGTTTATTACGTCTAAGAAATAGCTTCTATTATCTATTGTATAGAAGATAATATTATCTTAATTGTTTAAAATATATTTATCGAATATTCACAGAAGATGTCTCTGGTTCATGATGATTACAAATGAAAAAGTAAATTGTATAGTATAAACTACAGAAGGTATGTTTCAGTCATTGGGTTTACATAACTTTAAAATTGTCAGTAGATTAAAGAAAAATAGCTGAGTTCTATTGCGGCAAGATGGAATTATACATATGGAAAGGATAACCTTTATTCGTTTCTGTAAATCTGGTTAGAGTAGTAGCCTTGAGACACAGCGAGTTGAAATTGCAATGGGTTAACCATATAACTCGTAGAACTGATAACCATTAGGGGGGAAAGGTTCCCGCGGGACGATCGCATGCAAACAAATGCAGCGCCATCTTACCTTGCGTTTGCTTGCATGAGAAATGCGTCGGGAAAAAAAGGTTGGTGAGAGATAATCACGACAAGATCGAGCCCCCCTTTAGATGAAAGACTGATGATGCGGGAAGGATAGGTCTACACCAATAAAAAGACGAGATTGGTACACAGTATAGAAAGATCAGAATACATATATTATAAGTATAACACAATTACGTGTTTTGTCATGGATTATTACTTAGGATCCGCAGATCAGAAGCATAATACGCTAACTAGTACACGGCGTCAAAATTGTCTAAACTATATTTATATACGTATACCAATGTTACCATGTATTTTATGATAATATAATGCATTAAACATTTCCGGATCATTACTAAATCCTTTTGTTAACACAAATTCTTTAGGCGAAAAGTGATTAATGGCTTTTTATTCAAAACCGCGTTTCATACAGTAATAATCATTCAAATTGAAAAACAAAAGGGAATTATTTGTCGAGTTTCGGACGAGAATTCTGTTAAGATGACGGGTGGAGGCTTATTATTTGCGGGAGCGGCTAAAAATCTTTTCATACCGCACTTTCCAGACGGCACACATTTGTCATCGCGTACACTGGCAGCGGAAAGAATGCCGCGAAAATTAAAGAACAATTCTTCTAAACTCTTTATTCCGTTTTCTTTTATGGTCGGCGAACCCATTTGTCTTGATAAAGTAACCTTGGAATTTAGATCTAAAATAAATAAAATATAACTAGAGAAAATGTTATTCTGATACAGTAAGCTGCCTGCAAGGTCAATCGAACCAAAGTGCAATTTTTAAGCTCAATTTACACTGGATTGTTATTTTAATTATTCAATACAGTTTACATTACCTTACCAACAGAGGCCTATGTCCAATGAAGAACATGGGCTTCTGCCATAAAGAGGATTTCTCATAATTGCCACGCTTGGCAAGCGGATTGGCGACCGCAGTAGCAGACATCTGGCATCTTAGACGCCACTGCCCGTCTTCGCTCCGCTTATTTTTGGTCTGATATTTTTCGAGATGCTTATCCTGCCATCTGTCGGTAGGCAACGCAACATTTGCATTTCCCTTAGACGCCTCTTACGTTAGCAACGGGTAGAAAAGGGGTGGGAGATTTCAAAGTCTATACACACGGATTTTTTTTTAATTAAAGTTTTCAGTTTGTATTATTTAGATTTCAAGCTTAGCTTTATTTTGTTGTAACAGCACATAGCAAATTAATGAAACTAAGGAAAGACCACGCTATCTAAAACTTAAGAATCTCTTATTGGTAATGAATAAATCCTTCATAGTCCTCATACGTGATAGTCTCAAAACAATAAAAATCTTTTCTTTTATAAAACAATTTGTGAAATTTGAAGAAGGAGGATTTTTCACCACTCTATTTAAAACATATCATCTTCATCATTTATTTATTTATTTATTCTTCATTGTTAGCCTTAAGCTTAAGGTTACAATGGGCGGACTTAATGCCAAGTGGCATTCTCTACCAGTCAACCCTTGTTATGGTGAAAGGTAGTTGGCAGGTACAAAACAAGAATAAAAACAAAAAATAAAATAAAATAAAAAACTCCATTAATAATAAGTTGATAAGTAAATATAAACACACTATATAATTAAATAAATATTTATAAAATACACAAATACGTATACAAGTATATAAAAAGATACATACAAATAAATATATAATTAAAATAGATAAGCCGAATATTGTCAATCATCATCATCATTTCAGCCTATTACAAGTCCACTGCTTAACATAGGCCTCCCCCAAAGATTGCTACGTAGCTCGGTAAAACATAATAGTTAAAATTTTGAAACATGCACTTTCCACACACACATGGTGCACTTTCCTACCTATCAAACGAGGTTTGATGTCCAAATGTGGCATGCAGCAGAATATGACAAATCAAAATCACATAAATCATAAATGACAGGGGGACAACAAGGGTACCGGCACCGACCCACTTGCTCAGCCCAATGATTATGAGAAAGCCCTTCAAAAATGCATTGCGGGTTTCTTATAGTTAATTTATTATATAACTTATTATGTTATTCAATTACTCCGTAGAGCCGAGACAATGTGCTACAACCAGAATCCGTAGCCGTTACGTCCGTAGGAGGAGCTACGCTGCGTAACTAATCAGTACTATATTTTGCATAATCAAATGAATGAACGTAAAAATTATCTACGGTAAGCGATACATTGTAGAAACATGTACATTGTAGAATAATGGTTTCGTTATCAAACTGTGTAAACCCCCAGCTGGATGTATTTATTTATTTTATTTATTAAACTTCATATACATGAGAATGTATATCGGCGGACTTAATGCCAGAAGCATTCGCTACCAGTCAACCTTTGGACGATGCAGAGATGAAATGAAGTAAGTGTAGGTGATAGAATAGAGAGAACTAAAGAAAGGAAAAAAAATATAAATTAACGTAAATTTATATATAGATACAATATTTCAATACGCATACAATAATAAATACATATATAATAATAAATACATACTGATGTAATCCTTTTCAAGAACCTTTCTTTGGAGTGGACGTTACAAAACGAACTAATAATAGTCCACCTGATGGTAAGTTTCTACTGAAGCCTATGAGCACTAGCAACCAAATTCAAATAAAGGAAGTTACAGATGCGTTGTCACCCCTGAAAATTGAGATGTAATGTAATTCTGCGTGTAATTATATTGGCGCAGTATACCTTTTGAATCGGCACTACTGCTAGTAATAGGTAGCAATAGGTAAGAGTTTGGTACCTATCCAGACTGCTCCTAGGCAGATTAGAAGCCTAACAAGACTAAAATGTAATTACGTAGAGTCGTTAAGGAAATCTAATGGGCTGTGTTAATAAACAAGACCTTAATACCGGTTATATTCGGTATTACAATTACAAAAGCATTGCAACAGTAGTGTAGTGCAAAATTTGTATTTTTTTCACAATAGTCCGTATGTTTCGAGCCTAAAAGTCAAGGCGCTCGCTTTAATTTTACAGAGCGCGAGTGGCCTGGATTCGAACCTCGGTGCCCGACACCTCTAGAATTGGTACGCCCTAAATTTACCACGTACCGAGTACGAGGAAAGGAAAATATCGTGAGGAAACTTGAAACACAAAAATTTTATATCGAGGACATGTGAAGTCTGTCAACCCACGGAGCAGCGAGAAGGAGGTCTTTGGCCCAGCTGTAGGCATTTACATGCTGTTCCCTGTTAATGGGGCCACTGCAGGACATATGCCTCTCCAAAAACAGTATTTACCATAATCGGCAGTCTAGTCAAGCGTATTGGCGATCTCTGTACTAGACACCTTGCACCTTAGACGATGCTCCCCATCACCGGTCTGCTTAATTTCGTTCTGGTACATTTCGAGATTTTTATCCTGCCATCTATCAAAAATATTTTTAAAGCAGTGGACGCAAATGCACAGGACGATGAGTCACGCAATATAATTAAATCCTCATTCCGTGAAAGGTTTAGTCATGTGGATGTACTTGTATGTATTAATAAAACTACATTTAGTTACTGATAAAAAAATTCAATTAACGGCCTATAGAAAAATAAAAACAATTACTCAAATGTCCTCACGCAATCTCACGTAACAGTAACAAGGAAAGAAAAAGATCCGGAAAAAAAAATCCTTTATCAACTTTCCAATGCCAGAAGTTAGAGACAAAGTCTAACTTATACGCATGAAATGAAATTAATGATTTTTTTTTTATTTTCCGTAAGAAATTTAAATTCGTTTGTCAATTGTATTTTTTTTTTACAATGTTCCATAGATTCCTCTGACGGGGAAGAAACGGGTGAGAGAATCTCCGTGGGTATCCTCTATTTCATTTTATTTACAGATTTTTTCAAAGAGCCGTGGTAGCCTAGTGGTCAGGACGCTCACTTTAGTTCCATAGAGCGCGAGTGACCTGGGTTCGATCCCCGGTGCCGGCATCACTAAAATTCTTAATAGCAATTTTAAGTGCTGTATTTACCACGTGCTCGGCGGTGAAGGAAAACATCGTGAGGAAACCTGCATGTCTCAGAAATAATAACAATATTATTTCTAGGATATGTAAAGCCCGCCAACCCGCACTGGAGCAGCGTGGCGGGCCCTTCCCGGCTCCTAAACCCTCTCTGATACTCATATTTGAGAAGGAGGCCTTTGCCCAGCAGTGTGCACTTATAGGCTGCAAATTTACTTTTTTTTTACAGGTTTTATACAGTCCTAATAATACAAAATAAAATAAAAACAATTGATTCTCTTTGATGTGTCTTTAGTCTATGTTTCATTTTTTCCCCGCCAAGCAGTATATGGTATGTAGCAGTATACTACAGGCTATGAGCATTCCTTCTTGGTGCTCTGAGGTGTCCATGGACCGCAGTGGCCACTTACCATCAGGTGGACTTTAAGCTCATTTGTCACCCAAAACTATTTTAAAAAAAAATTAAAAAAAACGGTCAGACACTTACGTATAATAAATTATGAAATTTGATGAAACCGGATAGGCTATTTTTTATCCAACTTAATATTGCAAATGTGAAAGTTTATTTACGTTTTGTTGTTCAATCACGTTTAAAAGACAGAACGTGTACGAACGAAATTTGTCAAAGTACTACGCCACGGAACATACAACACAGGACACTTTTGTCATAGTTAAGTTTTCGTGGGACGAAATTCATAACTCGTCAGGTGAAGCCGCGGGCAGCCGCGAGTATCATATAAACCTAAAGAAATTTAGCCACGTGAGGAAATCTAAATGTCTTTAAACACAAAAAAAATATTTCATAGCGAAGCGTGGTCAACTCTCAGTTTCCAAAAGCCTCTTCTCATTTTTGATAATGTGAAGAGGATTTTGTCAAGGCGATAAGATAACGACACCTACCTAGTCATATAAACTTTAGTAACCGAACTTTGGGGTGATAAGTAGCAAAGCAACAAAGATGCTTCTCAAACGAACCGGCTATACTGGCGTAAAGAAGAGGCACCTTGTGCTTCTGCATTTCGTTCAGTGAGGTAACCGATGCCCCCCCCCCCCACCCCTCCTCATCCTTCCTCCCATCTTCTAAATGTTCTTAAAGGCCGACAACACACACGGCACATGCAGCTCTTCCGCTGGTATTGTAGATATACGTCGGCAACGGTTAGCATTTTATATTTATAAAAAGGTGTTACATATATATTATATTTTTGTAATAGTTAATAGAAGCTTGCTTCTAATTTATAGTTGTTAGAAAAATCTACGTGCAACATTAAGTAAAACAGTCGCGTTCACTCGCCCCCTTTTAGTTAACTCTGTTTGAAATAGCAAACATTGAAGCTTAAATTTAGTTTTGCGAAGTACCGAAAGTTAAATGTTGCCATATTTAATTCTGAATTTTCCGCTTTAAAATCATAACATGACGGTTGCTACACAATTAACATTAAAATTGTTTGAATTGCACTTCAACATTACTAGCACAATTTAAATGTTTCTTTACTTTAAAATATTGAACTAAAAACTCTTTATTAAATAAAATGTAAATAATGAGTTATTCAAAAGGCCATGAGAGTAATTACAAAGTGTAACGGGAATTATTTAATATTTTTGTCTTGCGGCGTACCTCTTCTGCGCGGAGCGCATCTTGTTCACTAATGGATGAGACCAGACCAGATTGCAGAAAACTCTATTTGAATATACCTAACCCAAAACACGATAACTAGTGCCTCATGGTATATTAGGTTCTCCAGTTCGCATGCTTTCCAGACCTGTATTTATTTATTTATTCCTTATTATTGACCATTAGGGAAAGGTTACAACGTGGTCAAGTGGCATTCTCTCCTAGACAACCCTTGTCACGGTGAAAAGTACGTAGCAGGTGCAAAACAAATAATGAAAAATTATAATAGATGGACTCCAAATAACAATAAATTAAAGTAAATATATTGAAATAATCAATCATGGACAAGCGAGACTAGAGCAATCTTTGCACGCTATTCTAAACCAGATCTTATAATTTATAGTAGCGATATATTGCGAGATATATAATTTGTGTAACTTAAGGAAACCCTATAATTTTTAAATTACAAATCCACATTTGTACAAGTTTTATAAAGTTTATTCATAAACACTGATCGGTTTTTATTTAAGGCAAAATGATGAAAACAATAATAAAATTTTGAAATATTTAATGGGAACTTAAAGTTCTTCTGTAAAAGGCGTTTGAAATTCGGGTATTTTTTTCGAAATGGTTATGTAATATTTTTAAAAACTTTTGACCACTTTATTTTGTTAAGTGGATTTCTAACTCCTAATAGATTAACGAACGCATTCTGAAAGCTATTTCACAAAAACTTTTAGATAATAGTGATATTACATCCTGTTAAAATACTAACTTACGACAACGTATTATAATTTAACAAATAGAAAATAGGCCATTAAATTTGACCGTACCATTAATTATATATACAATTAATGTACAGGTACCTTATTAAATAAACCGTAATATTTCATTGAAAGTGATGTAATACAACATCGGTGAGAAAAATAGACTGTTTACATCTGTATAATAAAGGATGAAGCAAAATTTCTTAAATTCCATTTTAAATAGTCACATTCAAACAGCATGACTTTCGTTAAGTTTATAATACTGATTATAATATTAATAATTAGAATAACAGATCTTAATTATTAGACGTATAATAATTAAATTGATTATATAATACTTAACCTTTTGGGATGAATCAATAATGACGAATAAAAGTTATGTTTACATTAAATGGCTGTCCTCGACTATGGTCAATAAAAACTATCAACATACTTTTAACGATAATAAAGATTATCACTCCTCATTACTATTATTATAATAATCGCTAATGTCTTATTATTTTTATCAAAATAATTACACTTATACAAAGTGTCAGCAGATGACGCATAATACAGAATTAATATTAAATAACAATATTTAAAAAGCCCGTGTGTTCCTTAAATACTTACCGAGCAGTATCATGCCTTAAAACGTCATATCTCAAATTGCATCACTAAAATGGGACACAAACACAAAACATCCCACTTCTCAGTGTCAACGAAACTCTCGTAGCATACGTGATCTCGCGACGAAGTAGGACACAACCTACCCTTGCGACGTCTGCGATCCGACTGGATGGAAATTCACGATTTCGCCATGGCAGGCTATTGACACTGTAACTCGCAGTTTCCGCGATGCTAACGCCGTCTAGTGGTAAGAAACTTATGATGTAAGATGTCTAAAAGTGAATGTAAGTGAGTGTGAATTGAAGTGACAATAGATTAGTAATAAACTATTTATATGGGTGTTAAAATCGAGATTTCATGATGTGTCACAATTTTATTTGGTGGGAAAGGGGGCTAACGAGCAAGCGGCCCACCTGATGGTAAGTGATTACCGTCGCCCATGCATATCTGCAACATCAGCGGGGCTGAAGGTGCGTTGCCGGCCTCTTAGTGTATTTGAGAGATGGAAGGGACGATAAGAATGCAGGATAAAATGCGGGGATGGAAATAGGAAGTGGACCTCCGGTTACCTCACTCACCGAACGAAACGCAGAAGCACAAGATGCCTCTACTTCACGCCGGTATTCTGCGAGGTCGTGATACTACCCCAGTCGTGCCGACCATTCGATCAGCGGCTAGTGTCGCTGCTGAACTATGTCACGACGTTAATTAGAATCAGTAAAGCATCGCAACAACTGTATTATAGCTGCAAATCGAATAGGTCTATTCGATCGTGAAAGGACCATTCTCACCGACTACCATCGTTAAATTGTGTCTTATTACTGCCGTAAGGAACGCAAGGACATCTCGCTTGATAGCAAGTGGCACTCTTCGGTCGTTTGTAAAATATAAAAAAAAAATCGGTAATAATTGCATATTTTTTTTGTATATCATTAAACTGTATTACTGTATATTTCTATACTATTTCATGTAAGCGTTATCGCTCTGTGGTGAAATTAGCCAGCATTTTCAATGCTTCAAAATCCGTTAACAAATTATCATGACCTATGTCAAGGAGCAGCGACGAAGGTACGAGGTGTCTGATACTGCGGTTCTTAATACAAGTGTCTTGATTATGATATATCTTCTTACAAGTTTTTATGGTATTGATGACGAATACTTGTTGAACTCTGTGCTTCTGTTCGTCTACAATAACGTCAGCCTGTCCACTACTCGTCAATGGGTATTTCCAAGAAAGCACCAACGAATGCTGGCATTTCATGCTTTCAGGCTTGGTTAGATCACCACACAAATCAAGCGGGCTTGGTGAGACCATTGCCGGCTGCCGATACCACCCACGGCCTCGCAGACAGACTTGAAGTAGTCGTGTCATGTGCTTCTGCGTTTTGTTCGGTGAGTGAGCTTGACGGAGGTTCTCTACTCCCTCCTTCACCCCAATTATCCTAAAAGGTCGTGCAGCTTCTCTGGTATTGCAGACATACGCGAGTGTCTGTAATCACTTACCATCAGCCACTTGCCTTCTTTACTATAAAAAAAAAAACTCGTACTATAGATGGTACTAGGATTACCCTGTCTCTCTGGGATTTGGGTGCGGCATATTCGGATTGATTTTCCACGGTCAGTTGGTTGCAATAACCTCGTCCACTTGTAGGTGAGATTGAAATTTGGAGAAAAAGACCGTAAATTCCCTATTAATCTTCGTGATAGCTATTAGACTTATGAAACGAGTCCTTTAAATGTAGATGTAGTAAACGGTAATTTAAAGTTTTTATTTTTACAGAACGAGCATGCGGCTCCCCTGATGGTAAGTAATCACTGACTCCCATGAACGTCCACAACACCAGAGGAGCTAGAGATCCGCTGCCGGCCTTTAAGGAAGGAATAGGCTCTTTCCTTGAAGGTCCCTAAGTCGCAACTGTTCGGAAATACCGCTGGCGACAGGTGATTCCACAAAGTATTTTGAAAAGTTAATTTGAAGAAATATTACATCTGTTACTATTTCTTTCGTTTTCGTTTCTTTTTTGTTTGCGTAGAACAAAATCTTCATCTCCTGTTAAGGAAGAATTTGTTAACTATCAACATAACTGTAATCGCTGCGACTCGGTACGTTAAGTAATAAACGTAAACATTTATATGCTAACGTTGAACTGGTGCAGAATTTGAACCACGGGGTCAGGGCGCTTTCAAAGGTCAATTACTTTTAAAAACCTCGGTCCGACCCGCAGCATAGTGTAAATACTCAGTAGATTCATTTTATTTGAAATCAAAATGAAAAGTGTCAGCCAAGTTTAAGATAATATAAGGTTAAGATAATAGCAAAAAATACTTAAGAATAAAATAAGAAATAAACCAACCAGCCGTGACGTAAAATGTAAATACACATTTGTCTTTTACAATCTACGACGTTTAGTTAACTAAAACTCAATATTAAAAGTTTTTCAATGTGTAATTATTATTTGTCATCAGTCTTTCTAGCCTTTTAAAGTCCACAGCTGAACATAGGCATTTACAAAAAAAGTCCGGATTCGTGTCACTACAGTTTTCGGCCATGACCGGTATTCGGTAATGAATATATTATACGAACAGCGGTGGTGTTTATTTATTTATTTATTCTTTATTGCCTTAAGCTTTAGGTTACAATGGGCGGACTCAATGCCAAGTGGCATTCTCTACCAGTCAACCCTAGTTATGGTGAAAGGTAGTTGGCAGCTATAAAACAAAGAATAAAAAATGAAATAAAATAAAATAAAAAAAAACTTCAATAAAAATAAGTTGATAAGTACATATAAATAAACTATATAATTAAATAAATATTTATAACATAAAATACACAAATACGTATACAAGTATATAAAAGGATAAATAAATAAATATATAATAAAAATCAAAAATAGATAAGCCGAATAATGTCAATTTATTCTACATTTCTCCTTCCTTAAAATTCTAGTCTAGTCCACTGGTGGGAATATTCGCTTAACATTATATTACCAGATTGTTTTACCAGACCCCTCGCACCTTACTCTTCTGCGCCTTACTATGCTAGTAAGTATTCTGTTACCTGTTGGAAGGCACATGATTATTTGATTATTTTAGCATTTCTCTTAGTCGAGTTTGAAAATCCACTTGATGCAATACATAGACAAATTCTCTCATGCAACACACGGAAGGTGTTAAATAGATATAATTTTTTAATTAACATAATTAAAATCAGAACTTCCGGCTTGCAACATAATTTTTGAATCATTTACTTGTTAAATAACATTTATTTGTATATTTTTTGACTCGAAAAATTTATTATAATTCGTTGTATTTAACGGAATACATGACAAAGTTTAAATTTTCTACACTTAAACTTTCTTATGTTAAATAAGATGTATTTGATTCATCGAATTCCCCCTTAATCTTAGGAAAGGTTGTTAATGAAATATGTTTAATATTTAATTGCGTTCCCTAATTATTGTTGCCTAATACATTATTTATGTGATCTAATTACAATTAAATGTATAGAGTAGTAGAATGTATGAATAGATTTCTAACAAATATTACACTGTAGAGTTAAATGTTTTAATCTCACAGACAATTCAATTTATCTAATATTAAAACAGAACATGATTGCGTGATTGATCACAAGAAACAGGCCCTGAATTTACTATGAAAATTTCATTTGTGTATATCTTATAACTACTATCAATATGACTATCTATCTAAATCAATACGACTATGTAAATAAAATAAATCTATAGTCATATTGATGGTAGTTCAATGACTTATTACGTAAACGGTTTGTGTCGTTCATTTATTAGAGTAAAGTGGTGAAGTGTACAACTTATATATCCTGCAGGATGAAGCTGAGGATTTCATTACCCATATTTAAGTTTAAGCGCTTAGTTAAGTTATGTTAGCAATCTGATGTTATTTTAGGTTAATATAAACAATTCTCAACTTCACTATCGCATTAGATTAATCCTGCAATGGGATTCGTAAATGAAATTTCATTAAAAATTATCTGGTATACAAATTTCTTTACGGTTCGACTGGCTGGGAATGTCGAAATACGTAGTCTTCTTTTTAAATAGTAAATTTGATTGATATAGTAAATTAAAAAAAAAAGAAATGTGTTAACTGTGATGTTCCACTCTACGACTCGATTCTTGCTTGGAATTACTCTCCAGAGTACAATTCTTGGCCGTCCGTGAGCCTTTCGCTGAGAACGCCTTCGTTTCCATCTAACGACCTTTGTGTGTGCTTCATTAATTAATTCCTCGACCAATCCTGATAAATACGAGGCGGGAGTTTGTCGAGAGCACCCTTTCTTCACTAAGCCCCTTTGCTTTGTTTGTTAACAAAGAATTAAAATTTGTAATTTCAGCTGAAGTAATTAGGTCCTTTTTCAGTCGTATTTCATTCACCAAAGTTACTCACCAGTCTAAACTCAGTTCATAAAATAAATGAATGGGAAAACAAATATGTAACGATTTTAACACCTCCATGAAGTCTTCAAATCCTCAACTAACATTTATTTTACTTTCGGGTGTGTTAATTTTCATCGAAGCTTCGGTTACTAAGCAAGTTAATGAAATATTGATGGTCTGTCCACGGGCGTTATCATGCGGTGAGAGCTTCCAATTATTGCGGAATAAGAAAGATATCTCAAGCCCCGGGTAGAGGATGGTTAATTTATATTGCGAAGGACCGGCAGGAAAGTGTCAAAGGTACTTTCCTGTGCTCCTGGTACTCGTGAAAAAAAAAGGTGGTGTAGCTGCGTTGCGGCCGGCGATAAGGAAATATAACTTAACTTGGTGAAGTTAGTTGCGTATTTCCGCGTTCGCATCGTGTCCTTGGTGTCACTGGCACTTGCAGTACAGCAGACATTAACAGAAGAGGCGTGAGGCCGGCCGCGTATCGACGTTAGCTCACAGCCCCACGCGATGCTTCAGTTGAATGAACGGTCCGTATTCAAATACATCATATAATATTATGTATAAATGAAAAGGAAAAGCTTTCCAGAAAAGGTAAGCTCCTGGATTACGAAAATCAAATAAGAAAGCCACGAACAAGACAACAAACAAGATGAACTGCCGGAGGAATCAGGGACAAACATTAAATGTAATATAAGACAATGTAAACACGTACAAGTCTTTGTTTTAACGGGTCGGTGGCGTAGTGGCTAAGCGTTTAGCTGCGGCGCTGCGGGTCGCGGGTTCGACTCCCGCACGGGACTAGTATTTGTTGTACGTTTCACGCCGGGTCTGGGTGTTTGTCCATGTGAAATTTTTTGTACCTATGTCCTACAGTTAGTAGTAAAAAACGTTATTTTTGGGACAAAAAAAAATTCAAAATTGAAACACGTTTTTTTTTATTTTGCTTTTTAACTGCGCTGAATAACCTTTTTACTAGCCGATAGACAGCCTTTTGTACTTAGAAGGCGTTTGGATAGTTTTTTTTTTTTGGGAAAGGCGGCAAACGAGCTAGCGGTTCACCTGATGGTAAGTGATTGCCATCAAACGACCTTTAAGGGTATTCGGGTGATGGGAGGGAGGATGTGGAGGATAATAGGGAGAGGGAGATGGCCTCCGGTTACCTCACTCACCGAACGACACGCAGAAGTACAAGATAGCTCTACTTCACACCGGTATTCTGCGAGGCCGTGGTACTAACCCCTGTCGAGCCGTCCCATTCGAGCAGCAGCTAAAGCCCCCGCTTGGCTGTGTTTCGGTTTGAGATGTATGGGGAGCCTGTATAATTACGAGCTTAGATTCGTTCTATCTTAGTGCTCGGGGGTTCTAAGGCGTCTGTAAAATTCTTTGATTGAATTCGTTTGCAGGTGTCCATTGGGTGCAATACCCACTTACAATTAGACGGACTTTAAGCTCGTTTTTCACTGATATCCAATGAAAACAATTTCAATAAAACATTAATGAAGAAAAGACAAGTTATCCTTAGATAAAATATTCATATATTTTTTTATAGAAATTTCTTTTCAAACAAAGTTGGTCCGACTATTTTGACGTGGCTGAATATGAAACATAAATAGCGTTCAGAGTGCTTTTGTAACAATATGATAGTGTGTACAGGGATTTAATCTCAAAAAAAGTTTAATATCGAAATATATATTTGTCATATGAAGGAAAGTACTGTTCAACTAAAAACACAGGTCATATTATTTTTAGACAGTAGAAATGAACCTTATCAACTGTGTTGTCCTGGTATCTCAATGATTCGTACCTACAACAAGCACGTCGGTACCTAGACCGCTGTGACCGACAGCCATCAAAACAATAACAATATCAAAGCGCACTATGGATTTTAAAGCGTTCTGATGCAATGAAGTGAACAACAGTTGTCGTAGCACAAATTGGTTTCATTACGTAAGAAATTGTTCCTTGGCTGTAGTAATCTGCTTCATAGTTAGCGTACTATATGATTTGAAGCGAAAAGAACATTATGACTATAATGTTTCGCAAATCATATATCTAGAAATCGTAACCTACTTTAACTTTTCTGTTCGTGTCCCACAGGTATGTACCATATCGACTTCTTTTTGGCTTTCTATTTGAAGTGAAATTACTGGGAATATATGACTCAATTTTATTTAACAAAACTATCCTAACCCTGCCACGCTTCGCTGTGGTTATTTTTGAAAGTACAATTTTTTTTTTGTTTTTTGCCATTTCAGTTATGGATCAAATATAATTTTGACGTCAACCGTTTAAGTTGTATGCGAGTCTATAAGGGACAATCAAAAACGATTAATGTTAGTGTTTTTCTTTTTTTTTTTACTGGGAAAGCAAAGCAAGCGGTTCACCTGATGGTAAGTGATTACCGTCGCCCACATACATCCGCAACACCAGAGGAGCTGCAGATGCGTTGCCGGCCTTCAAGGATATTGAAGGGATGTTAGAGAGGACGAGGAAGGGGGACGGAGAAGAGGGAGTGGGCTTCCGGTTAGCTCACTCACCGAATGAAACGCAGAACCACAAGGTGCCTATAGTTCTCACCGGTGTTCTGCGTGGTTGTGGTACTACCCCGATTGAGTCGGCCCATTCGAGTAGAAGCCAAAGTTGCCGCTTTCGTCTTATTGTTTGTTATCGCATCGTTCAAGCGATTAAATTTAAACTTTTATATTATTGTTGTTGGGAAGACGAGAGATTCTGAAATAATACCATCAATGTACAATCGGTGGTGGATAGATCAGATCCGGCACAGGGTGCAGGGAAAGCTGGTGCTTTTGACCGCTCACCTTCTTGAAATCCATTTCGGTATATTACGATAGGTTTGGATACCAAGTGGGAAGGGTTCCGTCCACGTCCGTGTTCCGGCTCGCCTTATTAGGAGAGAGAGGAAGACAAAGTTTCCTTTCCTGATGTGTCCGAGATGAATTTCCGATTTCCCTACGGCGGCCGGTGCTGGCGGGGTCGCTGATATGTGCGAATGCGTTCCCGTGACTCTGCTGACATCCGACGAAGGCAAAACCGCTTGGGCATTTAAGCGATGCAAGCCCGACTTAACCTTACGATATGTATTTCCCAACATATAGAAAATAGCAATGTCCTACAGTTAATTGCTTAGACACTGGAAATACTGATGATGATAAATAAAAAAAAACTATATTTTTTGGTGGGTATTACAAAGACTTTTGTTATTTTTCCACTGCTGCTGCATCACTGCAAGAATTAATTCTCTGGAATTCACTTATGCGTTGTTAGGTTATGTCTTGCGAATTTAATTATGGTATGCACTATTTTCTAAGTTTTAAACTTAGATGGTGGTAATAAAAAAATGGAAATAGTGCATGTTTTTGTGTTACCCAATTTGATTTGCTTTGGAATTCCACCAAGTGACAAGAATCGCAAATATTAACCATTCTATTCATTCTATTCGAAATTTAAATCTTTTCTTTTATTTATCATCCTGTATAAGTTCACTGAATTATATAGGTATTTCCATGAACACGCCGACAAATGCTGGCATACCACGCATGGATAGCCCACTCACTCACCATGCTGGGTGGGTCAGTGATCGCAGTGCCTGTAAGTTAGTCAGACACAAGAGATGCTGCTCCCGATCTCTAGTCCTTGAGGAGAGGGAGCATCTCTTCTCATCTCATTTGAGTAAGGCATATTCGATGATAATTTCGCCATCGGTCGATCGCCGTGGTCTTGTCTGTCAGTCAGTGCACCACGTGCAGGCGAGGTTGGCATTTGGAGGAAAACGATGGTGCATTCTAGTATCCACTACTGGGCAAAGGCCTCTTTATCTGAGAGGGTTTTGGAGTCGAGAAGGTCCCGCCACGCTGCTCTTGTGCGAGTTGGCGGACTTCATATGTCCACTATACAAAATCGTACGTGGTACATTGAGGGCATAACAATCCAAGAGGTTCCGGGCGCCGGGGTTTGAACCCAGATCAATTTCGCTCTGTGAAATTAAACCGAGCGCCTTGACCACTAGGCTACCACAGCTCTAAACATTCTACATAGACTATTTACAAGCTGGTAAGGAATTGCAAATTTTGGCACTGAACTAGTATGTCTGTGTTTAAAAAAAAGTTATTTACCATTTTTTTATTATTCCTCAGACATGCAGGTTTCCTCATGATATTTTCCTTCGCCGCAGAACACTTAAAATATCATATAACAATTTTAGCGTTGCTGGCACGGAGGGTCGAATCCAGTTTCACTCGCCCTCTATTAAACTAAATCGAGCACCCTGGCCACTAGGCGACCACAGCCAACCCCTTACCTTTTTGAAAGACAGGTCCTTATCTACTTAAATATTAATATAAAAACGGTAATTAGGACCCTAATTTGTGTAATTGTAAAGTGTAACAGTTGTAGCATATCACAATATCACATCTAAAAGTAGCTTTTTCGGATGAGACGCGGATTACATTATTCTACGAATACAAAGCACGAATTTCCTCCTATTTGTGCCTTTACGCAGACAGAATTTAATTACTAACCGTTAAACCTTGTGTGCCTTGCGTAATTGAAAAAAAAATAAACTGAACGTAATTAGTAAAGAAAAATTAGAAACAGTGAAATTTATATTCAGTGGTTTCCAATAGACAGAATACAATATAAGATAAATATCTTTTAGATAGTAAACTTTATAGCATATTTAATAAAATTGATGATGTTAAAAAAAGTTTAATATCAACAACAATTGCATACGTAATTACTTGAATCCAATAATTAAAGTTATCATAAAATCTCCAATTTTTTTTATTCATCTTCCTTTTTGTCAAAAGGGTGGAAACGAGCTCATCATCTGATGGCAAGTGACTACCGTCGCCCACGAATATCTGCAACACCAGAGGAGCTGCAAGTGCATAGCCAGCCTTTAGGGATTTTTAGGAGATGGGGAGAGGAAATGGGCCCCATGTTACTTCACTCACTGAATAAAACGCAGAAGCACAAGATGCCTCTATTTCACGCCGGCATTCTGCGAGGTCGTGGTACTACCCCATACGAGACGGCCCATTCGAGCAGCAGATAAAGCCGTTGCTAGGCTCTACTACGTCAAAACAGATGGGTAAACTTAAACTCTGAGCGAGAAAAGAACTGGACCTCTTGTCAGCGGTGGCTATGACCCTGGCTCGGAAATATTTCCTTTGACAATCACACAGCCAATGATCCAAGACGCCAAGGCCGCCAATTTATCGAAGCAAATTGCATTCCCCATACTCATGGTAAATCACTCGATTTACCTCTCTCCGAAGGGATCAAGGTCGGGTATCATGAGCTTTCCACACAAGGGGAAAGCCTCTCTCTTCGCCTCTCACCCAAGGGATTAAAGTCAAGCCGTCGGGTATTTTGCAGTCTTTTCTATAAATTTCGCATTATTATGATGACACGAGCCCTTTGGATAACGTCATATAATAAGCCGTGTCTCGACAGGCTGTCGGCACTCCTTTTTTGGCACAAAACCCTGCGGTGGCTCCACTCGTCGCCGTCGCCACCACAAAGACTTAGATGTGGTTGACAGATCATCACACCCGGTCAGATTCCAGACAACTATTACGTAAGCTTATGCCGTCAAACAATGTCCTGTTTGAATAACATTTGTTATAATTATTGGTGCACTATCCAAAACAATAAGCAATTTATAATTTTATCTACGTTTTCCATGTTTTCATTACAAAATAGGCTGCATAATAACTTACGGAAAGTACCTCAGTATTTGTATCGGTTTGTTTCACATTCCCGTAAAATAGAGTTAATAAAAACCGGTCAAGTACTAACAAAAAACAAACAAGTCTTATTTCATTTAGAGCGGGATCCTTAGTTCGAGTTCGACTCACACTTGGCCGGTTTTTCTAATTTGTTGTTTTACTCTACGGCCTGCACTATAATGACAGCATGTAAAGTAAATTAAGTTGATGCTTTTGTGTATTATCGTTTTTACTATAGACCAAAAACAAAAAATAACCTCAAAAACACGTTTCTTGTATAGGGTCCCCCTTAATTCCTCGCTCTATTTCCTAAGGAAATATGAGCGTGCTACAAGTGTATTTGTAAGTGGTACAATGATACAATCGCTGTATCAATTTAATAATAAAATATATTTTGTGACTCCCTCAATAATTTTTACTTGACCCTACTTGAACTTATAAATTGCTTAATCAATCACTTACTATCAATACTAAATTTCTAGTAAAAAATATAACCTACAAATTCACAGTGGCAAATGTTTTCTCAAAATTTCAACTTGCAACTTACGGTTCATAAGATGGACAGCTTTTTAAAGGAAGGAAGGAAGTCCGTCTGTCCATCTGACAGACGGACGGACGAACAGACGGCGTAGGCTTAGTAATAAAGCTATTACGGAAGGGTACGTAACTCGTGACTCGTCCAATTAAAATAAAATTGATTTGACAACATTTCACAATTCATGAGCCCCTAATAATAACATTTCTTTGTTTCCCTGTCATGAGTTAAAAAAAAAAATTCTTTTTTTTAAATACCCAGTTTTGGCGAAATTTAATCAAAACCGTGGGACGTGTATTTATATAACTTTTACGGTCATGATGTTACCGATTTTATTGTTAGAACACTTTGCGCTACGTGGCCGTCGCAGTTCAAGATATGACAACATTGATATCATGCTTTTATTAATAATTATAATTTTGTGCGTTAATCAGTAAGTCAGTGACGCTCAGTTTAGTATCAAAGAGAGCGACTGACCTGGGTTCGATCCCCGGTGACGGCAGCACTAAAATTGTTAATAGCAATTTTAAGTGCTGTATTTACCATATGCTCGGCGGTGAAGGAAAACATCGTGAGGAAATCTGCCTGTCAGAGAGATCATAAAAAAAATATTATTTCGAGGATATGTCAAGCCCGCCAACCTGCGACGTAGGGGGCCCTTACTAGCTCTTAAACCCTTTAGATACTCGCATTTGAGATGGAGGTCTTTTCCCAATTGTGGGCACTTTCAAGCTGCTACTTTACTTTATATTTTAAGTTACTTATAGTAACGAAACGAACGAGTTTTCACATAGAGCAGTTCACATTCATTAATTTATTTTGTATATTTGTATTACATTATCTACCTTACCTTAAGCTAAGGGATACAATGAGCGGAATTAATGCTCTGTGGCATTCTCCACCAGACAACTCTGGTTGATGGAGAAAATTTAGTGGTAGGTTGAACAATTAATAAGATATATCTTACACTATATATTATGTCGTATTCAAATGAATAAAAGTACAATCAGTTTTCTAACGTGGTAGTGCCAAGCGGCGGATTTTGCTGCTGCTCGGATGGGCCAGCTCGACCGGGTTGGTACCACGGCCTCGCAGAATTATGATTCTGCGTTTCGTTCCAGAGGCCCACATCCCTTTCCCATCCCCCTCTTCATCCTCCCTTCCATCTCCCAAATCCTCTTAATGGCCGGCAACGCACCTACTGCGCCACATTTTTGGTAGATGTACGTAATCACTTACCATCAGGTGAAGCACTTGATCGTTTACCGCCTTTCCTTTAAAAAAAAAGTTAACTGCTCATGGACAAAATCCCAGACTCGGCAATCCGAGCAGCGAGTCAAAGGCTTAGCCACATCGTCATCAACCCGATAATAGTCGTTATAGACAATAACGTTGAGAGTAATCGTTATATAGAAACGAACATAAAAATTAGCGGATATGAACTGACGATTTGATTTTCTTCATTGAGAAACACAAGCCTATGTGAGCCTGTTAGTAAGATAAAGCGATGTCGTTACGACCTTGTGAGTTCGTCTTCTTTGCTAGTTTGGACAAGACGGAAACGCCCATAGTGCTATTAGAATTGCAAATGCCACGGTTCACAAAGAAAACAAGGCAATTAATTCGGGAACAGTTGCGCTGATGTTTAATCAGTAAAGTAGGCGTGTTTGTTTAATTGTATCACTCGGAATATTTTATTTTATTTACTACCGCTTAATGGAAGCAAAACGTTATAACAGTTAAGTATATATTCATATAAGAGCTTAGGAGCTTCGTGATTCACGAATAATTTAGCTTCAAACTGATCATATCATTCGGGTTTGCTGAATTCTATAAGGAACCTATGATGTTACAGTTTAATACGAAGTATCTTGTAACTTGACGACGCTGTTTGTAACTTGTATATTAATTAAGTAACCTCTTATATATGTGTATGTACATTTATATCGTTGTAAATGGTCTAGTAGAAAATTGTAGGAGTGTTCTTTGGGAATGTTATAGTGTTTGCTATAAATATCATGTCTATATGTATATAAAACTAGAATAAGTCATGCACTACTTCTCTCTAATATGGTTGATGAGGGGGATAGTTGCCACATACGTCATGCTTGTGAACAGTTGCTGCTTGTGGAGGCTGGTCTGCTCGAATCTGCATTGCACTTGTGCTTTAATTTAGTGGATCACTATATTCTTGTAGCATGCACTCAGGTATCTATGGCACCATATCTTTTATTTTCTGATACACATTATAATTATTGAAAAAAAAATCAATAAAGAGAATATCTAAGGGGTTTCTTTCGTCTGTTTGTTCTTAGATAGAGGAGCCTCGCGAGACGGTAGTAGATTGTAAAAAAAAATAATAACAAGATTGGACTTTATACAAACGAAATTATCTTTCTTACGTCGAACAATAAAGAATTTTCATTCATTCATTCAAACAAAAGTGAATTTAACAAGCGTTTGTTAACGTTGCGGAAGTGTCGGCTTTTTTTACTGGATTGATATGAAAGATGAGCTCAAAATTCAGGTGATGGTAAGACACTACTGCAGCTCATGCGCTCTTAGAAATAAGATGAATAAAAATGGGTTACATATGCACTGTCACATTTTGAGGACTAAGATGGTATGTCTCAAAGAATACCAGCAATGCTATTTATTAAATAACATTACTAATATTCCTGTTAACTAAGTATTACAGCTTGTATCTGGAGTGGTTCATGACAATAGTCGAATGGCGGGCTAGATTTTACGACGTCACGTTTCGTAGTCCCCACCCTAACTCATCTGGCTGGTGGCGCTTAATTATACTGGTTCTCCATAACCTTCAAACCCAGAACAACAGTGGTTGCACTGCCGATTGGCGGCAGAAATGGGTAAGAAGTCACGGACCCGGCCGACTCTTAGCTAGAGAAGGACTCTACCACTCAGTGCTATAAAATTGTATTGTTCATAGTAGCAGTGGGGGAAATTATACCAAAAATTTCAGTCCTAAATCAAGTGCCTCTTCTTTGGATTCATTTCCATCAGAGGACTTAGGAGCGTTTTCGCCCCAAGGTTTTTAATTAAAAATCATCATCGAAATTAATAAACCGATGTCAGTTAAAGTATGTAAACAGGATTCATATGTCTAAAAAGTTAAAAGGGAACATTATCAAAAAAGAGTGTTAAATCTAAATTAGAGGTACTTTAGGTTTACCTTTGCAACAGTAGGTTATTACAATTATCTCACTAGTAACTAGACATTTCGTAAATATTTTCTACTAACTCTTAAGATCTACGAATCATGATTATATATACATAAATTCATTAAAATCGGTTTTTAACTTTACTAAACTAGGCTCTTAAGTTACTTGAAAAACAAAATTGTCCCAGAAACTTGAATTTAACTCTCCACTATTCTGGTATGTCTTCTTATGGAATGGCCTATGTTATTAATAAATGTTAATATTATGAATGAATATGCACGACTTTAGGCGTTAGTCGTTGTAATATAAACTCGATTAAATGTTTAATAAGGGACGACAAATGTCAAGAATTTAAAACAAGGATTTAACATAATTGTGGCCGGGAGGCTCAAACTTTTTGTAGGGAAAATCGAGTTAACATTTTTATTCTTTTGATGATCCGTGGTAGCTTGTGGGGTGGACGGATTCTGTCAAACTGACTGTACGTGTGCTTGAATGATATTTAACCAAATAGGTAATATACAATTTTATTTATTTATTCTTCATTCAATACACTAAGAGCTACAATGGGCGGACTTAATGCCTTGTGGTATTCTCTAACAGTCAACCCGGGAAGATAAAGAACAATACTGGCAGGTGCAATCAGGAAGTAACAACAAAAAAAATCTAGCAAAGAAATGTAAATATTAACACTTACATACTAATTAAAATTAATGAATGTGCGCTGTAATAAATAAAAACCTAACTATTGACTCACCCGCTTGTTATATTATATATTTAATTATTAAAAACAAATAATTTAATCGACCAGTCCGGGAAAAAGTAAGATAATTAAAATTATTTAATAAAAACACGATGAACCCCACTGAAAGAACGAACATTTAATGCAGAATTAGATCCATGGCACCGACATGATTTCGGCGCTGTATTTGTAATAACACCACTACTGCATCATGCTGAGTCGAATGGCGTTTTATAGTTGCAACTTAATACAACCAATTGTTAGTTAATTTTCATTATGTCTTACTTGAGTTGTGGCAATGAATGAAGTGATTTTCTTTCTTTCTAACAGTAAACCGGCCCAATTAACACAACCCCTGACTACTGGAATGTTTGATGTTTACGCTGGCGTTCCTTTGTAGCGACGTCGGCTTTAGTATGTAAATATCAAAACGCACCATGGACCAGTAATAAACGACTGTAATGTTCTATCTGCCGGAGAGGCGAAATGTGGTTAACCCTTTTGGGAACGCTTCGTGCCTAATGGTAATCTGTAATCACACTCTTTTATTGTTGACCTGATTGTAATCCGCTATTGCATCTCATAGACACCTTTAAACAATGTCAATCCAGAGAGGTTACACACCTCTGAAGACTAAGATTCAATGCCTCGTAGCCCGTAATTATACAGGCTCTCTATACCTTTCAAACCGGAACACGACCGTTTTAAACTGCTGTTCGGTGGCAGAAATAGTTAAGAGGGAGGTACCTAGTAACCCCACTGGGTGGGCGCTTCGGTGGATATGTACATAAACTCATAATTAGCCACGCTTAAGTTTCATAAAGCGCCATTGAACTAGGTTCAATCCCGGTGCCGCCACCACTAAAATTGTTAATAAATATTTTCTACTAACTCTTAAGATCTACGAATCATGATTATATATACATAAATTCATTAAAATCGGTTTTAACTTTACTAAACTAGGCTCTTAAGTTACTTGAAAAACAAAATTGTCCCAGAAACTTGAATTTAACTCTCCACTATTCTGGTATGTCTTCTTATGGAATGGCCTATGTTATTAATAAATGTTAATATTATGAATGAATATGCACGACTTTAGGCGTTAGTCGTTGTAATATAAACTCGATTAAATGTTTAATAAGGGACGACAAATGTCAAGAATTTAAAACAAGGATTTAACATAATTGTGGCCGGGAGGCTCAAACTTTTTGTAGGGAAAATCGAGTTAACATTTTTATTCTTTTGATGATCCGTGGTAGCTTGTGGGGTGGACGGATTCTGTCAAACTGACTGTACGTGTGCTTGAATGATATTTAACCATATAGGTAATATACAATTTTATTTATTTATTTATTTATTCTTCATTCAATACACTAAGAGCTACAATGGGCGGACTTAATGCCTTGTAGTATTCTCTAACAGTCAACCCGGGAAGATAAAGAACAATACTGGCAGGTGCAATCAGGAAGTAACAACAAAAAAAAATCTAGCAAAGAAATGTAAATATTAACACTTACATACTAATTAAAATTAATAAATGTGCGCTGTAATAAATAAAAACCTAACTATTGACTCACCCGCTTGTTATATTATATATTTAATTATTAAAAACAAATAATTTAATCGACCAGTCCGGGAAAAAGTAAGATAATTAAAATTATTTAATAAAAACACGATGAACCCCACTGAAAGAACGAACATTTAATGCAGAATTAGATCCATGGCACCGACATGATTTCGGCGCTGTATTTGTAATAACACCACTACTGCATCATGCTGAGTCGAATGGCGTTTTATAGTTGCAACTTAATACAACCAATTGTTAGTTAATTTTCATTATGTCTTACTTGAGTTGTGGCAATGAATGAAGTGATTTTCTTTTTTTCTAACAGTAAACCGGCCCAATTAACACAACCCCTGACTACTGGAATGTTTGATGTTTACGCTGGCGTTCCTTTGTAGCGACGTCGGCTTTAGTATGTAAATATCAAAACGCACCATGGACCAGTAATAAACGACTGTAATGTTCTATCTGCCGGAGAGGCGAAATGTGGTTAACCCTTTTGGGAACGCTTCGTGCCTAATGGTAATCTGTAATCACACTCTTTTATTGTTGACCTGATTGTAATTCGCTATTGCATCTCATAGACACCTTTAAACAATGTCAATCCAGAGAGGTTACAGACATCTCTGAAGACTAAGATTCAATGCCTCGTAGCCCGTAATTATACAGGCTCTCTATACCTTTCAAACCGGAACACGACCGTTTTAAACTGCTGTTCGGTGGGAGAAATAGTTAAGAGGGAGGTACCTAGTAACCCCACTGGGTGGGCGCTTCGGTGGATATGTACATAAACTCATAATTAGCCACGCTTTAGATTCATAGAGCGCCATTGAACTGGGTTCAATCCCCGGTGCCGCCACCACTAAAATTGTTAATAGCTATTTTAAATGCTGAATTTACCTCGTGCTCGGCAGTGAAGAGAAACATTGTGAGGATACCTGCATGTCTGGGAAATATTATTTCGAGGACATGTGAAGTCCACCAGCGGCTCTAAAACGCTCGCACATAATTGAGATGAAGGCCTTTGCCCAGCCGTGGGTATTTACAGACAGCTACTTTGCTTTACATAACTAGAAATAAGAAAGACGATTGGTTAGATGATATGTGTCCGAATTAGAAGACCTGAGTTGGATCGCTTATTTTGTATGCTCGTGCCAAAGAGCTTGAAAGGACTAAAATGAAATAAAATAGACCAGTTTTTTTATGGGAAAGAAGCCGCCGCCCACATACATCGGCAACAACTGAGAGGCTGCAGGTGCGTTACCGGCATTTTAGATTATTTGGGAGATGTAAGGGAGGATAAGGAGAGGGATGGGGAGGGGGACCTCCGGTTACCTCACTCACCGAACGAAACACAGAAGCACAAGATGCCTCTACTTCACGATGGTATTCTGCAAGTGTGCCTGGTCCTATCCTGGTAGAGCCGGCCCATTCGACCAGCGTCAAAAGCGACTACTCGGCTCTACCACGTATTAAACACAGATACACAAGTATTGAGTAGACGGTCGTGAGAGCAGATCTTTTTAAACATACTTCGTTTTAAAGCTGTGTTATTTTTTCATAACTCGCTTTACAACTCCCCCAAAAATAAACTGAATAAAATGACCACCAGTCCGAGCCTGCAAGGCGGAGGCTTTACGATAAATTGGGAGAATAATTCATTTTTCCACTCGATTGCACACCAAAGAGCCCACTGTCGCCCTCAGGCGTTAGCATAAAACATACGAGTGCTCTAACTATATCAGAGCGTTGCGTTTGTATACGTTGTCAATAATAAAAAAAAAAATTTTTAGAACTACGAAAGAAATCTTTGATTTGTTTGTCTGTTCGTCACTATTTCTGGAAGTACTCAGTTAATCTAGGTAAGAAAAAATAATAACTATTGCAAGTTGAGCTTATTTCGCAATCAATACATCTATGTCGATGTATAATGGTCCGGCGATATGCTTTGATGATGATTTCTAACGCGACCACAGCATCCGAATATTATCAGAATTGATCGACGTAGATCTTGATCTAGAGACCTAGATGTTAGATACTCATAAGACACTAAGATACGAGTGTATCTATATCAGTGCTCGTTTTTACCTTCCCGTAGCCGATGGTACGCATATTATGCGATAAGATCTGTTTGTGAAGGGGAAGGGTCGGATGCTGTGTCAAAGGGCAAGGGACGCAACACGACACAACCGTACTTAAAAATCAATCATTTGTGTTAGAAATATCGACGCTGGTTGAGACTCGAACTCAGGACTCAACAGTAAGGTACGCTAAGCAGTAATCTTCATAATAGTACTTTATGCAATAAGAATTCCTAACATTATGATTCACTGTAAAGAGCACGAACCTATTTTTTTTTCAATAATTAATTTTCTCTATGACACTCGTATACAATGTCAATAATCAAAACAATTAATGTAATAAATATTTCTAGAACAGTTGTCAACCGCGGGAAATTGGCTAAGAATTATATATATATATCAAAGCGCCAATAGCCAAATGGGTTAGTTGGTGCGGACTACGAAACATGACGTCGTAAGTTCGAGCCCGCTGTTCGACTATTGTCGTGAACCACTCCAGATATACGCTGTAATGCTTAGTTGGAGGGTTAACAGGAATATTAGTAATTTTACATAATAAATAGGATTGTTGGAATTCTTTTAAAAAAAAATATCCTAAACATTATTTAATTACCTTGTGAAACAAAAATCTTAAACTCCCGCCTGTAATCATTCACGGTGTGGTAAGAGATGCCAAATATTTCTAGAAAATTCTCCTAAATGAATTATTTCTAGAATTTATGCAAATACTAAATATAAATTAAAGTAATTTTACAGCTTTACCTCAAGCGCCCAATATACGCAGAAAGAGCCTACACTATCTTGAGGTCATCCATGCCATACCAAGGATTGGATTTGGATAAAATTGTTTTTATTACCCAGGGATACAGGATCCCAATTCAGCAGTAGCACTCAGCCATATTCTGCCAACATTGAGCCAACATCTGCCTACATTTTTTCTTGAGGGTTGATTGGCATCGAATGTAAAACAGTAACGCTCTAAGTGGCAGGTTACAAGAATACGCAGTGCGAACGCGCATGTCACGACTGCGCAGTGTTGCGGGCAGCCGGTGGATGCAGGTGGCTCTGTACCGTGCTTTGTGGCAGTCTTTCGGGGAGGCCTATGTTCAGCAGTGAACTTGTGATATGGTAAAATTATGAGGATAATGATACGTATAGTTGAAGATCCAAAACAAAATTAGAACACTCGTAAGTATTAATATAATGTAAACCTTTATATATAAGGCCATTTTCAAAATAATGCTCCGTATATTTTTCTCGTGTTTAGATCGTACAAAATTAATATACCAGGCTTTGTTTTCTATACCGCTTTTTCCGTTACGCAAAAACTTAAATTCCTTTTAAAACTGCATACGTCTGAGAGCAAATTGATTACTTTTATAAAAACTTCATGAAATAAAGTAAACATTTTATTTACTTTATTATATTTTTTAATCAATATTCTCAAACTAAATTTCAATCAAAACAAGTATGCACAATATCTTGATGATTTCCATAGCAGAATCAATTTTGGATTACAGTAACCAAAAAATTCACAATGAATTAAAAATCACTAAATTCATTTGAAGGGTTAGTGAATAAAGATAAGGTAGCTTTTGAATAATCAAAAGCAACGTACCGAATATAGCCCGCTACCTAAATAAACCAATATTCTGCGACGCTATTATAAAATAACAGAATCTTCTACGTTTAAATACACTTACAATGTTATCGTTGTATATAATTATAAAATACCAACAAAATTTAACAGCGAAAAATTTCATTGTTGAAAATATAATTATTTAAAAGTGCATGCCATTTAAACTGTGTCCGAAATTAAAATGAGTAAATAAGGAACAGTCTATTATAAACCCAATTGTAACGATCTAATAATAAAGGATTTGTTCAGCAGTAGACTAGGGACAGGCTGAAATGATGATGATGATGATGATGAAATGACATTAGCTAGAATAGTTTATTTTCGGTATTTCCAAAGCATAATGTCATATGGTATTATGCTTTGAAGTCATACAGCTGATATAGAAACCAAATCAAATCAAATCAATTTATACATCAACATAAATTTCACTTGTCACTTTTTTCGTAATAAAATCTGAAACCAAAAATCTAAAATCCAATGCCGCGTACAGGCAAATGCAGTGTGGGACAACCCCCCACAAGTTTGAGTGACGACTTGCGCAGTGTTGGGGGAAGTTGATGGATGCAGGTGGCTCAGGATCGAGCTCTGTGGCAATCTTTGACTTGTGATGGGCTGAAATGATGATAATTATGATATAATTTAATGGAAAGTGTTGTATAAATACAATCCCTAACAACAACGTACTTATGCATGTCTAAACATATTTTAAACGATGCATTAAACCTACACCATGCGTTAGATCCTTTAGAATATGCCAATCTCTTTCCTCCCGTGGGTGTCGTAAGAGGCGATAAAGCAACCTTGAAAATCTCTAGACGATCTGTAATCTGTAACCGCTTTCGGTGACAGGCGTGAGAACTTATATCCTGCACGAGTTAAGTAAATGGCAACACAATTCTCCATAAGCCGCGTTAGCTGAGTGGTGGGGGAAACTGCTGGCGAATCAGGAAACCCGTGTACGATTCTCCATGTGAAAGGTATGAGGTTTTTGAAAACAAAGTACTATTTATATCTTGGGGTGAACATTTAGACGGCGACAGGCTTACCACCTGTTACATTATTCCTAATGAGATATAATAAAGCACTCCCAACCGTATACCCAATTATTTCATATTTGTAATATTTAATATTTCATTAAATGCTATACTTTCAGTTAACTGTGCTTCTTTGAAATTTCTATTCTGATAGCAGAGATTATGGCTCACAACAAATGTAGTTTCATTTAATTATATTAACTTAAATGAAACTATCAGAACTTAATATTCAAAAGAACAAATTTATGGACAAGTCCATGTTACTAACATAACGATTTATGTTAATGACGAACAGAACTCGTGTAATAATGTGAAAACGTCACTGTTCGATTTCTACAGGATCGCATGAAAAATATTCAGTCCTATTTGAATTGTAAATATCCATGTCTCGTAAATAAAACAGGACCGTTAATTGAGATGAACATTGAACACAGGTATTACAACTGTAATAAATTATTCTTTAAATATTAATGTGCTTTACCTTGCTTACCACGGAAATATATAAAGATTTTGGTGTTAAACTAAAAGAATAAGAGTAATCATTTACCAACAGTTGTACTATATGATCGTTTGTTTTTATTCAAACTGATCCTCACATATATAAATAAGCTTTTTTCATTTGATGAGAATTAAAACCTTGCACACTCAAAAAATATTTTTAATGCATATATTTATTAATTGTACAAGGAATGCAAATGTAATGCAAACTTAGTGTGTAAATTATAATAAATAAATAAGTCATACCATATATATTGATTTATAATATATGGAGGGCTCTTTCCAATGACTCTTTCGAACCTTACGTACGGTTTGTATCGACGGCCTGGACACTGAGACGGCGACAAGCTCACCACCTGTCACGTAGCCCCAAACAAACTCTGTCGAAAGGACTTAAAATATCTAAACCTATATCGAGTATTTTTATGATACCTAACCAGCATGACGTTAAGTAAAAGTTTCTCACGCGTTATTATGAAACAATAATGGCAAAGTGACAGAATCTCTCATATCAGGTGTAAATTAAACTCAAAGAAAATGTATTGTATTATTAGTTTAGCAAAGAATCTACCAAAAATTTGAGCTCAAAGACTATATCAAAGGAGCACTGGAAATAATATTTTTCTACTTACCAAACGAATTAGAGAAATTTGCATCTTATTTTAAACTCTCAAACATTACTATTTCAATAGAGGATTTTATTAGCTTATCGTTCCGATCATTGTATCCCTTATTGTTGCAAGGAAAACATTAATTTACGACGCTTTTAGTATAAGTTTTCAAATTCTTAATACTACAAACCCTCCCTACCGGAGAGGCTTATCTAGCTGACAGCAATCTGCTGGCTGTAATAGAAGAATTCTATGAAATAAATAAAATGTTAATTGCGATTGTAGTCTCTTGGTGGAAATTCATAGTAAATTTAGTTGGAACTTATTCCACTGATTTATTGCGTTTATGCTAACTTAAACTTATGCGTTTGTCCTAACGAAACCTATTGTATTGCGAATTTAATTATTGTACATACTATGTTTTAAACCAGTGATAATACCTTAAAAGGCGAACCCGGTTAGGTGGAATAAGTACAAGTTTATGTGTTTCCACTAAATAAACGAACGAACTTTCTTTCATTCGTAGAACGATTTTTCATTCAGTAATATATTCCGATTCATAATACTTCTTTTTAAAGCTACTTTTCCAAGTATAGAAAAAAAAAACGCAAGGTTTTTTTGCTACAGTTTAATATTGATATCCCGCTGTCGCAATCCTCTCTAATGTGAATACTTTTACGTACCTCATAAATGTGAAATATATTAAATTGTGTGCTGAAAGAGCAAAATCTGATTCTATCGGGTAGTATCAAAATTATATAAGAAAGTTTGAGATACACCTTTTCTTTTATAAAATGTTATTTATTTTAAAAAAAACTTTACCTTCCACTGTAGGAATTTCTCCTGTGTCGCGGAGGCAGTTTACATACACCCAGACCGAAAACAATTATTTATAGTCCATACAAATACTAGTCCCGTGGGGGAATCAAACCCGCGACCCACGGCGCCGCAGCTGAACGCTCAGCCACTACGCCACCGAGTCGTCAAGAGCCGAATATATAATAGACACATAATGTCTACATAACGTGATCAATAAAGATAAAATTAACTTGTTTTTTTTATAGTCAAAGATTATTAGACCTTCCAACGTTATTAATGTAATTGATTAATCTACTCGTATATGGATAAAATGACACTTACACGTGTTTGTCTTAGTTTCATTACGCGCGAGTGACCTGGGTTCGATCTCCGATAATGGCAGTACTAAAATTGTTAATATTAATTTTAAGCGGAGTGAAGGGAAACATCGTGACGAAATCTGCATGTCTGAGGAATAATAAAAAAAATCCGAGGACGTGAACTCCGCCAACCCGCATTGGAGGAGCGTGACGGATATTTTCCGGCTACAAAACCCTCAAAGATATTTGAGAAGGAGGCCTTTGTCTAGCATGACGGCTCGGTGGCGTAGTGGCTAAGCGTTTAGCTGAGGCGCTGTGGGTCGCGGGTTCAATTCCCGCACGTAACTAGTATTTGTAAGGCCTACAAATAATAGTTTCCTGTCTGGGTGTTTGTCCATGTGCAATTTATGTATGTAAACTGCTTCCGCAACACAGGAGAAAATTCCTACAGTAGAAAGTAAGGTTTTTTAAAAAGCAAAATTTACAGGCTGCTATTTAACTACATACATCTACATAGATCTGGAGGTTCTTATCGAAACCCGAGTATAGAAACATTACTTTAAAAAAAAAACATTACGAATGTCTTAAAAACTGTGCTGCATACGTTAAGCTTTCTGAAATTACTGCTAAATTAGTGAAAACATGGCATGTTAAAGTTTATCCACTTCTGCTGAATTTCGGATTTTTAAATCCTACAGGGAATCCACAGAAGAACATTCGGCCAATATTATCAGGAAAATAAATTAAACGTGAAAACAATTTGGGATGAAATAACTCACAGCGGATTCACTTCATCCTTTTTGTGGCAATTTTCGTTTCCACTGATTTCATTGTGGTATTGTAAGGGAAATAAACGAGATCTGTAATGTAAGAATAAACGGTTGAGATATAATTTGAAAGATTCTAAATTGATCATGAATTTCTTGTAGATCTATAATTACTAGTCTCTTTAGTCTCACTACAACATAAGCCTGTTTTAGTCCGCTGCTAAACACAGACCTTTCCAAGAAAGCTCCAACATTAGTCAACATACAGACGGGGAAAACCTTTTTCGTATTTTATATATAAATTCATGACATATTTTATCATGGTTTATTTACATTTGATTGTAATAAGTAAATAGCAGTGGGCACTTACAGACTGATACTGTCACCCTTCCTCATTAAAGTCAAAAACCCTTTCACAACACCATATTATTATTATGTGAACAAATTTATTATATCAAATACAAATTAAAAATCAATCTAAAAGCTACCATCAATCATCGTAACTTGAAAAATATATCAGATAGTCATAACATAATAGACAAAGAAAACGATAATACGCACGTATTATGAATTATTACGTTTTATTAATCATGTAATTTAGCGCTTCGTAACATATTAAAATAAATCTGGTTAAAACTTATCTGCATAAAAATAATAAAATTTATGAATACCATATTTACTTACATTGCTTTCATCTAGAATAAGCCACAAAAGCCTTTATTACATCGAATACTATTCGTTATTTAAAATGTGGTTTGATTTATACGACTTTGTTACGCCCGTCAGTCTTTAAAAAGTTAATTATTGGTTAAAATTTTATAAATCTGTTTTGATTAATTTGAAATAAAATATATTTCTTTTTATATTCTAACGTGCCAGCTGCTCACCTGTGGTAAGTGGTTACAGTAGCCCACGTACAACTGCAACACCCGTGATGCTGCAGGTGCGTTGCCGGCCTTGAAAAATATTCGGGTAGAGAAACCACACTCACCGAAGGAAACGTAGAAGCACAAGATGCCTGCACATCACGTCGGTATTCTGCGAGAGCGTGCCACCACTCCCCGGACGAGCCGGGCTCGTTCGAGCAGCAGCAAAAGCAGCTTGACTCTATCACGTAAAAAAAAAAAATAATAATACAGAACGGTACATATAAAGTTCTTTTTGGTTTGCGATCTTTGTGTAAATAAATGTCAACGAGTCGTTTAAATAAGTATAAAAGGATATTAGTTTTTTTTTTCGTTAGCCTCCTCATTACGAAACGGTAGTGGATTAGATAATATATTACACATAATAATAATAAGACATGAGGGTTTGACATTTGTCAAATTTATTTATCTTTTTTACGTCGAAGAATTATGAATAATCATTCATTCGTTTCTTTCACTTTAGTGCATTATTGCGTGACTAATTCTTGTCATGCTTTCGAAGTTTGTGCAATGATTTTATAATACAAACAGAGGTGGATACGTTACGAAAATGAAGCTTACAAAAGACTAATGAAGCTTACTAAAGGCCGGCAGCGCATCTGTAGCTCCTCTGATGTTGTAGATGTTCGTGGGCGTCGGTGTATTATCTAGTGTATTTTTAGTGTGGGTAGTTTGTATTATCTAGTGTATTTTTAGTGTGGGTAGTTTGTATTATCTAGTGTATTTTTAGTGTGGGTAGTTTGTATTATCTAGTGTATTTTTAGTGTGGGTAGTTTGTATTATCTAGTGTATTTTTAGTGTGGGTAGTTTGTATTATCTAGTGTATTTTTAGTGTGGGTAGTTTGTATTATCTAGTGTATTTTTAGTGTGGGTAGTTTGTATTATCTAGTGTATTTTTAGTGTGGGTAGTTTGTATTATCTAGTGTATTTTTAGTGTGGGTAGTTTGTATTATCTAGTGTATTTTTAGTGTGGGTAGTTTGTATTATCTAGTGTATTTTTAGTGTGGGTAGTTTGTATTATCTAGTGTATTTTTAGTGTGGGTAGTTTGTATTATCTAGTGTATTTTTAGTGTGGGTAGTTTGTATTATCTAGTGTATTTTTAGTGTGGGTAGTTTGTATTATCTAGTGTATTTTTAGTGTGGGTAGTTTGTATTATCTAGTGTATTTTTAGTGTGGGTAGTTTGTATTATCTAGTGTATTTTTAGTGTGGGTAGTTTGTATTATCTAGTGTATTTTTAGTGTGGGTAGTTTGTATTATCTAGTGTATTTTTAGTGTGGGTAGTTTGTATTATCTAGTGTATTTTTAGTGTGGGTAGTTTGTATTATCTAGTGTATTTTTAGTGTGGGTAGTTTGTATTATCTAGTGTATTTTTAGTGTGGGTAGTTTGTATTATCTAGTGTATTTTTAGTGTGGGTAGTTTGTATTATCTAGTGTATTTTTAGTGTGGGTAGTTTGTATTATCTAGTGTATTTTTAGTGTGGGTAGTTTGTATTATCTAGTGTATTTTTAGTGTGGGTAGTTTGTATTATCTAGTGTATTTTTAGTGTGGGTAGTTTGTATTATCTAGTGTATTTTTAGTGTGGGTAGTTTGTATTATCTAGTGTATTTTTAGTGTGGGTAGTTTGTATTATCTAGTGTATTTTTAGTGTGGGTAGTTTGTATTATCTAGTGTATTTTTAGTGTGGGTAGTTTGTATTATCTAGTGTATTTTTAGTGTGGGTAGTTTGTATTATCTAGTGTATTTTTAGTGTGGGTAGTTTGTATTATCTAGTGTATTTTTAGTGTGGGTAGTTTGTATTATCTAGTGTATTTTTAGTGTGGGTAGTTTGTATTATCTAGTGTATTTTTAGTGTGGGTAGTTTGTATTATCTAGTGTATTTTTAGTGTGGGTAGTTTGTATTATCTAGTGTATTTTTAGTGTGGGTAGTTTGTATTATCTAGTGTATTTTTAGTGTGGGTAGTTTGTATTATCTAGTGTATTTTTAGTGTGGGTAGTTTGTATTATCTAGTGTATTTTTAGTGTGGGTAGTTTGTATTATCTAGTGTATTTTTAGTGTGGGTAGTTTGTATTATCTAGTGTATTTTTAGTGTGGGTAGTTTGTATTATCTAGTGTATTTTTAGTGTGGGTAGTTTGTATTATCTAGTGTATTTTTAGTGTGGGTAGTTTGTATTATCTAGTGTATTTTTAGTGTGGGTAGTTTGTATTATCTAGTGTATTTTTAGTGTGGGTAGTTTGTATTATCTAGTGTATTTTTAGTGTGGGTAGTTTGTATTATCTAGTGTATTTTTAGTGTGGGTAGTTTGTATTATCTAGTGTATTTTTAGTGTGGGTAGTTTGTATTATCTAGTGTATTTTTAGTGTGGGTAGTTTGTATTATCTAGTGTATTTTTAGTGTGGGTAGTTTGTATTATCTAGTGTATTTTTAGTGTGGGTAGTTTGTATTATCTAGTGTATTTTTAGTGTGGGTAGTTTGTATTATCTAGTGTATTTTTAGTGTGGGTAGTTTGTATTATCTAGTGTATTTTTAGTGTGGGTAGTTTGTATTATCTAGTGTATTTTTAGTGTGGGTAGTTTGTATTATCTAGTGTATTTTTAGTGTGGGTAGTTTGTATTATCTAGTGTATTTTTAGTGTGGGTAGTTTGTATTATCTAGTGTATTTTTAGTGTGGGTAGTTTGTATTATCTAGTGTATTTTTAGTGTGGGTAGTTTGTATTATCTAGTGTATTTTTAGTGTGGGTAGTTTGTATTATCTAGTGTATTTTTAGTGTGGGTAGTTTGTATTATCTAGTGTATTTTTAGTGTGGGTAGTTTGTATTATCTAGTGTATTTTTAGTGTGGGTAGTTTGTATTATCTAGTGTATTTTTAGTGTGGGTAGTTTGTATTATCTAGTGTATTTTTAGTGTGGGTAGTTTGTATTATCTAGTGTATTTTTAGTGTGGGTAGTTTGTATTATCTAGTGTATTTTTAGTGTGGGTAGTTTGTATTATCTAGTGTATTTTTAGTGTGGGTAGTTTGTATTATCTAGTGTATTTTTAGTGTGGGTAGTTTGTATTATCTAGTGTATTTTTAGTGTGGGTAGTTTGTATTATCTAGTGTATTTTTAGTGTGGGTAGTTTGTATTATCTAGTGTATTTTTAGTGTGGGTAGTTTGTATTATCTAGTGTATTTTTAGTGTGGGTAGTTTGTATTATCTAGTGTATTTTTAGTGTGGGTAGTTTGTATTATCTAGTGTATTTTTAGTGTGGGTAGTTTGTATTATCTAGTGTATTTTTAGTGTGGGTAGTTTGTATTATCTAGTGTATTTTTAGTGTGGGTAGTTTGTATTATCTAGTGTATTTTTAGTGTGGGTAGTTTGTATTATCTAGTGTATTTTTAGTGTGGGTAGTTTGTATTATCTAGTGTATTTTTAGTGTGGGTAGTTTGTATTATCTAGTGTATTTTTAGTGTGGGTAGTTTGTATTATCTAGTGTTTCATTGTGTGATTGGTGTGGAGAAGGTGCCTTGTACGGTCGAAAGTTGTTCTGTTCGAACTAGGAAACATACGTAATTGAAGTACCCTTTACTCTTTGTGTTTTCACCACATATACTACGTCAAAGCAGCGCTGCGACGAAGCCATCTTACAGTAAGTTTTACAGGTAACCGGAGGTAACCGGAGGCCCTCTCCCCCTCCCCCTCCGCATCCTCCCTTCCCTCTCCCAAATACACATAAAAGCCGGCAACGCACCTGCAGCACCTCTGATATTGCAAATGTACGTGGGCGATGGTAATCACTTATCAGATTTCTATTACACAATTTAAATGCTATGAAATGCAATCGACTTTTGTGTTCTTGTTAGCTTTGGAGCGTTACTTAGATTTTAACAAGCATCTGCTGACAATGCCCAGATAATCCTAAGGCCGTCACGACAAGGTTCATTAATCTAGTGAACAAAGTAAGCTCTGTGTCGTCACACAGATGTGATTCGGCAATTAGCTTGTGTTCATCCAACTGTTACGTCATAGCAGCCTTACGACGAAGCCTTCTTATAGTCAGTTTTACAGGTGTGCTATTGGGCTATCTTGTAAATGTGTCGGCCACGTGGCTCAGTGGTAAAGAAGGGAATATTTGTGCAAAACACAAATTATTCTCTTCACGGTTCAGGTTGTCTGTGCCTCTTACCCTTCCTCCGATCTCATAGCGCATGCGTTTCTGTAATATATCCTACGCAGTTGACTGCCGGTAGTTCTCGGAAGATGGCGCCGTGGTCAAAATCGTCGAGGAGTTCGTCATACGCAAATGAAGAAACATTATTTCCTTATGCTAACCTTTTCTTCTAAACTAATATAAAAACCATTTCATTAATTAATTACATATAATTATTACTAAATCTATTTATTAAGTGGGATTGAAATCAAACACTTGGTATGTTTCATTAAAAGTAAATATATATCAACGACATTACTCTTTGTATATTTTGATTTACTTTTCATTACTTACTGTTGCTCTTCCACTTTACAATTCGTTATTGATATTTTTCTGGCAATGTCCCAAACATTCAAGATAAATGTATCCACTTTGTTCATTTATCATGTAGTTCAATAAATTCAATGCCACAGTGAAAACTTTAGAAAATATTTTATTTTCTGTAAATTATTTATTTATTCATAAATATTCCTGCTCAAATAAATCGTGTACATTATGTGTACTTAATTATTCTTTGCCATAGAACCTCAAATTCTGCAGATTTCTTATTAATCTGTAATTTTTTTGTAAGCTCCCAAAGAAGCAATTCCTGAAGGTTTTCCTGGAATGGGCGACGATTTTAAAAATTAAAATCGTTTTGGGTTATGCGCATAGCAGTCGAACCTTCATCGGAACAAAGTTAATATCAATCTTCTTTTATATTGCATAAATATCATATGGCCTGACACAACTGGTAACCTCGCCGACGCGGATCCCAGACGTGGAAGGTCATACACCTTCCTGTTGGACCTTTTGCTGACCTCACACCCGGACGGATATTTGGTCTCAGTCGATGCCCTCTTGGCTCGTCGGACCACTGTCTGATCCGGAGGTAGTGTTTATCCCGCGCCGATCCCGAACGCGATCTGCGGGTTTCGCCGTGTGTGGCACTATAGGTCGGCAGATTGGGATGGAATGCGGTCTTTCTTGGCTTCCTACCCATGGGGGCAGGTTTGCTTCTCGCTGGATGATCCCAACGTCGTTGCAGATTCTGTCACCGATGTGGTACTTCAGGAATGGAACTTTTATTCCGTTCTCTGCAGTGCCTGTCGGAGGTAAATCCCAGCCTTGGTTTGGTCGCACCTGCAAAATAGCGTCACGCCGAAAGCGGAAGTGCTACCAGGCCTGGGCCGATGCATCGGCGTCTCGGGATGCAAAACCAGTGCTCTTAAAAACGAGTACAACTCTGCCTCCAGGTCCTTCAAAAGAGTTATCGCTGCGGCAAAGTTAAAGCATTGGCAGAATTGGCGAGAGACTAGTTCGCCTCCCATCGATCCCGCGCATTCTGGTCTCTCGCCAAGGCCGTCCAGGGAATTTCTGTCAGCCATCTCTCCCATCTCTACACAAGGAGGATGATTCGCTGGCCCATACTGCAAAAAGAGAAAGCCGATCTCTTGGGCTCTTTTGCATCCAACTCGACTCTTGATGACCGGGGAAACTCTCCACCTACCATCCCGTGGTGTAAGTGCTCCATGCCGGAAATTCAGTTTCTGCAGAGCTCAGTGCGAAAGGCACCCGCCCCTGACATTCATAAGTCGAGGGCCGGACGGAATCCCTCCAATTGTGCTGAGGATGTGTGCCCTGAGTTGGCACCGGTTCTCACGCGTCTTTTCCGGCACTCCTACTCTTCAGGCGTCGTCCCGGAATCTTGGAAGACAGCATTTGTGCATCCAATACCCAAAAAAGGCGACCGCTCTGATCCGTCCAACTACAGGCCTATTGCCATCACCCCCTTGTTATCTAAAATAATGGAGTCACTCATCAACACCCAGCTCCTGAGGTACCTGGAGGAACACCAGCTGATCAGTGACCGACAGTACGGTTTCCGTCGCGGACGATCAGCTGGTGATCTTCTAGTTTACCTGACTCACCGATGGGCAGAAGCAGTTGAGTCTAAGGGGGAGGCTTTGGCGGTTAGTCTGGACGTAGCTAAAGCATTTGATAGGGTTTGGCATAAAGCGCTTCTTTCAAAGCTTTCATCTTACGGGGTTCCTGAGAGATTGTGCAACTGGGTCACCAGCTTCCTCACGGATCGGAGCATCAAGGTTGTTGTCGACGGTGCATGCTCGGACCCCAAACCCGTGAATGCTGGTGTTCCACAAGGCTGTGTGCTATCTCCCACTCTGTTCCTTCTGCATATCAACGACATGCTACAAATCAGTAGCATTCATTGCTATGCAGACGACAGCACGGGTGATGCCCTATATACAGGCCGTGCGAATATTTCTCGGGAACACGTCGACGAGTGCCGGAACAAACTTGTGTCTGAAGTCGAGACCTTGTTATTCAAAGTCTCGGATTGGGGTCGACGTAATTTGGTCCTATTCAACCCCAAAAGACACAGGTTTGCGCGTTCACCGCTAAAAAGAACTTTGTCGTTTCTCCTCTTTTGAGAACATTCCCTTATTGCCTCAGCCAGTATCAGAATCCTTGGCGTTGACATATCGAGCGACGTTCAGTTCCGTGGTCACTTGAGGAAAGGCCAAATTGGCCTCCAAAGCTTGGTGTGCTCTGTAGAGCGGGACAGTATTTCATGCCGGTCCACCGTTTGCAACTTTATAAGGCGCAAGTTCGGCCCCACATGGAATACTGTTCTCATCTCTGGGCAGGGGCACCCCAGTACCAACTCCTTCCATTTGACCGCATCCAACGTCGAGCGGCTCGAATTGTTGGCGACCAAGCTCTCTGATCGGCTTGATCCTTTGGCCTTGCGAAGAGATGTTGCTTCTCTTTGCATTTTTGCAAAATTTTCCACGGGGAATGTTCTGAGGAACTGTTCGGATTGATCCCAGCTGCTGAGTTTCACCATCGTACATCGCGACTGAATTCGAAGTTCCATCGATACCACCTAGATGGTTGGCATTCCACCACAGTGCGTTTTAATCGAAGTTTTCTGCCACGCACTTCGACTTTGTGGAATCAGCTGTCGCCAGCAGTATTTCCGAATAGTTACGACTTAGGGACCTTCAAGAAAAGAGCTTATTCCTTCCTTAAAGGCCGGCAGCGCATCTGTAGCTCCTCTGGTGTTGTGGATGTTCGTGGGCGTCGGTGATCACTTACCATCAGGTGAGCCGCACGCCTGTTTGCCCCTTCTTCTATAAAAAAAAAAAAAAAAAAAAAAAAAAAAAAAAAAAAAGAATATACAAACGCTGCCGCTAAATTAAAATGACATAGTGGGTTAAATTTATTCCACAGTTCATTTAACGCATTTATTTAAAAAAAATAATAATACAGAACGGTACATATAAAGTTCTTTTGGTTTGCGATCTTTGTGTAAATAAATGTCAACGAGTCGTTTAAATAAGTATAAAGGATATTAGTTTTTTTTCGTTAGCCTCCTCATTACGAAACGGTAGTGGATTAGATAATATATTACACATAATAATAATAAGACACAGGTTTGCGCGTTCACCGCTAAAAAGAATCCTTTTGTCGTTTCTCCCTTTTTGAGAATATTCCCTTATTGCCTCAGCCAGTATCAGAACTTTGGCGTTGACATATCGAGCGACGTTCAGTTCCGTGGTCACTTGAGGAAAGGCCAAATTGGCCTCCAAAGCTTGGTGTGCTCTGTAGAGCGGGACAGTATTTCATGCCGGTCCACCGTTTGCAACTTTATAAGGCGCAAGTTCGGCCCCACATGGAATACTGTTCTCATCTCTGGGCAGGGGCACCCCAGTACCAACTCCTTCCATTTGACCGCATCCAACGTCGAGCGGCTCGAATTGTTGGCGACCAAGCTCTCTGATCGGCTTGATCCTTTGGCCTTGCGAAGAGATGTTGCTTCTCTTTGCATTTTTGCAAAATTTTCCACGGGGAATGTTCTGAGGAACTGTTCGGATTGATCCCAGCTGCTGAGTTTCACCATCGTACATCGCGACTGAATTCGAAGTTCCATCGATACCACCTAGATGGTTGGCATTCCACCACAGTGCGTTTTAATCGAAGTTTTCTGCCACGCACTTCGACTTTGTGGAATCAGCTGTCGCCAGCAGTATTTCCGAATAGTTACGACTTAGGGACCTTCAAGAAAAGAGCTTATTCCTTCCTTAAAGGCCGGCAGCGCATCTGTAGCTCCTCTGGTGTTGTGGATGTTCGTGGGCGTCGGTGATCACTTACCATCAGGTGAGCCGCACGCCTGTTTGCCCCTTCTTCTATAAAAAAAAAAAAAAAAAAAAAAAGAATATACAAACGCTGCCGCTAAATTAAAATGACATAGTGGGTTAAATTTATTCCACAGTTCATTTAACGCATTTATTTAAAAAAATAAAAATTACATTATTTACAGAGTGACATTTTACACATAATTGTATGTTACTTGTTGACTGTTTACAGAGTCGAGACCGACTGTTTGATTAAAATATGTGCATATTAAAGTATTCACAGAATGAAGCCTGAATATACGGTAATCAATTCAAAATCACAAATATTCAATAGCATATTTTGTTTTTGCACATTGAAAAGTTTACTATTTTGAGTTAAAAATTCAATAGAAGTGCTAATGGGATCGCTACTGGTATCATGACCGTCTGTCAAAACCCAGACCCTTAAAATTTATTACATCTAAAGTTTTCAATTACGAAACGATTCGGATAAGATAACATAAAACTCGATTATCAATTGTTTATTAACACATTTCAAAGTGTCAGTTCATAGTAAACTTGTAGATTCGTCGTCATTCCACAAAAATAATGGGAACCTAAGAAAATGCCGGATTTATAATTGTAGACGAAACTAGAAAACAAAGATGGAAAATTCTCTAACGCTTATGCCACTTGGTAAACATTACATATACATAACTTAAACATATAAGTGAAATGTAAAGTAGCAAACAATTTGTGGCTGTACTCTATAGTTAGTAGTTTTGTCTATTTTATTAAATAAGTGCCGAGATACAATAAATTCAATTATAACCCATTACGTGTTATGACAAAAGAATTTCTATTGTTTCAACAAATAAAAAATGGGTGATAGTAACTTATCACCCAATCAATTAGCGTGGTAGAGTCAAGCTCGAATGGGCCGTCTCGATCGGGTTGGTACCACGGCCTCACAGAATACCGGCGTGAAGTAAAGGCATCTTGTGCTTCTGCGTTTCGTTCGTTGAGTGAGGTAAACGGTGGCCCTCTCCCCCACCCCTCCGGATCCTCCCTTCCATCTCCCAAATACACCTAAAAGCCGGCAACGCACTTGCAGCACCTCTGATATTGCAAATGTACGTGGGCGATGGTAATCACTTGCCATCAGGTGAACCTCTTGCACGTTTGCCGCCTCTCCCATAAAAAAAATCAAAGGAGTAAGTTTAACAATCGCTATCAGATTTCTATTACACAATTTAAATGCTATGAAACGCAATCGACTTTTGTGTTCTTGTCAGCTTTGGAGCGTTACTTAGATTTTAACAAGCATCTGCTGACAATGCCCAGATAATCCTAAGGCCGTCACGACAAGGTTCATTAATCTAGTGAACAAAGTAAGCTCTGTGTCGTCACACAGATGTGATTCGGCAATTAGCTTGTGTTCATCCGACTGTTAAGACAATCGATGTAGGGAATATTTTATTCTGGTAAGGTTAAATTAACAATTTACAACACCTAACACAAAATTTTGAAAAAAAAGAATAAAATAATTGGTATCATAATGTTTTCTTGTGTTTACGCGAATACTACACATTTGAAATGAAACTATTACTTACGGAGTTTACAGCGTTTAATTAAGCATTTTAAAAACCCGTCGATTCAGGGTCACGGAGGGACTTGAGCTCACGGTGTCTATTAATATTTATGTTTATATTTATTTAAATCCCTCGAAAATTGGGCCTTCTTAACGTGGTAGAGCCTAGCGGCGACTTCAGCTGCTGCTCGAATGAGCCGGCTCCGCTGGATTAATACCACGACCTTGCAGAATATAGGCGTGAAGCAGAGGCATCTTGAGCTCCTGCGTTTCGTTCGGTGAGTGAGGTAACCGGAGGCACACTCTCCATTGCATTCCTTATCCTCCCTCCAATCTTCCAAATATCCTTAAAGGCCGGGAACGCACCTGTAGCTCCTCTGGTGTTACAGATGTATGTGGGCGACAGTAATCACTTACGATCAGGTGAACCTATTGCTCGTTTGCCGCCGTTCCCATAAAAAAAAAGAAACGACGGGATCTAAAAAATATAAATTACACGCGATAAAATCCGTTAATAATAGTTTATTTGAAATAATTGCAATCAATTATTGTATAAATACTAATCTTTTATTGACAATTATTATTCTCTGTATTGCTAGTTTCACAATATATTTTAATTATTGTATATGTAATCAACCGGTTTCGCTTTTCGGTACCTTTGGGGCCAATACGACAAAGTATCACCAAGTGACAACAATAGCAAATATAAATAATCTACCCTTTAATTTCAGGAACACATGTTTCCAAATGCAAAACATCGTATACCCACATAGATCATCATCATCATCATCATCATAATTTCAGCCTATCAGAAGTCCACTGCTGAACATAGGCCTCCCCAAAGATTGCCATGAAGCTCGGTCCTGAGCCACCTGCATCCATCGACTTCCCGCAACACTGCGCAGGTCGTCACTCCATCTTGTGGGGTCGTCCCACACTGCGTTTGCCTGTACGTGGCTGCCACTGAGAGTGATTAACTATCTATGTAGGAAAATTCTCACATAGATAGTTAATGAAATTTTGATTTACTTTGTACTACTTATTTTATTTTAGTATTCGTATTTATGTTACTTGGAAATAACAATAAGTATTAAGGATTACATAACAATAAATATCTCAATATGTTACTCGTTGATCTACTACCAACATTTATATTTTATTTTTCATTTTAGCCTACCACAAGTCCACTGCTGAACATAGGCCTCCCCAAAGATTACATAGGGTTTATTATAGTTGCCACGCCTAGCGAGCGTGTCCTAATATAATTTTTTCCAACTGTCAACTTTTACGACACCCACAGGAATGGCAGATCCTCTTGTACTTGTGGCACCACACGGTAATATTGCATAGATGTCAGACTTTTTACCATTAGTTGCCTTTTACAATACCTATAATCAGAGATTCATATATTTACGCAAATTTATTATAAGATTATAGAAAATAAGGGAAAAAAAATTTCCTACATCACTACTGCTGTTCACAACTTTTTATCATCATCTCTACTTCATTCATTAACACTTCCTAATCATGAACATCAGTTCTGGTTCATCTATTTACATTTAGAGTTTACTGAAATTCCTATATTCACTTAACGGCGAAAGGAACTTAAAACCTCAATGTATACATAACACTAGAACGCACAGCCTTGACCGCCTCAACCATTACATCAGATTTCATAGACCACAAATCCTCGCAAAAGAACACCGATTTCTGCCAAGGATAAGTAGCGATGCTGTTGAAATGCAAATACATCCTAATTTCAATAGAGAAGATGGTTGGGTACCACCACCGGCTTGGGATCTAGTAATAAACAAAATTAAATCTAAAACAAAGCATACCACTGCATGACTTCAAGATACTGTGTGACCTCATTTTGCGTGGATCGAACTAAAATTAATAAATAAAGGCTAAAAAGAAAGCCCGAGTTAGCTATGACACCTCAGTCCCCCGTAAACCTCCCGAAACGTCGGGAATATAAAAACCAAAATTAAACGCAATAAAATTCCAAAATAATAGTTTCATTTCAAATTTGTAGTGTTGGCGTACATACAAGTAATCATTACTAGAACGCAAATCTATTTTCTATAGCTTAACACTTAAGTCTATGTCTAACTTCAAACTCTACGAACGTAGAACTTTCGTAGCAAACGATCAATGCGGAGTGAATATCGATTTGTTTTAGTTAACACTTCCGATGCATTAATAGCAACATTCATCTCTAATGCTACAATATTGTATTAGTTTAATAAAAAAGAATTCAAATTATTCCTGTTATTGAAGTAGGTGAGATATTTTATAACATCTTTTTGCTTCTTTTTAGCAGCTTCGTAACCACAATTGCACAGATTGGGTGAGGCTTATATATTTCCCTTAAACATCACCATTCCTGGAAGAAATCGCTTTACTTAATTTTTTTAATGTTTTTTGTACTTTTTGTTTTCTTTTATTGTGTCTAATAAAGTATATATTCTTTATACTTTGTGTGCACCACAATACAAATAATATTATATTCATTCATTAATTCATGCTGTGGTTGCTTTAACTCTTATAGTTTGCTCGTCACAGATCTTGCGTAGAGTAAGAGTCTCTTAGTAGACTTTTTTGATGAACACGGGATATAGAGTGAAATATTATCGTAAGCTTCCTACGAAATAGCTAATAGCTGTTAATTGAAGTAAAGTAAAACCATATTGTTGGTTGATGTTATAAAAAGACATGCTGTATTGACTATTATTGGACGTACTATTAGTTTAATCGAATTCCAGTCTCCTGATTCGAAGTCAAATCTCTTGTCCACTTGACTATCGTGCCTTGTATACATAAACAAAATAATGAAATGTGCGAATTTTATATCATTAAATAAATTTATTGCTCGGCGAGGAGCTTTTTAAGTTTTTGTTTCTTCTTAATAATTCTCACACAGGAATAATTTCTCGCAAAAGTTTCCGGGTGATCTCAAGGGCAATCGCTTTAGTTTTGAAGAATTAACCATGTGGTCTACGCTGAAAGAAACACAGTTAGCTACCTGAAGAGAAACCCTCAATCCGATAGTTTTGATACCACGAATCCACACTATCATTACTAATATTATAAATTCTAAAAAAAACTATTTTCAACCTTTTATTAATACTAAACAATCATTCAGACATATACGACTCACACATCACTTGTCCAGTTGTCACCCCCTCCTTGTCCCATTAATCCAGTGTTTGGCATAGCGATAGCAAATGCTATACCAAGCGCTACGTTAATCGAGAATCTCATTACTTAATTTTTATATCGCTGTTCTCAGTTCCGAATATCAAATCCATTTTAAGGCTTAATGGGCTGTTGTCACCAGTTTAAAAAACCTTTTTCGCTATTACTAAACTTTCAACTAATTTGTTTAAAAAATTATCTTAATGTAATCCCATATAATAAAATGATATCGAAACTGTACTAAAGTACATATTATCCAACATTTCTCATCTGTTTTCACGGCTAAACCGATGAATAGACTTTTGATGAAATGTAGTATGGAGATACCATGAACCTTTAAATTAGTCTTTTACTCTGGAAAGTCGCTGAATTTTTTTCACCAAGACGTAGTAGTAAGCAGAAGCTGGTTCACTGAAATCTTAAAACTATGCTATCTTGATCTCAATTCAGAAAGACTTGATTTATTAACATAAATATTTAGAAGAGCTGGCTACTTACCAAGACTTGTCTAGTTCATAACAAACGTGCTAAATGTGTCGAAAACTTAAACACAACGTAGTTAAGGCTTTAGAATTATTACATTAATATTTCATATTAACAAAAAAAAAAAAAAAAAAAAAAAAAAAAAAAAAAAAAAAAAAAAAAAAAAAAAAAAAAAAAAAAAAAAAAAAAAAAAAAAAAAAAAAAAAAAAAAAAAAAAAAAAAAAAAAAAAAAAAAAAAAAAAAAAAAAAAAAAAAAAAAAAAAAAAAAAAAAAAAAAAAAAAAAAAAAAAAAAAAAAAAAAAAAAAAAAAAAAAAAAAAAAAAAAAAAAAAAAAAAAAAAAAAAAAAAAAAAAAAAAAAAAAAAAAAAAAAAAAAAAAAAAAAAAAAAAAAAAAAAAAAAAAAAAAAAAAAAAAAAAAAAAAAAAAAAAAAAAAAAAAAAAAAAAAAAAAAAAAAAAAAAAAAAAAAAAAAAAAAAAAAAAAAAAAAAAAAAAAAAAAAAAAAAAAAAAAAAAAAAAAAAAAAAAAAAAAAAAAAAAAAAAAAAAAAAAAAAAAAAAAAAAAAAAAAAAAAAAAAAAAAAAAAAAAAAAAAAAAAAAAAAAAAAAAAAAAAAAAAAAAAAAAAAAAAAAAAAAAAAAAAAAAAAAAAAAAAAAAGAAACGACGGGATCTAAAAAATATAAATTACACGCGATAAAATCCGTTAATAATAGTTTATTTGAAATAATTGCAATCAATTATTGTATAAATACTAATCTTTTATTGACAATTATTATTCTCTGTATTGCTAGTTTCACAATATATTTTAATTATTGTATATGTAATCAACCGGTTTCGCTTTTCGGTACCTTTGGGGCCAATACGACAAAGTATCACCAAGTGACAACAATAGCAAATATAAATAATCTACCCTTTAATTTCAGGAACACATGTTTCCAAATGCAAAACATCGTATACCTACATAGATCATCATCATCATCATCATAATTTCAGCCTATCAGAAGTCCACTGCTGAACATAGGCCTCCCCCAAAGATTGCCACGAAGCTCGGTCCTGAGCCACCTGCATCCATCGACTTCCCGCAACACTGCGCAGGTCGTCACTCCATCTTGTGGGAGGTCGTCCTACACTGCGTTTGCCTGTACGTGGCTGCCACTCGAGAAGCTTTTTTCCCTACATAGATAGTTAATGAAATTTTGATTTACTTTGTACTACTTATTTTATTTTAGTATTCGTATTTATGTTACTTGGCAATAACAATAAGTATTAAGATTACATAACAATAAATATCTCAATATGTTACTCGTTGATCTACTACCAACATTTATATTTTTTTTTTTTCATTTTAGCCTACCACAAGTCCACTGCTGAACATAGGCCTCCCCCAAAGATTACATAGGGGGGGTTTGGCCATAGTTGCCACGCCTAGCGAGCGTGTCCTAATATAATTTTTTCCAACTGTCAACTTTTACGACACCCACAGGAATGGCAGATCCTCTTGTACTTGTGGCACCACACGGTAATATTGCATAGATGTCAGACTTTTTACCATTAGTTGCCTTTACAATTACAGGAAGAATTTCTGCAAAAGTTTCCGGGTGATCTCAAGGGCAATCGCTTTAGTTTTGAAGAATTAACCATGTGGTCTACGCTGAAAGAAACACAGTTAGCTACCTGAAGAGAAACCCTCAATCCGATAGTTTTGATACCACGAATCCACACTATCATTACTAATATTATAAATTCTAAAAAAAACTATTTTCAACCTTTTATTAATACTAAACAATCATTCAGACATATACGACTCACACATCACTTGTCCAGTTGTCACCCCCTCCTTGTCCCATTAATCCAGTGTTTGGCATAGCGATAGCAAATGCTATGCCAAGCGCTACGTTGTCAGTCTCATTACTTAATTTTTATATCGCTGTTCTCAGTTCCGAATATTAAATCCATTTTAAGGCTTAATGGGCTGTTGTCACCAGTATAAAAATACTTTTTTCGCTTATTACTAAACCTTCAACTAATTTGTTTAAAAATTATCTTTATGTAATCCCATATAATAAAATGATATCGAAACTGTACTAAAGTACATATTATCCAACATTTCTCATCCGTTTTCACGGCTAAACCGATGAATAGACTTTGGTGAAATGTAGTATGGAGATACCATGAACCTTTTAAATTAGTCTTTTACTCTGGAAAGTCGCTGAATTTTTTTTCACCAAGACGTAGTAGTAAGCAGAAGCTGGTTCACTCGAAATCTTAAAACTATGCTATCTTGATCTCAATTCAGAAAGACTTGATTTATTAACATAAATATTTAGAAGAGCTGGCTACTTACCAAGACTTGTCTAGTTCATAACAAACGTGCTAAATGTGTCGAAAACTTAAACACAACGTAGTTAAGGCTTTAGAATTATTACATTAATATTTCATATTAACAAAAAAAAAACAGCTGACCACAACTTGTGACACCCAAAACTGAAAATCTAATTACACCTAATGTTATATGTCCTGCTATGACTTATAGCATTAGAATAAAAAGTGGTATTAATGCATTGAAATAAAACTTTGTAGTTTCAAATATTCCAAAAAAAGTTAAAAATTTTAATAGTTTTCCTTGACCTTGATCACCTGCATCAATACCGTTTTTTTTATTTATTATTTAACGATTATTATTAAATTAAATAATTCATGACATTATAACATCAGATCACATATATAACATAAATTTTAATTATATTATTCTCTAAAATATAATTTAAATTCACGTTTTATATTGCACGTGTTATGTAACATTTAATAATTTCATAATGTAAAATACAATTAAAAAATTAAAAAAGTACCATAAATATTCTCATCCAAAGTGATTACTTACTTTACTTATATAAACTTATTCAGCATTTATAACTTATATAAAATTAAGCTTCCCTTAACAGATAGTAACAACGTTGTAGTCGAAACAAACTTAGTTCATTAGTTTGCTAAATTAATCGAGAATAGAAAATTGGACCTATTGAGGACTGACGGGGAGAATTATTATTTCTTAAAATGTTTCTCTTATATTACTTAGCTTAAAAACATATTTAATTTTATCTGTTGTATTTAAATGCGTTTGGTTAAATTATAAGTACAAAAGCAGACAATTTTTAATACCAGAAGCACTGGTATTACGTGTACTACCAGTACTAGTATAAATACTCACTCCATATTTCAAATCACACACTTAAATGTTTATTCCATGAAGCTCTTTGGTTCACTAACTCTTTTCAACCGACTTCAAAAGAAGTAGGTTATCGATTAGTCTATGTCTTTTTTTTTGTATTTTTGTAACGCTATATATTCGTTGATTGTGAACCGATTTTGCTTATTTTTTTTCCATGAATATGAAAGACCTTCAGAGTGTATCGATTTACATTTCAAGAAAATATTCTATCTCTATGGGTGGAAAAATTGGATTTTCAAAGTTGATTGCTTCTCTAAAGCTTCGTTTTAAATTCACTTTGGTAAAACTTCTTTTTTTAGGAAAAGAACAAATTAAATGTTTAATGATACTATTCGATACGTCATCACTGGCTACGCGTTGATGAGTGAGCACCTGAGCATAACAACTATACTGATATCCATAGACATTAAATCGTTAAATGACCGTGGTCGTGTATTTCTGGTATTACAATCGTCAATCCATAGATTACCAAAATTCTCTAAACGTGTGAAATATGTGGCTATTTATAACGGTCGAAGAAGCACAAGACACAATCATAATTAGTTTTATGAGAAAGGCCAAACGAGCAAGCCACTTACATCTGGAACTTCAGAGGAGTAGCAGGTGTGTCGCCGGCCTTAAATTATATTTAGAAGATCGGAAGAGAGGATAACGAGGGGGATAGGGATGGGGAGGGTGTGGGGATGGGGTGGGTTGAGTGGGCCTCCGTTTACCTCAATCACCGAACGAAACCCAGAAACACAAGATGCTTCTTCTTAACGCTGGCATTCTGAGAAGTAGTGCTACGGGATACGCGGTTGAACCGGCCCATTCGAGCTGCAGCAAAAGTCTCCGCTTGGCTTCACAAAACTCAAGTACTTGTCAATTACTGAGATACCCTTAAGTATGATGTTCTTGTAATCGAGTTATTTAACAAATACTTTCAAAAATGTTCTTAAATGGTCTCACAGTACGATATACTAATACAATCATGTGGCAATCTTCAGAGATTATTTGAGAAGAAAAAAAAAGCAATTTAAAAGTTTTTCAATTTCCTCATAAGAATTTTCGCTCTTAGCCTTTCATAAAGTCATAATACAAAATGGAAATCTGTTATAACGAAATCTTTATTAATATATTTTTGTATCAAAAGTTCAATAATTTTTTTCACGCTTTACAACTTTGGACCGGTCGCCATTACATATGTTATTTTTTCACCATGATTGTTAAATTAAGTTATGGAGTAGGGGCGTTAAAGAAAAGAGAATTGCATTGATTGCTTTGCACAAAGAGGTTTCTTTTTTAAGGGTAAAAAGGGGGGAAACAAGCAAGTGGCTCACCTGATGGTAAGTGATCATCGATGCCCACGTATATCTGCTGCTACACCAGAGAAGATACAGGTACACTGCCTGCGTTTAAGGATGTTTATTTGGAGAGGGGGAGGTAGGAGTGGGGCTCCGGGTAGCGAACTCACTGCATCTGAGCGTGTAGCCGCGACGCTACGGATTGTGGATTTGATTCCCGCATAGAACAAGTGTAAGGATTAAAAAGAATGTTCCGAATCCGGATGTTTGTTTGTATGCAATTCATATATGTTAAATACCTGAAACAATTCCATCGGTGTGTGATTTTTTTAGCTGTGTGCATTATTAGTAGCACTGTATTTAGTTTTTAGAGTTAGTTTGTGCTGAGATTTTTATTCATAAAGTTTGTTGAGCTGTACCAAAAACTACAGCGCGACGTTTACATCTATCTAATAATGATGCACGGTAATGTTTTTTTATTAAATCGATTTAACGAAATTATTTCATTTTTCTAGTATATGAGGATAATTGGTAATGGGTATAGAAATATTTTAAGCAATTTCATATAAATTTAGGATTAGCAAAAGGAAGTGGCTCAAGTACCGATAGCAACTAAGAATCAAAAGTGCATCGTTTGCGTTTGAAGGCGCCACATACAAATCTTAAGGAAGCTTCACATATTTGCTACGAACAAATTTTGTTCTGACCATCTATTTATATGTATATAATATGGCGTATTGCAACTCACAACTCTCTTGTTAACCGACTATACGTTAGTTAGTTGCTTTGTAAAAGCTTATAGACACGAAGTAGTTGTCTTAACAAGTCTTCACAGTGAACGCGGTAGGCAGAAAGCTGAGCAGCGATTCAACTTGGTCCAGTACTGACTGAATAATATTGATGTGGATACAGAGCTGATTACGAAACTTGTATTTGTGAATGTCAGCAATTATTTGACAGCTCGGTGGCGTAGTGGCTAAGCGTTTAGCCGCGGCGCTGTGGGTCGCGGGTTCGATTCCCGCACGGAACTATATGTATGGACTACAAATAATAGTTCCCAGTCTGGGTGTTTGTCCATGTGCAATTCGTGTATGTAAACTGCCTTCGCGGCACAGGAGAATTCCTGCAGTGGTAGATAACGTTTTTAAAAAAAAAATCTTGTGAATTTCACATGAATCAGAATTTTTAAGTGTGGTAGAGCCAAGCGGCGGCTTTGGCTGCTGCACGAATGGGCCGGCTCGACCGAATTGGTACCACGGCCTCGGAGAATACCGGCGTGAAGTAGAGGCATCTTGTGCTTCTGCGTTTCGTTCGGAGAGCGAGGTAACCGGAGGCCCACACCCCTCCCTATTCCCCTCCTCTTCCCTCCCATCTCCCAAATATGTTTAAAGACCGGCAACGCACCTGCAGAATCTTTGGTGTTGCAGATGTATATGGGCGACGGTAATCACTTACCATCAGGTGAACCGCTTGCTCGTTTGCCGTCTCTTCCATGAACAAAAAATGGAACAGAACGAATATGTCATTTGTTGAAATAGGTATTAGAATCTAATTAATTAATATTGTTCTTCGTTTTCTTTGCCAAAATAAATTATATTTCGTTTTCGATTCGACACTCAACATTCGCGCTAAGAAACAAAAACTTTCTTCATCGTGTGAATACAAGAATAACATAATGCGAATTTATGAATTATAATTCATAAAGCTGCATAATGTGGTTAACACTGTCAGATAAATTATATTAAACTTTTGGAATATTTAAATAACTTAAGTGCGATGAAGTCTTTGTGACAATTCTTTGTTTCTCACCGTTCTCAATCATTGTTACGTATTAAATTAATATAATGATTTATGACTTGTTATTGTTTGCTTTGTTCTCTTGAGCTCCTAGCAGAAATAAGATATCTTCAGAAAAATGTTAGGAAAGAAGTTATATTTAATTTATTTCTGTATTCAAGTAACGGATTGTTATATCATGAAATGCCGATACTCACTTTTCGTAGACGTATTATATTTTATATCTATATATATACATATATATATCATAGGAGTTTCTGTCCTGTTCATCACATAACTATTGCAATTTACGACTAAGCTGAACTGTATCATATTGTTTTTTATATATATATGTGTTCGTTCGGCCTCAAATAATACCGGCGTGAAATAGAGGCATCTTGGGCTTATGCGTTTTGTTCGGTGAATGAGATTCCCCTCCTCATTCCCTCTCCAGCTAACCTTAACAGCCCAGAAACAGTGCAGGACAAAGACCTCTCCAAAAAGAAGGATTTGCCATAATCACCACGCTTGGCTTAATCAGACACCTCGTACCTTAGACTCTGCTGTACGTCATCGGTCTGCTTCATTTTGGTCTAATATTTTTCGAGATGTTTACCCCGCCATCTATCGTCAGACATTGCTATTTTCAACGCTTTAAGTCGTAATAACTTAAAAAACATCAAATATCCTAGAAAGATGTCTACAAAAATTTACTATTGGCCGTAAATCTTTGTGTTTATATTATCCTAGCATAAGATATAAACAACACCGAGTCTCAATGAACACTTTATTATCTGTAATTAATGAAGGGAAGAAATAACTAACTTTGTTTGAAATATAGAAGATAATTTAACTTCAGCAAACATGCAAATTGTCTGTTAATTGCCTTTTTTATCTCCTACAAATTGCATGTACATTTTTGCTCGCACAAAACATGGAATCTAATTAATGGAACAGCGTGTTTTGCTACAGTTATGCATTGAATGCAAAAATACTTGGTGCACTAATTTCTGATGAGGTAGAGCCAAGCAGCGGCTGCTGCTCGAATGGGCCGACTCGACCGGAGCAGTACCACCACATCGCAGAACACCGGCGTAAAGTAGAGGCATCTTGCGCTTCTGCGTTCATCTTGCGTCGTTCGGTGAGTGAGGTTACCGAAGACCCACTTCCCCGTTCCCCATTCCGCTTCCTCATCCTCTCTCCCTCCTCCAAGTATCCTAAAAGGCAGGAGAGTCTGAAGTGCGAGATGTCTGGTACTGCGATCGCTATTGCACATAGCAAACCACCCTAGTGGGAGAAGCCTGCGTTCTGCAGCGGACTATTCACAGGCCTATAATGTTAAGGTAACACTTTGAGGTCATTTATTTATTTATTAAAAATTTTATGCAGCAAAGACCGGGGTAGTATCTCGGCCTCACAGAATACCGGCGTGTGGTAGAGGTCGCGAGGCGCTTCTGCGTTACGTTCGGTGAACGAGGTAACCGGAGGCCCACTCTCGCCGAGACATGGCGTACTTAGCCCTTAAAGGCATTCTCTTCCAGTCAACCATTAGGCTAAGAGAGATAAAGATGTAATAGAGGCGATGCAGCTAAACAACATGTAACAAGTAAAATGGTGTAAATATCAAAATATATACTTACTTCGATAGGTAGATATGAACATAGTTACAATATACACAAATCGATAAGCTGCTTATATCATACATACCTATTTTAGGAATATCTTTTAATAGGAGCCTATTTTGGTCTCGCTGATGAAACATAAGCAGCTTTGTATAGCTTAGGTTTCCATATAAACATTCATATTTCATAGTTGTAAAGAGAATGCAGTGGTGAAATCAATAAATGAATGAATGAATGAAATGAAATGACTAAAAATTACATATTCTTCGACGTAACAAACATAACTTTATTTATTGATATAATTCACCACATTGGAGCCTATAAATAGCTCTTATACATTCATTCTTTTAAGATATATGCTCTATTTTGATCAGTAGTGTACCACGGTTAAAAATATAAATAGATAACTCTTTATTGCAGTAGATTGACGTAGAGGTATGTAGTTTACAATTATGGAACTTACTAAATACAAAGGACCCTTCTGCCTGATAAACCTAATAAATAAACCGGGATAAATAAATAAAATGATAAATAAGTAAACCAGAAATTAGAAGCTACATTTATGCTGATTTTATAAAAACGTTTTACAAGCTGGAGAAGAGATAAGTAAATTTTTACCATCTGTCAAGTGCAATATTCCTCTAAAAATTCAGGAGTGTACAATCTTGATTGTGAACGTGGTCTCTCTTACAAAGGGCAAACTAAAAGAGATGTGAGGACCCGCGTAAAAGAACACTTAGCTGATGTGAAACATAGACGCTCTAGAAAGTCTGCCCCCTAACCAATACATCAGATTTGATATACCACAAATCCTCGCAAAAGAACACCGATTCCCGCTAAGGATGATTCGCGAGGTTATTGAAATCAAAAAACATTCTAATTTCATTAGAGAAGATGGCTGGGATGCCACCGGCTTGGGATCCAGTAATCAATAAAATTAAATCTATGAACAAGCATACCACTGCACGATCTCAAGATACTGTGAGCACATTCTGCGTAGATCAGACTATATTGATAAGTCAACACGGGCTTAAGATATGAGATCTGATCTCATATGTGTTGAATATGAGATCAGGTCGTCTAACCCCCAGTAGTCCCACCGTGACCACAGCTGCTGTAAAGCAAAGCAATCGAAACGTCGGAAACAAAAATTAAAAGCGATAAAACCCGTAAATAATAGTTTAATATCAAATTTGTAGTGTTCGCGTAAATACAAGAAATCATTATAGGTTTATATTAGTTAGACAAGATACAGAATATATAGAGTAGTAATGGTGGTGAAATCAATAAATGAATGAATGAATGAATGAATGAATGAATGAATGAATGAATGAATGAATGAATGAATGAATGAATGAATGAATGAAATGACTAAAAATTACATATTCTTCGACGTAACAAACATAACTTTATTTATTGATATAATTCACCACATTGGAGCCTATAAATAGCTCTTATACATTCATTCTTTTAAGATATATGCTCTATTTTGATCAGTAGTGTACCACGGTTAAAAATATAAATAGATAACTCTTTATTGCAGTAGATTGACGTAGAGGTATGTAGTTTACAATTATGGAACTTACTAAATACAAAGGACCCTTCTGCCTGATAAACCTAATAAATAAACCGGGATAAATAAATAAAATGATAAATAAGTAAACCAGAAATTAGAAGCTACATTTATGCTGATTTTATAAAAACGTTTTACAAGCTGGAGAAGAGATAAGTAAATTTTTACCATCTGTCAAGTGCAATATTCCTCTAAAAATTCAGGAGTGTACAATCTTGATTGTGAACGTGGTCTCTCTTACAAAGGGCAAACTAAAAGAGATGTGAGGACCCGCGTAAAAGAACACTTAGCTGATGTGAAACATAGACGCTCTAGAAAGTCTGCCCCCTAACCAATACATCAGATTTGATATACCACAAATCCTCGCAAAAGAACACCGATTCCCGCTAAGGATGATTCGCGAGGTTATTGAAATCAAAAAACATTCTAATTTCATTAGAGAAGATGGCTGGGATGCCACCGGCTTGGGATCCAGTAATCAATAAAATTAAATCTATGAACAAGCATACCACTGCACGATCTCAAGATACTGTGAGCACATTCTGCGTAGATCAGACTATATTGATAAGTCAACACGGGCTTAAGATATGAGATCTGATCTCATATGTGTTGAATATGAGATCAGGTCGTCTAACCCCCAGTAGTCCCACCGTGACCACAGCTGCTGTAAAGCAAAGCAATCGAAACGTCGGAAACAAAAATTAAAAGCGATAAAAACCCGTAAATAATAGTTTAATATCAAATTTGTAGTGTTCGCGTAAATACAAGAAATCATTATACGTTTATATTAGTTAGACAAGATACAGAATATATAGATAGATATAGAGTAGTAATGGTGGTGAAATCGTAGTTATTATTGTTTAAGACTTTGTTCTATGAGATTTTAGTAATCCAAAAATGTCATAAGAAATATATTAAAATAAAAAAATATTTATGTAGTATTATATCTGTGTTTGTCCTAGTTTCGATTCCCGTTATAGTTACACCACCGTGAAATTCAATTATTTAACACGTACTGCGGACGCTTCCCCTTACCGCGGCGGGACTACGGGTCGCGGGTTCGATTCCCGCACGGCACATGAATTTGTATGGGCCTCATGTAACTGTTCCTGGTCTGGATAGTTGACCATGTGCAATTTATGTAAATATACTGCTTCCACGATTCAGGAAAAAATCGGACAGTTTTTTTTTTTAATAAAAAAATCAAGGATTTTCGAAGATAATTAAATATATTTTAGGCGAAATTTTCAGTGCGGTAGCGTGTTTTCTGAAACTTAAATAAATTATTCAATTAGCACCAGCCCCCTCTTAGCCACGCCCCGTTAATCTTTTAAGACCGTTCCAACCCCCATCAATCAAATTAACAAAGTAAGGGCGTTATCGTCACGCGGTGACGAGATAATAATATTACCATGTTGTCGCTGTTGGGAACGTCCTGTAAAAAAAGATATAAATACAAAATTTAAAACGAAACATTTAATACATGAGCATTGTATCAGTTATCACAGAGGGTAACAAAGCTCATTGAATTTAATGTGCAGAGAGAATCAACGAAATAAAAAAAAAATAAGATGATAATTATGATTAAAAGAATCACAATACACATATGTCAAATAACAAAACGTAACAATTACAAATAAATACATCCACCCACACATATACACATGCATCTCCAAACAGAGATTGTTAGTTCAGCGCAATGTTTTTCTACACAACATTTTGACCTATTTGTGTAATGCGTATTTAGCCTTATTTGTTATGTGTATCAGTAGTAAATTGTTTTGTAAATCGCTGTTGGATTGCCTTATAGATAAAAATAAAATCTTTACCGTATTACGAGGTAATGAACTACTGTACTAAAAGATACTACTACTGTACTAACTCGATCTTTCGTTTGCTTTTCGAACGTAACAGCTTTAGAAGCTTCACGACTGGACGAAGGTATCTGTCATATCTCAGTTTTTGAGCAAGTTGCAGAGAATATGAGATATCCGCACTTAGTTTATGTATGGATTGTCGGACTTAACTTTTCTTCAGTGACTTTTCTCTCTCTCCCTTTCCTCGCGATGTCTTATTATACTCACGCGGAATTGATAAGGCAATTCGTAAACTTGTATTTATAGACTTCAAGAGGTTGCACCGATTAAAATCCCACGGCCTCATCCCACATCTCTCCCTCCTGACTAAACGACCCGTAACACGCATGCGCCTACTTACTCGGCCTCTAATCCCAAGTGGGAAACAGTCACTCCGTGTCCGGCATGCCGAGGCCATGGGAACCAGCACTCCCGGCACCTTGCACCCACTATAGCTGTTAAGGGCAGGGAGAGCGGTGCAAAGTAAGTACTCTTCTCCCGCATATGATCAAAAGACTTAACTTACTTAACGGTTTTTGTAACTTGCCTCGAATTATTTTAAGCGGAGCAAATTAAGTTGTTTTATCCGCGATGATGACGGCACCTTCGGATACATAACATGACCAAATCACAAATCAAGTTTTGGAAGCCCTCTCGTGGCTTATGCGCCAATCCTACTAACTATCAATTGACACCATTTCCTTTGAGAGTTGCACACCTTAGTCAAATGTATTACAAGTTTTAGGAACATTGGATGGAATCGTCTAAGACTCGATGCACTGTTTTGAGAAAAACAAGTATACATACATATTTTCTACTTTCATCCGATCGTTCAAAGGCTGCGTAATTTAATTTTTTGAGGTATTTTTGAGCTGGTTGTTGCGACATTCATTGAAAATCAAGGGATTTTAATAGCATTTCCTTTCAACGACTGTTAAAATATTAATAGAATGAGACGATGCGACAGATTTTTATTTAATTAACGTGTTGTAAAAACAGAAATTATTTTATTGTTAAGACATGTGAAGGATTACGCGTCTGTTAACGACACGGGTACCTTCGCGTATCTGACAAAAGTGTATATACATTGTAAATTACTTATCAGTAATTAAGTTTTATGTCGTTTCCTTACAATTTTATTATTTATCCTTACATTTTAACAGATGGAAACATCGCAAAGTGAATATCCGGACGATATTTTGTTTATGTAAAGTAAAGTAAAGTAGCAGCCTGTAAATGCCCACTCCTGGGCAAAGGCCTCCTTCTCAAACACGAGTATCAGAGAGGGTTTAGGAGCCGGGAAGGGCCCGCCACGATGCTCCTGTGCGGGTTGGCGGGAGGAGAGAGAGAGAGACAGACAGAGAGATAGATAGAGATAGAGAGAGAGTTGATATATTGCCGTTTCCACTCAACTTTCGTATTAAGTCCTCGTAATTTTTGGTAATAATTTAATTTAATTCTTTAAAATACAGTCAGTTTTAAAAATACTCACAAAGGTAAATCAAAACATTGCTAATATTAAATTACTATTAAAGTATTTTTAGAACAATTTGGATTAATAATAAAAGATTCGTAAAACACATCGCATTTTAGTCAACCAGAAATATGAATATCAAATTTATTCAATAAATTCCGCCGCAAAAGTGGGCGCTGTTACAAAAAACATCTAAGTGTTGGTTATTGAGTTTGGAGGACATCCAAAGTTCAGTTAAGACGTCGGTCCTTTGCTCGATCAACGGGAACCGAATTTTTTGGAAGAATTCGGTAATTACAATAATAGTTACAGCAAGTCTCCTTAAAGAAGTATCTTATCAACTGTCCGTATACAATCAAGTAGTGAGCCTTGTTTAGTTTATAGAGGTACTAGTTTGACTCGTGATCTCATAGTAAAAAACGTACATTAAGACCTGAATGTAATATAAATATGTTGACAAATACATTTTGGCTCATCGCCAGCACGATTGCATATAAACAATCATAAAACAATTAAAGTGCTATGAAAACCATGGCAGAGTTAAAGTTCTATTTGAAGGTTATGTTGTGAAATTATTCGAAAAAGTAACTCGTCTAGTGTCACACACACATCAAGACCTCTATGAACAAGATAATGTCAATTGTTACCAAATCGTGACTCGTGAAGAGGAAAATAAAAAACAAGACAAACATAAGGAACGACGCAAGCATCTTCCTTTCTTATTATATATTACCTGAAGTGACGCAAATTTATGGCAAATACCACCTCGATAAAGGCCAACAAAGCACCTGCAGCTGCTCCGATGTTGCAGATGTACGTGGGCAACGATAATCAGTTACCACAAGGCGAGCCACTTTCTCTTTTGTCTCCCTAAATAAATAAAAAAAAAATAGTAACGGTAATAATACTGCTATAACGTTCATTCCCTTGCTTACTGATCATTAAATCCTCCTCAATATGGTTGCTTGGTAGAGATCACTTATAAGCGTACACCAGTATTTTTGTTAATTGATGTACAATAAATTATTTTATCATCATATGTAGAAGAGGATCATACGAGCGATCGTCTCACCGGATTGTAAGAGATAACCAACGCCCTTCTATATGTACTATACCAGAGTGGATTCGAGCCGATCTTTGTTTGATGCGGTCAAATGAAAGGAGCTGGTAATATCAGGCATGAGATACCCTGCCCCAAAGATGAGAACAGTATTCCACTTTCACCATATCTTCTTAAGCAATTGCAAACCTTTAAGAGACCGATTTTTTGATGATCACAGAACCAAACGTCTGTCGATAGGTCAACACCAAGAATTCTGATATTGTCTGAGATGATAAGAGGAGGAATATACTCAAAGAGAATAGAAGCAACAAAGAAGAGAAGAAAGAAAGAAGCAATTTAATCGATGCTAAAACATAACAAAGAAATAACAGATAATAAAATATGTTGGATTATAGCACCGAAAGGGCATTCGACTCAGCATTATGCTGCAGCACTTTAGCTACAGCGCTGATATTCTGCCGCTGCCTTGTTGAATGTTAAATCAAGGAAACAGTTAAACAGACACAAACAGTTAAACAGACCCCGTTAAAACAATAAGAAAGAAAATAACAAACATATAATACTTAAAAACAGATATACTAAATTAAATATATAGATAAAAAATACCAGATTGAGTCCTAAATATAACCTGTTTAAAACAAAACATATAACAAAAATACACTTTTAAGCTGATACAAACAATTAAAGGTATTATCTTTAGCGATAGACGCGCAAACCTGTCTCTTAAGGGTAAATTAACTAGATATCGATGGCTCCTAACCTATAAAGCCTCACATTGTTTAAAGTCTCCACTTCAGACACAATATTCTACCTGTCCTCTCCGAAGAAAAATTGTCATAAAAGTCTGCATATCAATGTATATTACAAATTTAAAGAATGCCATAGATGCGCTTTCATTTCGTTAGAAGAATTATATTTGTTTGTTACTTTAATATTTCGCTTCACTTATTAACCCATTAAATACGTTAGCAGCGTTAATACGATTTATATTATGTTAAATCAATTCTCAAACTCAGCTTTCAAACTTTCCTCCTGAACTGGGAGGACTATTGGACAGGTGGAACTTTGATAGCATTAATTAAGGCGTAGGGAAGTGACGATTACAGCGTAGAGATCTCGTGCTTTAAGATAATTTAACGCCATTTGATTGGAACCGTAGTAAACTAATGATGAAATGAAATACCAATAGGTGGAGTGAAAACTCTGTTGGTCGAGTTGATGAACTTTATGAACTTGTCGAGTACCGCGCCTTGTATAAAAGGAATATTAAATTCTGCACTCAAAAACACAGGGAGATAGAGATAGAAAGAGAGGGGAGAGCGATATTATATATTCTACTTAGGACTGTAATTCCTCTCAGTGTAGTAAGGAAAGTGTGGTGTAGAGTGTAGAAAGATTAGATAACTAATTGAATTTGGAAAAGAAAAGACGGTAAAGGAATACTGCTAACTTAGAAAGCATATAAATATAGAAGTCACAGAGTTGCCGACAAAGAAACCCTGTGAGGTAGATAATTGTGCCAATTATCTACCTCACAGGTGTTAGTAGTTCAGTCAACTATTGTCCGTGATAAATTGCGTATGCGTTTTAATTGAAATTTAAGTTGTTAGAATTTGTTTTTATTTCTTTGGTATTAATGTTTTTATTATTTTCAAATAATTATGACCATTAAACTACTAGTAGTAGTATTACTCACAAAGTTTCAATTGAATATCGATAAGCTATGGTAACAAATTGTACATCTTTAATAACTCCATCTAGCTTGTCATCATCCTGATCGGGTGGAGGCGGCGGCGATCCGGGGCTTCACTCATATCTTATAGCTATCTATCCCAAGGTGCCTGGTACATCTAAAGTGGGTTTGACGAGCCCACTTTAGATGCAAGTTGGTGGACTAAGGAAGGAAGTATGACGACGATGCGAGACGCCGCCTTCACTGCCCTCTACAACCGATGGAGTCGCAGGGAGCGTTGTTATTGCGTTAGGCTCCCTATTCTCTGCGACTCTTGCGGGACCGCACCGCTGATGTAGATGAGGTGTGGCCGCGGTGTTACGATACACCGTTCTCCTTACCCTGAACCTACACGAAACGTGACAGGCGGCGGTGGAACAAACCAGGACTACTTCGGGGTGTCGAGAAAGACACCCGCGGCCTATTCACATAATTGAATCATTGATATGCAAAATAAACTGAGTATTTTGCAGCACACAGCTTTATGGAACAGCAAAAATCACACGTTCGGACAGAAACCACGATGGTCCGGATCACGAGGAAACTGGTAATTCTTCGGGTAGTCTATAACTCTTTCTAGGGTCTTCGCTACATCCGTACTAACTGCAACGGCCACATTTGACTCAACTGCTGCTGCCTGATCGATGAGTTAGATAAACTAAAAGATCGTTGACCCCGGCGGTGGTAATGGTGACGGCATACAATTGTTCGCCGCTGCTGGAATCTATATTGCTTTTTTATATATTAATTTGGAATGTAATGGAAATGAGGATGATTCAACCCGTGTAATTAGTTTTAGGAACGTATAACATAGCCGCATTAAAGGGAATCATTCGCCGCAAATTTAATCATTACTGTGGGAAAATTAAAGCGATTAACATAAAATAGAATAAATGCGGAACTAAATGTATTGATTTAGATAGTACATTGATTTTTTTAATTATAACACACAACCAAAATTACTAGTACATACTGTCTTTAATAATATTAATGGGTGGTTGTGGTGGTCAGAGATGTTGGAATTTAATCTCTTTAAACAATATTTAAACAAAGCTTATTTTGAACCACGTGACAGGTGGTGAGCCTGTCGCAGTCTTTGTCTCCCAAACCAAAGATACAAATTGTTCATAAAATTTCGAAAAACTCATTGAAACGAACCCTCAGAGTCCCAGAGTCTTCTGGTTCGGTGGCAGATCGGACATCATGGCTTACTTGACTATCGTGGTCGATACTAACACTTGATAAGCAGATATATTTTTTTTTTCTTTATGGATGTATGGACCAACATTTGAGATGAACGTAGCTGTTGAACGAAGAGCTTTTCAAGAAAGAGCTAGTGAGCTGTAACGAATGTATTAAATGATTTATAAATGTATGCTAGTTGGATAGTCTGACTGCAGGATGTTGAGCGCAACAAAGGAAGAAAGTATTCCACTAATAGGCACAGCTCCATAGAGCGTTGAAATAAGCCCTTGTTATCCACCGGGGCTAAAGTAAAGTAGTAAATGCCCATGGCTAGGAGAGAATCCCCTCCACAAATAACTGAGAGGATTTTGGAGCCGGGAAGCCAAATATCTCCAGTGCGGGTTGGCGGTATTCATATGTCCTCACATGCAGGTTTACTCGCGATGTTTTCCTTCTCTCTACAAGCTTCAAGCTCCAGTATTTAAGCCTACGTTACATTTTTATCGACACAAGCAACTTGATGCTGGGTCACTGAAATAGTTATCTATAAGTTATACCCATCGGCCGATTTAAGTCCACAGTTGACCAAAGGCATCTTCAAGAAAACTCATGTTCTCAACTCATACGCATGTTAAATAAACAGGCTGCATTTTTTAAAGCTTTGCCTATACACTGGGCATGCGGATGGGTGTTCACAGGGCCGGTACTCACTAGAGACAATGCTCGCCATCTCTATTCTGTGGAACTCAGTTCCCATAAATTCTGATAAATATTCCGTCCATCATACGGTTACCAGTCTTGTTTCCTAGCTAATAAAAATAGGTATATTGTTGCTTAAATGTGTATTTACCCTTACCAGTTACCTTTAAGTGTAAATGCACTTAAATAAATTTTACGTTTATTACACAAAAGTGATAAAAATATGACCAACTGGGTATAAAAAGTAAATTCAAAAAACACTATCATTCTAACAAGAAAGTGTCCAACATAAACTCTGCTTGGATGTCTATCACAAGAACGCGAAAGAGTGAGATAAATGACGTCAATTTGTCCTAACGATATCGTTCTCAATGCGGCGTCGAGTAGAGCTTGTTACTTCTTGACTCGTATCGTAACAAATACTTCCATCGAAAGTTTTGTGTCTTTTATTTTTAGAACAGAGTCCAATAGTTTTATGAAAATTATTGAAAAAATCTACATTTCAGCAATTACAGGATATCGACGTGAATGAGCGTCTGTTTTTTTTTTAAATTCATGATTTGATTAGTTGCAACATTAAACTAGTCTGGCCATAAATAAAGTTGTAATTTAAACAAAAAAAAAATTTGTGAATTCAAGTTTAGAATCCGTTTTTCTGTAGGAAATTTCGATCGATCGATTTACCACCCATTTAAATATTATTTTTGTTACTTGTGATATTGTGAAGTGGGCGTTAACGAAAACAGAATATCTGTTATTGCTTTGCACCAAGGAGAAGGCATTTTAAAGACGCTTCAAAGGCTAGGCATTATCCGTATGTTTGTGTAACGCGAAGACCACTAAATATTGGGGGACCCAGTGCTGTTAGGTCAAGAGGGGCTATAGACGCTGTCAAAGCCAGAAATTAACGAAACCTAATAAAGTAACCCAAAAAGTAGTAAACCAAAAAAGTATTACCGTGAAACTGAAGACTAGAACCCTCATCATCATCATCATCATTTCAGCCTATCACAAGTCCACTGCTGAACATAGGCCTCCCCCAAAGATTGCCACGAAGCTCGGTCCTGAGCCACCTGCATCCAACGACTTCCCGCAACACTGCGCAGGTCGTCACTCCATCTTGTGGGGGGTCGTCCTACACTGCGTTTGCCTGTACGTGGCTGCCACTCGAGAACTTTGTTTCCCCAACGGTTTTCAGTTCTGCGAGCTATGTGGCTGGCGTATTGCCACTTCAGCTTGCTGATCTTTACGGCTATGTCATCATCATTGGAGACTCTATCACGCAGAGAAACACTGAGCATAGCCCTTTCCATAGCGCGCTGAGCAATTTTGAGCTTCCTCAAACGGCCTGCACCTAGAACCCTAACGCAAATTATTAAACAAGACCTAAAGATCTTGTTTGACGGCGACGACTAATACAGGCCTGCCTTATAATCAGTCCCTGCAGCTCAGGAAAGTCAGTCTACCAAAATGCTATTTGTCCCGATACGCTGGTGCAATACAGAAATGTGCACTTTACAGATTAAAACACTTTTCTTTTCACCTAAGACACGTCAATCCTGTAGCATTAGCCTCAGAGATAGAGAGGCCTGGAAATGGTTAGTGTAAAAAGTTTGCTTATATATTACCCGTGCAAATACAGATGTATAGATGCAGTATGAGGTGCCAAGCTACCAACATATGTTATTAAAATTAACCAATTGTTTAAATTAAACGTCGTGTAGCCGAGACATGGCGTTCCAATTTATCATTGCCATTATTAATGACGTCAGGCTTTAGGCAATAACTCCGGTGGCGGTCTTTTTTGACACATTAAAGGGATTTGGCGCGTTGTTGTGGCAACACTCGCATTTATCACTGTGTATTGAAATCGTGACAGGTACGACCGCACTGAGTTTTATGGTTTTTAATATGACCATCAACCATGCATGGAAAGCAATATTATATAATAAATCAGTCAAGTGTAAGTTCGACTAGCGGACCTTTTAAATTTTTTTTTCCTTTTCTTTATAATTTTTTTATACATTTTTATACAGTTAATTGAATGAATTGCATTGTCAAATGTCTTACTCGCCTCCAATCTTCCGGAACCGGAAATTAATCTCAACCCAAAACCATCTAAAACATCAGGAATGACTGTGATATTAATTCCACAAATATTAAGCTAGACACGGAATTTAGTCGTGATTCTAACTTATGGTGTAGATACATATCGAAGATTAGAAGACATTTTGTGCCACGCAAAACGCGTCAATAACAAAATACGCAAAGCTACGTTGATGGACGCTACCAAATTAAAAATCGTAAATTGCGCGCCATAGAAATTCCTGATCTCCACGGAGATTCTTTTAAATGGAGTACCTTCAATAAAACATTTAATTCAACGATACGTACAAACAAATTAAAAAAAAATATTTAGTAGGAAAATTAAAGGATGAAGCACATTTTATTCTCTGAAATCGCCCCGATCTCTGATAATAATGAATGTATATGGAAAGCGTTGCTCAAAAATACCAGGACAAGTGGTATTTCGCGAGTACCTTTCTAGGCTCAATTACCCAACCCTGTATCCGGTTGAGTTGAAGTCACTCAACTGGATGCATTCATCAATAAGAACGCCGCGCATAGTTTAAAAAATTACCTTCCGTTACGTTAAATATTTCACACTTCATTCACATCAATCACATCGAATTTGTATCTAGCATCTACAACTTGTAAACCGTGTAATACATTGCATCATCATATTTATAACTGCCGTGATTTCATAAATTTTTGCCTGAGCAACGACACAAATTTGTCAAAGAGAATCGTGTGTGCACAAATTGTATCGGCTGAAAACGTCTTTGGAACGCTCGCAAAAGCATTGACGTTTGTCGCACCTGTGGTTCACTTCATCATTCGTTGATTCATTTGCAACATTCAATTAATAATAGCAATATCAAGGGAAGGGGACCTCCGGAAACTGTCATATAAGGCTCCGTCCGTGTCTCGCGAGACAGACCCATTGTAGCCGCCCCGCGACCCACACGACGCTCTGAGATAATCTATCACCATATTCTGTTTGTCAGCTGATAGCGCTGATAATAAGCTGTATCTTATTTTAAGACCTCTAAACATTAACATATTATTATGAACCTTACTCATGGTCGTTTGTCGATGCATCATCGATCTGGGATCGCAAAACACATTTATCACAACCGCATGTTACCGCAAAATAAAGATTAAACATTGAATAATTTAACAAAACAAAAGGACTAGGACTAGGTAATCATTCGAATATCTCTAAAGAGAAACTGAAATTTACGCGAATTGAACCTTCTGAATCCTGCACGATTGATAGATTAGTTTTAAACCAAATCAGAGGTAATTTTACGATTGCTACCGTCGATATCACCTTGATTTAAGATATTAATACGGAAGGTATTACAGATAGAAAACTAACCTAACCGACGAAAAATTCTAAATTTTTTTTCAGTGCAGTAGAAATACTTCTCAGGGTATAATTGTTTATTGCATTATTGCTATCCGGGTATAGTTGCATGGTGGTAGTACTAACCCAGTCAACTCAACTCTTGATGACATCTTGGTGATTGGTGCAGTAGCAAAAGCTACCGCTTGGCTCTGACAGGTACAGTGTCAGTACTATAATAAAGCAGATTGTAAATAAACATATACCTAATTGACAATTCAATTTAATCGTGATTGAAATATTCAGTAAACTAGTATAGTCTATGGTTCATGCTCGAAGTCATTTATAATCTCTCCCTTACAATGTGGTTGTCGTCTACAGGTTAGTTAATCAACGTACGTAACAGTGAGCCAGAAATTCAATATTAATAATAATAAAAGCTTTGAAAGGCAATCGGTTAACGTGTATGAAATAATGAAGCGTAATCTATATATGTATGTATATAAGAGGGAAACATCACTGACTAATCACTAAATCTCAGAAACATTAAAACCTACAAGCTTGAAGTTTGCCAGGTAGGTTTCTTATAGGGTATATGTTCGTTAAGATGGATTGTGTGAAAATCAATGTGAAAGGTCCTGTGATAGACCTCTGTGTTTGAAGTTAGAGCCATTAAAATCGTCATTTAGTTTAATAGTTTACAGAGTTTAATTGTTATAATTTGTATTAATATTACCTAGAAACTTTGTTGAAAATACTGTTTAAAATTGATTTGATTTTCTAAGAAGAGGAAATCGAAGTCGAGAGTAACAGCTAGTTAGGAACAATGGCCGGCGGCGACCAAACCGAACGGTCCGCCTTTGTTGGTTCAGGTGTTGTCTAAATTTACGAATACGTTTAATTTTTAACACGGTCATTTTAAGGTGTTCACGGTTTGATTTTTAATTTATTTTTTAACTATCGAAAAGTGGGCAAACGTGCTGGCGGCGCATCGGATTGGAAATGATTACCGACGTTCATGTGCATCTGTAACGCCGGAGAAGCTGCAGGCTGCTGCAGACTGCTGCCGGCCTTTGAGGATATTTTGCGGAGTTGTTATAAAAATTGAGCTGTACTTAATCATAAAATGATAAAGTCGAGCTATATTATAAAATGAAATAGTGATAAAACCTAAAAAATAAAAAGTTAAAATGTAAAAAAATAATGAGACCTTTGCCCAGCAGATCGCCAGGTCATCTTAGGAACATTTAGTTTTGTTTTGTTTACATACAAAAGTAAGAAATATTTCTAGAAACCAGAAAGTATGCTCTGATAGTACTTAACTTAGAATACACGATAAGTCTGAATCGAATGACTAACCAAAAATTTATTGTAAATTATAGGTTTAACTTCATGGCACATGATCCATACATCAGACGTGTCGCGACGGTAGAAATTCTATTATTATGACACGTTAAGAGCTGTTAAAGTTCATCTGTGATAACGAAATAACTTTTATTTCCTTATCTCATATAATTTATCATGATGCAAAAAACATGTTTATTTTGTTCTTTATTTTTACCTATCTGATAGTTTTTATAGGGTATATGTTCGTTAAGATGGATTGTGTGAAAATCAATCCCTAAAGGGTGTGAAAGGTCCTGTGATAGACCTCTGTGTTTGAAATTAGAGCTATTAAAATCGTCATTTAGTTTAATAGTTTACAGAGTTTAATTGTTATAATTTGTATTAATATTACCTAGAAACTTTGTTGAAAATACTGTTTAAAATTGATTTGATTTTCTAAGAAGAGGAAATCGAAGTCGAGAGTAACAGCTAGTTAGGAACAATGGCCGGCGGCGACCAAACCGAACGGTCCGCCTTTGTTGGTTCAGGTGTTGTCTAAATTTACGAATACGTTTAATTTTTAACACGGTCATTTTAAGGTGTTCACGGTTTGTTAATTTATTTTTTAACTATCGAAAAGAGGGCAAACGTGCTGGCGGCGCATCGGATTGGAAATGATTACCGACGTTCATGTGCATCTGTAACGCCGGAGAAGCTGCAGGCTGCTGCCGGCCTTTGAGGATATTTTGCGGAGTTGTTATAAAATTGAGCTGTACTTAATCATAAAATGATAAAGTCGAGCTATACTATAAAATGAAATAGTGATAAAACCTAAAAATTAAAAAGTTAAAATGTAAAAAAATAACGAGACATTTGCCCAGCAGTTTACCAGGTCATCTTAGGAACATTTAGTTTTGTTTTGTTTACATACAAAAGTAAGAAATATTTCTAGAAACCAGAAAGTATGCTCTGATAGTACTTAACTTAGAATACACGATAAGTCTGAATCGAATGACTAACCAAAAATTTATTGTAAATTATAGGTTTAACTTCATGGCACATGATCCATACATCAGACGTGTCGCGACGGTTGAAATTCTATTATTATGACACGTTAAGAGCTGTTAAAGTTCATCTGTGATAACGAAATAACTTTTATTTCCTTATTTCTTATAATTAATCATCATGCAAAAAACATGTTTATTTCGTTTTTTATTTTTACCTATCTGATAGTTTTTATAGGCTCATCTCAGAAATAAATGGTTACCTTTGAAAATATCTGATGGTAGACTCCTCCTCTGCCTATTTGTCTGGGTACACATACAGATACACACACTCTTGCACATTTCTACCGCCAATAAGCAGTACTACTACTTTTCCGTTACATTAGCCACTTTTGAAAATTATAGAGACCCTGTAAGATTACGGGCTGTGATGCGTTTCATCTTAGGCAAACGAGCAAGCGGTTCACATGATGGTAAATGATTGCCGTCGCCCTTGTACATCTGCAACACCAGAAGTGTTGCAGGGCCTTCTCTACTTCTACTCGGTCGAGCCGGCCCATTCGAACAACAGCATAAGCCGCCGCTTGGCTCTACCACAGTTAAAAATCTGACTTCTTCTTCAATGAAGTTTTTTCGCAGGTGTCCATCCTCTTACCATCAGGTGAACTCTTAGCTAGTTTTTTACTTCATTCCATTAAAGAAGACACATCTGTATTAAAATTATGAAAACCCATTAAAACATATTTTATTAAATAACAAAGTCTATGGCCTTTACATAAATAAGTCACAATATATTTTCATGTTCAACATACGCTAAAATACATTGATTACTTTATTAGTTTAAGCTGGCGCCTCTACGGTTGCTTGGGTAAATAACGGTAAAATTTACACAGTGGTTTGTTTAGGACAACAAACGAAGCAGCAAATCAGTCCACTTTGTATCCTTTTCTACTTTTTTGCACAGGTTTATTTTAAATACACTTTATGCCGATAAAGGAAATTAATTTAAAATAGATTACATAAAACATTGAGTTTGTGTAGCTTTGTAGTTAGTACACTGACTTTTATTTCATGGCATGACGGACCTGGGTTCGCTTTTCGCTGGCGGCATCAACAAAATTATTAATAACGATTTTATGTGCTGTATCTGATTAGTTTTCTATGAGCGTTATTCATTCTAGGCGGTGAAAGATAGAGGAAAGAACTGGAACATCGTGTCGGATCTTTCCCAATTACAAAACTTTATTTGATATTTAGTATGTATATATATTCACGCCTTGTTCCCAACGAGGTAGGCAGAGACAATCTTCTTCCACTTGCTACGGTCCTGACATACGTCTTTCGCTTCTCCCACTTTCATCAATCTTTGCATGCATGCTCGTTGATTTAGAGTACTCTTGACCTGGCCTTTTTCAGAACGTCTCCGATTTGATCGTCAAATGTTCACCTATGTCTTCCTCTCCCGACTCATCCTCTCCACATGTCCAAACCAGCTCAGCGTCCCTTTCTCAATTCGTGTCACTACATCGTTTTTCACGCCACAACGCTCTCTGATCACATTATTTCGAACCCTGTCAGACATCTTCACATCAATCATACTTCTTAACGCTCACATTTCTACTGCATTTATCCTGCTTTCATGCCTCTTCTGCCATACCCAGCTTTCGCTATGAGGTGATATTTAGAGGTGGCCGTTACTTAGCAATGTGACATTAATTGACAGCTGCTACAAATAGTTAAGTATTTTAGTTTCTTTACTAGCAGTGGTAGCATAATCTCCCACTCGCTCTAATCCCGCATGTATATTAGAAGTTGACGAAGGGCTAAGACAGAAAAAACTCTTGGTGCCATAGAACCCGGAGTATTTGTTTTGGATTGGGGTGACAAATGTTTACCTAGGTAAGTAGCTACTTCAGCCCATGGACAAGAATATTGTCACCCCTGAGGGCTAAAATGAAATACCTGAGGTATTTCATTTTATATAGCCCGTATTTACAAAGCCCGTAATTATACTGGCACTCAATACCTTTCAAACAGGAATACTTTTTTTTTGAGAAATAGGCTTACGTTTGACCTCAATCTTGCCCGATGAAAGGTGAAGATGAGGCCTAGGATGGTACACGTTTGCCTAGAAGGTGTCTGTTCACTTTGCCCTTAAAGATGTCCAGATTATAGTTTTCCGGAAAAACTGACCTCGGCAGAGAGTTCCACTCCATAGCCGTCCGCATAAAGAAAGAGGAGGCAAACCGCTTCGTGCGTAATGGAGGAATGTCTACAACATAAGGGTGGAACTGTTTGCCGCGCCTAGTCTTTCGGTGATGGAAAGGGAAGGGGGTATCAGGTTATGCAAAACAGCAATATATAAAACAGTAGTTGCACTGCTGATAAAAGAGGGCAATAGCTATCCAGACGACTCCTAGACAGAGAAGGAGCACCTATGGGCAGTGGCTAGGGTAATAAAGGTTCTGATTCTTCGATCGCCATCCTAATTGTTAAGTTTGTTTTTACGGGAAACCCGTTATTGGGAGAGGCCTTTGTCCTGCTGTGGACTGATTAAAAAAATGATTTAAATAGCCTGTTTATTAAGAAAGGTTATAGGCTACATAACTTCACCCTACGATCCATAGGAGCGGAGCAGTACCTTGGTAAAGTCATGTTCAATGTAAATTTAACTCAAGTTAACCGTGGGGCATAGCTAGTATAGGAATTTTATACGCAATATAACTTCACTCTTTGACCCATACGATCGGAGCAGCAAGTATAAACCTTGGTAAATACATGTATAATCTAAATTTAACGGGAGTTAACCACGGGGCATAGGGTTAGTTATAATATAGAAGCCCTCAAGCTTCTGTTACCGATTTTAATTTGGCACAATACTGCCTTGCGAAACTATTTTTCACAACCATCCTTTCACCTTTTCGGGAGATGACGAGTCGCATACCGGGTTGGTTTCCGGAGATTGGCACGAGACTTTTAAAGTTTATCTTCTTTATTATTTTACTGAAAATCGGAGACGAAATCGTTATTTGAATTGATTGTAGATAACAAACCTTAATAAGTGACGGCCCGATAGCTTAAATGGTTGGAAGTGACCCTGCCTTCGAAGCTGTGGATTCGAAACCCGCTAGAGGCACACATTTGTATGATGAATATGAATGTTCCACGCTACTGTTTATATCATTATTTGTATATGGAGTTACATGTATATTATATGTTTTATCACAGACAGTTAATCCTAGTGTTATTATTGAAATATTAATAATATAATATTATTACGACCCATAGGAGCGGAGCAGTAACCATAAACCTTGGTAAGGTCATGTTTAATGTAAATTTAACAATACCAAATAAACTCGGCCGTCTGGTCTCCCCTGCCGGGGGCTTCCATCTGGTTGGGTTTTAGTTATCTATTTATTTTTATTACATATATAATTTATAAAATATTATTTATATTACGGTATTTATTTCTATATTTACTCATCTGGTTGGGTTTTAGTTATCTATTTATTTTATTATATATATAATTTATAAAATATTATTTATATTATGGTATTTATTTCTATATTTACTCATCTGGTTGGGTTTTAGTTATCTATTTATTTTATTATATATATAATTTATAAAATATTATTTATATTATGGTATTTATTTCTATATTTACTCATCTGGTTGGGTTTTAGTTATCTATTTATTTTATTATATATATAATTTATAAAATATTATTTATATTATGGTATTTATTTCTATATTTACTCATCTGGTTGGGTTTTAGTTATCTATTTATTTTATTATATATATAATTTATAAAATATTATTTATATTATGGTATTTATTTCTATATTTACTCATCTGGTTGGGTTTTAGTTATCTATTTATTTTATTATATATATAATTTATAAAATATTATTTATATTATGGTATTTATTTCTATATTTACTCATCTGGTTGGGTTTTAGTTATCTATTTATTTTATTATATATATAATTTATAAAATATTATTTATATTATGGTATTTATTTCTATATTTACTCATCTGGTTGGGTTTTAGTTATCTATTTATTTTATTATATATATAATTTATAAAATATTATTTATATTATGGTATTTATTTCTATATTTACTCATCTGGTTGGGTTTTAGTTATCTATTTATTTTATTATATATATAATTTATAAAATATTATTTATATTATGGTATTTATTTCTATATTTACTCATCTGGTTGGGTTTTAGTTATCTATTTATTTTATTATATATATAATTTATAAAATATTATTTATATTATGGTATTTATTTCTATATTTACTCATCTGGTTGGGTTTTAGTTATCTATTTATTTTATTATATATATAATTTATAAAATATTATTTATATTATGGTATTTATTTCTATATTTACTCATCTGGTTGGGTTTTAGTTATCTATTTATTTTATTATATATATAATTTATAAAATATTATTTATATTATGGTATTTATTTCTATATTTACTCATCTGGTTGGGTTTTAGTTATCTATTTATTTTATTATATATATAATTTATAAAATATTATTTATATTATGGTATTTATTTCTATATTTACTCATCTGGTTGGGTTTTAGTTATCTATTTATTTTATTATATATATAATTTATAAAATATTATTTATATTATGGTATTTATTTCTATATTTACTCATCTGGTTGGGTTTTAGTTATCTATTTATTTTATTATATATATAATTTATAAAATATTATTTATATTATGGTATTTATTTCTATATTTACTCATCTGGTTGGGTTTTAGTTATCTATTTATTTTATTATATATATAATTTATAAAATATTATTTATATTATGGTATTTATTTCTATATTTACTCATCTGGTTGGGTTTTAGTTATCTATTTATTTTATTATATATATAATTTATAAAATATTATTTATATTATGGTATTTATTTCTATATTTACTCATCTGGTTGGGTTTTAGTTATCTATTTATTTTATTATATATATAATTTATAAAATATTATTTATATTATGGTATTTATTTCTATATTTACTCATCTGGTTGGGTTTTAGTTATCTATTTATTTTATTATATATATAATTTATAAAATATTATTTATATTATGGTATTTATTTCTATATTTACTCATCTGGTTGGGTTGTATAAATAAATATAATAATATGTAATATATTAAATAATATTTTATAAATTAAATAGATAATTAAAACCCAACCAGATGGAAGCCCCCGGCAGGGGAGACCAGGCGGCCGAGGGTTAGGGAGAAAGGGAAAGAAACCGGCGGAGAATGCGAGCGGTATCGAGTAGCACCGCCTTCTGCATTTGAGCTCGGAGCGGTCCGTCACGGAGTTCCAGCCGCATCAGATGTTCCGAGTATTTATTGTTATTGTTGAGGCTTTTCTTGGAGCTCTACTACCACTTGAAGCAGTCATTTGTACAGTTAAAAGTTTATGTTTACCATTCGCAAAATGGCATCAGCTTTCTTTCATCATCATCATCATCATCATTTCAGCCTATCAGAAGGCCACTGCTGAACATAGACCTCCCCCAAAGATTGCCACGAAGCTCGGTCCTGAGCCACCTGCATCCATCGACTTCCCGCAACACTGCGCAGGTCGTGACTCCATCTTGTGGGGGGCGTCCTACACTGCGTTTGCCTGTACGTGGCTGCCACTCGAGAACCTTTTTTCCCCAACGGTTGTCAGTTCTGCGAGCTATGTGGCCGGCCCATTGCCACTTCAGCTTGCTGATCTTTACGGCTATGTCGGTTACCTTAGTTCTGCTGCGGATATCATCGTTGCAGCTTTCTTTGTGAAGTGATATTTAAAATTTATGAACAGTTATTAATGACCTTATTTGGGTTTCATGACGTTCGTATGTAATGAGTAACTTAAATTCCCGTTTTAATCGTTCAGTACATCGAACAGTTGAAACGCATTCATTATAGAACGCATTAAATCGTGGCATGAATTGGAACCCAACCGATGTGGCTCTTCTACCGCGAAACTCATTAGTGAATTGTCATTGGTTTTACCTAGTCTTCCTTAGCACATAGACGCACATGCCAGCCGAGTCCAGGATTTAAAAAACAGTAAAAAAAAGTAAAGTAGCTACCTATCAGTGGCCACAGCTGGGCAAAGCCCTTTCTTCTCAAATATCTGATAGGGTTTTCGGAGCCGGGTTTGGGCCCGTAATGCTTCTCTAGTGTGGGTTGGCGGGTTACACAAATCCCCGAAATATTTTAGTGGTATCGGCACCGAAGATCGAACCCAGGTCACACGCGCTTTGTGAAATTAAAGTGAGCGCATTTTAATTCTTGGCTTACCCTTTTTTGATGTACATATTATCATATATAAGCAAAGTAGCAGCCTGTCAGTGCCCAATGCTGAGCAAAGGCCTCCTTCTCAAATACGAGTATCAGAGAGGGTTTAGGAGCCGAGAAGGACCCGCCACGTTGCTCCAGTGCGGGTTAGCGGGCTTTACATATACTCGAAACAACATTCTTATTATTTCTCACACACGCAAGTTTCCTCACGATGTTTTCCTTCACCGCTGATCACGTGGCAAATACAGCACTTGCTATTAACAATTTTAGTGGTGCCGGCATCGGGGATCTAACCCAGGTCACTCGTGCTCTATGAAACTAAAGTGAGCGCCCTGACCACTAGGCTACCACGGCTCTCTGGCTACCACTGCTCTCCTCATATATTTATATGATAATATGTTCATCAAAAAATATTTTTTCTTTTTGGGTCTGGATGCAATTTATTTCTTTTGGATATGAAAAAGCAAGGAACTAAGCTAGTCCGGTACCACCAATTAAAACAGAATTGTGGATAAATTAATTAACAAAAACCAATAACAAAAAAAGTATTTCTGATAAAGCTGCCAATCCTTCATCTCATGTAAAATGTAACGTTGTAGGTTGGTTTGTACTAGAAATATTAAATCAAAACAGGATCTAGTAAAAATAATAGAGAGAGTCACAGAAAATCAGTTTATTCAATTATGGCACGTCTGAGTCAAGGTAGCTTCCTACACCCTCCCTTACTAATGTAGGAATCTCATAGTACGTTAGCTATTGAGCCTCACCCACGGATCACCTAAGTGATGTGGCCAGGAATCGTTGCAGGGTTGCGTTGCTGCCGCTGTGCTGTCAGCCCCGGCCGCTGACCGTACGCTTCCAGAAGCCGTAGGGTGTAAAAGGAAAAACCCTGAAGTTGCGCAATTTGTTGTGGGATTGAAAAAGGCGATTCAGAAGAGGCGAGCGTCGATTCGTCGCGCACAGACGTTCCTACATAATCACTACCTGACCTTCTGTAACTCAAAGTGAATATGGGGAAACATCGCTCAATTTCCCGCGGTAATGTAAAATTTTTTTACATCATTTAAGGACAGCTGTTTTGACGTGTCCAATATCCACACTAATATATAAAATTGTTTGTATGTATGTATGTTAGAACGGATTTAACAAATAGCGATGATTTTTTTTTTTTAGATTTATTTACTTTCTTTGAGCTATATTCACGGTTCCAGAAGTTCTGCTTATTGTATCCAACTTAACATAACAAATATGACAGTTTCCTAGATTGTTGGTCAATCACGTTTAAAGGACTGTAGTGTAGTGTAGTGAAGTGTAGACGATACTTCATATATCTCAATTAAAGCTAAGCCGCGGGTAAGCGCTAGTTTAATGTAAAAAATGAGATCGATTAAATGTGATGTTAACCGTTTAAAAAAAACCTTATGTTAAATGCCTGTTACTAGAACCTAATTATAATTATCGAAAAAAATTATAATTTATATCAAATAACAAACAATATTTAAGTGTAAAATAACTTAGTATATATTCGAACGATCTTAATCAAAAGGATCAACACCCAACTTCAAATACGAATTCAAAAGTAAAGAAAAACGAGTATGAATAATTTCCAGCATTGTTATCGACAAGGTTCGAAACGAATAGGCAAGCGAACCGCCCCTGTGTCTGACGTTTTTAATTTGCAGGTCTATTCATACCATACCATATAGACGTTATTTTTCTCTATGGTTTTAAAAGGCCCTTTTAGGAAATAGTTCAATTTATATACCAGATAAACAATCTTCACAACTTCGCAGGCGAATTTATTACGCTTTATGTTTATTAGTACCTTTAAAAGATACTCAATTAAATTGCATTTACGTTATTATTTTTAAATATCTTTTTTATTTTTAAAATTATCATAGCTACTTGATTTTACCGCAACAAATGTGTCCTACTAATCTCACAGTTAGGATATGACGTTAGGATAAAGGCCTAAAGAGAACGCGGACTCAAGATGGCATGTCAAAAGTTAACTAACACAACATATTTGTATTAATAATCCACTGCTGGGTTTCCTCTAAAATATTTGAATTTTTTTACTTGGTAGAACCAAGCGACGGATTTAGCTAATACTGGAGTACAGTCAAGACATCTTGTGCTTCTGCGTTTCGTTCGGTGGGTGAGGTAACCGGAGGCCCACTCATATCCTCCCCAAACCCCCTCCCTATCCCTCCCATCTCTCAAATATCTTTAAAGGTTTGCAGCGCACCCACAGCTTCTCTGCTGTTCGGAAGATGTACGTGAGCGGCTTGCTTGTTTGCCCGCTTTCCCATAAAAAAAAGAAGCCATGGATCCTGTCACTTCACTTTCTACATATTGGTATTCCCATTCCGCTTTGTTTGAGGTGGCCACATTTAAATAGTCACATAATGAAAATTAATTAATGGAACGTATATTCCCAGGTCCAAATTGGTATCTTCGACTCAATTCCGTAAGACGTCATGCCTTAATAAAAATCATACCAATCACAAGTCTACTGCTGAACATAGGCCTCCCCCAAAGATTGCCACAAAGCTCGGTCCTGACCCACCTGTATCCAACGACTTCCCGCAACACTGCCCAGTTTGTCATTCCATCTTGTGGGAGGTCGTCTCACACTGTGTTTGCCTGTACGTGGCTGCCACTCGAGAATCTTTCTTCCCCAAGGGTTGTCAGTTCTGCGAGCTATGTTCGGTTCGAGGTGGTACACGAGTACGTATACCTGGGACAAAATGTCCGATTAGGACAGTCCAACTTCGACCCAGAGGTCAATCGAAGAATCCAACTCGGCTGGGCTATGTTCGGGAAACTACGTCATATCTTCACTTCGAGTATATCACAAAACCTCAAGAGCAAAGTATACAGTCATGTATACTCATTTAATTTAATTTTCATGTAACGTTTAAGTGGCATAGAGAATAACTGCACAGTAAGAATATTCTTCTCTCTTTTTATGTTCGGTATCCGCCTTCTGGCGATATAACCTCGTGCCTCGCACCTTAGACGCTGCTATCCGTCATCGGTGTATTTCCAGGCTGGCAATTTTTTAAATAATTAATACGCCATCTAGTGGACGCCAAGGGTTTCCAATATTCATTAATATTTAATGTTTTACTTTTTGCAATATTATTTCATAGTTATGACATTTCATGTTCAAGAATTTGTTCCATTTAAAGTAGTAAATGAAGGCAATAATGGTGAAATATTATAGACATAGATTTAGTTTTCCGAAAGGCATTTATTGAAGCTTAATTATGGAGAACATTTCATAACGAATTTAATTATATAATTCATTGCCTTCAGTTCAACGTTTTCCTTTTACACCAACAGTTATTAGTATCGGGAGGTTATTTACAAGCAATTAATGAATTTCGCAACAAAGGCAGATGCTTTCGGCCTCTCTTCCATTTTCCCAATTTCCTAAGAGTACCGAAAAATGTTAAGCAATAAACTTCGTTTAATGTTTGATTATAGAAATTCGACTAAAAGCCACATTAAAGCATTAATCTGTTTTGTTTTGTTCTCATTGGAAAATATATAATAAAATAAAAAAAATTGACTCACACAGATCTAAATACTCTATTTTCACAAAGTCGTGTTGGAACAAACTAAAGTTCAAAACAACTAAAGTTGTTAGTTCTACCACGTTATATTATTTATCTGACTAACAGTTCTATATCTCTATGATATCTATTTCACTCGATATTTAGTCGTATATTGTCTCTGAAGGCATGTGTTTTCAAACAACTTCGTTTATACAATATTTTACTCGTGGTAAATTTTCTCTGTTGGGCTAAGCACTTCTCAAATATTTTTTGAGAGAGATGAAGCCGGGAATGGTTCGCTATGTTGCTCCAGAGCGGGTTGGCGGATTTCACAAGTCCTCGAAAGTTAATATTAATTAACTAATTTTTTTTTTAAATATTTCTCGAGATGTTTTCTTTCACCATCGAGCACGCGGTAAATTAAAATTACTAATAAACGGCAACGGGGCTCGAACCCAGGTCATTCGCGTGCTATGCTATTATAACGACCACTTTAAAATGACCACTAGGCTACCATCCATGGTTCTTACGGTATGGTAATTCTTTTTGATCTGAATACTAATGTGAATATTTTAATTTTTATAATCTAAGAAAGTATTGAATACAATAGGAAATATTGAATGCACCAAAAACGGCAAAACATCAAACATCATGTTACTCAAATTGAAATGTTACGGTGCAACAAGCTTAACGCAGTAAATCTCATCTATTTTGAATACATTACATGCAGCCATCTCTCAAACTCGCATATCGAAATAAACTCGATACATTAACGAATTTTCGACTTTGTATCGAGGTGTCCGATTCGGTGAAATACAATATGATTTTGAAATTACACTATGTATCCATCTCAGTTAGCTACTGTTGGTAAATATTTGTTTCACATTTGGCCACCACGCTTCAGCAAGTATGTTCTTTGGCTGTTGCTCGAATGGGCCTGCTCGTCCGGGTTGATATCACCGCCTCGCCGAATACCGGCGTGAAGTAGAGGCGTCTTGTGCTTCTGCGTTTCGTTCGATGAGTGGGGTAACTGGAGGCCCGCTCCCCCTCCCCATCCCCCTCCTCATTCTCCCTCCCATCTCACAAATACCCTTAAAGGCCGGCAACGCACCTGCGGCACATCTCGTGTTCGTGGGCAACGGTAATCATATATACCATCAGGTGAACCGATTGCTCGTTGGCCGCCTTTCCCATAAAAAAAAAAAACGACTACAAGCTTCGTCGGGAATTTAAAAACAAAATTATCCGTAAACAATACAATAAACGTTTCAGTTCAAATCACACTAGGTCTGAGCTTTACTACATGGTGTTTCGAAGTATGTTTGTGTGAGATTGAGATTTAATCTATTTTGTACAGCCGTGCGCTATTGACCTAAGAATCTCCCATCCCCTTTTATCCCTTGGGTGTCATAAGAGGCGACTAAAGACCTTGATAAATCACAATGGCTAGCGACAGATGGCGGGTTGACCATCTTGAATAAATACACATCTTATTTTATTTTTTTTATTTAGAAAACTTTATTGCCTACACCCCTTATAATTTGAGGTGACAAAGGGCGGGACAGCGAGTAGTGTTGCGCTCTGAATAAATTGATTTTTATTGAATTTAACTAGTTTTTAAAGTTATAGTAGTGACTACGTGCACTTATATGCATCGGGACACGGTGTAATTTATCATAAGTGTGGTGAAACTCAGTAAATAGTGATAACAGTGTAAAATAAGACTACTATCAGTACATAAAACTACCCTTTAATTATTTTTGTAACAGCAGAAGACATTGTGAACTTATAAACTTATTTAAACCTTTTTTATTTTTTTATATTTTTGCAAACAATTTGCATGGTGCTAAATAAGTTTTAATTAACTTACTTTTAAAAATTAATTACAACCAAAAACTGTGGCTGTCTTTATTGTGCCATCTACTGGGCATTGGTTGCGCCGCGCATTATATCGATCAATTTCAATAAAATGGCAAAGTGTGGAGCTTGCGGCCGCTACCTGTCGGCGACAGATGGCATCACCTGTGGCAAATGTGATTTTGCGTATCATCGGGGCTGTCTTAACCTGTCTGAAAAGACCAAGGTATCATCTTCATGGATGTGTCCCGCTTGCAAAATAAAGTTCCCCGTACTGGGGACAACTCTAATACACCCGCGAAGGCTCAAGATGTCGGAGACAGTAGTCCCATCCATAAAACCATAGATATAGGTTTGGAAATACGCCTGTTTAGAAATGAGCTTGGTGCTATGAGGAATGAGTTGAAAGAGGTCAGGACAGTGTTACTTTGCTGACGGACACAGTTCTCGCATGCAATAAAAATTTGGAGGAAATTGATAATAGGGTCACCAAGTTAGAGAATCGTTTTGAAGAACGCGTGAATAAGTGCGACACCAAGGAACTCGAGGATACAATTGGCGAACTAAGGATCCAACTTAATGAGAGGGATCAGGACCTTTTAGCCAACGACTTGGAAATATCTGGATTACCGGAGCAAAGGCCGAGAATGCGATTAACACCGTGATGTTATGCGCCAAAAGTTAGGTCTTGATATTGATCACCGTGAGATAGTTCATGCTGAGCGTGTCGGTACATTACGTACACCCAGCCATAGTATCACTAGTGCCCAAGATGGTACGCCTTCCGGACCACGTAGAATTGTGGTACGGATGAGTCGACGAGCGTTGAAAGACGAATTTCTACGTTCTGCACGTGTGCGGCGCTCCGTAACCACTGAATCACTGGGGCTGCCCGGAGAGCCGCGTCCATTCTATGTGAATGAGCGGCTCACTCCGGTTAATAGAAAGCTGTTTGGTAAGACACGTGAGGCAGCCAAGAAAGCGAATTGGCGCTACGTATGGACGAAGGGTGGTCGTATATTTGTGAGAAAAGAAGATGGAAAGCCCGTAACCCGCATTCGGTCCGATATAGACCTTAATCGTGTTTTTTGTTAATTTCGAGTTAGTTTTTTATTTAAATATGAATGTGTATTATATTTGCTTTTTAATAGTGAGCGTAGAATTGGGATTTTAAAACTATATTTTTAATTTTAGTTGAGTTAATTTTATGGGTAACAATGACGTGTTGTAAACATATGCATGTTGTTATACAACAGCGTAGCTTATACAACTTGTCGAAGGCGTTATTATTATTATTTTTGTAAGACTTTTCTTTTATTTAGGCAGCTCAGTATTTATATTATTTCACACAGAGAATCATGTGTTTTCTGTAAAAATATATTTTAAATTTTGTTATTGAAATAAATAGTCTTGAAGGTATTTGTGTGTGTTGCGTGTGTGTTCACAACACACGTATTCGAAATTTAATTGTTCCGTCTACCTGCGGGCTGCCGGCGCCTGCTCGGTATTTGTCATGTTTTTATTATTCCTACTCAAATATAATTTCGCGTTACTGTTCGGTTATAATAAAAGTATATGTGGTTATAATTTACACTTACATTATTTTATTGCTGCCAATTATATTTATACTTTATCAATGCTGATATTTAATACACGGATGTTATGCACTCCATACCACAATTCTGTAGAGGAAATATGGTTGTGCTTAACCGTAAATTCAAAAAGTATCGTGATCGGTACGGCTTACCGACCGCCATGGCTCAACATCGACATTTTTCTGGATGCAATAACTGACAGTATTAGCACCTTTTCATATGATTATATTCTTTTATTGGGAGATTTTAATATTAACCTACTTAACCCAGATGACACGAAGACCAAACGTTTTTTAGAATTTATAAATTATTTAAATATCCAACAATTAATTGATTCGCCCACTCATGTTACTGAAACCAGCCAAACACTTATAGATGTTATATGTACGGATGCAACTTCGCGAAAGGTGACTATTAATCATATTGACGATTTAAGTAGTCACGCCTTTCTTACGTGCGAGATATATGTAAAAAAAGATAAAATACCCCCCCGAACGATAGTATATCGTCCCCTTAATGATATTCTGCCCGATTATTTTGAACATGATCTCCAGTTAATCCCATGGACAAATATAAATGGTATGGTTAACATAAATGAAATGACGGAAATATTTAGTTCCTGGATAATACACTTATTTGACTTGCATGCTCCTATTAAATCGGTTGTATTGAGGGACCGTCCTTGTCCCTGGATAACCGAGAATATTAAATTCATGATGAACTTACGAGATGAAGCACGTAATAGATATCGATGCTCGCAGTTGCCGCACCATAAGGATTACTATAAACAAATGAAGCACCAAGTTAATATCGCGCTATACTACGAAAAAAAGGCTTACTACAATACTTTCATTAACTGCAATATTAACAACCTGAAGAAATTGTGGTCTAATCTGAAGGCATACTCGCTTCCGCCAAAAAATTATACTCAATTACCACTACAATTAATGGATCCAGAATTAATTAATGCTCATTTCCTCAACATACCAGGATCAAGTAGCGTGAGTATATCAGACTTAACGTATTTTGAATTTGATAGATTCGGCTCTGGGAGTTTTTGTCTGGAACCAGTATCTCAGGACGCCATCTTAAATATAATCAAGTCCTTAAAATCGAACGCATTAGGAGTGGATGGCATATCGATCAATATGGTATTGATGACACTCCCTCAGAGTTTGGATACTATTACAGCGTTAATTAACCGGTCAATTAGTACGAACAAATTTCCTGATATCTGGAAAAGAGCTCTAATACGTCCTCTCCCTAAGAAAGCGAACCCTGAAGATGTCAAAGATTTAAGACCTATAAGCTTACTACCTTGTTTATCAAAAATTCTGGAGAAAGTGGTATGTAAGCAAATAACATCTTATCTGGAAGACAACTGTATTTTACCTGATCTTCAATCAGGCTTCAGGAAGGGACGAAGTACGGCGACTGCGCTCTCTGATGTAGTAGGCAACGTATTAGAGGCTCAAGATGCAGGAAAGGGAACTGTACTTGTATTACTAGACTATTCCAGAGCATTTGATACAATCAATACGGCTCTACTTCTGTCCAAAATGGCTTACTATGGATTTGACCCAAACACAATAAAATGGTTTGACAGCTACCTCGAAGGACGATCCCAACAAATAATAATTAATAAAGAAAATGGCCAGAATTGTATGTCATCTCCGCAGCGGGTTACGAGAGGCGTCCTCAGGGATCTATTTTGGGACCTGTGTTGTATGCGTTGTATACATCTGACATTAGCAATTGCTTTGAAAATTGTAAATACCACATATATGCAGATGACACGCAGATATATACCTCCTTTAACCCTAGTCATGCTAAAGAAGCGATAAAAGGCCTTAATGAAGATTTAGATAGAATAGTGAAGTGGTCCGAGAGAAATTCCTAGTTTTGAACCCGTCAAAACAAAATACTTAGTTTGTGGAACTAAAACAGATAGGTAAAATTAACGACTTTGATCCTAAATTATATATTAAAGGAAGAGCATTGGAAAGGGTCGAAATGGCTCGTAATTTAGGAATTGTAGTAAGCCCTGACTTACGATTTGAAAATTACATTGCAGGTATTGTCAAAAACTGTTTCTACCGGTTAAAATCTTATATAAGATGCGTGGGTACCTAAGTATAGAATTACGGAAGAGATTATCCGACACACTAATTCTATCGAAATTTAATTATGCTGACATTGTTTATGGGCCGTGTTTACTGTCACGTACCGCACATCTTATACAAAGGGTTCAAAATGCCTGCGTAAGATTTTGCTTTACTGTGCCGCCCAGAGGTCATGTAAGTCCATTCCTCAATGAGAGTAACAGTCTTAAAATGGCTGCCAGACGCAAGCTCCACTTTGCTTGTTCTCTCTTTGGCGTTATTAAAACTAAAACCCAAAGTATCTCTACAACAAACTAGACTGGTGCCGGGAACACAATAAGTATCTCACCCGCGCTTCTTCTTACTTGTTAAGTGTTCCTCGGCATAGTTCTTCGGCTTTCAGAGGTAGTTATAAGTATGCTGCCACCCACTGTTGGAATAATCTACCTCCACCATTGCGCGATCTTAAAACATTAGGAAACTTTAAAGTAATTTAAAAACATTTAATAAACGAACAGAAGGGTACATGCTAATTTACAATCATTCAAAATTAATCTTATCTAATTAAATAATAAATAATAATTTTTTAATATTTCTTTACTGTAATTTACTGCACATTTTATTTTAATTTATTTTCTTTGTTTTCGTCACTGGCTTGCCACTGTTTCCTTAACGTCCCATAAAGAAGTTATAATTTGAATCCAGCATTCTGACTGTGTACACTCATTGTCCGTTCAACGGCATACCGCGTTCGCATATGTAGCAGTTATTTGTAGACAAAATTTATTTTAATTTGTAGTCATTACCTAATTTGATATTATCACACTTCGTTAATAACTTAATATAAATATATATATAATAACAGTAGAAGATTAATGAAAAAAAAAAAAAAAAAACTACTCGCTTACTGCCCGTCCGCTGCGCACGGACACCGGGGGCCGACTGAAAATCAGCGCTGCGACACCTCGTGGCTCATGCTGAGACGGTCCTTTCCGCCGCTTCATCACAACACACACAAATTCCTTGTGATATATTCACTTTTTTTTTTTTTATAGCACAATTTATTTGTTTTTAATTTCCTGTTTTCATTTTCCCTTTCATATTCATAGTTTGTTTTATTTATTTTTTCTTGATTTGTTATTTTATAATTGTTATGTATCGCCATATCATGTGCTGTGTTTAGATGTAAGTGAAGGAATAAATGTCTTTATGTCTTTATGTTTATGACTTAATGCCTATTGGCATTCTCTGCCAGTCAACCCATCTAATATATTAGATGCAAATGAAAAGAATGTTAGTTCTATAGATAGATACAAAATATACACAAATTATTCTTTAAACTTAACTATTAAGTATAGTATATGCTAGAAAACGAAGTAGGAAAGCATTGTAGTAAGTTATAATAGGTACGAAAAAAAAGTTTTTTTTTTATTTATTTCACATGATCGTTAAAATCTGAATACACATAAAAGAACATTCTCGAATAATTGAATTTTATGTTACATACGAGTACGTATTAAAAGTAACTGAAAATCTTATGTTTATATTTTACTACATTTCATTTGATATTCATAAATACATAGGTATATTTACGTTACAACAAATATAAAGTTCCACTGGATATTGGTTTTCAGTTACCAGACGAGTTTCATCAACAAAAATCAAATATTGTTATTAGAATACTAAGAAATTATATAATGTAGTTTTTAACAAATACGTTTAATAATTTTTTATCGTAGTGGTTCTCCATGTTATCCCAATTATGATGAATATGATAAATAATAACGTTCGGCTTTATATTAAATGTACCTGTGGCGAAGAATGGAAATTACTAAAATGAAAGCTGACACAAAATGAGCTTTATGTTACATTCACGAAGAAAAAGACGCGTAAACAATAGTTTATTATAAATGAATGCCATATCTACCTATACCCTGAACCACTTGTAAACCACCTCTAATTAAATTAAAAACAATACACTTTACACTCAAAAACAAAAACGACCCGCCATTACTCAAAATACAATAACATAAGATAATCCTCCCTAATTCAAAATGCTTGTTCCGTATCAATATCTATCCATCGTTCATGTACGTAAAGAGTCGTGTTACAGAATGAATATACATAAGTATTATCATTTTTTATTTGACATACATGACGCTGCTGATTCTCTAACTATGTCATAAGCTGAGATATTTAGCGCGTATATACCTGAGGGAGAGTGCGTATAGGATAGGAGGCAGTCACGCTATCGGATTGCGATGCTAATAAAAAAAAATCTGGCGTATCCGTTGAATTAATATTGACAACGCAAATTGTTTTACTTGTTTGAGCTATCATCATTATCATCATTATCTTTTCAGCCTATCACAAGTCCACTCCAGAACATAGGCCTCCTCCAAAGATTACTACAAAGCTCGGTCCTGAGCCACCTGCATCCTTTGACGTACCGCAACACAGCACAGGTCGTCACTTCGTCTTGTGGGGGGTCGTCCCACACTGCATTTGCCTGTACGTGGCTGCCACTCGAGATCCCTTTTCCCCAATGGTTGTCAGTTCTGCGAGCTATGTGGCCGGATTATTAAACGTGGTAGAGCCAAGCGGCGGCTTTTGCTGCTGCTCGAATGGGGCGACTCGATCAGTTTGGTACCACGGCCCCGCAGAATAACGGCGTGAAGTAAAGGCGTGTTGTGCTTCTGCGTTTCGTTCTGTAAGTGAGGAAACCGAAGACCTACTCCCCCTTCCCTTCTCATCCTTCCTCCCATCTCCTAACCTTAAAGGCGGCAACGCAGATGCAGAACCAATGGTGTTGCATACGGCAACGTCTGCCAGGCCAGCTAGTTGTATATAAATAGTTAGGGAAAAAGTTATTAGGAAAATATAAAGAATAATCATTGACCTATTAATTTCCTGTTTGAAACGTGTTGACGTCATCTGGTCACAAACCAGTTTTCACCTGTGAATAGGTCCTTACAGAGTTCGTACTCAGCGCGTGTTAATTACATCCTAATAAAATAAAAGAAAGGCTTCGCTTCAAAATTCAAATACTTCAAAATACTTTTATTACCTCAAAAATATGTATATGTATATGTATATGTATATGTATATGTATATGTATATGTATATGTATATGTATATGTATATGTATATGTATATGTATATGTATATGTATATGTATATGTATATGTATATGTATATGTATATGTATATGTATATGTATATGTATATGTATATGTATATGTATATGTATATGTATATGTATATGTATATGTATATGTATATGTATATGTATATGTATATGTATATGTATATGTATATGTATATGTATATGTATATGTATATGTATATGTATATGTATATGTATATGTATATGTATATGTATATGTATATGTATATGTATATGTATATGTATATGTATATGTATATGTATATGTATATGTATATGTATATGTATATGTATATGTATATGTATATGTATATGTATATGTATATGTATATGTATATGTATATGTATATGTATATGTATATGTATATGTATATGTATATGTATATGTATATGTATATGTATATGTATATGTATATGTATATGTATATGTATATGTATATGTATATGTATATGTATATGTATATGTATATGTATATGTATATGTATATGTATATGTATATGTATATGTATATGTATATGTATATGTATATGTATATGTATATGTATATGTATATGTATATGTATATGTATATGTATATGTATATGTATATGTATATGTATATGTATATGTATATGTATATGTATATGTATATGTATATGTATATGTATATGTATATGTATATGTATATGTATATGTATATGTATATGTATATGTATATGTATATGTATATGTATATGTATATGTATATGTATATGTATATGTATATGTATATGTATATGTATATGTATATGTATATGTATATGTATATGTATATGTATATGTATATGTATATGTATATGTATATGTATATGTATATGTATATGTATATGTATATGTATATGTATATGTATATGTATATGTATATGTATATGTATATGTATATGTATATGTATATGTATATGTATATGTATATGTATATGTATATGTATATGTATATGTATATGTATATGTATATGTATATGTATATGTATATGTATATGTATATGTATATGTATATGTATATGTATATGTATATGTATATGTATATGTATATGTATATGTATATGTATATGTATATGTATATGTATATGTATATGTATATGTATATGTATATGTATATGTATATGTATATGTATATGTATATGTATATGTATATGTATATGTATATGTATATGTATATGTATATGTATATGTATATGTATATGTATATGTATATGTATATGTATATGTATATGTATATGTATATGTATATGTATATGTATATGTATATGTATATGTATATGTATATGTATATGTATATGTATATGTATATGTATATGTATATGTATATGTATATGTATATGTATATGTATATGTATATGTATATGTATATGTATATGTATATGTATATGTATATGTATATGTATATGTATATGTATATGTATATGTATATGTATATGTATATGTATATGTATATGTATATGTATATGTATATGTATATGTATATGTATATGTATATGTATATGTATATGTATATGTATATGTATATGTATATGTATATGTATATGTATATGTATATGTATATGTATATGTATATGTATATGTATATGTATATGTATATGTATATGTATATGTATATGTATATGTATATGTATATGTATATGTATATGTATATGTATATGTATATGTATATGTATATGTATATGTATATGTATATGTATATGTATATGTATATGTATATGTATATGTATATGTATATGTATATGTATATGTATATGTATATGTATATGTATATGTATATGTATATGTATATGTATATGTATATGTATATGTATATGTATATGTATATGTATATGTATATGTATATGTATATGTATATGTATATGTATATGTATATGTATATGTATATGTATATGTATATGTATATGTATATGTATATGTATATGTATATGTATATGTATATGTATATGTATATGTATATGTATATGTATATGTATATGTATATGTATATGTATATGTATATGTATATGTATATGTATATGTATATGTATATGTATATGTATATGTATATGTATATGTATATGTATATGTATATGTATATGTATATGTATATGTATATGTATATGTATATGTATATGTATATGTATATGTATATGTATATGTATATGTATATGTATATGTATATGTATATGTATATGTATATGTATATGTATATGTATATGTATATGTATATGTATATGTATATGTATATGTATATGTATATGTATATGTATATGTATATGTATATGTATATGTATATGTATATGTATATGTATATGTATATGTATATGTATATGTATATGTATATGTATATGTATATGTATATGTATATGTATATGTATATGTATATGTATATGTATATGTATATGTATATGTATATGTATATGTATATGTATATGTATATGTATATGTATATGTATATGTATATGTATATGTATATGTTCATATGTCATACATATGTCTATTCATAAATACTACTGTCTCCATCATTAGCCTATAAATGTTTCAAACGGACTATCTCCGCTCACAAACCTCCTCAAACAACCCTCTCAAAAATAGGTTTTGGATCCGAGAAGAGACCATCATGCTGCTCCAGAACGGGTTGTCGGACTTTACATGTATTCGAAATTTGATTTTATCGCGTTTAATTTTGTTTTCATATTCCCGACGTTTCGATTGCTATACAGCAGCCGTGTAAACATACTATGAACATTATTCTGGCACCAAATGACAGTAAACAAAGCAATGAAGCGTAACACAACGTTAAAGTTAGAAGCGCCTTAAGAAGAAAGCCAAGGAGACAACAATGGATCCGAGTTTCACTTATAAACTTTAAAATTTCTTACTTATGCGGTGTCACGGAAGTATGTACAACATGGCTCTAAGAACTTTTTAATGCTCTTATATTAGCTTGACTTCTATCTAACTAAGTTAGTAGATAATGATGACAATTTTCGTCCATTCATAATCAAATGTGACATTGAAGATTTGTACTGTATGGCAAGGCGCAGTGACATCTTTTCCAGTAACAAGTCCATGTATAGTGATTTTTGTTTTCTTATTTTTTTTTTATTAGAAAGAGTGTAAACTGGCTAGCGGCTCAACGATACCGGAAATGATTACCGAGGTCCTCGTAAATCTGCAACATCAGAGGAGCTGCAGGTGTGTTGTCAGCCTTAAAGGATATTTGGGTAGACGGAGGGGGAGGGGATGGGAAAGGGTCGATAGTTTCGCTTGCCGAACGAACGCAAAAGCACAAGATGCGTCTACTACAGGACGGTATTCTTAGTGGCTGTGGTACTACGTATGCAAAAAAGCAGCAGCTTGGCTCTGCCACGTATAGGTATATGTATATGTATATGTTCATATGTCATACATATGTCTATTCATAAATATTACTGTCTCCATCATTAGCCTATTAAACTTCACTGCTGAACAAAGGCCTTCCTAAGGAAGCGACTGCAGAATGTATTTCTTAATAAATTGGCTTCCACCTATAACACCGGGCAAGCGAGATGATGCTCTTATTAGTGATGCTGCTCCCCAATAGCCAGCCAGTGAGATTTATCTACGGAAATTTCGCCGACATTCGGTCGCCAAAGATCTCGTTTATTGGCCAGCAGGGTGTGACCACGTGCAGGTAAGGATAACGGAGTGCTTTTTCTATATTTGCAAATATTCTAGACTACTTTCGCTACTGAATGTTAGTGGGCATGTGCAATTTAGATATAAAACTAACTACTGCAGTAGTGGTCACTTTTTTTAAATTAAGTATTTTTAAAACTTGACGTTTCATTGAAAATTCAAAAATAAACATTTTTTTTTTTGATTAAAAAGTAGTACAATTTATTTTAATCATAATTTTCATGCAACATCGAGCTGGAAAACATTTTTAAACTCATTTTCATCTTGTACTCAAATAAATAAGTACGTACGTAGATAAAATACATTTTACTGGAGCAAATATTCTCCAGTTTCGTGCATACGTCGCATGACCTGAGCGCTTCCAGTTGTCTGCTTTCAATTCCCACATCAATTTTACGATCCTACTTTCGGTTAACTTGGTAACACAAAAGTGAAACACGTTCTACTCGATTTAAAAACAAAATTGAAATATTTTTATCATTAAGTAATTTTAAAGTGATTGGGTGGTAAGATTTCTTTAAATCTGTACCTCATATGTACGCAGTGCATCTTATTGACTAATTATCGAGACTCTGGCGACGAACTGATGGTGGAAAATCGGATCAAAATATGCCGAGCCTTAAGCCGAGCAGAACATTAAGCTAATATTCTGTTTCTCTATAGACTCAATTTCCACAGTATAAGAGAGCGTCAGAACGAGAGATCCTTCCCAATCTTTATTGAAATTAGCGTCAATTTGAATACAATATTAACGTTAAATAACTCCATTAGTTCCAGTGTAAGAAAGTTCGCGGAATACTGATGTTATGAAACATGACGCTTTGGATTTGAATTTCAAAGCGAAACGTCACAACATGCGAACGTAAACTGCAGACTAGTTTTTCCCAGCTCGGATACAACGCCGCCGCATACGAGCATGTCATCCGATGAAATATAGCTTGCATTACGGACTGCTCTCTGAATCGAATCAAGAACTGCACCGACGCCGTTTTGTATTGGTAATGCGCGAATCAAAGGATACATTCGCACGTTAATAGTTGTCGAAGAGAACGAGAAAGAGTCTGTCCGTCTATCTGTTCGCTTTTTTCTAAAAAAAAGACAGAAGGTAGACCTTCGGAGAGCCGTATGTTTTGAACTGTAATCGGTAGAAATGTTTTATTATATGTTCTATGTACCCAGCAGACAGGTGAGTTTTGAGCAGAATTTTCTTAAGTTTGAGTTACAGTAAATAATTCTGTATATGTTGTTTTAGTTCTCGGATAGCAGAAGTCGCATGGTTCCTATACTTCACTAGATTAGGAATACCTTATTTTGGAGTGATTTTTTATACATATGTATATATACATAACAGGATTGATCTATCTATTAGTTGAGATTAGGTGATGGATGGTCGAATATATAACTGCAATTGCTAATTTTCTAAAATATTTTGAAGAGATTCAGTAACGCAATGCTATTTTATTTTGTTGATTGATGGTTTATAGTTATATAATTATTAAGTTTATCTTATTTACATATTATATCCGAAATGTATTCGGTTTTATATACAACGGGTATTCATATTTTGTGAATTTTCCAAAATTTATCATAAACTGAACCCTCTGTGATTTTTGTTCGAGAAAAAAAAACCTCGGGTAATTGAGATCAGTCCGCCACAATGTTTTTTCTTTATCAAAGATAAAATACTAATGATGTATAGCAAGTTTTACATAAACACAATGTCCCACCACAAATACCCTGACCGTACCTTACCCAAACCTCAGATGCGTTGGAGATTTATTATTTTTAACTATTCCTCAATGTAATCTCACTCTAAAAAAACATAAGCTTTAATGTTGGAAGAATGATTTTCAATTTCTTTCGGTTACATTTATTTCCCTGGTTCGATATTATTATATGCATTAGTTGGATGTGAAGGGAAATATACCATATTTTTCTCCACAGGTATACCTTACCATCGGTGAACCCTGGTGAGGCTCTAGCGTCCGTTGATAGCGGAACATGTATGTGACACCTATGTGGCACCTATGTGTAACGTATGTGTGACCTATGTGACATCTAGGTGACACAAATGTGACACCAATGCGAAAACAATGTGACACCTATGTGACACCTACGTAACACCTATGTGACACCTGCGTAACCTGTGACACCTATGTGGCACCTCTGTGACACCTGTGTGACACCCATTTGGCATCTATGTGACACCTATGTGACACCCATGTGACACCTGTGTGGCACCTATGTGAAACCTCTGTGAGTATTTTTGCAACATTTACTTAATGTCACAACACAATATTTATATATTGTATCGACTATAAATGTTGTGACATACTCAGGTATCAGTAAATAAAGATATATTTATTCAGAACACGCACCTTTATGGTAAACAATTAGGATTACACAAAGATTAGATTAAAGAAAACAGTGTTTATATAAGGAGTAAAAAAAATAGAAAGATTATATCTTTGAAAATGAAAAAAAAAAACATAAATCATAACGCAGACAGCAAAAAAATATAATCTTAAAATAACAAATTTCTACCCTACCTAGTGGTGCAATGTACCAAAAAGGACAGCCACTCGGGTATTTACTGAAATGCACCAACTTAAGTACAAACCATCCCCGGTTTGCAGTGGCATCCTATTTATAAAAACACACTACATACAATATTTACTTAGTAAATAATGTTCAACATTCGGAGATCTGTGCATAATATATTTTAGAGAGCTGTCTGCTTTTTTTTATTGGAAAGGAGTATACGTGCTGCTCGCCTGATGATAAGTGATTACCGACGCCTATCTACATATGCATATTCAAAGGAGATGCAGGTGTGTAGCCGACCTTTAAGGATATTTGTGGGAGGCGAAAGAGGAGAGGGGAGTGGAACTCCAGGTTACATCACATTTACCATACCTGCGAGGTCGTGGTACTGCCCCGGTTGAACCGGTCGATCCGCCTATATTTATATACTTATATTCGGTTCTACGACGTACAAACAATATGTTATAAGACATATAACTGATACAATAAAAAGGCTAGGAAAACTTTTCATTATATAAGTTACACGAGTATGAGATATTCATCATCTATTATATCTGAGAAACAATTCATATTTATCTGTCCGATGCAAGAGATTGCATCGTTGAACTTAATAGCTATACGGACTTGTAATCAAGCCACATACAATGTCTAGGACTATGCTATATTAATTTTCTTGATCGTAATATCACTGCTATAATTATCGTTGAGATAACAATACTTGTGTACGCAACTTGAAGAATAAAAGACCCAATCTATTTCTTTGCATTGGCTTTGCATGGAGTTTTTAAAGAATTTATTTTAATTTATGAGTTCAAATCTCTTCGAAAGAAGTATATTTTTCTTTAAGAAATAATTTTATAAAAAAATTATTTCCTCACCATTTCATTTTTTATTTCATTCTATCGCAAGTTAACTGCTGAACATAGAAGCCTCTCTCAAGGATTGCCACAAAGCTCGGTCCTGAGCTACCTGCATCGACTTCCTATGATTCCAAAGAAAAAAACACCGGGAATTATTTCCGTTTCGGGACGAAATTTCTAACCCGATAGATGTGTTCGGGATGAGAGATTTGGTTAACCATCGCATGATGGATGGAGATTTTTAAATACATAGGCAGAGGTCAAATCGAATTAGTATTTTTAACATCAAATTTAATAATAAAATTTTACAATTTTTTAATAAAAAACCGTCGTCGTTGTGCAGTTATTGTTCTATTTATTTCCTGCGTTTGGTTTTCAAACGTGTTTCAGTCTTCTAGTTTGTTACGAACTGTATTTCTTTGCAGGGTATTCTTTTACCACCGAGAGTTCACAGATATTTGTTTTTTTTTTGGTTCTTTAAATATGCATATGCATCCGGAAATGATACATTTAAACTTCCATTTTGTATTATGATAGTGGTACAAAAGGGAGGCTGTCGAGTGTCTATATATATCTGACTTACACGTGACCGAAGAGGTAAATGCCCTTCTGTTACGCTACAGAGAAATTTTGATTAACGGAGACAGATGCTGATGTCTGCGTACCCCCGAAGAGAAACAGTCACATAGGAGAAACGAGTAAGGACTAGCGTTGACCCCGAGCAGTTGCGTTTTTATAATACAGTAAAAACTTTTATTAGTATCTTTCTGGAAGTTAAACCTGTTGTCAAACATAACTATTTAACTATATACAGATTAACATAAGTTAAGCTTGACTAAGGATTGTACTAGATAAGATAAAGGCCGGCGGCGCATCTGTAGCTCCTCTGGTGTTGTGGATGCTTGTGGGCGTCAGTGATCACTTACCATCAAATGAGCCGCACGCTCGTTTGCCCCCTTCTTCTATAAAAAAAATACTAGATAATTATGATATTTTTAATATTTATTTCGTAAAAATGTTCCCCCGTGTGTACAAAAATCTAAGAATATACATGGATATTATATAATAGTTGTTGGTATACTACTGCTATACTAAAAATTCTGTCCATCCCCATCTCTGAGCCAGCGAACCACTCCCCGAGGTTTCGACAACCTGGTCGAGTAAACCGGATCCGCTTGTATCAGCATCGCTTTCTCGTGAAGCGAGGGGTAGATGTTTACGAAGTTATAGCATAGACTAACTCGGTTTCCTCTTTTTATACTATTTATAGAACTTTTGATAAGACCAGGGTTTGACTTGTATAGTAAGAGGCTAACAATTCACGGGTAAAGTAGCAGCCTATAAGTGCCCACTTCTGGGCAAAGGCCTCCTTCTCAAATACGAGTATCAGAGAGGGTTTTAGGAGCTGGGAAGGGCCCGCCACGCTGCTCCAGTGCGGGTTGGCGGGCTTCAGATATTGTTGAAATAATATTTATATTTATATTATTTATAGTAAGTCACAATATCTGGCATACCTACCAAGAAAGATTTTCTCTTACTCGGCATGTGTATAATGCGTTTTTATTCCTTGGCAGAAAATATAAATGTAATGATTTTAAGCTGCAGCTAAGGTAGCATGATTTGTGTCAGTTTTAAATAAATTGTTTTAGCGCACTCTATTTTTAAACTTAAATAACACCTTTACGACGTCCCACTATGCACAGTGCTTATTTATTTATTTAATCTTTATTTCATTCTCTTATATGAGGACACAAAAGGCGGACTTAATGCCTATAGGGATTCTTTACCAGTCAACCTATGGTGTGGTGAGATTTTGTGGTAGGCGCAACAAAGAACTTAGATAACCATAAAACTATAACTTTCACTTTAGTAATTAACAAAATAAATTACTTATAAATACTTGTACAAATGTTTCATAAATAAAATCGAATGAAATGCGTAAATTATGCTAACAAACATACATTATGTATGTATGTTTGTTTGTGTTTTAACAGTAGCAATCATAAAATAAACAGAAACATGTCACATTCAGGGTCTTCAAAAAATGCTTATGAACTAATCTTTTTAAAGAGCACTTACTGGCGCTTATCTAATATCATCATGCAAAGAATAGCAGTGTAGCCTGTGAAGGAGGAAGTGAAGGAGTTACCAATGAACCCAGTGAGGTGTGAGGGAATAGAAATCTTAATATTAGAAGAAGATCTAAGAACCCTATCATTGAATAAAGAGAGCTACTGAAATTTATCCCTGAGATAAGAAGGCGAAACTGGATCATATAAAATGGAGAAAAAAACAAGCCGAATTCTGAAATTACGCCTCAGTAGGATATTCAGCCAATCATCTCATTTCGAAAAAGGTACTCGTATTTCTGTAATTAATAATTATCTAATAGTCGATCATGTTCTAATATATTTTAAAAATAATAATAAATAGTAAACCAAATCAAAGCCGTTCGAAACGAACGTGGGCGCTTAAACAAATTAAATACCCGAAATAGTATGAACAAAGTTAGACAGTAAAGCTTTAATTTAGTTGTGGTGCTTGGTGGTGGTTGGCTTTTAAGATTGGATCTTAATGAGATCGGGCTTTACTGATTCGCTTTAATTTTAGATTAATTACTTAAGAAAAGTTTTGTTTTCTATCTCTCGTTATCTATTTCTCATATACGTTATCACTGAAATAAATAATATTTATACATAATAATCGTCATCAACTTATCACATTTTTATGAAGATATGGAATTTAAAAAAAAATCTACAAAGTGATACAAAATTCGTAATTTAAAAATGCATATCAAATATTTTAAAATAATTTATGACATTTCCATTGCGCTAGCATTAGCTTCTTTCTTCGTGCTCTAAGGGTTTTTGTGTACAAAGCCTAAGTCCTAAAAAAAACATTAACACGAACCATTGATTTTATAAACAAAAACAAATTTCGTTGAGTTTTTATTTAGAGATAACTGGTAAAAGGGAATAGTTGAAAGAAATATCACGAAACCTTTTTGTGATGAAATCTGCAATCCCCGAGATGACTACAGATATAAATATTATTGAAATCGCTGACGACTTACATAAATTTGTTTCTCGCTGAACGGGCATCGCTCGGACGCCTGATTTTTGGATAGATTCCATATTCAATAAAGCACGGTAATTTCATTTTGGCTACTCCCATTTATGACTATTCCGAAGAAAATAAACTTAATACATACATAGTATCATTGATATAAGTATATATCTTCCGGAGGGGATGACCATCTTATACGAAAGAGGGTATAGGTATGGGTATAAGTATCGTTCAGTCCATGGACATGGATTAAAAGGTGACATGATACATACATTCACAGACAGGGGCAAAACGTTAAAATTAATCTTACTATTCGTGCAATTAAAGTATTATTCCTTCTCTCAGATATTTGCCCCATGCGTGATTTTTCCCCTTAAACCCTTAGTAAAATTCCCGTGATGAAAATTAGAAAAAAATCGATAGCTAAAATCATCACCCTCAAATATGTTCAGTGGATGAGAAGAAGATTACAAATTGAAAAGGCTCACCATATTAACTCTCTCAGCGAATTTAAAAGATTACATGGATGAAATCACAGATACATCTAGTTTCTTAAAACATTACATTTATTTAATGAAATAAACAAATAATTAGAAATATACGGAATATATTCGGAAGCCTTTGTATGAATAATTAACGTGTCTTTTAGCTAAGAAATAACATTGTGAACAAAACCATTACGTACTCTAAGATTATACGCGAATGAAATCGCGGGCAAAAGCTAGCTAGTTAGAGATAACACAAATTTAATCTTCCAACGTTTCGTAATGAGGTTCCTCTGGCGGAGAAGAAAGAGGCGAAAGAATCTCCTTAAACATATTTTTGTTTGTTAGTTTTATATGATTAATGATAAAAAATGAGTGAAGATTTCGTAAGGTGAAAGCGGACTGTTAGTTAAAATATGTAATTAAATTAATACGTATAATTAAAATGAGTTGTGAAACTAGTACAAGAGATAATATACTTATCAATATGATGATGTTTCACTAACTCACAACAATCGCAAGAACAAATTATAATAATCAAATAATGATAAAATCTCTTTTATTCACACGAACACTACAAGTTTGAAATTAAACTATTATTTACGGATTTTATCGCGTTTAATTTTACGACGTGATCATTAAAACTAAAATGAAACGCGATAAATTCCGCAAATGATAGTTTAATTTCAAATGATAAAATTATTATCAATTTAGAAATGTACGCTTAGTAAAAGTTATTCATTCAATACATTTAGAATATTGTATGGTACATAGCAATAGTATACAAATGGTAATTCGCTAATGAATTTTGGTGAAGCCGAGTAGCATCGGTTTAATTCCATTGTACGACATATCACAAAGCGTTTTACCCGTAATGAACTGTGCCACGTATTGTACGACTGTAATTGAAGTTAATGTATTTAGCGCATAAAATGTGTGCATTTATAGTAGCGAACTCAGTCCCGTACGTCACCGGTTAGTCTATCCATTTATTTTTATTAAAACAAAACTTTATTATTACTTCAATTAATTAGTTGAACAAAACATCAAGATAAATAACACGAAATAAACAGTCAGTCACAATCACAAAACAAAATAACAACCAACACTAACATATGGAATTCCATTTTAGCCCCCGCCGCTTAGCTCTACCATGCTTAAAAATATATAGGTAATCTATTCTATTATATATAGGTAATCTAATCCTGCTTCGCTTGACTACCTTAACTACCCCAAAGCACACTCTCTGTTTTACCCAAGGTTAGCTGGTAGAGCATGCCGTATAGCATTAAGCTCGCCTTTTGTACAGTTTTTTGGTGCAAAAAAGAATAAAATAAATAAATAAAAAGTGAAATACTGAGCGAGTATAGTTCTAGGCTATTCAACGTAGTATGCAAAGGATACAATGCACCTGTCACCTTCAATAGAAGTTGTTGGTGTAAATGAGCGACGGTAATCAGGCGAACTATTAAAACGTTTAAAACACCGATTCAATAAAAGTAACCAATAAAAAGTGTTTCATAATAAATCTTTACAAAGTAAAAAAGACAACCAGACGCCTAAAGGGGCGACGTGAAAGATCACATCGCGACAAATTGATATAATTTATTTACCTTAGTCGGTTTTTAGAAAGCAGTCTCTTTATTAACATTTCCATTGTCTAGGTTCCTCGGTATAAAGTAAAATTTTAATCGTCTTTAATCAGATGACTTCTCTGATACCAGTGTTTTGTGATCAGGACAGGACCGCGGTGATGAGCATTTTCACTAAAACCTCCATAGATGCTTATATCACCGTCGTGTACGGTGGTATACGGTGCTGTCTCATTAAAATCATCACAGAGAATGATTATTCCATTGAAATTAAACTATTATTTACGGATTTCGTCGTGTTCAGTTTTCATGCTGTTTCGGTAGCTAGCTGAAATAGTATATTGTTTCAGAGTGCTTGTGATTGTGTGATGTGGATCTGTGACGAGACACAACTGGCCGCCGAACTCCAGCATGTCAAGGAAGTCTCGAATGTCTCGAAATAATATTTTTTATTATTTATATCTTTTTTTATTTAGGCTCGAACCCAGGTTCTATCCCGAATCGGACTAGCGCCCTGACCAATAGCCTATCGCAGCTCTTAAATCCATATAATTTTCAAATATGTTTTAAGTATTTAATATAACGTTTAATTAAATGTTAACGGTCTGTTCATTTGTTGGTTAAATCGAACCTTAAAGTGTGATATATGCTGTCAATTTGTCGGAACGATATCTTTATCAATGCTGTAGCTGATAGTGCTTGTTGTATTTATGAATCTTGTTATTTCTTTGATGTCACTAAAAGTGCACCTTCTAAAGAAAATTTAATTTTAAGGTACTTTTATTCGTAAACCCAAACAAAGATGGGCAGTGAATTTTATTTTTATACGTGGTAGAGACAAGCGGCTGCTTTTGTTGCCGCTCGAATGGGCCGGCTCGACCGATTTAGTACCACGGCCTTGCAGAATACCGGCGCGAAGAAGAAACCACTTGAGCTTCTGTGTTTTGTTCAGGAGGCTCAACCCTTCCCGATCCCCCTCCACATCCACCCTCCCATCTCCCAAATATCCTTAGAGATACTTGAATGTACGTGCGCGACGATAATCACTTACCATCAGGTGAACCACTTGGTCGTTTGCCGCCTTTCCCATAAAAGAAAAATATCTGGTATTGGACGCTAATGTATTGCCAACAATTGGATGGAAAAATATTTATATCCGAAATAAATGCCACTGAAGCACAATATAATCCTACAATGGTCACAGCGGTTCACGAGGTAATGATGCGGCAGACAAGCTTGCCTGGGGCGGGTCTGTTCGGTGCCCTGTTGGACCGGAACCCATCATCCCAATACCCTTTGGGCACGTTCGCTCAGAAATACGAAACCGCACCAGGAGCCAGCATGCGCAACTATGGACAAACCATGTAGAATGCAGACAGGCTAGGGAAGCCCTTCCAACGGTTAATAATCGCATAAACAAGATTCTACTACGCCTGAATAAGCCCCAAACTCGGATAGTAACTAGCACCATAACCGGACATGGATATTTTAACAAACATCTGTTTACTATATGTGTTACAGACAGCCCTCTATGCCGAGCGTGTATGAAGGAATAAGAAACGACGGCCCACGTCATGTTGCTGTGTCCGACGGTCGCGGAATACAGGGCTAAGTACCTCGTAACGTAAGTAACTTTGAGGGTTTACTGAGTTTCCTTGAGGAGCTCGGTTGGCTCGAATAAATCATATTCCTGCCCACACGCAAAATATGCGCATAGTCGTGGAGTTGCAGATACCAGGCCGTCATAACATAACATAACATATGCCACTGAAGCTTTATTTAAATCTATAACTTTCAATGGTTAGTATCGTTTAACATTTAAATCGACAGTTGAATTTATGAAACTATGCTACATATGTTCCTCGAATAGATATTTAACATTCAAGATATTCTCTTATTGTGTTTATTCAGCAATGTCGAGCAGCGTAATCTTCCATCCCCTTTCTATACATTCTATCTACTGGAGAAGCAAAAAGTGGGTTCGAGTAGTCTGTTTGGCAACGTTGAGCCGTGCAAAATGAATCTCTCTGCAGACCCCTCTGGGGGGTCAGGCGCGGGTCGCGGTGTGTTTAACCGTATTGTAGTGATGTTATATGCAAACACGAAGAAAATGTATGTATAATTTACTGAAATAATATTATGTTTTTTAAGATAAACCGAATGTTACACTCTATACATTATACAAGTTAGTGGTGATGGTAATCGTCTATATACACAGAATAATAATCGATTCTCCAAGTCATTTACAACCTGTCCCTCAAATCGTAGCTGTCGTGTACAGCCCAGTTAATCAACGGACGTTGCAGGGAGTAAGAAATTCAATCTCATTGTAGACTAAACGTAAGGTGAAATTTAACACGAAGCTATAAGTTAAAGTTAGAAATAACTACAATTTACAGCATACGAGTATGTTAGATGTTAATGTAAACATATAAAATGTTCAAATTGAGGGTTATTTGAGGTTTCTTAATGACGTTAATATCGATAACAAACAATAATAAATTACATGTTCGGAGGCCCACTCCACCTCCCCATCCTCCTCCTCATCCTCCATCCCATCTCCCAAATACCCTTGAAGGTCGTCAACGCACCTGCAACATCTATTGTGCTTCAGATGTACGTGGGCGACGGTAATCACTTACCATCAGGTGAACCGATTGCTCGTTTGCCGCCTTTCCCATAAAAAAAATACATAAATATGTATATATAATCAGGGTTTCTTTCGCCTGCCTTTAGTCCGCCAAAGGAACTTCATTACGTAAAGGTGGAATATAGTAAAATAATATGTATGGCCACACGAAATTATCTTCCTTACTTCGAAGAATAAAGAAATTCCATTAAACTCTTTTAATTTATTAACTAGGCCCCTGATGTGTACGATACCCCAGTATCCTGGGTGTGTTAGACGGTTCATCTAATTGTAAGCTTTCACTCGGTACTGTAAGATTTCAGCATTTACTGAGCAGTGGGTTACGGCAAAAAGTCACAAGAAAATTACACAGCAATCCATTAACTACTAACTATCTGAGTTTTACTTCGAGAGAACGTTTACGATTTACATCTATCAACGCTAAGTAGAAGAAAAGGGGTCTATACAGTTTGCTTAATCTATCGAGACGACCGCATCATGACATAATTAAAGCCCTATTGCCCAACTTTGTTGATAAAATGTTAACGCTCTGAAATTTGATGATAGCGTTAAGTTTAACATGTTGTGACAATTAAACCTACATATATATAAATCTTTACTTAATTTTACTACTTACATATTTTCGGGAGTATAAGGGAATATTAAATAATGCAACTGGAATATTAACTTTGACGATTGTATTTCGACTACGATAGAAAAAGGCAGGTGCATTAACAACATAGACGCCACGATAGCACAGTGGTTCGAGGATCTTCCTTCGGATCAGGAGACCAGAGATCGATTCCCAACGTGCTTGAATTCATGAGTTTTACGAAGCTTATGTGCGATTTCTATTCTTGACTTGAGCATTAAGACAACGACAGGCTCATCACGTTGTCCCAAATAAGATCTAGTGAAAAACGAGTTGAAAGGACTAAAAATATATAAATCCTCTGTCCACCCCAGTATTGAGTACACGATCGAGAGAGCTTATAATTGATACACTTCATAAAACTATTTCTTGTCGCAAAACGTCGAGAAATAATCACTACAAAAAACCTGAATAAAACAATGTAATGTAAGTATTAGACTAGACATTTGCATCCTCTGATAGTCAAACAAGTGCAAATACATACCGCCTAAAATCGTTCGAAATGAATCCTTACTTTGCGTGATATTTTTTTATGTACTCTAAGCGAGGGTTTCGTTCTTAAAGGGGTTCGGATAGGACGTGACTCTTCTATTGATAACGTAATCACCTCGATTTATTTTGTCGCAATGTTTATTACAATCGTCGGGATAAACTTATTTTAAAATGCAGGAACAAGATATTGATTGTTATAGCTCTTGAAGGTTTCAAGAGAAATTACAATGATTTCATATGTTTTATATGTCTAATATATAATGATTTCTTGTATTTACAACGAACACTGCATTTGAAATAAAACTAACATTTACAGATTTTATCGCGTTTAATTATGTTTTTATATTCCCAAAGTTTCGATTGCTTTACAGCAGCCATGGTCACGGGAGGACTGAGGTGTTAGACCTCCAAATGTCATAGTTAACTCGGATTACCTTTATCTTTTACTTATTAATTTTGGTCCGCTCGACGCAGAACGTGCACACAGTCACACAGTATCTTTAAGGCCGTGCAGTGGTAGACTTGGTTTAAGATTTAATTTTGATACCGATTCTTGCCAAAGATGATTCGCGAGGCCATTAAAATTTCCAAACATCCTAATTTCATTAGAGAAGACGGCTGGGTGCTATAAAGATAGGTTGTGGAGTGGTATGCTTGGTTTTAGATTTAACTTTGTTTATTACTGGATCCCAAGCTGGTGGTAGCACCCAGCCGTCTTCTCTATTGAAATTAGGATTTCCTAATTTCGTTTCTTTTTATAATTTTTAGTTCATTTCATAGTCTCACGAATAACCCTTGGCAGGAATCGGTGTTCTTTTGCGACGATTTGTGGTCTATCAAATCGAAGCTATTAGAATTTTGAATTACTAACACATCAAGAAAAGCTATCGAGTTATTTTCCTTCACTTTGGAGTTTATGGAATTTAAGGCATTTAGAAAAACAGTAATTTTGTCTGATGGTATAATTGTGAAAGTGTTATTTACATACCTCATATCGAATCTTGAATTTACAGGAGAGGTATTAAGGGTCAAGGCTCAAAGTCTTCCATGAATATATCGGCGACAATGGGAGATACTGGGAAGCCCATCGCCACACCGTCTTTCTGTACTTACTACTACTTTTTTTAAAATTCTTCCATCCTCAACATTTAAAATTTTGTAAAAACTTCATCTTGACAAATCAAGTTAAGATAATAATATTATATATAACATTATAATAACATTACACATTGTCGTAGATCAGATAATTGTAATATATTTATTAAGGATGTGTCAAATATTGTAAATAATCGATTTACTTACAATATTTGATTAATTTTTGTATTTGACATGAAAAGACAAAAAAAAATTGTACACGAACCTGGCAACGTGGCCCGTCACTTTCTTTCTCCTGGAGTCGCTAAGATTGCTGCCAGAAGGAAAGCCAGTAAGAAGCAAGAGAATCCATGGCTACGCATAATATCTGCCAACTACAATAGGTATATACATAATTGAGGGTCATTTATGAAAAACAGATTTCATGTGTATGAATATAGACGATATTTCAGTAGTTCTTGATTTAATGTTGTAATGTAAAAAAAAAATACCGGCCAAGTGCGAACCGTGAGTCACTTCGGAATACTTGGCGCAAGCCATTGTTTAATTCATGGTTCAATTAATTAATAAGTTTTATGCTATCTTAAAAACGGAAAACACTTACCCGTTTTTTAACTAAAAATAAACTAAAATAACTATAGAAATTTTCTTAAAAGTGGATCCTCTATTTTGTTCCTTTTTTTATTTTTGTTTGGGTACTCGGTTATTTTTATTTGGGTAGTACTAGTAATTTATATCCAATGAAAATTGTTAAATACTGCTCTTTTAATCTAGAACAGACGGTAGGACGGAAAGTTTGGACGTGAGAAATAGTTGAAGGCTTAGCAATAGTACTCTGTACGACACCCCAAAAACTACCTTTTACTTAAACCAAAAAAAAGTAAGCTTAGAGACATTCGTCATAACAACTAAAGTAATGTGCAGTCATATTTCTTGACACAAGTTTTTCTCCCGCAAAGGATCCGTTTATCATCAGCTGTTATCGTATTACTTCAGAACGTGAGTTTTGTTTCACTGGTTATTTTTTTCCACCCTCTTTTGATCTCAGATGGCCTTTATTGCAACAATTTAGATTTGAAATATTATACTATTTTATGTAATATCAAATGGTGTGTTATTTATTAAAGTTATTTGTGCTTATTTTCTGTTTATGAATAATTTTATTATACAACTTTCTTTTCATTTGCAATAATATTCATGTTACTAGCCAAACAAAAAAGTTATATTGAAACAATTTTAGATTTTAGTAATACAGCATCCCTTCGGGCAATTTTAGTGTATACTGGATATAGGCGTCTCCCAGAAAGCGCTATCAAGAGCCAGTATATATTTCTTGGAAGGTTTGCTCATACTGGACAAGCCCGTTAGGTGAGCGCAGTGCCAGTACTCTTGCACTAAAGTTAAAAATAGCAGCCTGTAACTTGGGCAAGACCACTGCTGAATTCTCAAATATCTGATGGAGCCGGGAATGGGCCGGCTCAACCAGTTCGGTACCACGGCCTTGCAGAATATCGGCGTGAAGTAGAAGCATATTCTGCTTTTGCGTTTCGTTCGGTGAGGAGGCCCACTCCCCCTCCCCATCCCCCTCCTCATCCTCCCTTCCATCTCCCAAATACCCTTAAATACCGGCAACGCACCTGTAGCATCTCTGGTGGTGCAGATGTACGTGGGGGACGGTAATCACTTACCATCAGGTGAACCGATTGCTCGTTTGCCGCCTTTCCCATAAAAAAAAACATCAGATCCTCTCAATTTTGGAGCTTGTTTCCAATATGCAATAATTAAAAAAAATCAAATTATCGTTGGCGTAAAAGTTTAAAAACCATAATTGAAACTTTTATTGAAAATAGATTGCGAATGTCACGTTTTGTGCATAGGTAGTCTTAAACAATAAAACTACTTACAACGATTATTTAACATTGTTTTTGTCAAACATCGTATTAGTCTTATGCACTATTTTGGAAAAACTTTCTGAGGAGAAATTTTGTGAAACGTGAACTTTTGAATGATAACGCTATACGTCCGGAGCGTTTAGCATTACGTTCTGGTTCTTAGGTTACTTAGAAAATCAAATTATATCGCATGTCGTTCTAATTTTGAAGACAGTATTTTTATGTGCTTAACTTAGTCAAGAAGAAAAGGTAAACTATTTATAATTATCAATTCCACAATGTTACTATGGAATAGTTACATCCTTAGAGATAGTAGAAGAGTTAAAAATAAGATTTTGTAAAAATGAGACTAATAGGCGAAGATATTTTCATCTACAAATCAACAAGATATCTTTATGTTATAAATGAGGGGAAACCAGGCTATAAGAACTTCCAATGACAAGAGAAAAATCAAGAAAATTTTAACTATCACAGACAAAATGCCCATACAGGACAAGATGGACAAGGAAGAGAATGGTATAATGGAAAAGTGGGAGTTGGATATAATGAACAAAGAAGCGGTATTAAGCAGGGATCAGGATATGGTGCATATCAAAGACAAGGACCTAACAGTTTCTTTAAATATCGAAGACTTAACAATAGATGGAGTGGATTCCAGATATACAATGCCAACAAGAGGAGCACTTTTCAGTTCAGTAATAACATAGATAACATATGCATAGATTGACGTCGAATTTCAGCTATGCTTTGAGAAGTAAAACGATTATGCAAACAATTTATTATGCAAAGCATCATATCAATCTAATGGTCTGACATAGAGCAACTTTCTGAGGAGAAATTTTGTGAAACGTGAACTTTTGAATGATAACGCTATACGTCCGGAGCGTTTAGCATTACGTTCTGGTTCTTAGGTTACTTAGAAAATCAAATTATATCGCATGTCGTTCTAATTTTGAAGACAATATTTTTATGTGCTTAGCTTAGTCAAGAAGAAAAGGTAAACTATTTATAATTATCAATTCCACAATGTTACTATGGAATAGTTACATCCTTAGAGATAGTAGAAGATAAAGATTAAATTAATAGAAGATAAAAATAAGATTTTGTAAAAATGAGACTAATAGGCGAAGATATTTTCATCTACAAATCAACAAGATATCTTTATGTTATAAATGAGGGGAAACCAGGCTATAAGAACTTCCAATGACAAGAGAAAAATCAAGAAAATTTTAACTATCACAGACAAAATGCCCATACAGGACAAGATGGACAAGGAAGAGAATGGTATAATGGAAAAGTGGGAGTTGGATATAATGAACAAAGAAGCGGTATTAAGCAGGGATCAGGATATGGTGCATATCAAAGACAAGGACCTAACAGTTTCTTTAAATATCGAAGACTTAACAATAGATGGAGTGGATTCCAGATATACAATGCCAACAAGAGGAGCACTTTTCAGTTCAGTAATAACATAGATAACATATGCATAGATTGACGTCGAATTTCAGCTATGCTTTGAGAAGTAAAACGATTATGCAAACAATTTATTATGCAAAGCATCATATCAATCTAATGGTCTGACATAGAGCAACTTTCTGAGGAGGAATTGTGTGAAACGTGACTTTTAAATGATAACGTTTAACTTTCCGGTTCATACAGAGAAAAACAAATTTAACCGCATGTCGTTTTAATTTTGAAGACAATATTTTTATGTGCTTAGCTTAGTCAAGAAGAAAAGGTAAACTATTTATAATTATCAATTCCACAATGTTACTATGGAATAGTTACATCCTTAGAGATAGTAGAAGAGTTAAAAATAAGATTTTGTAAAAATGAGACTAATAGGCGAAGATATTTTCATCTACAAATCAACAAGATATCTCTATGTTATAAATGAGGGGAAACCAGGCTATAAGAACTTCTAATGACAAGAGAAAAATCAAGAAAATTTTAACTATCACAGACAAAATGCCTATACAGGACAAGATGGACAAGGAAGAGAATGGTATAATGGAAAAGTGGGAGTTGGATATAATGAACAAAGAAGCGATATTAAGCAGGGATCAGGATATGGTGCATATCAAAGACAAGGACCTAACAGTTTCTTTAAATATCGAGGACTTAACAATAGATGGAGTAGATTCCAGATATACAATGCCAACAAGAGGAGCACTTTTCAGTTCAGTAATAACATAGATAACATATGCATAGATTGACGTCGAATTTCAGCTATGCTTTGAGAAGTAAAACGATTATGCAAACAATTTATTATGCAAAGCATCATATCAATCTAATGGTCTAACATAGAGCAACTTTCTGTGGAGGAATTGTGTGAAACGTGACTTTTAAATGATAACGCTATACGTCCGGAGCGTTTAGCATTACGTTCTGGTTCTTAGGTTACTTAGAAAATCAAATTATATCGCATGTCGTTCTAATTTTGATGACCACATTTTCATGTGTTCATTATTTTTATCTTTCGCTAATATCGAAAATTGCGACAACGTCGCAGAATTGCAATTAAGCTTTTTCTATCAATTAAAACATCACAATATCAAGCTCGCATTCTTTTTCAAAATTCCATGACAAGTATTGGCTATGATGAACATTGTCTTAGCGAATTCCGGTCAGTCAAATTAAAAGTAGCCTTTAAACATTTTACGATTTTTAAATTACTTGACACTTTTTTAACAATGATTATTTGATTTACTTTTCAATTTTTTACGTCTTCGCTAAAATCAGAGAAAGATGAATTTTAATATATTTTCGTTTTAAAAACTAGATAGCTTTTTTTAACGAAATTATAACATAGCTAATGCTATCAAAATATTTATTTCAGATGGAAATACTGTGGTAATTATATTCAGTTAATCTTTTTTACGCGTTTCGGGGCTCATCCATCAAGTAAAAAAAAAATTATATCTGAGAAAATTAAACTAATGAAGAATTGCTTTAACGTGTCATAATAATACAATTTCGTTTGTCGATGTCATGTGTAATTGTCAGAATCAGTATAACAATTATGACTAGTCTGACCATAAACATGTTAACAATTTATAACTGTAAAAGTGAAACTTCTGTACCTACGGTTTACTCGTAATTTTGGAGATTTTGTTTTGTTTTTGTCACCCGTAATCATCATCATCATCATCATCATCATCATCATCATCATCATCATCATCATCATTTCAGCCTATCAGAAGTCCACTGCTGAACATAGGCCTCCCCAAAGATTGCCACGAAGCTCGGTCCTGAGCCACCTGCATCCATCGACTTCCCGCAACACTGCGCAGGTCGTCACTCCATCTTGTGGGGGTCGTCCTACACTGTCACCCGTAATGTTGAAGTTTAAATCTTTATTTTTGCAGAAAATACAACAGCCCTTATCCAAAATCTAACACCATATTTAAATCCCTTAAAAGATAATTTACTCTATCGGTGTACAAAACTCATTTGATTGTTCTGGCATCAAAATCAAACTTGTAAAACAATTTCATATTATAATGTTCTTTTTTCAGAAAGAACAAAAGTTTTAAATTGGAAATGACACACAACAGCTTTATGAATAACATTAACAATAACCATTGCTTTATTAAATTTACCTAAAGTTATTAGTGTAGAGAGTGTTAGGATTATCACTTTAGATCATTGTAACGAATTTTACGATAATAATTTACAAATAAGCTTCTACCAGGTAGTTCGGGAATCAATTGTAACAATAACTGAGCAGAACGTTTTAAAAATTAGTAGATGAATATTATAGTAATTGATATTTGATATATTTCTTTATTTATTTATTTTAGGATTACCAACAAGGTAACACATAACAAAAAAAATATAAAAATGTTTAGAAAAAAGCATGTGGCTTTCCGTGTTTCCTTAACAATAGATACAGTCCAATGAATATTAGTATTTTACAGATCTATTACTTATATAAAATTACACCATAGTAAGTATAATACGCTACAACTTGACAACAATATTAGTTGAAACAAAGCAAAGTAAGGAGGATTAATAAGATTTAGATTTTCACGTATAAATTATTGTGTAATGCCCTCCGTATTTTACTTCTAAGCTCAGAAATTTTCGTTGAAAGTATGGCCTTAAATAAATTAATAAATTTCTTCTTAATATTCACAATACTTAATTTTGTATTATAGGGGTAAGAAGAAAAATGTTATTGATTATGTTAAGGATCAACATTTTAAATCTAGCACATGTACATACTTTAGATACAAATATACATACATAAATATTTTCTCCCACGTTCTATTGCGTAATTTTGAGTTATTTTTTTTATAGGAAAGGCGGCAAACGAGCTAGCGCTTCACCAGATGGTAAGTGATTACAGTCGCCCGCGTACATCTGCAACAACAGAGCTGCTGCAGGTGTGTTGCCGGCCTTTAAGGGTATGAAGCCAGTATTTACTTTTTAAATTCCAATGAGTACGTAAAGCGTTTTCACTTTGTTTTTAACTACCTACCTAACCTACTACTGGAGTAGGCTAATGTTTATTCACAAATTCTCAATAAGGATCAAACTGTTTCGATGGTTTTCGTTTAATCGTGTTGATTTTATTTATGTTTATAAATAATCTACCAAAAAATGTACCCTATATTATGGCTTTAAGCCTTTTACTGGTTTAATTATATTGGATAAATAATAGCATTCAATATTGAATAATCATTGAGATTCAGTCAATTTCTTTTTTTTAACCATAATCCAACCGCTTCGAGTAACTCGCCGGAAAGAACTTAACGAGCAGCAAGGGATTGCGATTTATGCGGAATTGGATGCATTGTTTCCAATTTTGTTATAGTTAATGGTTACCGATAACAACCCAAGCTCAGCTCAGTCTTAAAGAGTTGGTTTTAAACGGAAACAGATAGAAAGAAATTTATATCTCCTATTACACATTATTTCATTGACGACGATTTTCTAGTTTTAATGGACATTTTGAAAAAGTCACGATTTCATTTTGGCGAAATTAGAAAATTCAAATTAACTTATGAGCAGTAAAATATAACTAAAGCCGAGCTTTCTGTGTAGTTGGTTTTTTGTTTTATTGTTAAATATTCGTCTATTATAGATATTTATATCCACTAGTGAACAGATAATGATATCATTATTAAGTCCACACCAATGGGAGCTCTTTCTAAAATCGCACACAGAATCCAGCATAGGTTTTATTAGGGCTAAACATACTGGGCAGCTTAGCGATACTGCGTCAATACACCAATGGGAGCTCTTCGAATGCTGATTGCGTCTACTCGAAATATATTTATTATTCTCAGACGTGCAGGTTTTCTCTGGATGTTTTCTATCGCGAATTTAAAAATCAAATTAGTAGTTTTAGTGATGCCCTCCTGTTGGATCAAATGTCCCTCAAATACTATAAAAATTGAACCAAACGTTTAGTCCATGAATAAAACAGAGATAAATCTAGGTTTCTGCCGGAATTTTTTGTCAGAAATAATATTTTTGCCTTACAAATCTCTGTTGCGGATAATGACATACTCGAGGCAGAAACATCAAAGAAACAGTGCTCTTTGCATGAACCGTAAGCACACGTTTAAATATAATGTGGGAAAATTGCGTGGGCTAAAATGAAACGCAGCTGATATTAATATCAAGGAGCAATATCATTCATCATTTCATTTCAGCCTATCACAAGTCCACTGCTGAACATAGGCCTCCCCGAAAGATTGCCACGAAGCTCGGTCCTGAGCCACCTGCATCCATCGATTTCCCGCAACACTGCGCTGGTCGTCACTCCATCTTGTGGGGAGTCGTCCTACACTGCGTTTGCCTGTACGTGGCTGCCAGTCAAGAACCTTTTTGAATATCATTCAAGTCTATAAAGTAATCCGTAATAATGTATATAAATTTTCCATTTTTTCAGAATAAATCGGATCACTTTACTATAATAACATTTAATAACAATATAACATTTACATAATAACATAGTGAAAATCTGTTGTCGTCTGACCAATGTTAGAATAACTGTCTCAAACATACCACACGCAGTTGGCAGCCTGCTTAAAATCCTGATTCGTTTACTGCCATTGTTCCTTCTTCCTCGACTTTTTCTTGGTCCTACACCGCTTATAGGGTCTTGGAAGGGTGGATGGAGGGGAAGTGTAGTGTCGTCATTACAACACGCTGTCAAGAATGATAGCCTCGGCGGGGGACCTTACGGACGGCTGGCGATTAGGCACCACTGGACACACCACGGCTTATATCTTAGAACAACTCAAAAGCTTACGTTCATAACGACATATGTAGAAACACGTTAACCAAACTCTTGAATTCAACTGCATGGTAATAAATGCAGGCCCCCGTGTCATGCTTCTCCTGAACGAATTTACTTTTGGACCTTACTGAAGTATAAAACATTTAACTTTTCCTCTATTGAGGTAGAATGTAAATTTTGGTTGTTTCCACGACAACGTGCCCGTACATTATGTCGAAATGTATTTAAATAAACATTTGCACCTCAAAGTTGCTTAACTCTGACTTTCTTCATGTTAAAACATTCACAAATTTGGTAAACTTTGCTACTTACGAAGTGAAATTCAAACCTGCTTGCAATATTCACGACATCAGTAACGTAATTTCATTTCATGAAATATATGCTGATATTGTGAAAATGTAACAATGAGTTCATGTGAGTTTCATTGACACTAACAAGTTGCGGTAAACATTGGGATAATATTTGCTAGAATACTAAGTATGTAAGTGAGGTGGGAGAATTAATTAAAGTAAACCATCGTTGCAGTAACTGTGTCAGTTTGTTAACGAACATTCCTAATAAGATAATTTGATAACTGCGGATTTGGTTAACGTATGTGTTTTATGTAAAATTGTGTAACCGAAGACATTGGCGCTAACATTAAAAAAAATTATTATGTTATGACCACACGGTAGAAGGGAAAAAATATACGATTTTCTAATTCTAAAATATAAATATTTTCCTGTTAGGTTCTCATCATCATCATCATCATTTCAGCCTATCAGAAGTCCACTGCTGAACATAGGCCTCCCCCAAAAATTGCCACGAAGGTCGGTCCTGAGCCACCTGCATCCATCGACTTCCCGCAACACTGCGCAGGTCGTCACTCCATCTTGTGGGGGGTCATCCTACACTGCGTTTGCTTGTAAGTGGCTGCCACTCGAGAACCTTTTTTCCCTAGCAGTTGTCAGTTCTGCAAGCTATGTGTTAGGGTCTGCTGGAAGAAATTTCAATGTATGGAATAAGTAATGCCCTTGTACAAATACTGTTTTAATGTTTTCATGCCTTTTTGTGTGTAAAAAAATATATATTAATATTGATTATGTAGTAGAGATATGTGGCGGTTTGTGCTGCTTGAATGAGCCCGCTGGACCGGGGTAGTACCAAGAGCTCACAGAATACAGGCGTGAAGTAGAGCCATCTTGTGCCTCTGCGTTTCGTTCGGTGAGTGAAGTAACCAGAAGCCCCCACTCTCTACTCTCACTAGAGGAGTTCTCCAACCCCTCTTCATATCATCTCTCCCATCCGCCAAATATCCTTTACAGACTGCAATGCACTTGCAGCTCCTTTGAATTTGCAAATGTACATGGATTAAGGTAATCACTAACCTGAAACTTCTAAAGATGCTCATTTTAGAAGTTTCCAGTTTTAAATTCAAATATTTAAATGACCATGATGAGATGGCTTGTTTTTTGCAATTTAAATTTAATGCTCCGGTTCAGAATGGAAATATATCTAAATTTCTTTAATAGCTGCTTTATGTATGTATATTTTATTCTATACCACAAAAACACAAATAGATTATTGAAAGAAAAACTTAAAGACTACAAAAAGGTCGTGTTATCCCCAAACACCAATCTCTTTCAGACAACCTTAAGACTAATGAAAAGTTTGACTATTGGACAGTGGGAGGAGGTTCAAATAGTAAGCTTACTAATCTTACGTATATGTTACAGCAATATTTTATATTGCTGTAACATATACAGCACGGCGGCTTTAGCTGCTGCTCGTATGGGCTGGCACGACCGGATTGGTACCACGGCCTCGCAGAATACCGGCGTGAAGTAGAGGCATCTTGTGCTTCTGCGTTTCGTTCGGTGAGTGAGGTAACCAGAGGCCCACACCCCCTCCCTATTCCCCTCTCATCTCCCAACGACCGGCGACGCACCTGCAGCATCTATGGTGTTGCAGGTGTATGTGGGCGACGGTAATCACTTACCATCAGGTGAACCGCTTGCTCGTTTGCCGCCTTTCCCGTTATAAAATCGAGCTTCTCTTTATCTGTGCTAAACACCCCTAATGAAGAAATTAAAACATTCAGTCACTGGATGCAGTGACCGGTTATGTCGGGATTAGCCTTAAGTCTGGACCCCCACGGATAATAGCAACGCTGTACCGTGTATGTATATACCCGGAGGCCATTACAGCTTTTGCGGAAAAGACTTGCTAGCAGGAGGCTCACTAGTAAAAGTAATAAAGAGCAACGACGCTGCAGTGTTGAAACTTAAATACCTTCTATTTTACGTGACGTGTTAATAGCCCATTATCTCTTGATCATCTGATATCGGACACTATAAGAAAAAACACCCATGGTCATATAGAGGCAGACCAATTACTTCATTCCGATAGCCATACAGATATTTTTGTAATTAATCGATCACCCCCTCGCTTGCCCACTATCAAGATGTGACACGTTCAGATGTGCTTGAAAAAGAGCTAGCTCTCATATGCTCCTTGACGTGTTGTAGCAATAGAAAATGTATTAGGACACATGAAGGGTTTAACAAATATTGAATTTTACCACCATTATATTCTTATGATATTCGCAGCAGAACTAGGGTAACCGACATAGTCGCAAGGATCAGCAAGCTGAAGTGGCAATAGGCCGGCCACATAGCTCGCCGAACTGACAACCGTTGGGGAAAAAAGGTACTTGAGTGGCAGCCACGTATGAGCAAACGCAGTGTGGAACGTCCACCCCACAAGATGGAGTGACGACCTGCGCAATGTAGCGGGAACTCAATGGACGCTGGTGGCTCAGGACCGATCTTTACGGTGATCTTTAGGGGAGGCCTATGTTCAGCAGTGGGCTTGTGGTACGCTGAAAGGGTGATGATGATGATATTCTTATCTCTTATTGCAGATAACAAAAAAAATTGCTCTTTATAAAGAAAAAAAAATCTTAAAAATACATATCGCGGAAAGTTTGCTTTTTTCGTTAATGAATTTTATTCGTTATTAATCTAGAAGCATATTTTAATGAGTCATCTAAAGAGTCACAAAACTAATATTAAAACTTGAATCGTAATTTATTTACCCAATTTATGGCCCAGCAAAGTTTTAACGATGTGCTTCTCTACCTCCAGTTAGTGTTCTGCTCGTTGTTCACAAAAATTACAGAGTTTTTTATATTTGTTTTGATAATCGCAAGTTATAATTTGCTCTTTTTTTTTTGCTGCAGTAATTCCTGATTTTAATCTCGGCCCAATAACAATTTTACTATCTTTATTTCAAATCATGTAACAGGAAGCTAATCGCGTTGTACGTGGTAGAGTCGAAAGGAGACTTTTGCTGCTGCACGAATGGACCGACCCGACCGGGGCAGTATCTCGGCCTTACAGAATACCGCCGCGAGGTAGAGGCATCTTGTGCTTCTGCGTTACGTTCAATGAACGTGGTAACCGGAGGCCCACTCCCGCCTCCCTAACATATCTCAGCTTCTCTGGTGATGCAGATGTACGTGATAATTACTTACCGTCATGTGAGTCCCAAGCTTGTCAGGTGCTTTCCCATAAAAACAACCCTCATTTATATTTGTTTGTCTAACATAGCATAGTACGCCATATTGTAACTTATTATAAACATACGAAACTGAGTGACATCGGATACGGGAAGGAAACCCGTTTTTTGTGCTTTCACTTGCAGCACTGTCACAAGTTTTCCAGTTATGAATTAAATCTTGACATGTTGTAATAATTGAATTTCTATTATTATGACACAAGAAGGGTTATGTGAAGGGTTGCTAACCTTGCTATTATTAAAAGTATTGTACTATATTTCGGGTTTGCGTACTAGTGTACAGCACAAAGTGAAAGAAATATGTAGTCAGTCTCAGGGCCGAGATTCGGGTTCGAGATTCGAACCGTGTAATTATTTCAGTCATATTTTAATTATCTTTGAGTATAGGAGTGCTCCTGGCCAAGTTGTGTAAAGTACGAGTAAACAGAACGGACACGGCCGTAACATCGTTTTCTCAAAGCAACTCACGACATTTTTAAAACCCCTATATCTTCGTTGTGGGTAAAGGTAGAAGTTTGAAATTTCAGTAATTTACTTTGATTAAATATACAGGAGCCGTTGTAGCCTCGTGGTCAGGGCGCTCACTTTAGTGTGATAGAGCGCGAGTGACCTGGGTTCGATCCCCGGTGCCGGCACCACTAAAATTGTTTTTAACAATTTTAAGTGCTGTTTTACCTCGTGCTCAACGGTGAAAGAAAACATCGTGAGGAAACCTGCATGTCTGAGAAATAATAAAAATATTATTTTGAGGATATGTGAAGCTAGCCAACCCGCACTAGAGCAGCGTGGCGGGCCCTTTCCCGGCTCCTAAACCCTCTCTGATACTAGTATTTGAGAAGGAGGCCTTTGCCCAGCTATGGGCACTTACATGCTATTACTTTACTTTACTTACTTTGATTATACCTGCGCAGAATGCGCTCACAATAATTATGAAAAAAAAAATTATATTTCAAGTGCTTTACAGTATCTGAAACGTCTAAAAGTAAAAAGATTAAATTGAAAAGTTTTTTGTTTAGTTTAGTTTAGTTTTGTTTTTTTTTATTTTTATTACAAGTACACTAGTCTGTCGTTATGATTGTAGCGTAAGAGGAACGTACCATCTCTGTTTATAATTGAAACAATCTCACCTATACATGAAGCATCCTGCCATCAAACAAACGTGGCACATGCGATCGAATTAGATAAAGTCTCTTAGGCTTGTTTCTTCTCCGTCAGAGGAGCCTGTAATTACATAACGTTGGAAGATTTAAAAGATTGTGTTTGTCAAGTAAACATTGTGTTTCTATATCGATGAATACATGATCTGATGTGATTCGGATGATGGTGGAATAACTATCTGAATTTGCCGAACCCAAATCCCACATACTTGTGCTGGGGGAGAGGAATCACAAGCGCTCACCAGCCCGCTTGCCCAGTGGTATAAGGCATTTACTGTCGCTTACTTGGAGAGCCACAGTTCAACTGTGGACTAAGTTATGTATTGATAAATATCAACTGGACGATACGAATATAGTTTCTATTTATAAATATGAGTGAACTTTACATTTATCGGCGATGATCTCTAAATTGGTCGCAGTCAGACTATAAAGCTTTTGCGAGTATCCTGCATAAAACTGTCAGTCAATTTAGATTACGAAGATACGTCGCCGTTGTCGTGAACGTCGCTTATTGACGTGCCGATTCTATTTATGCCTTCGATGGCATTATTTAATTTAAATCCTATTGCGAACGTATTTTATACGTGGTAGAGCCGAGCGGCGGCTTTTGCTGCTGCTCGAATGGACCGGCTCGTCCGAGTTTGTACCACGGCCTCGCAGAATACCGGCGTGAAGTAGAGGCACCTTGTGCTTCTACGTTTCAAAAATGTAATCCCTGTTTAGACACAGGGATTACGTTTTTCATCCCGTTCTTTGTTGTACCACAAAGAACGGGAGTAATTGATTTAAATTTCAGTTCACTAAAAAAAAATGTGTCCTGAATAGCATATTAAGGATAAATATTTCTTAAAATAGAGGCCTAATGTTGCAACTACTTGGTAATAATAACACAATCCATTACAATTTCATTAGCGATGTACGCTGTCTGTCCAACATAGCAAGCAGATCTTACTAATAGCCTGTTCATATTAAAATCACAGCTGAACCTAATACATGTAGTAAAACATTTTGATTTCAGTCAAGTTACAACTTGACTAAAACTATTGTTTAAGTCCCAAAACATAGCAAATGATAGAAAACAGAAGTAATTTTGGGAAGAGGGAAGCCTTCACAATACACTTATCAAACTTCTCGTCAAAAATATTTTTTTTATTCATATATATGTATCACATACATTTTTATACATAGTACGGCTCGACCGGTATATTACCAAGGCCTCATAGGATACATAAAGTAATTAAACTCAGGGAATATTCTACCTTTATTTTTCATAACGTATGTGAGAATTGTGAATAGGTACCATGTACCACGGCCGCGCAGAATACCGACTTGAAGTAGAGGCGTTTCGTACTTCTGCTTTTCGTTCGGTGAGTGAAGTAAGCGGATGCTGTCTCTTATGAACGTCAAAATTACCTGTTCGCAAAACGAGACGTTCCATAATAACAGACTCAGGAGTCTATTTCTTTTTTTTTATTTACCATCTTACAATACGGTAAGGTAAGGAACGTATGTAATGATTGCAAAGATAAACTACGACGGAAGTGACTAAATATTAGTCAGCTCTCTAACCGATCTAAAGGCGTAAAATTGCAGAAGTTAATATTAACCGAACTTTCGAAATCTCGACGAATATTTTGTAAATTAATTATATGTGAGGAACAAAATACATATGATATGTATTTTGTTCCTCGTACTATTTGAGTCCTTGTCTATATAATTATTTATTATACTGTTTCGGTTCCTCAAACAACGAATGATACGTTGTTAGTGCTTCTTCGTGAAGGAACTAATTGATTAAGCTCAAGAGGATTCAGGTACATCACAATAGTATATAGTTATTTATTCCCCCAGTAACTGCTTAGAATCCCGATAAAGTAAATGTAACATTTAAAATAAAATTAAGTGTTACCATTTAAAGTAAAAATCAGTGTTACCTTTTTATATAAAAATTAGTGTTAACATTTATGTAAAAATCAGTGTTACCATTTAAAATAAAAAAAAGTGTTAACATTTAAAATAAAAAATTTAAATGGTAACACTTATGTTATCATTATTAGTACGGATACTTTAATTTTTTTGAAAATAATGTAATTTTGTGCTAAGTTGACGTAAGCTTTTTTTGGATTAAATATTGATTACGAATTAATTATTAAAGAACGTGTAGAAACGATGGAAATTCTATTGTTTAGAGTATGACACGGGAAGGGTTAACGTCACTTCCTTTTCCCTGTAGAACAGAGATAGAGCTATAGGTCTGTTCTTGTTGTGTAGTCCTAATGAGCTCGCTGCTTTATCGCGATTTTCCTTTGAATACCTATTTTAAGCGTCGTGCAAAGCGTGTGGGGATACAGAAGAAATGCCGAGAAAAATGTTTCCGAACAAACGGTCCAGTTTCTCTTCCACGTTGTAGTTCACATTTATAACTGTCCGTTGTTTTCTTCACGTTTCCCGATGCAATACAACGTTGAAGATTTAATATTTTGTTCTAATACTATATTTTCGGCCGGGATTCGACTCAAAGTATTTAATGGTAAATCTTTCGCACGTTTGAAGATTCGTTTACGATCCTAAATAAACACTGCCAATGATTCACGAAAACATATAACTTTAAATAATTCCGACCACTTTTAAGTTAAGTTAAGTATAAAGCTTTTTCATGTGCTACTAACAAATAAACTTATTAAAACAGAAATACGATTTAAATTTTCTTTTATTTCTGTGAAGAAGATTCTTTGAAAGGTAAAGTAATTAAACGTAGGGAAAGAACGGGTTATCTTCTCACATTATTCTTCATAATGTATGTGAGTCTGTAGAGAGATTACTAAACAGGGTAGTGCCAAGGCCTCGCATACCAACGTTAAGTGCAGGCATCTTGTGGTTCTGCGTTCCTGATCACCCTTTCAGCTTTTAGAATATCTGCAGTAGCTACCCATATTATCCCAGTCATATAAACAAACTCCGCAGCCGTGGTAGGTCGCGCGAGTGACCTGGGTTCGATCCCCGGTATCGGGACTACTGTAATTGTAACAATCCGTTTCGAATGATTTACAAACCACGTGCTCGGCGGCGAAGGAAAATGTCGCGAGGTAATCTATACGTCTGATGAATATAATAAAAAAAAATGTTATTTCGAAGACGTGTAAAATCCGCCAACCCGTACCAGAGCAACGTGACGGACTCCGGCCACAAAGTCTCTCTTCAAAAAATATAATTAATTTACTATATACTAACTTACATTATTTCTTCGTAATATTGAATACATCACAAGATAAATTACATCGTTCTACAAGTACTCGTACTTGAATAAACTAAAAGAAAATTGAGCAGCCTATTGAGATGAGATCTTCCATCGGAGACTAGCCATAACTATTATTGAAACGGCCGAAGTCTTACATAAATTTGATTTCTGCTGATCGAGCATCGGTCGGACGTCTGAATTTTGGACGTCTTCCAAACTCAATAAACTGCACTCGATCTTTTTTGCCTCAGCGCCCATTTTTACGAGACAGCCTGTGAATAAATAACTCATATCTACGTCATGTTTATTGAATAACAATAGTTTCATCTTTCAGTTGTTGTTATATATACCTATGTGTATTTTATTATTTGTGGTACGGTAAGGAGCATCTCGTGATAGAGTCTGCAACCATGATATCCGCAGCAGAACTAAGGTAACTGACATAGCCGTAAAGATCAGCAAGCTGAAGTGGCAACAGGCCGGCCACATAGCTCGCAGAACACAATCCTTGGGGAAAAAAGGTTCTCGAGTGGCAGCCACGTACAGGCAAACGCAGTGTAGGACGTCCCCCACAAGATGGAGTGACGACCTGCGCAGTGTTGCGGGAAGTCGATGGACCGAGCTTTATGGCAATGTTCAGCAGTGACTTGTGATAGGCTGAAATGATTATGATGATGATGAAGGAGCATCTCCACCAGTTCGAGGTAACAAACTAACCTGCTTGCCGTCTGGATAGGTAGCTGGATAGTTTACCATCAATCAGTAGTACAACCGCGTATTGAAATGTGTAGAAATCCTGTATAATTACAAACAGGCGAGGCAGTCCTCAGGGGTGGGAAACGCAATTTGTTCGTGGGCTGCAGTAGCATACAGTACTTATTTGTATTAGAGTCTGGTCGTGTCCAACATTACATTTGCCATATACATTACAATACTAATATAATGAAGACAACATTGTTTTTTGTGTTTTAGTGTGTGTTTGAGCATTTCTATAAATCCTAATTCTTCCTTTTTGTGGATCTCTAATTTTGTGAGGGTTTTTTTTTTCGATCCAGTACTTAATGCTGAGCAAACAGATACCAGAAAAATTGTCGCCATGACCGAATTCTACCAGGAGGACATCATCATCATCGAATAGTCTGAATAATCCTAACTATATGGACTCAGGAATATCTATTGATATGTTTAGAGGTCTTCGAAATTGAAGCACTAGCTTAATGGGACAGAGTGACAGTGGACTGCAAAACATGACCTCGCAGGTTCGAGCCCACCATTCGACTATTGTCGTGAATATTTGTAATTTAACATACGGAATAATAGCAATGCTAGAAAAAAAATACAAATAAGTATTTTAAAGTAACATTTCTAGGATAGTAAACGTAATGCCAAGAGGGATTAAGTCCGCCCTTTGTAATACTTTTATATAAAGATATTCAAATTAAGTTTAAATAAATAAATAAAATAAAATAAACGTCAAATTTACGAGGTGAAGTGTTTCCCATAGATCCTGTAACTAGAAAGCAAAGCTTAACATTTCACAATTTACCACGGAAACTTGAACTCCGCTGGTATTAAAGAAAAATGTGTTTCACACAAAATGTAAATCAGAAGCAACATTTACAGACAGGAAAAAGTTTTATTATACAAATGTGCCAATGTTTGTTCTCTTGATCCTTTCTAAGATAACTCTCTTCCCACCTTATCTTATGAGAAGCTTCATAAAATTATTCATAAAAGAAACATTTTTCTATTAGAAATTACACTCACGTAGATTTTGATATGTTCAGGGTTTATAATTTTATTAGAAATAAAAAATAATGGCAAGATTGAACCATTATTATAGTTTATCAGTAAACTTTTATGTTACTCGGAAAAAAGATTACATGAATGGACTATATGTGAATTAAAATTAGAAAAAAATCAATGAAAAGAAAATACGTGGTAGAGCCAAGCGGCGGCTTTAGCTGCTGCTCGAATGGGCCGGTACGACCTGGTTGGTACCACGGCCTCCGCAGAATACCGCCGTGAATTAGAAGCATCTTGTGCTTCTGCGTTTCGTTCGGTGAGTGAGATAACCGGAGGCTCACTCTCCCTAGCCATCGTCATCCAAATCCTCCCTCCCATCTCCCAAATAACCTTAAAGGCCGCACCTGCAGCACCTCTGCTATTGCAGATGTACGTGGGTGACGGTAATCACTTACCATCAGGTGAACCGCTTGGGCGTTTGCCGCTATTCCCATAAAAAAAAATGTTCGTGTTCTCAGTTCAGTAAAGTGTTGAGTAAAATTTCAAAAGAAACACGAAATTATTATTTATACTTGCGATTGGTGAAATTAGATCATAATGCAAATTATTATAAAGGCTTGTACTAGTTTCACAATTATGTTTTTTTTTTTTATAATTTCATATTTCATCATTTTTTAATTATTTATTTATTCTTTATGTCTTTTTATGTCAAAATTATTAATCATTTATTTATTATATAATTAATTAATAATTGTAATTACATTTTGAAATAAGTAATTAAAGTAATTAATTACAAATATATTTCATAATTAAATTATAAAAATATTCATTATGAATATTATAATCATAAATTAAGAAATTTCATTTATCTCAAACAATTTCAAATATACCAGACATAAATGTCAGTTAATATAAATAACTAAGTAGTATGTTTTATATTTTGCGAGCTTTTTTTTTTAGGTAATGTTGATACGCCATCGTTTAACAAAAGCAAAACTGGTGTCAAGTAGGTAGTGATATAGATAAAGACCAAAGTAGTCATCGTAGTACTTTAAGACAGTAACTCACTTCTGTCTGAAATAGTCCTATGTAATTTATCTACTTTTTCAAAAGACTCGAAAATAAAACTCCTTATCATATAATACTTATATTACGACAAACTCCTTTCATTGGGCTCAAATGCATCGCAGTTTAGTGCATACGTTGCACAGCTCTCCCGGCCGGCTGATTTCAATTCCCTTATCAATTCTACGAAACTACGCTTATCCGAATAAAGTTCTCTTTTTTGTAAATATTATTTTCTTACTTTTAACGTGAAATTCTTTCTGTTACCAAGCTTTTGTAAGATTATGAATGTGAGCTATTTAAACGGATTAATATTATTATGGTGGGGTATTTCTATATTTACTCATCTGGTTGGATTGTATATATAAATAAATATATACAAATAAATACCATAATATAAATAATATTTTATAAATTATATATATAATAAAATTAAATAGATAACTTAAACCCAACCAGGTGGAAGCCCCCGGCAGGGGAGACCAGACGGCCGAGGGTTAGGGAGAAAGGGTAAGAAACCGGCGGAGCCTCGGAGCGGTCCGTCACGGAGTCCCAGCCGCGTCAGATGTTCCGAGAGGCTGACTGGGATTAACCCATTCGCAGAGATGACGATTGGAATAATTTCGGCTGCCCAACATCCTTCCCCATCATCTCTCCAAATTTCTAAATATTCTTAACGGCCGGCACCGCACCTGCAGCTCCTTTGGTGTTGCAGATATACCGCTTGCTCGTTTGCTTCCGTTCCCAAAGCGTGATTAAGAGACAAACTAACAATCATACATAATTTGTCATATTAGTAGGATAAGTATGATGATTGTCTGCAGAACCCTTCTCGGCGCCAAATCCTCTTAAATAATTGAGTAGGAGGACTTAGCACAGCTGTGGACAATTACAGGCTGCTACTTTACTTTTACTTACTATATGTAACTGACTGGCAAAGGCTTTTCCATGAAAGCGCCAACATAATTTGGTATACCATGCATATAGAGTTTTCTAACACTGTAAGCCTAATGTAGGGATGACGAGTCGATGAGTCCTGTATCCTCGCTGTAGAGAGGAAAGGGGGCTCCCAATCTCTAATCTATGTGGTTTGGTTACTGCATATACGGATGGATTTTCTAATATCAGTCAGATGTTAAATTTCCAGAGCCCTGTTCGTTAGTTAAATGAGTGTATCGAGTCCAGATAAGGTTACACTCAATATGAGCAAAAGGGATGCTCGAATAAATCTTTAATTTGTGGGAAGACAAAACAAAAAATATGACCAGAATAAAGTTACTTAATCCAGTCAGGATGTGTAACTTGCTTTGTAACATTATAAGTAAAGCCAAAAGAGTTTTGTCATGGATAACCCTGAATAATCTCATTATATATTTTTTTTAAAGACATTGTTACTTATAATAGAAACAAGAACAACAAAGTCAGAAATAAGCACTCGTGTAAGTTTTTACTCCAATTTATAATAATTTTTTGAAATTTTTAATACTTATGCACATACATTTTTCAAGCGGAAAAACCAGTCACAACCACAAGGACGCTAGCGTCTATCTCTTGTAACGTCCATAACTAACTTAAACCAAATTTTAGCATTAATGACATTATTGCATCGGGTGTGAGTGTGTATGGTATAAATATTAAATGTCAATAAACTGTCAACTTAAATAAAATCATCGTCATGATTATTAAGACCATATATAATTATTTAAAAGGGAAAATAATGATATACTGTTACGATAATTTTAAATTAATCTAGCGCATCTCATCAGAACCTAGCAGTTACCAGAAACTGTCATCAGCAAGGGATATAATTATAGCTCTGTAATTATTTTCTCAAACACAAAGGCACTCAATCCCTTCCAATGTAATCCTTTTCTGATCCCCGATCTAATAAAGAGGGCTCGGATGCATCGTCTTAAACACGGCGGCGGTGACATCAAAAGCAAGCTAATATCAAGTACATGAGGGCAAATATCAAATAGAATTCTTTACTAGTAATTTCGTAAAGCAGTCTACTTGGTAGTTGTGATTGTTAGCTTGATGTAACCACAAGTAGAATGCTTTACTAGTGTCTAATCTTGTCTGTCTTCATTCATATTATATTCACATAGATATCTATGTGCATTACAACAGTTTATTAGTGTTATAAGGTCTGTGGCTATGATTTGTATCAGAATCGAGAGAGAAAACACACAATCAGAATCGTGAAATTAAAGCACAAAAAAATTCTAAATCCTTAAGTAATTGTGCAGATAATATATAGTCTTTTAATGGTACTATCGTGGTTTTAAGTAGAACGTTTTTTTTTTTTTTATGAAAAAATAGGCCTGATAGAATAGATGCATATTGGGAGTACAAACGATTTGAAGCCTTTCGTCGGGCGTGAACAAGGCACGTGCGTATAACAGCTGGGTTACGCCAGTCCTCATTTATACATTTGACATACTAAGGTGCACTCAAACCAAACTAAAAGCTCTGGACGGAAAAGTCCGCACAATCATGACGCCCTAATTTTTTTTTTTGCATTATTCGTTTTGTAACCTATGTATATTTACAAATTTTGACTTATAGTATGAGGAAACCTTCATAGGTTTGTGTACATACTAGTATTCACTGATATTCGTTCAACCAACTAACGCGGTATCATAGCGTTATTCAATTCAACGAATATTGTAACATAGTTATGTGGGTATACTGCGAAAAAGAAATAATACAAAAAAAATCTACAGATCTACTGATTTGAATACTTATTGTTTATTACATTATTACGTTGCATAGATCTACAGGTTGATTGGTGAATATTGATTTATATTATGATAATAGGTTTATTACAGTAATATTAAATATATAAAATTCACTAAAATAGTTGTTAATTATTAATATCGTTTAAGTAGTGACTTTCTGGTTTATATTTAATATAGGATGCATCATCCGTGATCTTCAATGGCGGGCGGGGTTTATTACGCGCTCTAATCATGTACAATTGCGAAGTGTGCAGCCTCCGTAATTGCTTCCTGGCGTAAAAGCTGTTATAAAGAGCTTATCCCACTATCCTTGGCCAACGAGCAATAGCAGGACCCGGCAGTACAGAACGTTTCTGATCGGGAGCACGAATGGAAGGAGAAAGAACTCCACGAAAGGTTATGTTATCTACTTGAGCATTTCGTAGATACGGTCGTCTACCTCAACTGGCTGCGTTGTGACCTATTTGGGGAAACCGAGGGTTTTGTCTGTGCGATACAGGTAACCCTAAGGGATGGCATTATCGTTGGGACCAGCCCATCTTCACGGACAAGAGCGTTCGTGCGAACAAGCTTAATATCGTGTTTATGGACCGGGCACAGTCAAGCATATATTTGGCCAAAGAGGCCAATAATATGCTCGACATTTGGCCATTCCATACGACGAGAACCTTGTGAAAGCGGAAACAGCCTCACGGAACATCTGAGGCGGCTGGGACTCCGTGACGGACCGCTCCAAGCTCACTTGCAGAAGACGGTGCTCCTCGATACCGCTCGACCGTCTGATCTTTCCCTACCGGTTACTTCGGTCTGGTTGGGGTATTATATTAATTATTTATTTTATTTTATATATGTATACTTATTCATATAAACCACCAAACCACAACCAGACGAGTATATATGCAAATAACCACATAATGATAATAATTGATTTTTTTTAATTTAAATTTTGTTTTCTTTTTTTCCTCGGTGTGTGCTTTGTTAGATTATTTTTCGTTAATATTTTTATGTCGTTATATTATTTATTCTATTCTATGCTATCCTCAAAATACCAACAGATGCATAATGGTTTTCAATCCGTTGCAGCTACGGCTTAGAAAGGTAACAAGATAGACAAATTAAAGAAAAAAAATATTAAAAATTACAGCTGTAATTTCATGAGTTTCGAATTAAGTTATGTTTCATAATAAAATATTTTATATTGGCATCTAACATAACCCTTCACGTGTCATATCTTTGATACAATTGAAACTTTATTACCTATGAGTCATCAGCACTTATGACTTTCGAAGGGATGAAGCTTTAAGCTGTGCTCGTAAATATACTGGTTACAAAAATATGTTTTTTTTTAATTATGTATAATGATTTCTTGTATTCACGCGAATATGTAGTAATATGTGTGAGTATTTGAAATGAAACTATTATTTACGGATTTTATCGCGTTGAAATGGTTTTTATTTTTTTATTTTATAAATCTCGTGAACCTGCTATAAAGCACAGTGCTGTTCTGTAAACGCGATAAAATTTTGGATATAATTTTATTTTAAATTATGCATTTACGATTTTTTTATAAAAGAAGGGAGCAAACGAGCGTGCGGCTCACCTGATGGTAAGTGATCATCGTCGCCCACGAACATCCACAACACCAGAGCAGCTACAGATGCGCTGCCGGCCTTTAAGGAAGGAATAAGATCTTTTCTTGAAGGTCCCTAAGTCGTAACTGTTCGGAAATACTGCTGGCGACAGCTAATTCCACAAAGTCGAAGTGCGTGGCAGACAACTTCGATTGAAACGCACTGTGGTGGAATGCCAACCATCTAGGTGGTATCGATAGAACTTCGAATTTTGTCGCGGTGTACGATGGTGAAACTCAGCAGCTGGGATCAATCCGAAAAGTTCCTCAGAACATTCCCCGTGGAAAATTTTGTAAAAAAATGCAAAGAGAAGCAACATCTCTTCGCAAGGCCAAAGGATCAAGCCGATCAGAGAGAGCTTGGTCGCCGACAATTCGAGCCGCTCGACGTTGGATGCGGTCAAATGGAAGGAGTTGGTACTGGGGTGCCCCTGCCCAGAGATGAGAAAAGCATTCCATGTGGGGCCGAACTTGCGCCTTATAAAGTTGCAAACGTTGGACCGGCATGAAATACGGTCCCGCTCTGCAGAGCACACCAAGCTTCTTGGAGGCCAATTTGGCCTTTCCCTCCAAGTGACCACGGAACTGAACCTCGCTCGCTACGTCAACGCCAAGGATTCCGATACTGGCTGAGGCAATAAGGGGAATGTTCTCAAAAAGAGAAGAAAAGACAAATTCTTTTTAGCGGTGAACGCGCAAACATTACTAACATGCACTTGTCCATTGCGAAACATTGGTAATTCTATTGCGTGAATTTTGCTCACCGTAACGCAATTTACTATAATACCCTGCGGATAATGCTTTGTAAGAGAATAATTTAATAGAGAGGCATAGAGCCATTGCGAAGAGCTATTTGAAAATTTGGAAGCGTCGAAACAATTTTCTCAATTGCAAATAAAAGCTACTTTGTTTTGTTTATACATCTTTTTGAGTAGTGGTTATTAAGTTTCATAATACGCATCTTTAAAAATACAACATACCAATATTGAAAATATTAGTTAAGTATTATATTGCTCCAGTAGAACGAGGTTCGTGATCCATCAAGTACTATCTTGGACCGTGCTTTATGGCAATCTTCGGGGGAGGCCTATGTTCTGTAGTATGGCAGGCTGAAATAATGAATGAATGATAACATTTAAAGGCTTCAAGCAGTCCACTTTTAGGCATGGACCTATCTAATAAGAATGATTTTCCGTAATCGCCACATACGGCAGGCGGGTTGGCGATTGTAGTACCATACACCTCACACCTCACAAGCTGAAGACAGGTTATGGATTTTGCATTTTCAGAGATGTTTAGTGAGGCATATTTAGAGATTAATCCGTCATCTGTCAGATGCCTTGAAACAGTTGGTATATTTTCTTCCGCCTCCACTAAGTGAATACGAAATTGAATTGTGTATATTACAAAATATTAGAAGAACAAACCAAAAATTGAATATCTAAATGGTTTAGACTATTTTTTTTATTTACACTGTGATATATCAACCATAATAAAGTTATTTAACAGGTAACAATTTCAGGTGAAACAAACATGTATTTAATTACATTGAAAACATTGTGGAAATTCGTGGGTTTTTTTATTCCTTTGAAGAATTCACCTTTAGATCACATATTCTGGAAATAGTTTTTTTTTTATGGGAAAGGTGGCAAACGACCAAGCGGTTCACGCGGTAAGTGATTATCGTCGCCCACGTACATCTGCAACACCAGAGCTGCTGCAGGTGCGTTACCGGCCTTTAAGGGGATTTGGGAGACGGGCATGGCCGCGTGGCCTTACCGCATGTTGGCAGGACGAAAAATTTAAATAAATAACCAATATTAACATCCAATACATAATCTGTATAATGTACTTACATACTTATTACATACATAATATACTATGCATATAACGCATACGTAAATAAATAAAATACAGAGAGGAATATATCCGACAGTGTTTGCCTTCAAATAGTGATGTCGAAGCAGAATTTTAAAAGAGTTTTTGTTCGGTGCTCCCTTGATATTATTTTAATACATTATTTATTCTTAAACGGTCCGGATGTACAGGCAGCCTGTAATTTAATCTACGACCCATCAGCAGCTGCGCGAGAGAATTCAAATTATCACGAGGCGTACAACGATAACTTGACAAATTTAAAATAAATCACTTCCACTATCTATCGATTCTTTTAACGTCTTTTTATCGTTTGAACGGCTCATTAACTTTTACCATTTGACTGTGCATAATGAGGCCCTCGTCGTATTCCTAATGCCATATGCTGAAATCTCCATTCCGTTGGACAAAATGTTTAACTCCCACCACGAATACTATGAAGCGTGACCACTTATAACAATATCTGGTAACCCATATCTAGAAAAAAAATCCAGGCTTATATATAACAATCAAATCATAAAATTTTTAACGTTGTGGAGCCAAGCGGCGGCTTTAGTTGCTGCTCGAATGGGCCGGCTCGACCGGGCTGTTACCACGGCCACGCAGAATACCGGCGTGAAGTAGAAGCATGTTGTGCTTCTGCGTTTCGTTCGGTGAGTGAGGTAAGCGAAGGCCCACTCCTTCTCCCCATTCCACTCCTTAACCTACCAAAATTATTATTATTATTATTAGCACAAGAAATTAAATCATTTGTATAAGCTCTAGCTGACCGTGGCTTAAGTATTTTTTTTTTAAGATTTATTTAGTAGTTTATATATTTTTCACACCGGAGCGTTAACTAATGGAGTTACTTAGTTATTCTTATTATTATGATGTCCTCGCATGAAGCATGAATAAACAGTTTCACACACTTTCTAAGTAATGATAAACATTATTATGGACAGGAGACTCGGATCCATTTAATGAAAATAACTTCTATCGTTATGTGTATTTTAATACATTACTGTAAATGATAACGGAAATCACAGCCGTAAATATTTGTACTCAACTTCAAATGCTTTGAATATTGGCAAATGCTAATGCCAACATTATGATTCTTTTCCATATAAATTTTGTCATGTCTGTTTAAGCGCCAAAGGCCTAATAAGTTAGGGTTTGGATTGCGGATTACGCCGGAAGTCCGTGCCTGCTATTCAACTATTGTGAACCACTCCGGATATGAGATCTAATGCTTAGTTGAAGTGATTAACATTCATTACAATATTAGTAATATTAATAGCATTGCTAACGCTATTATTCCTTTTAAAAAGTTTTAATTAACGTTTTAAAGTAACGTTTCTAGAACTACGTGGTCTTGGGTATCCCACGCGTCTCATAGTAATAAAACTTTGTAACGTAAATCGCTATCTCCAGGTGGGGAGATAAATATCACGAATAATTGAAGACCAAAAATGAGAAGACCGATAACGGACAGAGCAGCGTCTTAGGTGTGAAGTATCGGAACAATATCATCGTGCCAATTATGGCAAACCCTCTTTATGGGAGTGATCTAAATCCTGCAGTTGACCATTCACACCTTACCCTCACTCCATTTTAAAATTATACCAAATTTTCCTTTTCGTGGGTAATTATGATTAAGCAGTAATTTAAATTCAATAGTAAGGTTTAAAATAAACCACCGCGCTATGGAAAACTAATTTCATTTGCCCACTGATGCGACGGGTACAAACCCTTTTTAGTGAAATCGACCTAGAGCGATTTTTTTATGATTTGCATGCAAATTGAGTTTCGGAGCCCATTCAATAGTATTGGTAATTATTATGAGCTGAATTTAATTATCTTTTGAAATTTATACGTGGTAGAGCCAAGCGAATGCTTCTGCTGCTGCTCCAATGGACAAACTCGACCGGGGTAGTATCACCGCCTCGCAGAATACTGATGTGATGGAGATGCATCTTGTGCTTCTGTGTTTCGTTCGGTGAGTCATGTAACCGGAGGCCCTGCTCCCCTCACCCGTCCGCCTTTTTCCCTCATGTCGGGCAACTGAAGCCATCCCTCGATTTCGGTCGGCTTCCAGGTTCAGATATTTTGTTTACTTTTCAGCTTGGACATTCACGAGATGGTAATGCCCACTAAACATATCCTTTGAGTGTGCCCAGTCCATCATCATGTAGAATCCTGAGTACTACTAGGTTGTGTCTGTGCTCAGAGTTAAAAAAAACGTCAAACAACCGTAGATAAAACATGCCAAAGCGACTTCCCGAGATGGCGACTGGCTCGAAAGATGTCGGCGGTGTCATTCCTCAGAATGTATCACTAATAGTTGTTATTAGATAAACAACTAACAGAGATGCTTGTTTGTAAAAAATCTAAGAACAAATGATGTGGAAATCATTTCTACAAAAGTCTTAATATTCACTTTGACTACAATGTTATACTAGTATAGTATTTTAATTAATGAAATATATAAACATACAAAAATATACTGATGAATGGGGTTCTGACACAGTGAAAGTAAGATGGAATGCCTTTTTTATGAGAAAGACGGCAAACGAGCAAATAGTTCACCGGGTAGTGAGCGAATACCGTCGACCTCGTACATTGGGAACACCGGAGGTGATGCAGGTGCGTCGCTGGCCTTTATGGGTCTTTGGCAGATGGGAGGTAGGATGAGGAGAGATGGGAAGAGAGAGTGGGCCTCCGGTTACCTCACTCACTGAACGAAACGCAGAAGCACACCGGCGTGAAGTAGAGGCATCTTGCCTCTACTTCACGCCGGATTTCTGCGAGGTCGTGGTACCAATCCGGTCGAGCCGGGCCATTCTAGCAGCAGCAAAAGCCGACGCTTAGCTCTACCACCTGAAAGCCCTTAATAATACTGTTCCTCCGTACCTTTCAAACTGAAAGTACCAACCTTTCAAACAGTAGTTTCAATGCTGTTTGGCGGCAAAATGGGTTATATTCTGGTACGTACCTACACGTTACTTGAGCAGAGAAGGAGTCTACCATCAGGTGGACCGTTAGCTAGTTTGATGAAATGTCCAGAATAAGTATAGAAAATCTCACCACGAAGTACATAATGGTTTTATGCGCTTTTTCGAAAGATAAGACCACCTTTCATAAGACAACCTTGACCTTTCATAAGACGACCTTGAATCTTGTGAAGGTTGTGTAAGTAGGGAGAAGGAGTGAGAATATTGACGTTGCTTTAACTAATGTACGTAGAATTGTCATGTACGTAAGGGAAAATGAGTCTAAAGAAAATAATCTCATCAAACTAAATTAGAAAGACATCATAACATAATAAAAAAAAAAACAATGAAACAAATTGAGATAAACAGTCGTAAAAACCGTTTTAATTTCGGCCTTTTTTTTTCGTCCGCCGCCTGGAAATAAAGTTCAAATCACTTTAAGAAAAGTATAACAAATGATCGGCTCAGTTGTACAATAAAGTAAACAAAGAATTAGAAATATACACTAAACAGTATTTTTTTTATGATTTGCATGCAAATTGAGTTTCGGAGCCCATTCAATAGTATTGGTAATTATTATGAGCTGAATTTAATTATCTTTTGAAATTTATACGTGGTAGAGCCAAGCGAATGCTTCTGCTGCTGCTCCAATGGACAAACTCGACCGGGGTAGTATCACCGCCTCGCAGAATACTGATGTGATGGAGATGCATCTTGTGCTTCTGTGTTTCGTTCGGTGAGTCATGTAACCGGAGGCCCTGCTCCCCTCACCCGTCCGCCTTTTTCCCTCATGTCGGGCAACTGAAGCCATCCCTCGATTTCGGTCGGCTTCCAGGTTCAGATATTTTGTTTACTTTTCAGCTTGGACATTCACGAGATGGTAATGCCCACTAAACATATCCTTTGAGTGTGCCCAGTCCATCATCATGTAGAATCCTGAGTACTACTAGGTTGTGTCTGTGCTCAGAGTTAAAAAAAACGTCAAACAACCGTAGATAAAACATGCCAAAGCGACTTCCCGAGATGGCGACTGGCTCGAAAGATGTCGGCGGTGTCATTCCTCAGAATGTATCACTAATAGTTGTTATTAGATAAACAACTAACAGAGATGCTTGTTTGTAAAAAATCTAAGAACAAATGATGTGGAAATCATTTCTACAAAAGTCTTAATATTCACTTTGACTACAATGTTATACTAGTATAGTATTTTAATTAATGAAATATATAAACATACAAAAATATACTGATGAATGGGGTTCTGACACAGTGAAAGTAAGATGGAATGCCTTTTTTATGAGAAAGACGGCAAACGAGCAAATAGTTCACCGGGTAGTGAGCGAATACCGTCGAACAACAACGTCGTTGGGAACACCGGAGGTGATGCAGGTGCGTCGCTGGCCTTTATGGGTCTTTGGCAGATGGGAGGTAGGATGAGGAGAGATGGGAAGAGAGATTGGGCTTCCGGTTACCTCGCTCACCGAACGATATGCAGAAGCGCAAGATGCCTCTACTTCAAGTCATTATTCTGCGAGGCCGTGGCGCTCGTGTGGTTTCATAGGTGGATATACACGTTATTGTAGCCCCGCTGACCATAGACTTTGACCATGCGTTAGCTAATGGAGAGATTGGACCTTTTTTTATGGGAAAGACGGCAAACGAGCGAGCGGTTCACCTGATGGTAAGTGATTACTGTCGCCCGTGTACATCTGCAACACCAGGTGCTGCAGGTGCGCTGCCGGCCCTTATTGAATGGAAGATGGGAAGGAGAATGATGAGGGGGATTGGGAGGGTAGTAGGCTTCCGGTTACCTCGCTCACCGAACGATATGCAGAAGCGCAAGATGCCTCTACTTCAAGTCATTATTCTGCGAGGCCGTGGCGCTCGTGTGGTTTCATAGGTGGATATACACGTTATTGTAGCCCCGCTGACCATAGACTTTGACCATGCGTTAGCTAATGGAGAGATTGGACCTTTTTTTATGGGAAAGACGGCAAACGAGCGAGCGGTTCACCTGATGGTAAGTGATTACTGTCGCCCGTGTACATCTGCAACACCAGGTGCTGCAGGTGCGCTGCCGGCCCTTATTGAATGGAAGATGGGAAGGAGAATGATGAGGGGGATTGGGAGGGTAGTAGGCTTCCGGTTACCTCGCTCACCGAACGATATGCAGAAGCGCAAGATGCCTCTACTTCAAGTCATTATTCTGCGAGGCCGTGGCGCTCGTGTGGTTTCATAGGTGGATATACACGTTATTGTAGCCCCGCTGACCATAGACTTTGACCATGCGTTAGCTAATGGAGAGATTGGACCTTTTTTTATGGGAAAGACGGCAAACGAGCGAGCGGTTCACCTGATGGTAAGTGATTACTGTCGCCCGTGTACATCTGCAACACCAGGTGCTGCAGGTGCGCTGCCGGCCCTTATTGAATGGAAGATGGGAAGGAGAATGATGAGGGGATTGGGAGGGTAGTAGGCTTCCGGTTACCTCGCTCACCGAACGATATGCAGAAGCGCAAGATGCCTCTACTTCAAGTCATTATTCTGCGAGGCCGTGGCGCTCGTGTGGTTTCATAGGTGGATATACACGTTATTGTAGCCCCGCTGACCATAGACTTTGACCATGCGTTAGCTAATGGAGAGATTGGACCTTTTTTTATGGGAAAGACGGCAAACGAGCGAGCGGTTCACCTGATGGTAAGTGATTACTGTCGCCCGTGTACATCTGCAACACCAGGTGCTGCAGGTGCGCTGCCGGCCCTTATTGAATGGAAGATGGGAAGGAGAATGATGAGGGGATTGGGAGGGTAGTAGGCTTCCGGTTACCTCGCTCACCGAACGATATGCAGAAGCGCAAGATGCCTCTACTTCAAGTCATTATTCTGCGAGGCCGTGGCGCTCGTGTGGTTTCATAGGTGGATATACACGTTATTGTAGCCCCGCTGACCATAGACTTTGACCATGCGTTAGCTAATGGAGAGATTGGACCTTTTTTTATGGGAAAGACGGCAAACGAGCGAGCGGTTCACCTGATGGTAAGTGATTACTGTCGCCCGTGTACATCTGCAACACCAGGTGCTGCAGGTGCGCTGCCGGCCCTTATTGAATGGAAGATGGGAAGGAGAATGATGAGGGGGATTGGGAGGGTAGTAGGCTTCCGGTTACCTCGCTCACCGAACGATATGCAGAAGCGCAAGATGCCTCTACTTCAAGTCATTATTCTGCGAGGCCGTGGTAGCAGCCCGGTCGAGCAGGCCCATTCGAGCAGCTGGAAAATCCGCCGCTAGGCTCTACCACGTTTAAGACTTTAGAGCTGTTTTCCCCTTGGCAGGATGGGAGCCTGGGAGGGTTGCCTTGTTAGGCGCTCCGCTGAAACCTTTTTTGACTCCCCTGCGGCATTTGCGGGCCGTTGGGGGGTTTCACACAGCACGCAGCTCGAATAACGTCTTGAGTTGTGGCAATGAATAGAGTACTTTTAAAGATTAAAAAAATTAAACAAAACACGCGGAGCAAACTTCGTTCCGAAATTGAAAAAGGTTACATGATTTTTTTTAGTTATTAAAATAACCGATATACTTTTTATTATTAAAGTCGATTAAAGGCCGTATTACAGAAGGCTACACAAGGAGCATTTAAACTATAATCAACCAAAACCAGTTTTAAGTTCAGATCAAAGCTCAAGCACCTGTTTTATTACATAACGAATCTTAAACGACACTCAGCTAAAACTTATGTTTCAAGTATAGACTTCACAACTACTTTCAAGTATAGTCTTGATCTTTTTAAACTTTTTTGTTTTATAAAAGCAGCCTTAACCAACATTGTCGATTTTGTGTCGTATAAAGAAGAGATTAAAATGCAAAGTTAAATATGTTCGGAGAGTTCTCGTGTGTTCTCAACACGTAAATCGGATTTGGTGTAACATTGTTCTCTAAAATGGAATAATAAAACGTTGAGATAATTTGGTTTTACTTTCAATAGAAACAAAATTTTAATAATAACCATATAATCTCAATTCTTTTTAGTTTATTATACGAACAGAATTTTACGTATAAAAGTAACATTACTTGATAAAATAAAGTAATTAAGTATTCCATAGTTCTTTCCAATAAGAGAGCCAAGAGAGCTTAGAGCCAAGCGGCGGCTTTTGCTGCTGCTCGAATGGGCCGGCTCGATCGGATGGTACCATGGCCTCGCAGAATACCGGCGTGAAGTAGAGGCATCTTGTGCTTCTGCGTTTCGTTCGGTGAGTGAGATAACCGGAGGCCCTCTCCTCCTCTCCATCCCTTTCCTTATCCTCCCTCCCATCTCCCGAAATACCCTTAAAGGCCGGCAACGCACCTACAGCTCCTCTGGTTTTGCAGATGTACGTGGGCGACGGTAATAATTTACCATCAGGTGAATCCCTTGGTCGTTTGCCGCCTTTTCCATAAAAAAAACTCTCTCTACTCTCGGTTAAAAAATTGTATATATCACAGAGCATATTAAAAAAAACATATTATTCCTATTCTACGAAAGAGATATTAACACAAAACGAAGGAAAGACATCGGGGCACAAGTGCCTCGAACTAAGACCGTATTTGCTAGCGTACAGTATAACAAATGATCGGCTCAGTTGTACAATAAAGTAAACAAAGAATTAGAAATATACACTAAACAGTATTTTTTTTTTTAAATCTTTATTTAATGGAGGGTTTGTTCGTATGCACCGAACATGTCACCCTCATTGTTGCATGCCCTATTCGGATCAGACATACATACATTTTAAGTCTTATAGATACATAATTAAATTAACTTAATCTACCTGTCATTTAGGCCTAATTTAACAATTTGAAACAATATTCTATCGCTCTCAGATTCAGGAAAAGCCAGAATGATGTTACAAATATCGACATTATAATCTCGTGATAAGGCAGTACGTCTCTGAGTCCCATTTCGTATGCACTCCATGGTAATGTGAAGTACGTCTTCTATAATGTTACACTGACTGCAATATGGAGAAGTAGTTTTGCCTATCACTTAACAGTATTATGAATGCAAAAATGTGTTATATAACTGGTTAAGTTTGCTTAATTATGAGGAAACTGAGACTCTATAACAACGCCTCAAATAACACACACAGCCACACATAAATATATATATATACACACACTGATATACACATGCATAAGGCACAAACACACAAACGCAAGCATTATTCTAGTAGTAACAATTTACACATAATTTAACCTTCTACGTACTTGAGCTTCATTTACATGAACAGTGTAAAGTTATGGTAGAGCGGAGTGTCCTGGGACAGGCATAACATGCTTAAAAGGAGACTTTTTTTTTTATAGAAAAGACGGCAAACGAGCAAGCGGTTCACCTGCTGGTAAGTGATTACCGTCGCCCACATACATCTGCAACACCATAGATGCTGCAGGTGCGTTGCCGGTCTTTAAGGATATTTGGGAGATGGTAGGAAAGAGGAGTGGAATAGGGAGGGGATGTGGGCCTCCGGTTACCTCACCTACCGAACGAAACGCAGAAGCACAAGATGCCTCTACTTCACGCCGGTATTCTGCGAGGCCGTGGTATCAATCCGGTCAAGCCGGCCCCTTCGAACAGCAGCTAAAGCCGCCGCTTGGCTCTACCACGCTAATTCGGTCACAGCTCATTATTAACGAAGAATTTTGTAAAAGAAATGAATAAATTATTATTATTTATTATTTTCTACTATGTGGGTTATTTAGATATATACTCGTCTGGTTGGGCTTATATATATAAATATGTATACATACATCAATATATTAAAATTTTTGATTTTTATCAATTCAAATGCACTTGCTCCATTTACGAGTACCTCACAACTTTGTTTTAGACTCCGTCAATTTGTACCCGACAGGAGTGAATATCGAATTAACTATAAACAGAGTATAGAGCATTTACGTGTAACTTGTACAGGGGCCGTCAACCAATTTAGGTTGTTAAGCAACAACGCAGCCGTGTAACGTGAAATTTCCATGTTCATCGTCACGTTAAGTTGTAAATTAACTTAACAAAGGTTAATTATTAAATATATCTTAAATTTGTAAGGATGTTCAGTCAAACGACAAATGCATACGAAAGTTCCAGTTATAGTTTATTGATCCACATACAATCACTTATACGCTTTAAGCTCGACGATATCTTCTGTACGTGATTTGCAAATAAAATAACAAACACCAATAAAGACTTAAACGTGGTAGAGCCAAGCAGTGGCTTTTGATGCTGCTCGAATGGGTCGGGTCAACCAAGCAGTGGCTTTTGATGCTGCTCGAATGGGTCGGGTCAACCGGATTGGTACCACAGCCTCGCAGAATACCGGCGTAAAGTAGAGTCATCCTTTGCTTCTACGTTTCGTTCAGTGAGTGAGGTATCGATAGGCCCACTGTCCCTCCCCATCCCCCTCCACATCCACCCTCCCATCTCCCAAATACTCTTAAAGGCCGGCAACACACCTGCAGCTTCTCTGGTGTTGCAGATGTACGTGGGCGACGGTAATCATTTACCATCAGGTGAACCGCTGGCTCGTTTGCCGCCTTTCCCATAAAAAAAAAAAACCTATTTTCGCGTCTACCACCGACGACGAGCGCCCCACAATTAATTCATAACAACCCCTGGCTAAACTACTGCGTTTTGTAATGTAGTGGGGCGGCCACTTGTCCCACTATTAAAAACAACAACACTCTGCACAGTGGTCGAAACAATATCTTTCTTAATTGACGTTAAAAAAGATATTGTTGCCGTGGTAGCCTAGTGATCAGGGCGCTCATTTTAGTATCATAAAGTGCAAGTGACCTGGCTTCGATCCCCGGTGCCGGCGCTACTAAACATGTTAATTGCAATTTTAAGTGCTGTATTTACCACAAAATATATCACAATATGTCACTGACATCTAAATAAACACCTGGTTCTGATTTTATTCAAATAATGACACAAAGGCGACTGTAGTCGATTTACTATCTGTTCATTTGAGGCCTTCGTTTGTCCTAAACAAACAACTGTGTAACACTTTTCATTTACTCGGTTGACTGACGAGATGCAACGACTGACAAATAAATCAATGCGATTTTGTTTTAACGCACACATTTGTTGGGTTAATTATTATTATATAGTTAATAAATTTAATTCATATTTACTGAGGGTATTATTAATATTGCATGCGGTAATAGAAGTGTAAAGTAAAGTAACAGCTTGTTAGTGCCCACTGCTGGGCAAAGGTCTCCTTCTCAAATATCTGAGTGTGGATTGGCGGACTTCACATATCCTCGAAATAATATTTTTTATTATTTTTCAAACGTGCAGGTTTCCTCACGATGTTTGAATCTAAAGAATAGAATGAGATCTAAGAAAGAGAATCTATAAAACTAAAGTGAGCGCCCTGACCACTGGGCTACCACGGCTTACATGTTGTAATAATAGACATTCTATTGTTATGACACGATAAAGGATAAAGCAATCACTCTGTATACTACATAACTTGCTCTATCATCAATAAACATTCAATTTATCAACAAAGTTGGACTATAGGCCTTTCATCGCGTCATGATGTGGTTTTCTAATGGTTTCAGCAGGCACAATAAACCCCTTTTCATCGTCTTTACGATAAAATATATTTAGTCTTAAACGTATCCTCCGGGGAATCCAGACATTAAGAAGTAATAAATTTCAAATGTATTAAGGGATAATTTACTCGGAGTAAATCCTTAAGACTTGCGTGGATATGGCTTTCAATCACTTTTAGGTATTACAAACGACTTACGAACTGTTGGTGTTTAATTAATAAACAAATATATTTCATGATTCTTAGATTTCTGATTCGAATCAATTTATTCTTAGAAAGCGTGTACGAATACATGTTGAGTATTAAGGATTTTTTTTATGGGAATGGCGGCAAACGAGCAAGCGGTAACCTGCCTGACAAGCAAGTGATTACCGTCACCCACGTACATCTGCAACACCATAGGTGCTGCGGGTGCGTTGCCGGCCTTTAAGGGTATTCGGGAGACGGGAGGTAAGATGAGGAGAGGAAAGAGGAGGAGGAGTGGGCCTACGGTTACCTCACTCACCGAACGAAACGCAGAAACACAAGATGCCTCTACTTCAGGCCGGTATTCTGCGAGGCTATGGTAACAAACCGGTCGAGCCGGCCCATTCGAGCAGCAGCAAAAGCCGCCGCTTGGCTCTACCACGTATAAAACTCAATAAAACAAATTAAATTAATATTATATACGTTATATAATTAAATGTAAATAAATTGTTCGACAAAAAATCTTCCATTTCAGCAACATCATTGTAACAGCAAAAACGCTATGCTCAAAAATTATTAAATACAAAATATGAAATGAAGACTATAATTCTTTCTTTTTTGATATAAGAAAATAAACAACTAGCCTAACCACCTCTAGATGCATTTGTGCACAAGTATGACTTGATTATGACGTGTATATTAAATATCTGTAAAATTATTAAATGTGCGTATTACGCCTGGTGGTAAAGGCAATTGAATGGACTGACAAGCGCTCTAGATTTATTTACAAACGTGAAAAGATATTATACTCTGCAGCTAACGTCGCCTCGCCTACTATTTTAATTTTCTCAATCAAACGCTCGTTATTTTACTATCATATACACAAATTTTTGTTACTGAAATCTCATAGCAATCTTTGGAAGCAGACTCGGTGACAAAGATCGCTTGCCGACAAAGCGGAGTGTTTGCGTCGCGTGCTTACCCCTTGCACCGCTATCCTTGCCATCCATAGCCGAGATGGAGTATTAGAGGAGAGTAGAGGCAACGGTATTCGAATAAAGATCACTAGCGTACTACGACCATGTAATTATGTCAAACGCCCAGTACACATAAAGCGCAAAGCTAAGATAGAAAAACCATTAAATGTTAAAAAACAAATTAGCAATCCGAATTTCTAAACAATTTATAAGAAAGGTTTGCATGTGTAATCCAATCACATTTAGTTTATTTAACACAGATCTGTTCGAGTGAAGCAATATATAACATAAGTTATATATACATTAAGGAAGCAATACCCTAATCTCTTGTTTAATAAAACGTTAGCCGTGCTTTATAAACAAGATTTTTAGATTAATAAAGATTTACAGCTCGAACGTAGCAAACTCTGCTTTCTTTTTCCGTTTTATCTCCCCTGTTTGTTGGATTATTCTGAAATTAAGATTTACAGCTGATATTAAATATCTGACCTACTTTAAAATAATATGAATTTATGCGATTTTTTACACATATAAGACATGCTATTCTTCTTTAACGACCTGTAAGTACGTAGTACGACTAATAGATTTTTTTTTATTTATTTAATAGTTATTGCAATTCCTTTATACAAAGAATATAAAAGGCCGACTTAATGCATAGCACCCATAGAGGTATTCTCTACCAGTCAACCCATTGTGCGGTAAAATTTTGTGGTAGGCGAAACAAGATAAAAACAAATCTCGTATAACTAAAAAGTACCTTTGTACAGATAATTTCCACCTCAAATATCTTTTTTCCGATTTACTCGTGTGTACATTAATTATTAAATAAACAAATAAATAAAAAAGATTTAGTGTGTGTATTAGATAATTTTAAATTTATAAAACCATTAACATTATAGGTGGTAGTAATATGAAAATATAAATATTGTAGAATGATTATACGTCAATATGACCTAGCACATGTCCACTGCTGAACATAGGCCTCCGCCAAAGAATATGATATGTAGATATCAAATCGGTTAAATCTCTGAAGAGCAATTTGGAGATCTAAATATGTGTCAAACGAGACGAGGGTATTAATATACGTCTAAAATATAAATATGAATGAAGATTCTCGACACTCCTCGCTTCGACTCGCTTGATTGTACTATTGTACACTAAAATGTCTGGAAATTTTCATAGAACACGAATGGATTAGATCACCGACCGGTATGATCATCATTAAATTATACATGTCATTATCGTTAAATATTTATCAACGATAAATACATAATTATCATAAAACTTTCAATTGCAATTTTGAGTGTATATTAAACACACCACTTCCACGAGGACGAAATAAAATTGTTCCCGATTCTAATAATATTTAATGTCTAAAGAGTCTGTTTGCTCTGCTACGATTAAGGTGATATAGGCTTCTAGTTTAGATTGAAATAATTGTTTTCATATACGTAAGTACAGCAGAACTAAGGTAACCGACATAGCCGTAAAGATCAGCAAGCTGAAGTGGCAATGGGCCGGCCACATAGCTCGCAGAACTGACAACCGCTGGGGAAAAAAGGTTCTCGAGTGGCAGCCACGTACGGGCAAACGCAGTGTAGGACGACCCCCCACAAGATGGAGTGACGACCTGCGCAGTGTTGCGGGAAGTCGATGGATGCAGGTGGCTCAGGACCGTGCCTCGTGGCAATCTTTGGGGGAGGCCTATGTTCAGCAGTGGACTTCTAATAGGCTGAAATGATGATGATGATGATGATGATGATGAAGTACAGTATACTAGTAATTACAGGCTATAAGTAATTTCCTCTTAGTTCTCAGGGGTGTCATTACAGTAACGTTTTTCAATTGTAGTTGTTTCTAAATTTCCTTGAGCTGCAGTGATCACTTTTTGTTATTGAAATGGGTTGGAAAAAGACCTTACACTCCACCTGATGTTAAGTGGATACTGCAGCCCATGGACACCTGCACATAACGTCACAGAAGGTCACAGAAGCGTTGTCATCCATCAGGGCTAATATGGAATGCCACATAGCCCGTTATTATCTGGCTCCCTGTACCTTTCAAACCGGAACACAGCAGCGCTGTTTGGCGGCAGAAATGTATAATATTGTGATATCTACTTAGACGTCACTTAGGTAGAGCAGAAGTCTAGCACCAGTCGAGTTTGCAGTGCACTTGTGCTTTAACTTAGTGGATCACTATATTCTTGTTGTATGCTTTTAGTGGCCTATGTGACCATACATTAAATTTTATGATATACATATAAAAATCAGAAAATAGAATACCTACAGAGTTTCTTTCCTGTTTCTTCTCCGTCAGAGGAGGCTCATTACGAAACGGTGGTAGATTGTAAAACAAATGATAATAATATTTGACGAATGAAGTTACCTTTTTACGTCGATGAATACGGAGTTTTCATTCATTCATTCCAATCATTCCATTAGGTAAAATTTACCATCAGGTAGACCGTTAGCTCGTTCGATATCCCAATACAATGAAAAATATTGTGATCTAACAGTTCACTTGACGGTGACTAACGCGGCCCATGCCCGCAAATAACATTAGTCGAAGAAGTTTGCAATTTGATGACTTATTTGTAACCTGAGAACTAAAATAGTACATAGTACAGCCTGTAATTATATTGTTCTCATTACTCGTCACACTAGAACACAACATAGACTTGAAAATGCAAAAGTCAACGATTATGTTATCATGTTAACTTAGTCGTGGTAGAGCCAAGCGGCGGCTTTAGATGCTGCTCGAATGGGCCGGCCTGTCCGGATAAGTACCACGGCCTCGCAGAATACCGGCGTGAAGTAGAGGCATCTTAGTAACTGCGTTTTCGTGCAGTGAGTGAGGTAACCGGAGGCCCTCTCCCTCCCCCTCCCCAAATATGGTAGCGGTATATAATTATGAGCTACCCCAGGAGGGTACCAGTACTACGTTCTGGTGAATCCCCTCACCTGGCATCCACGTTCAGGCTTTCCTACGCTACCTAATCGTGGATGCTCAGTCTGCCCCGCGTATTCTGGGGGCAATATTCCGCCTCTTCTTTCCTACTCGAGGCAAACGCAGCAAAGAAACTATGGCATCCCCTACCGCGCTCGCCGTGGATTTCTGCAATATCAGGGACTCCACTCGAACCTTAGCGCCGTTCATTACCATCTTGAAACGGCGAAGCCGGCCTTGCTTTTCTTACAGAGACTCAGATATCGTCTCCGGCTGATACCTCTTATCTCCATTACCCGGGGTACAAACTGGAACACTTTGTGCCCCGTGCCGGAGTTTGCGTATACGTCAGAGATGATATCTGTTCTCGACGCCTCGGTAGTCTTGAAGGTTTGGACCTTTCTACCTTTGGCTGCGCATCGACAGCGACGACCATCCGCGCGTCTATGCGTGCCTCGCAGGTCCCAGCGGCCACCGTAACTGACCGACTCATCGACCACATCCAAATGGCTACAGATTCCGTGCTACAACAGATCCCATCCGCATCGTGATTTCGGCGATTTTAATGCCCACCACAATTGATTACCGGACTCGCATAACCGATCATGCGGGAGATCTGTTCACGACTTTGCATTAGCATATGGCCTGACACAACTGGTAACCTCGCCGACGCGGATCCCAGACATGGAAGGTCATACACCTTCCCTGTTGGACCTTTTGCTGACCTCACACCCGGACGGATATTTGGTCTCAGTCGATGCCCCTCTTGGCTCGTCGGACCACCGTCTGATCCGAGTGGTGTTTATCGCGCGCCGATCCCGAACGCGATCTGCGGGGTTCCGCCGTGTGTAATTATAGTCGTGGGCAGATTGGGATGGAATGCGGTCTTTCTTTGCTTCCACCCATGTTCTCTGCAGTGCCTGTCGGAGGTAAATCCCAGCCTTGGTTTGGTCGCACCTGCAAAATAGCGTCACGCCGAAAGCGGAAGTGCTACCAGGCCTGGGCCGATGCATCGGCGTCTCGGGATGCAAAACCAGTGCTCTTAAAAACGAGTACAACTCTGCCTCCAGGTCCTTCAAAGAGTTATCGCTGCGGCAAAGTTAAAGCACATTGGCAGATTTGGCGAGAGACCAGTTCGCCCACCATCGGGATCCCGCGCATTCTGGTCTCTCGCCAAGGCTGTCCAGGGAATTTCTGTCAGCCATCTCTCCCATCTTTACACAAGGAGGATGATTCGCTGGCCCATACTGCATAAGAGAAAGCCGATCTTTTGGGTTTCTTTTGTATCCAACTCGACTCTTGATGACCGGGGAAACTCTCCACCTACCATCCCGTGGTGTAAGTGCTCCATGCCGGAAATTCAGTTTCGTAGAGCCTGAAAGGAAAGGCATCGCTACCCGACATTCATAAGTCGAGCGCCTTTATCGGAATCCCTCCAATTGTGCTGAGGATGTGCCCTGAGTTGGCACCGGTTCTCACGCGTCTTTTCCGGCACTCCTACTCTTCAGGCGTCGTCCCGGAATCTTGGAAGACAGCATTTGTGCATCAATACCGAAAAAGGCGACCGCTCTGATCCGTCCAACTACAGGCCTATTGCCATCACCCCTAGTTATCTAAAATAATGGAGTCACTCATCAACACCCAGCTCCTGAGGTATCAGAGGAACACCAGCTGATCAGTGACCGACAGTACGGTTTCCGTCGCGGACGATCAGCTGGTGATCTTCTAGTTTACCTGACTCACCGATGGGCAGAAGCAGCTGAGTCTACAGAGGCTTCGCAGCGGCCCGGACGTAGCGAAAGTATTTGATACCGCGGCAAAGCGCTTCTTTCAAAGCTTTCATCTTACGGGGTTCCTGAGAGATTGTGCAACTGGGTCACCAGCTTCCTCACGGATCGGAGCATCAAGGTTGTTGTCGACGGTGCATGCTCGAACCCCAAACCCGTGAATGCTGGTGTTCCACAAGGCTGTGTGCTATCTCCACTTGAAATTTCTTCTGCATATCAACGACATGCTACAAATCAGTAGCATTCATTGCTATGCAGACGATAGCACGGGTGATGCCCTATATACTGGCTGTGCGAATATTTCTCGGGAACACGTCGACGAGTGCCGGAACAAACTTGTGTCTGAAGTCGAGACCTTGTTATTAAGTCTCGGATTGGGGTCGACGTAATTTGGTCCTATTCAACCCCAAAAAGACACAGGTTTGCGCGTTCACCAAAAGAACCCTTTGTCGTTTCTCCTCTTTTGAGAACATTCTCTTATTGGCTCAGCCAGTATCAGAATCCTTGGCGTTGACATATCGAGCGACGTTCAGTTCCGTGGTCACTTGGAGGAAGGCCAAATTGGCCTCCAAAAGCTTGGTGTGCTCTGTAGAGCGACAGTATTTCATGCCGGTCCACCGTTTGCAACTTTATAAGGCGCAAGTTCGGCCCCACATGGAATACTGTTCTCATCTCAACAGGGCAACCCAGTACCAACTCCTTCCATTTGACCGCATCCAACGTCGAGCGGTTGAATTGTCGGCGACCAAGCTCTCTGATCGGCTTGATCCTTTGGCCTTGCGAAGAGATGTTGTTTCTTTACTTTACAAAATTTTCCACGGGAATGTTCTGAGGAACTGTTCGGATTGACCCCAGCCGTTGAGTTTCACCATCGTACATCGCGACTGAATTCGAAGTTCCATCGATACCACCTAGATGGTTGGCATTCCACCACAGTGCGTTTTAATCGAAAAGCCACACACGCACTTCGACTTTGTGGAATCAGCTGTCGCCAGCAGTATTTCCGAATAGTTACGACTTAGGGACCTTCAAGAAAAGAGCTTTATTCCTTCCTTAAAGGCCGGCAGCGCATCATAGCTCCTCTGGTGTTGTGGATGTTCGTGGGCGTCGGTGATCACTTACCATCAGGTGGAAATGCACCTGCTCTTGTCTCTATAAAAAAAAAAAGCTTGGGGCGGGCACGGGCCAGCAGCTCGTGGCAGTCCGATAACCGCTGTAAGTGGTTCTCGAGTGGTAGCCACGTACGGGTTAAACGCAGTATTTGACCCCCACAAGATGGAAAGTGACTAATCGGTGCAAAAGGTGGGAAGTCAGATGGGATGCGTGGCTCAGGACCGTGCCTCGTGGAATCTGGGAGCTCATGTGCGTTCAGCAGTGAATTTAATAGCTGAAATGATGATGATGATGATGATGATGATGATGATGAAGTACAGAGCACTGAAGAAATGCTAGGCTATAAGTAATTTCCTCTTAGTTCTCCAGGGTGTCATTACAGTAACGTTTTCAATTGTAGTTGTTTCTAAATTTCCTTGAGCTGCAGTGATCACTTTTGTTATTGAAATGGGTTGGAAAAGACCTTACACTCCACCTGATGTTAAGTGGATACTGCAGCCCATGGACACCTGCACAACGTCGCCAGGTATGTTGCTTCATCCATCAGCTAATATGGAATGCCACATAGCCCGTTATGACCATTCTGTACCTTTTCTAAACTGGAACACAGTAGCGCTGTTTGGCGGCAGAAATGTATAATATTGTGATATCTGCTTAGACGTCACTTAGGTAGAGCAGAAGTCCAGCACCGGGGCCTCGAGTTTGTGCGCACTTGTGCTTTTTAACTTAGTGGATCACTATATTCTTGTTGTATGCTTTTAGTGGCCTATGTGACCATACATTAAATTTTATGATATACATATAAAAAATCAGAAAATAGAATACCTGAGTTTCTTTCCCTGTTTCTTCTCCGTCAGAGGAGGCTCATTACAAACAGTGGTAGAATGTAAAACAAATGATAATAATATTTGACGAATGAAGTTACCTTTCTTACGTCGATGAATACGGAGTTTTCATTCATTCATTCCAATCATTCCATTAGGTAAAATTTACCATCAGGTAGACCGTTAGCTCGTTCGATATCCCAATACAATGAAAAAAATATTGTGATCTAACAGTTCACTTGACGGTGACTAACGCGGCCCATGCCCGCAAATAACATTAGTTTCTAAAGAAGTTTGCACCTGATGATTTATGTGTAACCTGGAGAACTAAAATAGTACATAGTACAGCCTGTTATTATATTGTCTCTCATTACTAGTCACACTAGAACACAACATAGACTTGAAAAATGCAAAAGTCAACGATTACGTTATCATGTTAACTTAGTAGTGGTAGAGCCAAGCGGCGGCTTTGCCGTCGCAGGAATGGGCCGGCCTGTCCGGATAAGTACCACGGCCTCGCAGAATACCGGCGTTAAGAAGAGGCATCATCTGCGTTTCTGCCTGTTGAGTGGGTAAACTGGAGGCCCTCTCCACCCCTTCCCCCTACTTATCCTCTCTCCCATCTCCCAAACACCTTTAAAAGCTACAAATGCAATCTGCAGCACTTGGTGTTGCATATTTATGTGGGCGACGGTAATCACTACCATCAGGTGAACCGCCATGCTCGTATGCCACCATTCCCATAAAATATTTTTAGTTTACTTACTATAATTATAAAAATAGTTTAAAGGGACCCCTACTATACTGTTACTATATCTATATATATAGGTATAAGTTACATAAATCTGCAATTTAAACTTCTCCTAGTATCAATGCAAAAGGAGCGAGAGAGTACAAACCCTTAAAGTTAATTAAAAGTCATTACCTGAATAATGCAACACTCGAGCACTTAATTTTAATTCAAAAGGCTGAAGAGCGGTTTTGCCCAGTGGTGTAAATCCAACTAAGCAGCAAACAAAACTACCGGCGCTGCTTTCAAGTTACAATAAAACAACTGGTCGTGTTAACGTCCTCGAAATACTTTTTAACGTGGCAGAGGAAAGCTGGCGATAAAATGATTTAATATTGAAGTGGAACAAACTCAAGCTGCTTCATAAAGAAAACACAAATCATTTAGCACGAATCAGCACCAATTACATATAATAAAGCAATGGTAGCCTCTAAATGGGTTAGGACGCCCACTAGCTCAGCAGGGAGATAACTGTAGGCTGATCCCTGGTGTTGGCACCACTAAAATTGTCAATAGCAATTTTAAGTGCAAGCAGTATTTCACCATGTGCCTGGCGGGTAGCGAAAAACATCAAGGAAACCTGTGATGCCTCGAGAAAATAATGTAAAAATATTATTTCAGGAGATGTGAAGCCCAAGCAACCTGCCTACAGTGGCACTTCCCGGCTCCTAAACCCTCTCTGATACTCTGGGACGGAGAAGGAGGAGGCCTTTTGCTCCAACAATGGCACCAATAGGTTGCCACTTCACTTCACATATAGTAACAAATGTATGTATGTGACCATTCATTGTTATAGTACGCTACACCAGGTGCCAGAGTACGACACAAAATTTGCATGAAAAATGCCTTTTCTGCACATGGTACACACTGCTATCATAGAATGAGGGTTTATGTTTAAATAACGCCAAAATTCCATATGAATTGTTCGAACCCCAAACTTTTTGCTAAACTAGTGATGAGAAGTGGAGTGGAGAAGGTATCAGTACTGCACTCACCAACATGCCTGCGACCCTAAGTACTTCCTTCGGGCAATCCTTTTAAAAATGTATGCCGGTTATTACTAGTACTTTCTTAGAGCGGGCTGTATTCAGCAGTAGGTTTATTTTGACCATCTGCAATGACTCGAAAATAGCACAAGTTCAACAGACAGTTATCCCCTTTCTTGAAGAATAGGTTCTACACCACGATTTCGACGTAACAGCAGATTTAACAGCCATGACGAAATTAAACAACTTCTGTAGGACTGCACGTACCGGTTTTCCACCTGACTGTGAAGCCTGAATCGTAATTCCGTCTCACCAAGCAGCCTTTGCAGTCTCTAGTCTCTCAAACAGTCATCCTAATCTCACTTAGACTGACGTCTGGGATGTTACCGGATGTCGAATAAGGCTTTTAAGTTAGTACTTATACTACTGTGTGGTTTCAAAGGCTGCTGCCCACGGTCATCTGTCCATAAAATTTCTCGATCTTTACCGCTTTCGGCATTTAACGGGTTTGTTGGCTCTTTCCGATAGGCAGATTTCTTGGCGAAGACTCTTTGAACCCGTTCAGCTTACTGTAATTTAAATAGCCTGTATTGATATTCAATATGCCTCGCCTTATAGATTCTATTCAGTGGCCGATATGCAAAAGCATCAGTTGTAGGCTGCAGATTTGTCTCAAGCCTGGCTTCCACAAGGAGTGTGAACGAGAGCTTTAGGTATGTTCTTATGGGTCCTGCAAAACTTAGCTCCCACTGTATGTACACTTTTCATAAGCCTGATATTCGTAAACACAACCCTCTAGGCATTGAAATGATTATGCAATTGAACCAAAACCTCTCGGGTTTTATATAAGGTCACTGGGTGAACAGAGTGTGGACATAAAATCTGATATTCACATAAGGATCACAGAGACATCACTGAACAACTGTCATTTGGTCGTCATAAGGAAATCAATCTCATTGTGGCACCAATGGGTCTAGTCTAAGTATGTAACTAATGAAATGAATGTTTATCTTATTACTTTAAGCAAAGCAATTCTCGTGTTCATGTTATTACACGTGGTAGAGCCAAGCGGCGGCTTTGCCGTCGCAGGAATGGGCCGGTTTGTCCGGATAAGTACCACGGCCTCGCAGAATACCGGCGTGAAGTAGAGGCATCTTGTGCTTGTGTTTCGTGCGGTGAGTGAGGTAAATCGGCGTCTTCCCTCCCTCCTCCCCAAATATGGTAGCGGTATATAATTATGAGCTACCCAGGAGGGTACCAGTACCTACGGTTCTGGAGAATCACTGAGCATCCACGTTCAGGCTTTCCTACGCTACCTAATCGTGGATGCTCAGTCTGCCCCGCGTATTCTGGGGGCAATATTCCGCCTCTTCTTTCCTACCGAGGCAAACGCAGCAAAGAAACTATGGCATCCCCTACCGCGCTCGCCGTGATTTCTGCAATATCAGGGACTCCACTCGAACCTTAGCGCCGTTCATTACCATCTTGAAACGGCGAAGCCGGCCTTGCTTTTCTTACAGAGACTCAGATATCGTCTCCGGCTGATACCTCTTATCTCCATTACCCGGGGTACAAACTGAACACCTTTGTGCCCCGTGCCGGAGTTTGCGTATACGTCAGAGATGATATCTGTTCTCGACGCCTCGGTAGTCTTGAAGGTTTGGACCTTTCTACCTTTGGCTGCTGCATCACGACAGCGACGACCATCCGCGTCTATGCGTTGCCTTTACAGGTCCCATAGCGGTAACATTGCACCGATCGGATTCATCGACCACATCCAAATGGCTACAGATTCCTGTGCTACAACAGATCCCATCCGCAGAGATCGTGGATTCTCGGCGATTTTAATGCCCACCACACCGATTGGCTCGGTTCTCGGCTAAACTGGATCATGCGGGAGATCTGTTCACGACTTTGCATTAGCATATGGCCTGACACAACTGGTAACCTCGCCGACGCGGATCCCAGACATGGAAGGTCACACCTCCTGTTGACCTTTGCTGACCCCTCACACCCGACGGATATTTGGTCTCAGTCGATGCCCCTCTTGGCCTGTCGGACCACCGTCTGATCCGGCAGGGTGTTTATCGCGCGCCGATCCCGAACGCGATCTGCGGCCCGCCGTGTGTGGCAATTATAGGTCGGCAGATTGGGATTTAGCGGTCTTTCTTTGCTTCCACCCATGTTCTCTGCAGTGCCTGTCGGAGGTAAATCCCAGCCTTGGTTTGGTCGCACCTGCAAATAGCGTCACGCCGAAAGCGGAAGTGCTAACAGGCCTGGGCCGATGCATCGGCGTCTCGGGATGCAAAACCAGTGCTCTTAAAAACGAGTACAACTCTGCCTCCAGGTCCTTCAAAAGAGTTATCGCTGCGGCAAAGTTAAAGCACATTGGCAGATTTGGCGAGAGACCAGTTCGCCTACCATCGGGATCCCGCGCATTCTGGTCTCTCGCCAAGGCTGTCCAGGGGAATTTCTGTCAGCCATCTCTCCCATCTTACACAAGGAGGATGATTCGCTGGCCTATACTGCATAAGAGAAAGCTGATCTTTGCCTCTTCTTTTGCATCCAACTCGACTCTTGATGACCGGGGAAACTCTCCACCTCAAATATCTTTTTTCCGATTTACTCGTGTGTACATTAATTATTAAATAAACAAATAAATAAAAAGATTTAGTGTGTATTAGATAATTTTAAATTTATAAAACCATTAACATTATAGGTGGTAGTAATATGAAAATATAAATATTGTAGAATGATTATACGTCAATATGACCTAGCACATGTCCACTGCTGAACATAGGCCTCCATAAAGGAGAAATATGATATGTGAATATCAAATCAGTTAAATCTCTGAAGAGCAATTTGAGATCTAAATATGTGTCAAACGAGACGAGGGTATTAATATACGTCTAAAATATAAATATGAATGAAGATTCTCGACACTCCTCGCTTCGACTCGCTTGATTGTACTATTGTACACTAAAATGTCTGGAAATTTTCATAGAACACGAATGGATTAGATCACCGACCGGTATGATCATCATTAAATTATACATGTCATTATCGTTAAATATTTATCAACGATAAATACATAATTATCATAAAACTTTCAATTGCAATTTTGAGTGTATATTAAACACACCACTTCCACGAGGACGAAATAAAATTGTTCCCGATTCTAATAATATTTAATGTCTAAAGAGTCTGTTTGCTCTGCTACGATTAAGGTGATATAGGCTTCTAGTTTAGATTGAAATAATTGTTTTCATATACGTAAGTACAGCAGAACTAAGGTAACCGACATAGCCGTAAAGATCAGCAAGCTGAAGTGGCAATGGGCCGGCCACATAGCTCGCAGAACTGACAACCGCTGGGGAAAAAAGGTTCTCGAGTGGCAGCCACGTACGGGCAAACGCAGTGTAGGACGACCCCCCACAAGATGGAGTGACGACCTGCGCAGTGTTGCGGGAAGTCGATGGATGCAGGTGGCTCAGGACCGTGCCTCGTGGCAATCTTTGGGGGAGGCCTATGTTCAGCAGTGGACTTCTAATAGGCTGAAATGATGATGATGATGATGATGATGAAGTACAGTATACTAGTAATTACAGGCTATAAGTAATTTCCTCTTAGTTCTCAGGGTGTCATTACAGTAACGTTTTTCAATTGTAGTTGTTTCTAAATTTCCTTGAGCTGCAGTGATCACTTTTGTTATTGAAATGGGTTGGAAAAAGACCTTGCTCCACCTGATGTTAAGTGGATACTGCAGCCCATGGACACCTGCACATAACGTCACAGAAGGTCACAGAAGCGTTGTCATCCATCAGGGCTACTATGGAATGCCATACAGTCTGTTATTATCTGGCTCCTGTACCTTTTCAAACCGGAACAACAGCAGCGCTGTTTATGGGCAGAAATGTATAATAATAGATATCTACTTAGGCGCTGTTTCAGGTAGAGCAGAAGTTCAGCAACCAGTCGAGTTTGCAAGTAATTTGTGCTTTAACTTAGTGGATCATATTTTGTTGTATGCTTTTAGTGGCTCATGTGACCATACATTAAATTCTTTATGATAAAGCAAGTATAAAAATCAGAAAATAGAATACCCATAGAGTTTCTTTCCTCATGTTTTTCTCCGTCGAGGAGGCTCATTACGAAACGTGGTAGATTGTAAAACAAATGATAATAATATTTGACGAATGAAGTTACCTTTTTACGTCAGATGAATACGGAGTTTTCATCTATTCATTCCAATCATTCCGGCTAGGTAAATTTACTATCAGGTAGGACCGTTACTGTTCGATATCCCAATACAATGAAAAATATTGTGATCTAACAAAGTTCACTTGACGTAGGACTAACGCGGCCCATGCCCAAATGGGCCATTAGTCGAAGAAGCTCTGTAATTTGATGACTTATTGTAACCTGAGAACTAAAATAGTACATAGTACAGCCTGTAATTATATTGTCTCTCATTACCGTCACACTAGAAACACAATATAGACTTGAAAATGCAAAAGTCAACGACGTGTTATCATGTTAAACTTAGTCGTGGTAGAGCCGGGCGGCGGCTTTAGATGCTGCCTCGAAGGGCTGCCTGACTGGAAGACTAATACCAACCTCGCAGAATACCGGCGTTAAGTAGCATCCGCGTTTCTGTCTGTTGAGTGAGGTAACCGGAGGCCCTCTCTCCACCCCTCCCTACTTATCCTCTCTCTCCCATCTCCCAAACACCTTTAAAAGCTGGCAACGCACCCAGCACTTCTGGTGTTGTATATTTATGTGGGCGACGGTAATCACTTACCATCAGGTGAACTGCCATGCCTGTATGCCAATTATCTAAAAATTCTTAAACGATTACATAGTTTAAAAGTTAACTGACCATAATTAGTACTATATCTATAAGCATATAGGTATAAGTTACATAAATACGCTATTTAAACTTCTCCTCCTAGTATCAATGCAAAAGGAGAGAGAGAGTACAAACCCTTAAAGTTAATTTAAAAGTCATTACCTGACAATGCAACACTCGAGCACTTAATTTTAATTCAAAAAGGCTGAAGAGCGGTTTCTTGTTTGCGTGGTGTAACCAACTAAGCAGCAAATTAAAACCACGGCAGCTGTTTTCTAAGTTACACAAACAACTGGTCGTGTTAACGTCCTTCGAAATACTTTTAACGTGGCAGAGGAAAGCTGGCGATAAAAATTATTTTTGCTGGTTGAAGTAGCTCAACATGTTGCTTCAAAGAAACACAAATCATTTAGCACGAATCAGCACCACAATTACATATAATAAAAGCAATGGTAGCCTAGTGGTCAGGACGCTCACTTTAGTTTCATAGAGAGAGTGACCTGAGGTCGATCCTCGGTGCTGGCAACACCACTAAAAATTGTCAATAGCAACGGCGTTGTATTTACCATGCTCGGCGGTGAAGGAAAAGATCGTAAGGAAAACCTGTGGCTGCCCAGAAATAATAAAATATTATTTCGAGACAGGAAGCTCCGCCAACCCGCTCTGGAGCAGCGTGGCGGGTACTTCCGCCCTAAACCCTCCTTGATACTGTATTTGAGAAGGAGGGCCTTGCCCCAACAATGGGCACTAATAGGCTGCCACTTCACTTCACAAGTATAGTAATAAAATGTATGTGCCAGGACCATTCATTGTTATAGCACGTTACACCAGTAGGTGCCAGGGAGCAGGACACAAAATTTGTATGAAAAAACGCCTCGGTAGTCTTGAAGGTTTGGACCTTTCTACCTTTTGGCTGCGCATCGACAGCGACGACCATCCGCGCGTCTATGCGTGCCTTTACAGGTCCCATAGCGGTAATACCGTAACTGACCGACTCATCGACCACATCCAAATGGCTACAGATTCCGTGCTACAACAGATCCCATCCGCAGAGATCGTGATTCTCGGCGATTTTAATGCCCACCACACCGATTGGCTCGGTTCTCGCATAACCGATCATGCGGGGAGATCTGTTCACGACTTTGCATTAGCATATGGCCTGACACAACTGGTAACCTCGCCGACGCGGATCCCAGACATGGAAGGTCATACACCTTCCCTGTTGGACCTTTTGCTGACCTCACACCCGACGGATATTTGGTCTCAGTCGATGCCCCTCTTGGCTCGTCGGACCACTGTCTGATCCGGAGTGTAGTGTTTATCGCGCGCCGATCCCGAACGCGATCTGCGGGTTCCGCCGTGTGTGGCACTATAGGTCGGCAGATTGGGATGGAATGCGGTCTTTCTTTGCTTCCTACCCATGTTCTCTGCAGTGCCTGTCGGAGGTAAATCCCAGCCTTGGTTTGGTCGCACCTGCAAAATAGCGTCACGCCGAAAGCGGAAGTGCTAACAGGCCTGGGCCGATGCATCGGCGTCTCGGGATGCAAAACCAGTGCTCTTAAAAACGAGTACAACTCTGCCTCCAGGTCCTTCAAAAGAGTTATCGCTGCGGCAAAGTTAAAGCACATTGGCAGATTTGGCGAGACTAGTTCGCCTACCATCGGGATCCTGCGCATTCTGGTCTCTCGCCAAGGCTGTCCAGGGAATTTCTGTCAGCCATCTCTCCCATCTTTACACAAGGAGGATGATTCGCTGGCCCATACTGCATAAGAGAAAGCCGATCTTTTGGGCTCTCTTTTTGCATCCAACTCGACTCTTGATGACCGGGGAAACTCTCCACCTACCATCCCGTGGTGTAAGTGCTCCATGCCGGAAATTCAGTTTCTGCAGAGCTCAGTGCGAAAGGCACCCGCTACCTGGACATTCATAAGTCGAGTGGGCCGGACGGAATCCTCCAATTGTGCTGAGGATGTGTGCCCCTGAGTTGGCACCGGTTCTCACGCGTCTTTTCCGGCACTCCTACCTTCAGGCGTCGTCCCGGAATCTTGGAAGACAGCATTTGTGCATCCAATACCGAAAAAAGGCGACCGCTCTGATCCGTCCAACTACAGGCCTATTGCCATCACCCCTAGTTATCTAAAATAATGGAGTCACTCATCAACACCCAGCTCCTGAGGTATTTGAGGAACACCAGCTGATCAGTGACCGACAGTACGGTTTCCGTCGCGGACGATCAGCTGGTGATCTTCTAGTTTACCTGACTCACCGATGGGCAGAAGCAGTTGAGTCTAAGGGGAGGCTTTGGCAGTTAGTCTGGACGTAGCGAAAGTATTTGATAGGGTTTGGCATAAAGCGCTTCTTTCAAAGCTTTCACCTTACGGGGTTCCTGAGAGATTGTGCAACTGGGTCACCAGCTTCCTCACGGATCGGAGCATCAAGGTTGTTGTCGACGGTGCATGCTTGAACCCCAAACCCGTGAATGCTGGTGTTCCACAAGGCTGTGTGCTATCTCCCACTTGTTCTTCTGCATATCAACGACATGCTACAAATCAGTAGCATTCATTGCTATGCAGACGATAGCACGGGTGATGCCCTATATACTGGCCGTGCGAATATTTCTCGGGAACACGTCGACGAGTGCCGGAACAAACTTGTGTCTGAAGTCGAGACCTTGTTATTAAGTCTCGGATTGGGGTCGACGTAATTTGGTCCTATTCAACCCCAAAAGACACAGGTTTGCGCGTTCACCGCTAAAAGAATCCCTTTGTCGTTTCTCCTCTTTTGAGAACATTCCCTTATTGGCTCAGCCAGTATCAGAATCCTTGGCGTTGACATATCGAGCGACGTTCAGTTCCGTGGTCACTTGAGGAAAGGCCAAATTGGCCTCCAAAAGCTTGGTGTGCTCTGTAGAGCGGGACAGTATTTCATGCCGGTCCACCGTTTGCAACTTTATAAGGCGCAAGTTCGGCCCCACATGGAATACTGTTCTCATCTCTGGGCAGGGGCAACCCAGTACCAACTCCTTCCATTTGACCGCATCCAACGTCGAGCGGCTCGAATTGTCGGCGACCAAGCTCTCTGATCGGCTTGATCCTTTGGCCTTGCGAAGAGATGTTGCTTCTCTTTGCATTTTTACAAAATTTTCCACGGGGAATGTTCTGAGGAACTGTTCGGATTGACCCCAGCTGCTGAGTTTCACCATCGTACATCGCGACTGAATTCGATGTTCCATCGATACCACCTAGATGGTTGGCATTCCACCACAGTGCGTTTTAATCGAAGTTTTCTGCCACGCACTTCGACTTTGTGGAATCAGCTGTCGCCAGCAGTATTTCCGAATAGTTACGACTTAGGGACCTTCAAGAAAAGAGCTTATTCCTTCCTTAAAGGCCGGCAGCGCATCTGTAGCTCCTCTGGTGTTGTGGATGTTCGTGGGCGTCGGTGATCACTTACCATCAGGTGAGCCGCACGCTCGTTTGCCCCCTTCTTCTATAAAAAAAAAAAAAAAAAAAGTGGCAATGGGCCGGCCTCATAGCTCGCACAACTGACAACCGCTGGGGAAAAAAGGTTCTCGAGTGGCAGCCACGTACGGGCAAACGCAGTGTAGGACGACCCCCCACAAGATGGAGTGACGACCTGCGCAGTGTTGCGGGAAGTCGATGGATGCAGGTGGCTCAGGACCGTGCCTCGTGGCAATCTTTGGGGGAGGCCTATGTTCAGCAGTGGACTTCTAATAGGCTGAAATGATGATGATGATGATGATGATGATGAAGTACAGTATACTAGTAATTACAGGCTATAAGTAATTTCCTCTTAGTTCTCAGGGGTGTCATTACAGTAACGTTTTTCAATTGTAGTTGTTTCTAAATTTCCTTGAGCTGCAGTGATCACTTTTTGTTATTGAAATGGGTTGGAAAAAGACCTTACACTCCACCTGATGTTAAGTGGATACTGCAGCCCATGGACACCTGCACATAACGTCACAGAAGCGTTGTCATCCATCAGGGCTAATATGGAATGCCACATAGCCCGTTATTATCTGGCTCCCTGTACCTTTCAAACCGGAACACAGCAGCGCTGTTTGGCGGCAGAAATGTATAATATTGTGATATCTACTTAGACGTCACTTAGGTAGAGCAGAAGTCTAGCACCAGTCGAGTTTGCAGTGCACTTGTGCTTTAACTTAGTGGATCACTATATTCTTGTTGTATGCTTTTAGTGGCCTATGTGACCATACATTAAATTTTATGATATACATATAAAAATCAGAAAATAGAATACCTACAGAGTTTCTTTCCCCTGTTTCTTCTCCGTCAGAGGAGGCTCATTACGAAACGGTGGTAGAATGTAAAACAAATGATAATAATATTTGACGAATGAAGTTACCTTTCTTACGTCGATGAATACGGAGTTTTCATTCATTCATTCCAATCATTCCATTAGGTAAAATTTACCATCAGGTAGACCGTTAGCTCGTTCGATATCCCAATACAATGAAAAAAATATTGTGATCTAACAGTTCACTTGACGGGTGACTAACGCGGCCCATGCCCGCAAATAACATTAGTCGAAGAAGTTTGCAATTTGATGACTTATGTGTAACCTGAGAACTAAAATAGTACATAGTACAGCCTGTAATTATATTGTCTCTCATTACTAGTCACACTAGAACACAACATAGACTTGAAAAAATGCAAAAAGTCAACGATTACGTTATCATGTTAACTTAGTAGTGGTAGAGCCAAGCAGCGGCTTTAGATGCTGCTCGAATGGGCCGGCTCGACCGGGTTAATTAATACCACAACCTCGCAGAATACCGGCGTTAAGAAGAGGCATCATCTGCGTTTCGTTCGTTGAGTGGGGTAACCGGAGGCCCTCTCCTCCACCCCTTCCCCCTACTTATCCTCTCTCCCATCTCCCAAACACCTTTAAAAGCCGGCAACGCACCTGCAGCACTTCTGGTGTTGCATATTTATGTGGGCGACGGTAATCACTTACCATCAGGTGAACCGCCATGCTCGTATGCCACCATTCCCATAAAAAAAAAATTTTAGTTTACTTACTATAATTATAAAAAATAGTTTAAAGTTAACTTACTATAATTAGCACTATATCTATATATATAGGTATAAGTTACATAAATCTGCAATTTAAACTTCTCCTAGTATCAATGCAAAAGGAGCGAGAGAGTACAAACCCTTAAAGTTAATTAAAAGTCATTACCTGAATAATGCAACACTCGAGCACTTAATTTTAATTCAAAAGGCTGAAGAGCAGTTTCTTGTTTGCGTGGTGTAAATCCAACTAAGCAGCAAATTAAAAACTACTTGCGCCGTTTTCTAAGTTACAATAAAACAACTGGTCGTAAGTTAACGTCCTTCGAAATACTTTTTAACGTGGCAGAGGAAAGCTGGCGATAAAATTATTTTGGTTGGTTGAAGTGAAATTAAACCTGTTGCTTCATAAAGAAACACAAATGATTTAGCACGAATCAGCACCAATTACATATAATAAAGCAATGGTAGCCTAGTGGTCAGGACGCTCACTTTAGTTTCATAGAGAGTGACCTGAGGTCGATCCCCGGTGCTGGCACCACTAAACTTGTCAATAGCAATTTTAAGTGTTGTATTTACCATGTGCTCGGCGGTGAAGGAAAACATCGTAAGGAAACCTGCATGTCTGAGAAATAATAAAAATATTATTTCGTGGACATGTGAAGCCCGCCAACCCGCTCTGGAGCAGCGTGGCGGGCACTTCCCGGCTCCTAAACCCTCTCTGATACTCGTATTTGAGAAGGAGGCCTTTGCCCAACAATGGGCACTAATAGGCTGCCACTTCACTTCACATATAGTAACAAATGTATGTATGTGACCATTCGTTGTTATAGTACGCTACACCAGTAGGTGCCAGGAGTACGACACAAAATTTGCATGAAAAAATGCCTTTTCTGCACATGGTACACACTGCTATCATAGAAACGAGGGTTTGGCGTTTAAATAACGCCAAAAATTCCATATGAATTGTTCGAACCCCAAATCTCATAAACTAGTGATGAGAAGTGAGTGAGAAGGTATCAGTACTGCACTCACCAACATGCCTGCGACCCTAAGTACTTCCTTCGGGCAATCCTTTTAAAAAATGTATGTCGGTTATTACTAGTACTTTCTTAGAGCGGGCTGTATTCAGCAGTAGGTTTACTGGACCATTCGTAATGACTCTCGAAAATAGCACAAGTTCAACAGACAGTTATCCCCCTTTCTTGAAGAATAGGTTCTACACCACGATTTCTACGTAACAGCAGATTTAACAGCCATGACGAAATTAAACAACTTCTGTAGGACTGCACATACCGGTTTTCCACCCGATCTCAGAAGCTCAACTGTAATTCCGTCCTCACCCGGGCGCCTTGCAGTCTCTAGTCTCTCAAACAGTCATCCTAATCTCACTTAGACTGACGTCTGGGATGTTACCGGATGTCGAATAAGGCTTTTGGGTTAGTACTTATACTACTGTGTGGTTTCAAAGGCTACGTCTATATCGGTCATCTGTCCATAAAATTTCTCGATCTTTACCGCTTTCGGCATTTAACTTGGTTTGTTGGCTCTTTCCGATAGACAGATTTCTGGCGAAGACTTTGGAACCTTTGTTCAGCTTATTGTAATTTAAATAGCCTGTATTGATATTCAATATGCCTCGCCTTATAGATTCTATTCAGTGGCCGATATGCAAAAGCATCAGTCGTAGGCTGCAGATATGTCTCAAGCCTGGCTTCCATGAGTGTGAACGGAGAGCTTTAGGGCATTGTTCGTGCGGCGGGTCCTGCAAAACTTAGCTCCTACCGTATGTACACTTTTCATAAGCCTGATATTCGTAAACACAACCCTCTAGGCATTGAAAACGATTATGCAATTGGAACTAAAACCTCTCGGGATTTTATGTAAGGTCACTGGGTGAACAGAGTGTGGACGTAAAATCTGATATTCACATAAGTGATCACAGAGACATCACTGAACAACTGTCATTTGGTCGTCATAAAGAAATCAATCTCATTTTCGTGGCACCAATGGGTCTAGTCTAAGTATGTAACTAATGAAATGAATGTTTATCTTATTACTTTAAGCAAGCAATTCTCGTGTTCATGTTATTACACGTGGTAGAGCCAAGCGGCAGATTCTGCTGCTGCTCGAATGAGCCTGCTTGACCGGGTTAACATCACGGCCTCGAAGAGAACGGGCATGAAGTAGAGGCATCTTGTACTTTTGCGTTTTGTTCGTTGAGGTAACGTACGGTTTCGTTCGTTGAGGTTGGGGTATTTAGTTCTGTCATCTTCTGCGAACCTCAAAGTCTTACGATTAATTGAAAAAATAAATATTTAAAATATTCGAAGCAATTATAAAAGTTGGTTCTAACCAATGTCCATAGTATTGACCTGAGTCAATTATACTATCCATGTTTCAATAATCTCGTAACCAATATTGGCATAACAAAGTGTGTATTCAAAGCGTCGTTTGAATCGGTACATCTGAAGTTGAGTACAAATATTGGTGGCTGTGATTACCCACACAATTTACAGTAATGTATTTCCATATAGCACAAACTTAAGCACAAATATTTGCGACCGTGACTATGGTCCCCAATTATAGTGTTGTATTTATAATAGTTTTTTTTACCAAAATTGTACAAAAACGTGTCCTATATAAATATGTGACTAAATTCACACACATGCACAGTAAATATATGGGTGTGTACTCCTCAAAAAACGAACTAAAATGTAAATGTTTAGTAAAATAATCCAAACCAAACAACCGTGTGATATCGATATTAGGAGGTAATAGATTCGTAGCAATCATTGCAAATCCCCGTTATGAGAGAGGCCTATGTCCTGCAATGGACTATTTATAGACTGTTAAGCAAAATCTGTTAGTATTTTTTTTTGTTTAGACAAAGAATTAAATATTAATTACAATATTGTTTATTATATTTGTTTTATTATTTAAATGAACAGCCATTAATTTCTGTTCCAGTCTACGTCATACGTTTTTTTTATATAGCATTTTTTTATAATTCTCTATTACTTTGAATTCCACAAATTATATTTTATATTTCAAGTCTTGAAATTTTTGTTCTTGGCTGTTCAATCAAGAACGGAAAAGTTTAACTTAAAGGCGTTATGTGATCGGGATATATATTAAGGACGAGTGTTCAACGTGAAATCATAATTCTTGGCGGATATCTGATGTTGGTTTACGTTACGTTAAACCTTAATGATGCTTAAAAATACTTCTCATATAGAACCGGTCGTAAAGTACTGATCCCCCCTTTCATATTTCACTACGATTATTTTTACCAAATATTCAGAGATTTTTGATCTGATTAAACCTGGATAAGCGTTACCCGCTAACGTTTTCTTTTAACTTTCTTCCTAAAAACTCACAAAAGCAACTTTACACAATACCTTTTACAGAACTAATAGAAAAATCACAATCTAAAAGATATTTAGTCTATTTTCAACTTTATGCACTTCTTAGTTGAAGTTAAATCTCATTACTCCATTAGTCGATTGCGTTACCGCGAAAAGAAAGCCAATTTACAAAGAAAAGCTTCTTCCATTACAAAGAAGTTCGTATTCATTCAATTTTGAGGACGAAATAAATTCGATAGAATTATTTGTACGATTTCGAATTACTATGAATACTATTATTTTCGATTACTTTTTCATTTCTTACTAGCTTTGCACTGCGACTTCGCCTTGAATTCAAGTTAGCAATATGATTTTAGTGAGCATTGGTTTTTTTTATGGGTAAGGTTGCAAACAAGCAAGCGTCTTACCTGATGGTAAGTGATTTCCGTCGCTCACGTACATCTGCAACACCAGAGGGCAACTACAGATGCGTTGCCGCCCTTTAAGGATATAAAAAATATGGTAGAGAGGATGACGACCTTGCAGAATACCGGCGTCTTTTGCTTTTATATTTCGTTCGGTGAGTGAGTTAGGTAACATTGATTGGACGACAGAGAGGCAGATCCTCTTATGATCTCACACACCGATATATTAATTTAGAAACTAAAGTGTAGTGAGTACAGACATCCCTTCAGTGGTAAGTGGAGGAGCCAAGTAGTGGATTTTGCTTCTGCTCAAATGGGCCGGCTCGACCGTTCGATGAGTCATGTAGCCGGAGAGGGAGACCTGCAGTTAGAAACCCTACATCATTCTCCTTACTCGCCAGACCTAGCGCAATATGGACTACCTACGAGGACACAAAATAGGCAGAACACGAAATATCTTTATAGACTTTTTAGAGTCGTGATCATTTATACCTTTTGGGATAGAACTCCGGAGGAGATCTTCCCTCGAGACGGCAGAAAGGTATATAGATAATAAGGGTAAACACTTTGAATTAATAAATATCTTTTTTCTTAGAAAAAAAGGTGTTAAATATAAAACGGCATATTTATTTTTAATTTAGATTTTTAAGGTTACTTTTGACTACATATTACATAGCATATCTGATGGTCAAAACTATATAAATATACACAGATATGTAGAAAACATGCAATAATTACCGAATTATTTATATTGAATTTATTTTTAATTTCATTTAATTGCAAGGAAATTATTTATTTGATTATGATTTTTTTTTAGTATAATAATTGTTAATTAATATCTGAATACCATTCACAATGCAATGAAATTACACTAACAGTTTGATGTTTTTTTTTAATAAATATTATTTTTATTAATTGATACTAAATATTTCATACACACGCGTACACACACGCGTGCACATACGCGTGCACACACACGTGCATACACATGCTTAGTCTCGTTTATCATATTCAGTAATTAAAAGTCATGTTTGTTTCATGTTATAAACACTTAAATCAAATTAAATAAACATTTTGCATTTTGTATTTGTGTTTGTATTAAAAATGTCATGGAAATACATCATAAAGTGTAAATAACTTTGTAATATTATTAATAAATGATCAAAAAAATCGATTTACTAATACTTAACTATAGAGCAACTATTAATCGGGTCAAACTTCTTGTAATCGTCTCATTCAGCTAACAGTTTTCAAAAGCTCTACTTATGCAATAAAACCACACGACCTAAAACTTTATCTTATAACTTACGGATTCCGATTAGAGCTAATGAATGCCATTGTTATATATAAATGAACAAAGTTGATTTATAATTCTCTTCAGCCTTTATAAGTCCATTGCTGAACAAAGGTCTCTCCAAGAAAGCGTCAGGTTGGAATACATTACAGAGCTAATATCTTGGAAGGTGTGCCGATGCTCGCCAGGCTGGGTCAGCGGGTCGGTGAGGTCAGTGATGGTACCCTCGCACTAGTGATACTCCACTTGCGGGTGGGATTTTGGTTCAGAAAATTCGAATGAATATTCCGCCATCACAGCTGGCGCCAAAGCTTCGTGTGTTTGATACTCCCTCATCACGTGCAGGTGAGGTTGGATTTGGAGTAAGACACGGTACAGTCGACTGAAAAACAGTGCTGTGGTTCTCCCACAGATTATCACTGAGACGGGATCCCTTTTGATATCGCAACAACGAATAAATCTTTTTTATTTCTTTTTAACCACTTTGTTTTTTTAAATTTTTTTTTTGTTGTGTTATTGCCAAATAAATGTTTATTTCATTCTTTCTATATCCCTCCTTCTATATCCCAAGGGTATCCTTGAACTATAAAAATTAACTAGTTTTCAAGGATTATTATCTTTATACCTTAAATCTGGTGTGTGGAAAATCTTAGTAGACTGCAAGTGGTGAAATGAGGATAAAATATTTTTTTTTGAGAGTTCATTTGTCGAAAACGAGATAATATGGTGTCAAATTACGCAGTGTTAACAGACTACTGAACCCTACTCTATTCGAGATCCGACAAGCGCTCGGTTGATCTTTAATCGGTAGGAATGCTAACGTATCTCCTCATCAGAGATGAAGAAGTGGTGATGGTGGGAAAAGGGGAGGAGAAGACTAATAAACTATTACATTATAAGAATTCATAATATTTACGCAAAAATACACACTGCAATGAAACTATTTAGTACGTATTTTATCAATTAAATTACTTTATATTCCTGTCGTTTATTGTATTCGTAGTCAACTTAAGATACTGATAACTTACTCTGCGTAGATCGGACCAAAAGTTAATATTTAGAAAGCTGAGGTTAACCGGGTTAACTATGTGATCAGGACCTCAAACATAGATCCCCCGTGACCACGGGTGTTGTAAAGCATATAAAATAGTAATTAAACGAGATAAAATCAGTAAATAATAGTGTGTTACATGGCTATTACTGGTGATTTTTTTTTTGATATTTTTCGGAAACCAAAAAATATATTTCAAATTTCCTGTTCAAAACAACACACAAAGGAGAGCGAAGTCGACTGGTTTGCGGGTTCGTTCGTAGTCCTAAATAAACCGCTGTGTACATTCTACTTTGTTTACTCAACTGACCGTAGAGGCGTTTTCAGCTTAAACAAATAAGTGCTAAACATGTGGACACTTTTTTTATTTACCTAATTTTACGGCGATAAATTCTGCCTGGATTTTCTTTTTTTTTATCAAACCGTCGTCCACCAAACTGTGAAATCAGCCAGTATCGAGAGAAAGTAAAAATCAGCTGGACACATTGACATATCACATGGGTTCTACACATGGGTGTTCATCTAACTTGACGGATAACCCACCCACCCAACAAAAAAACACCCAATGAACCTGAAAATTTTCCTGAAAATCGGGAGAACCCACGTGGCTTGCAACCTGACACTTTCACGCTTCCCTCCTCACGGCTTACTGTATCCCATTTGGCTACCGCTGAACAGGAAAGTGCCAAATGGAAATCGGGAAACTCTGCTTACTCATATGACAGGCTTAAGTGCCAATGAGTATAAACCAAAGTAAGATTAACGCTCACTATTTGTCACGTTGTACATGAGTTTAAATGACTAAAATAAATTTCTAGACTACTAACTACCCCATAATGGGGTCGTCGTCAGACATCATTATGATATTATTATTATTTTAATACTTTAAAATTGCATTACAAAACGAAGACGATTATACTTGGTAGAGGTAAATACTTGATTCTATTATACGTCGCCTACTGCATGCAAAGAAGGAAGTTCAGGTGTACAGCGATTGGAATTCAGTACAGCAAGATTTCCCTGTAGACTTGTTTTAGAATGTTGAAATGCCATTTGCTAGAAAATCGTCTAGGGCCATTTGCGAGATTGATAACTTTAATCGGTTATTTTTGTATAGAAAATAATCGATTATTTTCTATACAAAAATAATCGATAAAAATTAACACTTGAATGTCATCATAATATTACATTGGAATACAATATTAAAGAACACGAAAAAAGATATTGTCTTATTTAAAATGAAAAGATTTTCAGTTTCCATCTTAGGAGAGATTAATATTTAATATTTAACCAACCAAATAAAAGGAGGATGTTCTCGATTCTACTGTAGTTTTTTTGTTTATGTTACTCGATATCTTCGTCGATTATAAGCCTATTTAAATGATTCCTTTTTTATTACTTAAGCCAATCCCGTTCAATTTAAAGATTTTTTTTCATATCCATTGATGGTAAAAAATTGAGAATGAAATTACATATTGCTCTCCCGTTAACCTAGCAGTCATAATTTGACGTATAACCTTCATAAATTCAAGCGGATAACCTGATGGTACGCGATTACCCGTGTGCATCTGAAACACCGGAGGAGCAGCAGGTGCATTGCCGGTCATAAAAGGGATAGGGAGGATCGAACGAAACGCAGAAGTACAAGATGCCACTACCTCGTGCCAATATTCTGAGAGACCGTGAAACTACGTTTTTTTTTATGGGAAAGGAGGTAAACGAGCAGTAGGTTCACCTGATGGTAAGTGATTACCGTCACCCACATACATCTGCAACACCTGAGTAGCTACAGGTGCGTTGCCGGCCTTTAAGGGTATTTGGGAGACGGGAGAGAGGACAAGTAGTGGAAAGGGGAGGGGGAGTGGGCCTCCGATTACCTCACTCACCGAACGAAACGCAGAAGCACAAGATGGTTCTACTTCACGCCGGTATTCTGCGAGGTCCACTCGAGCGGCAGCTAAAGCCGCCGCTTGGATCTACGGCGTTAAGAGACGTGGTACTTGTTCCAGCGCGGATTGGTGCAGTTTCCTTCAAGTTCAAGATATTTTCTATTACCACGTGGTACATCGTCGGTACCGTCACCAGGATGTCAGGACATTCGCGTACTATGAATTTTAGAGCGAGGCTATTTCATTATATGTGCTTACTCGTTTGTTTACATATTTATCGACAATTTCTCAGAGTAGTCTCCTATAGCCTTTAATCTTTGTCCATATTGAGATTGAATTTCTGGTTCACTGTAACGTCCGTTGATTAACTAGTAACTTGTAGACGACAGTTTCATTGTAAGGGGACAGCCTGTGAATGATATCGTATATAAGCTATTCGCTTCAAGCTTATTGAAGATTTAGAACAGTGTTACGAGGTTTGAAATTGACTAAATCATGCATTATTTGAAAAATTCTGATTTTTTTTCGTACGGGTAAGTTGAGTAACGCGACTCACCTGATGGTGAGCGATTACCGATACCCACGTTCGTCTGCAACACCACAGAGCTAGCAGGTACGTAGCCGGCCTTCAGGGATATTTGGCGAAAGGGGAGACCTATTCTAACAGCAATGAAAGCCGCCGCTTGGGGCTAAAAGTCACAAGTTAATGTATGTTTTTATGTTTTCTGCCGCCTATCAGTAGCGCAAACACTGTTTTCGGATAAGAAGCAAAAAAGAAGAATTAACTTTCGTATATAATAGTACAATTATACGCAAATAAGTCCATGCGTACAAAGTCACGGGTAGCTGCTAGTGTGTAAATAAATGTACGTACCTAATAAGGGCTCGTACATAATACATTCCTCACCATGTGGTAGCGGTTCATGTGTCTGTCACTTTCCTCCATTGGGTGTCGTCAAAAGCGACGGAAGTCAAGAGAAACCCCATTGAAAATGGCAATCGAGAAATCTCCCTTGAAAATGGAAAATGTTTTTGTGAAGTACAAATTAGGTTGCGAAACACTGTTGATTAGTGCTGCGCTAAATAATCCCGATATCTAACTAATGGGATGACTGTTGCGAGTTATTATATATACACATTCCCCGTTTCTTCTCACCAGTGTCGTATAAATCAACTATGGAAAGCGCCGATAAATGAGATAGATGGCGGAATATTTTACTGGTCATATTACAATATGTTATTACATAGAAACCTGGGCGATCTCCGGTGACAGCACCACTAAAATTATTAATAGCAATTTTAAGTGCTGTATTTACCACGTGTTCGGCGGTGTAGGAAATACATCGTGAGTAAACCTGGATATCTGAGAAATAATAAAAACATAATTTCGAGGATAAGTGAAGCCCGCCAACTCGCACTGGAACAGCGTGGCGAACCCTTCCCGGCTCCAAACCCCTATCAGATCCTCCCGATTTAAGAAGGAGGCCTTTTCCCAGCCGTGGACAGTTACAGGCTGCTACTTTACTCGTTAAATGCCTGTCGTTGGGGCTGCTTGTATGTTAATTTTTACTGAATAAAACTAAACGACTTCAATCGAATAAGGTTACAGATACGTTGTCTTCTCTGGCGGAATACCTCTCAGCCGGTAATTATACTGCCTCAATATAATTCTTGAACTGAAACTCAATGGTTTTCACTGCTGGTTAGTGATTGAAATAGCTAAGGGGATCTACCCAGACTTCTCCAAGACAGAAAAGGAATCCTGTGACCTACTTAAAATATGATGTAACATATTGATAGCTGATAATTGATATATATTTTTAGTTATCTATAAATAGTTAAATTTGAAACAGAACTGAAATATAATGAAGCTAATATCTTCAATGCGTAAGCTTCAGCCAAAAAAATTAATTGACCTACTTTTGATGTGCAAAAAGAAACAGAAAAGGTAAGTGCGCTTTAGATTATTTCAGATTCGGCATTTTGTTACACTAAATTGCAAACCATTACTACAAAAGGGGATCTTAACTGAAACGCTCCTCCAAATGTCCCACTCAACTTCTGTGAGATGGTACATGGCGTAGTAAATGCGGGGAAAATACTTTGCGCGAAAGGGCCATGACATAAATACAAAGAAATGTTACACTTAGCGTCGGGAACGTCACATTTGGTAACAGAAAAAACGGGCGCATTCGTCAAATATATTTCATACATCGTATGGTCCATTTACTGGCGTGCTTTAGTTTGTATGAATGCTAACAGGCATATATCAGAAAGTAATAGAATATAATGATTTCTTGTATTCACGCGCATACAACGCATTCGAAATGAAACTATTATTTACGGATTATATCATAGAACATATATTACAAATATCATAGAACATTTCAAATACCGTTCAATCATGAACAAAGATACATTACAAACTCCTTGTTAAGAGGCCTCAAAAGATTTCTGGTTTCTTTTCTTCTTCTTTTATGGTATAGGAGGCAAACGAGATAACGGCTCATCTGAAGGAAAGTGATTACCGACATCCACGTCCGACATATGTCTGCAATACCAGAGGAGCTGCAAATGCGTTTGCAGTTCACTTGTGATTTAATTTTGTGTTTCACTATATATAATTGAAACTTTCAGTCGTCTATAGGATCATGCCTTATATTTTATTAAATTACAAGTATTATAATTAGGAATAAAATAATTTGTAATATGGTTTTATTACAAAAAGTTACGAAAAAGAGAATACTTGCACCGTTTTTTTGGCCTGTTAGTTCTTCATCAGAGGAACCTCGTTACGGAACGGTGGCACATTGAAAAAAAATGGAATTGACATTTCACCGACTTTCTTACGTGGAAGAATAAAGAGATTTTATTTTATTTTCATTTAATTTCATTCATTCCGAGGGGTTGGGAGATTCTCTCCCACCGCTGCCGCAAGGCAAACCGTAGTCAATCTGTGTAAAAAACTGATTAATCACACAATTGCTTGCACTTTATTACGCTGTTGTGCTCTAATATCTACCGATACCCTTTTTGAATCTAAGTAAACTTCTTGGTAATATTTAAAAACGAAAGTCACGTCCCTTTTACAAAACCTTTTATTCAATTTATTTAGACGTGAGCTTTTGTGAAAATTAGAAGAAGAATCGATACATCCCAAGTATATACTATACGCTATGGAACTTAATACGGAACAACATGTTATACTATGTTGGGTGTTTCTCTGCGTGATAGAATCTGCACCGACAATATTCGTAGCAGAACTAGGATAACAGATAAGCTCAGGCAGTATAAACAGGTCAGCTGCAGTGGCAATTGGCCAAACAAGCTCAATGAGCTCAACCGCTTGGTACGATAGATTCCCGAGTGCCAATCTCGTACAGAATAATGCAGTGTAGGACAAGTCCCACAAGAGGGAGTGACTGCATAGGATTGTGGGAAGTCGATGAATGGTCACTCACAGGGCTATGTTCAGCAGTGGACTTGACATTGTGTGACAGACTGTACCGTATGATGATGATGTTAATACTCTACGAACATTTGGCGTCGCGATCTTCGAAGCCGTGGATTACGGACTCGAATCTCGCTAGGAGCATTTGTACGATTATATTTATACTTCCGAAGATGCCGTAAGGCGAAACCGGTCGTACAAGAATTTATGATATATGTCAATTTGTACGGTGAATATCAATATTTGTAGCCGAGTAAACTTTGCACTTGGTGTAGGTTTGATACATCTATCTTTGCACATTGAACGTGTCATAACAATGGAACGGCTATTAACATGTCATTAGAATAATAACGTATATCTATCTAACATACATCCAGTTACCAAGACAACTTTTTTGGGACTGAGTGATATGCTTGAGTGAACTGTGAACTGCACTTTTTCTTTTCGAGTTCGATATTTTATATGGACATGACGGTGACATGTCTATTAATGGTTACATAATTTAATATTGCTCATTGTTTACATTTATTTTACAAAAACGAGCACTACAAAATAAATTTGGGAACAATAATTGATTCACAAAGAAACATGTTGTACTAAAAAAAAGCTTCTTAAAGCATCTAAATTGATGGTCCCATAGCGCCACTTCGTTTTAATTATACTCGGCTAGTACTCAGCTTATTTTTATGAAAACAAAGAAAACATGGAATTACTTTTATTACTTTTCATTATTCTATCATGATGGTACTGGCTGAATTAATTACGCCTGCAACTTGTAGACTTCGACAAGCAAGTAGTAATTGACGTAATTCTAAGTAAATATTTAACCTATGACTGTAAGACTTGCGTGCATATATATGTTTATTCAGATATAAATATAAATTTGATGAACAATGCCTCGTAAAAGAACAATGATTTCTGCCGATGATAATAAGTGAGGCAATTTTTTTTAAAGAATTCTGGCAATGCTATTAACATTACCAATACCCCAGTAAAACCACTCTGAACTCCTGTATCTGGAGCGGCTCACGACAATTTAAATGGTGGATTCAAACCTACGATGTCAGATTTCGCAATCCGCCAAATTAGTGATTAAAATCTAACGGCTAAAAGTAGCCCATGTCTGAGAGTTCGTCTAATAGCTCAGTTCCCCCGTGACCAAGTCGGAAAGTAGAAAGTCAAACGGGATAAATTCCGTTTAATTAGGTCTATTGTAATGTTTTGTATTTGCGTATTGTAATTTTCAATAGCAATGATTTTATATTGACTGAACCGTCTACAAGTAAAAAAAAAACCGTCAAATCATTATTTTTGGTGTCGTTTTACAACTTCATCAAAACAATAATATTTTTGAAATGTTTCAATATTATTCGTATGCTGAAAATTAGATGTCCTCTGAGGCAGAACAGTCTACCAGTATTTTCGTCTTTAGTTCGGTCCGTACCAAAAAAATACAGTTCATTGCCCTATTAGTGACGTCCTCCTACCCTACTCTAACCACAGTTACATATTCCGAATGTTATCGGCTGTTCTCTACTATACAAGTAATATAAGAGTGCGACAAAATAACGAGCGAACGCAAAGGTACTCACTCGTCTCATGCGGAATATCAGAGGAAGGGGCAGATGTAATGTCAGGGACACGAGATGTGTGTTGCACAAATATCGACACCTGGTGAGATTTGAATCCGGGTCCATAGTAATGGATGAATTTATGTCATTTCATAAGTTAAGCGTTAACGCCGATTGAAATATGGTAATGGTAACTGATTACCGACGTCCACGTACATCTTCAACACTAGAGGTCCTGCAAATGTCTTGCCAGCCTTTAAGGCTATTTAGAAAGGGAAAGGAGTAGATGAGTGGGGGCAGAAAGTGGGCCTCCGGTTACTTCATTCACCGAAATTAAGGCAGAGGCACGGGGAGATGAGTGGGGGCCAGGAAGTGGGCCTCCGGTTACTTCACCGAAAAGGCAGAGGCTCAAGATGGACCGGTCGAGCCGGCCCAGTTACCGCCGCCTAGCTCTACAACGTACAACTACGCTGATAAATACGAAAATAAAGTTTTCCTTATATTGCAGATAAAAAAATTAATACTTTTCTTATTAATGAACATATTGTAGATTAAACAAAACATTAGATATTTGTATATCATAAGTTTCGAGTTGTATTTATCAGAAAATGTTTCATAACAACTTTAATGACATAATCAAAGTCAACGTTTTAATATCTTCAATTTTAACCGGCTCTTTATCAATATTAAAACATTATTTACCTTCGGCCAGTCCTTCATTCGAAAACTTATAAAGGGTACTGAAAATTAATCATAAATAACAAGTATTAATAAATTTGTACTAGATCAAAGATATTAAAGCACTCGTACATACCTAACTATATTATAAAATCTCTTTGTACAGATTTGAAATTAAGCTATTATTTACAGCTTTTAAATGGGGTTTTTTTAAAATTCCAATATTTCGACTGCTTTACAGCACCCGTGGTCATGGTTCAGACACGGACTAAGGTGTTTGATGTTCTGTCATAGTCAACCCGCCTACATCAGCTTTATAATTATAATTTTTTTGTTCGATCTACGCAGAATGTGGTCACGATATCCTAAGGACGTGCAGTGGTTCACATGGTCTTGGAATAAATATTATTAATTACCGGATCCCAAGCAGGAAGAAGCATCCAGGCATATTCTCTATTGAAATTATGATGTTTTTTTTTTAAATTTCAATGGAGGCTATTGAATTCGCCAATCATACTTGGTAGGTAGGAAAAAAATTAACACTCTTTAGTGCGATTATTTATTTATTTAACTTCATATACATGAAAATGTATATAGGCGGACTTAATGCCAGAAGCATTCTCTACCAGTAAACCTTTGGACGATGCAGAGATGAAATGAAGTAGGTGTAGGTGATAGAATAGAGAGAACTAAAGAGAACTAAATACATATATGATAATAAATGCACACACACGTACGTACATACATTTGCAATTTTTAAATATATGAATAAATTAAATATTAAATATATATAAAAATAGACTATTACTGAGATGTTTCTGCCATTTTTTTAAGAATATGTTCCTTAGATTTCTTTTTAAATATGTACCGACTGTTAGCCGCTCTGATTTCGAGTGGGAGCGCATTCCAAAGAAGTACGGATTGAACAGGAAAGGTTCATCCTTTCCTGTTCAATCCTCTATTTTTGCTATTATTTGTATTGCAAAAATTATCTTTACTTTTAAAGAATTATATCAAAGAAGTTGTTTTCTTTGATATAATTTAAATAAACCAGGAAAATCTGTTTAATTCTTTAAGCACAAGAATACAAAGCTTTTACTACTGGATAATTCCATAGATAATAATCTAAAGTAAATATTTTCTTAGTTTCGTGGTATTTCCTTTTGTGGCGAACTGAAACTTATTTTGTGGAGAAGATTCAAAGAAACGACATAATTTACCCTAATTTGGTGGAATGAAAAGGAGACATTTTCAACAGAGTACTTGGAGCTTTCAATATCCAAAGTAGCTTTGTTTAATTCTTTTATCCTTTGAAACACCTTAATATATTTAGCAATTTCTTTCTAGTTATTAGGACCATTATAAAGTTACATTTAAAATTGCAGAATTTTTTATTCGAGTGTATTAGTGAATTCATACTCAAAAGGATGGCAGTCTGAAAATAGACACACTAATGTCGTGCGGTAGATAAGCGTGGTAATATTTTTATATTAAGAAATAAATAATAATAAGTAAGGAGGTGCATGCAAGTCGGGATGTAGATGTATACAGGTAGTTCAGGACCGAGCTTTCGTGGAGGCCTATGTTCAGCAGTGAACTTGTGATACGCTGAAATATTGATGATGCTAATGATGTGCATGCAGTATTTTTTACTAGGTTATACTCAGTAACCATTATTAATATACCAGCTAAAAGCTGAGCATAAGAACTGGCGGCTTATGTATTTTATTACGTATTGCTTTATGGTGCTTAATAAGTACTGTTATGAAATATGGCCGGCATGGCGGCAAGAGGTGTCCGGGCCGAGGTGGCCGCTCCGAGCTCACTTCGGATACGAGTTTCTCGGGGAGAATATTAGCGGCGTTCCTTTGCACCGATGTACCTGCCATCTTTAAGCCCAAGGCGTGCCAGCCAGCCCTGGGCTTAAAGGAGTTTCAGCATTGCAATACATTACATGACAATTTTCGGGAGCATACACAGCGACGAGAGGCTAAACGTGAATTGTGAAAACCATTTGAGAACGCTTAGAAGTGCCAAATGTAAATCGTTAATCTCTGCCTGCCCTTACTCCTGAGTGATAAGTGTGAGTTATATACATAACATGGAAGAATTTAAGAATAGTTACTTATCTAAGTACGTGTGGCATTCTTTTCTATTTTTATCGAATATCTAGTCTTTCCTTAATACCACAAATATGAGTACCAAAGAACTCATTCATTTCCATTGGCTTCAAAAGCCAATCTTGAATTTGTTTGATAGCGAAACTTTGATTTTTTTGATTTATTTATTTAATCAAGATAACGGCTTCTGAACTCTCTCTATATGCTAATAAACAATTTCACGCATGAAAACTGACTTGAATGGAATATAACTCCACGGGAAGGCGATGAAAAACCAATTACCGACGGTCTTCTGTTCTCCTTTCAATAAAATCGGGAGTCATTCGGTATATAATTCATTTATTTATCACGATATAAATATATATAGTGAAAGGACGAAAATATTTTTTTTTCTATGCAATACAATAGTACTTTTCTTTCATTTTAGAGTCCCTTTGTGTTACTAGTGACATAATAATCCGTAATTTATGTGACATTCGCACATATGGCAACGACGCTCTACGAATGTCATCGTGGAACACATTTGAACTGAAATAGTTTTACGTGTCAATAAATGCCCTCATTAGCTGATAGGAAACAAAATCAATATCATTCAACACTGACTAATAAATTGTAGTAAATCTGTGTATATTATTATCTTTTTTTTTTTATAGAAGAAGGGGACAAACGAGCGTGCGGCTCACCTGATGGTAAGTGATATACGACGCCCACGAACATCCACAACACCAGAGGAGCTACAGATGCGCTGCCGACCTTTAAGGAAGGAATAAGCATTATATTATATTTATGTATAATATGTGTATATTATTTTATATGTACTGTTTTATTTGTATATCAATTGCTTTTATGCAACTTCCAAATTCATTTATAACAATCCTGTCCATCCAAAGGTTGTCTGGAAGAGATCGCTTTTAGCGATAAGACCGCCCATTGTTCCACCTCTCATGTCTAATTACGTTTTTGTACTATTACATTATTTTCCTTCTCACTTTCATGTAAAGACCCACAGATGTGATCTTACACAGGTTTTTTTTTTATGGGAAACGCGGCAAACGAGCAAGCGGTTCACCTGATGGTAAGTGATTACCGTCGCCCACATACATCTGCAACACCATAGATGCTGCAGGTGCGTTGCCGACCTTTACGGGTGTTAGGGAGATGGGAGGGAAGAGGAGGGGAAGTGGGCCTCCGGTTACCTCACTCACCGAACGAAACGCTGAAGCACAAGATGCCTCTACTTCACGCCGGTATTCTGCGAGGCCGTGGTACCATTCCGGTCGAGCCAGCCCATTCGAGCAACAGCAAAAGCCGCCGCTTGGCTCTACCACGTTTAAAACACATACACAGGTGTTAAAGAAGAAGATATTTGTTAATACTACTCCGTTATCTACCGATATCCAAGACATTTTTCATACACTACTTGGACCCTGCGACTTCACCCGCGTTATATTTGGATAATACGAGCCCGTTTCATTCACTACCAAGGACACTGCATCGCTCATGTAATGAACGTGCTACCTAACAGAAAAGTAATTCATCAAATCGGACGTGTAGTTCCTGAGATAAGCGCATTCAAACATACAAACTCTTTAATTTGTTAATACTAAAAAAATAAATTGTTTACTTTTAAATTATTAGAATATAGGGAGTGATGTATTTGATTTGTTACCATTCCTGTTGTTTATTCTTCTTTGTGTTTACGAAATTTGAAGCTAAGTAAATACGTTGCTTGATAATTATCCTTAGTAAATTACAGCGCTCTGCAAAGCGGAATAAAGGCAATGAGGCAGTTTTTCCAAAACGGCGAACTAACGAGTAATGAATGAGCAGTAATTCTAACAAAATACGCTTCAAGAAACTAATTATATTTCATGCTTAGTATGCGATCACTTTATAATTTAATAATAACCGATTGACGATGAATGTAGTTATGTTGACTTGGTTGGCGTAGTGGTGAAACGTTTAGTCGAGTCGTTCCGGGTTCGATTTCATGAGACAAGTATAAGTATGACCCATAATTAACTGTTTCGTTGCCTAGTGCTTGTCCTTGTGCAGTTTATGCGTTTAAAGCGCCTCCACAACACAAAATAAAACCCTTAAATAGAGGATAGCCTTTTTTTTAAGACGCCTTAAGTTAATCTTACCGAATTTAGTGCTTAGTATACATGGTGTATGCAATCACTTTATATTTTTATATTTATTTTTGCTAACTATTAAAGTACCCATATATTTGTACGTTGCGTAAATTAAATACATGTTATGACAACTACTTAGACGTTCCTAATATTTAAAAATAAAGTTTCTAATCTAACAAGTAAGTAGAAGTTGTGTAGATATTGCAGTTCCTGATTCACTTTTAAAAATGTTTTTAAATTAAATTCGGTTACAGGATGAGTCATTAAGGACATTGTATCTTAAGTGCTCAAAATATAGCATCGACGTACCCGAGTACGGACCAGAGAAGAGATTTATAGCTGATTTCGAATTGTTGGGAACCACTCGTTTCGTATTTACATGAATTTCTATACTTCCAATACACATTAATTGAACCCTCTGACGTCATAGGCTATATTCAGGTTCTCTTACCTTTTCTTGCCATGAGGTGTGAACATCGTGAATTTGAAAATACTGAAATGATATAGAAAACATGTTTGTTGAAAACGAACCTGTTGGTTGGTGGTTGGCTTTTACGTCTGTGCATTCTTGAGTATCAATACTTATTAGCGTATTTCACTCATTCAATAATAAATCTACACAATTTCTGTCTGTTAAATTTTTTTTACCAATTAAGAGTCAATAAAAAACTTTGAAAGCATTTTATTACCATGCTTACAAAGGCGCAAAGGATTTAATTTACATCACAATTGCTTCTTTTGGATTTTTCCAATTTAACTCAAATAAAAATTTCACGAAATAAAAAAAAAAACAGCTGAGGTAACTTGAAAAATACAAACGCACGCCTCAAACGCTCATGTCAATAAATGATTACTAAACAAATATAATTATTATATTAGACATTAATCTGAAATGGAAACACATGCGTCAGACAGCCCAATAGACGACACCGAAAATTATTTTCCTACAAACCGTTTTTCATGTTGATCTAAATGTTTTGGAAAGACATCAGACAACTTTACCGTAGGTATTCTGCGAGGCCGTGGTATAACCCAAACAAGCAACAGCAAAAGCCGCCGCTTACTCTACCACCTACTAATACAATCAAAATTTTAATTATAAAACGCTACTCAAGTCTTTAATATCACCGTTATTTATTTCACTTGAAAATTATACTTACATAAATGAAAATTTTCACAGAGTATAAATCGTGGTGAATAATCAATATCTATAACGGGACAGGGAACACTTGTGAGACAGAAAAACTTTGGAAGTCTTAAAAATTTATTTCTACTTTATTTCCACTTTGAGGAAAGTCATTAAAAGTTTGTTTCTGGACGGAAGATCTAAATTAAAGCTTGTTCTATTCACTTTCTTTTCACGTCGGTGTTAAATAGATATTCTCGCAATAACATTCAATTATAAGGCATATAAATAAATCTATAAAGAATAGGTTGTCTGCAGTAGGTACGATGTGATGATGATAATGATGATGATGTGCTCCTGGCCGATTTCTGCAACTGCGCAGGAGATATTATAGTGCCGTAACTGTACGGGCGAACAGAGTCATTCGCTCGTCTTTACCTTCCCATAACCAAACCCAAACACCAATCATTTGTGTGTTTGCACAAATTTTTTTTTTTTTTTTTATGAAAAAATAGGCCTGCGTTTGACCTCAATCTTGCCCGATGGAAAGCGAAGATGAGGCCTAGGATGGTACACGCTTGCCTAGATGTCTGTTCACTTTGGCCTTGAAGATATATATAGATATAGACCACGGGTTGGACTTGAACTCAGCGCCACGCGGGCGTCACCGTGCCATGTCGGCCACTTAGTATGTATTGTAGATGTTTTAATGGATTCTTCTGTAATCTACTCAAAAATTAATTCACTAAAGCTTTAAAAACTTATTGTGATTTCTAACTCAACGATGAGACTCGCTCCAATACTTTCTCTCGGATAGGAGAAAAGTGATTTGCAGAAGCCGCTAGTCTAATGCTACGCTGCGTAATTTCGTGCCAATTGGAAACTACTTACTACGAAATTATTACGTTAAAATGAAAATTAGAAAGTGATTTATTTAAATATTTATGTTTTAATAGTCACGATTTGTAACAAACTGATTATTTTCTAAATTGTTCTAAAATCGCGTAAAGGATTTGACCTCTAACCGTGTTTAATCAAATATTAATCAATCAAAGCTTAATTGTTTCTTAAATATTTAACGGCCTCTCAATCATTTAAGACGTTATTAACTTAAATTCGAGTACACTTTATATAGTTATTGTTGTGATATAGTTGTTTCTCCGAAAAATAGCATATTCTTTTCGAAGCGAACACGTACCAGAAGACTTATTTTCTTACCACTTTTCGAAAAATTAGACCAACTACCTAAAGTAAACAACGCTCCATAATGCAATTTCAGATTGCAGACCTGAACCAGTCAATTAACACAATGGTATGTACGTCGATCCTGTACCAGAATGATTAAACACGCTGGACACCGAAGGCAGTGATAGTTTATGTCGGAAACAGCATTAAATACCGAATCGACTAAAAATCCCCACGTCAAGAGGTACGGTGTTGGGCCGGCGGCTTTGACAGCTACGACGGAAGAGATGCCTAAGTTTGTCAACTTGTACATTATTTATGAATTCTCGATGAAAACTCACTACACTGAAGGAAGGGCTCGGTGAAGGATTCGCCTCGGGGGAGAATTTAGTGTATATGGTTGCATTTGATAACATCCATCGAGTAGGTTCGGATCATACACCTACGTGCTTAGAGTTAAAGCAATACAATTAAAAAATCCAATTTAGAATTCAAGTCAATCTTTTCTGAAGCAGAATGCAGAGAAGGATAATTACTCTCAAATGTTCCATTGGATTGGTCACGAAGCTCGATTTGCATGCAAATAATTGAAGACCAACTAGATTGGCTTAACGTGAGAAAAACTCTACTCGCGCGTTAGAAGTAGCAGTTGAGTAACGAGAGAGAGTTTGTCTTATGTAACCTTAGTGCACCGTTTAAGACAATAAAATATATAGTAGAAAGTAAGGTGGAAAACCTTACAAATGTCAACCTTACATTGTGGTGCATCCCAGCTGCACCACGGTCCTGGCGAACGAACCCAAATCCCACAGACTAGTGACGGAAAGCAGATTCTCTAGTGGGGTACCGGCACTGCTCTCGCCAGTCCGTTTGCTCGACGTGGTATGGAGGAACCTTTCAAGAAATGCATCTTGGCTTTTGCTGGCGCTTTCTTGAGGATGCTCGTGTACAGCATAGTAAATGGGCTTATAAATTAAACGTGTTGTGGTGAAATGAGAGAATTTACAACTTCACATGATCACAACTTTTTTTAAAGTCGATTGAGTATAACACCGGACTGGTGATCAGTTTTCAACGTGCGGGGTGTCTGGTAATGTGGTCACTGACCGACCTGCCAAGCCATGATATTTTTCTGGCATTGACGGCTCGGTGGCGTAGTGGCTAGGCGTTTTGCTGCGGCACTGTGGGTCGCGGATTCGATTCCACCACGAGACTAGTCTTTTTATGGACTAGAAATAACTGTTCTGGGTCGTGGTGTTTGTCCATGTGCGATTTATGTATGTAAACTGCCTCCGCAACACGGGAGAAATTCCTACAGAGGAAGGTAACGTATTTCTAAACGAAGAAAAAAGAGAAATAAGAAATTGTATGAACCTGTATTTAAGGTTATGTAATGTATTTAAGGGCAAATATACCATGTGTTTCTCTAAATATCAACTTCACCTGCATGTAATGCACCCAGCTACCAAACAAACTCCTGGCGACCGAATAATGGCGGAATTTGTCTGAATATACCGAACCCAAATACCACAAACTAGTCATGCACTAGTAAAAAAGTGACTCTGCTACCAGACTCAGTTCTTTACTTCACCGCCAAACACGAGGTAAATTCAGAACTTAAAACTACTATCCATAATTTTAATAGTGCCTGTATTGGGAATCGAACACAGAGGCACTAGCGTACTATGAAACTAAAGCGAGCTACCTGTGCACTAAGCTATCAAGGCTCGTGTACTGTAACGCATATAAATAAAAAAAAATGCTTATTATAGATAAAGGGCTATGCTCGGCGTTTCTCTGCGCGATAGAGTCTGCAATGATGTTATCTGCAGGAGAACCAGGGTAACCGACATAGTCGCAAAAATTAGCACGCTGAAGTGGCAATGGGCCGGCCACATATCTCGCAGAACCGACATCAGTTGGGGAAAAAAGGTTCTCGAGTGGCAGCCACGTACAGACAAACGCAGTGTGGGACGACCCCCACAAGATGGAGTGACGACCTGCGCAATGTTGCCGGAAGTCGATGTATGCAGGTGGCTCAGGACCGAGCTTTATGGCAATCATTGGGGGAGGCCTATGTTCAGCAGTGGACTTGCAGTAGGCTGAAATGATGATGATGATGATAGATAAAACCTTCAAACTTGGCACTTTAAAGTATTTTCACTGAAAAAACAATAACCAGAAAGAATTAAAGCCAAAATTGCCAGAACATTAAATAAACGTAAAAACAATTTGCAATACTATTATTTACTGGGGACATACTCCTATCCTTTTCCTGGCAATTTTCATTTCCACTGATTTCATTCGGGTGTCTGTGAAATAAATGTGCTCTTAAATAGAGAATGCTGCAAGGGAAGCGAGTGAACGTTCCAATGGATTCATAATTTAATAACGCCTTAACGTATCATTTATATATACTCTAGTATATTTTCGCGAATGCTCGATAATGCCAATGTTACGTAACGAAATTGCCTGAAAAACATTATTTAATTACATTAATAAATGACTTTCTCCTCGAAAGTCTGGAAATCCTACCCAGGATCTGACGGTTTTTTATTACGACATTTTTTATTCCAGACGGTATTTTGTAGCGACATCTATGTCACCACATCAGAAGCTCGAGAATTCAGGAAGATAATGCTCAATTAATAAGGCGCTGTTTATTATGTATATCCTGCGCATGCAATCCAACATCGCACTATGAAAGTTTTTACATGTTGTTATATATATATATATAAATAAAACCCTGGTAACCCATTTCGATTACATATTAATCTTCCATAATTTCTTTGACATTTTTGAAAGATAGTAATATGTTGACATGATGATTTTTGGTTCTTATGGTAACAATGTAAAGGCGTAGAACAGTATCCATGATTTGTAACATTAGATTGTCAATCCTCGTTTTCTTATTCCCTGTTGTTCGAACCCTCCGAAATATACAGTTATACATATCTATCTATAGTTTTTTTCTGGCATATAACTTTAGATATAAACTAAGAATGCCAATGAATATTCTCATTATTTCTGCGACATCCCGGAATGTATTTAAACATAAATTTACACCTCCTCAAAGAAGTTAACTTTGACTCAAAGAAGAAACATTCACGAAGTTGTTAACTTTCCTACTTACGAAATGGAATACAAATGAACTTGTTCGAAATATTCATTAACCAAATTTTATACAAATTAATTTGATAACTTTTCTTGATACATTCGTCCATCTGGCGAAGGAGCAACGATGAGATTACACCAAACTCTTACTTGTATAAACCCTTCGATATCAAGAGCGATATTGAAATGAAATAAAACTAGATAGTTTTGAAAGGTTTCCAGTTTCTGATGACCACAATCAACAAAATCGATAGATCGGCTCTCTTTCGTCTATGTAGCATATATACTACCTAAATAACTCATGTTTCGAAAGCACCTGCACCTTTCCCAACTTCAAAGAATTGTGTTGCCTTCCGATCCAGTCACGTAGTAAGTACTGCTGCATTCTCTAAGATGGTCCAATTAATAACATTCTAATCTAATTATCGTAACACTTTGAGATCTTCTCCAAAAGACTGGTTCTCTCCGTGAGGGTTATCTAAGGATTTTTATTGCTAAACTTCATATTTTTTCCAAATAATAAAAAATCTGCCATCCTTAGTATACCAGCTTAATTTGGTACATGATAATGGCAAAGCATACGTCGAGTAAACTAAAACAGGATTTAAAAAAAGTAAGAAACAAAACAAAAACTAATTCTGAAACATCGTATTTGAAGTTTGCTTTTGCTGTTTGATACAAAACAAAACAAAGTCACTTGCATTAATACTAAATAAATTCTCAACCTAGGCGTATCGCGTTCGAAGAACGAAAATTCCATTTGAAATTTGCTTTCAGTGGGTACATCAGCATGAGCGAACTCGAACTTCTTCGAAGAAACATGTAACAAAGATATATCAAAGACAAGAAATTTTAAGATAAAAATATAAAGCTTTCAAGTCAACCATGGATTCTTTTAAGACGTTTTCTAATAACTTTTCAAAAACTATGTCTAGACTTCTACTGATTAATAACTAAGTACTTGTAACCAAGGATCCTTTTGAACGTGGTAGAGTCAAACGGCGTCTTTTGCTGCTGCTCGAATGGGCCGGCTCGACGGGCCCCGCAGAATACCGGCGAAAAGTAGAGGCATCTTGTGCTTTGGCGTTTCTTTCCTCTGGTATTGCGGATGTACGTGGGCGATGGTAATCACTTACCATCAGGTGAATCGCTTGCTGCTTTGCCGCCTTTCCCATAAAAAAATAAATAAAAAAACAGTTTTATTAAAGTATTAAAATAACAAATGTAATGTAGAGATTATCTAACTATTTCAATACATAATAAAATCCTTCGATTCTTTAACTCAAGAAAACCTTTTGTAATACGGTAAGTCACAAGTTCCAAGTGAATGAAATCCTCAAGGAATTACATTCTTGGAATTACTTAAGTACCGTAACCCTCTTCTTTACTTCTGTGGTTATTTTTTATAGTGTCAAACTGTGCATATCATTTTAGACAAGATTTAAAATGAAACAAAATTTGTCTTCCTTTGTCAAAATAAAGAAAAATTCAAACTCAACACAAAGCTTTCAACATCGCAAGTAGATTTTATAAGCTGTAAAAATATTACTGCAGCAGTCTGTGTAGAAGTAAAGTATCCTACTGCTAGTTTAATATTTTGGGAGACTTAGGTGTAACGTATAGGTAGACCAATGGACAGGGTCGAAATGATGGTACAAGGGCTTGGCGACTCCAAATCACGGGATACCATATTCCTTGCCTCAGTTCAGATTTATCGCTGTCAATCGATCGGCGATAATTCTCAAGTTGATTAACAATAAAAAAAAGCCCACAGATTAAATGTAACAAATTTAAAAAGAAAACAATATTGTACGTGGTTGAGCTAAGCGGCGGCTTCTGCTGCTGCTCGAATGGGCCGGCTCGACCAGGGCCTCGCAGAAAACTGGCGTAAAGTAGAGGCATTCGAGCGTTTCGTTCGGTGAGTGAGGTAACCGGACGTCCACCCTTAAACCCCCACAGCGTCATCCCCCATCACCAAATATCCTTTAAGGCCGGCTACTTACCTTCAGCTCCTCCGGTGTTGCAGATCTATAGGCGACGGTCATCACTTCTGAACACAGCTGAACCGCATGGTCGTTTGCCCTCAAATTTTCACTAGAACCTATGCCACGGTCTCATGTTTTCACTGAATAATATTGTGAAGTTCTAAATTAATCATATCCTTTGTAACACGTCTAATGGAAACTTTCAGAAAAGTCGGACATGGCTGAATGCACTCGCAATTTCCGTGCCGTCATATATTGAAACGAAACCTCGTTGAACCAATAGGTACTACATAGGTACAATTTAGTGCCGTCTGAGCGGTAGTTACATCGATAGTCGATACTCAGCAACTTGTAGTTGACATTTCAATGATCTCGCTTAAGTGTTATGCGAACATTACGGTGCGCAGAAGCGTATAGAGAAAGTGAAAAGGATCCGCTTAAAATAAGGTAAGGAAAAATGGGCTTATTTGTTATTTTCCTTAATAATATCAGTGGAATTATTCTCGTACGAAAAATTCGTACTATGCCTAATAAGTTTATAAACTGCGATATACTGGGATATCAACGTATTAAAGTTCACTCTGAACCCAGGGCTCTCCAAAAAAGCGCCATCGTAAGCCAGCACGCCCAGGTCGAGGAGCGCTCAGCAGGTACCCAGGTAGTAGTGATGCTGCTCACCTTCACTGCTCCGTAGGATTTAGATCCGGACAATTTGGATGGATTGTTCGCCGTGATTCGGTCAACAAGCCTCGTTTATTAGCCAGTTGTTGTTGTGGGGTTGCCATTTGGAAAAAAAATGTATATTTTCTATCGCAATTTTTACCTTATGAATAGTGAAATCGACAGTATAATTAGTTTTATACAGTTTGAGTATAAACCCTGTTCTGGTCAATCTCAATGTTTCGCCAATAAATTATTGCTTCATAACCCTTTAAAAATTGTTTTTTTTTTCAACCCACTGTTGGACGTGGGCCGTTCTATGAAAGCGTTAACAAAATCTAGCATGCATGGATGATTTACTCTTGCTCACTGGACTGGAGATGCTGCACTCCATCACTAGTCTGTTGAATTTCGGTCTGGCTTAGTCGAATTCCCTTCGGAGGAGATCCTGCCTCGTAATGGAGGAGGGCTTAGTAGCCGTGGCTTGACCTCCTACAGTGAATCAAGTGGAACCTACATGGTTTTCCTGACGGGGAAGGCTCGCATGCAGGTGGGCTTGGCGAGCCCACTTCGGATTTCGGTTCGGTGGACTATGGGACGAGTTATGCGTCGTTGCTTTGCACCGCTCTCCTTGCTTTAGTTTTGCAAATCGCTGTTCTCCCTATCCTCAGTGACTCTGGTGGAGGTGGGGTTGCTGATGCGGAAAGTATATTACTATGCACCGATCTCGCCACGGGATGCCGGGAGAGTCAATGCTTTCATGCATCGCCCTCGCCCTCTTGATCTCCCTGGCCTCGGGGCGTTGGGCTCCAGTGGGTTTGTTATCCACGTGGGATTGGTGAGCTTGGCCCGATAGATTTTTATAGATAGGTTGATATTCGGACATAAAGATGGTATATTCCCCTTTAAACCGCTAGTTAGTAAATGATTCCCTGATTAATTAGTGTAATTGTTTTATTTGAGTAAATTGGTGTTCTGGGTAATTAGTGTTATGATATGTGTAATGCTGACGTTCAGCATAAAATATTGATGATTAATTGTTGTTTTATCATTAAGCACTTTAGCAACAAGCGTTATGAGCTACGTTTCTCATGATAGTGGTAGTAATATTCTTAAAATGTATTTTCTTCATTGACAACATATAAACTAAATGAGTAGAGGCGACGAGTGTAAATGGAAGAGTTGGGAGAGGAAGACCTAGGCGAACATTTCACGATCAAAACGGAGATGTTCTGTAAAAAGGCCAGGTCAAGAGTACTCTAAACCAACGAGTATGCATGCGAAGATTGATGAAAGTGGGAGAAGCGATAGACGTATATCAGGACCGTAGCAAGTGGAAGAAGATTATCTCTGCCTACCCCGTTGGGAAAAAGGTGTGAATATATATGTACATACAACATATACGTTGTGACGAGCAATGTCGTCATAAGCCTGCCTATACTATTGCCGTGTTTATAATTCTTGGCAAATATTTCTCTTGGACGACTTTTACTTACTAATTTTCAACCGTTGGGTGTTTCCCACTATAAAATAAATTAATAGATATACGATATATGGACAATGTGTATCTCTATACATTGATAGATACACTGATTGCGCACAATCGATCATAAATTTCAATTAGCAGCTGGAGGTAGTTACAGATACGCGAAATTTGTCGACTTATGAACGTTATGTTAATATAAATTATAGAATTGAATTAATTGTAATCCATCGTATTTGTAATTATAATTGAGGTAATATGAGTAACATTGATCTCCATGAAATATTTTAAGTATTTCTGGACTTTTTTAAAGAGTAACTTAATTTTGTATATAGTCGCGAATACAAAACACTTTAAAAGATTTCTTTTAAGAACTTCAGGCGGAGTTCCGGGATTCGCAGATGCAGTTGAAGTACTTTTCGCACATAAAAAATATATAAGATGAGAATTCTTTCATTTCCTCGCTCGAGTCTCAGGAAACAAGACGTTTCTATGGCCTGAATACATCGCATGTGCAGCATGAATTGTATGATGTTTTGACTTATATCTTTAAAATCGTTAAAATGGTCCACAGATGGACAAAAGATTCTCTTAATGCGTATAGCAGTATCACAAGCCTTGTGGTAGGTGGTAGCCTTCTCTTTGTTTAAGAGATGTCTGGCTAGGTTACCTCTGACCTATTTCTGAGCCAGTTTTCCAGATCTCATCATGTGAGACCTCCCTCGATTGAAGTTGTTTGCAAGTGTTCATTGGTCAACACCATCACAATGGTAGAGAAACTCCCATGAGCAGGTCTGAGTCGCCATTTGCTTTTTTGAATACGTTCCAAAGAGTCGGCTCCGCCGCATTGCCAGATCTGGTTACAAGTTCAATGTATATGTGTATGTACCAGAGGGACTAACAAAAGGCCGCAACCGTACAGAATTTTCAATTTCAACCTTATTTGGTATAAACGGACGTTGTTCTGGATGGACTGACGTTAAGATTATAAAATAAATATTTCGAAGTTTAACAAAGTTGACCAAAGCCTCAAAAACAGAAAATAAATATTTTTCTGATGTTATAAAAAGTGTGGATTTTTTTAGTAGTTTCAATAATGTGATGGCTGAGTGTTTAGAGAATCAGCCTCTGAGTCAGTAGAACGAATTCCCTACGTGAAGGGTTTGAACTAATGACATTTTGGATACTGTTCTTAGATTGATACAGTGGGTTTGATTACAAAGACGGTATTAGGCTATTCATCAGTCACGTTGTTCCAAATAAGCTCAGCAAAATTGCTTATGAAATATGGGTTGAAACGACTATATTAAATGAACAGACTTTAGTATTGGATATTAGTTACTTTTGTGAATAAATAAACTATTTAAATTTATTTTCCAGCTCATAGATAATACCCATGATTAACCCAAACTACCAATCCTTTAGCAAAAGCTTATTGTATCTGTGATTTAAGTTTCTCACGTACACGTACACATTACGAAACTACTCAATTCACACAATTTTCAGGAACATTTATATGCTTCAGGAAATCGTTTCCTGCTATTTTAATTGAACCACGGCAGTCAGTAACATCGAGATCTAATTGGCAACTTGAAAAGTCTTGCATTTAAATAGCTGAGTAGTCAGTAGTTTTAGCTCCAATGAAATCTAATCTAAGCAAATGCTGGAATGCCTTCAAAGCTGCGAATGCTAAATAGCAGATTTTTTTTTTTAATAATAGGTTTATAAAATTTATATCTGATATTAAGAAGAAAAGACACCAAAATATTTTTTTTAATTGGATTTGAGAGATAAACAAACAAATATTTCACCTAGAGATAAAGTAAGTTATATAAGTTAAGAGAGTAAAAATAAGTGGCTGCTGAAGACCATGGGCTCCAAGTTCAATCAAACGATGTTAGAGATGCGATGGACTGCCTGCCAGGACCTATAATTATACAGACTCTGTATACTTTTCGACAGTAGTTGTATTAGTGTTTGGCAGCAGAAAGAGAACGGTACCTAACCAGATGACTCTTACATAGAAAAGGAAGCCAACCTAGTATTGTCTAGTTACAAAAAAAAAGCATCGAAGTTGGCTCTACTACGTTAACACGTCACGCCTGCATAGAGACCTCTGATCGAGGCGGCGTCGTGTGGCGGGTCATCCCTATAATATGATTGAACGCATTACAATAATTAGAAAAAACATATAAGAAAGAAAATACATGTGGAGTTTCTTTTGCCTGTTTCTTCTCCGTCAGATGTTTGTAAAACATGTCGATTGCAAAAAAAAAATAATAAGAATTGACATTCGAGAAACGAAATTGTCTATCCGACGTCGGGGAATGAATGATATTGATTCGTTCATACTTTAATAGTAGGAAAAAATTATTATAATATTGTAACTTAAACGAAAACTGGGCACTACTTGATTAATATATCGTCTCTTTTTTTCCCTTACTGTCTAAAATACCAATAACAATTTTCAAATATAACATGAAACAGAAACTGCAGTAAAACAATAAAAACTCGTTTCTCCAGCGCGAAAAGAAAAATAAAAGAAATTCAACTGTAATAATATTTTTACGAGAAGCGTAAAATCCAAATTAACCAGAATACACGGACACTTAAGTTTCAAGAAACAAGTAAAGAAAGCTTAGAAATTTAAAAAAAAACTGTGTTTCTTACTTGCTGGTTTTCGCTAAGTTGCACTTATGGCTCCATACAATGTGAAAATTTATCACATTATTATTCACAATGTTTCTCACTATTATTAGTTAGATAGAATACGCTATATGCACACCAAAAACAGGAGAAAAAATACTTAAACGTAATTAAAGATGAGAGGTAAAACAATAGACGGTCTTATCGCTAAAAGCGATCTCTTCCAGACAACCTTTGGATGGACAGGATTGTTATAAATGAATATGGAAGTTGCATAAAAGCAATTGATATACAATGAAAAAAGTACGTAACTACATATTATACACATATTATAGAAATACACACACATTTTAAAAATAATTATTATACATGTCTGCAGCCTGTATGAGGAAGCTCGAAGTTGCTCAGCGCGCTATGGAAGGGGCCATGCTCGGTGTTTATCTGCGTGATAGAGTCCGCAACGATGATATCCGCAGCAGAACTAAGGTAACCGACATAGCCGTAAAGATCAGCAAGCTGAAGTGGCAATGCGCCGGCCACATAGCTCGCAGAACTGACAGTCGTTGGGAAAAAAAGGGTCTCGAGTGGCAGCCGCGTACAGGCAAACGCAGTGTAGGACGACCCCCCACAAGATGGAGTGACGACCTGCCCAGTGTTGCGGGAAGTCGATGGATGCAGGTGGCTCAGGACCGAGTTTCGTTGTAATCTTTGGGAGAGGCCTATGTTCAGCAGTGGACTTGTGATAGGCTGAAATGATGATGATGATGATGTATACATATACATAAATAGACTAAATCAATGCACATATATATAATAGAACTTTCGAAATAAACGAAGTTACAAAGATCAAGTTAGTTATGTCCTCTATTTGGAATATCTCTCCGGGGAAACTATTTATTAATGTATAATCAATGATATTGTGGTCGTCGCCGCTTTTGATGAGACCGATGGTTCTTTTAATACTCAAAAATAAAGTGAACACCATTTAGTTTGGAAATGCAGCTAGCTACTGCAAATATAATTGTTGTATTTATTCTGTAGATAAATAAATGAAGAAGAAAATTATATAATAACAACAGTTTGCGTTGTAGATCATTCGAAGACAAGATGATTATTTCACATCTTAATCGGACGATAAAGCTTTATTCAGTCGTGACGCGGTCGACATTTTAAACATCATGGCATCCTTAATGGTCTCCAAGCCATTCGGTTAATGATAAAATATTACCGTCTTAAATCTGCTCTATAAAGGAAGTAAAGTAACCTCATAAAGCTATTTGAATTTTATCTTATTTTAACGTCGTTTATTAATAGGAAATGTATATTAATACATATAGGAAATGTATAATAATTAGGAGATAAAAAGAAAGTTATTTATTTAACACTACTTCTGTGGGTACTACAGCATTCTTTATCCCTAACAGTCGGTAAATAGTATTCTGTTATTTATACAAAATAATAAGGATATAGGCCTCTACCATGAGAAGGATTTGCCATAATCGCCTCGCTCGCTGGGTTTGGCGATCGCAGGATGTGACACCTTGCACCTGGGTGCAACGTGGTAGAGCCAAGCGGCAATACCACGACCTCGCCGAATACCGGCGTCAAGTAGTAGCATCTTGTGCTTCTACATCATCTTGCGTTTCGTTCGGTGAGTGAGGTAACCGGAGGCCAACTCCCTCGCCCCATTCCACTCCTTATCCTCCCTCCCATCTCCCAAATACCCTTAAAGGCCGGCAACGCACCTGTAGCTCCTCTAGTGCTGCAGATGTATGTGGGCGACGGTAATCACTTACTATCAGGTGAACCTATTGCTCGTTTCCCGCCATTCCCATAAAAAAAACCACGCCTTGTAGACGCCGAGGTAAATATGAAACAGTTGTTATCTGCAGAGTTAGTTTTAAGTGGGATTTTGAATAGTATTCAATGAGGTGGCAGTAGGCCCGTAAATGTTAGTTTCGATAAAGATCTATAAACACGAAATATAATAATGGTTAATGGGCCCTTATTGTTATGTCAGTTATTTTCGTCTTCTTCTCATCGGTCTGTTAAACGTCCACTGCTGGACTTAGATCTCTCCCGATAAGAGGATTCGCCATATTCGCCAACCGTATCAACGATCGCCTGATCAACTCGAGGCGATCATTGATCAGACTCGCTCGCTATATCACAGATCCCACATACCCAGACGATTTTTTTTTAAATACATGCAAGAGGTTACCCACATAGTTTCCTTCGTCTGTTTCTTCTACAGCAACTTCATTACGAAACCGTGTGAGAAAAAAGTTTAAGTTAAGTCCCACTAAAAATAAGTTAATTTTGTTTTGATTTCGATTTCTAATTGCATTATACAGAAAGCTAAAGTGACAATGAGCCGACCGTGTAGCTCGCAGATTTGACAACCATCGGGGAAGAAAAGTTATCGAGTGGCAACATCAGAAACATGAGTGAAGACCTACGCTGGGTTGCGGTAAGTCGATGGATGCAGGTGGCTCAAGATAACGCTTTATGGCAATCTTCGGGAGAGGCTTATGCTGAGCTGTGTCAATCTGTAATGATGAATAACAAAATCGAAACATTTACCTTGTTATTACCTGACAGCTTAAGAGATATACAACTATTCTAGAAGAAAAGCGTAAAATGTATAACATTGAATATTTATAGCAAATTGATATTTGCTTATTTATTAATATTATACTTTCGAATCGTATAATAAAAATAAAAGTATATACAATATACGAAGATATTATCTTTTATTTTATTCACATTTTTAAATTGACAATATTGTTTGGTTTGTATTAATATTGCAAAAATTGTAGAAAGCTTCTGCGTAAAACCGTCCCGATGCTGCTCCGGTAATTTGCGGACATCGCATGTCCTTCAAATACTTTTAAATGTTCTCAAAGTTTTCAATACTTCTTTCATACATACCTTTGCCACCGAACACATTTTAAATTAGCACTTCAAATTGCAATCGACGAAGTACGCCAGCCGTCACTATCGAGCACCCAGTGATGCTAAAAGTGCGCTGAGACGTGATAAATTAAAATCCGTAATCTCTGCCTATCCCAATGGGTGACACGCGTTAGAGCTTTATTTTTAATAAAATTTTATAACTTTTTCAACAAACATTGAATTTGGATTACTCATAAATCTGTCTCAATGATATTGTATGTAAAATACGAATATATTAACTTAGTTACTATTTGGAGCACATCCTTATAGATTGTAAGTCTCGCACCACCTTAAGAGAGGCCGCGACTTACTGCGAGCCACCCTCTTGCTTTTTTCGGAAGTCTATCCGTCGCTACCAAGGGGTTTTCCACCGAAGCTGTCAAGGTCACAGGGGTTTTTGTCAAGCAGACACAAAAAAAAAAATTTATTACAAGCGCTAATGAAGTGAATCATAAATACTCGTATGATATATAACTAAGTTGTATACGCCTTCGGCCGGATGATTTAAAATCTATGGTTTGCCTTTTTATGCAGACGTAAACTTTTTGAGCCTTTTTTTTAACGTTGCATCACATTCTTTTAATTAGCATCGCTTTAACACACATCTAAGATAAATCCCGTGGCGTCATAAGAGAATTTGGCATCACGTCTCGTCCCGTGGGTGTGGTAAAAGTCGATAGGGGGGAAAATTTATATTAGGAGATGGGCAGTAGCATATTCATGCATTAGAACAAAAAAAAACTGCGGTTGCGAACCGGCTCGCTGCGTGGCAACTATGTCATAACTCCCCCTATGATAAGTCCCCTATGATCTCAGGGGAGGCCTATGTTCAGTAGTGGACTTGTGATAGGCTGAAATGATGATGATGATGAAGTTAAATCGCAAAGATTTGCTATAAGTCGCACAACCCTTTTTCTAGTTAATATTATCAAGCCCACAAGTGAAATTATTTCTAACAAAAACCAAAATTAAAAAAAAGACACCATAGCGTTACAAGAATTGGTACAATATTTTAATTAGATGAAATTATAGCATTATGTAATTAATATTATTGTATTTAGGCCATTGTTTTATATAGCAATTTTGTATTTAATAGAATCGCAAATTTGCTCACCTGATTTAAATTACTCCTCTGCAAAGATTTAGTAATTAAAAAGTAAAGTAGAGCCTGTAAGTGCCCACTTCTGGGCAAAGGGTTCCTTCTCAAATATCTGAGAGGATTTTGAGGCGGGAAGAGCCCGCCACACTCCTTCAGTGCGGGTTGGCATGCTCCACATATCGAAGAAATAATATTTTCAATTACTTCTCAGACATGCAAGTTTCCTCACGATGTTTTCCTTCATCACCGAGCACGTGTTAAGTACAGCACTTAAAAAAGCTAATAACAATTTTACTGGTTCTGACACCGGGGATCAAACCCAGGTCCCTCGCGCTCTATGAAACTAAAATGAGCACCCTGACGACTAGGCTAACATGGCCATTTACTAATTATCAAAGCACATTGGTATATAATATACATACAAATACAGCTTAATAACTACATTTAAAATTATTTATAGAAAAATGCATTCCTATGAACTGCTTATTCGTATATGAAAAGAAACATTAAATTTTGAATACTTAGCATAGAATCCGCGTTTCGCAAAGAATCAATGCATTCAACGTTCCTTTACGAAACAAGTCACGTTCTGAACACTGTATTTTTCTCTGCACCTGTCAAATTCAAAACTTTGGAATAATCTACTTTTATGTACCTGGCATATTAATGTTTTTGAATCTGAGAAAAAATAGTTTACATAATTTACAATTATTTTGACGAAATGCAGGATTGTAGCAACGCCTTAAGTCCTAACGTCTAGTCTTAAGTTTTGTCAAAAACATGTAACCAATTTGGATGGATATTACTGAATCACAAACACAATTTAAAGTAGCAGCGAATAAATTCCCAAAGCTGGGCAAATGCCTCCTTCTCAAATAGCTGACAGTGTTTTGGAACAGTGCAGATTGGCGGGCTTCTCATATGACATAGACATAGACATGCAGGTTTTCTCTCGATATTTTCCTTCACCGCCGAGTACGCGGTAAATACAGTGGCAATTACAACAATGGCAGAACAGACAACTTAACAAAATCATATAGGAAAATATTATAAATCTGTAATCTATCGATTTAAAACTGTTCATTACTTATAAGTCCTACTAAAGAAAAAGATACCAAATAGGCACCAAAATAGCACCATAAAAAACTACACCGAAATACACAAAATTCCTTAAAACTGTATATTCAAGACAGACAGAAGGCGCACTAACACGAGTAATGGCCGCACCCAAACTTAAATATATTTCGATCTTTGAAATAAACGAATAAGCTTTTGTCTTTATTTTTAGTTAAAGCTTTTATATTGTTTAGAATAGCCTAGTGATAATATTTATTGTGAATTTTGCATTTAAATATGATATCGCGCGCGTTGTTAAGAGCTGACTGGTTCCCTCGTACTACAGTTTGCCTGTAGCTGAATCACCGCTGCCCGAGAGGTTTGTTTGCCTAATTTGCGTTAATTTGCCTTTTCTCTTACCAACGTTACAAATAGTGGTGGACTCCTCGGTCTCAAAAGGTCTGCGATCAGTCTTCGATTTTAGTCGGTGATCCTTTTTGCGATTCGGATTACCGATGAGAAATGTCAACAACACTTGCATGTGCTGCCACCTATTGCCTAACAAACGTCGCTCTAGCGGTAGGTAATTAATAGTGATAAATCCGAACGAACTGACAGAACCAAAATGACATACTATTTGGTTCTGTCAGTTCGTTCGGATGATGTGAAGCAATATCACTCAAGCAAAGGTACTCCTGCGCTCACTAAAGCGCTTTAAAAACTTTTAAATTCAACTCATATCAGAATTTATAACATAAAATTAAAAAGCCTTAAAATATTAAAGAGCCAACATAAGACTAATAAAACACCCCTAAGCTTTATTCGAAAATAGAGATTTTACTCCAGGGAGCTATTAATTGCTTCAGTTAACAACACTATACAGTTGGAGAATGATTGCTGCGTTGTGTTACAACTTAGATAAAATTTAGAGTTAGTTCTATTGAGAAATAGCCATAGAATGTTCTTAAATTTATTTTTAAGTTCTGTAATACTTAAACACTTTTATATTCATTTGACGATTTTTGTTTTTAAATTGACGACAAATGTATTAGAATCATTATTAATTTTCAAGTAATATTTAGTAAGACAGCAGTTAAAATTTTAAAACAATACTGAAGTTCACTGACGTTTGAAAAAAAAATAAACTAGATACCGCGGTCAAGTAAATAGTTAATGAAAATTTACAAATATTATATTAACATTGTATTTCTTAAATTAATAGCCTAAAAAATATTATTTTGGATTCATTTTTACAAACTTCTTCTCAGATATTTTTTTTATATATATTACTTTTATCTCTAACATCGTTCTTGATAATTGATTTGACAAAATGTAACTCACTTGTCGTCCTAGTTTTCCTTCCTTGTCAAAACTACTTCAACTTCCTGTCATTTGTGACTAATACCTAAACTTTCTTAAGAACAAAGTTAGATACGGCCATGGAGAAAGAAATTAATTAAGGTAATAAGCTTAAGGAAGAACTAACTTAAAGTATGTCAAAGACAAAAAGATCAAAGCCTTGGTTACAAAAAGTTTAAAAATATATTTGCAGAAAATGGTAAAAGTGTTATCCATTTTTGATGACCTTTTCTTTTGTTAACGACAAAGACGACCATGTTAACAAATACTTGTATTCACTACGTTTTCTTTTTTAAAATAATCTTGGAAGTTGACTATGATCTGCTTTTAAATGGCCGTTGAAGTAAATGAAAATAAGAAAAAGGATCAATTAGAACTCCCGATTGATAAAGAACGTTCGCTAGACCAAAAATCCTCGCAAAAGAACACCGATTCCTGCTAAAGATGATGCGCGTGCCTGTTGAAGTCAAAAAGTATCCTAACTTCAAAAGTGATTGATGCTAACAAAGGCTGTGCATAAAATCATACCACTTCAGATCCAACCAAAATAAGTAATTAGAATCTCTATAGCCAGGGTTAACTATGATATCAGGACATTTAACACATCAGTCTAGTGTAAAGAATCCGAAAGTTCGGGAAGCAAAAAAGGCAAAATTAAACGCGATAAAATGGGTTCGTTTCAATGACTAGAATTCGCGTAAATTCAAGAAATAGAAATGAACTTTGGTCACCTTTGGTTTATGTGATAAGATCTATGATAAAGGTGTGAACACATCTGTTTGATATTTATTAAATTTAATAATGGCTGGTAGATAAATTATCTACTTTAGTTTTAACACTTAAAACTATGAAATTATAATAACTTTGCGTTACATTTATGTATTTTTATTTAGGTAAAATTTTAATGTGGATAAAACAGTAGTTTCATTAAATTAAAATTATAACTCAATTCCTGGAACTGCTGGATAAAAATGCAAGCAATATTCAGCATACGTTTTAGATAGAGAAGCACGTCCTTACCACACTCCCACCCAAACATTAAAGAAAGGAACGAAAGGAACACGTGAGTTTTCTCATAGCCCTACCAATAAGTGAAGTAAGTAGTACAGCTTAGGATTATAATCCGTGCAAGCCCGAGATAACCCGTACTTCCGCACGTGAGAGTTAATATGGGCAGGCTTTATGCAAGGAAAAGAAAAAATATATATATAGCGATTACTTTTTTTCGTAACGAAACTATCTCATAAAAGAAAGAAGCGACCTTTACTTAGATCTGGAACAGTTATATACTGGTCCTTTTTATATAGCGATGGATATATATATACCATTACGATATATTAATATTGTAATATTATATGTTACAAGTAGTAAATCATAAAAGAAGTAATATTTAAAGCAACCACATGTTATAAAACAATGTATATACAATCAATTATCATAGAACCCTTATGAAATCTTGGCAGGGATTACGAACACTAACTTATTGAACTAGACTTGATCAATTACTTGTTTAGTAATAACGTTGTTGAAAGTGACCAAATGAAGCCGAATTTGTAGTTAAGTTGAAGTAATCGATGTCTGTTAATCCAAACATAATTAATTATACTAAAGGTCTTAACTATTTACTAATTAATTAGACATGATGGAATTACTACAGCCACAGATATGTACATAGATTTAAATCTATATATTACAGGCAGTAAAATGTAACTATATACTAAATGTAACTAAATGTCTGTTTGGGTTGCAGTTTTGAAAAATAAAAACTGTGTATCTGAGAGAAGTGTTTGTCGGTGAAAGCATATGTATCATATCATCCAAAAAGTAAATCATACTTTTGACGTTATGTTAAGAAATCCTCAAAATTAAAGCATAAGTGAGCAATGCTCTTTTTTGTACTAGTAAACTTATCTGTGATGTTTTTGTATGACATTAAATGGATTAAAACCAAAAATCTTAGCTAACGGAATGAAGACTTTTCATTACGGTAATTTTAATTCAGAAACAGGTTTGGGTCTAATTTTATTATTACCAATGGACTTCGTATCGTTGTCGTATTCAGGACTTATTACCTATATATTATATAGGTAATAAAAAAAAATCATTAAAATTCGTGGATTATATTTATATATAAATTACTTAAACTCTAAATGGATTTACTTAACCGAAACAAGCTACAAGAGAGATTGGTTTATTTAGGCAGAAAACGTCCTCGTTGGGTCGCATTTCATTACTTAAGTTTTCCTTATCTTTATTCAATGGCCACTGGCATGAATTGTATTAAATCATTGGGAATAAATTTGCATAGTAAAACAATGTGATTTTCCTGAAACGGACCATAATCAAAAGTGTTTAGTTGTTTCGAATTTCCTATTTGACTTTCTACATTTAATACATTTCCTTTCTTTGCCCATTTTACATCATTGTACTAAATGTGTTTCAAACTATTTTTTTTCTGAATATACTTTATAACCTTTATAACTTCAAAGCATTGATTTTCCTTTATATAAAAAAGTTCTTGAAAACTCATCACTCTGCAAACGAATTACTAGGTAGTGTTAAGATGAGGAAGCAAATAAATACTGATTTTTATCAGTATTGCCGGAGAAGTTATATATCAAGAGACAATCAAATTACCTCAGTGAGCTCAAGCCTTAGTTCCTGTCATTCTGGTATTTGACCGAGATAAATTTCAAGGAAAATGTGACTTGGTGGAGAGAACAGACACCGACCAACCATTGAAACCAGCTAGAGCATTTATTTTGACACAGCCGAAAACTGAAGTACCAATTCATAATTTTAGTTAAGAAGTTAAAAACAGAACCGCAATACATTAAATGTTATGAGATACGTATGTAATAAAGTTATGGCACCGGATAGAAACAATTGCGTGACCCGAAGAGAATTATTAGATTTTAAAACATTTAAAAAATTATCTGGCTTCGGCTATTTCGGGACCCGGAAGGACAAGTTGCATGCTTTAACAGCTGCAACTTGAATACGTCGAGGATAGACTCATTCTAACGTTGATTCTTTGTCACGAAGACCATGCAGCGTTGACTGTAAACACTACTGTAACCATGAAGAAAAGGAATCCTAGAAAAATATTACTACTAATTCAAAATATTTAAAGCGCCAATAATAACAAAGTATGGAAGCGAAAGCTAGGTATGGCAAAAGAAGCATGAAAGCAGGATAAATGCAGTAGAAATGAGAGCGTTAAGAAGTATGATTTTTGTGAAGATAACTGACAGGGTTCGAAATAATGTGATCAGAGAGCGTTGTGGCGTAAAGGCAATGTAGTGACATGAATTGAGAAAGGAATGCTGAGCTGGTTTGGACATTTAGAGAGGATGAATAAAAGTAGGTTGACGAAAAAAATATATCAGGCGAGTGTAAATGGTAGATTCAGGAGAGGAAGCCCTAGGCGAACATTTCACGATCAAATCGGAGACGTTCTGAAAAAAAGGCCAGGTCAAGAGTACTCTAAACCAACGAGCATGCATGCGAAGATTGATGAAAGTGGAAGAAGCGAAAGACGTATGGCCCGTAGCAAGTGGAAGGAGATTGTCTCTGCCTACTCCGTTCGGAACAAACGTGAATATATACATACATACATACACAACAAAGTTTTTACTAAATATCAGTATTGACGCATCCTCCAACTTTTAAATGATAAATTGAAGGTATTTTATTTACTACCATAAGTAATAAATATTTTATATAAAGTAATATACTAAAATAGTCTAGCCGTATTTTAAATCGTGTTTCTACGAAATATGTATTATATTTCTTGTAGGACTTCAAAAACCTTTAACGAAAGTAATCGTGGAACTATATAGGTATATAATATTATCAGTATATTATTTATATAATGGGCGGCCTTATTGCTAAAAGCGATCTCTTCCAGACAACCTTTGGATGGATAAGAGCGTTAAAAATGAATTTGGAATTTGCATAAAAGAACTTGATATACAATATAAAATATACATAAAATAATAATATGCACATATCACAGAAGTACATACACGTTATTAAAATAAATAAATAAATTATGATTAGTTAACTTTTATGACATATTTTCACATTTACTTGATTGGTAATTTACTAACGCTGCCATTAGAATTTCATATCGGTATACATATCTATAATCACTTACTATCAGGTGAGCCGCTTGTTTGGACCGTTTCACATAAGAAAAAAAGAACACTATAGACTGATGCTTTAACATCGAACAATTGTGTTGAAATTAAAATATTTTATAAGACACGAAATAACTTCCTTGAATAAATTATTAAGGTCCCGAATAAATACAGAAATTAATTGCTTCCGAAGGCTTTCTACTTTTTCTGATCGACGATTTTATTCGAACTTAAGTGGATGAAAGCCTCAGAAGACTCTTTGTATAATTCAACAAAAAGAGTCTTGAGTAAATTTGTAGCACAAAAAAATTTAATTCATTAACATGTTCGGATTGCATTTGTTGCATTATTTGCCGTAAAAATACGCGAATTTTTGCACAATAAACTACCTGCTGTTCTGATCATGAATCAATCGTTGGAGAAGAAAGGTGACTACCAAAAGTTGCAGTGACGATATACTCATAACTTTGGACGGTGTTTCGGAAAGTCGATGGATGCTGGTGGATCAGACCAGTTCTTTGTGGCAATATCATTGCCGATTATGACTCCAGCGAAGATTGCATATTAAATGCAAAATGAAGATTGAATAATTACATATGAAATGTATCTATCCAATATTTTAGGTTATTAGTACTAGTAGAGGCAACTGAATTACTAGTACCTGTGAATTTTTCAGGGATTGATTAGTAATATAATAAAATAAGAAAATTAATGATTTATTTATTCTTTCATAGCTCACTAATCTCACTTTCTGATCTCTACCAAATGGACTTGTCACCGTCAGCTTTCTTCACCAGAATTTGACTATTGGCCGGTAACCCGTCAGTGGGGGTTAAAGATGACTTATCGTAATACCAACACTCCAATCCCCACGCAGCCCCGCCACGTCCGCCCCCAATATGATTTGTCACCGTCAGCTTTCTTCAGCAGAATTGTGCCATTGGGCATAATTCTTTTTACAACAGCAATGCTCGGATAGTCTAGGTTAAATAATCGTTAATATAAATAAAAGTTATTGATCTTTTATATTTATAGTCTAAATAAAAGGCTTAAAAATATCATAGCGTTCGACAGACGGCAAGCTAACATGACAGATGACTTGCAATAATGAGTATTAATTATTAGCTAATGCTCTGAACGGAATATGACAATGCGCTGTAGTGCGTCTGTTTATAGGCTGAAAAAGAAAATAAATATCCAGAGGCGAAGATCGTCTCTATTTGAAGAATATAAAAAAAGTTTATAAAATGTACGAGTAACGTTAATACGTAAGTATATCGGTGATTTACATGGGTATTTGAATCCATTTGATAATATAGTCTCAATTATTATTCCAGTGTTTAATCATGCGTCATTATCCCACCGCTAATTACACAATAACTCTTTAAACCGTTTAATTAGTGATGCACCTAGATAAGTGGATTTCACACGTACCGAAAGTTAATCACATGAAATGTTAATTTTTGCTTGAAAATGTTTATTATGTTCATCACCATTACCAGCCTGTTCGAGTTCTTTGTTTCTGTTCTGTTCTTGATGTTCTTCCATGAGCAATTCTGTATTTAAAACAATATAAAACACATTCAATATGAGACATATTTTCTCGATAAATTCATACCGTGTTATTTTTAACATGGCTTCGTTAATCCAAGAGTATATTATTCCAAGGACACTGCACAGTATTTTATAGTTACTTAACTTCTCTAAAATATTGATTCAGTGCTGTGCGTATAGAGTATGTTTAATTGCATTTTAATCAAACAGTCTGTTATAAAATGCATTTAATTATGGCGTTAATTGAAAACCAACTAATGTGACCTCTTCATCCGTGAAACTCATTAGCGAAATGACATTTGTTCTGTTTTGCATAAATGACTGAGACACTATTTTACATAAACATACGCTAACGACTGTGTAGGCAGGAAGCAAATGCGCTCGTCTGTTAAATAAAATGGGTTCTGGGTTAGAGTTCTGAAAACTAATTTCGAATCCATATATGTTTTGCCGTATCTCTACTACTACATCATAAGCGTTCTCCAATTTTGTTGCATAAACGTAACATTGGATATAAGCTACGGAAGATATTATATATTTATAATTTAATGTTATTATTAAAAATAAACTACAAGCCATGAGACGTAGTAACTCAGAGATCAGGCCACTCATTTTAGTTTCATGCGAGAGAAAATCGATGCCGGGAGTACTAAAATTATTAATTTCTCATAGTTTATAGTCTATTCGTATTGGTACAAAGAAATCAGATTTGTAAACCTAACTTGAATCGAATAGCTTATCTGTTTTATCTATTGATGGGGTCGTAATTCATTTGAACAAATCAGACAAATATTGATCATTCCCTTTCTTGGTTGTTGCATATTAGAGTCTAAAAAATATTCGCGATTGCTTCCGTTTTACGGCGCTTTAGTAATTCTCTTCAAATCCCTACTAGAATTTTATTAGCCCAGTCATTGCTATTACATTATGCTGATTTTTTTTTATGGGAAAGGCGGCAAACGAGCAAGCGGTTCATTACCTGATGGTAAGTGAATACCGTCTCCCACGTACATCTGTAAGCACCAAAGGAGCTGCAGGAGTGTTGCCGGCCTTTGAGAGTATTTGGGAGATGAGAAGGAGGATGAGGAGGAAGATGGGGAGGACTGGGCCTCCGGTTACCTCACACACCGAACGAAATGCAGAAACACTAGATGAAATATACTTTAATTGTACACACACGGATTTAACATACAAACATTATAAGGAAACAAAAAACAAAAAGTACAATAGGCGGCCTTATCGCTAAGAAGCGATTTCTTCCAGGCAACCCAGAAAGAAAAAGGAAATATGATAAGTATCGGGTTCGGGTGTACACATAATATAAACTAAAGTGAAGATATAATACATACACATAATATGCAAATAAAATAAATACAAAAAATATACACAATATGAACATATGAAATACATATAAACGTATATACTATTACAGAGATACAAGTCAACGACATTAAGGAAAAGGAAACAAAGATTAAGGAGGCATAAAGTATTTTTTTAACAGGCGCTTGAAAACAGGTAATGATTGTGCTCGCTTAATATGAACTGGAAGAGAGTTCCAGATGCCTCTACTTCGCCCTGATATTCTGCGAGGCCGTGGTGCCAATCCAGTCGAGCCGGCCCATTCGAACAGCAGCAAAAGCCACCGCTTGGCTCTACCACGTGCGATGCATGCTATTCAAGTCTTAGCTTGAGTGTCTCTTAATTTTTGCTATAATGTTAATATTTGATCTTTACAAATATGATCATGTTCCCGACTTTCACAAGTTCGATAAGTTTAAGAGGCTTCTGATAAGACTTCGTCGGATTACTTACACTCTATCCTTGCTGTACCGCGTGCTATTCAATCCGTAAACACAGTATAGCCTGAAAGTGAAGTTTGAGGTTTTGGGCGTAGATCCAGTGCTCTTTAAGCTAGCCGACTGACAATCGTATTTTTGGGATGCCTATTTTATGAGCTGAGCTTTAGGTGTTAAAGCTATAACTTAATGGAATTTGCTTCCTTTGAAAATAAGGTCCGAGCTTTGTGGCAATCTTTGGGGGAAGACTATGTTCAGCAGTGTTATGTGATAAGTGTCAAAGTATAGGCGTCATTCAAAAAACTAATAAAATAACAGTATTTGAACCAGGCTTCTAGATGATTTTTTATGAGCCTTACCTTACCTTAACATCCTGTTACATATGCATAAACAGAATTTAGAGGAAGAGCAATAACCGCCACGCTTGGCAAGCTAAGCCTAAGACGCTGCTTCCTGTCATCGGTCTACATATTTGTGGTGGCAAATATTATTATCGTTTAATTTATCTATTCATCTTTTGTTTACTGTATTAGATATATTATATATAGACATTAGAAAAGCCCCATATAACATTTCTTTCAAAAGATTGGTACGCGAACACTTTTTAAAACAATCTGATACTTGTTAGTATTTATTCTGATCTATTATATATGTATGTATTAATGTGTTTGTATGCATGTATATATCTGTGTTGTTATTTCTGTATATATTATAGTATGTATTTGTGTATCTATGTGGATGTGTATATATGTATGCCTATACATTTATATATGTTTTAATTATGTAGTATATTCCTCAATTAGCCTTTCATATTTATATATATTATTTTAAACTTGATGCACCTATCACCACATTTCTTCACGCCCTGGGTTGACTGTTAGAGAATGCCAAAAGGCATTAAGTCCGCCTTTTGTAATCCTTTTGGTGTAGACAATAAAGTATAAATAAATAAAATAAATATATTTGTTTAGTTTTACGATAATTATATTTAACATAATTTACTTTATATGTAGGGGTTGTGCCCCTGTATACTAATATGAATCAATTTTCGCAAAGGTTTGCCAGGAAGATATCGCTGTCTAACAAGTGTATGATAAAACCATTTATTTGTACATTAATAACAAAGTAAAATAAATGTATCCTTGTGATGTACGCGCATAAACCGTATAAATAGATAATGAAATGTATACATATACACCCCTACCTGTGAGCCTAGTGGTCAGGGCGCTCGCTTTAGTTTCATAGAGCGCGAGTGACCTGAGTTCGATCCCCGATGCCGGCACCACTAAAATTGTTAATAGCATTTTTAAGTGCTGTATTTACCACGTGCTTAGCGGTGAAGGAAAACATCGTGAGGAAAACTGCATGTCTGAGAAATAATAAAAATATTATTTTGCGGCTTGTGAAGCCCGCCAACCCGCACTGGAGCAGCGTGGCGGGCCCTTCCCGGCTCGTAAACCCTCTTTCGAAATATACTATTAACTAATATATAATAGTTTCCTTTTAAATGTGTAGTGTTCGCGTTAATACAAAAAATCTATTAATGTAAATCTTCACAGGCTTGACTATGCCTATAGTTTTCAACATCATCGGCATATAGAAGTCCACTACTGGGCACGGGAATTTCAGACTAGCATGCCATGTGTGAAACTATTAAACGTTTGTCGAATTTACGAGCTATTTAGATTTCCCAAACACCGGAAAATGTTTCGCACAAATTGTATCCCATTAATGTACAGCCTCCGTTTTAATATTAGTGTCGAGAGTTAATTTGTACGCAATTAATAAATTTCACAACCAATAACAGCCTTCGGCCTCTCCTCAATTTGTAAAGGGAGGGGAATATTACTCATAAATAATAAAACAGCTATTTTAACACAATAACTTTAATATGATTTCTTTTTTTTTTAACAAATTTCTTACTTATATATTATATAACATAATGTAATTGTAACACGTACGTTTATATATATACATTAGTTTTTGTCGTTACCTAACCAGAGGTTATTTGAAATAACATAGCAGATGGTGATTCTGACGCTGTCTTACTGTCCAGATCAACGATAGAAATACTTACATAAGTTTCGAAAATTCATTGGTACGAACCCAAGTTCGATAACCTGTCTGGTTATCGAACTTGGGTTTTAAGATTCGGAGGCAAATCCTTCAATTACTAAGCTATATCTACGTGCATCTTGTCTAAATTTTGCATAATTACATCATTACGCTTAATTAAGCTCCTCTTACATAATTACGTAAGAGGTTGAATGAAAAGTAGACACCAACAATATGTTTGAATTTCAAAAGATTACTTTGCGTAAGTACAGACACAGACGTTATTTAAGTCTTAATAACGTAAATATTTAATTAATATTAATTGAATTAAAACAATGCACGTGAATTGTTCTATTTCAATTAGTTTTGCCACGAAAGAAAATTAATTTCAATACGTGTATAATAGTGATTAAATTTAAATTTAGAGAACACATTTTTAATTTTTACTACAATTGAAATAAAAGATTAAAACGAAAGAATGTAAATTGGAAATTTTAGAGTTTCCGTGTAGCTGTCGGATTTCCGTGTGGCTGTCGAAAGTAAAAAATACCGCCAACCCTGTCTGACCATGGGTGTCGTAAAAGGCGACTAATGGTAAACAATTATATTAGGAGACGGGCAGCAGCATCTTCCTGCAATTGAACAAAAAAAAACTGCGGTTGCCAACCCGCTCGCCACGTGTGGCAACTAAGGCAAACCACCCATAATGAGAGGTAGAAATCTTTGGGGGAGGCCTATGTTCAGCAGTGGACTTGTGATAGGCTGATATGATGATGATGATGATTAGCGTTAGCGTAGCGACAGTCTACGTACTGTTTAACTTTTTCAGAACCTGGAACATAATCACATTTCAAGATAACGTTAAAGAATATTGAAAACTTCATGGAATGAAAGTCTCATGCCGCAAACTCACCTTCAATCCTCTGTGCAAACTAATTCAATTACATTATCATTTTCATTCATTACATTCGCCATATAAGTCTAAATTTTACGAATCAAAAAAATTATAATTTCATTGTTATTTTTTTTTCGTACTAATAAGAAACTAATTCACTTATATTATTATATCTTTCATTACATTCGCTAAATAAGGCTTAATTTCTCGAATCATAAAAAAAAATGGTTTAATCGTTATATCATGTCACATGAAAGATTTTTCAATGAACCACTGACCCTTAACTTGTCAAAGCAATAGAATATCTATTGTTGCAATACGTAATGAAATATATTGTTAATTATATTATTTTTTTATATTATTTCAAATGTGTAGTGTTTGCGTAAATACTACAAATCTATTAATGTATTCACAGACTTAACTATGCCAATAGTTTACATCATCATCGCTAAATAGACGACTGATATTGTTAATGGAATCTCTAGATTCAAATCTGCGTCCGCTTGGGCAACAATAGTTATTTTCAAATTTAAAAATAATTATATTCAGCAGTACATTTTTGATCAGTGCTGAATAACCTTAGTTCGAATATAGGTTCTGGTACCACTGAAATTACCAAATGCAATATTTGAATTCTGAATTCACCACGTGCTCGGCGGTGAAGCAATACATCTAAAGATAAACTGCATGTATGCGAACAAAATAAAATATGATTTTGAGAACATGCGAACAAAATACCTTCCAATACCTTCTCAAATATTTATAGGAGGTCTTTGCCAAGTAATGGGTTACTTTTCTTTTATATTCAATATCATTGCTCGGTGGCTGAATGAGGAGTCATTTACGCATCAGGTTGAAAATGAACGAATTCTTTTTCATTGTGTTTATTTTAAATGCAAGCTCCGTATACTTTGAGCTCACGTGGAATTAATAAGGAAGTATTTAGGAAATCGGAAGTGAAATTCGTTGTGTGTAAACTAACATAAATTACATTTCAAACAAAAATCACAGAAGCGTTTTGCATTCACGTCTATTCACTGTAAGCACTTTCTGCAACATTGCCGGTGATCGTAGAAAATATTTCATATTTCTCTTCCAGTTCTTTGTAAAAAAAAACACCGTAATATTTCATATGTGAACGTAATGCATTTCTGAGAACATTTCTTGATTTTTAATGTTAATTACACCATGGCCACGATATATGAATCAAAAAGATGATTCTCTCTTGACATTGATCCATAAATAATTTTTAATACATTTAATTTCAAAGAGTCCATAATAAAATTAGGATGCATGGGGCATTGTGTGCATTTGATAATTATAACTTATTTTTTTTACATATATTTAAAAATTCCACAGGTTTTTTAAATATTGTATGCTACTTTACCCATTCTTACATACTCAGATCATACAATATGTGTGATCTATGTACATTATTTGCTAAAAACATGCAGAGGATCAAAATAAATAATTAAAAGCTGAAAGAAGATATCTATGATATCTGGACGTCTAACACTTTCAGTCCACCCGTGACCATGGCTGCTGTAAAGCACTCGAAACGACGGGAATATAAAAACAAAAATTAAACGCGATAAAATCCGTAAATAATAGCTTAATTTCAAACGTGTAGTGTTCGCATAAATGCAAGAAATCATTATCAAAACTAATTTATTAAAAATTTGATTTTCCTGTAGAAAGTCGTTGGAAGTAAAACATGGAGTTAATTTAGATCCTTATCTCAGAATCTGACCGCATCATGTCTGAATCGAAGCTTTATTGTCCAGGATAATGTTAAGGATATTTCCGTTCCGTAAAACATTATTTGATTCTTCCTTTCTTGTGAATTGTATGTTTAAAATCAGCAATGTTGGACGAACTAACACGCGTTGAATCGTTGAAATCTTATAAGGGTCCCGTTAATAATAGATTTATAAATGTGTTTCGATCAGCTTTCACATCAAACTTCAGATAGGCGGTATAAATTGTAAATATGTTCAACTAGCTACAATCTAGGTATAACGTCGTCAGATAAATAAAACTTCTGAATTTACGTATCCTGATCTCATTTATTAATATCCACAAACTTCAACTCCGGGACTTGCAAACGACATTGCGATGCAAAATTAGGCAATTACATCTAGTATATACAAACAAAAAGAACGAAACAGAACACGTGTCCTTGTTTGTGACTAAAATTATTTTCAAACAAACTCTCTTGTAAGGAAATTAAATCAGGTGTTAATTCAAAACTTTTTCAATGTTTTCTCTCGGATAACTTTATTCCCGATTTGAAATGAAACATTACACATTTCAAATCTGGAATAAAGTCCTAAATAATAACTTTTTTTTTTTTTTTTTTATGGAAAAGACGGCAAACGAGCAAGCGGTTCACCTGATAGTAAGTGATACCGTCGCCCACATACATCTGCAACACCATAGATGCTGCAGGTGCGTTGCCGGTCTTTAAGGATATTTGGGAGATGGGAGGGAAGAGGAGGGGAATAGGGAGGGGATGTGGGCCTCCGGTTACCTCACTCACCGTACGAAACGCAGAAGCACAAGATACCTCTACTTCACGCCGGTATTCTGCGAGGCCGTGGTATTAATCCGGTCGAGCCGGCCCATTCGAGCAGCAGCTAAAGCCGCCGCTTGGCTCTACCACGCTTAAAAATAACTTAGGGATTTTATCGCGTATTCGTTTTGTTTCTATGTTCCTGCCGTTTCGAGTGCTTTAAGGCACCCACGGTCACGGTAGGACTGAGGTGTTACACATCCTGATGTCATAGTTAATTCAGACTATCTTTAACATAAATTAAACGCTTCAAAATCCGTAAACTTTAGTATTAGTATCATAAAGTTTCCTATGTGTTGTGTTCGCTTAAATACAAGAAATCTTTATTCCAGATTGTATGAATCGAACCTAAGAACATATTAAAGTACACAGATATACATTATCATTATCAGGATAAATAAGTCGTAAAGCTGACCAACCTAAACTCTAATCGGATTGAACCTTGACCCTTATGTGACATATCTCTAAGTAGATCTTCACATATTTCCTTTTTAGGATTGCGCCATTAAACGTTCACGCTTAATAAATTTTGAAACGACTTGGACAACGACAATTATTCCTTAAGTAGCGATTTATTTTAAGTAGTTTTTATCTGATTTTTATTGTGGCGTTATTTAGGTATATACTTATCGAGTTGGGTTGTATATATAAATATGCATACGTACATAACATACTATAAAATAAATATGATATCATAAAGTACATTATAAGTAAAATACTTAATAACCCAACCGGGCGGAAGCCCTCGGGTAGACCAGACTGCCGAGAGTTAGGGGGAAAGGGATAGAAACCGTCAGACGATGCGAGCGGTATCAAGGAGCACCGCCTTCTGGATTTAAGCTGGGAGCGGTCCGTCACGGAGTCCCAGCCGCCTCAGATGTTCCGAGAAGCTCACTGGGATTAACCCATTCGCAGAGACGACTATCGGAATAATTTCGGTCGGGCATACCACCCAGGTGCAGTATCTGATTTTAATTATAATATTTATATTTTAAGTAAGTTTTTTTAAAGTGAGTCTAAATAAGTTATTTCTGTATTTTATCTGTAATTGAAATATCAAAGGGACGGTTGCTGAGCGCGATACCAGTGCTCCCTAAAAATATGTTTTTTTTTATAAAAAGAATATTAGCAATGCTATTTATTAAGTAACATTACTAATATTGCTGTTAACCCTCCAACTAAGCATTAAAGCTTGTATCTGGAATGGTTCACGACAATAGTCGAATGGCGGCCGAGACCATACGACATCATGTTTCGTAGTCTGTACGACACTGGTTTGGGTGATTTAGGTTCGCAATATCACGATGGATTTTATCACCAAGCCGACAGAGTCTGTTTGTCAACAAGAAGTTTCAACAACTAGAGAAAAATATGGTACATTGCTCTTTATTTATTTATTTATTTATTTAAACTTTATTTTGCACATTACATTACAAAAAGGCGGACTTTATGCCAAGAGGCATTCTCTACCAGTCTACCATTACTTACATTACTTATCAATTGGTTATGAGCGATACTCTACAGAGCCATGGTGGAACAGTGATCAGGGTGGTCGCATTAGTTTCACAGAGCGCCAGTGATCTGTGATAGATCCCCGGTGCCGGTACAGCTAAAATTGTTAATAGCAATATTAAGTGCTGCATTTACCACGGGCTCGGCGGTGAGAGAAAACATCGTGAAGAAACCTGCATATCTGAGAAATAATGAAAAATATTCTCCGCATAAAGCGTGGCGGGCTCCGCCCGACTCCAAAACCATCTCAAATATTAGAGGAGGCCTTTGCCCCGCAGTGGGCACTTACAGGCTTTTACTTTACTTGTTGTAGTTATATAAGATAAGACATAAATAATAACGATCAGAATCGTTAAGATATAGCAGCCTTCGTCAACATTGTGCGCAGCTTGATTGCATCTCTGTAGATGTTATGCAATAAGACACAATCTTCGGCTTTGGACAGTAAAATGTATCGTTTCTCAGATCGAATAAAAGATGAATAGATTTTGAGATTCGTTCCAGTAGAAGGAAATATCTCGACCATGAAATTGTGACATCTATTTCACCACATGGGAAGCTCAAAAATGACAGATATTTATTTAATGTTTCTACGGGTCATTATATATGTACAAGATCAAAATAACACCCTGGAGGAGGAAACGTCCTCCCTATGTCACGAACACCTGACCTGACGGGTAATTGCCATTTTCCTTTCACACCTTCTCTGGTATAAAATCAAGCGGGCTGTATAGCGTAAAATACAATATTTTAGAAGATTTCGTCTCTCCTTTCCAGCGGAGTGACAAACATTTTTATACAGATGAGAGTATAGTGCAGCTCCTTTGTCCCCTTTACCAAACAATAACAAAAGAACTAGGTAAAAGGGTTGTATCTACCCAGAGGACTTATTGCAGAATTGGTGTCCTAGTAAACAAAGTATGACTCAACCCTTCGTTGCATGCTAGTTTTTCTAACCGAGACCTATCTCCTATATCGGTTCTTCTCTGTGACTGTCATGCTTCGCGAACATTTTGATGTACATAAGAGCTTTAACAAGCCTATGTTGAATAATTAAGTTTTGTCTATGTAAAACAGATGATATTGGTGATGATACAAGAAGTATGTTAACATAGACACGTTATACTTTTCTAAAAGTATTTATACTTCCATATATTTCCTTAGCAGGCTCACCTATTGAGAGGATCCGTCACATTGTCTGCTGCCTGACATCGGTCTGTCAATCTGTCATCTGTCGGTCACCATGAGCTTTTGAGGTTCCTACCCTTTACCTTAACAATAATAACCTTTGAAAAGTCCGCGGCAAGATATACGCCTCTCCCATTAGTTGGAATATTTGGCATTATCGCTACATCCGGCAAGCGGGTTGTAGTGTCCATTGCAATTTTTAAGGTTATTTCGTCCAAAAACACGTACGGATAAAAGGGAGAGATTCCGCATAACATGTTTCAAGTTATTTTACCTTTACATATTATTCCATCACAATTAGCGACCACAGTATAACCTATCGCTAAGAAACCAGAAGGAAGGAGTAACAGTTAAAGCACTACTACGGCGACAACCATTTAGTTATACGGTTCTGAGAGACTATATCTTTTACTTTTTTTTATGTTGAAGATACACTTGTCATCATATTCTATGAGATATAATTACAGGGAGGAATTTGTCACAGTGATGTAGGATAATTACCATTGCAAAGCACATAACAAGTATATGTATTCATCATGATCATTTCAGTCTATTACAATTCCACTGCTGAAGATAGACCACTTCCAACGACCACCACAAAGCTCGATCCTGAGCCACCTGCATCCTTCATCTTCCGGCAACATTGCGCAGGTCGTCTCTCCATCTTATGGGCAGTTGTCCCACACTACGTTACGTACAGGCAGTACGTGGCTGCCACTCGAGATCCTTTTTGTATATGTATTACTATATGTTTATTTATATGCAAATATTTATTTATTTATTTAATTTTAATTAATAATTTATGTACACACAAGTAAAACCGAAAAAAAATAAACATGATAGCAAGAAATGGTCTGTACAAAGGTACTGCTTATTTCTTAAGAAATTTATTCCAGCAGACCTGCGACAGAAAAATAGCTAGTCAATGGTAGATTGATTGCGTAAAATACAAAAAAAAAAGATACATATATGCAAAACGTTCTATATAAATGTTCATCTACTTATACATAAATATATACTTAACTAAATATATAAATAGATAGATAAATACCCAAAATTAAATAAATATATACATAATAGAATAGTGGCAATAGTTCATACTGCCATATAGTGATCTTTGACTCTTTTCTTAACACGTTCTCTGCCAAAGCGGTCAGTGCTGACCGTCAGTGAATTTTCCCTTTAGGCCTATTAAAATTTTAAATCTGTATAAAATAACTAAATTGTTTTTTTTGCTTATATGCTTTTATCTTTTACTCAAATGTTACTTAGTAATAACAAAAGTCAATTTGAGCCACTATTTATGGAAATAACTAACGTCAGGCAGCATTGTATGGTAATTGTTGTTTTTCTTTCAAAGTTCTTAAATTTTTCAAAAACCAACTTGATATGGAGAAACTAGTGGGCCACGCGGGTCAATTAATATGCGATTTAGTTTGAGAGCACCGCCCAACGGCCTGTAAGAACGAAATGAAAACTCTCGTAAAATGCGGTCATCACTGACTGACGCGGCTTGAACTGAAAGTCTATATGTCAACCATCACTGACCGACACGACCCGGACAGGAAACTGCGATTTTTTTCTCGGCACAGAACGTGTTAAATACAGAAATTAATATTGTCTGTAAACTTAATAAAAGACCTAAAGAAATCCTAAGATTTGACAATTGACAAACGAAATTGTTTTTTTTTACGCCAAATAATAATGATTTTCATTCTGTCCATTCATTCAATTGATTCTTACGATTATATCAGAACATAATTTAAAAACCTGTGATATCAGTACTATCAAAATTACACCTACAGTATAAAAGTGTATTCAAAATTGCCCCGTCAGGTATGAATGCTTACATTATCAAATTCATTACCATTTCAAAGGCGATTCACTGCGGTGGTTCTTAGTTTCATTCATGGAAAAACTCATTATGCGAGCAATTTTTCAGTGCTGTCTATGGGCAAGAAGAATCTTGTCCGCGGTTTCTGCTTGTTCCGCGTGGCAGTTCGCTTTGAGATTCAAATTCAGTTACGCGTTTCATGATATTAGAATTTTGCAAACTATCTTGCATAACAACTTCTGAATGTTTGTGAATTTGATTTGAACTTCACGAATTACGCGACACGCTTTAATTTCATTGTGTGCAAGTGTCTAGGTTCGTATCCTGGTGCCGGTTAAAAATGTGTCATGCAATTTTTATATGGCTTTAAATATGATGATATTGATGATGAAATACTTAATAAAATTAATAGTGCTGCTGTATTTATTAATTAAATATTCTATGAAATTTAATAAATTTATATAAATATGATATAAATCACGATAAATTTATTATGTCTTCTAAACGTAGTAGAGCCAAGCGGCGGCTTTTGCTGCTGTTCGACTGGGCCGGCCCGATCGGGTTGATACTACGGCCTCGCAGAATACCGGCGTGAAGTAGAGGCATCTTGTGCTTCTGCGTTTCGTTCGGCGAGTGAGGTAACCGGAGGCCCACTCCCCTTCCCCATTCCCCTCCTCATCCTCATACGGTTGGGAGAGATTCTTCTTTTAATGTAACACAATACAACACGATGGTTAGAATTTAAATTTCTAGATTATTTTCGACACTTTACTCGAAAGGTTTAAAAAGTTACTTGGGTAGTATATCAATAAAACTTTACATATGAGAATTCCTCGCGTACGTAATCGCGGGTACAAGATAATATTTATAGTTTTTAAAACCAGTTCAGGAGCGGACTTCAAATACTCTAAATATATTATTCATTATTTGTCAGACAAGTAAGATACATAGCGATGTTTTCTTATATCATCAAGCATGCACTTAGTAAGATCAGCACTTATAATTACAAATAACCGTGGAGACGCACCGGGGTTCGAAGCCAATTCACTCGCGTATTATGAATTAAAGCTAGGGATTTGCTTGTACCTAGATTTCCACGATATCTATTAAAAGTACCTCGAGTATATCGTCCTCGTTGTTCCTGCCCAACAACCCCCTCGAGGTTTACGGACCCCATGTGCTCGTTTTCTCGTTTCCTTGGGACTTGTTGTTTTGTCATCGATATGAAGTTCTGTTTCGTTACGTCCTCCGCGTGGGTACTTAGAGTTGTTAAAATTACTAGAATTAAAAAAATCTCCTACGGAAAATGCCGGAATTTCCTTGTCCCGAGCTGCCTGTACCGCATCTTTCGGGTTGCTATAATTCCTAGCAGAAATTATATTGGTGTGTTTACAATTTCGTAAGTCACTTGTACTTTATATATAGGTTTCAATGTATAGTAGCACTCCATGTTTCCATTGGCCTGCGATTTTCTTTTTCTTTTTTAGTTCAGGGGAAAGGTGTACGCATCTGCCCTTTATCGTCTCCGGTGACTGGTTATAACGGGATCAGCATTGAAGATGCCGGACCGACTAAAACCCTCACGGTAGATATGCTGTTGGGCCCGGTGGCCTTTACAGCTTCAGCGGTAGAGAACCGCGAGCAGAAGAACCGCAAGCTAAGTCCAGCGATATCGAAAAATATACAAATAATTCGGTTATTTGTTTTCCGTAACCGGAAATAGACATTTAATTTTGCTTTAATTTCTATAATTTATTTTGGATTGGATTTGAACTTTTTTTGGCAATAATCAAGCAAAGATTCGAAGGCAGTCGCTTATTATGAATTAAAGCTAGTGTGATTTTTTTTTTACAACAATCACGACACGTTTTTTTACAACAATTATTCTAGAAATTACGTAGTGGTTAATCTCTAGGAAAATTAATTAACAATACAGCACCGGGGTATCAATGTATGCTCAGAAAGCGTGTAATGCGTTAGTCAGCGCAACGTTAATCTCATTGCTAGAATATCGCTCACTACAGTGAGTTACTCGTACAACGCAATTCAATTTAATGCTCAGTTACATAGAGTCCATCTAACTATTATACAGAAACTCGTTTTAACAAATTGCTTTTTTAACGCTTTTCATAACGGCTACATGTTAAAAAAAAAGTAAAATTTTAATTACATATATTTTTTTTTACATGGGAAAGGAGGCAAACGAATGTGCAGCTCAGTCATTACCACATACATCTGCAACACCAGAGGTGCGTTGCCGGCCTCGAGGATGTTTCGGGAGGAGGGAAGGGGTGAGAGAGAGGGGAGTGGGTCTCCGGTTACCTCACTCACCGAACGACTATTCTGCGGACCAGGGCTACCCCGGTCGAGCCGGCCCATTCGAGCAGCAGCAAAAGCCGCCGCTTGTCTCTACCACATCCAAAAATGTTCGATAACTTTGATAAAAGACGAATTGATTTGAAGACTGTTTTGAATTGAAATTTAATAAAAACAGTCTTACTTAGTTTGTACGAAAATATAACAGCGAGAGTTGTCTGCTGAGGTTATGTAAAAATCCTTTCAATCGATGTTGTCTTGGCTGATTTCGACCACTGCGACAACCTTCCAATATTATTGATAGTTACCAATTGAGCGGGAGATGGTGCCACAGGTGTTCAAACACAGAACCCAGAGCCCAATAGACAAGTACGCTAACCACTAAACCACAGATTCGAGTTCCAACTATTAACATTATGTATGTGAAAATGTATACTTTCGTATGTTCGTCGCTCAAACACACCTAAAGGCAGACTGACGCGTACTAGTATGGAATAACACAGAATACAATTTATTAAGATGAAAGGTTCCCACGTATAAATTTAAGATCCTAACAGCGAAACCATGGGCAGTCAATGCAAGTGGGCAAGCCATTTTAAAAAGAAACCCTATATAAAGAAAGGGTTTTTAAACTCGTAAAAGTTTGTTTAGATTATTTATCTCCTCTATCTGGTGTTATAACAGACAAATATAGCCTCAATCGATTAATTGGGGGGGTGTTACAATGAAATTCGTAATTTATCATCTTAAAAGTTATTTTAACTTTTGATTATATTATAAGAATGTCAACATTGCCGTGTAGTGCTGACTAAAGAATGTCTGCAATTCTTTATCTTCACGTGCGTTTGGTAAGAGGCGACTAAGGAAAAACCATTCAAGATCCTACGCCGTCCGAAAGGTAGATTATTCATTTTAAATCATGCCACACCGACTATACAAAATATAGATGTGCAATGTGCAAGACTTCTGGTACTGAGATCATGGACTCACTTGCCACCTTAGTCTTAATAGAAAATCCTATCATTAAAGAGGTAAGGTAGGGAGAGGTAGACGTAGTCTAGGAGTGAATTATTAGCATGCTGATGAAGAAATCTTTGATCCTCTTTGAAAACTTTTATAAAAAAAACATGTTTCCAGAAACACTGTAATTGACTTCCCAGTGTATTGTCTGTATAGTATCTAGGTTCATAATCAATCGGTTCGTAATTTCTTTGTGATTTGTGGTGTTTACTAATGATTACATATATGCAAGAGCTCATCGATCAGCTGTTAAGAATCTCTGATCTATTTTACGATTTGTATCTTAGAACTTCAATATATCTGTATTAATCTTATTGGCCATTAAAATCCAATAGCCATAAAATCATAAAGACGATATTAACATTTGCATCCAGCTAAACAAAACTAAAACCCAGAAATCAGTTTGAACGTTTGATTAAATAACAATCCATTATATGAATGATATCATAAATGGGACGCTTTTCCTTTTTCCACTTACATTTATGAGAGGCTCTCTAATTTGCACTAAAAGCTCTTAAAAATAGACACCAAAAAAAACAACAAGTTATAAATAATAGAACGAATGTAAATTGTAAAATAATTTCGCTAAAAGGAAGACTGTAAAAGTCAATTTAACTAACACTGAACATTCTGACAAATGGATGTTATGAATCACATACAGATTATTACAGAAAATGTATAAAATAAACAAATGATTTGCCTCGAAAAGAGGACGTTTTGCGTATCTCAATTTATAGTTCTCAACAGATAAGCGAAATTACAACAGATATAATTCTTACTTTTTTACTTCTTCAATAGCCTCTTAACAGTGCACTTCTTAACATAGGCTTGTATAATCGACAGGAATTGCCACTTTAGTGATTCGATCCTTATGGCTGTTACGTTAAATAATACCAAAAAAAATTACGTTGCGCAGTCTCGGCGCAGTGACTAGTGCCAGGGATGCTGCTGTCAATAACTAATTTATGGAATTTGGTTTCTACATATCTAGATACATTTTACACCATCAGTCACGTCCGATTAGTGTCATAAGTCCTAATATGACACTTAAGCGTAGGATTTCAAGTGCTTCAAAGGTATTTATTAGGTGTCAAGAATGGAAATGCAGTTACGATATCACCTCTAAGGACTATCGAGTTAGCAATAAATTGATTGGTCCCCAGTTCAATCACTGACCGTACGAAATACATCTTGTATTATGCCGTTTACTATGGTATTGTGCTTAATAATAAAATTGAACTTAAGTAACCGAGTGCCTATTCTCGATATTCTATTTGATCAAATCGAATGATACTAAGAATCTTATTACCGTAAAAGCTATACCCGAGAAGTCGTATTTCGTATTCGGTATTAGGGCGAATAGCGTCATCTATTTTGTACCATCCTACAGCTACTAGCTACAGCTCTAGTAAATTATATTGGCGTATATCTCACATAATAATAATAATGGTGTTATGTAATAAATATTCAAAAAAAATAATGCGTATATCTAACACATAATAATGGTGTTATGTAATAAATATGAAAAACTATTTTTTTTAGTATTTTATTACAGACGTAACTTGTCAAAACTATATTTATTTAGTTTTTTTTAGTATTTTATTACAGGCGTTCTTAACTTAGCTTTCTCTGATGGTCAAGAAACGGGCGATTGAATATAATATAAAAAGAAAAAATAAAAAGAAAAGTATTCAGTATTACTTTCACTTAAGTTTTGTCTGTAAGACATGAAAATCCTTAAATTAATGTGTTCATAAATAACGCCAGACGCAAAGAAGTACACATGTTTATTCTCTACAGATTTGCTCTCAAGTTTACAGAGTAACTTCCCGTCTGCGTGGTTACAAAGCGGACGTTCAACTTTTGAAACAACTAACAAACTGGAGTGAATGTCGGTTTGATTGGGTTAACTATTTTAATGCAATTAAACGACCTTTGACGTCTAATCTGAACCGTTTATTTTTCAGTTCAATAAAAAAATATAAAATTCTAAAAAAAAAATTTGGGTTATCTCGCAGAATACCGGCGTGAAATAGAAGCATCTTGGTTGTTTTGTTCGGTGAGTGAGGTAACCCAAGGCCCTCCCCTCCCCATCCCCCATCCTCATCCTGCCTCCGAACTCCCAAATATCCTTAAAGCCCGATAACGCTCCAGCAGCCTCTCAGGTACTCCAGATGCACGTGGGAAACGGTAATCACTTACCATCGGGTGAGCCGCTGACACGTTTTACCCTCATTCCCATAAAAAAAAGTTGAGTGACCCTTTCTAGCCTTTTACAGAAACATATATCATCGAATCAATGATATGTAGGCCATACTGCTACAAGTATACAGTGCGGTAGCTGAGGGCAGTAGTCCAATGCAGGATTGGCTAGCATTTCACGACGGCACCACGAAGCTAACTATATAGCATGTTATTTAATACGTATTCAGCGTGGTAGAGGCAAGCGGCGGCTTTAGCTGCTGCTAGAATGGACCGGCTCGACCGGATTGATACCACGGCCTCGCAGAATACCGGTGTGAAGTAGAGGCATCTTGTGCTTCTGCATTTTGTTCGGTGAGTGAGGTAACCGGAGGCCCAAATCCCCTCCCTATTCCCCTCCTCTTCCCTCCCATCTCCCAAATATCCTTAAAGACCGCCAACGCACCTGCAGCATCTATGGTGTTTGCAGATGTATGTGGGCAACGGTAATAATTTACCTTCAGGTGAACCGCTTGCTAGTTTGCTGTCTTTTCCATAAAAAAACACGACTACTACTATTCATTGAACGATTTACAAATGATGCGGTATTTCTTCACCGATTTGATGCCTCCCGCAAACCCCTTGCAAGATCAAACGTTCTTCCACAAGCCTTCAAGCACTTCCTGCACTGGTTTATATTGCCTTCTCTCCTTGTCATTTTCCTTTCTACCTTCTCTTCTTCCTCTTCGTGTTACCTTTTTTTTATTAAAAATTATGCTTACTTTCCAACCAGTATAACGACTTCTTAATTTACTTGTCAAAATATCAAATGTCTGTAAAACGCCTCCACGCCCATGGGGCGCTATAATGGTATAGCGGAAAATTTCTCCGAATATACCGAACCCAAATCCCACAGATTCGCGAAGGGGAGCAGCATTGTATGTGGTAGAGCCAAGCGGCAGCTTTAAAATTTTCAAGTGTAGCTGCTGCTCGAATGGGCCGGCTCAACCAGGGTAGGACCACGACCTCGCAGAATACCGGAGTAGAATAGTAGAGTCGTCTTGTGCCTCTGCGGAATAATTAAATTAACTAGTCTACCCTTTGTCTATTAGTTGGCTTCTGAAGGCCGGTGATACATAGCTGGATGGGTACTACTCTTACCGATTTCTGCTGCCAATCAGCAGTTCAACCACTATTGTGTTTCGGTTTGAAAGCCATAGAGAGCCACTAGTATGTACAGGCTGAGAGTTATTCCATCTAGGTCGTCAGGGGTCAGAACTCATCTGTAACCTTAAACGCTGGTCTCAATTGTTATAGGTCTTGACAATTTAGGCCCGCTGCAAATAATCAAATACATATCAATTTTCGCGCCATCTATCGCTACTTCTAACGCTGCACTCATGCATTAATCTAATTAATTATTTAAATCTGCACCAATTGTATGACAAATTTTTTTGTACATACAACCTTTGATTCTCTGAGATAGACACAGACAAATCAATTTTATTTTTATTATCAAAATCGACATAAAAAACAATTTTTATACCTAAAATATTGTTGCATGAATTTAACGGAAGTCTCAAAATTATACCACCTCGATCTCGTCGCAAAACTATTTGATTTATTAACATTTTGCAGACTGGCAAGTAGCCAAGACAAATATTCTTGATGACACATGCATGGCTCAGTGTTTCTCAAACTTTAACATGTATGATACCGTAGAATAAAGACAGATACTTAGAATATTGAAATACTAATAAGAAGTAGTCAATAACATTAAATCTAATATTAATTTTATCGTTAAAATATACTAAAAAAATATTTGATTTATCAACTTCTAAAATATTTTTAAAAAAAATCAATCGCTTGTGATTTTATTACAAGCAAGCGACTAACCTGATGGTAAGTGATTACCGTCGCCCACATACATCTGCAACACCAGCAGGTGCGTTGCCGACCTTTAAGAATATTTGGCGGATAGAATAAAAAGAAAAAAAAAGAGAGAGGGAGGGAGTGGACCTCCGGTTATCACTCTAAACGAACTGTGTGTACATAGAATGTAATCTTATTCTGTATGTAAATAGTGTATTGCATGCATTAAAACAGTACTGCACTGCGTCAAAGCAGAACATGAAAAAAAATATTAAAAAAATATTAGTGGTGACATGTTGAAGTTATGCAAAACATAAGATGATGCTGATGATGACATCCTCCTGGCCGGATTCGGTCACGGTGACAACTTCCGCATACTATCAGCAGTAGTCAACTATCCAGGATATCACAGAGGCCCTGTGAAATCATTCTTCCAATTGACGTGATATTTTTTAATATACCAAGACATGGTTTCGTTTGTTGGTAACATTGGCTTTGTCTTGAATAAGCAAAACCATGATGAAAATGACATTGTAGGATTTTATGGGGGAATGATGTAATCGGGAAATTAAGATTTATTGTGAAATAGCGGATAAGGCTTCGGAGTCTCTCTTCGCCTTAAACATCTCCCATCCGATGTAACGTTTATGTGATACAATCGAAGCAAGTGTCGCATGAAGTGTCCGAGACCCGGGACGTAACTAAACACATCCAGGCCTGAAAAACCAATAATTTACAAAAGAAACTATTGTGAATATTAGTCTTGAATAAATATATGTCAAGCAGTCTTCATCCAAAGCCAGGTAAGCCGAGCCGTCATGATACAAAATTCTACTTTTAACTATTAGGATATATAAAATCCTTGAAGATTTTCGTTTTCTCTTCACTTATCTAGTCAACCAAATGTGTAAAGACTTGATAAATACATTTGTGAATGAGATTAACATTAAGAAATTTGGTAAACATATTTTTGAACCCCAACCGTATGACAATAATGACAAAAGATATATTTCTATCAAGAAATACATGATTTCTTTCAATATCTATGAAACTGTTTTTTATAAAAAATCTGTAAACAAATCATGGCAGCCAACTAACCTATTGTCGTGACCCTAACTTCGAAGCTGAGGGTTTGCATTTGTAAGATGAATAATAAACGTTTGTTACCTATGTCATAGATTTACATGTATGTATAATTCTAATAAGACATACGTATATTTTATCAAATCACTATCTAGTTACCAAGACACAGGAAATCCTATTAAGGGATAGGATAACGTGTGATTGTTCTTAAAAAAATAATAAAAGGCATCCTTATCGCAACAATTAAATGAGATGAAGCCTTGGAATTTAATATAGGTATTTCTGAACCGGCCTTTGATGATAAAGATGTAAATAAACTTTTTTTTAATTTTAAATACAATTATTTGTTTATAAAACCTCCGCGCTGGGCTGTGAGATATAAAGTATTTGTAAGGAAAAGTTAGGCATCTGGAAGCAGAAAGCTGGTGATGCCATTCGATGTCTCATTTCAACCGTGGTCACTGGTCTTTCTCCGAAATACTTTAGCAGTTCTTTACAAGCTTAGTTCAACACCGGAGTGCGTTTTCTTAATTTCGATGAGAGTATTTTAGCGGTTCAGGATTAGATGCGTACAGCGCCACGCGCGCGTTGACGGTCTGAGTAACTGGACATGCAGTTTATGCAAGACAGGAACTTTATTTTTTGTTTGTTAATTTTTTTTAATTAAATGATTGTGCCAGACAGCTACTCGCAGATCCTTTGTCGAGGGTGCCGGCAGCATACCAGTGATGCAGCATTTCGGCTGTAGCAATATGCTGACTCGACTGCCTTTTTGTGGCTGCAATTCTATACTAATCTTAATATTATTTATTATTTTACTGTTTTTCTATTTTGCACCAAATGTTATTATATTTTAGTAACGAATGAAACATTTTTCTCTCTTTCCTTCTTTCTTTATTTCTGTGTATTTTAAAGGAAGCGGAAGTCAGATGGATTAATAAGCGTTAAAATTAAAATTAAAATTGTGATGGCTATATTTGTGTATTCATTTAAATGTTATTATTATTATTAAAAATGGCGTAGACACTATTGATTATTTATAATTTTAGAAACATATGACTTTACGGGATAACGGAAGGTGACAGATATTTTTAAAAATAAGTTTTTTTATTATGGGAAAGGGGGCAAACTAGCAACTTTCCCTGATGGTAAGTGATTACCGTCGCCCACGTACATCTCACCGAACGAAACGCAGAAGCACAAGGTCTCTACTTCACCCTCTACTTCACGCCGGTATTCTGAGAGGCCGTGTTACCAACCCGGTCGAGCCAGCCCATTCGAGCAGCAAAGCCGCCGCTTGGCTCTACCACGTAAAATTGTAAACAACCTTCGAAAACTTAACGTAATTGAACTTCAGTAATATAAAAGAAACACGATGGTAAAGTTACCACGGTAACATAATAGAAACTGTTTTATTACCACTATAACACGTAGATAAAATAATTTACCTCTGCAATACGTAAAGAAGAATACAAATGAACATTCCCATTATTTCCACGACATCGTACACTGTAGAGAAATGTGTTTAAACAAAAATTTGCACCTCAAACTTGTTTAACTTTGACTTTCTTCACGTTGTAGCATTCACAAAGTTCCAAACTTCGCTACTTACGAAGTGGAATACAAATTAACTTCTGCTGACAATGTTAACGACGTCAGGAACGATATAACGACATTTTCATTTTCAAATAACATATGCAGTGCATATATTACTGTGGCAGTGCAATGTTGAGTTATTGAATTATGTAGCAACTTGCATTTCTTTAGTTTAGTTTAGATCGTTTACATTCAACACTGTTGTCTCCTAGCGTTTCGTCAAAAGAATTTCCATTAAAGTAACCAAACTTTCAAGTCCAAAATCTTCGAAACGAATTGACCGATTTTAAGAAAATCTTTACACACATAAGTATACTAAAATTTTAATAGAGAACATTTTCGAAACATAGTAAAATAATATTAAAGCTAAATTAGAGCAACTTTTACTTTTCCATAATAATAGGTATATATCTTCATTGTAACTGTATATTTCGAAAACGTTTTCAATCAACTTTTTAGACTTATGTATCGTGCTCATGTACAAAGTTTCCTTAAAATCGATTTGATTCTTCCAAATATTTCTGAGTTGAAAATTTATCCGTGTAAATCCAACCTTCTAAAGTTGAGTGCTTTAATACAATCACGCCAATATTAAATACAAATACATCGTTATTGTAAATTAGAAAAAAGTCTCACGACCGTACACCCGATTGGGATGTTCAGAATCTAGACATTTATTTTCGCTTGAACGAGATGGCGGCTGTCAGACTGTTCCGAGTATTCAGACTCTAGAGGACCTTGCACCCTTCTTGTATCAGGCCTAAACCTGAATCGCGACTCATCGGAAAACATAATTTTATCCCATTGTTCCTGGGTCCATGTTCTGCGTTCTGTACACCATTCATTTCGACGAGCGCGATTCCCGTGACGTATCGGTGGGCACCTAATTGGGCGTCGAGCTCGTAGGCCGTACTCATGCAGTCGATTTCGCACAGTTTGGTGACTTACATCAACACCGTTTGAATTTTGTAGACTCAAACTGATCTCTCGAGCGGTTAACATCGGCTGGCGTCTTGCAGTCAGTTGTATGTACCGGTCTTGCCGAGTGGTTGTACTCCTTTTACGGCCTGAATGCTGTTCAGCGGGTTCCCTTGTATTATTGTAGCGCTGCCAAAGACGACAAATAACAGATAACGACATAACGAGATACCTGAGATTGATTACTTCCCGCTTGCAACATCCCTACAGCTCTTTGCATTTCATTTGCCGTCAAATGACGTCGCTCCATGACGTAAAGAATATCTAGCAATTAAATTTTGTTGCTAATTTTATTTAAACGGTTGGTAAAATTATAAAATCAAGACTAAACGTAGCAATAAAAACGCACTTAAATTCAAACAAATTTCCTTTCATTTAATTTTATGAAATAAACAAAACATAATCGAATTTTTTTTTAAGTTTGCATACCTACGCACTTTGAGTGAGTAAAGACTTAGAAATTAATTAATATAAATGGTAAATTTGTAATATCATGCATGTTGCTTAGACTTTTATGATGTGTGTATTTTAATATACATTGTAAATTAATAAATAAATAAAACTCTTCCCTTCCCTAATCCTAATGTTAAAGTTGTGTAAAAATTTTAGTATATGTTTTATAAACAATTTTTAATACAAAAAAATAACAACAAATTGTAGTTCAATTCCGATCATGAAATAATATATATAAAGTGTACAAATACCGATTTATATCAATATCCCGAAGCGAAATTGACTGCCTGGTATGAACGTTACTGGAATACAAACTCTATGTGAAATCGATTCCAAATGGGCGGTATTGAATTATCTCTTATAGCCATAAACCGTGTAATCAGAATATCTATTTAATAAAGGATGCATATACGCTTTGTGTTAAAATAATAATAAAAAAATTATCACTAAACACAATTGATGAAACAAAATTGTGTAGCAAAAAAAATCAAAGTGCCTTTATCTAATGTAATTTCGGCTCCAAAGCTCACTCAGAAAGAAGATACCTTTAAAGTAGCAGCCTGTAAGTGCCCACTGCTGGGCAAAGGCCTCTTTTTCAAATATCTGCTAGGGTTATGGAGCCGATAAGGGCCCGTCGTGCTGCAATGTTTGTATTATCTCTCAGACATACAGGTTTCCTCTCGATGTTTTCCTTCACCGCCGAGCACCTGGTAAATACAGCATTAAAAATTGCTGTTAACAATTTTTGGGGATCGAACCCTGGCCACTCGCGATCTATGAAATTAAAGTGATCGCCCTAACCACTGAGCATACCACTTCACGCCTTTACCCAGCAGCTACTACTTTTACTTTAATATAAAAAGGACCAAGAACGAATCGGACACAATTACAGAACGCCTTCGTATAGTTGACACATCTATTCGTATCTAATAGAGATAACACTCGCATCATAACAGTTGCAAAAAAAACTAGTCACCATCATCATTTATATGGTAAAGGTCATCAACGGAGCAACACAAGAGCACCGACTAACGCACAAGTCACCACTGTAATATACCACATATTTTTTTATGTGAAACGGGGTAAGCGTGCAGACAGGCTCACCTGATGGAAAATGATTATGGACGCCCACATATATCTGCAACCCCAGGAGGAGCTGCAGCTGCGTTGCCGGCCTCCTAGTATATTTGGGAAGAGGAGAGGAGGAGGGGATTGTGGAGCAGGCTTCCGGTCACCACAATCACCGAACGAAACACAGAAACACAATTCGGGGAAAAAATGCAATCCAAATCAAAAGCATAATTATCTTTAAAAAATAGTATTATATACCCAAGTACAGGACAAATAAAACATTTACTATTTATTCACATTGTTACTAATTGTTAAGATAAATGGAAAATCGATGAAAATGTAACATTTACATCCCTTTGTTATAAAGTTACGGCACTTTTTACACTTTCCTTTACAGTAAATTATCTCAAATTATGCACTCAAATTTGCCACTTCTGTGTTAAGTTCCTGCTTTAACTTGCCCTCGCTGCATGTTTTAAAACTATATGAAATATAACTTGATGTTTCTCGTTCTCTTTGTTTCGTTCTCGCGTACACACTCGTAGACAGGCGCCGCGGACGGGCTGTCACTGGCATGGAACTGGTTTTTAAATACTTTTTTCAAATATTTTGTATACACTGTAAGAAATATGCCATGTGGATTTCGTAATATTTTTCCTACAATTTCAGCCCTTCATAAATTCACTGCTGAACATAGGACTCAAATATTGCCACAATGCACTTTTCTGAGCCACCTGTATTCGACGATTTCACGCTACACTGTGCAGGTCGTCTTGTATGGGATCGTCTTACACTGCATTTAGTTGTATGAAGGTGCTATTTGAGAAACTTTCTTCCCCAGCGGTTGTCAGTTCTGCTGCATAGGTCGCACAAATCTTAAAAACACGTAGAGAATAAAGAGTGAATAAAGAGAGAAGTGAAGACTACATCCGAAATGTCAAAATTGTTATTAAAAAAAACAATGATATGAAGTATATGAAAGGCAAGAAACAAAAAAATTCAAAGAAAAAAGATTTCAGTCCACTAAATCTACACTAAGTCATACTGGCATTACTGATATGTTTCAGTCAGAAAAACACAGGTAGTAAAAAAAAATCGCCGAACAAAATCCAAAATTTAATTTTCAATATTAATACAAAAGCCATATAAGTGTGATGATGAGAGTGATTAATAATTAAGTAATTAACATTTCCAACGCCGGAATAATCAAAAATATTCTTTCGTTTTGGAGGGTGGTAGGCTTCAAGGGAGGCCTATGTTCAGCAGTGGACTCGTGATAGGCTGAAATGAAAAATGAGGCTTCAAGGTTCGTTGTGACCAGCCATTCTAGAGGAATGAACACATTACCACAGAAACAAAACTATATAGCAAAATTTAATTTAAGATCATTAACAAGTGAACCCAGAAGAATCTTGGTTCTTGAATACCACAAAAGCATGAAATGTGACTTGAATGAAATACATATATCAGACACTCACATACACATAGTTTCCGTTGCCATCATGTTTGAACTTTGTTCGTCTTCATTTGATTATTCATCATACGATACAATAATAAATAAATATAAAAAAGAAAGCCTAGAAGGCATTTTTTTCCGTCCCAATTAACTTTTACATTACAATTTGCATCTTTTTTATTATAAGTGAACTTGAGAGTATAATTTTAGATTTTCATACATTTTATAATTGCAAATTTAATCCATAAAACAAAAGAAAAAATTATTAAATTACTTTGATTATAGTCATTTAATTTCTTACGTTCTTAATATTAAAATTATGCAAACGAATACAAATTAATAGATAGCTCTTTTTAAATTATAAATTTGAATATGTTGTCATTTTGCAATGAATTCAACAATTATTCTATCCTATTTGCATTATTATAAAAATTAAATTTACACCAATAAAAAAAATTCATACACAAATAAATAATACGAATATAAATTCATACCTAATTGAACTAAACCATACATTATAACACAATTGTTATATTAAAAACGTGTACAGGAATGTTTAATTAATTTGAAATAACTCAATTCATTTATTTTATTTAAACTGAGACTGAGAGAACGGACTTAAAATTATTTCTGTACCTAAAAACACATGAATGACAAGGACTATTAGAAAAATATCAACGTTTAAGGCAACCAATAACTTACTAAATTGGAAGAGTTCCGTTTAACCAGCGCCAAAGGGCCATACTAACATTTCTTGCTTCCAAATCTTGTCTGATTGAACCCTGCTCTTAAGTGACATATCTTTGCGTAAATCTAAATATATTGCTCCTTTGGGAATTGGTTGTTAGAACATTGACGGGTTCTGTTAAATGTGCTCTAAATCAGATTTCGACAATCCTATGTGTCCTTTTCTATGTAATAAATGTTATTTTGTACAGAATCTAGCAGTAGGCTTAAAATACCAGATTGTAGTGCAAAGTATTAGATATTAACAACGTAAAAAAGTAAAGTCTAATGTCTCTCTGTTGGTAAAATGCTGTCTTACCACGTGTAAGTCGGTGGTGGAAAACTCCGTGAGGAAACCTGCATGTGTGAGAAGTAATAAAAAACGAAGACATGATGTGTGAAGTCCGCCAATTGGAATAGAGAAGCGAACCTTTCCATGTTCCAAACCCAAATTTAAATGGAAGTTTTGCAGAGCAGTGGGCCATTGATAGATTGCCACTATTTTTTTTGCGGTACAAGCGGCAAGCGAGCAAGCGGCTCACCTGATGGTAAGTAATTACCATCCCCACGTACACCTGCAACACCAGAGTTGCTACAGGTGCGTTGCCGGACTTTAAGGATATTTGGGAGACGGGTAGGATATATGAGAGGATAATAAGGGAGGAGGTCGAGGGAGGATGGAGAGGGGAAGTGGGAAGTGCAATATGCTTCTACTTCTCGCCGGTACTCTGCGAGGCTGTGGTAGGACCACAGTCGGAGCCGGCCCATTCGAACAGCAGCTAAAGTCGCTACTTGGCTCTACCATGTGTGAAGTCCGGTCCAAAACCGTTAAAATCGAAAATACTTAACATATTTGTTGAAGAGTTGACACAAAATTTATGGAAAATAATCAACAGTGTAAATTTAGACAACAACACAGGCTTTCAGAAAATGTAAATTTAGTTAAAAATCAATTTCGAAGAACAACAATTTATCTTCGTTGTGACAAGAATTGTGTTGTAATCTGTCACTAAGTTTGTTAATTTTCCGTCATTTAAAGGAAACCTCGTTAAGCTTATATTTAGACCTGCATATTTGAGAACAATCTTTACTTTTGATTGCAAAAGTATTTAAATAAGAAACATTAATCACGAACGTATTTATGCTCAATATAGACGTTGTCAGAGGTCTGGACATTATTTTAGACGTTTCAATCTACTCATCACCAGTGCTTCTCTGGAACAACGTGGCAGGTGGTGAGCCTGTCACTGGTTTATTGTTCAAGCCAACGATACAAATCGTACATAAGTTTCGAAACACTTACTGGTACGAGCCTTCCGAATAGGGAATCGGACTAAGGTCTGTTGATTTAAATCTCCTGTTGTGGCTCCAAAAAATATAGATCAATTTTGTTTTTTTTTTTAAATGTTGATTGTCTTGACTTACGGAACTGAGACTTATTCCTTCACAGCAGGCCGTAGGAGGAAACTCAAAGTTGCTCAGCGTGCTATGGAAAGGGCTATGCTCGGTGTTTCTCTACGCGATAGAAAGCAACGTCGGTGCCCGCAGCAGAACTAGGGTAACCGATATAGCCGTAAGGATCAGTAAGCTGAAGTGGTAATGGGCCGGCCACATAGCTCGCAATGGTTAAACTAAACCTCGATCGAGAAAAAAGCCAGCCATCACCTGCATCATCTCAAATCAAAACGTAAGGTGTGGTTCAGCTTACCCTTTACCGCTTTAGTTGTTTGTCCTAACATGTATATTTGTTTGTATTTTGTATTAAAATTCATTATTCTATACGTATATGGTATATTTGTATATATTTAATTTCATCACAAATCAAAACGTAAGGTGTGGTTCAGCTTACCATAACAGATGCAATATATACCTTTAAACCAGAGGAAGAAATAGATGCAGTGTCAAAAATATGGGGAAAGTCATAATACTTCAAAACACTCTATTACCAAAAATAGACCTGGAAGGTCTAAGGAGAATTTGTCTTCATCTCTCAATCAAATTTGTAATAATAATAATGACTTCAGGATGCTTTTGGGACTACCTGGGAAAAATAGCGCTACAAAGTATATTCGCGGAGAACTGGAGAAATGCACTGGCGGTTTCCTGCATAGAAAAGTAGCATTTCTTCTTCTCCGTGTACGTGGCAACGGTAACAGCATCCTGAGGATGACAGCGATTCGAATTAACAGTAACCTGACCCACTGTGTAGGTGTGACTGTACAATGGGCAGGTAAAACTATAATTTTATTTAATTCACAATATTTTCTAATACCCCAGTTAACTATTGAACCACATCGTTGAAAAAGCTCGAAGGTAGATATGGAAAGAAAAGTAACAAAAAAAATTCTAGTTTTCATTTTCAAATATTCAGTAGCCTAGGGGGCTGTAATTGTTATTTGAATATAAATGCGTTTTCAGAGAAAATTGAGTTGTGCCTCTCTCAACAAAACTTTTAACAGACCGCATTTGTTCGTTTTAATCTGATATTGCATTACGGTTTTTTAAAATGTATGACTTTGTTATGAGCTGATAATGAATGTAAATAAAATGTAAATGTCCGTTTGTTGGATAAGTACGTTACCTTAATATTTGAGAGGGTTTTAAAATCGAAGAACATCCGCCACGCTGGTCCTTTGCTGGTTGACGGAGATCACGTGTCCTCGGAATATACTATATTACATTTCTTATAGTGGTAGCCTAGAGGTCAGGGTCGCTTTAGTTTCATAGATCGCGAGGGACCTGGGTTCGATCCCCGGTGGCCGGCACCACTAATACTTGTTTATAGCAATTTTAAGTGCTGTATTTACCACGTGTTCGGAGGTGAAGGAAAACATCGCGACGAAATCTGCATGTCTGAGAAATAATAAAAATATTGTTTCGAGGATATGTGAAGCTCGCCAACCCGCACTGAGGCAGCGTGCCGGACTTTTTTTCTCCCTTTAAAATTGTGACATTTATTTTAGTCGCTTCAACTCACTTTTTACCAGAGCTTATTTGGAAGTTGGTAAGCCTGTTGTCGTCTTAGTGTTAAGGCCAACGATACAAATGGTACACGAGGTTCGAACTCATGTGGATATATTCGAACGTCTAATCAGGTGAACCGAGTTATATCATACGCAATTACGTCCTCCACCTAACATTGGCGTAAACAGGGATAACGTATTTTTAGTAGCGAAAAGGGTTACTGGAAAAACGTGATCTTCCTCAACCCTTCACCTCTGCTAGAGATAAATACGGCTATAAGGCTCTGGAACGAAATCCCTCTTGACATTAAAAAAGCTCCTAATAAGTTTGCATTTAAAAATAACATCCGCAAACATTACAGAAATGTTGCAAGTCTGTACTAGTGCTGCTGTTTGTCATTGTGCCGCTTTAGTTGTTTGTCCTGACATGTATATTTGTTTGTATTTTGTATTAAAATTCATTATTCTATACGTATATGGTATATTTGTATATATTTTATTTATGTATCTAAGTATGTATGTATGAATGTATGTATGTATGTATCTTACCTATCTGGGTAAGTATATATTATGATATTTATATCCCTTTACTTGTTTTATTCTCTTAGCTGTATCACTTCTATTACGTATATATCTCTGCTTAGCCTAATGGTTGACTGGGAGAGAATGCCTCTAGGCATTAAGTCCGCCATGTACCAATATCTGTGCATAAAGATTAAATAAATAAATAAAAAAAATGTGCCGGGTGACGTGACACGTCTTCGCATTTTCTCTCGGAGATTCTGCGCACCTCTCGTACTTCACTCGCTTCCCATTTCAAGCGGCGCCGGGAATTTGGAGTCACTGTGTTTATTTTCATGTTCATTGTACGTTTGGACCCTTACACACCAAGGCTGGTCTAAACCTTAAAAGACAATTTTTTTTTTTTTAAAAAAAGGACTATCGTTGTGGAATCCGGTTAATTCAGTACCCCCGGCCACTGATTTTTACCGTTCACTTCAACGCTAAATATGTCACTGAAAAGTATGCAATTCTGCTTAATTTTATTCTGATTTCATACAGTTAGTTAAATTAGTACAGTAATAGTTACAATTCGCCGCTCTCAAAGGCTTAACTTGTCTAGTTATACCGCATGACCTAAAACGTTGCCCATTAACTTACTGTTTCGGACCGTAGGTAATAAAACTCGTATTGTACACAAAATATAAATGTCTGCAAATAATATTTATACGCAGGCTGATAAAATATTATATACACTAACTCTTAACTCATGTATATTAGTTGATGTATTGAACACTCCCACGCTCGCACATTGGCCCTGTATTCCAGAGAGAATAATTTTATATCAAGTAGCAGCATTAACTGCTTATCTTACTGCCAGGAATAAACCTCGTCTCAGTGTTTGAGATGATTTTGGACCCGGCATGAGTTCTCGGTGTCTAATCAAAAGTTTTTAGTCTATTATGTTATATTTTATTAAATAGCATACAACAATGTCGCGATCCTCTTTTGTCTATGTATTCGCTTAAATCTTCTAAACTTTTAGGTGAATTTCAATGCTGATTTCACAATCATTTAGTACATTGCATGAGCAACGTTTAGACGTAAAATTCATTTAGTTTATATAGAGCAAGAAGGTTCAAGGTACAAGTTTCTCGAGTGACAGCCACGTACAGGCAAACGCAGTGTGGGACGACCCCCCACAAGATGGAGTGACGACCTGGGCAGCGTTGCGGGAAATTGACGGATGCAGGTGGCTCAGGACCGAGCTCTGAGGCGATCTTTGGGGGAGGCCTTTGTTCAGCACTGGACTTGTGATAGGATGAAATGATAATGATGATCGACGTGGTTCATTAGTAATCCTATTAATTTAAAAACTCTATCAAAAAGACAAACCTGTTCACGTACATAACAACGAGAAAAACGTAGGAAGAGTTATAATCGTATAACTTCATGAGTTTTATGAGCATATGCTTTAATTAACATAAGTTGGTTCGATTTATTACTGTGACATTCTTGTTATTAATAATGATGGAGTTGTATGTTGTATTGATGAGTCTTACGCTGTTTTAGTGTCGTTGATAGAAATCGGACATCAGTTTCGAAAAGCTCTCAGGTACGAGTCGTCTGCAAAGGGACCCGAGCTCGAGTCGCCTGATTCGTAGGTAAATTCCTTAACCACTATGGCTATCGTGGTGTTGTAGGAATTATACCCGAAAATAATAATACTTGTCAATTAACAAGACAAGAATAAACAGATGCAGCGACGACCCGCACAGTACCGTGGTATAGTCGTTACGTACTTTTTAACGCCTTCTCAATTATTGTGCAGGACAGATTCGATAACTTTTTATTATAGTGTAGAGTCCAAATAATAAAAGACACTTTGATAGACATTAATGAGTTCATTGATTAATTTCAGCATTCGACATAGTGCGCCGAAAGCTGAAAAATTATAAAAAACATTATTTCGAGGATATGTGAAGCCCGCCATACTGCACTGGTGAAGCGTGGCGGGCCTTTCCTGGCTCCAAAAACCTGTCAGATATTTGAGAAAGAGGCCCTTGCCCTTTACTGTAACTGTCCTATGTCTGGGCAACATCAGTTTGTCTCCTAATGATCTCAATCTATGGCGTACATCCTCAGGTAGACATTGCAGCTTATTGTACAAATATGGATGTTGACAGGATTTAATAATAACAATTAATTATAAATAATGAAGTCCGTTATTGGCATTAAATTTTATTTTACCTAATCTACATAATTTTTATCTAAGTGCTGTGTGAATTTGTCTTCAATAAATAAAAAAAAAGTGTAACGTAGCAACTTCTTAACGTGGTAGAGCCAAGCGGCGGCTTTTGCTGCTGCTCGAATGGGCCGGCTCGACCGGATTAAGACCACGACCTCGCAGAAAACCGGCGTGAAGTAGCGGCATCTTGTGCTTCTGCGTTTCGTTCGGTGAGTGAGGTAACCGGAGGCCCACTCCCTCTCCCTGCTCCACTCCTCATCCTCCCTCCCATCTCCCAAATACCCTTAAAGGCCGGCAACGTACCTGTAGCTCCCCTGTGTTGCAGATGTTGGCGAAGTGATTACACTTACCATCAGGTGAACCTATTGCTCGTTTGCCGCCTTTCCCATAAAAAAACCATAATGGAGTTCTCTTCTTGTATTCATCTTTAACGTATTGGCATTATAAGTGAACGATATTGAGTGGGTTCTTGGGGGGACATTGAAGCAAAATCGAGCGCAGGCACTTTGGACGGGATGGACTATTTTTACCGTACAAGCCAGTGATCGCGGGCCATAACACCACATCTGCATAATTCAGTTTAGAGAGAATCAAAGATTCGCATAGCCTCATACGCAAGTGGACTTTAAGAAAATTATATAAATATTGCATTTTTAGTTTATAAAAACAGTTTTGGATCATCTCAAGAATATGTCTCTGGAATAGCAGTTCTCCGTTCATTATTACACCCAAAATTACGAACTTCGTTCACTTATTCTATTTGCGCGAGTGACCTGGGTTCGATCCCCGGTGCCGGCACCACTCAAATTGTTAATAGCAATTTTAAGTGCTGTTTTTTCTGTGCGGTGAAGGAAAATATCGTGCGGAATCCTGCATGTCTGTGAAATAATAGAAAAACAATATTATTGATTATGCAGATGTGTGTTACTCTGACTTGAACAAAGATCTTCTTTACAAGCTAGAGCGCCTTGTTAATAACTGTATCAGGTATATTTTCAACCTTCGAAAGTATGATCATATCTCACAATACCGTTCTCGCCTTAAATGGCTCTCTCTCCAACAAAGGCGTAACTCTAGAGTCCTGCTTATTCTCTTTTCTATCTTAAATGATGCTACCTCTCCTTCTTACCTAAAGGATAAATTTCAGTTTGTGTTTTCTACTCATGACCGGGTCCTTCGCTCTTCATCTAATCATAAGATTAGCATTCCGCAACACTTCACCGATTATGTTGGCAACTCCTTTACTGTTCAGGCTGCACTACTCTGGAATTCCTTGCCTGAAGACATTAGGAAAGTGTCCAGTAAGTTATCGTTCAAGAGACTGGTACGTGAACACCTCTTCAAGCGTGCGTTCGTTCCCACTTAGTGGTATTGATATCATCGGTCATTGTAATTATAATAATATTTTGTATGCTGTATGTATGTGTATATATGTATATGTATGTATGTGTGTATATGTATATAAGTGTATATATATATGTATTCATATTTGTTTATATGTATTTATTCCGTCTTTATGTATATAATTGTATGTGTATTTTCTATATTTATTTATGAATCTTTTTTTTTTTTTTAACAAATTTATTGTTCGGCACCCTTACTATATCTCTCCACGCCCCGGGTTGACTGGCAGAGAATGCCAAGAGGCATTAAGTCCGCCCTTTATAATACTATGTTTAAAGGTATTTAAATAAAGTTTAAATAAATAAATTAATAAAATTATCGTTCTCAGCTTAAATCTCAAATGGCTTTCCATTCACATATAAGGCGTACCTAGTTTACTAGTACTATTATACATTATATTTTAAATGATCCAATGCTTCCGTCATATCTAAGGAATAGTTTTGATTATCTTCATTCCACCACTGACTTGTCAAAATTCATTCTTTTTTTTTAATCTATCACCGTTTCGTAACGAGGTTTCTCTGCCGGAGAAGAAACCGACGAAACAAAGATTTTTCTAACGTTTTAAGTGGTTCAGCTGTTGTGTAAGTGATAACGTCGCCCACATACATCTACAACACCAGGAGATCTGCAGGTGCCTAGGCGGCTTTAAGGATATCTCTGGAATGGGTGAATGGACAAGTGGGTGCTTGGGGGCTTCCGGTTACCTCACTCACAGAACGAAACGCAAGAAGCAGAAGTTGCCTCTACTTAAAGCCGGTATTCTGCGAAGTCGTAGTACGTACCCTAGATGAACCGGCCCATTCGAGCAGCAGGAACCGGTCTCTGAACAGTCTCAAAATTCATATTCCACAGCATAGTTCGAGCTGGATAGTTCCTGTTTGAATGTTCAGACTATACTCCTCTGGGACACACTTCCCGATGATGTCAAAAAACATCATAATGGTTATGTACTTAATAAATATTTTATATATTATATTGACTATTATTTAAACAATATTAATTTTAACATGTATTTATTGATTGCAAACTTACAACTTTGCTACTAATTTATTTTAGATTATTTTTCTAAAATTCGCACTTGTTATATATTTTCACTAGCACAGAGTTGACAGGCAGAGAATGCCAAAGGCATTATCTCCGCCAAATAAGATTTAGGTGTCAATGAATAGTAATTAAAAAAAATAAAAAATCTCTTTCTATTACTCTTTATTATAATATTATTTTCTTCTTTATCTACGCCTGATACCTTTTGATATCTTAATTTGAGATATTAAAAGTTATTCCTCGGCATATAAAAACGAAAACGTTTACTCAGTTATCTGAACAGTTTTTTTAATTGAAGGCCATTACTGCGGTATAATTGTTTAAAGTAATTAATTAAATCACAAGCGGAGCTGGTTCACTGTCGCACTCAATTGACTGTTAATAATTTAAGTTACTAAATGCAGCGGATAAAAAAACTTTATGTAAAATACACTGTCGAAACATTTGAAGTGGTTCAGTTGGCCAGATGGAAAGTTTAATTTTTTTGGTACGCTGTTGAGGTTTGAACCCCGGTGCAAAATCCATAATTTTTTTTTAAATCGGTTTAAGTGTTGATTTACCAAGTAATCAGTGGTAAAAGAAACATGGTGGTGGACCACGAGTCGTGCCATTCAGTGTGTCCTGGAAATAATAAAATATTAAAATTTGCTTCTGCTTTTCGATTTTACCATAAACCGTCAAAAACCATAACAGATAACTAACACCGCATATATGTTTATTATTAATGGAGGTAATAAAATCTAAATATATTTATTAGATTATCCAGATTTTGTCTAATGAATGCGATATTATTATAACGAAGGTATAAACAAAAAATCCGTGATCTTAAATTTTATTAATATAATATATTACTCTTAAATCCAGTAATGACAGAAAGAAAAAAAAACCAATCATAATAAATAAAGGTAAGAAAGAGGACAAAGAAAGCAGCTTTACATTCCCAAAGCAACTTATGTACTTATTTTGCGATAAAACTTCTATTGGATTTTGCGACCACATGTTTTTCTGTTTTATGAATTTATTAATATTACATAAGTTTGAGAAAAAGCTCTTTCAATTTGCCTTTGTCAAAAAGCATTGATTTAACTTTACCTTCCCTTCAACACTTTGATATTGTGATATAATAAACTTTTCCTATACCTAATACAGTGTTCGACACTAGAAGGTCGAGCAAAATTCATAATTTTATGGTAGTAAATATATTATTCATTTGCTTAAATTGTATATGTTTAAGTTAGCAATTCCAAACAAGATTCTTCTTCATCGCCTATATTAATCCACTGCCGAACATAAGCCTCTCCAAGAAAGAGCCAACAAATACCGACGTTTCTCCTTCCCCGTCCCGAAATATCCCTAAAGGCCGGTAACGCACCTGCAGCTCCTCTGCTTGAACCATTCCCTTAGAAAAAGAACGCCGTTCCACCATCTCGAACGAAATTTCTGAAAATTTTACCATAGAACACATATCGCCACATTGTGGATATAACCGAAGAGCATACTTATATCTGACGTATGTCGACTATGAGAAAGCCATTCATATATTTTCTTTTTTGATATCAAACGCACTAACAATCCATCTGATAGTAAGCACTAAAGCCTATGGCAAACAACTTCAATCCGAGGAGGTTACAGATGCCTGATCACTGAAGACAAAGATGGAATGCTTTAAACATACTCTTCAAACCGGAACTCCGGAGTTCCGGTTTGTGAGACGGAAGTGATAGGCACCTAGACGACTCTTAGTCAGAGAAGGAGCCTAGTTGGTATGCACCCTTAAAACTTGTTATCAAGTATCTAGAGCAGATATTCCCGAACTATTTTGGGCAAGAAACTTCATTTCAAAAATGAACTGATATCTCAGAGGCTATGGGGGCCTAATTACTATAAAAATGATCTCTCTAGTTTTTTCCCTATTGATACAAAATACTTACCAATTTAAAAACTTTGCGGTTGGTGAGTAAACCTAACTTACAGTGGTACCGACCACTTTGGGAATCCCTAATCTAGAGAAATCAACGAAAAAAAAAAGCATGACGTTTTTCTTGCCCAAATAACGTTTAAACGAAACTGAAATCATTCCCCAACTGTATAACTCAATATCGTTAAGTAAAGTAATTAATAGCTCCCTGGAGCAAAGTTCCCTATTTCGAACGAAGCTCCGGCGTGTTCTATTGGTTTTGTTTAGTTCTTTTCTTTACATTTTAACATAGTAGTAAATCTATACTGGTCGGTAATGCTTAGATAGATCGCCTTGTGGCTGCATTTGAGAAGTTAGCCAAGTAACACTCCCCGGGTTAGATTCACGTTCAATGTTAAGAGAATAATAACCTTACTGCCTTTTTTTATGATCTTTATTATAATTGTTGAACAAAAATTATCAAAAAAGAGGATACCTACAATTTCCAAATATAAATTCCTAATATTTGCCTACTCGAACGGGTGAACGTGACGTGACATAGCATATGTAACTAGTTTAGCCATAAATAATGTTTGCAATATAAAAAGTTCTATTTTCTTTTTTTCTGAATTCAAAATTTAAATTAGTTTATGATGTTCGATTGATATGTCGCCATTCCAAATATTCTTATTTACATAGTTAAACAGCACATTTTATTTATTTATGTAACAAACCGACCGGTTTCACCTTAAGGCATCTTCAGTAAATCTAATAAGTTGAGTTGGAGGTAATAATAATTGTTAAATATTATTGTTCTCCGTGATTGTTAAATAATATTACCACCCGTAAAGATGATAGAATTGCAATGATTGCTTTACACTAAGTAGGTGGGTGGAGCCATCTGTTATTTTTAAAAGCTAGGCATCAGCCGTATGTTTGTGTATCTCACTACCGTCAGGTACATCAACAATCTCAGTCGAAGACCATAAAAGATGGTGGCGACCCTATGCCTACGAAGTCCTATAAGAAAACAAAAACTTTACAATAGATGTTTTGTTAATATTGTTTTATTTTGAAGTAATCATTATTTCGAAAATGCAATTCATTTAAATTTCCTTTTAAATTAAAAGCTCTGTCTGTTGATCAGGTATTTGATTAGTACCCTAGAAACCGGACGGTAGTCTTATTATAAAACAATCATAAAAATAATCATAAAAAATAAAAAAAAAACAGACAAAATTATATTAAGTAAGTAATGACAGACTAAGTATTAGATAATTTATATATGCGATTGTTCTCAATTGCTGAAACTTCATCATATCGACAATTATTATTCTCTCGTGTATTCAATTATAATTGAATACGTTGAAGGTGCTGTAAAGCGAAAACGGTCGGTTACTAGTTTTTTTTTTTATTTTGGAAAGGGTACAAACAGGCATGCGACTCACCTAAAGGTAAGTGATTACCGTTATCCACTTACATCTGCAACACCAGAGGAGCTGCAGGCGCGTTGCCGCCCTTTAAGGGTATTTGGCAGATGGGGAGGATGAGGTAGGCGATGGGGAGGGGGAGTAGGCCTCCGGTTACCTCACTCGCCGAACGAAACGCAGAAGAATATGCGTCTGATTCACGGCGGTATTCTGTGAGGTCGTGGTATACTTATATAATAATTATCTTGTGAAACTAGTACAAGAGAGAATAATAATTGTCAATATGTATTAGTATTGATATTACCAACGTTTGAAAGAAAAGAGAATATTTTTCTCGTTATGTAAATAAGAAGCCCTTGCCTATAAAACTGACCCTCTATTAACATAAAATAGAGACGTAAATCTTTTCAGCAGTTTATTTCAGTGTGAAATTATGTAAATATAACGGGCATGTAAATTATTCCTTTTTGTTTTTGTGGTAAATTCTTGCATTCTTAAGATAGAATGGCTTAGCTAGGGGTCTTGGGTTAGTAGTAGTATAGGCCTCCCCCAAATATTGTCACAAAGCTCGGTCCTCAGCCACCTGCATCCATCGACTTCCCGCAACACTGCGCAGGTCGCCACTCCATCTTGTGGGGGGTCGTCCTACACTGCGTTTGCCTGTACGTGGCTGCCACTCGAGAACCTTTTTTCCCCAACGGTTGTCAGTTCTGCGAGCTATGTGGCCGGCCCATTCCCACTTCATCTTGCTGATCTTTACGTATATGTAGGTTACCTTAGTTCTGCTGCGGATATCATCGTTGCAGACTCTATCACGCAGAGAAACACCGAGCATAGCCCTTTCCATAGCGCGCTGAGCAACTTTGAGCTTCCTCATACGGCCTGCAGTGAAGGAACACTTTGCTATTGAGGTTTTGAGGTATACTCGAGAAGATATGACGTAGTTTCCCGAATTTAGCATTGTAATTATTGTCTCAGATTACCCTGCCTTAGATATTATTTCATTAGCGTTACATCGGATATCGGATGGAAGCTAAAATTCGGTAAGCCCCTCTGTGGATGGTCTGTACACTCTCTGCACAATAATTTATCCCGTGTTGACAACTGGCGATTGTATTCTGTATTTGTCGCCGTAGCCTAAATCTACTAGAAAGATATCACTGTTTGATGATATGAGATTTTAAATTTCGAAATTAAAAGCGTATTTCTTAAACAAAAAGTTAGACTTTGGATTGAACATCTGAGATCAAAAAGTCAACTGCATTAATAAAATCAAAAAGTTAACTGCAGGACGTAGGCATGCCTCATGCACCCCTCGGTGTGTATTTCCGGTCTAACATTTTTGTGTACAATTCAGCCACGCCATTTCTTTCTATGGTTGTCGTTAGGAGGGACTTAGAGAAAAGCCTTCAAAATCTCATAACAACATCTCCGAGCAGCAGCAACAACACGGCAGTCGAGCCAAATTGAAATACATAATCTCTGCCTACCCCTGATACATGCATGACGTTGTATTGTATAACGACGGCGTGAGTGTCTGTTATTTCAATGTAAGCTGCTTGATAATCGTATCAAGCAATTGCAACATTGAAGCTTAAATGACAAGCACAGAAACACAAAACACCCCTACAAAGTAGAATGTGTGTTGTTTGTATTCTCTGTGATACCTTTTTAATTCACTGCTAATTGGTTGTGAAAATAAAGATAAGTACTCATTAAAATGACACGGCATGTAATACTTACGAATTATGTTACCATCATTATAATGAATCAAACATAAATATAGCCTAGACCCGGCCTTTTGAACGTCGTGATAAAATTTCGCATAGGGTGGAACCATAAGGGCAACTAAGTCAAGGCCAATCATAAAGAAACCCAAATATTCATATTAGTGACCTTTTGTTACTTGCTATTCGAGATTCGGAGTGTCAGGATATACTGGTTAATTTGGATTTTATCCCCTCATGAAAATATGGGTACAGTTTCATTTCTTTTATTTTTCTTTTTGCGCCTATGAATTGAGTTTTTATTGTTTTAAAGCCGTTTCTGTTTCGTGTTGTGTTTAAGCGTGTTTTAGCATAATTAAATAAGTGTTAAATAGATATTCTGAATTTGAAAATTCATTCAAATCAAATTCATTTGTTTGCAGAAACCGTGGTGCTTATTATCTAGATTTCATATTATTTGATTGTGATTAGACATTTAATTATGACATGCAAATGTTAAACAATCATAAGAATTATGTTAATTTAAGTACCTAACTTTCAAAACTAAAAAAATATTATTTATTAATCAAGTGATTTCAGTTAATCAAGCCTATCCATAAATTTCAAATAATATCTAATATCTTTACAAATTTAATGAAATACTAAAACATATTTAACAATACAAAATTCGCCACTTTTATGTCAAATGTTTTTTTTTTTTTTTATAGAAGAAGGGGGCAAACGAGCGCGCGGCTCACCTGATGGTAAGTGATCACCGACGCCCACGAACATCCACAACACCAGAGGAGCTACAGATGCGCTGCCGGCCTTTAAAATGTCCAATGTTTTTAAATAATAATCATAATTAATATGCAAATTCAGTGGTAAATTACAATTTTGAGGTCAAAAGTATAAATGAGCTTTTAGAATTAAAATATGTTATTAAAATTATTGACGTAAAATGTATTGAGAAAAAGTTACATAACAATTTTTTTTTCTGTTAAATTTATTGACGTAATATCGCGCCTTCATTATTCTTGCTACATTTTATTACCAGGGCATAGACTATAGTACAGTTTTATAATAAGGAAGAAGTGTCAGTAAAGTGTTTAATGTGCAAATCGTTGTTTGGTCTTTACGGTAAAGGCTCGTCTAGTGTGAGGACCATAGATTATGATGTTACAATTTTCTTAATAAAGGAGTGGTTTGGGATATTATAATGATATATGTATTATGGTTGCAAATTAAATATTTTTTTCTTTTCTGTTCAATACAAAAGAATTATATTTTGTTAGCCCGGTAGTAAAGATTCGGAAAGTCCGAATACAGTGAGAACTAACCGACACTATTAACAAGACCATCTGTAACGATGATAATAAAACACAAAAATGTATACAATAATTTATGCATTAAACAAAATACTTTATTCTATACCTAAAAATAATAAAACATTAACATTAGGAGGTAGTAATTGGCGGCCTTATCGCATAGCGATCTCTTCCAGGCAACCAAAGGCGTAGAGAAACAATCTACAGATGCGAGGTAGATATACATACATATTTAATGTTTAAATAAAAACATATATGCATTCATATTTACACAAATAAATCAATTACAAAAATCCTCACACACACTATTAAAAACAGTAAATACAACGTCCATCCCGATGTTGCCCGAGAGATTGAAAAACATCATAATCGACAAAATTTTATTTTTAACATGAAATCTGTTCTGATTTTGACATTTATTAGAGCTTCCGCGATATGATAGGACGTGCATGGTGTTGTGGAGAGTAGGTTCTAGTGTTTTCTAGAAAAGGTTCGGATTTGTATTAAATCACTTCTGAAAACTTAAGTTCCTTTTTGTACGACGTACTCGAATGGGCCGGCTAGAACGGGCTAGAAGCACCTCGCCGAATACCAATTAATACCTTCGTCCCCAAATACCAAACGCCGCGACGTACCTGAAGCTCCTCTGGTCTTGCGGATGTACTTGGGCGTTGGTAATCACTTACCATCAGGTGAGCCCGTTCCAATAAAAAGAAAGAAAAAAGCACTCAAATAATTTTCGATTTAATTTAGTTACAGCGTATCATTATTACAGCGTAACAATTTTATTGAGTATTTTCAGTGAAAATACTTCTAAAAATGAAGATTATTAATACCGCCGTCCGCTCACGGCTGCGAAAACAAGTTAATTGCCTAATCACGTGATTGATGGATCTAAGAACAGCCCGAGAACAGATTAACGGGGCGTTGTAGGCGCATTGTTGAGGTAAAGTGAGAAGAAAAACACCCATTACAATTAAGTTACTCACGAATCGGTCACGGTAGATGTTAAACAATTTTTTTTTATATTTTATATATATGTATACAGAGTGGATGTGACGGTACAGATATTAAATGAAAACCCAATAGAATGATGAAAGATAATGAAACACATTTTTACGAAAGAAATAAAAAGACCTTTTTTTCAAATGATTACTTAAATATCCTAATAAATTAAATGAAACGCTAAGGGTTGAGTGCCGCCACCATTGTACGGTGTCAAGATTCTCATTCCTCAGCATAGTCCTGGTTTCTTTGGTTCCTCTTCCATAGTTCAAGCTGCATGCCTTTGGCGGCTCGGTGGCGTAGTGGCTAAGGAGTTTAGCTGCGGCGCTGTGGGTCGCGGGTTCGATTCCCGCCCGGGACTAGTATTTGTATGGACTACAAATAATAGTTGCCGGTCTGGGTGTATGTCCATGTGCAATTCATGTATGTTAAACTGCGGTAAAACGTTTTTAAGAAAAAAAAAAACAAGATCTTCGGGATGATATCAAAACAGCACCTAATAAAAACAGTTTTCAAAGATTGATTCGACTAAGTATGCATTTTTTGTGATCTTGCATTATGTTTTATTGTATATATTGTTTATTGATTAGTTTGCTTACATTATTTATGTATTTTATTAATATTTCCCGGTTGATGTAATACTTTATTGAATCGACATATTAAAACATGTATTATTATTTATATAAATAAGGCATAATATTTGAAAAGAAACGTTTAATTTTTCGACGTTTCGAGTGCTTTACAGTGTTTGGTGTCAGATCTGTAGTGGAATGATCTATATAGATCTTCTGTGGATGGAAAATGCATCAGTCATACCCTGTTAATGACATGTTATGTCAGAATCGGATCTCGGAAGGATACGACTAAAAACCATCCACGACGCTGTTAGCCCGGAGGCTTTTACAGCTTCATCTAAAGAGACTCGCGAGCAGGAGGGCCCGCGAGTTGAGTGGGGTGTCGATTTTTTTTAATGATACGCGGATTTGTACGCGGGAGGGTAATAGTGGCGCGGAGACCAATGATCCATTGACAAGACTGAAACGACATATCCCGAGTAAGAGACGCTCCGGCACAGTGTTATGGCTGCTCAAACTCTTGGGGGGAGCACACGTATGCGCGGAGCGAAGTCGCGGACAGGACTGCCGTGTGGTATGCGCGGGCGACGGACCGCATGTGTTTATTAAGAACTCAGTAAAACACATAATACATTATATAAACCATAAACTATAATCTGGACATCTTTAAGGCCAAAGTAAACAGACACCTTCTAGGCAAGCGTGTACCATCCTAGGCCTCATCTTCGCCTTCCATCGGGCAAGATTGAGATCAAACGTAAGTCAATTTTTCATAAAAAAAAATATATACTATATATTTTAATAATTGTTTACACCTACCATTTGTTTTTCTCGATCAACCACATTTGACTGGTAGTGGTTACACATAAGTTAAACACATAACTTGTACACTTTAATTTATCTTTATTCACACAACGCTTCGGAAAAGTCAATTTTGGTTTGGCTTAAAGCAGGTATAACGATACATAACAAGACGATGGTCCAATATGAAACTACAAACAACAACTAGCACCATTTATCCATCTTACAGGGAACAAAGCTATCAATCATCAGTAAATTAAAAAAAATTAAGATAATTAAAGAGGTAGTGTATGTCACAAGGCATTATGTCCGCTCATTGCATCGCTTAGAGTAAGGTACAGACAGGACAGACAGAATCAAGAGTAAACAAGAGCAGTAGTATAGTAAAAAATCACAGAGCCTACCTCACGAGAAGATTACTAAATTCACACATCTTGTGACGCCTGTGTTGTAGAAAAAAAAATATAAAAATTTTACGTTGCGTACTTTTAATAAATGACAATCGCTTTACGAGAGTCATCCAAATTCTATACACGAAGCATGTACTCTTCTATAATACGATAAATTGTTAAAGCGAACATCGGTACAATCCACTTACCTAACCGACTGTTAACCTAGTGTCAAATAACACTGTACAACCTTTATGAAAGTATGAGAGACCAGCCATAAATCAATTATGGTATGTTTGGTTAACAGATTAAACGACACCGAAAATAAGACATCTTACGCCTTTTAATACCTGGCGGTAAATGGGGTTGCCAATAGTCATTGTGTCAACGGTATTCATCATCATCATCATCATCATTTCAGCCTATCAGAAGTCCACTGCTGAACATAGGCCTCCCCCAAAGATTGCCACGAAGCTCGGTCCTGAGCCACCTGCATCCATCGACTTCCCGCAACACTGCGCAAGTCGTCACTCCATCATGTGGGGGGTCGTCCTACACTGCGTTTGCCTGTACGTGGCTGCCACTCGAGAACCTTTTTTCCCCAACGGTTGTCAGTTCTGCGAGCTATGGGGCTGGCCCATTGCCACTTCAGCTTGCTGATCTTTACGGCTATGTCGGTTACCTTAGTTCTGCTGCGGATATCATCGTTGCAGACTCTATCACGGTATTACGACTATATTAATTGATTATATTTACGTTGGGCTGTACACCATCTTTTCATTACCTGGTGCAACAGCTAACTAACAAAGGAGACTGATTAATTGATTTATTAATAATTATTAATGAAAAAAAAAAATATCGTTACAGAAAATATCCACAGAGTTTCGCAAACTCATTCTTCGTCCAGCTCATTATTAAACGGTTGTATATTATATAAAAATTCAGCAGTTTCACAAACGTAATTTGTATTTCTTACGTCTCTAATGAATATAGAATTTACGTATTAATTTCACTGAGAAAAGAAAACCTGGTGTTTTAGGATTAAGCGTGTAAGTAAATTGAGCTCCGAATCACATTTCGAAACGGCCAGATAAAAAAAAGAATTGCCTTCGACAAGTGGAACTTAAGTTACGTGTCGAAGAAGAAAGATTTTGACTTTGATTTTTTGATTAGACATTTAGTTCAGTCGCTTCGACCAACTTTTCGTCCGAGCTTATTTGGAACGAAGTGTTGTTTGTGGGTCTGTCGCAGTCTTATTGTCGATGACATATCAACCATTTGGCCATCTAGAGATAGAAATTTGACAAAACCTCTATGTAGTTTGTGACCGATTTCTATCTCCAGTAAAGCAAATCGTACATGAGTTTTTTTATGAGAAAAGCGGCAAACGAGCGAGCGGTTCACCTGGTGGTAAGTGCTTACCGTCGCCCGCGATAGATGCTGAGGTAGGTGTGTTGCCGACCTATAAGGGCATTCGGGAGATGGGAGGGCGGATGAGGAGGGGGTAGAGAGACGGAGTGGTCCTCCGGTTACCTCACTCACCGACCGAAACGCAGAAGCACAAGATGCCTCTACTTCACGCCGGTATTCTGCTCAATCGCGTACAAACTGATGCGTGCAGCATTTGTAATTATAATAAAAATAAAAAATCGTCTAGTAAGCGACAGACAGTACAAAATGAAAACATTCACATATCAAGCGCTTCGTCACGCCTCACCAATTACGGCTGTCGTTTTTATGTAATATTTCGTGTAAATTGTAAAGCCGTAACGAAACCTTGCAAAGATGTTAAGAAGCAATTTCGTTTTATACGACACCGTCTGTAATATATGTAAATCCCTCTTGGCATACACACGTCAGTCTTTGAGATCTTGGCCCCAAGCAGAAGATGTGTATTTTATAAGTTATCTGTGAAGTCCCTTTATACTTAATACTTTTTATAGATTTGAATTCATAAATAAATTTCGTACATATTGGCAAAATTTATAATTCGTCTGTCGAAATAACTATTGCCTCAATTATTGCAATAGCAAATAAAGTTGCATTCAACACTGTAAATAAATATCAATTTAAAAATAAAAAATATAAAATAAATATGTATTTTGTATATTAAGTATTAAATATTTAGTATTTCATATTTTTTTATATATATATTATTGTATTGTCCTTTTTATGCTTCAAATCAACAGCCAGTATCCATTTTCTTAATTTATTAAAGAATCTGCTAAATTGCTAAAAAACTTAAAAATCAAGACTAAAATCTAAACAATAAGAAGACCTCCCCCCTCCCGCCCCTCCCATATTCGAAGTTTGAAAGAATTTTGTAACCACGCAGAATCCGCCACGCTGCCAGTCTTTACATGTGCCCGAAATAATACTTTTAAAGCTTCTTTCTCAGCTCTTTAATCCACTTAAAAATTAGAGGATACCTATCCCATCTTTTTCCGAAAACAAAACATTATTTCTTCCATCTTCATTCACCCCGGTAGAATAAAACAATAGGAAAAATCTTTAATTTAACTCTGGCCTGGATAATATTATGTCGAAGAATTCAAAACATTCTGCGACGTTGAGTTCGTTGTGCAAAGATATTCCAAGGAAATATTTGCTTGGGTAGGGTTGGTCCCTTAGGTTGTAAAAGTGTGCAACTTTTTAAGGTAAAAAATGAAAAGGGTTACGTAGGTGCTCGCCCTTTTTAACTCCATCAAGATGTAAACTTACACAAAAAAAATCAATTATTCTATACAGATACAATATTATAAAGAGAGTGTGAGTTTGTACGTGTGAGTTGATCTTTGAAATTTTTTCTTCATCATCAGCTCAGGTGCATCCACTGGTGAACATAGACTTCTCCAAGAAAGCACAGCATGAGCCAGCATGCATATCTTGAAAGGGGCGATCATTCATGACAATCATTTAAATCATACGGAATCCAACAAGCGCAATAATCATCTCAAGTATGCCAAAACCACTTTATTAAGTAGAGCTATTTTATATAGCTCTATAGTTGCGATAACAAATAACTATATATAACTTATACTTGCGATTGTTATCACTAAGAGAAACTTCCATCATATTCCAGTCAATTAATTTTGTCTCTGTACTAGTACTAGTATCACAATACACTTTAATTATTACATAGTAGTAGAGCCAAGGAGCAGCTTTTGCTGCCGCTCCAATGGGCCGAGGACCACGGTCTCGCAGAATACCGTCGTGAAGTAGATTCAGTTAGAGATGATCGTTTCGTTCGGTGAGTGAGGTAACCGGAGGCACACTCCCCCAACCCCATCAGTCCTAAATTAGTTAAAGAGCATCACTTGTCTCAATATCTCGGGTAACGTCGGGACGAATTACTACTATAATTATGTTTATATTGTATTTACTGTTTTTAAGAGTGTGTGCTAGGATTTTTGTAATTAATTCATTTGTGTATTTATTTGTATGTGTAAATATGAATGTACGTATATGGTTTAAATTATATTGTATGTATTAGTTGTATTTGTAGAGTATATATATTTATATAGCACCACCTACCTCGTATCTGTAGCTTTGTCTTCCCTACGTCTTTGGTGGTCTGGAAGAGATCGCTTTTTTATGTTTTCTTTAGTTTTCTTTGTTATGTGGTATACAATAATATTTATTCGCTCATTCATTCATTCAAGAATAGCTGTTTATAGTTAAAAAGAGACGACAATATTATTTAAACCGCAACAACTTCTCTGTTGGATTTCCGACTACCAATTAGTCGTGTAACCATAAGTCAATTTCATAATTTTGTAATAGACTCTGTTATGCCGAGCGTGAAATTAAAGCTACATTTCGGTGAGCTAATTAAGCATAATAAGCTTGCTGATAATGATTAAATAACAGTATGTGCAAAATTACGCGATCAAATCGGAGACGTTCTGAAAAAAGGCCAGGTCAAGAGTACTTTAAACCAACGAGCAAGCATGCCAAGATTGATGAAAGTGGGAGGAGCGAAAGATAAGATTGTCTCTGCCTACCCCGATGGGAACAAGGCGTGAATATTTACATACATACTTGCGCAGTAAACTGGATATACTCACTTTAACTTACCACTTAACTTTTTGTTGTAAATCACTAGGTTTTTTTTCCTTGGAAAGGCGACAAAGGAGCAAGCGGCTCACCTTGATGGTGAGTGATTACCGCCGCCCGTATACATCTGCAACACCAGAGGGGCTGCAGGTGCGTTGCCCGTCTTTAGGGATATTTGAGTTTTGGAAGGAGGGACGAGGAGGGGGAGGGGGGCATCGGTTACCTCACTCACCGAATGAAACTCGGAACCACAAGATGCTTCTACTTCACGCTGATGTTCTGTTGGGTACTACGCAGGTCGAGCCGGTCCATTCGAGCACCCGCTGAAGCCACTGCTTGGCTCTACCACGTACAAATTTAAAATTATTAAAATTCAAAATGTTATATATTTTCATGTTGAACTTCTAATTTTGATTACATACAATAGCTGCCTTGTTTGCCACTTTTCTAATGTCTTTTTTTTTCTTGTTTAAATTGATAATTACCTAAAAATGTTTGCCGTCTACTAAAGTTATATTTCACTGTCGCAAAAACGTTTCCTTTTCCTCCTCCCCTCCTCCCATATCATCACAGACATAACACATAGCATATTACAACCACACAAATAACAATTTTTTTTATTACGGAGATATAAGTCTTTCAGATTCGAACTGGTCATCTGGTCTTTGATATAGGCGATTGCTGAACATAAGGTTAAAGATACTACTGAATACATCTTCAATAAATGAACTCATGGAGGATAAATCCCTTATCACTTCACGTGTGTACCCTCTAGAATGTATTGTACTTTTGTTCATCCTCTGATGGTGGTTGGTATGGTTTATCATAGTACAATACACACACTACGTAACACGATACAAGAAATTATTCATTTAAAAGGCAGAGTACATCCCCGAAGTGCTACTATCAGATATTCATCAAATAAAAAGGAACCTTGCTATAAATAATCAATTCGTATTACAAAGGGACCATCGTATATGATAGCTAATATGAAATTATATTCACAAAAAGAACAACTAAATAAGCCTAATACTCTTAAAAAAAAGGCCTGTTGCTAGAATTATTTAAATTATCTCGACACGTATACCAAAGAGCTGTACGTTTTAACAAAACAATTCAAGAGCACACATATCTTTGATATCTATGATTGAAATCAAGAGATCCCTCACCACTCATTTTATTTCGTTTCAGTCCGCCCCCTTTTATTTCATTCCAAATTTAAAGAAAGAAATGGATAAAAAAAGAGTTACAACGCGGGAGAATTTAATTAATAATATTTTTTTTTATCTGACTGTTTTAATAATTTAAAGGCTAATAATTGTTGAGTACCTATAATAATATAGCAACTCTGCGTTTAGATTTATATCTGGGAATAGAAGTAATCGGGGAAGGGGAAGGGGCTTCTTATGTGATCTCTAATGTGTAAGGATGAATAAAGCTATTATTATTATTACTATTATAAAATATAACATATTCTATAATATAGAACCCAAAACAACATTTTATAAACGTATTATAAAATATATCTTACATTTCTTGAAAATCAAAAGATTTGTACCGAGTTTTCATCGCGCCGTCTGTTTTGCAAAATAGAACACGCCGTTGTTGTCCACGTTTCCGTTTATTTATACCTTTGTGTCTCAACAAAAGGAATCTTGATACAGATTTAAACCTTTATGAAACTTATATCTATCGCTACTAAGAGATACGTCTGTCTTAGTTATAAACGTTCAAGATGCACCATTTACATATATCATATCTATGTAATAATATCCATAACATCATCCAATTCAAGTTAAAGTAGCAGCCTTTAAATGCCCACAACTGGGCAAAGGCTCCATCTTAAATATTTCTTTTAGAGAGATTGGAGCCGCAAAGTTACCGCACTACTCCAAATTTTATTGTGTGCGGTTACAACCCTTCTTAATGTATATATTCTCTGAGATTGTCTTGAGTCTTTCAAATCCTTTTCCTTAGGAAAGCTGAAAGGAAAGATATGGCAGATTCCGAAACCACTTCCAAATGGCACAATTGTAGTTCAAAGGCTATTTAGTAATAATTATAAATTCACAATTATATTATTAAAAAAAAACTCATGAACACGGAACCATCGTCATTACTCCCTAAGATTGCCACGAAACCCGGTCCTGAACCACGACTGCCCGCAACACTGTGCGGTTCGTCAACCCATTTCCTCCCCAATGTTTGTCAGTGTTGCGAGCTATCTGCCCGTCCCACTACCACTTCAGCTTACCGATCCTTACAACTATCACTCTCTAGTCTGCTCCAGGTCTACTGCCAATATTATCCTTTCAGATTCCATCACGCAGAGATACACGGTCGGTGATTTACATATAGCCAAATTTTATCAACAATATTAAACACCGACCACTACATATGGTAATAAAAAAAACTGTACACGTCAAATAGCGGTCAAATATCCATCAGCAATTTGAAGATAGCACAATGCACTTGTTCGTCGCGGAACGTTATGCCCGGTAACTCTATTGCATGCAATTTGCTCACCGTAACGCAATTTATTGTATTACCCTGTGGACAATGCTTTGTGCGCGCGTAATTTAATCGACGGTCTAGACCATTCCGTGGGCAATTTATGAATTGTGAAACGCTTTCAAAGCCGTTGAAATTTAACAAAAGTCAAATTAAAATGCATTAGCTTTCTAAGTAAATTTGTTTTTGATAAAAACGTAAATGAACCTTAAATACAGGCGAGTGGTGACGGCAGAAGAAAATCTAGCATCTCTTTCTTCCATTGGATGCTGTAAGATTCGGCAGCGGATTAATCATCCCAACTACAAGATTGTGTATTTTCACATAGACTGTCGTAAAGTGTGAGATTTCTGGTACTGCGATCACCAACCCTCCAAGTGTCGTGTTTATTGCAAACCATTATTTTAAAAATAAATCCCCCATGATTTATAATCATAGTGGGGTCCCCAATTTCTCATGTAATGGTTTGTTAGACCCAGAAGTACAAAACCGCAAAGAAGTGAACACAACGTCATAATTTATGAAAGCGAGTGGTTTTTGAGTTTAATACATTTTTGTATCTACTGTATTGTTTCCAGTGGTGGTACACTTTTTATGAACTATTTTTAGACTATTTTGATAGAAAAATGTACAATAACGACATTGTTACAGTTTAATTATATGTAGAAAAATCTAGTCCATCAAGTACTGGCAACGGGCTTTTTACTTATCTTCCTTCTAACTCCAATTCCAGATTTCGTACGGATGCTTACATAGTCTTTGATTTAATTACCAACAGTCTACTAGAAGTCAGAGAGCTAGAATTCAAAATCCATAACTAAGTTACCCGTCATCGAGCTAACAGTAACGTCAAAGTAAGTTTAAGTCGCAGATTGAATTTCCGATAGTACACAGCAACCCACGCCATCTAGGAGAAAAAATAGGAACATCTTTTTCAAAAATTAAAAGAACGTAATTATAAATATGATTGGCTTATTCGTTGATGCTCACTAACATAAAAATGTGTGTGTTTATAATTTTAATATTAGTCAGACGTAAATATAAAAACATTCGCTTATTCTGTCTGTGCCATTTCAGAATTATTATTCTATATTTGTTCAATTATCTGTCTATTAGTGAATTTGTATTCATTTGTCTTCATTACTTATTCTTATTTTGATAATTTTATTTATTTATCTTACAATTGTTGGTAACGTTTTAAGGATTACAATGGTCGGACTTAATGCGTCGTGATATTTTCTACCAGCGAACCCAGCGTAATAAACAGAAATACAAGGCAGGTGCCGGCGCATCATCATCATCATTACGGCCTCTCACAAGTCCACAGCTGAACAGAAGCTTCCCCCGAAGATAGCTGCAAAGCACGGTCTGGAGCCTTCTGCTTCCAACGTCTTCCCGAAACACGCGAGATCCTTTCTTCATCAACGATTGCTAGCTATGTGGCTAGCACATTGCCACTTCTGCTTGCTGATACTTACGGTTATGTCGGTTGCCTAGTTCTTCTTTGGATTTTGTTGCAAATTCTATCACGAAGAGTATAGCCCTTTCTATAGCTCGCTGCCATACGGCCTGCCGTAAAATATCAAGGTCTCGGTGCCAATTTTTTGGAATATATCAATGTTGTTTGTAAAGTAAAGTAAAATACCAGCCTGTAAATACCCACAGCTAGGTAAAGGCTCTCTCTCAAATAGCTCAGAAAAGTTTGCCTCGCTGCTCCAGTGCGGGCTGTAGCCCATGAATACCTCAAACGGAGAAGGTTACAGATTCGTGTCCACCCCTGAGGTCTAAGACGGAATGCCTCGCAGCCCGTAATTATACTGGCTTTATACCTTTCAAACCGGAACACAGCAGCTGTATCGATGCTGTTTGGCGACAGAAATGGGTAAAAGTGTGATACCTAACCAGACGACTCCTAGTAAGAGGAGTCTACCATCAGTTAACATCTCATGTCCTCGAAATAGCACTTCTCACGTTGTTTTTCCATTCTGCCGATCAATTGAAAAATCACCACATAAAATTACGTGCAGGTAATAATTGTGCAAATGACCAATTTTTTTTTTTTATTTTCTTATATTATTCGTATTAAATTTATATAGTATCATTAAAAAAATGATTACATGCGTACACAACGCTTAGGAATGTGAATAAAATTACTTGCAAGCATTTCTCTTTCAACACGCTGTATTCAATGTTAAATGGAATAAAACATCTTGGTCTCAGCATCCGTTTATTCCTTTGTGATGAAACAAAACAGACATATCTTAAACTTTGCGATCCTTAGCAAGTTCATTCCGTGTCGCCGCATTTATAAAGAAAGTAGGAAAGAAAGAAAGAAAATACGTTTATTTGCGGTCTAAGGACCATACAAAATAGAAGAAATTATTCGGCGTGTTTTATAGGTGACGAAGCTTAGGCGAGTGTGTGTTAGAATTAATTCCCCCGTTCCCATTCCACCATCGGACAACCACACGTACGGCAATGCGCCTACCATTTATGGTTCGACGTTCCTCCTGTCGGCACCAAGTATTTCGTTTCGTCCTTCATCACGCGGATGGCTGCTAGATGGAGTGGAATACTCTACCGGCACCGTTTCACCTTTTATTTTGTTTTCTTAAAAGAGGGCATACGAGCATATGACTCACCTGATGGTAAACGATTACCGTCGCCCACCTGCATCTGCAACAGCAGACGAGCTGCAGGAGCGATGCCGGCTATTAAGCATATTTTGAAAAGGACGGAGAATCGGCTGGTAGAATAGGGGAGGGGGAGAGAGCCGGTTACCTGAACGAAACGTAGAATTCAAAAATGTGCCTCCACTTCACGTCGATGTTCTGCGAGGTTTTTCCCGAAAGCTGGGTCTGGGTGTCTTCAAGTCGAGGGTGAATAAGTTCCTTATAGATAAGCGTGCTAGATCGTATCATAGCGTATCTTCAGGTAAGATAACAGTAAAAGGAAATCCTCAAAGGTCTGTGCAAAAAAAAATATTGTTACGTACAATAATTTTAAAGGACACAATTGTGGAAAATAAATGAACTTTATTGATAATTATATTGGCTATTACCTTAAGTTTGAGCAATTACGGAACTACATAGATGATATATTATAACGTCGAATGCCCTTAATTCGAAATCGTATTGAAACAATAAAAAAGTCGTATTGTGTGAAAAGTGAAATTTCTTAAAATATCTATTCATTCAATATCAAGATGAAACTGTAAAGCATCTGCTTTACAGTTTCATCTTGATTTACTTCAGTTTAAGAGGAACTTAATAGCAAACCGCGGCGACTTCACACAGACAGATCTATTATATATAAACTTAATGTGAATATTATACCTGTACATATAAGCATTTCTCATTCGCTAGTCGCGTGATGCCATGTTATGAGTAATTCAAAAATAATAAAATTTTCAGAGATACACATAATAGAATAATTCCGCTTGTATATTATTACAGATTAAGGATCCAACCCTTGACTGTAGTCGCGAGATAAGTCTATGATTAATTGAGCATTTCCCAAAAGAGCAACATATGAAGATCTGCTATGGGATATGACATTATTGGAGTAGGGTTTAATTTTCTCACTGTCACAAAGGTTACATTATACAACTTGTCTTCTATGTATTATTTTGATTACATTTATTAGCGTTAGTTTATTGATTTCAGTATTTATTTCTTTTGGTTTTAATAGATTAACGTTCGTTCAAAATCGTACATGACTTGAACTGGAAATAAGATCAACGGCCTTAGAATAAATCGCATCCACGAAGTCGTAAGAAGCGACTATGATAACAAAAAGTCATCCAATCAATTAAAAAACATTCTTCACTTTTCTTTGATTTTTAAATCAACAGATAACAAATATAGAACGATAACAAATATGCAAACGAAAAAAATATAGAAATAATACGGTATGGTTAATAATTTAGAGCCAATAAAATTCTTTCAATAATTTATGTGGCAATTGCTTGGTACGATTATTAACCTATAGCCTTTTGCATCGAATAACAATGAAACGGTTTCACGTTTAATGATTCATTCGAGGGAAAGTTATTATCTTTTATTCATAAATCATTTAACATTTATTAAAATGTTATTATTACATTACTAGTTGTAATAAACTTCTATTGTAAACTGATATAATTGTGGCCAAAAACAGATAAGGTAGCACCATTGTGGTTATGTCGGCTAATGTTGTCTTTGGTTTCTACCTACTTTATTAGTTTTCCAACGATACATAACCACTAACGTTTTCACTTACATGCTTCTATATCGGTAAATTTAATTCTCTATCATATACATATCTCTATCTTTATCACTGTTAAACTATCACATACATTATGGGTGGTCGATTAAAAACCTTTGGCATTGTATGGCGGATTGTCCACTACCCTTTAACATGGTTGGCGATGGGCGCTACATGCGTCATGCTTGTGTTAAGATGGTCAGTCAAATAACAAATGCGTAAGTTCCAGTTATAATCCATCACACACAATCACTTATACACTTTAAACTCGACAATATAATTGCTCATAATTTCTGAGAAGTCATCATTATGTCACACATAAATATATATATGTATGTATGTGTAGGTACATATTGTATTCGGAGTTTATTATATTCGTAAATAATCAATTCATGTATTTTATATATGATGCGTATTAATGTTTAATTTTGTCTAACCTTTTAAGGCAGAGAATGCTTTTAGCATTATGTCCGCCTTTTGATCATATAATGTACTCTTGTATGGTTCAATGAAGAATAAATAAATAATTAAATAAATAAATAAAATAAATAAATTAATTAATTAATAAATAAAATAAATAAATAAATAAATAAATAGATAGATAGATAGATAGATAGATAAATAAATAAATAAATAAATAAATTGTTAACTATACTTAAAAATAAAATAAACACAAGTCTACATAGTTTCGCGTCTAGCGCCGATAACGGTCGCAGTACAATTGATCCTTACACCGCAACAAACCCGCTACTTCTCCCACCATGAACACTCTAAACGGTGGTCAATACAACATCTTTCTTAATTGATGTTAAATTATACTTTTATTACTGCATGGATTAATAATAATAATTAGTATATATGAATTTAGTAATTAACTATATAATAATAATAATAATTCTCCTAGATATCTTTGGTCGACATGAATGTATATATTCACGCCTTGTTCCCAACGGGGTAGGCAGAGACAATCTCCTTCCACTTGCTACGGTCCTGAGGTACGTCTTTCGCTTCTTCCACTTTCATCAATCTTCGCATGCATGCTTGTTGGTTTAGAGTACTCCTAACCTGGCCTTTTTCCAGAACATCTCCGATTTGATCGTGAAATGTTCGCCGAGGTCTTCCTCTCCCGACTCTGCCATTTACACTCGCCTCATATATTTCGTTTCGTCAACCTACTTTCATTCATCCTCTCCGCATTTCCAAACTAGCTCAGCATCCCTTTCTCAATTCGTGTCACTATATCGTCTTTCACGCCACAACGTTAAATATATAAAAAAATAAATTAATAATAATAATTAGCATATATGAATTTAATTATTAACTATATAATAATAATAATTCTCCTAGATATTTTTCGTCGACATCACCATTCCATATAACGAGAACCTCGTGAAAGGCGAAACAGATAAGAAAACGAAATATCTAGACCTGGCTCACGAAGTGACCGACATGTGGGGTGGTGAGCCGACCGAAATTATTCCGATCGTCGTCTCTGCAAATCGGTTAATCCCAGTCAGCCTCTCGGAACATCTGAGGCGGCTGGGACTCCGCGACGGACCGCTCCGAGCTCAAATGCTGAAGGCGGTGCCCCCTAGCCCACGGCCGTCTGGTCTCCCCTGCCCAGGGCTTGCGTCTAGTTGGGTTATAATTTATTTATTTATTTTATTTTACTTTAACTATTGTAATTATAATATATATTAAAGATCACTTATTTGTTTTATGTATGTGTACATTTTTATATATATCACCCAACCAGACGAATATCTATCTAAATAACCCGATATTTTCCTACTCAGCGCGGATCTGCAACTGGTTAGTATTTGTTTCATTATCTTCTGTGAGACTATTCGTTGCTTTTTTTTTATGTTGAACTATTTGTAATGTAATCTGTTTAAATAAGATGATATCTTCAGAGTTTCTTTGACCTGTTTCTTCTCGGTCAGAGGAACTTCATTGTGAAACGGTGGTGATATTAAAAAAAAAAGACATATTGACACGATCGAAACGATATCTGAATTTCTCACGTCAAATAAATAATATCGATTTAATTTCTATCGAATCGAATGAGATGACTGTTTCAGCATATAGATCAACCTGCAAACAATTTCAATCGAATAAGGTTTAGAGATGCGCTGTTGTGTTAAGCACTAAGGTGAAATGCGGATATCTAGTTCGGATCTTATCCTTTGGAGAAACTTGGAATTCGCTTTTTAGCTTATTGACCGATTTCGAATCGGTAGATTATGTCCAAATCTAATATCAATCAGCAAGCTGTTGGATTTAAATTATAAATAATTTATCAAAGTATGGGATGCAATGGCGAATAAACTTTTTCATCAGATATTAATCTCACCAGCACGCAGTATACCATACTGATTAACGGACTTGGTTTTGCGACCGTCTGACAGCCGACAATTCATCTGACTATACCGAGCTCAAATACCACAGTTCAGTGATAAAAAGCATTATCACTGTTTCGAGGGTGACCCACACTGCGCTCACCAATCCAACGTGCCATATTATGGCTAAATATTCCATGCATGGCACGTCCGGTTTCTTAGCACTTTCATGGAATGTCCATGTCCTATGTCTATCACACTTGTCAGACTACAATATAAACTACAGTATCAAAATATATACCTAAGCACATGCGCACTTATGGCTGTTCAGAGGTGACAATTCCACTAGGCGCGACGAAGTGTTAATAAACTTGTTCATGCAACCCAATGTTAGTATCTCCGTACGAAAGAGTTCTTCTTTAGGTTTGCTCTTTGCTATGAGATTTTCGGAACTTCTCCTAAGGGAAATCTCAAAACTGCTGCACTGCTTTATTCACTCCCCGTTTATAATGCGTCTGATGCTGCGTTTATATCAAGCAGTGGACTATTTAGCTGACGATAATGATGAAGCAATAGATTGTAAAGCTTGTCATTTGACATGTGTAATTTGAAATTCTAATGTCGAATTAAATGATTTCATTTCATTTGATCACATTGTGTCGGCGTCTTATAAATTTTCAATTATTAAATAATCTAAACACACAAGAGTTCGCAATGCCAAGTCCTCGCAGAGCAGGCGTCGCACACTAAAATATATTAAAATTGTGCTAATATCAACGATTAACAATTCTTTTCGAGGCCTTCTGTCTGTGAGGCTATCACAATGTTATCGAGAAGGTTGAAGTATTACAAAAACGAAACCTCTGGGTATACAGTAGAGTAGTTCTCAAGGTAAAAGTGTCATAAAATAGCAATTAATTGCCTAACTATTTGAAATCATCATAACTCTAGGTTACTCCCAATCAAAACTGGAGCTTTTAAATTTGGAACATACATAGTGTTTAACATGAAAACTAGGATAATGATCAAAACCCAAACGGCGTGGTCTCCCCCGAGGAACCAAACGGAACCCACGTGGCCTAACTTTGCAGGGATGGCTGGCCCGAGGAGGCTGCTCTGAGAGACCATGATAACAAAGCGGAGTGTTTAAGAACAAAGCAGATTCTGACACGTAATAACCACTTTTAAAACTCACACTTTCGGTGTTAAAAATTAATTAAGTCAAAACACCAGCGTTCAGAGACAGTCATCGCGCTAAAAAATAAGTTTTTGTCTTTTTTTTATTATTTTACGCATATTTGTAGCGTCAAGTGAACGAGCCATATTACGTAACTCTAAATGGCGAAGGAAATCATAGACACAAATATTTGTACTGAACTTCAGATGTATCAACACAGGCGACGCTTTGAATAGCTTGAGCATACATTGACGTGTGCCTACTGGATATGAGGTCGGTAGAGATTATTGCGTGCATAGACCACACAATGCATACAGGCAGACACATATATCTTTCATTCTTAAGATATAAGAAGGATAAAAAAAATAGAGTAAGAAATATGTTTTTCTACCTCTCAACACAAAGTAAAATATCTATTATTTACATTGTTTTTACTTGGATGTAATCAGACAAATCGATTATATTTGATAAGAGTAACAAATTCATGAAGTAGCGGCCGAAGAATCTCTTGGGAGATGGCTTTGGAGCCATTCTTGCCTTGGGTGTCGAATCACTAAGGAAAGCGACTAAGGGAAAAGCCTCATAGCAGTCTGAAAGCATACACAGCGACGAGCTAAGCCAGCCGCCGTATCCCGGAAAGGCAAACATATGGTCGCAAAAGTCCGATGTAAGTCCGCAATCCCCTACCTATGGGTAAGTATAAGAAGTGAGCACTGAAGTAACTAGTATGGATTTACTTGAGGGCCCTCTCCTTGCGAGTCCCTACCGCGGAAGCTGACAAGGCTACTAGGCCAACAGCGTATATCTAATTCCGTGGTGGTTTGAGTCGATCTGGCACTTTGCTGATTCAAACATAACCGCTCACTACCTTCAGTGACAAGTGTTTGAACCTTTCCCGCACAAGACATAACAACAACAGAAAAACTAGTCATTCAATAAATAGTGTTGGAATTTTCTTTTTTTCTATGTAATGTGAGAAACACCGATCAAACGTTAAAACAGAATTGCAGTGATTGCTTTGCACTAGGTATGTATGGAGCCGTCAGTGTAATTTTTAAGATGCTTCAAGAACTAGATATCATTACCATCGACTGGTACACCGACACTTCCTTTGTCGAAGTCAATGAAAAAATCTAGGCGACCCGTCTGTCAAAGCCAGAAAAAATGTTATGTAGTGAAATTAAAATTCAAGCTGGCATCCCGACCCATATTATTAAACAAGGCCTCAAGCTATTTCTTTACCGTGAATTTTAACCTGTTTTCAAGCGCCAGTTAAAAAAATACTTTATGCCTCCTTAATCTTTGTTTCCTTTTCCTTAATGTCGTTGACTTGTATCTCTGTAATAGTATGTACGTGTATATGTATTTCATATATTCATATTATGTATATTTTTTGTATTTATTTTATTGCAAATCATGTGTATGTATTATATGTTCACTTCACTTTATATTATGTGTACACCCGAACCCGATACTTATCATATTTCCTTTTTCTTTCTGGGTTGCCTGGAAGAAATCGCTTCTTAGCGATAAGGCCGCCTATTGTACTTTTTGTTTTTTGTTTCCTTATAATCTTTGTATGTTAAATCCGTGTGTGTACAATTAAAGTATATTTCATTTCATTCATTCATTCATTCATTCATTCATTTCAATTTTACAGCATGTGCAGCCTAAGATAGTGGATCGATCAAAACGCTTACTGTCCCGATACGATGGTGGAAGACAAAGAAATGTGCTTTTAGCTAATGAAAAAAATATATCGAAGAGCTACAATAATCAATATGAGAAATTCTATACTAAGAGTAAGCTCTGAAATATAAAAAAAAATGGTAAAATTAGCAAACCAACACGCGGCTCACCTAGTTAAGGTAAGTGATAAGGAAGGTAAGTGATTACCGTCGCCCATGAACATCTGCAACAGCAGCGTTGCTGGCCTATAAGGGTATTTCGGGGGACGGGAGGGGTGAGTGGGGGCAGTGGTCCTCTGATTACCTTACACACCGAACGAAATGCAGAAGAAAAAGATGCCTTTACTTACACGCCGGTTCGAGCAGCAGCAAAAGCCATATTTTGGTTTTAACACTTTAAAAAGAAGACCTTTTATCAGCGGTGAAATACTTATACGCTGTACTACTATTATACAACAACGTAGAAGTCGTTTCTCGAAAGTTCTTCATTAGCGTGCGAAAAAAGGTGTTAAAGCGTCAATTTACAGCACGCAAACAAGAAACCTCCTTTCAGTCTTTTATATTAAAATAGAGCGCTCGAAAGTTACGTTCTATGGACAATGGCTTTTAATTTACTCTGAGATCTATTCACTTTCGCTCGTTCAAAGCTAAATTTTATAAAGCTGATTTTATGCTCATGTTATACAAAAAGCACATATGAAATGTCTTTGTTAAAAATATTTTTATAACTTATTAATACTTCAACTAAACTAAACAGCTTCGTTCTTTACTATAAATCCTGTACTCCTTTACTGTGAACATAAGTTTGTTTTTAAAATACGAAACAATTTGCACCCTCATCGACTCACGCCTCATGGGTAATGCAAGCCGTGGTCCCGCACCTCCTTAAAAGGGGTTGCTGGAAGCCCCTCTATAGTTTTTCGGATGTAAGTTTTCTTTTCTGGGGTCGGAGTGCAACACAGTTGCAGGCAGCCTCGTGAAGCCTAGCTTCATGTTAATAATAACAGCGTAGTTCTTCCTCACAATAATTTATATATACTTTCTTAAAATATTTTTAAACGTGGTAGAACCAAACGGCTTTTGCTGCTGCTCGAATGGGCCGGCACAACCGGGTTGATACCACGGCCTCGCAGAATATCGGCGTGAAGTAGAGGCATGTTATGCTTGTGCGTTTCGTTCTGTGAGTGAGGTATCCGGAGGCCCACTCCACCTCCCCATCCCCCTCCTCATCCTTTCTTCTTTCTCCCGAATACTCTTTAAGGCTGGCAACGCACCTGCAGCACATCTGGTGATGCAGATGTATGAGGACGAAAGTAATCACTTACCATCAGGTGAATCGCTTGCTCGTTTGTCGCCTATCCAATAAAAAAAAACATAAAACATTCTGCTCGCAAGTCTCTTACACCGAAGGTGTAAAGACCGCCGGCCCTTCAGCGTATCCTTACCCCGTGGGGGTTTAGGTCCGGCACTTGCGGAACCAGACATAGCCGGTCACTGCCTTCAGTGGACAGTGAGGTGATAAGCACTTTTCCCCCACGTGAAACAACAACCACCGAGGCACGATATATAATTTACAATAAAGAAATAAAGTATACTATTCTATCCTGAGGTCTCCTACTGCTCCTTCCTACTTGTCTTCCTACTTTCGTTACCTTTGCTCAAACCACGACAGAACTCTACGTTCGTCTAATAATCTCCAACTCCAGTGTCCCTCACACACCTCATGCTTTGTCCGTTCATCCTTTCCTGTTCTATCCGTACTTCTTTGGAATGCGCTCCCACTCGAAATCAGAGCGGCTAACAGTCGGTACATATTTAAAAAGAAAGCTAAGGAACATATTCTTAAAAAAATGGCAGAAACATCTCAGTAATAGTCTATTTTTATACATATTTAATATTTAATTTATTAATATATTTATGTACGAACGTGTGTATGTATTTATTTTTATATATGTATTTATTATTGTATGCGTATTTAAATATTGCATGTACATATAGATTTACATTTATTATTATTTTTTTCCTCTCTTTAGTTCTCTCTATTCTATCACCTACACCTACTTCATTTCATCTCTGCATCGTCCAAAGGTTGACTGGTAGAGAATGCTTCTGGCATTAAGTCCGCCTGTATACATTTTCATGTATATGAAGTTAAATAAATAAAATAAATAAATAAAGTGAGATAAAGCAATTAAAAATGTCACAGAAATTACAAATTAGACATTTTGCGCAGTGTTGCGGGAAGTCGATGGATGCAGGTGGCTCAGAACCGAGCCTCGTGGCAATCTTTGGGGGAGGTCTATGTTCAGCAGTGGACTCGTGATAGGCTGAAATGAGAATGATAATGATACTTTAAGTTGCAAGTTAAACCTCTAACATATGTCTATTATAAAAGAGAAGTTATGTAAAAATATTTATAACAAAACAAAAACATATTTATTGTAGTAATTCTACATTTCAATACAATATGCTCCATTGTAAACACGACATATAGCCTTAATTGCGAACAGTTGAAGCGAATATCAATAAAATTATTTCCGAATGAAATTTTGATATCCGCTTAAAACATAATTAATAAACGATTCAATTTTACAATATTTTAAATTATTTTTAAATGTTGTAATATTATGCTTATCCATCCACCACCTGATGCACCTGACCAGCCAACAAACCAGACTGGCTATCGAATAATGGCTGAAATCCCAACCGAATTTACCAAACTTAAATTCCCACACACTAATTATTACAGTGAGTAGCATTACTAGTGTGAAGGTAATTATTTATTTATTTTATAACTTATGTACACACAAGTAAATCTGGATAAAAAATTAAATAGGATAGCAGGAAATGGTCTATACAAAGGTACTGCTTATATCTTTAAGAAATTTCTTCTAGCAGACCTGCGACAAGAGAATAGTTAATGGTAGATTGAAGAATTGGTAGAAAAACTTAAACATATATATATGCAAAACGTTCTATATAAATCTACATACACCTACTTATACATAAATTCCCTAAATTTTTATAAATATGTACATAAAACAATAGTACCAATGATTCATACTGCCGTATGACGTATATCTTTGACTGTGTTCTTAAAAACAGAAATAGTTTTGCTGTCACGTGTATTTGGTGGGAGAGAATTCCACAGTCTAACTGCATACACAGAGAATGAGTGGAAATATGAGGGTAGTGGTATATCTACCTATACTACAATCTGATGTGATGTGATATGTTCAATAATTCGTCAAGTACCGGCAATTGTGTGATATCTGCACTTCACTATCTCGGCCGGGGTAGTACCACGGCCTCGCAGAATACCGGCGCGAAGTAGAGGCATCTTGTGCTTCTGCGTTTCGTTCAGTAAGCGAGGTAACCGGAGGCCCGCCCTCCCCCCCTCCCCATCCCCCTCTACATCCTCCCTTCCAATTCCCAAGTATCCTTAAAGGCCAGTACCGCACTTGCAGCACCCTGGTGTAACAGATGTACGTGGGCGACGGTAATCACTTACCATCAGGTGAGGCGCTTGCTCTTTTATCCCCTATATCATAAAAAGAAAGTCGATCATCGAATTCGGGTACATAATATTTTATAGCAGAAAGAACGCATCTCAAAGCCGCAAACTGTGCGGTGCGTTTCAACTCAGATATTACGTAAAACTTGTTTAATTACTACTATTTAATTTTTAATTGAACAAAGTTATTCATCTTAACATTTCACCAAATATGTGATGTTAACGGTGATGATATCGCAGTATGATATCGGTGTAAGAACCTTTCCAGCTACCCCCCTTTCTTGCCATGACTGTCGTAAAAGGTGTACTATGGGATAAGACTTGAAAATTGCAAAAGCTAGCGATAGATATTTTCGTACGTGGTAGAGCCAAGCCTTGCAGAATACCGGCGTTAAGTAAGTTAAGTCGAGGCATCTTTTGCTTCTGTGTTTCGTTCAGATAACCGAAGACCTTTCTCCTTTCCCTTTCGGTCTCTCTCCCCAAATATCTTCCAAGGCTAACAACGCATCCGCAGCTCCTCTGGTGTTGCAGATGTACGAGAGCGTCGGAATCACTAGTTATCACTTGATTGTTATTTTACCGTTTTATGGCAGGTTGAAACTAATTAAAAATAATTAATACATTTCTTTTTAAAAATCTAAAATTTATTAAAATGAATTTATAACGAAAAAGCATGAAATGAATAGGTATCAGTAATAATAAACATTATTTTTGTATTATTGGCTTAAAGCTTTAAATAAAAAATAAAAACCAAATCTTTATTATCATTCCCTTAATCCACTTTCAGTGCAAAAAATATTTTAAATTAAAGCTTGATCGATCCAACCGATACCTCCAGTGCGAAATAATTCAATTTTTTTCCTTTGTCCCTGTAATTTCATTCAAAAGTGCTATTACTGTGGTAATATTTTCCTTTGTTTTACATTCCATCGAATATTTCTTCTTGTTAAAAATTTTGTTATCGCAGTGTTAAAATAATTTTTTTTAATTATTATTCATCTTCGAATTCGTTTATTTTAAAAGAAATATAAATCAGTAGTTTTCATTTTTATGTTTTCGCGGTATTTGCAAAAAAAAATATAACTTGATTTTTTGATTCTTTTAAAAGAAAAATATAGTCCCAGTTTTGATCGTATTGGTTTTTTTTTCTATTAGATTGTAGTGAAAAACAAGCTAACAGCCCACCTGATGCTAAGTCCCTACTGCAGACTCCGGACATCTGCAGACAACTTCAATCGAAGAAACTAACAGATGAGGTTATCTCTCCTGTGGACTGAGATGGAATGCCTTACAGCCCGTAAATGTACTGACTCTCTATCCCTCTCAAATCGCATACACAACAGTAGAGGCACTGCTGTTCAGTGCCAGAAATGGTTATGAGGGTGGTCCCTATACCAGGCCTTTAGGTAGAGAAGAATTCTCTCATCTAGTAAATTTTTTATTTTTATTAAAACAAGTTTAGCGTAGTGAGTGCTTGGTGGACCTTTGCATGCCTAAGTGCAGGTGCACAATTATAAACCCCGACTCGTGACGTCAGCACCATCTAAGGTACTAGACGTCTGGAACTGCGATTCCCAATCCGCTTACCGCGGTTGACCATTATGGCAAAACCTTCCAATAAAAGAGTCCCATGTCCATCTGTGTACTGTTCACTCCAAGATATTAGAAAACCTCAACTTTGTGCTGATATGTGAAACCTGATAAATATAAAACTGCGCAACGAAATATTTTTTTTTTTTAAAACAAAAGGCTACATTATCTTTCCCTTTAATCCAGGCATTAATACAAAACCAGTTTTTTAACGTATAATAAAAGAATAATTGCTTCAGCCGACCATTACGATACTTTCAGAAATAAATTCAAAGCCTTTTGTTCACAATTTGAGGTGTGGACTGTTCAAACACTTTTCTTTGTTGTAAATTCCTTTTCTTTGTTATTGCTTAAGGGTTATTTATGGTTTATTCGTATAGTAATATTTTCTCTTTTTTTTGCCTAAATTTCTGTAACTTTAAGTGTGATGACTTAGTCACTATAATAGGTTGCAAAACATTTAACCTACCCTCTTAGACCTTGGCTGACCACATACCTACACTAATCATTATTTATGACGGTGGATTGTGAGTAAAAAAATATTGTATAAAGCAGGAATATAAGACTTTTTTACTAGATATCATTCGCATGGCACTCATATTTGTTATAGGCTAAAGTATCAAAGAAAAACACAAAAAAAAACAAATATGTTCATGTTCTCTTTATTTAAGTGTCAATGAAACAGTCATTTCAAATTATCTAGTTATCAAATTCATGTTTAGCAATATAAACATAAGGTTACATTTAATTTAAACGTTGTTTGAATGTAAAAGTTTAAACACTGCCAATCCCAAGTTTTACGTGGGTGTGAGGTGCTAACACGTACCAATCACGGAAGGGGTTGACTGGTTATGTCGGGATCAACGTTTAAAATATCGGACCGACTAAAATCCCCACGATAGATGTGCTGTTGGTCCGGTGGCCTTGACAGCTTCAGCGGTAGAGACTCGCGAGCAGGCGAGTGTCTACCGGTTCGTCACTCTATCTTGTGGGTGGTAGTCCGACAAAGCGTTTGCCTGTACGTGGCTGCCACTCGAGAACCTTTCTTCCCCAAAGGTTTACGGAGGACCGCAAGTTAAGTAACTCAACTTAGGTAATTTAAAAAGAACATTTCACAAGTGTCATGTTCCTTTTAAGATACTTAGATCTATCAAGCCACACCATCAGTTGAGCCCTTTTTCGTAGCCGCGTTTTTCGTTTTCGTAACCGAACTTGAGAGCATGCGGGCAGTTTTCGATGGGAGTATTAAATATTTCGTGTTGACTATTTTGGACGCTGTTCCCCAGTTTAGACCTTAGATTTTAGGTTTAACATATTTGATCGGTCATCTGACAGATTCTGTCATTATCCTTAATAAACTTTTGCTAGACCTATGATATGAACGTAGTATACTGTAGTTTCATGGAGCGCGAATGACCTGGGTTCGATCCCCGATGACGGCACCACTAAAATTGTCAATAGCAATTTTAAGTGCTGTATTTACCACGTGCTTAGCAGTGAAGGAAAACACCGTGAGAAATAATAATCCGCACTGGAGCAGCGTGGCGGGCCCTTCGCGACTCCTAGACCCTCTCCGATACTTTTATTTGAGAAGGAAGACTTTGCCCACCTGTGGGCACTTACAGGCTGCTACTTTACTTTTATGATATGAAATGCGGTGGCAGATACTTCGACGCCGCCATCTCACAACCTTATATTGTGCACAGTGTGTACTACAACTTAACTTCACAACGAATCTGTACCATAATCCCAATACGGTTATAAAATCTATGCGTGCGATTATAAAGTCTAATCTGCTTACCCTATGCAGATGGTTAGGTAAAAGCTTTAACAGAAACAAAGCAGCATTGCCTAAGCTCTGCCCCATTTTTTGCCTTAATAGGCTAAAACGTTATCTGGATGACGAAATAAGACATCAGATGTGTCTACACTGTTTCTAACCGAGATATGAACTCGATAACTATTGAAATCGAGTTGTAACGAAAAAAAATCGATTTAGAAAAAGTGTACAATGAATGGTAATTTATTAGCTGGTAGGATCCTTCTCTACCTAGGAGCGGTTTGGGTAGATACCACCCTCTTCCCTGTTTCTGCCACTGAGCCCGTTTAATTACAGGCTTTGTGGTATACCATCTTACCACAGAGGTGATCTCGTATCTGTAAGCTTCTGCGATTGAAGTTGTTTGGACCTCATGGGCTTCAGAAGCCACTTACTACCAGTAGGACTTTTAGTTAATTTGTCACTCCAAACGAATAACAAAAAATTAGGCACTTTCAAGATTTGGAAGCGCTTTTTCGTAACAGGGTTCATCTTTTGCTACTTCTCCTGAACATATACATACAGATTTTTGACTTTTAGACTGCTTCTGAACTAATGAACGTTCAAAAAACAAGTCGCTACCTATGATTTGAGTAACAAATCTTAGATACACATGCAAGTGTTGCGATAGATTTGGCGTAGTTAGCTTACATACTTAAAAGGGGGGTAACAGCATAAACGTGCATGCGGCTCTCCTAATGGTAAGGGATTACCGATGTACATCATTGCCCACGTCTACAATATTAGAGGAGCTGCTGGTGCGTTTCCGGCCTTAAAGGATTCATGCTTCACCCGCTTAGCTAACTTACCGAAAGGAATGGTACTACCCCGGTCGAGCTGGCCCATTCGAGCAGAGCATAATTCTAAACATTTCGAAACAGTTATATAATTTGGAAGCATTATTTTCCACGACCACCTACTGATACGTATTTATCTTACCTTAACATTTACAGACTGTAAAGAGTCCACTGAAAGACGTACACCTCACCCATAATGGGGGTTCACCACAATCGCCACGTACGCCAAGAGGATTGCTGATCGCAGTACCAGAAACCCCACACCCCAGACACTACTGTCCGTCACCGCCGATGCCACATACCATACGTATTTAAATTCGGTTGTCAATTTCCTTTTTGGAAGCCAACATATGTACATATATATCCTATTGTACACAACTAAACAATGACAGAAAGAGATGGAATTACTTCTGAGAGTAACATGGGCTAATGAAATATTGTTGTAAACAATATAAATATCATTTAAACATTGTTTGTCAGTCCTATTTCCTAAACTGTAGGCCGTAACATAAATAAGTCCTCGACCGACTAAGACCATCGTGACCCCTCTACATTAAAGAAAACTGTTTACGGAATCGACCTGGAGAATAAATTAAAGCCTGCTGTTGGATGAACTCAACGACAGAACGATTCATTTGAATACAAAAGGCTAAATTGCGGCTTTTTGTTTGCGAAAAATCGAGTTGGAACATTCGTTTTCTTTTTTACCCTTTTTTATGATCGTGTCATATTTAAAAAAAAATTAACATGGGCACTGGATCATTTCCACCTGGAGTAACCTGGGTAAAACTTATTTAATTAGATTCTTTGAAATTGAATTTCGTGTTTTCTTTTTATAGGAATGGCGGCAAACGAGCGAGCGTTTTACCTGATGGTAAGTGATTACCGTCGCCCACGTACATCTGCAACACCAGAGGTGCTGTAGGTGCGTTGCTGGCCTTTAAGGGTATTTGGGTGATGGGAGGGAGGAGAAAGCCTCCGGTTAACTCACTCACCGAACGAAACGCAGAAGCATAAGGTGCCTCTACTTCACGCCGGTATTCTGCGTGGCCGTGGTACCAACCTGGTCGAGCCTACCCATTCGAGCAGTAGCAAAAGCCGCCGCTTGCCTCTACCACGTTAAGATTATTATATTAAGTTTCTTTTACGTGGTAAAGTTTTTTTTTTTTTTTATAGAAGAAGGGGGCAAACGAGCGTGCGGCTCACCTGATGGTAAGTGATCACCGACGCCCACGAACATCCACAACACCAGAGGAGCTACAGATGCGCTGCCGGCCTTTAAGGAAGGAATATGCTCTTTTCTTGAAGGTCCCTAAGTCGTAACTATTCGGAAATACTGCTGGCGACAGCTGATTCCACAAAGTCGAAGTGCGTGGCAGAAAACTTCGATTAAAACGCACTGTGGTGGAATGCCAACCATCTAGTCTAGCGGCGGCTTATGTTGCTGCTCGAATGGGTCATTTAGACCAGGATAATACCACGGCTTTGCAGAATGTTACCGTGAAGTGGAAGCATCTTGTGCTTCTGCGTTTCGTTTCGGTGAGTCAGGTTACTTGAAGCTCCCTGTCGGCTAATCCTCCCTTTCCCTAAATATCCTTAAATGCCGGCAACGCACCTGCAGCAACAGCTGCAGGTGCGTTGCCGGTAGAATTGCAAATGTTGCGTTTTGCAATGAACGAAACGCTCTATTTCACGCCGGTAGTCTGCGAGGTCGGGTCGAACCGGCCCATTTGAGCACCTATAAAAGCCGCCGCTTGGCTTTACTACGTACGAAGAATCTTATGTGAAAATATAAATGAACATAAAACATCTTTATTTAGGTTTTTGATTTCACATCTCACTATACAAAACGCGATGGCATTATACCGCGTAAAATATAACTCTACAGCTTCGTAGACCGTATTTCCTTTTACAGCGTATATGTTCACCTTGAAAATCTTTTCAATATTCCGCAATGTCCTAATTTGTGATTTGTCGTACTAGAAACGTTCCAATTTAGACGATGTGCTCCATCGGACCGGTCTGAATATTTCAGATTTAGCATATTTGAGATATTGATATTGATATTTTATACTATATACTATATATGATTGATACTGGCATTTCTTCTAGACGACTTTTGCAAAACATATGCCTGCTGTCTTCTACGCCGCCACCAGAAGCATTTATATTAAGTATCACAGTGGATATGCTGCTGCTTGACTTTATAACGAATCAATGTTACAATCCCAATATGGTTACAAAATCCAAGATTGAAATGACATCATTAAACCATATTAGTCACGCTAATCAGATGTCTTGGCAAAGTCTTGTGCAAAAACAAAGCAGGACTGAGTAACTGCTACCTTAGGATCTAACGCCATCTGCGTGACGTGACATAATAGATATTTATTCCCATATAATTCTAAGAAAGGAAATCCACAGTAAAAGAAATCCAACAATGTCCTAGGTACAGGACCGCTGCTTATGGCAATCTAGATTGTTGACTGTAATCATGAAAATGATGAAATATTTGAATGACGCGTAATAGAAAGTACAAGAACGCAAGCCGTCACTAAAATTCATTGAAATGACGTTGATTACGTAGATAACAACTTACTCGTGACCCGTTAACTTCAACAAAACTGAATACGAAATGAACCCGAAGAATAAATTACAGCCTATTGTTCCACGAACGCAACTACAGAGCAATTCATTTGAATGCAAAAGGCTGAAGCGACGCTTTATGTTTGTTTGAAGCAAATTGGTACAGACGTATCTTGTGTTCGTTGTCGTCTCCTATAACCTTTCAATATTTATAGGTATTAAAGTAAAACTACCATACCGTGGCTTTTACAACATGAATATTAATGTGGCGCAGTCCGTACAAAATTGTTTAACGCAAACTGTCAATAAGCCGCTCAATTCTCTACAGCCTGATAATCTTCACGCAACTCGTAATTCAATTGCTGGTTTGATAGTTTTTGTATATTGGGGACAAAGAAATTTTTATATTCACGTTTTTATTATGATCGACCAGCACATGTCTAAGAGAGAAATCATCTAAGTTTACGTATGCATTGTGTATATATATAGTTATATAAGGAAGTACGTTTAGTGTGTAATGTGTTTTATATAATGAACAACTATAATTGCATGTATGTCTAAGTACCGTCATATATAAGTATTGTATCGTAGTATAATATTCGAATATAAATATTTTTGTGCACCCTTTTACATTTTCTCTGTTCAATCTAATGGTAGACTGGTAGAGAATGCCTCTTGGAATTAAGTCCGCCTTTTTGTTCTGTAATGTGCAAATAAAGTTTAAATAAATAAATAAATAAGAAATGTGACGTGTTAACTCTGGAGTGGGTAGAGGTGGAGTCGAACATGTTGGAGGCTCGACTCGGAAGAGGCTCGCGATGATGCCGCAGCGCTGCGCCGCAATCTCGCCTTCATCAGCGCGACCGACGGACAAACATATGAACAATAAATATATGAACTTGTTATAAGCTAATAAAATTAATAAGAAAAAAAAAACATTTGTATATATCAAACAATCTATACAAGCTAATGCCAAGAATTAAGTAAAATAAACTCTGAGCAAACGGAAGTTTTTAACAAAATATAATTAATTAAACCTCACATGAAAAAAAAACACATTTTAGTCTATAACAGCTATGCGTGGCAGCAGTGTTGGAGAATGCAGCGATTCGAGGGTAATAGTATCAAAATTGTATCATCTTTTAACCGATTTAATTTGCACATTTTTTATTATTTTATTGGAAACAGATTTTTTTTAAGCATTTTCGCCTGATATTTAAGCAAACATCTCTAGCCTTGTGCTTCATCTCCACTTACCACAAGTAGGATTCTAATCATGCTCTAGTTTAAATGAGGCAGGAGACTTCTCAGGTCACGAACTCGTCAGGTCGGTGGTTCCTTTTCCAACCTTTTCCTTTGACACGAGGCTCTGATGAGCGATTGGTGGCGGAATATTCGTCCGAATTTGCCAAAACCAAATGGCGTCACTCAAGGCGTTCTACATTCTCGAACCTGCTGAGTAGAGACAAACCTTCCAAGGTGTTTTCTTTGTAGTAGTGGACTACAATAGACTGATGTATTAAGGGCACACTTAAAGTGCTGTTAAATAAATCCTAAAGTAAGCTTTTAAATTTGCGTGTATGTATACATGGTTCAGAGATAATGTGAAAGCTCTCTCTGCGCTTATTTAAATCGCTTGATCGTAATGATAAAATGTGGCGAGCTTTCATGGAACATATAAAATATTTGCACACTCTGTTGGATGCGGTAGAATATAGCAAAGCAATCGATAACGCAACATCTGTAACTTACTCTAGAGATGAGGAAAACCTGTGGTCAGCTGTGGACTTGTGACAGGCAGAAATGTTAATGATGATAATATAACTAGTACCTAGAAGTTATTATTATCTACGTGTACCTAATCTATACAAATATCTAAATAAATATGTATGCATGATGTGGTATCCATGTTTGGATGGATTAAACTTTAAACGTATGGAAGCGAGAGCTGAGTATGGCAAGGAGAGCGTTAAGAAGTATGATTGATGTGAAGATAACTGACAGGGTTTGGAAATAATGTGATCAGAGAGTGTTATGGCGTGAAAGATGTAGTGACACGAATTGAGAAAGGGATGCTGAGCTAGTTTGGAAATGCGGAGAGGATGAATGAAAGTAGGTTGACGAAACGAAATATATGAGGCGAGTGTAAATGGCAGAGTCGGGAGAGGAAGACCTCGGCGAACATTTCACGATCAAATCGGAGATGTTCTGGAAAAAGGCCAGGTTAGGAGTACTCTAAACCAACAAGCATGCATGCGAAGATTGATGAAAGTGGAATAAGCGAAAGACGTACCTCAGGACCGTAGCAAGTGGAAGGAGATAGTCTCTGCCTACCCCGTTGGGAACAAGGCGTGAATATATACATACATACATACATTAACTTAAAAGCTATTTCACGAATTTTCAAGGAATGTTTCACGTTCCATTTGATTCCAAGAAATACTATAGACTATGTTTTTACCTACTTAATATATTATTAAGTTCGGGTTAATTCAATCGGGTTTAAATGATTGATTCTACCCATGATAGATTTCTTCTCTGCCAAGGAGTCGTCAACCACATTCTTACCTATTTCTTAAACGAGTAAGCAGCGGCTTTAGCTGCTGCTCGAATGGGCCGGCTCGACCGGGTTGGTACCACAAGCTCGCAGAATACCGGCGTGAAGTAGTGTAGAGGCATCACATGCTTCTGCGTTTCGTTCGGTGAATGAGGTATCCGGATGCCCACTCCCCCTCCCCATTCCCCTCCTCTTCCCTCCCATCTCCTCCTCACCCCTTCCCCGTCCCCTTCCCATCCCCTACACAACCCCAACCCATTCCCTCCCCATCCCCTGCCCTACCCATCCCCCTATCCTTCCCCTACCCTCCCCCTACCCTCCCCCAACTCCTACACCACCCTCCACAACCCCTCCCCATCTCCTCACCATCCCCTTAGCTAGCCATCCCCATCCTCATCTACCCTTCCGTCTCCCGAATATCTTTAAAGGCCAGCAACGCACCTGCAGCGCCTCTGGTGTTGCAGAAGTACGTGGGCGACGGTAATCACATACTATAAAGTGAAACGCTTGCTCGTTTGCCGCCTTTCCCACAAAAAAAATACCTACTTCCACTCCCAAACAGCATTACAACTACAATTAGAAAGATATAGAGAGCCAATATAATTACGGACTGTGTCATCTATGTGTCTCCATCTTAGTTCTCAGTGGTGATAAAGTATCTGTGACCTTCTGGTCACTTTACACAGATACTTTGACTTTTGACTTCTGGAGGTCTTTGCAGGTGTTAATGTGCTCCAGTTTCCACTTACCATCAGGTGGCTACAAGCTAACAGCTTGTTTTTCACCTCATACCAATTTAAAAAACGAACAATTACAACGAAATTTGGCAGATATAAAGCCATGACATACGTTAAAGGATACTTTTTATCTCAATTAAGAGTTCTTTTGGGACGAAATTGGTGACCATGCGGACGAAGCCGCGGGATATTCAATAAAACCTTTTCAAAAAGTTTTTTTAGTGAGGCACTTACTGGGATTCCATTGTATAAACGTGAATATTGCCTTGTTAGTGATTGTATGGGACCATAACTGTCTTTGTAAGTATATCGTCGTAGATATCACACCCAAAAGTGTACATATGCCTCTTTCAATGTGATGATTGGCTTTAATATTAAACTATCTTTTTTTTCTTTCTCATCGCCAAACCACTAAATACGTTTTATTTTCAATAACGAAGTAAAAGTGACTATCATTTTATTAAATCCTTTTCCCTGACTACATCATCCCGATATTAAAATGGCACCCATTAGCGAAGCATTTATGTGTAAAACTAAATAATATTACGCTAGTTTGACCCTAAATAAAAGCAAGCTCATTGTTTACGACAAGGGACGTTTTGACATAAACAGTTCGCCTCTCATTTCCTGACCGCGACGCTAAAGTTTTACTATTTAAAGGTTGTGTGACCTTCGTCTATGCATACCCTTTCTTCTAACCGCCGAACGATTTCCTTTGTATATGTTATTTCTTACAATATACATTAAAATTTCTGTATTTAAGAAAAGAGTCAAAGACCACTATATGTCATTGGCAGTATGAATTATTGCTACTATTCAATTATGTGTATAGAACGTGTACATGTGTACATTTATATAGAACGTACGCATATATGTACGGTTTCTTTTTTTTTTTGTAATGTACGCGCACATTTTCTGCTGGCAGAAATTTCTTAAGAAATAAGAAATAAGCAGTATGTACAGACCATTTCTTCCTATCATATTTCTTTCTTTTCGTTTTCCTTGTGTACATAAATGAATAAATAAAATAAAATAAATACATTAAAAGTTATAAAGTTGCCTGGAGATGAAGAAAAATAAGAGAGACATCGTCTCGATTTGTAGACCTTGAAAGAGGCCTTTTTTTAAAAATCGGGAAATACCTAACTAATACACGCCTCCGCGGAGGCAAGGGTGGTTTAAGTTGGACTTACACTGACTTATACCCCAGGGTGTTCCGTTCCGATATCACGATAAGACCAATGGAACTCACGCACACATTTGCGTCCTCTTCAGCGCCGGCCACTCTAGGCAGTCCCTCTACCGGACAGAGATTTTCCTCTCCTTTTATCTCCCGGCAAAACGAATCGAAATACGGATGCGCCTTCCTGGATGGCCTCCAATCCCACATCGCCAACGGACCTAACTAGGGGCAGGCCTTTTCCAGCAGTGGACACTCATTGTTTGTAATAAATGACAATATAACCATAAAAAGAAAAAACTCCAAAGTTTCTTGCCGGTTCTTCTCTGTGAAGTTTGTTTTGAGAACCGGTGTAGATTTTGACTTTTATGGGACCTTTTAAGATGACTAAATTGAATAAGAAAAGTTTTGTCTTTGACTTTCAAATCAAATTCAAAATATTATCGAAAGTTGTCAACTGCACAGACTATTAGAAATAGACCGAAATGGAACAACACTGAGACAATTAATAGACGTAGAACTTAATTGTGAAATGGAAACAATTATTTTTAGTCTTTAAAGTACTCGTCCCGTGCGCCAATCCTATTCTATTAAATCTGTCGTTTTCACTTTTACTGCACGAAATGTCAACAGGCGCCATCTCTAGAAAATGTGTTCATTCGTTTACGTTTAATAGATGGTACATTTGAAAATAGTTCCTTAGACTACACATAGATGGCGCTTTGTAATAAAAAATAATGGTTTTAAAATATTGATAAATGTATTAAAGTTACTTCGAAAAATATAAATAAATTAAAATAAAACATTTTTATATGTAACAATTTTAACATTTCTATTTACTGTACCACAAGCTCGTTGGAGTAAGAGTAATATTTTTTTCTTTCATTCGGGAGTAGTCCATCAACCCGCGTTGGAGATCTTTGACGTTCTCTTCCAGGCTTAAAAACCTCAATTATTAGCCAGCACTAGGACATTTACAGGCTGCCTTAATTTTAGTAAACTCTATTTATTCTTTCTACTTCGTATTTTAATTATTACCAATATCACTTGTGCTCAAAATTAGACCTACTGTGTTTGTAAAGTATCGAAATTCAACTGTTTTTCCTATAATTAGATCCTTTCAACTAACTGGTTAAAGCGTTTTGTTTTTTTTTTTGAGCACGTCCATGGCACAGTACGTTTTGAAAAAGGTAAATTTAGATTCTCTTCTTTTATAATAAATACTTAATTTGTTTATGTATGTATTAAATGTGAATGTATAGTTTATTATACGTGAAATAAGTATGTAAGTATATTATAAAGATTATGAATTTGATATTGATTTAATTTACATTTCTTATTTATTTTAATTTTTGTACCTGCCAACAGGTATTGACTGGCAAATGCCAAAAGGCATTAAGTCCTCACCTTACCTTACCTTACCTTACTTAGTTTTGGGTGTTAACAATGAAGAGTAAATAAAATACTGAATTCTTTCGATGTTCACGTATTAAATATGATGATTTTATTGTAGGGTAGCATTTTTTAAGATAAGCCGTTACTAAAATAAAATATAAGGAGATCATTTTAACAATTTTATTTCAATATTTACATCAGAAAATATAAAAAAGTAATAATCACTGTTTATACATTTTTGCGTATAGCAGCATGAACATTTGGATATATTGTTCTGTAAAAAATCGTATCGGATCGATATATCGAAATACAAAATATATGAAATATTTTCTAAAATTAAACTTTAAAATAAATCGATCATATCACAATATAAATTCAGAAGGCTTTCCTCAATAGTGAACTTATCTTAAGATTTGTTATCGGGGAAAAAATTCTGAAAATATACAATATTTAATTTATATAAACTTCGCTGCATAATAATCAAATTATATTGTCCTGAATTTTGACATCTTTTCTACACACGGATTTTATATTTATTCGAATAGATACACAAAAGATGTAATTTATTGGACTACTATCATTACCTTTTGCATAACGCAAGTTACAATTTGTGTTCCTAAAATTAATTTATTTTTAAAGTATCCTTATGATCTAGCTTACAATGTTCCCTATTCATTAAAGTCTAAAATGCATAATTCATTCATAAAAAGTGTAAACGTTACATTAAAAAATATAGTAAGTTGATACTTATTAATAAATAGTTACAAGTCTTTTATGTTCTCTTATCTGCTCATAATCCACTCGGTTCATGTTAACATAATAATATTTTAAAGTAAAATATTGTTAATTTTCCATATAAAAAAAAATTACATCGAATCATTAGCAACTTCGAAAAAAATGAAAGTAAAGGCTCTATCCGACATGATTATTATGCCAGTAGAACAAGCATAGCGTACGTAACAGTTAAATGTGTTAATTTTTTAAAATGATTTGCATGTGTAATCTGTATACTTCGAATGACCTAGATCGTGTGGGTTGTGAAATGAAGCAAATAAATGAGTAGAAAAATCACTGAGTATCTATAATACTTTCGATTTATTGATTCTTAATGCAATTTATGCGATGTTTTAGCTCCATTTTTTACTGTGTCTTCCATACTACGTAAATATCTATTGAGGGAATCTGATGTGGTTTGTAATAAACTTAATCCGAGTCTGTATTTGAATTCGACCAAACGTTTTAGGAAACCGAAGAATCCGCCGTCTTGATTTAATGGAGGATATGTTATGACTTCAGGGCCGTAAGTAGGATTAGGAATGAAAGTTGATGTCAATGGTATTTTAGGTTCTGTTACAGGCGAAGGAGATGGAGGCATGGTTGAGGTAGTCTCTGATTTAAATTCAGTTGTTGTTTCAGTGTTCATATTCCTAATCTGTGTTGTTGTATCTGATTTTGGTAAATCATTATTAATCACCGGGCTGCTCTTCTCTGAAACCTCTACTGGCCTTCTAGTGAAAACTTCGAATATCTTAAATGTTTTTGTAGTTACATCTAATTCATTTATAAAGTCAGAGTCAGTTGTAGTCATGTCTTGTTTATTTTGGTCTAAAGGTAAAGTAGAAACGCTTTCAATAACACCATTCTTTAGTGTCGAAGTCGGTATATCAGTAGGGGATGACTCTTTTTCCGCATCAATAGGCACTGCATAGATTGGGAGAACATTTTTGTTTTCAGAGGTTTTTAGCACCACTTCATTTTCTTTTAACATTTCATATGTGCTGGAATCTTTTGCTGGAATAATTGGGATTTCATCTATTTCATTGCTTAAAAATACATCCTTGGTTTCTTTTTCAGCTTTTAGAATATCTTCAATAGACAAAACTATGTTTCTTCTCTTACGCAAATTATGTCGCTTCCTCATATTTCTAGGGCCGTGTTCTGGAACTACTGCAGGCGTAGCTGATTCTTCGCTAAATTCTTTAGGTACATTACCAACGACAAATTTATTGCTTGCCATTTCACTATTTGAATTGGAACCATCGCTATATTTGTCACCAGAATCTTCTGCCTCGTTATTAGATCCTAAATACATAGATGTTGGTGAATATGTGACCGGATTGATGGTTGTTTCGCTATGAAACTGGCCATCAAATGGATAAACTGGCTTGAAGTCTGACTCAACTGATGGTTTTACTCCATATACAACCGAATTGGCAGTGTCGCTTCCATAGGATGAAAATCCGGAAGAGCTTGCATGTGGAGCAGCATAAATAGGTTCCACAGCTGGATGTGGAGTGTATGGTGTCGATCCTTTATCGTATTTTATTTCTGTTGTATAAGCATGTCGCGTCTCGTACTGATGACGGTTATAATTTAATGGCTCAGGGTATACAGCACCATGGGCTATCCCAGTTTTTTGTTGAGCATAATGTACTTTATAGTGAGGTTCATAGCTTGATGAGTGTTGTACCTGACGGTACCTCAGGTCCTGATCTTTTTTTACAGGATACCGGTTCATATGGGGAGTTTGCGCTGCATAAGGATTGATTTTATGCTTTGCATGAGCTGGCATACCTGCGAGAACGGTTCCGAGCATTTCTTCTTCGGCTTGACCATTACCTTCGCTTCCATATTCCTCAGCGTTATGTTTGTAAATATCATCTTTTTTGTCGACTTCAAAGGTTCGCCTAACAGGAGTACTAAAAGGGTATAAGAAATAACTAGCAATTCCAACTAAACCTGCTAATCCAATGACACCTACACCTACAGTGGGCATAACTTCTCGAGAAAAGTAATTGTAGATCTGAGTTGTGATCGGTCCAGTATTAGCCGGTTTAGGTTGCTTAGAGGACTTGGTTTTATTAGCAATTTTTAGTTCAGTATCAGTGTTTTCGGGTTTAGGCTTACTTGTTTTTCGTTTCTTAGTTTTATTCTTCTTTCTGGTCGTTGTTCTTTTCGGCTTTTTGGTCGTTGTAACTGGTGTGCTAACTTCTATTTCTATTTCTTGTTCTTTTGGTTCCATTGCTAAAAGGGCTGACTCACTAACTGCTGGAGCACTTGTACTTACTTTCAATTTATTTTTGTTTTTCTTTTTGTTAGGCTTCGAAGTGACTTTAACTACTGGTGATAATGATGAACTAGGTGCCTTCGTGACAATTTCTTTTTTCGTTGTCGGCGCTTCTGTCGTGGTCACTAATGTTGTGCTTGTTGTAGTTGTTGTACGATGCACAGTGTTTTTATTCTTCTGAACATTTGATAAAACGGTATCCTTGATTTTGTTATACACATTTTCATTAATAGCGGAACCCCCTGCGACTAAATCAGATTTATTAGTACTAACAATTATAGGCCGTTTAGGAACTTTATTGGTTTGAGGTCTTTTAGTTTTATTTTTAGTGTTTGCAGGCTTTTGTTTTTTCTTCTGATCTTCGAATTTTGTAGCTTCTGTAGTTGACGATGAAATTTCTTTATTTACTGGATTGTTTAAAAGAATCCATGTTGAAATTCCTTCATTTGATGTAGATGATTCACTTGCAGCATCTGTAGCTAAATTTTCGGATTCTAATTCCTCCATGTTTACTGGTACTGCAATACCGGCATGAGAATTTTCCATCGGTTCATCTCCATCTTCATTTCTTGTTTTTATACGATGCTTTAGTTGATTTTTAAGTTTTGGTGGTATTCTTGTGTCAAATAAAATAGGAATTTCGATAGTTTCGTTGATCTTTTTGTGAATCGTTGAAGGTTGACCTGGGCCCGTTTTAATGGAATCTCCAATTACTGGCGTCTTGATCTTCACGTCTCTCGATGGGCTGGACTGTTCAGTGGACGACGGCGACGCTTGTTCGTTATTTTGATATCTGAAACAGATAAAATATAATAAGAACTATCTCAATAATGGTAAGATGATATCTAAGTTAATGAATAGGCAATATATGTATCATCCTATGATACATGTATACATGTATTAAACAAACATGCATATAATAGATATACTATGTATATATGTACTGAAGCAGCCGCCAGTACTGCTCTTCCGTTAGGGATCGTAAAAGTCATGGTTATGGATAATCCACCATTTTAATGTGACTTAATATTATTCCAATAATAATTATTTTCATAATTTCAACCTCTTAATTTCCCCCTGAGTATTTTTTCAACCTGTATAGGTAGACTGTCTATCTTGTTTAGGTGATATACGATTCAATACCATTTAAGCTTATGATATTGTAAACATCACAGCATCCTGTTGATAACAAAATAAAACCCATGTAAAATAGAGGTCAATAAACAAATTCAATTATTTCAAGAATACATAAATTTAAATATGTATAAAAATAAGCTCTCCCGATAGTATACCCAATAAAGGAGTGGTTAGATTCCTGAAATACTATAGTCAATGTTCAGAACCTACTAATGTTGCAAATGTGAAAGATTGTAAGTATTCTCTCCCCATTTCTTCCCATGGTTATTTTAAGAAACGACTTAGGGAAAAAACTCTGACAATTACCTTTCCTTACCTAAAAACATTCACAAAGAGCAGGGGCCGTATCCGCTATGCAAGAAACTATTTTTCACATTAATTCCGTTTGAAGTAATTCACGATACAATCATAGCCGAACATACTTTTCATGGTTTCGTTTATTGGTAACTATGTTTTGGATGAACGAAACCATGTTAAGAAATAACACATGAATTTTTCCAAGAAGGAATTCTTGTTGGAGCTCGCCATCTGCCACCAAAAGTGGGTTGCGTGAGCCGCTTTGGCGACTGTGAGTCGTACCTAATGGAAATGCATAATATTTGCCTATGGCTGTTAGTGATAGGCTTGAATGTCTTGAAACATGACATGTTTATTCGTTCTCTTAGTATCTTACGTCATTCTCTAACGCTACTCTCCCTGATCTTACTTTCTATGTTACTTTTATCAATATATTTATTGCAACATATTTCCGCAACTTCTATAAAAATGCCCAACTTGTACGGTACTATAAGATTAAAATATGTAGATATACACAACTTTAGTTTGTAATAAAAATCTTTTTTTTTTTATTTAGAAGAAGGGGGCAAACGAGCGTGCGGCTCACCTGATGGTAAGTGATCACCGACGCATACGAACATCCACAACACCAGAGTAGCTACAGATGCGCTGCCGACCTTTAAAATCTAAGCAAATCAACCCTGACTAATGAAAGACGTGGCGGTCAGGCGACGGATTGCTGCTTAATGTCCTGGGTACGAATCCAGGCACCATTTAAATTGTTAATTGCAAATTTAAATGAATTCATCACGCGCTCGACGGTGAAGGAAAACTCTGAGAAACGATAAAAATAAAATTTGAGGACTTCAACCGCCAAGCTCTAGAGGTTGAGAAGCCAGCATGGCTTTTATAGGTTGCTACTGTATCACTTTATTAACGAATGTGAATTTACACAGAAACAAAGGGCCAATTCATCTATGTATATATATTCACGCCTTGTTCCCAACGGGATAGGCAGAGACAATCTTCTTCGACTTGCTGCGGTCCAAACATACGTCTTTCGCTTCTCCCACTTTCATCATTCACGTCTCGTTCCCAACGGGTGCGAAAGGCAGACTTTTGAGAGCCGTTTGCTACGATGCATTCATCTACAGATGAATAAATAATGAGGAGTGGCTATAGTGTGGTGCAGCTCAGTCCAGGGCCCCTCTTTGGATACAGCGCCGAAAATTCAAAAATGCAATGGAGTCAGAAACGAATGACTCAAATCCTTTATTCCACACGACAGCCTCGAGGCCGGTTTATGAATGGAGAATGTATGAAAGTTTGCTTGTCCAATTAAACTCAGACCAGTGACAGGAAGGTCTATGGCGCTAGGTAAATAATCATCATGGCGATTTCCTCAAATTGTCCTTACTTATAAGATGTCAATGTTCACTAAGAAAAACTTTTTTTCTTTCCTAAGAGGTCCTTCTTAGTTGGTATCATCCTCTTACCTATTTATGTCGCAAATCACCTAAAAGCTATGACAACCGAGTGATGCTTCCGTATCAGTACACTCGAATTCGATCATGTATGTAGAATGTACGTACCAATGAGTTTTTCCAAAACTTATTTACGATTTGTATCGTTTGTCAAGATACTTACGACGGTGACAGGCTCACCGCTTGTCGTGTCTCAAATAATCTCTGGTGATAAGTGGGTTGGAAGGACCAAAATATCCCGACTTCTAACCAGCGTTAATTTTTTTTTAATCACCTAATTCGTAGCGCAACTATTGTAAATTTCCGGTTTAGAGGGTAAGGGGAGAGCCAATAAAATTAAAGGCTTAGACGCATTATATCTAAGGTCTTAACGGTATCAAGCATCTGTAGCCTTCGCCGTTTGAAGTTGGTTGCCGGTGTCTAAGGCAAGGAGTAACCATTTATCATCAGGTGGACTGTCAGCTTTGTTACTCTAATATATAAAAACATAGGTATTTGTCGATTGTTTTTAGGTCTATATTAAATGCTAATATGATGTATATTTGCTCTTAAACCCCTTCTACGGTACGCATTTCCAGACAGGGGTGGTGTTAATCATTTCCGACTTGTTCGCCGAGTGCAGGTGATATAAACATTTGGAAACAGTATATAATAGATAAATGATATTGTGCTAAGGACTAGTCTAACAGTATCGATATTGACTTTGATTTCGACATTGATTGATATCGATTTTTAATTTTTATAAAAAAATACATTTATTTACTGTACTTTAAGTTTTTTTTAACATTTTATTTACTAGTTTTAATCACGTGTATAACATTTATTGTTTCTAATATATGAAGACTTAATTAATTCATATATTCACGGACATTCTTTACTACCGCAGGCATTCTACGTCTTCAGATTAAGGAACAGAACAAGTTTCATTCTTCTCGAAGAAATGTTCAACAACATCCCAATGTCACTCTCTGGTGCATTAGTTATATCACGGTATAAGCCGCTACTTATAGAAGAATCTGTAGCGGGCCACTGTGGCTATCAGATCTTGAAAACCATCTAAGGCAACGGTAAGATATGCAAAGTATTTACAATGCAATCGCCACAGACTATGCCAGTTTGTGGCAATCACCAACCATCAGTCAATGGTGGCGATAACGCTGAATCGTCCATTCGGGAGAGTTCCCAATGAAATGTTTGGAAAGAAAGAAAACAAAAGTTTTTTTATTACCATACATCAAAACCTTATATATAACACACGATGAAAATTAATTAACGAAATGGGTTCATTGGGATGCAGCAACCAAACGGCATCCGATTCAGCATAATGGTATAATAGTGTTGCCACAACTATAGCATAGTTATTCTGTCGGATGCCGATAAACCAATTCGCGAAAAGTCGTCGAACTGTAATTTTATTTAGTATCTAAATATAAATTGCAAAAATATTCATAAGAACAAATAACATTAAAAAGACATCTTAATACAAAACAATTAAAAGAAAGTTATTATATTTGAGTTTGCATAGTCCGTGGACCTATTATATATACTAACAAAGCACATGTTTAAAATGAAGTAGAAGAAGAAGAATTTTAAAATGAATGACTTTCTTATAATAATACACAATGAAATGAAACAAAAATTATATTTTTCATCAAATTAATTTATTCTGAATCTTAAACTAAAATAAATAATTGTTAGATTAAGCTTATTACTATTATGTATAACCACAGATAATAAATACTAGCCATGTTCATGTAGCAGTCCAGAGTGGGGGTGGAGGATGGAGTATAAAATTTATTATATAATTTAGATACAAATTTGTGTGGATATCAAAATCTCGATTTTGCTTCGAGAAACTTATAAAATTCTAAATGTATTAAATAGTGTTAAATGTTTAAACTGTCACTATTGTGTGTGCGAAGTTGCGTAATATTTTTTGGTTAGTTAGGTTTTAAATCGATATTAATATTTGAAATTAAACTATTATTTACGGCTTTTATCGCGTTTCATTTTCGTTATTATATTCCCGACGTTTCAAGAGCTCTGTAGATGTCATATACAACTCGAGCTACCTTCAGCTCTTTAATTATTAATTTTGGTCCGATCTACATTAGTACTCAGAAGTGGCCAACATTTTGTGTAATACATGATGTAGCGGTTTGGTCACTATATCTAAAATTTGGACAAAGACTAACTTATATTTATTTAAGACGCGATTTTTTAAGTCTAATTGAATGATTTCTTGTATTTACGGGAACACTACACATTTGAAAACTATTATTTAAATAATAGTTTCATATCTACCATAATTAAAATTTATTTTATTATTTCATTTTACACAGAACACTGTAAAGTTTTTTTTTTATTTCCTCTGATTTATTACTTTATTTCGATGCGATAAATCAGGTCTACAAATGAGAATTATTATCGCAAGCCAAGTCGTTATCACAGACGGACACTTTTTTTTTTCATGGAAAAGGTGGCAAATGAGCAAGCGGTCCACCCGATGGTAAGTAATTACCGTCGCCCACGTACACCTTGCAACACCAGAGGTGCAGCAGGTGTGTACTTTAAGGGTACTTGGGAGATGGGTTGGGAGAAGACGGGGAGAGGTCCTCCGGTTATCTCACTCACCGAACGAAACGTAGAAGTACAATATGCCTCTACTTCACGTCGGTATTCTGCGAGGCCGTGGTACCAAGCCGGTTAGACGAATACATGAGATTGAAATTGAGATCATTCTAAAAAACGCGCAGAAACACAGTAAAGGTTAAAGGTTACAGAAGTTTTTTACATAGCAGTTTCGCCCGTATGTACGTCACAACGTCACAAGCCACTCAAAGTACATATTAGTAAGGAACTCGCGTGTGTAGAAATTATTTCATGGCTTTTCTCTATCTCCTCGATGTCCATTAGCACTTAGAACTAAATAAATTCGAATTTTTGAGCTTATTATGTCTTAAATTTTACAATGAGTAATAAGTTTTTTTTTTGTAGTTGTAGGTATATCCCGACTTTCATGGTTCACCTGTTTACACTTCATTATTCTGCTGCTGATGGTTATAGAAGAACGTGTAGATAATGTTACTTTAGTTTCTCATATCTATACATTTCCCTCATAAAGAGTTGAATCAGCAACAAGTTGTTGTCAGCTTCCTTGTTTATAATAATCAATCAATTTGAGTTGTGAAGTCAAAAGTTTACAAAATGTCATTAAAACTTATCTACGCTAAGCTTTTTAGAAGAAGAAATTTATTTGAATATTTCTTAGTAATGTTATATCATAAATTGAGTATTTATCAATGATTAAGTTTTTACTCTATGAAGCATTGAAGCGTAGAGACCGAAGCTATTTTTTCTTTTTGATTATTTTCTGGTTGGAATGCAAATCATGTGTATTTAAGGACGGAGAGTGGTCTCCAAACTAAATCAAACATACATTGGCATAACTAGGATTTTTCCTAGGCTTTTTTTTTTCACTATGACGTGTCGTACGAAATTTTAGTGAATTAATTGAAGCCACAAAAATACATATCTGGACTCTGATCTCCTTAGTATCGGATTGTATATAAAGCTGTGAGAGCAAATTTTTTAATTTCTGTTTCTATAATATCGAGGTAAGAAGCGAATAGAAGAGAACTGTCAGGACAGCCTGAATGACATTCATATGAAGAATGCCAACCGATTCTACCGATGAAGTTCATCCATCTGGTTAGATTGATTCCAATTACTAAAACAAATGGTTCAGGCATTTTCTTACAGACCATATTCTAATAATATATCTCCAGTATTGCTAACCCTTGATAAACATTACAATCATACGCGCAATTTAGAAATGTTGGAATAAGTCTTCTAAAATAATGTCACCATTATCAGATCTGTACACACAAACTTCAACAGTTACAAAATACTTCCATGGGTGCTTTTAAGAGTCACTTCTGTGATGACCCGAAAGTTTCTGTTGGATTCTGAAAGATCACTTACATGCGAATGCCATATAAGGATTCATATCGAGTGTGCAATATAGACAACGAAATTATAGTAAGGCCTATATAGCGTAAACAAATGAATAAGGAACACGATGTTTATTAGATTTTCTACAGATATGTTTTTTACGATAAATTAAACTTAAAAAATAAAACTAGGGGCCCAATGTCTCTCTATCTATCGTCTCCCCTATAATCTTCAGTTTGCAAGAGCAACAATTTACAAATACCTTAAAATTTATAAATGTTCACTATTGCTATATTTTCCTATGCTAGCTAGGGTGAAACATATATGATTGTAATGGATCGGCTATTTGGATTTAATCATTTAGAATCGATTTTTTGGGATGAGCATCGGGTTTTTTGGCCGTGGTGATATTTTTGATACTTCTTTCGATAGAAAGTGCTTTTTCATATTGCTTGTCAATATTTCTTAGTATGATGAGCATCGGGTTTTTTGGGAGAAGCCGTGGTGATATTTTTGATACTTCTTGTGTGTGTTTTGTGTGTGTAGTGCTTTTTCATATTGACAAGCTATTCGAAACTTTTTAGAGCATTGTTTTCAAATATGTTTGCAATATTGTATTACTTTTATGAACTAATCAAAAATATTTTATTGTTTTTATAAACAATACGACGTTACGTTATCGTAACAGCAGATGTTGAGATTACAAATCTCTTAAAGGTGTACAATATTCTGAAAGTGATCTAAATACTCAATATTAATCCTGCTCAAAATCTAAATAATATCAATATTATTTAATGGATGATATCCATGTCTCTCGTTTCCTTCTTTTATTTGTACGTTTATTTGAAGTAAAACTTCGTTTATTGCTATTCAGTTTTTGTGTTAAACTTTTAATCCACTCTTTAAGCCTATAAAACATTGTTGGCTTTATAGATTCTTCGTTATCATAATTAAAGACTTTACCAACTTTATGCATAATCGGTGACCAGTTCCTATTATCACTAGAAGGATTTTGCCATCTTCTATTATCACCTTCCCAAAACAACTGTGGTGGTTGTACTTGAGCAACTTTAGGTGCTTCTCTGGCATAACTTAATGCTAATGGAGCAAACAGTGCGGCTATCCCGGAAGTCCCAGCAAAAAGTAAGGCTATAGGCGCTAATATAAAAGAAATGACACCAAAACTTAACGGGTTTATTGCCGCTAACCAATTAAAAGCACTCAAAGCCGGTTTAAAAAAGTCTATAATTGATGAAAAACTGAATACATCATCGTCGTTTGGACGGTCAGGTCTAGAAATGGCGGATAGTGCACTGCTGGAAGAAGTGTAGCTTTCTGGTTCTGCTGACTCTTGGTCTACAGTATTAGCGTTATAGTTCGTTAATACATTACCTTCAATAGAAGCACTTTCAGTTTCCTCTTCACTATCGGCAGACTCATTATACTCATTATTACTATCATTTGATTCGGATTCGTCCATTAACGGTATACCGAAAGCATCATCAAAGGAATTATCATTATCTTCTTCAGATTCTATTACCACGTTTTTGTTCACTACGTTAGTGTTAACAGCAATGTTTAGGTCAGGACATGCCACTTTAGCTTGGCCTTGGAAAGTATTGTTTAAAGTCATATATATGGTTGGACAGTCATCGGGTGAAGCATTGTATTCTTCCGGCCTTATTACAATTCGGTCTGTATATGCGGATGTTGGTTGGAAAGTTGTAGCCTCATAATCATTGACAGGATATTGAGGAAAATTGTTGACTATATTATGATAATTGTAATGGTCTTTTATCGGATTGGTTACCCTAACAGGTCTTCGCGTAGTTGTAGTGGGACGTATACTCTCAAAATTTTGCTGAGGCCATCGTGGTGGATATCCCACATTTGTAATAATGGGTGTTGGTGATGGTGTAGCAAATACATAAGTAGGTGTAGTTGGGGCATAGGGATAACTGTTCGCCGCATGAATATTATTAGGATAAATTGTGTATTCATCAGGTTGATGCGGCCTTGGTTTATAGTAAACTTTCTTTGTTAGTTTAGGATGATCGTCTTTAGATAGCTTAAATACGTCACTACTAATATCTTCCCCACTAGCGTATTTTGAATTGTCGTTTATTTTATCGCCTCCTGAATTAGCGATTTCGCTATTGAAATCTAAATCTTCATATTTAGTTTTGTCAGTCCATTTTGTAATAACTTTTCGAATTTTAGGTTTGTTCTTTTTTGCATATATATTGTTTGTATTAATTTGACTTTGTTCGCCGTGATGTGCGTTTTTTGTAGAAGAAAAAGCCCTACTGGTCCTGTTTATTTTATTTTTACGTTCATCTCTTAAGATACGATGGTTGTCTCTAATTAAGCGGTCTGTTCTTGGAGTTATATTTTCCTTGTTTATGTGAGAGTCTAAAGTTTTATGGGGATTTGTAATTAATAAATTATTTTGGTTTACATTTGGTTTCAAGATATTTTTTTCGTTTGATGGATTTCTAAATTTACCGAATCGAGATTTATTAGCAAAACTTATGTCTAGAGGTAATACAAATGTGCTTAAAGTAAAATTACTTCTAAATCTATACCTTTGAGAATTTTCTGTTGATCTGTCTGGAGCACTATGTAGTGTGGAACTGACAACACTTAATGAAAGTTCATCTTGAGGTCGCGAAATAACCATTGGATACAAAATAAATAATGTTAAAACTAATGTCCACTTTGGATACACACTTTTACGACGCGTCATGGTGAACGTTGCGTATGCTACCTGAAAAGAAAAGAAACAATAATTAGAATTCGATTCAAATTTACTACTCTACTACTCATTCAATCATTATCATCGCTAGTAAATAGTTTTTTTTTTAAAGAATACTACTAATATTATTACTGTATGTAGAGAAGTTCACGATAATAGTCGAATGCCGCGCTCAGATCTGCGACGTCATGTTTCTCAGTCCGCACCCCCGGTGAGGGACAGGGACAGGGAAAGGGGACAAATGAGTAAGCGGCTCATTTGACGGTAAGTGATTACCGTCGCCCACGTACATTTGCAACACCATAGGAGCTGCAGGTGTGTTGCCGGCCTTTAGGAATATATGGGGAGCGAGTAGGGGAGAGGAGGAGTGGGTCCGGTTACCTCACTCATTGAACGTGACGCACAAACACGAGATGTCTGCACTTCACGCCGGTATTCTGCGAGGTCGTGGTTCGACTACCCCGGTCGAGCCAACTCATTCGAGCAGCGGCTAAAACTGCTGCTTGGTTCTACTAATGTTTTTGCTGTGAGATACCGGTCTAACCGAAGTTACTTACGTACTATAAATACCCATGATCAATAGTAGACTAAGAAGAAATGCTAGATTATAAATCATTCAAAAGTGTAGAAAATGTATTAATCTGTTTATGTAAATATCTGATTACCGAAATCAACAAGAAACCGGGAAAATCCGTTAACTAATAAGACGTAAAGCGAACGGACCGTTAGAAATGTAGATTGACCAGCTTTTAATCATGAAAGGAGTTGAAAAGGTATATTTAATAAGCGAAAAATGGTGCGAATTTTTTATTTAAATAACGATAGAAAAACATCCAGTACTATTGTGAATTGGGTTAAAATCAAAATTAAAGTAGAGAAATCGAAATTACAAGGCAGGCTTGTGAATAGCATCGCTTAGTAATTTAAGATCAGCATTATCTTTATTGATCTCAGTTCCTTGTCATTTAAAATCAAAACCAGTTTCCGAACGGTATTTCGATGACACAGATTAAGTATATACTTACATGTGAATAGACAAGATTATAATGGAATAAGCTTATGCTCTTACTAACCAATATTTTGTTTTTGGTTTAAATCTTTGTTTGACTATTATATATAACGTAATAAAGCGATAACAGAATCAATTAATAACGTAAATTAAAGTATATTGCTTAGTAATGTGAGATATAAGAACTTCATGGAGACTTTGAAGTTTGCCTTAAAATGGACAACGAAATGAATGTTTAGCTTATTTCGAAATAGAGTTCATTGTCTGCAAAACCACAATACCTACGCAATGCAATGGATACAAAGGAAATTCAAATTAAATATTTACACACATTCCCTGATTCATTTAAAAAGGAATATCATAATGCCTCCACTACCTATTTGTGGTTTGCTGACTAATAAAAAACAAACTTTTATTCATTGAATCAGCAAGAACTCTTGGATGATTCAAAATGGTTTTTTAAACATAATTATGTACTGAAGCTTCTCAATTCTTTTTTTGTGTAACCAAAACATTGGCTGTAGCTTAATTGGGGTTAACAACTTAAACAATAAAAGTAATTGTAATACATAGGATCCGACTTTGAATCATCAAAGAAGACTTTCGTGATCTAAATTAAGGTCATAATGTATTTTTTAGATAGATAGTTGATTCACCATCTGCCGTATACCATAAGATTTTCATGACCTCTCCCTCGGTCGCCACCTGCGACACCTATGGAGAGAAAAGGGATGGCAGATTCCTACGCCACTATCATACGGCATTCTATTCATCAAATTTGAACATTACGTAAACTTTTACATAAAGTTACAGACGAGTAGGCAGAGACTATGGACTTTAATTTCGCAAATTCCTCACAAAAAAACACATCGCTCTCGTCTCTTTCACATTATTTAAATAAAATTTCATAGAATTACACAGTTCAAACAATAATAGATGTTAATGTACCTAATAAGTATGTTCCATGTCCTCTTATATGAATCATTTTAAACATATTGAACAATATTTTTATAACGGAAAGAAATTTAAAAACGAAATTATTCTATGAATTTAATCCACTGTTGTTGTCGCGTGCGGACTGAGATTGAGGTGAATGACCGGGCGGCCATGACCGACGCAACTGGCTCATATTATTTATACTCAGCATTACTGACCTCTATTAGAGAAACAGGCTTTTTGGCTTCGGTTAGACCGTTACAGAGACCTGAATGTGTGCCACTGGGGTTTTGGACGCTCCTTTTAATTGTATTTATATGTTATATAAATAATTGGTGGCAGATGAATTTAACCTACTCAAATGATGTCTTGTATTTAAAGATATACTACACATTTGAAAAGTAATTGTTTACGGATTTTACGGTGGTTAATTTTTGTTTTTATATTCCCGACATTTCGAGTGCTTTATAGTAGCCGTGGTCATGGGGAGTTAGAAAGGACTGAGGTGTTAGAAGTCCAGATGTCATTGTCAACTCGGGTCAACCTTCACTACCTTCAGCTCAGTCCTCCCGAAAACTAAACGCGATAAAATCCGTAACTAATAGTTTAATTTCAAATTAACCTACACAATTTTTATTTTAATCTCGTAGCCTTGTTTGTTCTCGATCTCGTATTAAAAACGACTTGTTTCTTATAAATAAGGACTCTCTTTTACGGATTACCGAGCACCAAAGTTAACTATAAAGCTTAGGCACGTTACATATTATGAGCAGCGTCTACGGTTAGGTTTTCTCACGATTTAAAAAAAAAAAAGCTATCAGAATGCAAGCAATCAATTTACAAAATACAAATCTAGATTTCGAAAGTTCCACCAATTTCCTGTGACACATAAATAAATTAGCTTTGAAATTAAGTTCTACAATTTCTGCTAATAAAAAGATTAGAGATCTGACTAATGAATCAATAGCTAAATTAGTCTACTTTGCTTACTTCCACAGTATTATGTCCCATGATGAATTACAGTTGGGATCTGCAGCCGGATTGGAAACATGATTAATTTGTCATAGGTATGCGATGCGGACAATCTATGGCTTGGGGTCTCGCGACCTTTTCAAGGAGGCTAATACTCTGACAGTTCCGTCGTTGGTCATCGAACAACCAGACGTTCGACAATGCGCCATCCATTTATGGTTGACATTCCCACAGTCCGCACCAAGCGTTTCGCTTCGACCTACATCATTCGGATGGCTAAGGAGTGGAATTCTCTGCCAGCACTGTTTTTCTATTATTTTGTTTTATTTCAAAAGGGGCAATCGAGCATACGACTCACCTGATGGTAAGTGATTACCGTCGCCCACCTACATCTGCAACACCAGACGAGCTGCATGTGCGTTGCCGGCTATTATTATTTATTATTAACACCGAGGGTGTTTCCCGAAAGCTATAATCGGGGGGTGTTCAAGTCGAGAGTGCAGAGTCCTTACAGACAAGCGTGCTACATCTTTGATCGTTTTAACGCTTAACGTGAGATAGCTGTCAAACGTAAGAAAACGTGAAAATATTAAGTACGTACGGAAAAACATAAATTTATTTAATAGAAAACGGACTGTTTCCTGTCAAAGGGGACGAGGCAATACGGAATTCTATTCTGAGCATAAAATTTTACAATAAAATCACTGAAAATATTGTGCAACAATCTGACTTAAATTTAAAAAAAAATCGTTAAGGATGTTATAAAATAAATTATTTCAGAATCCTTAATATTAACGACAATCATATGTGGAAATAACTCCTTCTGCCCACTTGCAAGTCCCCTTGCTACTGATATACACGTATTTTTAATTATTAATGTGTATTCATTATATTATGAAATATAAAAAAAGAGTTGTGGTAGCCTAGTGGTCAGGGCGCTCACTTTAGTGTAGTAGTGTAGAGCGTGAGTAACCTGGGTTCGATCCCCGGAGCCGGCACCACTAAAATTGATAAAAGAAATATTTTAAGTGCTGTATATACCACGTGCTCAGCGGTGAAGGAAAACATCGTGAGGAAACCTGCATGTCTGAGAGATAATAATTATTATTTCGAGGATATGTGAAGCCCGTCAACCCGCACTGGAGCAGCGTGGCGGGTCCTCTCCGACTCTTAAACATTACAAGTATTTGAGAAGGAGGCCTTTGCCCAGCTGTGGGCACTTACAGGCTATTATTTTACTTTTGTTAAAAAAATACCCCAGTGTTCCCGGCCGATCCCGTAAAAATACTATGTTTTAATGTTTTCATGCCTTTGTGTGTACATAAATAAATTAATTAAAAAAAGGTCTTGATATAGTTGAAATAATGTATAAATGTGACCGATGCAGGCTTTTTATGATGGTTTATTCTTATGTAAAAGAGAACTAAAGCCAATTTTAAATATGGTCGCTCAATATCTTTCTTTTTCTCTTCTTTAACAGTATTCAAATATTACTAAGCCTGAGTAATATTTTTTTCAAGTTACAAACGTAATTTTTGACGAAGCAATGTGCAAAACTGACGCACAGTTTTGCACATTGCTTCGTTCCATTTCATGTTACTATGTCGCGTAGATATAATAACTCTTTATTGCATATAGTAAACAGTTATTCTACTACTGTTGTCGATAGAAGTTTCTAGAAACATTCCAAAGAATATTCTAACGAATAACGTCTTGTTAACTCTTACATCTTCGAATGTCAAAAGAAATAATGTTTTATAAATTACCAATCAATGTTAACAAAAGTCTTTGATAGATAAATAAGGGTGGCTGTAAACTGGTTGAAAAATAAGCTTATTTTCTTCAGTAATATTCAATATCGTTTCGGGAATATTCTGAAATATTAGATAATAAAAAGACGATCGAAATACTGGACTTTATAAGGAGCAGTGGAGCGCGCTGAGGGTACTTCAGTGGTGCTATTCTGAAGTAAGTGAAAGAGGAAGATCACGAATAAAAGGAAGAGAAAAAGAAAAAAAGTAGAGGAAAAAGAAGAAACGACAGAGGATTGGTTACTATCGGGAAGATCCGTGGAACATCACCTGAGAGGAACAGCGCATCAAGAAGAAACGGCACCCTTTGTAAAGTAGAAGTTAAAGAAACAGATCCTTTTATTCCATCCTCGCAACCGGTAGCTCGTAACAATATATCAGATGGACATACGGACAGAAAATAGAATTAAATTTATAGTGGATGTATTTTTGCTTTACATGTGTGAAATCAACTAACAACGAATCGATTATACGCTACCGCTTATAACTCAGCACTGTCACTCGCGCGAGACTATAATGTTAATCGTGGAATTGCAGACGCGCATCGGAATGCGTTCTCGTTTCTACCTCGTCATCTGCGCTCCTATTCTAACAGTTCTCATTGATTATTAACTTCACTACACAAATACGAACTTTAATGTTGAGTACTTTAACTTATGTAGTGTATTACTGTGCTCGAATTTTTCAGCCGGGATTATTGAATGCTTCAGCTCTTCTAAGTTACAGCTAAAATTCCCACTTATAAACTGAAATGTCATAGAATAACCTTCGGAGGGTATTGACATAAAAAAATAAACGATTCAGTCTTCACTTTCCCGAACTCGATGTGTAACTTCAATGCGATAAGATCAAAGGAAGACCCAGAAGCAGTGTCACTGATACAGGACAGTCGTATAGTATAATTTGTGTAGGTAGGGATTCGAACACACGTATCTGTTATCTATCTATTCTTGGTTATCGAGCATGCTAGAGCCAAGCGGCGGATTTAGCTGGTGCTCGAATGGGCCGGCTCGACCGGATGGATACCACGGCCTCGCAGAATACCGGCGTGAAGTAGAGGCATCTTGTGCTTCTGCGTTTCGTTCGGTGAGTGAGGTAACTGGAGGCCCACATCCCCTCCCTATTCCTCTCCTCTTCCCTCCCATCTCACAAATATCCTTAAAGACCGGCAACGCACCTATGGTTCTATGGTGTTGCAGATGTATGTGGGCGACGGTGAGCACTTACCATCAGGTGAACCGCTTGCTCGTTTGCCGTCTCTTCCATAAAAAAAAATCAGACTGTTTATTATCAGAGAACAGTGGACTATGTCCTCTTCTCTATCGATTTCTCTCTTTCTCTCTGTCTCCATCGCCCCTTCAAATTGTTTAGCGATTGCATTATCAGATGCCTCGCAATTCCGATGTCTCTACCAGACATCCCGCCAACGTTCTGTACATTCGTAGGTCAGACATTTTTGAACTGGATTAATTCGTCGTTCGGATGCCCAGAGAATTTCTGGACTTTCCTCTCAGTCGACTATTGACTAAACAAATTAGAAATAATGTTTATGTAATAATTCCAAGTATTTAAGCGAAACCATTAATTTTATTCCGTTGAATCTGAATTTGATCCGATCAGACCAAAATTAATAATTATAAGTAGCTCGGGTTTCAACATCGGGTCGTCTAACAACATAGAGGACTGGTGCTGTTAATGCATTCGAAACGTCGGAAACATAAAAACAAAAATTTTCATAATAAAACGCCAGACCACGATAGTCGAGTGGTTCGTAATCTCCGAATAAGCAGATCCCCTCTGTAAAAAGCTTGTTTTTAGTTTCTTAATCTTATGTACAATTTCTATCGTTGACCTGTATATTAAGACAGGCTATCTAATAGCCTCATAACCTGCCACGTTTTTGTAAATAATCTCTGGCTTGATGAGTGGGTTGAAACAGTTAAAATTCTAGAATTCAAACCCAGTATTGTATATACATAACCTATAAGTTGTTAGAGCTTCTTTTATTTTTGTTATATCAAGTAGCATTACGTGTGGCAATAACCTCTTCCTGTTATTCATATTGTACTTCACTCTTAAGTACAGTTAGCACGATATAAACGTGTCACACTTGACTTGTGACACTTGTGGGTAATATTTAATGAACACTTGCAGGGCACGCGTCGGTGCAATACTGTTGTTACAAACGCCGCGGAAACACTTTCCACTTTATGTCACTTTATGGTTGATGTGTTACATGCAATGTATCAAACACGCACTTGTTCTGATGTTAAAATAGGTAGTTCAAATTAAGGACTGCTTACTACGCAGCTAAGTTAGGGTCCTGTCTATTAAATCGTGGTCCAGGTGAATCCTGAACCACACGTTTATGTTCGGTTCGTAATTCAGTAATATATTCTATTCAATATTGGTACCTAAGTCTGATACTGCTTTCGTATGTTCTATTAATCTGTAGTGTATAGTATTTATACTGGGTCTCTATACCTTTCGAACCGGAACACAACAGTGGTAAAACTTTCGATTAGCGGTTGTTCCTACCAAGAGGACTCATAAGCAAACAAGTGTGCCGGCATAGCAATTTTAAGTGCGTTATTTATCACGTGCTCGGTGGTGAAGGAAAACATCGTGTAGTAAAAATCTTACTGAAAACCAACCCGCACTGGAGTAGAGTAGCGTAGTGGGCCCAAAATCCTCTCAAAAATATTTGAGAGAAGGAGGCTTTTTCCCAGCAGTGGGCACTTACAGGCTGGTACTTTTACAGGTCAATAACGGCCTTGCCTTGCGGTTGGTGGCTTCCCAAGACCGGAGCCTACAATAATGCTTTGGCATAAGCCGGTAGTCAACAAACTGACTAGGGAAAGTGCATCCAAAAATCATAATCAAAATAAACCCTAATTAATTATTCATTATTATTTCTTTCTTTTTTTAATCACCCTGTGACGTGTGAACAGTTGTCAAATATATTGGTGTATCTAATATTGTGTTATATAGGCTGTCATTATAACAACGTCTTGCTGTAATTTTACATGCTTGACATGTTATAGGAGTTTCCTCATAACGTTAGCGCATGTTTCACCATGGAATTTCACATATAAAGTACTACGATTTGGCGGTTCAGTCCCTGGGCCATGGGTTGGTCCTGGTCCGAAACCTTTACTGGATTCTGATATGATTAAGGATTAATATCTACAAAGATTATTTATATAAAGGACTATTTAAATAAAAGTTCCGGTTTCTTTTAAACCTAATTGATATTAATAACAAAATTAAAAATGTTTTCTTTGCTATCTTCTTCTTCTTCCTCGTCAGTCTATTTAAGTGCAATGTTGAAAAAACGCATCTCCAGGACATTGCCAGCAAAAGCAAGCCACTTCTTCTTTGGAGGGTTTGGCTCTATGCTCTCACACTAATGATGCCCTCAATCACTGGTCTGTTAGATGTGGATTCGGTAAAATCGGATGGATGGATAGGTGCAGGTGATATTGGCATTTAGAAAGAAAAAGATGGTACTTTGTAGAGGCCATTTCTTTCTATCATATTTCTTTTTCTGTTTTACTTGTGTGTACATAAATAACTAATTATAAAAAATGGAATATTCCCTCTCACACGCTATCTTTCTCTCTCCCTTTTGTCGCTCTATTTACGCTCAATAAGATGCTAATTAAGAAGATAATTTGTTTTTAGCACCTCCATCATAGTGGTGAGGAAAATTAACACAACAATATTATCGTACGCTCGTAGAGTCTAAAAGAGCTTTCACATCGACGCCCAAGCCGCTGCAGTTTTATATACAAAAGAAAAAACCCTCACGGCCGTATATCCAATACTGGAGTGTTGACAGATCTAGAGATTTCTAGTCCTTTCAAACAATTTTTCACTAGAACTTATTTGGGACAACGTGGCCGGAATCTGCAGCAGTCGTAGTGTTAAAGCCATCGATTGTATTTATGACATTTCCTTTAATCGTCTCTTACGACACTCACGTTTTTTTTGTTATTATTGTACTTGGGTAACAAACGAGCTAACACCCCTTGAACACACCCCAAACAACTTCAATCGAAGGAAGTTACAGATTCGTTATCAGCCCTGTGTCTGAATGTGACGTAATGCCGCGCACACTGAAATGATATTGACACATTGTCCCTCACAAACCGGAACGCAACAGTGGTTGCGCCTAGTAAGTCTACTATAAAAAGTTGTGCAATTTTTCTCTTTAAACTTTGATTTAAAATTAAACCAGCAAGATGATTAAAACTGTATTTACAAACATAAAAAGAATTTTATGGCGAACGACATATTTGATCCCAAATAAATCAAGGAGAGATAAAGAGCTTCGTGGAGTGTCTGCTTATGAGTCACCTTTTATCTCTCCATGGGTATCATCAGTCGTCTTAAGGAAACGCTATGATAAATCTCGTGATGAGATTGCGGCGAAATCTGAAATACTGGAACCATTGCATTAACGGAGTCTCTGCGAGGCATATGAAAGGGGAATTATCGTATATCTATATATCTGCGATCGTAGGGGATATAACAAATCTTTCTTATAGTAAGGGCCGGCTACGAACTGTTAGAGAGATAGAGGGGCTAGTAGTATTGCCTAACAATTCCTTGTTTTCCTTTAACTTTAGTTCATTAAAATTGTACGTTAGTCTAAAGCAGGTCTCGAGGGTTAGATACTAAATCTCTATGATTTGATTGTTACATGAGGTGGTATTCGTTTTAGAAACATTGATATTCAGTATCCTCGTCATATTACACTTTAACGTTTACTACCGTAACTTCCATGGTAAGTACAGAGATCTGTTTCAATTTGATGTTATCCCAGACACCAGTTTAACGGGTCGCGTAGATTAGTCTAGTTTGCACGCGAATAATATTCGATTATATACGACCTAATCTGTCAATCCATCACGAAACCGATAGCTGTTATGATTACCATCAGTCACGTAATAGGCCACCAGAATCACACCACAGTGATAACCAATGAACTATGCGTTCGTTTAACAATACATCGGATAGGCAAGCATTCTTTTAACCCATCCAAACGTGAAAGGTCTTCACAACGTTCACTTTCCACATAACAAGGGTGGCATCGGTTTTAAAGTATAACTGTGCCGCTTTGTCTGTACTCATTAGAGTACCGTTGCCCGTCGAATTGTGCTGGTATTTGGCACAACGCGCCTTAAACGAATGCTTTTTATAAACCGACACATCGAACAAAAGGATTGGCAGTGTGGTTGGCTTCACGTGTTGTTTTCAATTGACTTTGGAATCTGGTTTTATTTACGACAGAGCGATATTCTGTGCGACTGTTCAGAATTACAGAATTATTCACTTTTATATGACCAAAGATTCCGGATAAGACGTCTAACGTGGGGTTACATTTTCAGATTTGAAAATTTACTCCCTGTTGCGTAAGAGTCGACTGATATTTTAGATTCAGCTCATCAATCAATCAGATGTTTTCTGTTTAGGAATTCATACTGTAGTACACCTGTTAATTTCGTTGTTGTTGTTGAACTTTAAGTAATATAGTACATCTAGCAAGAAATACCTATGGCTTATGCAATATTCCCCGAAATCCGCGTGATTCGGGGAATGTTGCTTTTAAAATCACTTTTTGTGAAATGAAGATTTGATGTACAAGACATAGTTTCATTCACTCAGTAGGTATAATTTTGTGGAGAAGCAGAAACTAGTGATCCTGTTCCCCATTAAAAGGCTGTGGGATTTGGGTGCGATATGCTTGGATGGATTGGAAAAATTTTCCGCCATGAGTCGATCGCCAGAGTCCTGTCCGTTATATGAAAGAGAGTACGAGTATATTTAAGACTTCTGGGGCCGGGAGGAGGCGTCTAGGTGACTTTTATTTATTTATTTATAATATCCTGATTTATATTTTTTTTTATCAAATCTGCCTCCGTTTTATAATAATGTCTCTTTCATCATGTTATTCACCCTAACCTTAAAGCTACCAGTTAAGTTCGTTGTTTCGTTGTTGTTGAACTTTAAGTAACAGTGTTCGATGCAACCGTGATGAAATACGACACAGAATCTTTACTAGCTGTTATACAACACGAAGATTCAGCATCTTATATAATTTTAATGTCAGCAAGATTTTAGGATCACGTTCACGTACCTACGTGTGTTATTTTCCGCTTAACCATATACACAGGTGGTCAGAAATCGGTGAATGGCTGGTCATTTGTAATAGTTATTTCCTCATAGTTCATTTTGTAAATTCGCATATACCGTTGTTGTAAATGGGCATAGAATATAACGACAAATCGAACGGTCTTCTGCTATACTTCTTTCCCCTCTCCGGTACGCGAGGGTGTGTCGAGCTTGGTCATAAGGGAGCTCTGATAGTTGCCTTGTTATAAACCTTTAACCTATGAAATATAAAACTATCATGACCCATATATACTTGACACTTGAACTACGGTTTGTTCTACAAAAAAAATATATCTGATCGATGAGTGATTGTACGTTAATATTACTTTAGGACGTCTTTATACACATAATCGATGGTGCGTCTGTTAGTGATCGTGTAACTTCAGACCGACCTGACTGACTGAGGTCACATTCACACAATGTGGGTATTTGTTTTGTCCAGACGATTGACATATATATTATATCCATTCCTTTTCCTCCGTTTCATAAAATATCGTTAATATTCTTCAAAAATTAGGTATAATCGACTAAGAAACAATGTCAAGGGATACCTATAGGAAACTTAGTTTTTACTTCGGTATATAATGGAGAAAGCACAAGGCTCGCGCCGAATGCGAGGAATGTCAACACCGCTAGGATGGAATCCTATCGGGAGCTTCGACAGTCGGTTGTGTAAAGCGAGACGGAAAATGTTCCCTTTTCATGCGAGATATATCATTCTGTCTCTTTTTCGTTATGTTATTTCAATATGGAGGGTAAGGGTGAATTTATTTTTATACCCATTGGTGACGTCGTACGTTTTTTATCTTAATGAATATCCATACAAATAACACACATATTTTTTCCTTCAAAAAAGAGAAGGTTTTATCAATTATATTGAATGTGTTTTTGTATATTTGTTAGGCGATATTTTCTCCGACTGGGAGCTGATTTTGACAATTTTGAATTTAACTTATATACCCATACGCAACTCGATTTATTTATATCCCACCTCACTCCCACAATGAAGACCTATCTAACGACACCTCACATATTGAAAACCGTCAAGCGGTTCAGATTACAGAGCGTTCTAAAGAAATAGGCGTACATGCATATTACCCACCTTTCTGGGGCAGTCGGGTAATAAAGTTGCTGACTAAGCACTAAGAATTCGCAGAGAAAGGTGACCTTAATGTCTGGAAGTATCGGGGAGCGACACCAGTGCATAGGACCCATAGAGGTAGCGATTGCGCTGAGGCGGCCACTTTCACCGACAACTGTTATTGTTTGTTTAAGTTATTTGCGATAACTTCATTATTCGTAAGGCTAATGTATTGCGAAATTCGGGTCTTTCGGTCAAATATGTGTATGTGTATACCTGGGTTTATTCGCTTTGACAATGCTCTTCACAGTTTTTATCAGATAGAATTTCACTAGGTGGTATCACTCCTTCTCTGTTTGGGTAGATACCAATTTCTGACGTCGATCAGCAGGGTAGCACAACAGTTGTGTACCAGTTTGAGAGGTAAAGAGAGCCAGTATAAAGAGAGCACAGGCTGTGAGCCATTCCATTTGTTTAGTTTAAACGAGCCGTAAAAGTTAAAAAATCAGGCTACTACTGAATTCACCATGAGCTCGGAGGACAAGGAACACATTGTGCACATGTCTGATGAGTAAAGAAAAGCATTTCAAGGACATGTGACGCCTATCCTAATACAAGTCTCCAATTATATTTGAAAATTACTTATGCCTTTGCTTTTAACAATAATTCTTTCAGACAGACAAGACATACATTTAAAAACATACCATAGGTATTGTTCTTATGTTATTTGTGCGCATTGAGTAAGGAAATAACTATTACTGAATTAACCAAAAATTTGCCAAATTTAATTACAAGTTTAATTAGTTGTAAATTATCTCGAAAACTACTGCTAAGCGGAATAACGGTTCGTTAAGAATTCTTACAGACGCATATATATTTATAATTATATATAATATATTATTTCAGGTTCTATTATAATTATAAATTAAAATATGATCCCGTAATGCTCTGTGGTCTGTTCACGCCTTGTTCCCAACGTGGTCGGCAGAGACAATATTCTTCCACTTCCTACGGTCCTGACATACGTCTTTCACTTCTCTCTTTCATCAATCATCGCATGCATACTCGTTGGTTTAGAGTACTCTTGACCTGGCCTTTTTTCAGAATGTCTCCGATTTGATCGTGAAATGTTCGCCTAGGTCTTCCTCTCCCGACTCTACAATTTACACTCGCCTCATATATTTGTTTTGTCAACCTACTTTCATTCATCCTCTCCAAATGTCCAAACCAGCTCAGCATCCCTTTCTCAATTCGTGTCTCCTTTAATAATAAATACTAAAAATGAGGTTAATACTCTAATTTTCAATGTTCGCGTATTAATATTAAAATGATACTCGACTCGAAAGTTATGAATTACAACCACCAACCGTCTATGTAGACGATAAAAATGTTAATTCTAAAGTTTTTTTAAATTTCATAACGAAAGATGTTAATGTTTCATACATATTGTTTCTTTTTTTTTTTCATTCGCGTAGAACAAATTTTTACAGAAGCTGTTAATTATTATTGAAAACAGATCCCTTATTTTCGCCAGCTTGGGGCGTGCAAATTTAACGAACAAGTTATTTTAATGAAATTATTGTTTTATCAGATTTAATCGTTTTATGAAAAGTGATAAAATTCATTCGCGTTAATAGTTTCGTTGCAAATGTGTTGTGTTCTCGTAAATACAATAAATGATTTATTGTTATTAATATTATAATGATTAGTTATTTTAATATTAAATAAAAAATATTTAATTATAAATATATCCAAAAAGCTCTAAAGAATTTTTATAATTATCTATGTTCGCGCATTAATCTAATGAAATGGTAATCGATCCGTAAAGCTTGAACTACAAACATAAACACTACTTCGAATGCGAATATTACGAATAAATGAAATATTAAATGATTGAAATATGAACCACGTTATCTAGATAAGCTCGACTCGTGATTTCTCCCAATGCTTGTGAGGGTTTTGAGGGGAGCCGAGAAGGGCTCGTTGCTCCAGTGCATTTTCCACGAATTCATAAAGTCGATTCGACCCCCATTCTTCTATATAAAGCAAGCCCCCCTGTCCACTAAGCTACCACGGCGCATTTCTACTTTATTCGGTAAATGTAATGTATAATACTGGTAACATGCAGTCTGTACATACGTAGTATGACGTCATACCTTATAGCTTTTGACTTAGTAACATAATTTTCTGAAACATTACTAAAATGTTCATACACTTTCAGATTTATAAAGTATACTAAGTCTAGGCCTTATGGTCTCACAAAGTAGATTTCATCGTTTCGATAGTGAATGTAAATACTGACAAACTAACAGTAGTTAATTATATAAAATCAACGCGTTCACAAAAATAAAATTGATGTAAATAAGTCTCGAAAAATATAGACATTTTCACCGATTACGGATAGTATAAACAAATAAGGCAAATCGTAAAAAATCTAAATTAATGCGCCCTTATATTCGATTAAAAGTATCTCCAGCGAAATCACTGACAAGAGAAGTATTTAATGTTGTACAGCTTATTTATCTTAAAAATCGAGAGGCCGTAGTACACGGGCTCTATTACATAGTAAAACTTACCGTTAACTTATAACTCGTCGGCCGCAGTACGTCAACTAAGCGTCGGTCCGGACCGCAGACCAGAGATCACAGCACACGAGCGTTGATCACCGCGTTTACGAGTGAACTGATGAGCCGGTCGGGGCAACGGTACATCGGTCTACTTCCTACTGTGTTTTCTTATGCACGCCTCTTTAAACGCAGCGTGACGATGACGTGAGGTGAACGGAACGTGGTGCTATTACGTTGTTCTCAATAACCTCCTAGAACTCTGTCCACCCCAATCGGAATTCGAGTTCACACGTAATTTTAAGGGGTCCTAATCTGGCCATAGAAAAGAATATGCCACCTCATATCGTCACGCGTTGTGATTAAATCTGAGAGAGGGAATGTGAATGCCTGGATATTTAGGCAGTTGCCTCTACCTGGAACATCTATTCGGTATAAGCCTCGTATCGATAATTACACAACGTAATTATCGATACGAGGCTTATATTCAATAACCTCCTAGAACTCTGTCCACCGTAATCGGAATTCGAATTCACTCGTAATTTTAAGGAGTTCTAATCTGGCCATAGAATAGAATTTTCCACCTCACTTTGTCCCGCGTTGTGATTAAAGTCAGCTGAATCTTCATAAGACATCTAATCAGTATGTGCCCCGCATTGTGCGATGGCGAATTGGACCGTAGGATTGTGTCCACCTGATGGTAAGTCGCTGTCCATGGGAGCCTGCAAAACCTTCAATCGAAGAAGGTTACAGATGCTTTGTCTCTCCTGAAGACTGACATTTCAAAGTGGAACACAACAGCTGCCACACAGCTGATTGTTGACAGAAATGGGTAAGAGACAAACCGGAGCAGAGTGGCGAACTCTACCCGGCGCCAAAACTGTCTCTCAAATATTTGTGAATATACCTTTTCCCAGCTGTGGGCATTAACAGGCTGCTGCTTTACTAAGAGTATACGTCAACACAAATGCATTCACTAGCTTTTGGCTTTACCGAATCCGAAACGCTTTTGTGATAAGACTTTGTAATGCAGCACATAGACAGTCAGATCAATTGTTTGTGTATTGAACAAATATTGGATAAGCTTGAGATTTTAAAGCAGACCCTCGTAGCTCAACAGTTAGGTGCGCTAATCGCTCAGCCACGCGGTCGTCGCAGAAAAAACTGATCATATTAATTTTTGCGTTGCGTATGTAGATTTGAATCGATAGGAATATGAAAGGAGGTCAAAATTATCTAATTTGGGTTTTTTTCTAGATTTTCTAGATAAAGTATATATTTTTTTCTAGATATAATGTTCCAATTAAAAAGGTTGTCTATACGTGGTAGAGCCAAACGGCAGCTTTTGCTGCTGCTCGAATGTGCCGGCTCGACCGGGCTGGTACCACGGCCTCGCAGAATACTGACGAGAAGTAGCGGCATCTTGTGCTTTCGTGTTTCGTTCGGTGAGTGAGGTAACCGAACTCCCACTCACCCTTCCTTTCATTCTATTTTTCTGTGAACTTCAAGTAATATGTTATTTCCCTGATAGTGTATAAAATATTGGTTCAGTAGATTCGAGATTCGAATTTAGCATTTTCTATTTTGGAAATTCTCTTTGCCACAGACATAAATGTAATAAGATATGAGTAAAACTAGAATATACTATATAATTATTTCACATAAAAAGGTTTGGGTACATTCCCGGCATGCATATAAAGAACATTAGAAATTTGTCTCAACGTTTTTTTCGGGATGCTTAAACAAGATTAATTATATTATATGTAGATATTTTCTCGTTATGTTTTATGTTATTATTAACAAAATTTTCTTTAGAATTAACGCAAAACTCCGTAAAACAATTCAAATAAATTTGTGATTCATACCATTAGAAATTTTACATTACTTTGTATTCTAATAACAATTCATTATGCATTTTACATTTTTAATTCATAATTTTAATCAAAATCAAAAATTTTAAATAGTACCTATTTACTTAATATTTTTACTATGCTATAAAGTACATTGATAAAGCGACATCTACAAGTACATTACGAAACTACAAGGAAAAAGGCATGGTTTTTTGTAATCTTGTATGAATAACATCGGCTAATGAGGATTTAGTATTTTAAACAAATCATAGATGGCGTGCTTCTATACTTTAAATTAATAACTCTATATTATTAAGTTTTGTTTTGCAATTGAAAATCGTTGCGACAAGTTAGAAATGAGTGAAAATGGACTTCCAAGATTCTCGAACTCCCACCGTGGGGTTTCTACAATATTATTATAATACTGACTGCAATAAGTACTGACTGAATATAATAAAGACGAAACTCTAAACTAAAACTAACTTAGTGCTTATGGCAAATCATCTTATCAGAGTGTGTTGCAGAGAGCTCGGAGCAGGGTGATGACGAAGAAGATCGCCAGAAACTGTCTTTCAAAGTCAAAGTCAAAAATATACTTATATCGCAAAAGGTTTTTTTTTATGGGAAAGCCGGCAAACGAGCAAGCGGTTCACGTGGTGGTAAGTGCTTACCGTCGCCCGCGTACATCAGAAACACCAGAGGTGTTGTAGGTGCGTTGCCAGTCTTTAGTGATATTTCAGCGATGAGAAGATGGGAGATGTGAGTCTCTGGTTACTTCACTCACCGAACGAAACGCAGAAGCACAGGATGCCTCTACTTCACGCCGGTATTCCGCGAGTCCGTGGTCCGTACCAATCCGGTCGGGCCGGCCCATTTGCACAGCAGAAAAAGCCGCCGCTCGGCTCTACAACGATAGACACATTGGGCTAACATAAGGTAAATAATATAGGTCACTAGCACAAATGCATTTGATCCTCTGAATGATGAATCATTTGACCTGCATAGAGGACTTGCAGGTTCGTTGCCGGCCTTTGCACTAGGAGCGTGAGTGGGAGTATGAGGAGGGGAGTGGGCCTCCGGTGACCTCACTCACAGAAGCACAAGATGCTTCTAATTCACGCCCGTTTCTGCGAGGCTGTGGTACTAACCCGGCCGAGCCGGTCCACTCCAGTAACAGCAAAAACCGCCACTTGGCTCTACCACGTAAAATAGCAATCATCGAGCTGGTTACACTGCCATCTGCCGGTGGCCATTGTGATCTTCAATGTTTACAAGATATTGTGCCGCATGTGTATGCGTATATATAAAATTCATATTTTTTTCCGTATTATTAGAATATTCAGATTCAGATAGTGTTAAGAGACACGTGAAAATTAATGAATGAATGAATGAAATACACTTTATTGTACACCAATAGCAAAAATAAGAAAAAAAAATAAAATAAAAAGAAACATAAAATACACAAAGGTACAATTGGCGGCCTTATCGCTTAGAAGCGATCTCTACCAGGCAACCACTTTGCAGAGGATATAATGACCAGTGAGCAAGGGTTAAGAGTGTACGCAAGTTACTAAGAAGTGAAAATATAGGTATATAGGTATATACACAAACATATACATATATACATATGCATATATACTATAACATATACTGATATATCTAAATAAATACACAATACATACCCACGTGATGTTATGTTACCCGATGTACTGAAAACTATTAATGTGTGCTAAACAAATATTGACACGTAGGATTCGAACACAGGCCTCGTAACTAAGTATTCAAGCACGCTAACTACTTAGTCACGCAGTTTTGTTATTTTTAGTGAAATTACAGATATATCTATGGAACGATTACAACTCCACAGCAACAATCAGACTAAGACATGGTATATAAAAATAACTGATAATAGACGAACAAATCATATTAAAACACCATGTCACAGCATGTTTTTTAAGCCAGCTACTATAAATGAAACGAAACAATTAATAGGATCGATAAATAACTCAAAGGCTGTTGAAATTCTCAAAAGTCAAATATATAGAAGAAAGTTGACAAACGGCATTTCACCAACAATCGCCAAAGATTACAAATTAAAAAAAAAAAAAGCGAGTGCCTCAAAGACAGCACACAAACCGAGTATTAACAACATACTTAGGAGATTTACTCATTAGCATGCCGACCACAAACATCAAACGTGCCGCTACCACACAACGACCGACAGAGACGTCCAGTTAAAGAAGTTCTTGCTTTGTAAACACATCACATAAGTTCGCGATGGTGTACAATAAGACAGACAACTCACAATCTCTCAAGAAAGCGCGTTGAATCAACCGCAGGCGGCGATCAGGCTTACCTCATTGGATGGAGCGATATTAGCGGTTCGATTTTCCACTATGCAACGCCGGCTTAAGGTAGCACATATAAGACTAAAGCGGAGCGGGAAAAGATATTTGTTTTAAAGAACTATGTAGCGATTCGCGAGATGTGTTATAGTCCATAGTGTTATGAGAATACTGTCACCAATGCTCCATTAAGTCTTTTTAACTCTCACGACAAATCAAGAGAAATAATGTTTTGTAAATAGATAGGTAATATATAAAATACTAGTTGAAATATAAACCAATATAAAAAATATGGTTTCGGGAATATTCTGAAATATAACAACAATAAAATGATGATCAAAATTCGGTTCTATATAAGGATATAATGAGGACAGCTTAATGGTGAGTTTCGATGAGTGGAGGTGGAATACTAGGTAGCAAAGGAAGAAATTAAGGAGGAAAAAGACAAGAAGTGAAGGCAGGAAAGTAGAAGATCACGCGCGGGGGATAGCGCGTCGGAGAAGAAACTCTGCACGCTTTGTAAGTGGTCAAATAAATAGTAGTTTAAGACACCGGCCTTTTACTCCAATCCCGCAACCCGCAGCTCAAGTAACAATACCAAAAAAACATTTGTGTTCTCTTTTATTTTAAATATGCCTGATAAATTAAAATAATTCCTTCTAAATTCTTAAAGAAGCCTAGTTATGAAGGTGTACTATGATGAGATACAATATATTGAGATGACGATATGTGACAATCAATCTCGTTCTGCCCCATTAACCCCTGAAACCCCTGGCTGCCGAAAAGGAAACACAAAATATTTCCTTTTTTTTTAAATACAGAGAATTTTTCTTGATGAATGCTACGATAGTTTACATAAATAAATTGCACATGAATAAACAATCAAACCTGGAAAAATTTACAGCTGATAGATTTCTTTGCTGCAGGTGCTTAAGAGTCGTACAGGTTGGTACCACACTCCTATCCTTTTCCACCGCTGACTAGCAGTGAAAATACTGTTGAGTTCAGATTTGTAAGGTACTTGTCGGCGCGGGATTCGAACCTGCGTCGGGCAGCACCGCAGACAAGCGCTTAGTCAATACGCCACCGAGCCACTATTGTACCGTAATGTAATAAATTATTAAATTTTAATTATTTTTACCATCCTATTTAAGTCCACGGCTGAAAACAACACAACAAAGGCCAGAATTTACTTCTTAAAAGGTTTTCCCACGCTCACTACAAGCCGGGTAAGCCGGTCGATAAGGACAGTGGCCGAGGGAGCGGATTTGGGTTCGGCAAATTCAGATGCATTTCCCGCCATCATTTGGGTGTCATTATAGCGTCGGGATTGTTAGCAAGGACGGCGCATCTTTCTAATGTAAAATATTCGTTAAAGAGATGTTTTTAATCTGTTTCCGCTTTCGCTTATCACCGTGCGCTTAATACAAAATAGCAGTACACTCTCGGGGGAAAGTGTTTTGTAACAGGAAAGCATTTCATTACCGATCAACTTAAAAGGTATGGGTTTCTATGTAAATATATACGAGAGGAAACCTGATATCCAGCGTGTGCGTGTTGTGTTGTCTTGAGACAATCCTTGTACGGGAATTTGACTAATTACAATATAATTAGTTAACTGCACCGTCCACACCATTAACAGGAAGATCCTCTGTTGACGTCACTTCAACCTAATTAGGGTCATGTCGCTAGCTTTAATTTCATCATACAGCAGTGATCTATGCTTGAATCTCGGTCCTGACATTATTAAGTACTAAGAAGAAAAACAAACGAGGACATGAAATTCGCTAACCCGCCACTGGAGATTTCCAAAACCCTTTCAAGTATATAGTCCTTCTTCTCAAATATCTGAGGTCTTGGAGCCGGGTTAGGGTTCGCCACGCTGCTCTACGGAGGGTTGGCACACATATCGTCGAAACATTTTTTGTATTATTATTTCTCAGCCAAGCAGGTTTCCTCATGACTTCCTTTTTGCAATACCATCATTCGAAATACGAATATCCGCAACATCTAATGACCTACAGGTGCGTTGGCGACCTTAAAGGCAGTATGGTCTCTGAGTCGTAACTCTTCAAAAATACCACCGGCTGCAGCTGATTCCACAAAGTCGAATTGCGTGGCTGAAAATTCCGTGAGAATCGCACCGCGATGGATCCAGATGATGTTGGTGAAATTTGAAAATTCTGTCGCGTTGTACGTCGCTGGAACCTGGGTCTGTTCCGAACATTTCCTCAGAGCATTCGCCGTGGTGAATGCGGTGCATGGTGACGCAACATCTCTTCATAAGGCCATTGTATCAGGCTGATCAGAGAGAGAGAGAGAGAGAGAGCGTGGTCGTCGACGATTCGAGCCGCTTGTGGCGAGCGAGACATTGTATTGATTTTATTATAATTTATTGACATGTCATTAAAAAGGAGTTCCTTCCAATAGATGTTCTCGGTTCTATTCGCCCTTAGCTAGCTAAAAGGAAAGTTTTCGACTTTGTATCTCACGTCACGGTTCTACCGGGGTAGTGCCGCGACCTCGCCGAATACCTGCGAGAAGTAGAGACATCTTGTGCTCATCCTCTCACCCATCCCCCCAAATATCCTTAAAGGCAGGCAACGTACCTGCAGCTTCACCTGATGTTGCAGTTCGAATTGTATGTATGTGTGTATATAATCACGCCTTGTTCCCAACGGGTTAGGCAGAGACAATCTTCTTCCAATTGCTACGTTCCTGACATACGTCTTTCGCTTCTCCCATTTCATCAATCTTCGCACGCATACTCGTTGGTTTAGAATACTCTTGACCTGGCCTTTTTTCAGAACGTCTCCGATATGATGGTGAAATGTTCGCCTAGGTCTTCCTCTCCCGACTCTACCATTTGCACTCGCCTCATATATTTGTTTCGTCAACCTACTTTCATTCATCTTCTCCACATGTCCAAACCAGCTCAGCATCCCTTTCTCAAATCGTGTCACTACAACGTCTTTCACGCCACAACACTCTCTGATCACATTATTTCGAACCCTGTCAGATGCAAGTGGGGGACAGTGGTCGTTTGCTCCCTTTTCCATTAAAAAAAAATGGTAGTAATAACTTGGTCCGAAACAGTAATCCTAAATCGTCTTTAATATACCAGATCTAAATGATCTAGAACGGTGACGGGCAGTGGCATCTAAAACGCATCGTAGTCAGTAACATGACAGTTTGCGAGCCTAGGCCCCGACAAAACATCGAGCCATAGTGTTTTATGAACTGTTTAAAAAAAACGATGTTTTATATTATAAGGCAGAAGAGTTTGTATGTCAGAAACTACTGGTTTTATTTAAAAAAATCGTTTATTAAGGAAGATGTCACACGGAATTTTTTGTGACATGACGAACAGAAAAGTTTTGAATTATGAATATTTTTAGAGGACTATTGAAGTGCGCGATTTTGGAGCTAGATGTAACAGGGATTACATTTAGATTATATTTGCTTTGGGTGTTATGTCTTATGTTCAGCAGTGGAATTTAAAATACTGATGGAGAAGAAGAGACCTTTGTCCAGCCGAGGACTATGAACAGGCTGTAATTGGATTACAGATTTTACTATACCGAACCGAAATCTCCACAGACTGGTAGAAGGGAAAAGAATCTCTAGCGCGAGGGTACTGGTACTCACCCACCTGCCCTGCGTCAGCGAACAAATCTCAAATACAAGGTACGCACTTATTGTCGTCTCACGGAAAGGTAGTAGTAGACTAACTAAGCCTGATAATGAAGGAAGAACAAGCACCGACACGGCACACTCCTCCTAGATTTGACCCAAAAATAAAACTGTGCCTAATAGTGGGATAATTAGAGGCTGATATGTTAAGCCGCTACGCTTCTTCCAGTCCGTCCAGAAAATCGTCACCGTGGCTGATAAGAGTCATGGTCTAAGTTGGCATTAAGAAAATTAAGATGATTTGAGAGATTTTTGAAATTTTTACAACTATTTTCGTTATCGACAACGACGTAATGGATTGTTATTACTAATTCGTGACAATGATTAAATAACAAAACGTGATGATATTCCGTTCATTTCTCCTTTTTGTGAACAGCTTCCACCATTGCGCGCGGTTAAGCAAACAATTTTTAACTCTACACTATGGCAATAAGGTCCTGAATTATACGTTTCGTGTTAGTTGGGCTTAATTTATCTGTTGAATGTAACAGTGCTGAGTTGCTTTTATTGCTTTGCCCTTTTCGACCTTTGGGAAAAGTACGTAATGCTCTTTGCTTACTTTATTTACGATAACAAGAGCTTATGAATTCAATTTTGAAGACTTTGTTAAATAAGAAAGTGACTACCTATGAAAAACAAAAACAGTTCAAAATATTTAGAAGTTATTTGATCAAGTAAGATGGCAACATGGCCAGGAGTAGCCCTTCGTAAAGGCATTGAATACATTTTATATGTATATATATGTACTTTTCCTTATCAGCCTAATAGCCCAAAGCAAGACATAGGCTTCACCCATAAAGAGGCATTTGCATGGGAATTGACTGGTGATTTACGTACCAGACACATCCTACTTTAGACGCTGTCATCAATCTGCTTATTTTATTGATATGTTTAACCCGCCAACTGTCGGTAGAGATTGCGACTTTAAATTTTTGTTTTTTGGTAGGATTTTACCTTAATCGCGATACCCACGGATAGAAGGGAGATGACGGGTTACAAACAAATTTAAAGGAGTTTAATTTCAAAAATAATATGTTTTTTGATCATCCGGTGATTGGAATAATTGGTCTATACGATGATGAGATATAATGATGTCCTTCTGTACAATTTCGACCACGGCATTAACTTCCGAATACAATCGGCATTTGTCGTCTGTGCAAAACATTTCAGTTTTTAAAGGGAAAGAGGGTAAACGACCAAGCGGCTCATCTGATGGTAAGGGATTACCATCGCCCACGTACATCTGCAACACCAGAGTTGCTGCAGGTGCGTTGCCGGCCTTTAACGGTGTTTGAGAGTTGAGAGGGAGCGGGAGTGGGCCTACCGTTACCACACTCAACTCTAACGAAACGCAGAAGCACAAGATGTCTCTTCTTTACGCCGGTATTCTTTTTATTTTTTTATGAGAGACGGCAAACGAGCAAGCGGTTCACCTGTACCATGTCTAAGTAATAATAAAAAAATATTATTTCGAGGATATGTGAAGCCCGCCAACCCGCACTGGTGCAGCGTGGCGGGTCCTTCGCGGCTCCAAAACCCTATCACACATTTGAGAAGGAGGCCTTTGCTCAGCAGTGGGCACTTACAGGCTGCTACTTTTACTTACTAATGAAATAAAAGAAATAAATACGATATATATACGAATATAGATAATACGTAGGTAGTATCCACATTACATTTTTTTTCATTCTAAATACCAGCAGAGCACATTCTCACAGGCTGCTTTATGGCGAAGATACACTGACCACTGTGAGTAACAATTAAATACTTTTCATGTCATTTACTATGATAAGTCTGTGAAAAAGACCTTAGATTTTAAATCGCTTCAAGAGTACAGATCTACGTAATAAATTAAATAGAAATCAAACTCACCCATCCACTTAACTGGACCCTACCCCGTGCCGCTGGAACTCTGCTACTAGACCTTCTTTCATCGATACTGTTTCTGTAAATTACGTTATGTCATCGCGGATTTGAATTTACAATCGCTTTCAACTTCTATATGCGGTTTGTAAACCGCCAATTATTCAAAGTAATTTGGTATTCCAGTAACGCTCGAACAAATTTTGTCGATAATTTCTTTAACCTTTCTAAAGTTCACGAGATTCACTCCTCTAGTATCGCCTTATGTTATCGATATAACTTCTTCTCCGTTGTTATATTCACAACATTCGATGAATCAATATTACTGCACGATTTACGTTTGTGTATTAGTTACGTATTTCATTTCACATTTCTCTCTTTCGAATACATTATTTTAATTTTATTTTCCTTGAAATGTTAATTTGGATTTTTCATTTTTGGTTTATTATGAATAATGTCCATTTATAATTTGATATACGAGACGAAGAAGTTTAAGTGTGCTTTTGGCTTAAACCATGGTCTTAAAAGTGCCTTCAGTGACTTGACGTGTTATTTTATAATTTCACAAATAAGAATTCATCATTATTTTTCTAACAATGTTCTATTCCTTCAATGTAATGATGTGTGTATGTCTTTGTTTGGGAAGATGTTCTCAGATACTTGTGTAAATAATTGAAGTGGAAACGATAAAAACTATAATTTCATTCAGAAGCGACACGGTGCTCCACACTTGCTGCTTCTTAATGATCTGCAGAGATGCCTGCGGCGTGCTGCAACAAAAGAAAAACACTTGATCATTATTTTTTTATAACATTCATTATTATCATTGTTTGAATCGTCAGATGTAGGGGAAGTTGAATATGACCTATCATTATTATTACGGCAATCTTAGGACGGTGCGTAAGGTAAATAATATTATGCTACAAGTTTTCTCAATGTTGTATGAGGGAATATACAAGCTCTTCCTCTAAATACCAACCTCATCAACAAACGAGATTCTGGCGACCGAATGATAGCGGATCCACCTTTTTTTGCCGAACCCAAATCCCACAGACTTGTGATGGGGAGCAGCGTCACTCATCGGTGGTGAATATTGGACACACCTTCCAAGAAATGTGGCATACATTAGCTTTTGCTGGCCTTTTCTTGAAAAGGCCAGCAAAAGCTAGCCAGCGGTGGACTAAAATTGGCTGATGTAGCAGTAGTAGTAATAATGAAATTGTCACATGTCGAATGGTCATATATACATAATCTAAGTAGAATTTATTAGTCTGTTGCATACATTATACACATTTATTCACATGTTATATTACGTACTTTCGAAATTCATGAAATATTTTCTTTTGCGTTTATGATTCTTTTGTGAACTGAATGTAACAGGTTACTATTAGTGTAAACTAAACGATGTTCTTTATCTATTATTTTACTTTTGCTTAACTTTTTTTCGGTGTGCGCTTTGTTCTATTATTTTTCGTTATTGTTTTTTGTGTGTTGTTAAATATTTTTTCTATTCTATTTTATTATTTAACGCTTCCAGTTATTCTTTCCCAATCAACCCATGGTGTGTTAAGAATACGTCGTCATATTCAATGTACAACTATATACGAGTACATCAATTAATATAATGAACATATCACACAGTTTAAAAGCCTATTCTGAATACGTCACATATTTAAATTTGAATGAACATACAAAGCGATATTTTGTATGTGGTTCTTTTATTAGAGCTTGTCTTTGGTTGACGTTTTGAAAAGAAGCACATTATGTAGTTTTTTGGTTTAATCTATAACAATAGTTATATAAAAAAATTAAAGTAATAAAAAGGGGTATTTTTAATGACTAGTTTTTTTTTTAATTCACGGTTATATCTGCTTTTAAAAAATATCACGTTGGGTTAAATATGATAACATCCATTCGCTTTGTCCAAACCTGACCGATGGGATTGTTGTTGTAAGCTTGTGGATGAATGTACACATACAATATGGACTTATAAATTTGAACATTATTGAAGTAAACTTTAATTGTACTATTTAGAAAGCTACGATTATGTCGTACTGTATGACAATAGTGAACTTGTGAATTTTAATTCTTACGAAAAATATATACCAAGCAATATAAATCTGTTTTTTTTTATATGAGATAGGCGGCAAAGGAGCAATCGGTTCACCTGATGGTAAGTGCACTTACATCTGCAACACCACACTAGCTGCAGGTGCGTTGCCGGCCTTTAAGGGTATTTGGGAGATGGAAGGCAGGATGAGGAGTGGGATGAGCAGAGGGAGGGGGAGTGGGCCTCCGGTTACCTCACACACCGAACGAAACGCAGAAACACAAGATGCCTCTACTTCACGCCGACATTCTGCGAGGTCGTGGTGTAAACCCGGTCGAGCCGGCCTATTCGAGCAGCAGCTAAAGCCGCCACTTGGCTCTACCACGTGTAAAAATAAAAATGTTTTCTCTGTCTTTACAGCTGTAAACAGCTGCCTTGCAAAACCTCAACAGGCGTGTTATAACTACATTAAATTATTATCAAACAGATTTGTGATATTAAGTGACTTGAGGCGAACGCGTTAAAGTATCGCCCTACCACGTTCCATATCACAAAAGTCTCCCGAGTTAAATATCAGATTAATATTGAGACTATCGATGAATTGCGAAATAACCAAATCAAATATGGCACACCGAAATTATACCAAAAAAGATGATATAAAAAAAAAATTATACGTGGTAAAGCCAAGCGGTGGCTTTTGCTGCTCCTCGAATGAGCTGGTTCGACTGGAGTTGTTTCGGCGTGAAGTAGAGGCGTCCTGTGCTTCTGTCTTCGGTGAATGAGGTACGCGATAATATTAATTGTAATAAACGTGAGATATTTCTTACTTAAGTTGCAGTATTATTGTAATTTCACTAGATGTATTATAATTTCACGGATTTTTGTAAATCGTCTTCATTTTATACAATATCACGGGTCAATTTTAGACAAATTGTTATTTAGCTAGATCGAATCAGTGACATTACGTCGTATGTATCAATGGGTTTTTGACAATTTCACTAAATGAGCATTGTGAGCCGTTCGACTGTAAAACAGTCACTGATTGGCACGGTTTTGATGTTACTTTTACTGATTTAAATTTTTAATTAAAATAGGCTTGGACAAGTTTTTTTGTGGTTCTTCGCCGACCGATGCTACGATGCTCGCTCGGATCGCACTTTGTGGTCACTGTTCTTTACTTTTTTTTTAATACTTGGGGAAATGTCCAACGCGTACCCGTACTCGTGGGGGCAAGGACGGGTTATGTCGGACTTGCACCGACTAAAACCCTACGGTGTTCCACCTGCGCCACATATCCCCAGGGCCCACGGGGATATTTGCGCACACATCCACGGCCCCACAGGTGCAATTAAATAATAAAATTAAAAAATTCTAAATCTAGAATCTAGATAAGTTAAATGGATGCCTCAGATCACGAAACTATTTTAAAAACATTACAGCAAAATGTTTGACTAACTTTCGTTAGCATTTAATGCTTGAAGTCTGATGTGTTCACTAACCTTTTTGGTGAATTCTCTTTCAAAATCACATCTTACGAATATTCCACGAACATCGGGGGCACAAAGCGCACGACTTACCGCGTTCGGGTCAAAGACCGTCACGGAGAGTCTCGATTGTGACGTCTCCAGTCACGAATTGCATCGATTAAAAATCGCTATAAACAAGGATAGCCCATTTCCTATGTTATTATACCCTTAGTATTTACTTTCTAATGTTGTGTTAAATACTTTTCCATTATTCGAACTCCACTTTTAAGTTGTCACGAACTGCGACCTTAACGAGGTTGGTCCAATTATTCCTCGTGTTTCAATTATTGCGTTTCCTAATTTGTATTGAATTGAATGAATCAAAATGAGAATTCTTCGATGAAATAAATTTAAATTCACTTAGTCAAAAGTTCTTAATTTTACGTACGATATTTACATTTTATTTATTCGTGTTAAATTTTTGTATTGCTTCATACACACGACGAGTAAAAGACGAAGGGTTATATAACCTTGTGGGTTATATATATAATCTTTCTCAATAAACGGACTATCCAAAGTAAATATTTTAGGTTAGATAGACCCGCGGGAAGGATGGGTGTTATTTATTCTTATACAAACATAACACGACACGCAGATTGTTATTCATTGATATATTAATAATAATCTTCAAATGAGTGGGGTTTTTTATTTGACTGAGACGAAACAAAATTTTCAAGTTTGACGAACCGTATTTTTTTGAGTTCCTCCTAATTAAGACACAAAAGGATACGTAGTTTGTTTCTTGACCACTTATGACAATGAAAATTATAATTGTCTCTTGTTCTAGTTTCACTCACACTCTGAAGTTGCCGTAAGGCGAAACCGGTCGGTTACTTATTTAATAATTAAAGTGTGTTGTGAATCTAATAATAATAAATGTGAATATAATGAAGTTTCAACAAGTGACAACAATTGCAAGTATAATTAGGTTTTTAAATCGGGGGGTAAGAGGTGTTTGACGTCCGGATGTCATAGTATATAGTAGCATCTATAATTATAGGCGCTGTAAAGCCGTCAAAACGTCGGCATTTAAAAAATAATATATAATATAATATGCAATATTTTAAATGCCGACGTTTGTATAACATAATTAAACGCGATAAAATGCCTAAATAATAGTTTCATTACAAATGTGTAGTATTAGAGTAAATACAAGAAAACATTATAAGTTATTACTATATACATATAAGTGAATAAATACATAATGAAACAAAAGAAATAAATAATACGTAGGTAGTAATCCACATTACATTTTTTTCATTCTAAATACCAGGAGAGCACATTCTATAAGAGTGCCACCGGAGCATAACAAAAAAAAAACATTCGATTTATTGAATCGCGATCTTAGATTACATTATCTAATAGCTGAAAAACAGTGTTTCGCTCACTGGCAAAGGTATACACTCTATCTATGGTAATTTTGTGTCACTACAGAACGCACATTATTTATTATTGTATGAAATAGAAATTTATTTGTTATCGATTTAGTTTTTGGTACGCTGTTTATTCTTTGTTTACCCATATTGTGTATTTTTAATGTAAATTGTACATGTGCTGTAGTGACCAAATAAACGGTTTACAGTGTAAGGACAAGGTTACATTCCATGATGTAGTTACTGAATACATTAAATCGCGTAGATCAGAATTTTTCTTTAAATCTTATTGAATTCAAAACTTTGTTTGTCCGTGTCTTTGCTACTGTTATATTATCTGGTCTATGACTATTAGGTACTAGACCATAGCGCCATTGAACAAATCAATCGAGAAGGATGCAGTCCAAAGCTTTTGTGAACTATACCTATTGGTCGCTCAGCGGCTTTTGCTGCTGTTCGAAAGGACCGGCTCAGCCGGGTTGATACCACGGTCTCGTACGTGCGGGCTTCTGCGTTTTGTTCAGTGAGTGAGGTAACCGGAGGCCTACTTTCCCACCCTTCCTCCGCCCTCATCCTCCTCTTCATCTCCATGTATCATAAAAGGTCAATGTCAACGCATCTGCAGTCCTCTGGTATTGCATTCGTTTGCCCCCTGTCGCATTAAAAAAACTATCTCCTTTTTTTTATTAATTTTTGGTCTTTATTCTTATTTTATTTTTTTGTGTACTATATAGTTACAATATGCGAAAACAACTAAAATGGTGTGTAGCATTTATAATAATTTTAAATTACCAAGCTATGTATCCCTGTATGTTTTCCGAATAAATTAAAGTAAAAATAAAATTAAATATTTATTACTTTTTATTTAAATTAATTACTTTTGTGAGCGTTCCCATTTCTTAGCAAATAGAGGTATTTTCTTTTTTTCTTTATTGACATTTCCGAGTACCATAGATTTTACAAAATTCTCCAGCACTATCTCCTATGTACTATCAATTATTATAATGAAACACCGTTTCTAGGTCTAAACCAAATCACCGTGAAGAACTGAAGAAAACAAAATGCCAAAGTGCTTTTTGCACTCCCCCGTTTCTCTATTGTTTCGAATTTTGTTTATTTCTTTATTTAAAAGTTTATTCCGACGTTTCGTTGCGATCGGTCGAAAGTATTCCACGAGTAGAATCATAACAAGCTGTAATCATTTCCGCCATTATTATATACGCCATTGTTATTCTGCTTTCTGCGCGTTCGTCATAATTCAGAATAAGTTTAGGTGGTACTCAATTAAGCAAAAGCGAATGACGTCTCACAGTGTTCGTAAAATGTTTATCTCATTTTTAATAATTCTATAATGCTATCATAATTTGAAACTTATTACACGAGAGATCTGTATTTAAACGAATGCAATATTGAGTATTGAATATTGACCCTTGGTCGGAATTCAGGTGCCGACACCACTAAAATTATTGTGAGAAAAACGTGATATGTTACATCCGCACTGGAGCAGCCTGGCTGACCATTCATGGTTCTTTACCAAACAGTCCGCTACTTCACTTTACCTTATTCAGGCGCGATGAGCAACCTGGCCAGTTTAATGTCCATTATTGACTACTCTCTGGAAGACGGTTTCATTTGAGCAACGTTTCGTTATCAACATAATAGAAATCGATATTGTTTAATTATATTTTATGTATAGCAATCAATCTTTAGGGGAGGCTTATGTTCAGCAGTGGACGTGGAGTTGTGATAAACACATATTCCGCTAGTATGGACTGAGTCAGAACACAACAGAGTCGCTCGGCGGGTGCCGCTTAGTCCGGAGGCTGGTCACCGGTAACGATCTGTGCCTACCATCAGCGTCCAGGGACCACGTGTAAGATCTCACAATAGGGCACTCTCCTACGGACGTGGATGTCACGGCCCGTGTCGTCGGGCAATGACTTAGCGTATCTGACTGCTGAACCCGTTTGTTCTAGGTTCGAATCGTTACCGGAGAAATTACCATTTTCTCCGGTCCGAATGTATTTTGTACTGTCTCCTGTTCTGTCATGACACTGGATCGGAACCATTGTTAGTTCTTAACGCTGAGTTACATCGGGAAGGTGAAGACGAGGGAGTGCCTCGGTGCGTTGTTGACAACTGCTGACAGTATTTGGATGTCGTCGCCAGGAGATATCACTTCATCGTCATTGTCGACACTACATCAACACCCTATATCTTCTAATTATAAGATTAGCATTCCATAATTGTTTCTACCGTTCAGGCTACACTGCTCTGGAATTCCTTGCCCGATGACATTAGAGAAGTATCTAATGAATTATACTTCAAACGACTGGTACGTGAACATCTTTTTATGACTCTTGCTATCAGCTAATATTGACAATATAGCATTTGTCACTTCAGAAATATGTATATGACATATGTATATAAGTAGGTTTGTGTATGTGCGAGTGTATACATGGTATGTATGTGAGTATTTTTTTTTATGCGAATGGAGGCAAACGAGCAAGCGGTTCACCTAATGGTAATGATCACCGTCACCCACGTACATCTGTAACATCAGAGAGGCTGCAATTGTGTTGCCGGCCTTAAAGGATATTTGCAGCTGCTTGGCTCTACCATGTAAAAAACTGTATATTTTTAATACATATCTATTTATTTGTGTATATGAATGTATTCTAAATTCTAATTATTTTACTAAAATGTACATGACGACTATTTCTCCATACCACCTGGTTGCCGGGCAGAATACGCCAAAATGCATTAACACCAAGTATTGTTATTCTTTTCATGGTGATAACAAAAAAGGTTCCAATATATAAATATCGCTACATTTGTTGTTTGTGTTAGTAAAGAAAAAAAATAAAAGAAGCAGCCTTTAAGTCCCCACTGCTAGGGTCTCCTTCTCAAATATCTGAGAGTATTTTGGACCGGGGAAGGGCACAGCACGCTGCTCCAGAGCGGGATGGCACGCTTCACATATCGTCGAAATGATATTTTTTATTATATCTCAGACATTCAGGTTTCCTCACCATGTTTTCTTTCACCGTCGAACACGTGTTAAGTACAGCACATAAAATTGCTATTGACAATTTCAGTGCTCCCGCCACCGGGGATCGAACCCTCTCGAACATCTCTCTGAAACCAAAGTGAGTGCTCCGATCTCTACTAGGCTACCACGGCTCTTACCACGTCTTGGTTTATGTTGGACTTAAATAAATAGCATTTGCATTCCGGGCGCCGTATTTCACTTTCACTCAGGTCCGTCACTTGCTGCGATAATAATTAATCAGTTCAATCGACCGATCGAGATTCGGTAAACAGAATTATGTAAAACGCCTACTCAATATCCATTGTTACAAATTAATAAAACGTTTATGTGTGACTGTTTTTTTTATTGTTTGTAATTCAAAATATAGTATAGCTATAATGATTTCCTGTGTTTACGCGAACACTACTCGTTTGAAATTAAACTATTATTTCCGGTTTATATCGCGCTTAATTCAGACTGGGGGTGGTAGATGACGTGTCACCAGTGACCATGGTTGGTTTAAAGAATTCGAAACGCCGGAAAAAAAAATTTAACGCGATAAAAACCATAAATAATAGTTTCATTTCAAACAGTAAAGCTATAGATAAGAAATTTGCAAACGTGAGAGATAATCTAGAACCAAATTAGTTTCAGTTACTTTATTCAGTTCTGTATTAAAATGAAAGAGAAAAAGAAAGACCGCTGGGCACAGTTCTAGTCTCAAGTGTTGGAGTTAGGAGTTCAGAAATGTCCGCCACAATGCTAATAAAAAAAATCTCTATATACGTACATATATTTGTAATTATAACATGGATGTATAGCAAGATGGAGTGACGACCTGCGCAGTGTTGCGGGAAGTCGATGGATGCAGGTGGCTCAGGACCGAGCTTCGTGGCAATCTTTGAGGGAGGCCTATGATCAGCAGTGGACTTGTGATAGGCTGAAATGATGATGATGATGATGATGATATTAGTTGGCGATTTCATGGGAAGGCTATGACTAAGGCAAGAAGTAGGTAGGTAGAATATTTTTAAGGTTTTCTTTTGAGCATCATAGACATAAATTAACTATTTCTTTACTTTTCTCGGCCATCCAACTTGCGGGGCTTCGCTCTCGCAAGTCTCTTTAGATGAAACTGTAAAGACCTCCTGGCCAACATCATCTCGATTCTCCTTCTGAGATCCGACTACGACATAATCCGTTTGATGGTCTCCCGGCCAAAAACGAGGGAGCATTATCCTCCATGTTAAAAAAAAAATTGCTTGGCCTGTATGCGCGACCAGAGAAGTTTATTTATTTGTTCCTTTCTTTTTCTACTAAACAACTATCTTTTTAAGCTTTTTTCCGCGATTTCCACAACGAACAACCAATTCTATGTATAACTAACAATGATAGTATATATTCACGTAAATTTAAATCATCAATAACCTTCCGTGCTGTAAAGGAGTTATTTATTTATTGAAACTTTATTTGCACTAATAAATGAACAAAAAGGCAGACTTAATGCCAAGTAGATCTGACAGTCTACCGTTAGGTTGAAGAGAGAAAATGTGAAAGGGTACAGAGCGCAGGGGAGATAACTTTAAACTCAATGTTATGTTTATATATGTGCTCAAATATTGTACTACAATAGAGTACTCATGTATGACCGGTACTTAGACATACATGTAATTATGGTTGTATATTATATAAAACACTTTACACACTATACATACATACAAACATTTTTTTATGGGAAAGAGGGACAAATGAGCAAAGCTCCTGATGGAAAGTGGTTACCGTAGCCGACGTACATCTGCAACACCAGAGGTGCTGCAGGGCAGGGGGAGTGGGCCTCCGGATACTTCACTCACCGACGGTAATCACTTACCATCAGAAGCTTCGCTCGTTTGTCCCTCTTTCCCATAAAACCGCTTGCTCGTATGCTACCCTAAAAAAAAACATGATTTCCGATATTTTATTATAACTGTCAATAAATATCAAAATATAAAAAAGGTGGGTTAATCTCATTTTGGTTAATACGGTATTTTTCCTGGTGTCTTCAGCTTCCATCTTTCGAATATGAATAATGAAATCCAATACCGATGTTTACCGGGATTCAAAGTCCTATTAGCAAAAAAAAATTAAGTTCGGAGTAAGATCTATATCGTATCCCAAAAGGGATTCTGGGTAAAATTGATAGACAGCTGTTTTAGCTGATTCAATTCAAGAAAATTGTTACCTTGCACTTGTTATTGCAATTAACATTTTTATTAGCGCCGGCACAGTGATATGAACACAGGTCACACGCGTACTTTATAATAACACCATTCAGACGGACAGAATCAAAAAGTATATATCGGTGTTATTTATTTCTTTATAATTATGTTTTGTTACATTAACAGTCGTGACTCGGGTTAAGTCGTATAATACGCGTATATCTGATCGGATTGACAAGTAATTTATTGTAATAGTACTGGTATGGAGAAAACTTCTCAATGGCACATATATAACTTGAAGTCATTAATCATAATCAGGATATGCCGTGGTAGATACATGACCTACCACGGGCTCACTTTAACATATCAACTATACATCATGCTTATGTACTGGCGCCGCGTGAGATCCTTACGTTTTTTTTTTTAATGTTTTATTTTATCTATGATATGCTTTAATTGCCTGACTATTCATTAGGATTTCAATTTTATTTTGTATTATTAGATATGTATAAAATCTATTATAAAAATATCATGGAAGTGGTTACTGTTTTTAAATCCGTCAGAGGAACCTCATTATGAAACGTATATTGAAAAAAAAAACGCCATTGACAAACGAAATTTGAATTTCTTTCGTTAATCATAAAAAAAAATTATTAAAGTCAAAACAGGATTTCAAATAATGAATCTAAGCAGATGCGTTATACTTAATGCTAATAATAATTGATGGATGACCAATAATTAGATCACCAGTTTCCTTCGCTATTTTTTTTGCACATAACACCACAAAAGAGACACGGTTGTCATTCGTCACAGAGTAGGCAGAGGTAGAAATTCATGCAACTTTCAACGAGCTTTTTAACACTTTACTTCTTACTAATAAAACGTTTCCAATTTTCGGGCAAGGTTCGGCAAACAAAAAATGCTCTATTTAACCGTTAAATTTCTGAAACCCTGCCAAACTTTCGGATGAAAAATTCAAAATTTCCCGCCAAGTGCGAGTTGAACTCGGGCACTGAGACTTCCGCATTACCACACAACGTATGTATTTTACAAAAAAATGTGTTTTCTTTCGTTCAGTTTGGGTTCCTTAGCGCGAGTCTAACACACTCGGTTGAATTTTATTGTTTTAATTTAGAGTTTGCACTACAATCACATCAAGTTTGATCTACTTAAAGCATAACGCCTGCGGCCTCAAGTACGCAGGTGTTAACCTATGAAGCTGTAAAAGCCAAAACGACTAACAGCAATAACTTCATCGAATACATATGTGCAGTGTGGTTTCTCATAGTAATCATCTTTTACACGTTCGTGGTGAGAAAGGATTGAAATTTTAATTGCGATTGCTATTTTAGGAGAGCTGGTTATATCCTAGATACATACGTACAGAGTCCTATAACTAAGCCTTCAACGACAGTCTGTCCGTCTATCCTACTTTCAATGGGCTGTATATAGCTGGATGATTTTCTTACAGAATATGTCATAAAGGCGGACATACTAAAAAAATATGAGAAAAACTAAAGGTGAAATTAAAGAGAGGTCCTCAAATATGTGTGTATGTGTTTTTTTTTCAACGTTTTTTTGCTCAATCGTAAAAACGGAAATACACACAAGCATGAAACTTGATGTGATTGTAGTGCAAACTCTAAATTAAAACAATAAAATTCAACCGAGTGTGTTAGACTCGCGCTAAGGAACCCAAACTGAACGAAAGAAAACACATTTTTTTGGAAAATACATACGTTGTGTGGTAATGCGGAAGTCTCAGTGCCCGAGTTCAACTCGCACTTGGCGGGAAATTTTGAATTTTTATCCGAAAGTCGAACGTCTGACAATTAGAAACAAAATTCGCGACTATAAATCCGATTGACTACCCTGAACGTGCCCATTGGGAATCCTTAATTTCTTTCTACTCCTACGGTAACAGGTGTGAATGCTACAACGAAGAGATCGGTGATTAATCTTTGCCATAGTCTATTTTGTTATTTACGCTTGAAGAATGTGTGAATTGAATTTTGTTTTTCAGTCATGTTATAGTTTTTATTAAGCAAGGAAGAAAGCCTATTAATTTCTTGACATGTTTAATATTAATGATTAAATGTGACAATCTTTAAGCGAACATTTAAATATTTGCACACTCTGTAGAATATAGCGAAGCAGTGCAATATTCACATCTGTAACATCCCTATATTCCGCAAATAAATGATTATGATTATGGTTATATATTACTTCTAAGATGTAAATTTATAAATGAAATAAGAAATATTAAGGGTTATTAAACCAAACGTTCGAAATTTTAAATTTCACAATCTATGTAAAACATCATCATAATGAATTTATCAAATCATGTTAGACTCACTCTGCGGAACAAGTTCGTATGCAAAAATGAGTGTAATTATTATATCTCGTTACTAATAATTGTATATGTTTAGATATTTCGTTAATTAATTAACAAATGGAAATCACCTTTCGCTACTGTATGCAATCTGTCTGTAGTTTCTAAAGGTTCTTTGACATGCGATAACGCAGCGTTTTCACTATTGGCGCGAAATATTATGCTGTCAAGTTTTTTTTTAAACCGACAGATTTTGCGGTTAATGCATCATAATTCTATCAGGGCCTAGATATTAAGTTTAAGGCATGTATTAACGGAATGTTATATTGAATAAATTAAAACATAGTATTTCGATTTTACTCTAACTATTCTAGGTGAACAGTGTACAAAGATTTTTTTTAAAAGTTTGATGAAATTATAGCACTTTAAAGTCATAGTTGTTCTATTATATATCTGCCCATATGTCACTTTTTCATCATCATGGGCATTGCTAGAGAATTAGTAAACTAACATTTTAGTCAGGTCTTTCTAAAGACGGATGGGAGATTTCAGTTCAACGTACATACTTTACTCTTCGACTACAACGTACCAATGGATTATACCGACGTCGACGGTGTCCGGTATTGCAAAAGTAATAGCGTCTTTGAGAGAGGGACGGAGCCAGGTAATTATTTATTGGTTAGTCGACTTTAACGTAACCCATAAGTTTTAAATTAAATAAGAATTAAATTTCGTGGAGAACATACACCATCATCAAACCAGATGCTTAACGTACATGTATTAATAAGTAAAGAAACATTTACTTACACACACATATCTCACAACTACATCTAAAATTAATTATTAAAGACATAAAGACATTTATTCCTTCACTTACATCTAAACACAGCACATGATATGGCGATACATAACAATTATAAAATAACAAATCAAGAAAAAATAAATAAAACAAACTATGAATATGAAAGAGAAAATGAAAACAGGAAATTAAAAACAAATAAATTGTGCTATAAAAAAAAAGTGAATATATCACAAGGAATTTGTGTGTGTTGTGATGAAGCGGCGGAAAGGTTATTCTAATGTACTTTACAGATTTGATATAATTGTTTGGTTCTGTCACGGTTAAAGATTTATTTAAATCATAATACAGAAGTCTTATACAAAACTCGATTCTTAAATTGAAATAAACAGGTTTCATAAATACTGCAAATCGATTCTTTACGCTACGGACCGAATCGTTTACGAGTAGCGTCTTTATTTATTTCTATTTATTCACTTAACGTTCTATAATCGATATCTGATCGTTAAAGTAAAAGTTTAAAACAATAAATTTTTTTAACTCCAATATAAATATAAAATTACGTAATATAGTTACATCCACGTTACATCACTATTTAAAAACAAAACCAGCCTACGACACGTTAGAAAAAACACTTACCGCATGAAAAGACAATGAAGTCTACCTAATATTACCTAGTCTAAAGGGAAGAAGAGCAGCAACCTCCTTCACCAAAATATGTGGGTGATAGTTATGGTAATTTTTGCATGTGATTTGTCGATGGCCGCTGGAAACTCCATGGCTTTGCAGTTAACCTATCCCAGGGATCCAATTGGCCAGCCACTATTGTAGTAAAATTATTTCTTGTATTTACAGGACTACCCAAGTTTTTTTATGGGAAAGAGGGCAAACACAATCAGGCAAGCCAGTGGCTCACCTGATGATAAGTGAGGCCAAGCATACCACTGCACGACCTCATGATACTGCGAGCTCAGTTTCCGCAGATGGGTTGAAAAATGCATAGTTAAAAAGCTGACTGGTTAACCAGGTTAACTTTGACATCTGGACGTCAAACACCTCAGTGTCCCCGCGACGAGTAAACGTGGAATAATTAAACGCAAATTGTAACTTATCAATGTACTTCTAAATGTTCCATTGATACGGGTCAGAAGCCTGCTGCGAGGAATTGTATGTTAATCCGCAGAGATGAGAACCATATCAGACGCTACTGTTAGACAGACAGTTACCGGAGAGGTTATTGTATATCTTTCATAAATGTGATATTTTCTAGATATTTTTCTGAGGCCTCGAGTGAACCTGTCATTTCTTTTAATCGTATTTTACCATACGTTTGGAGTTAGATGAAATAACGGCTTTGATTATTAGTTAGTTTGTTCTCTCTTATTTTAGAATTGTGATACGAATTTGTTTACCGGTGAATTATTCAAGTATTCTGTATTTATTACTGATTTAATCAGAAACAAATACGTGTCTGATGAAATGTTTCAAGACTAAGGAAGTTTCAGATGATGTGGCAGAGACAAGGAAACGGTTACCATAGATTAGAAAATCAACACCCCACGCTTCTTAAAATTGTTGTTGTAATAAAATCCAAGATCAAAATCAAAGCCGCGGGCAGTCACTAGTATTTAATAAACAAAGGCCACACGTAGTGCTAAGTTTCGTCTTATTTTACTATATTCAGATTTAATAAAAATCGATTAGCCGCGGTCCCATCGACAAATGCAACAAATATAATAACACTATAAGCATCCTATTGTTGTGCTTAGAAAGTTCCGCTTGTTTCCAAAGGCGTCCGTATCTGCAAGATGAATACTCTATCAGTATAAATTTTATAGTTTAGAAAGTTAATATATTCGTGACAGCTTACAAAAGTCATATAGAGATACGGTCCCAATATATCACCCTGATCAATTTTTATATGTGAGATTTATGTATTTTAATATTACGTTAATACGTAGTTACGTTAGAAGTTTAGTGAAATATTTTTAAAATAAAATGCAGTTTTTATTTACTAGTTTTCTGATATTCAATCAAAAGCGTTTAATCACACGTGGGAGTGTATTTTTTCGCCATTTTATTTAGTCCAGATAAACCAGTCCAATATAAATGTCATAGAAATCAAAAATCTTCCAAAGTTCATTTCTATGTATTGTTTATCTTTGTTGGGCATGATTATGAGTTGGTATAATACGTTTATTCTAAGTATATCGTTCTTCAATGCTTATTGCTTTCAAATTTTTCGAGTTGAACGTTTTAAAAGAATGTCATCGCTGAAACCTTTTGTCTTGTAATGGAAAAAAGAATAGATCTAATTATTAAAAAAGAGCGCCCTGACCACTAGGCTACCACGGCGCAATAAAGAAACTGAGGGACAAATGGGTTTTATTCGTGCGAGGTAATAAGGTAAAGTCAAGTATCAGCCTGTAAAAGCCCACAGCTGGGTAAAGGACTTCTCTCAAATATTTGTAAGGGACAGCTATCGAGCCGGGAAGGATTCGCCACGCTGCTTCTTTGGGGTTTGGCGGCCTTGACACATAGAATTGCAACAATCACAATTTATATTATAATTTATCAAAATAATTGCATTGTCTATATATTACTTAAAATCTCCGAGTGAAAATAATAATAATATCATACAAAATCTTAATTTGCATAAAAATGTGAAATTATGCATTAACTGTCCTTTTAATTCATAATTTTACATGTTTCGCTTTTTTATTGTATATCGGCGTTTTTCTCTATTTATATATTGATTACCATGCAGCTTATTCTATATTATTCTATACTTCTTTTCACAAAAACTTTAAAAAATATTAAACTTATCTATGGCCTGCCTGTAAAACGTCACACTTTATTTTCGCGCGGGAAACTACATTGTAAAAGAGTAGTACAATTATAATTTTTCGGTTATTTTAAATAATAGAACTTATTAGCTATGCAATTAGAATTTTTTGAAAAAATACTAATCCTGCATAATTTTAATTTTCAATATACTTTGAAACAAAACTGTTAGTTACAAATTTAGAAACAATTATGAAAACGTTATATTTATAAAATAATAAAGAACATATTTATTAAAAGAAATAATTTTATTTCCACGCCTTTTATCGCAATCTCCAAATGAGATGATGTTGTAGTTGTGTGTGACTTTTTAATTGTTTAAACACTTTTATACTACGGGTGCCGGGCGGAGACAGGTTGATATGCTAGTAAAAGTACCAACCTGTAAATGCCCACAGCTGGGCAAAGGCGTTGTCCTCAAATATCTTAGAGGGTTTTGGAGCCGGGAAGTGTACGCCTCGCTGCTACTAGGCTACCATGACTCGTTAGTAATAGGGAACTTAGGCGTAGGGATTACTAGGCGTAACGGGAAAACATGAAAGTATAAAAAATAACGCGTTTATTTTTTGACGTTATCTGTTATCAACTGTGCATATTTTCGCGGGCTTTTTAACAATGGCGCCCAAAATATTTAAGTTTGCATAGAAAAGTTTAAATAGAATAAAATAAAGTCGTATAGGTCCCGAGCGACTGCACCCGTGATGTTATCGCGTAATTACTGCAATTGAGCCCCGAGTAATTGGTGCGCCATAGTTTACCGGCCCGGTTTACATCTAACCTTTGTCTGTTATGACTCGAGACATGTTGGTTTTTCTTTCACTTTTATAAGCATCAACATGTATATTTACGTTTCATGGATTAACGCTGGCTTGGTATTTATTCCATACAAAGAATTAGCAGCCTCTAAATTCTTAATACTTAAGTTGGTTTTGGAGTCCTCGGAATAATATTTTTTTTTGCAATTACTCTGGTTTTCCTTCATTGAATTGAATTGAAATTCCTTCCCTGAATTAGCACAGTAAATCAAAGCGAGTATGTACTAGATTTTTCTTAATCAGAATACATTATAATCTTTATCAGATGTTCTTACTTACTTGCGTAAAGTAGTATGCAAGAACATCTGATTGGTACTGCTCTGATCTGTATGACAGAAAATATTTAAAATTCTGGTATTCAGCATCCATGTTATCCTGGATGTTCTTCTCGTGGATATCGTAAGAGTCGATTAACGGAAAGAAGGGAAGGAAAAGCCTTCAAGATCTCATAGAGATCGACAGCTGATTGATTAGTGCTTACCTACGGTAGACGAATGACATACGCTTTTTTATGTAAACGAAATAGCTAAATATTATTGTAAATTGTTACATTAATGGGATTTTAGGAGGACCACGTACGCAAACGCCGAAGTTGCCTCGAAATGCAGGCTGAAAATCAGTCTCGAGTAGGTAGGATTTAGAATCTCGTCTATTATTGAGTCCAGTCCATTCTGTCATTCAGTCATTTCTCATCCACACATTGACCAAACAACGGCGTTGCGACCCTTTTGGCCTCTTTTTATTAGGATTTTTGTGCACTTTCTCACTCCGGCAATGTTCATTGTGGTAGTTAGAAATCCTATCTTGATCGAACTTGGATTCGTCGGTTGAAATAACTTCCTAGTTGTTATGCATTGTTGGAGAGCTAAGAAAACGGTTATGTATTTAAAATAATCTGCAAGCCAAGTTTCATAATATTTTTTTTTTGTTTTTAAAGCATTTTAGTGGAAAAAAATCTCAAAAAAAGTAGTGAAATAACATCGTTTTTCGCAGTGGGCACTTACAGGCTTTACTGTAGCATTACGCGAACTCAATAATTTTTTTTGTTATGTTTATTATATTTCATTATGTGCTGCTTAAGTTGTGGTGGTGAATAAAGTACTTTCTTTCTTTCAATATCAGAGACACGGGACGCAGCACAAACAATCACACCCGAAAAACTGATAAATTGTGTATTGCGCTCCAACTGGGATTCGAGCCCGTTATCCAAGGCTCAGCAGACAGGTATTATAACCATTGAACCGAAAGAGTGCACCTAACTCGATGCCGCTGAACGACATTGTAGTAATAAGCAGTATTTCTACCGACACGTCATGAGTTATAAGGTAAGATTATTTTTTACCATACTGTCGTGTGGGTTTCGTCTATTGTTTCATTTAAAAAGCAAGTATCGGATGAATAAATGTAACGGGTTCGAATTCGCACGTTTGTGCCATTAAGTGAGATCACTTTCTACTTTACTTTCGGTCCTTGTGTGTAAATAGGCGACAGAGAAGTGCACCACTTTAAACATCAAAAAAGCTACATAACGTGAGATTATACTATGGTATTGGTATTTCACTCTGTGGTACGCGCAAAATACGCGCATAGTCGTGGAGTTGCGGATACCAGGCCGTCATAACATAACATAACATTTACTCTGTAGTAAATTTCGACCAGGGAAACATATTTATATAACAGTAGTCGCTTAGCTATCGACCGGTACGCCATAAAGAAATTCACAAAAATTCGATCGTCAGAGCCTGGTTTTTTTTAAATGGTTCCGTACGGATCCCTGTTACTAAGTTTGGCTTCACCAACTTGGCTATCGGCTATCTATTCATAATGTTTGTGCACATCTCAAGTTGGTGCTCGAGATTATCGTGGATAAACAAGCTGGTCGTATTAGAAAGAGAGAAAGAAGAAAGAAACATATATTGCACAAATATTACGCTTAGCTGAACCAGTGGAAGCCACTGAATTGGCTTCCACTAGTATTAGCCTCTCGACTCGTCACGTTCTATCTCCCGGAGAGGCGAAGAATGAGTTGCCTATTGCCACGTGGAATCCCGTAATCACTGCCTGCCCTTATGGGTGGAACGTGTGAGTGATTATATTATAATAGTCGGTTAAGTTAATAAACGATTCTAAGGCGTATAGGTTTCTTGTTCTACAGCCTTGGAGCCAGGGCTTGGAGTCCGAAAGGCAATAAAATGTCTACCAAGCAATGGCTTTTGGTGCTGCTGAAATGGGCCGGCTCGACCGGATTGTTACCACTACCTTGCAGAATACCGGCGTGAAGTAGAAGCATCTTATGCTTCTGCGTTTCGTTCGTAGAGTGAGGTATCCGGAGGCCCTATTGCCCTCCTCTTCCCTCACATCTCCCAAATATCCTTAAAGACCGACAACGCACCTGCAGCATCTTATGCTTCTGTATTTCGTTCGTAGAGTGAGGTATCCGGAGGCCCTATTGCCCTCCTCTTCCCTCACATCTCCCAAATATCCTTAAAGACCGACAACGCACCTGCAGCATCTATGGTGTTGCAGATGTACGAGGGCGACGGTAATCACTTACCATCAGGTGAACTGCTTGCTCGTTTGCCGCCTTTTCCATAAATAAAGGCAACATCTGAGAATATTTCTCCACTAGCACTAGATATAAGGGGAAATGGTCATTCCAAATTATTCCACCATCAGACCGACCAACCGACCCAGTCTCGCTTACCTCTGCACACATGAACACTGTACAAACAAACAGTTAGGAATAGCACGACATACCCAACACCCCGCCGACGCATAGGAGCGTATCGAGCGAACAGGCACCCTGCGTATCAGGGTGGTTCTTACGGCCCAGCTCTAATGAAACATCTCGACCGTCCGAGACGAGGTCCGGACCTCCCTTGCGACGGACCATAGATAGCTTGTCGACGAGAGGTAAGCAGTAGATGCACACTTATACACCGACTTAAAATTTAACAGGTGCTGACCTATGAAGCTGTAACAACCAAAACGGCTATCGAATATATATGCAAGTTATACAATCCTTTTTATGAACTAAATGTGGCAGCTTTTAACAGTGACTTTTGTAAAAGCTTTTAAGTTTGAAAATTTTGTTTTATAAGTAGATAATATTCGAATATTGTAGAGCATTGAGAATGCAACTCAGTAGAGCTTAAAGATATTTAGCTCCAGTATTTCCCGATATTTGTATGATTTTTTTTTAAATTGAATTAGAAAACATGTTTACATGTGTGCATTTAAATTTGAACCGTTCAAAATATTCTTAATACAATAAACATTTTAGAAAATTTAAAAACACATTTTTCCTAATAATACCTAAAAAAAAATATAAGCCAAATTTTCTTGAAATACGTAATAAATTATAAATAAAAGAATGAATTGGTATACTTACAGTTAAAATCCTAACACGTTCACCAGTGAGTGCATCATCACAAATCGCCATGCGAATCACTTCACTTGCACTTTTAACAGAAGTGGGGAAATAAAATGCCTGTTAATCCACGACGACGACTGCTCCTAACCAACAGCAGTAGTGTAATGCTTGGGACGAGCGACTTTAGCCGAGTCTAAAGACAACGCTTATTTGAATATCTGCAGCAATGCAATATCGACTCTATGGAAATAGGAAAAAGAGTTATTTAAGTAATCGTATATATATATAGCTAGGTAAAAGTGAGTGAAGCGAACATTACCGCTTTGCTACGTTTTGAGTTGTTTACGTTATGTTTTATTGCTAACTATCCTTTAATGTAGTCTGTAGCGTATAATCGCGTTATTATGAGTCACATGCGGTAGGTAGAGTCTTAGAAGACGTGACAGGTTTATTTATGGTAGAGTAGTGACATCCGGTTCCCCATAGGCGTCTCTGCTTAGCAATAAAAAGGTACATATATAATGCTTGCCTAAATCTAGTTCGATATTTGTAAGTTTCTAAGCGTGGTAGAGCCAAGCGGCGGCTTTAGCTGCTGCTCGAATGGACCGGCTCGACCAGATTGATACCACAGCCTCGCAGAATACCGGCGTAAAGTAGAGGCATCTTGTGCTTCTGCGTTTCGTTCGGTGAGTGAGGTAACCGGAGGCCCATACCCTCTCCCTGTTCCCCTCTTCTTCCCTCCCATCTCCCAAATATCCTTAGAGACCGGCAACGCACCTGCAGCATCTATGGAGAGGGAGGATTCCCTCCATGGGGGCTAAGTTCTTTAGGTGGCCCGTTTTCTGCGCGGCTGTAGAGGCTCCGCGCTAAGCGGACCACGAAGTTGCTCTTCCGGTGTTGCAGATGTATGTGGGCGACGGTAATCACTTACCATCAGGTGAACCGCTTGCTCGTTTGCAGTCTTTTCCATAATGTGTAATTATAATAACATACCACAATACAGTACTATGGATCAGATCTCATGATAGAGCCGGACCTCTTGAGACTTTCAATGTAAGTGGTAAATTCAGCACCTAAAATTTAAATTTCATAGTTTAAGAGAAACAACCGTCTTCTAAAATGGGGTATTTATCCACTCTCAGGAGTGGTATATTTTCTTTAAATTTATAGGTATCACCGTCAAGGTATAGCATATTTAATAAAAAAGGAATCATCAAAATCGGTTTACAATCTGCCAAGATATCGTGTATAATATAAACAAAAAAATATACAGACGGTAGAAAACTTAAAGGCCGGAATTATGATTTTAAAAACGTTTAGACCGCTGCTATCTTGATTCTCGTTATACGAAACTATTCCAGTGGTTCGTTTTATTGTGTGGCACTGTAGCGTACTGTGTCAAATAAAGTCTGAAACTATTGGGAATAATGTTAACATGTGAATAGTCTGCGATGACTGTGTTACCTGCTGGAAAGCTTTTTATGTAGCAGTTTGTGGGCTTAAGGTCGGGCCACACTCAAGCGATTTTATATGCCCACATAAATTGTATCCTTCTAATATAATAAGTGCGTAAAATTTGCATATTGGTTGCATAGTTACGCGACAATGGCTGCATCGCTGTGACTGAGATTTAGTAACTTTTATTAAGAAGAAGGGATGCTGAGCTGGCTTGGACATGTGGAGAGGATGAATGAATGTAGGTTGACGAAACAAATATATGAGGCGAGTTTAAATGGTAGAGTCGGGAGAGGAAGACCTAGGCGAACATTTCACGAGCACTAAACCAACGAGCATGCATGCGAAGATTGATGAAAGTGGAAGAAGCGAAAGACGTATGTCAGGACCGTAGCAAGTGGAAGAATATTGTACCTGCCTACCCCGTTGGGAACAAGGCGTGAATATATAAAAAAAATATTAAGAAGAAATGAGCTTAAAGTTAGAGTAGTCTGGAAACACGCTAAAGCATAAGTTTTAAATTCGATCCTAAACATCAGAAAACAACAACAAAAATACCGTGGTGGTGGTAGAGGCGTAAGAATCAGTCACCCTCTTTCTTCCCTTGAGTTTTGTAGGCGACTAAGGAGAAATTTCTGACAGCGTGACAATCCCGGTGACGAAGCTCGCCTCGTGACTCATCACCGCTAGTCAAGTTGGAGTCCATTTGGAAGTCCATTCGGCTACGCTAATTAAAAGTACCGAGTGGTATGTAAGGAGGAATATACTCTTTCTTTCTCCAAATGCCATTCTCACCCGCGCGTGGTTTTTTTTTTGTATTGTCGTGAAAAACTAGCTAACGGATGTTCGGACTTCAATAGAAGAAGGTCCCAGATGAGATCTGAGGTCCCAGATGCGTTGTCATCCTAGAAGAATAATGACAAGATGTAATGCCTCAAACTCCGTGTGCTTATACTGGCTCTCTATTCCTTTCAACCTGGATAGCGATAGTAATTGTACTGCTTGACTAAGAAATGGGCAAGAGTGTGGAACCAACACAGATGAATCCTTAGGAGAGAAGGAGTCTACCTCCAATGCACCGTACTAGCAAACAAGCGAGGCTCTGGTGACTGAATAATGGACGGGAAAACCCATCTAAATTTGCCGAACCCATACCCCACAGTCTGTGGTGTGTAGTGTTGGGTACATGCTTGTGTGCTTATATATTGATATTTGGAATTATTATTATCAGAAGAAGTGTCGCTGGCAGACGACAAGCTATTTATAGAGAGCAGTCTATAAATTTCGTAGTATGTGATCTGGATTCGATTTCCGGTGCCAGCACAACTAATATTGTTATGGAGTTGATCACGTGTTCCACGGAGAATACAATGAGTAAACTTGCACGCCTGAGAAGCATAGCGGTTTTAAGGATGTGTGAATGCCATTCGACTCGAAATTAGCTACACTCAAAAATTAGAGGACTTAAAGTCCCAACTGTGGGATATGTCTTGGCTGTTGCCTGCTATTTAACTTTACGTAAAGTGCATCTTAACATAAGTCTGTTATGTTCACAAATAACGCTTCTTTCTTTGATCTTTGTTAAGTAACATACTACTTAACAAAAAGAGAGAGATTGCAACTAACTTAAGAGGGAATAGATCGCTATATGTCGTTGATTTTAATCGGTCCTTAGGAAAGGTGTGGCCACAGCTTAATCGCGGCACAAAAGCCATTGTGAACGAGATGGGAAAGTAACCATATTACGCGTGCGAACAATTCTAATTGATGTGTTTGTTTGTTCGCTGGGCTTTAGCTGTTTGTTTACGTGACTGTTTAAATTTGAATTTTCTAGCCGCTACTTCCGATCATATCGCCTGGATAAGGAAACGTACTGAGGAGTGAGGAATTTGCTTCGTCTTCATCATCTCTTACTACATCTGCTGTTGAACATTGGCTTCTCCAGGTAACCATCAGCTAAAGCCGGTATGCATTTCTTCTTGATTGTTTTCCTATACCCACCACGCTGGGCGATCGGATAGATATTTAATCTGCATTCTGTCGAAAGGATTGGAATGAGATTTAATTCGCCTTTAACGACACCCACAGAAAGAAAGGGGTGGTAGATTCCTATGCAGCTACCACTCGGTAGAATTTTAGTTATTCGAGTTTACCAATATATGCCTGGCCAGTGAATCCTACGCTGGTGACACTGTGTCAATATGGTAAGATCACTTTTAAGTAGCTACCAACATCGCGATGAAACCTGTATTTATTACATATAAATAAAGTTGAAGTGTCTGTGTGTGGTTTCGAAATTACTGCATATACAAACAAGATATCTGAACCGACAGAAAACAGAACAGAAATATCTTTGAAATCATTCTCAGCTAGCGTGCAGGTAAATAAATGACACAAAACAAAATATTTCGAAAATATATTGTATACTCTATATGTATGAGTGAACATACCAGCTTGTTCTACAAAGGTCAATCTCCCCTGCACGCGGAGCACCATGGTGACTAAAGTACTAGGCTCTGGGGGGCACAGGTGGAAAATCCTCTCGAGTAATATGCCGATCTCACAGACGAGCATAGGGAGCAGAACCTCTAGTTCGATAGTATTAACAATACATAGTGCCAACATCAACAAGCATATGTCCAGCAGTGAACTTATAAATGATGATGAGTTTGTCTAAATTTAAACTTCTAGTCCTATAATTTGAACAGCCTAAATTACTTTACAGTTTCTAGTTCTCGTCTAGTTGCAGTCTAAGTTTGCGCTGTCGGATTCCGTTGCGTGTGAATCTATTTACATTCAAGGCAGACCATGCTTCTGTTGAATAAATAATGATGTCGCTTTCACACACTAGATGCCGCTTTTTAGAAACCTTGACCGATGACACAATGCAATAACATCCATCCAAATACGTCAAAGATTAAAACTGCTATTTGTTGTTTGTTCTGTTATTTCTATAACTTAATAGAGAAACGGTCAAGTGCTAGCCGGGCTTCGCTATTTAAAGGTTCCGTACATATGACTATTTAATAAGGTAATGCTTTATTTCTGCCTTAGTTCTTAGATAGTACTAAATTGAAATCATATAGCTAAATATTTAGAAATATTACAATTGGGTAGGTGACAATAACCTGTGAAAGAACCTAAAATCCAGAAAGAGTTCATTTGTTTTGGATGCCAGCTTACAAACTACGTTATAAATAGTATTTAGTATTTATTGTTTACAGTATATGGTACATAAAATATAGAATTTCTAAACTTCTAACTAGTTTAGTTTTTGTGATAGACCCGGTAACAAAAAGGGTCTAACTTTTACTTTAACAGTTATAATATTTGTATTCAATGATCTCTAGAAAATGACGTCCCACATACCAGGGTAAGAAAAAACACTTCGTTATCGGATCTTTTTTCATCTATGGGACCTGAAACATAATTTGCTTGAATTTCAATATTCGGTTTTGGGTCAACAATCTACATCAAATACATAAATTGCAGGTCTGTAACTCATTCCGTCTGCGACATAGCGATGTGTGACAGATGGACGGACGGACAGACAGCAGTGCGACATTAATAGAGGTCCGTTTTGCTCTTTAGATACGGTACCCTAATAAAATGACCAGTGTGTAGTTAGATACATTTTTGTACTTGCAACATTTGTATGCAGAACACAGCTGCAGAGTAAGTCTACGGCGTGTACGATAATATTTGGAAACTTTGGATGTTGGTATTCCTTTGATGATGTCCTCCTCGCCGATCTCGACATTGGCGATGGCTTCCGAATAAAATCAGCGGTTTTTAATTGCGCTGCATAGATTAAAGTGCCAAATGTGTACGCGTACCGCTAAGACACTCACTCGTCACGTAGACGAGTCGAGACGTCGAATAGTGCTCATACAATAATATCAGAGGAAGAGTCAGTTGCAGTGGAGTGTCAAAAGACGGGGATTCGAACCCATAACTTAAAGTAGTTAAAGGTAATGTACCCTCTTGCAAACGCCACTTTCTTGAATATCTGATAGGTGTTTGGTGCCGGGAAGGGTCTGCCACGCTGCTCCAGACCGTGTTGGCGGACTTCACATATCCTCGAAATATATTTTTTTAACCTTAAGGTTGCTGACCGCGGTCCTAGAAAAATAAGTTTCATAGGCTATAAGTTATGTAAACGATCAATGTAAGGGACTCACTCCTCAAAAAAGAAAAGAAAATTACCTTAATTTACAAAAAAAAAGGAAGTTAGAGAAAGAAAGTGGGGTCCCGAGACTTGCATTGCCTTAGGCACCTGCTTAGACTCTACATGGTATAATCCGACACTGCGATTTGCGACTACGTTCGCGGGAAAAAACTTTCCCTCGGCTTTTCGTGAATAAAAAGTTGCCGATGTCTATGGCCAAAAAAAACGAAGGAAAACGAACGTAAAACATGCAAGCGGCTAACCTGATGGTAAGTGATTACCGTCGCCCACGTACATCTGCAACATCAGAGGAGCTGCTGGTGAGTTGGCGGCCTTTGAGGCTGCTTGGCTCTACCACGTGTTTGTAAGTTTAGCCGTGTAAACGTAGGTGAGACAGAGTTATTTCCGCATCTGTAATGTTGTTAGGTAATATAATTAAAAAAGCTATTAAGAATAATAAATAATGCCGAAGGTAGACCGAGTTAACTACGACATCGGCCCGTCTAAAACCTCAGTCCCCCCGTAACCACAGGTGCTGTAAAGCACTCGAAACTTCGGGAACATGAAAACAAAAATTAAACGCGTTATTCCATAAATAATAGTTTCATTTCTGAAGGTTATTGATAACTGTAAACATTTCAGAAAGATTTTTTAAAAAAAAAAACTAAATGTTTTCTAATTAGGATGGTATTGTAACGAATGCCCGGTAAGGTCTTGACAACTCTCACAGTCTCCGAATGATAAGTCAAAAGAAATAATGTTTTCTAAATTACCAACAGATGTTAACGAAACTCTTTGCTAGGCAAATAAGGGTAGCTGTACACTGGTTGAAATATAAGCGTATTTTCTGCAATAAAAATAAAATGTCATTTGGGAAATATTCTGGAATAAACGAAAAAAGGAAGATGATCGGGACCGTATAAGGAACACTGAAACGGACCTAGATACAGCTAGGTGAATTCTGATGTAAGTGGAAGGGGAAGTTGACGAATGAAAGGAAGAGGAAATAGAGGAAAAGGGAGAGCACTGGTTACAGACAGACCCGTCGAAGATGACATGCGAGGAATAGCGTATCAGGAAGAAACTCTGCGCCTTTTGTAAATGATAAAATATAAAAAGATTCATATAGCGGCATTTTACTCCAAAACTCATAGCTCGTAACAATATTCTAAGCTCGAGTACCCACAAATGTCCAGATCTGGATCGAAAGTGTGAAACCATATTCCCGGTACTCCGCCATTACAATTTGACGAATGGTCACACTATCGTTTAATGAATAATAAATTGGCAATTTATTGAACAAAAAGGCCGATCTATCGCCAGATTAATATTTATAAGCATGGACGACACGCTCATTATTGGTAAATATTTGTAACAAAAAGTAATGCATCTTATGAGGTTTTGTAATAAACGATTTCATGCGGAATTGTTTCTATTTAAAAGTAGGCAGTAAATATCAAAAAATGTGAAAAATAATATTAGTCATTTTAGATATACAACCTAATGAAAACCCGATTGTAATTGATTATGTCGCCATCTAGTTGTGTCAACGCAAACTAATATATCTACCATCTATGAAGTATTACTTCATGCTTATTACGTTAGTTCGTAATAATGGCACAAGATGGCAGCATAATATTTTTTAATTCTTTCTTAATTTTTTATTTCTTTACAATTTACGATTTATCTTACTGATAACTGACAGGGTTCGAAATAATGTGATCAGAGAGCGTTGTGGCGTGAAAGACGAGGTAGTGACACGAAATGAGACAGGGATGCTGAGCTGGTTTGGACATGTGGAGAAGACGAATGAAAAGGTTGACGAAACAAATATTTGAAGCGAATGTAAATGGTAGAGTCGGGAGAGGAAGACCTAGGCGAACATTTCAAGATCAAATCGGAGACGTTCTGAAAAAAGCCCAGGTCAAGAGTAATCTAAGCCAACGAGCATGCATGCGAAGATTGATGAAATTTTTTTTTATTTTTTGTTTTCTACCTGACAACTATCTTTCACCATAACAAGGGTTGACTGGTAGAGAATGCCACTTGGCATTAAGTCCGCCCATTGTAACCTTAAGCTTAAGGCAAAAAAGAATAAATAAGTAAATAAAATGGGAGAAGCGAAAGACGTATGTCAGAACTGTAGCAAGTGGAAGAAGATTGTCTCTGCCTACCCCGTTGGTAAACAAGGCGTGAATATATACATACATACCTCTATCTTTTTTTCTTTACCTACCTACGATACAATATTCTGCCGATATCACATCTCAGTCTCCAAATGCCAACATCTGCCCGAAAACCAAATCGCACAAGCTAGTGATAGGGAGCAGCGTCATTCAAATCATGTGATTTTTTTGTCTCTCTTTCTTTTCGACATTAGAAAAAGCCTACCTACCACCACCGTTTCGCAATGGTGTGCCTCGTAATTCGTAATGGTGTGTGGCGTGCCTAAAATGAAGAAACCGCCTGAAGAAAATGTGTAGGTATCTCTTTGTTTTTTATTTTTTTTCAAAACACACATATAAACACACATACATTTAAACTATTATACAACTTGGTCATATCGTGATCAACACATATCGATGGGTTATTATTATATAAGTATTCCTTTATATTATGGTAACCCTTTTTTTAGAAAGTCTTTGTCTAACAATCTTTAAAAATTTAAAGCATGGTAGAGCCAAGCGGCAGCTTTTGCTGCTGCTCGAATGGGCCGGCTCGTCCGGGTTGGTACCACAGCCTCGCAGAATACCGGCGTGAAGTAGAGGCATCTTGTGCTTCTGCGTTTCGTTCGGTGAGTGGGGTAACCGGAGGCCCACTTCCCCTCCTCTTCCCTCCCATCTCCCAAATATCCTTAAGGACCGGCAACGAACCTGCAGCATCTATGGTGTTGCAGATGTATGTGGGCGACGGTAATCACTTACCATCAGGTGAACCGCTTGCTCGTTTGCCTTCTTTTCCACAAATAAAAAATCTTTTTGATTGGAATATTTCACTTTGGCGATGCTATTCCCGATGAATAATCTCTAGGATTTGAGTATGGCCAATTCGGATCGGCTGTGCCTATTTATTTAGATTTCTGTTTATATCTGTGTTATACATGTACTCTGAAAGCAAAGACCACATTCGCTTATAACTTCTTAACTTCAAAGTGGATTTCAATGTGACATTCACCATAATTTAGAAGATTTCAGGTGGAAAGTTCTCATTTAATTTGCATGTTGCACAGAATTGACTATGCTAAATTGGCGCGGTTCCGATAGATGTTACGCTGAATAAATGATTTGATTTGATTTGATTTCGCCAGTGCGACGGCACCGACTCCACGTTCACCAACCCGCTCGCCCGGCGTGGAGAGTACTCTGCCGATGAGCGAATTTTTCAAGATATGCATGCAGGCGTTTACTGGTGATTTCTAGGAAAGACCAATGTTCAGTAGCGAGCAAAATAAGCTGATGACTGTAAAAAAAATGGTAATATAATTGGCTTTTGTTGTTGCACGAATGGGGGCGCTACCATGCAGAATACCGGCGTGCAATAGACGCATCTCGTGGGTCTACGTTTCGTTCAATTAAAGAGATAAACGGAGGTCCACTCGCCTCTTCCATTTCCCCAATCCTTAAAGGCCTGCAACGTACTTGCAGCTCTTCCGGTTTCATTTCATTCGTGGGTCTTCTTCAGGAGGGTTAATACCCCCCTGCAGGATTCGGGCTTCGAGGCCTAGCCTCTTCTCCCGGACGTCTTCTCGGGGGGCTGCTGCTCCCCCGGTCTTAGTTGCCGCGTTTGTGGCTTTTTTTAGGTGTTAACGTATTTCACGTCTTATGACAGGTCTTGTTGCTCGTCCTCGGCCCCCCTCTGGCCGAGCGGCAATATGAGATCTCTGGGAACTGGTCGATGCTCCGGTGGTCGAGCATGGAGAGGGAGGATTCCCTCCATGGGGGCCAAGTTCTTTAGGTGTTGATGTGGCCCGTTTTCAGCGCGGCTGTAGAGGCGCCGCGCCAAGCGGACCGCGAAGTTGCTCTTCCGGTGTTGCAGATGTACGTGGACGACGATAATCACTTACCGTCAGGTGAGCCGCTTGATCGTTAGCCCCTTACTCATAAAAATGTTTATGTTGGGTAAAATTTAAAAGGCTGGATAAATCGATATACAAATCTCTGTAACTCGCTTACACAAAGCCAAAGCTTCGTGTTACCACGTAAGATGCCATTACTTTCCCAAGTGTTATCGTAAATCAAATCGTCATAGGCGTAACGGAACGCGTGCCCAATCACCGAGCGCCATCTATCGAGTGGCGTATCGATGATTTCAATATTTGCACGGAAAAACTATTTCGGAAAGTTTACTGAAGCATACGTCATTGTTTCCATTCCATCATAATATCTACTCCGTGTTTGATTTCGTCCCCTACTTCAGTGCTTCTATGTATATTTTATGCTATAGTGGTATCTATGGCATTGCAGTACATTCTATAATTGCGTGTACGTCATTGTAGATATTTACACGTGCGATGTTTTGCAAGAATGACAAACAAAACCTTGGTAGGCTTAGTGGTTAGGGTGCTCGGTTTTATATCACAGTACGCGCGTGACCTGCTTTCGAGCCCTAAAATTGTTTATAGCAGTTTTAAGCGCTGAACTTACCACACAGGTGAAGGTCCGCCAACCTGCACTGGTGGCACTTTGGCACCCGGACCCTTCCCGGGTTCCAAAGCTCTCTCACATATTTCAGACAAGCAGCTACTTTACTCAAGAGAATAAGCATTAATTGAGCATTTTTTTAAATGAAACTATTAGTTAGTCCGCCTGGCGAGGGAGCAAGACTGTATCATCTTTCTCCCTTTCAGCCTTTATCAGACAACTGTCGAAAAGAAATGCCTTCCGATAGCGGTACGATAACATTTGCCCAATATTGACCACGCTGGGCAACATTGGTTAGCCCAGCGTCAGTACCCTATCACTGGAGAAGTGATAGGTTTTACCCATTACCCATAGTGTCCATTTTTAGTCTGTAGGATTTTGTTTCGGCACAGTCGGCCATCCCCACCCGTACCTGCGTGAAAACTATAGACAATTCTTTCAGGTTAGACATTAAAAGTGAAAGAATTAATAACTAAACAATTATTAGAGGTAAATAAAAGAGCTATGTTCAGCCGTGGAAACAGACAAGCTGCTGAAGAGGAAGAAGTAGCCTCTAAACTGACCACTGATAGACATATCTCGGCCAATATGAGTATTTGCTGTAAATGCGCCCAGTTCCAGATATCACGCACCATACCGGTATCACCGGTATATATAATGTATGATATTTGTATTATATATATTATACGCAATGGAGAAAATAGTTAATCTACTCAGGCTTTATTTCGCGGAAGAAACTTATTTTACATTAATCCGCTGGCAAAATTATAAGTCTGTTAATCTATATTACCCAGTTCGAAGAGAAGAAGAGCACACACTCCTTCTCCTCCAAATAATTAATAATTCAACCAAAAATGAGATATCTTCAAGCCTGGCAAAGGAATATTATCTCAGTAAAGTCGCGGGAAGAAGCTAGTTATGGTTAAACAAATTTGATGAAACACTAAACTGATCAAGGTCAAACAATATTACCACAATTTAACAAAAATATTTGTAAGAATTCCTGACTTTTTGATGATATAAGAAAGATAAGATTTCTTTTTCCCAAATTTTGGGGAAAATGGAATTCCATTAACATCATACATTTGCAACTGTGTCCGTGACGAGAGCTTTTATACACGTCAGTTACATTTACATACATTGTTTTATTTTTTCACTTTGCACAAAGTATTTGATATGAAACTATTATTCTAGGCGTTATTTAATCTAAGTCACTGATATAAAATATATATTTAAATAGCTATAGGCATAGAATGACTAACATTAGGCAACAGATGGGAGAATCCACTGGGGTTTATTCTTGTTCAGGATCTAGTAAACAGATGGCGTTAGTGATATTACAAAACGCGCTATGGTTCGACTGTATAACCAGAGGGTACAGTTATGTCGCGGCTATTCTTTGATGTGGGAGTAAACCAATGAGTTTTTTACTTATTAGAATTTTTACGATATCCGTTCACGATCATTGAGTTGTGCAAAACGGTTTGATTATAATCCTTAACCACTCATTATGAACATGATGGTAGTTAAATATAACGTACCCGGATATTGGTGTGATGAATATTAACGGGGAATATTTATCACCGACTTGTATGCCTTAGATAATGAATAAGAAGTCTGTTCGACAACAATTAATAGATTATTATTACACGGATAACTATGGTACTTAGATCTGTATGATAAACATTTTTATTTTTATTCTAATAATTGAATGATGACTAAAATATTATCTATATACCTGCTTGGGATAATATGTATAAAGCGTAACTGAGATTTTTTTTTGTCTCGATTTATCTAATGATTTCTTGTATCAACGCGAATACTACACATTGGAAATCAAACTATAATTTAAGTATTTATCTATATTTACTAAAAAATCTAATTAAAGCGGAACCCGAAGCTTTGATATCGTGCAGCACTTGCTTGAGATGCTGAAGCTCGGCGGTCAAGTGTTTACTGTCACAGATCTCTCGTGCTCTCTGAAACAAAGATTTTCCCACGGTAGCTAGCTGAGATGGATGGTGGTGTTATTCACCGTTTGAATATCGGTCGACATGGGTATTTTTCCTATATACCGAGTTATCTGTTCAGTTTGTTGCTGGTGAAAACTTATAACTTAACTCAGAAACTGACCACACTTTTAACCCCGGAAAAATACTGGATTCTTATGTAAATACTTCTGAACCCATTGATTTTTTGTTTACACCGTCAAAAGCTTTAGACACACATTAAAAACTGGCTCAAATACTTTAAACCTCGCAAAACACCTGGATAAGCCAATACCGGATTTTTATGTAAACATTAATGTGATTGTAACTGTGGAATTCACAATGCGAAACTAAAATGTATGTATACGAATATAAAATGTATATTTAATACACTGAAAACCGTGTTTAACCAGAACTCGAATCCATGCACAAGAACCACTTTGTTAGTTCTAAACTCGTTTCTGTTTAAAGTTACGTGCATTGTTCGATAGTTTATAAAATAACGTGTAATGACGCGTAAGTTTACTATAAAATTGTAATATTATAAAATGAACGCTACGCGGATGTAATCTCTGTATATTAAAACCGCTGGGGTTTTTTTTTTCCAGTACGTTAAGGGTGCTCGACAACCAAATGAGATAGAAACATGAAATCTGATATGAGTACTACTTCTGTACTCAGGAGGTTTACGATAAAAATGCGAAAAAAACATTGTTATATTTTTCGTTCGATGTGCCTAGTATGGTCATAATTTTTGTTTCACATTAAAATACAGATTTCCTTTTAAGGAAACCGTGTTATAACACTAAAAATCAGGTGTATGTTAAAAAATATTTTTATACAAAGTGTCCAACTTAGGATTCGGCCCTTATGTCTCTGGAATCTGGCAACAAATCTATGGATTTAGTCTTCATGGGGTGCACAATAACAATCACTCATAAATTAGTTTCTTATACAGGTAAACGAATTACAAATTTTTATTCTGAATAAAGATTTTTTTTTATTTTAAGTTTATTTACGGCTACTCTAGTATATTCAATACTACAGAAAATATACAAACGATGTTTTGTTTTTCATAACCGTTTTTTTTTTAATTCAATAATCTATGATGAAAACGTCATAAACACATTCCACCCGCCGCTGCCTATTGTACTTTTTTTTTTGTTTCTTTAAATAATCTTTTTATGTAAAATTTTTGTGTGTACAATAAAGAATATTTCATTTCATTTCACCCTCCTTTACCTGTGATCAACACCAAATGAGATACAGACTTTCAATTTGATGTGTTTGTTTCTGAACCTGTTTTTTTTTTAGGGAAAGGTCGCCAAATGAGCTAGCGGCTCACTTGATTGTAAGTGTTTCCCGTCGCCCACGTACATCTGCATCAACAGAGGAGCTGGAGGAGCGATGCTTGATTTTAAGGATATTTAGAGGATGGGAGAAATTATGGGCACGGGAGTTGGGCTATCGGGGCTTCCGGTTACCTCACTCACAACATCACGGGAACAGTGCCCTCTTCTTCACGCCGGTATTCCGCAAGGTCGTGTTACTACCCTGGTCGTGCCAGCAGCAGAAACCGCCCCCTGCTTCTGGGAAATATGCAATTGTTTGTTACTTGTTTAAAGCAATTATTTGTATCTACGTTCTTCGTATACCACGGACGCCGAACGGAACGTCTGATTAACTAGTGCTCCATATAAGTAAATGTTACCATTTAGAAGCTACATACATAATACCACGCAGTTGGTTCTAAGACAACACGTGTTGAGTATTTAAACTGTAGGCAAATTGACTGAATGAAGACGCGTTTTTGCTGCTGCTCGAATGGGCCGGCTCGACCGGTTTGGTACCACGGCCTCGCAGATACCGGCGTGAAGTAGAGGCACCTTGTGCTTCTGTGTTTCGTTCGGTGAGTGAGGTAACCGGAGGCCCTCTCCTCCTCCCCATCCCCTTCCTGATCCTCCCTACCAACTCCCAAATATCCTGAAAGGCCAGCAACGCACCTACAGCCACCCTTATAAACTATGAATCATATAATACATATAATGCAGCCCCTCCGGTGTTGCAGATGTACGTGGGCGACGGTGATCACGTATCACCAGGTGAGCCGCTGCCCTGTTTCCCCCTCGTCCATAAAAAAAAAATCTTACTTAAAATCCGGAAATGTTACGAGCTCACAAACGGAAATCACGTTAATGGGAAAACTTCAGCAGCGCTCACAATCTCTAGATTAGCACACAAAAGCGTTCGCGAACCTTTTTTTTTTTAGCCAAAAAAAGAGAATTATTTAAAAACAATGGCATCGTATCAGTCGGCGTCAGGCGTCACTTCAACAATGGAAACTTCATACCCACGTCAGCCATTCGTATATTTTGGTTTGGACGTTACTTGTTCAATAAAAATATTAACGAAGTGCTTTATTGAACATAATAAGTTTTATTCATCAGCTCGTTAAACAAGAGAGTCACGTGCATACCAGAAGAGAGAAAGAGAGGAACAAGTCTATTCACGATCTAAATATACTCGTAGATACACATGGGACCGAACGGCAATGCAAAAATAACTTAAAAACCAAACCTCTACCATAATAACTTGGATGAAAGAAAATATTGTTACGAGCTACGGGTTGCCAGATCGGAGTGGAAGACCGGTATCTTAAACTTCCATTTATTTGACCACTTACAAATGGTAGAGTTTCTTCCTCGGTGTAGGATAGCCCACGCACGTGAACTTCCACTGGTCTTCCTGATTGTAACCAATCCTCTCTCTCCTTTCCTCTATTCTTTCTTTTCTCTACCTTTCCTTCGTGATCTTCCTCTTCCACCTACTTCAGAACTCACCACTGAACTGTCTCTAGCGCGTTCCAGTGATTCTTATGTAATCCCGAATTTCGATGAACTTTTTATTTTCGATTATTCCAGAATATTCCCGAATTTAGATGATCTTTTTATTTTCGATTATTACAGAATATTCCCGCAATAATGTTTTATTTTTATTGAAGAAAATAGGCTTATGTTTCTAGCAGTGTACAGCCACCCTTATTTACATACAAAAGAGCTTCGTTAACATCATCTGGTAATTTACAAAATATTATTTCAATTGACTTGTCATTCGAAGAGTTGACTAGACGTCGTCGGACATTTGTTACAATATCTTACATCACTAGATTAAATTCATCATCATCATCAGCAAATCCGAACATAGGCCTGTCCAAGAAAACGTCCAGCTAAAGCCAGCATGCATTTTTTTGTAAAGGTCCGCCTATTCTCACCACGCTTTGAGCGCCGTTCCGGTACGCGCAGTGATAATTGCACTTGGAAAATTCTCCACCATCGTTCGGACGTCAGAGGCTCGTTTGATAGCTAGCAGGGTACGTCTTCTCCAGGTGAGATTGACGTTTGGGAAAAAGATGTCTTATTTTTCATTGAACTCCAGCTTAAAATTATACAGTCCAGGAAGTATAATTTTACCTGATATAGTTGAACTCGATTTAAGCCACGACGACCAAAATTTCCGAAAAATGGGGGTAGCTTTCAACTTCGGAGGACTTATAATAGTGCATGCAAACATAGAGGCACTCACCCATCTTAACCATTACATATACGATAAGATCGGAGAAGGAAACCGAACAATAATGTGTTATTCACAAATATTAGCTTCGGCTGGGATTCGAACCCCCCGAGCCCGGACATCAAGTCCGCTAGGCAATCTGCTGCGTAGTCGTAGGACCCATAAATGGGTCAACTAGACCTGCGAAGGACCACACTATCATAGAATTAAAGCGTGAAATAGCAGAATAATGCTTTTACTCTAGAACAATGGTGAGTCTATGGCAGACTCCTTCTCTACCCTCGCCGTCTGGATAGGTACCGCTCCATGACGCCTATCAGCCGTGCAACCACTATTTTTATGGGTGTACAGTGTGCAAATATTGTATCGTGAGGAATTTCATCTTAATCCTCGGGGCTGACAATGCACCTGCAACCTTCTATTGAAAATGTTTGCTATACGCTAGACCGCAAAAAAAAAAAAGCGAATTCCTTCCCTGAATATGTAGTTAAATCTGTAATAAAGACCCCTTGCTGTCTACTAGTTTATCTCCTTAATTATGTTGTAGGTACTGCTTAGTATCAGTAGATAACGTCTGCCGTATGAATAGATGAGTACTTCGCTGTTATTTATAGATTCAATTTATAGTAATGTTGCCACTTACTGCGTTCGCGGTCTCTTGTGTGTAATCTGGGAGAGTATTACAATGTACTAACAACTATACAACGGACAGATGTTGTTTCGGATTTAATAATAAAAAAAAAGGGCCATTGCTACACGCATGTGGGTCATGTTCTATTTTCAAATAAAATAAAAACAGAATATAATTTAACGTACTTTTATCGTTTGATGACGAAATTTACGGTCATAGACAAGACTAAGAAATTAGTAAATGATATTTTAGTAGGTGGTACACTATTTCTCTTCTACGACTCCTGTCGTCTATGTGTAGTTACTCTGTGAAGGGTTTCATATAAATCCACGGGGGTGACAACGAATATGTAACCTTCTTCGATTAAACCATCGGATGGACTGTAAGCTCATATTTCATCCGATCGTAATACAAAAAATATTTGAATAGTTTATCCTAACCTCTATATCTTTATCTCTCTGTGATATAGAGAACAGAATAAACAGCTCGTATATATCAGATGTAATCAATCCGGCTCAGTGACGGGGCTGCTGTTCACAATGTGCGAAGTGTCGGTTTGTGTGTGGGTGTGTGTGTGATTACAAATCCTCTTAACTTATGTAAGGTTTATAATACACTATCTATGTAGTATATTATAAACCCGCTGCGATATTTGAGAAGGAGACCTTTGCCCAGTAGTGGACATTTACAGGCCGCTACTTTACTACAGGTGTGACAAAGCATCTTCAGCTGTTTACGATTGTAGTTATTTGCCGGTGTCCATGGCCTGCAGTAACCACTTACCATCAGGTGACACCAATCCAAACAAAATACATGTATGAAAAGCGAATTCTTCCTGAATATGTAGTTAAATCTGTAATAAAGACCCCTTGCTGTCTACTAGTTTATCTCCTTAATTATGTTGTAGGTACTGCTTAGTATCAGTAGATAACGTCTGCCGTATGAATAGATGAGTACTTCGCTGTTATTTATAGATTCAATTTATAGTAATGTTGCCACTTACTGCGTTCGCGGTCTCTTGTGTGTAATCTGGGAGAGTATTACAATGTACTAACAACTATACAACGGACAGATGTTGTTTCGGATTTAATAATAAAAAAAAAGGGCCATTGCTACACGCATGTGGGTCATGTTCTATTTTCGAATAAAATAAAAACAGAATATAATTTAACGTACTTTTATCGTTTGATGTCGAAATTTACGGTCATAGACAAGACTAAGAAATTTGTAAATGGTATTTTAGTAGGTGGTACACTATTTCTCTTCTACGACTCCTGTCGTCTATGTGTAGTTACTCTGTGAAGGGTTTCATATAAATCCACGGGGGTGACAACGAATATGTAACCTTCTTCGATTAAACCATCGGATGGACTGTAAGCTCATATTTCATCCGATCGTAATACAAAAAATATTTGAATAGTTTATCCTAACCTCTATATCTTTATCTCTCTGTGATATAGAGAACAGAATAAACAGCTCGTATATATCAGATGTAATCAATCCGGCTCAGTGACGGGGCTGCTGTTCACAATGTGCGAAGTGTCGGTTTGTGTGTGGGTGTGTGTGATTACAAATCCTCTTAACTTATGTAAGGTTTATAATACACTATCTATGTAGTATATTATAAACCCGCTGCGATATTTGAGAAGGAGACCTTTGCCCAGTAGTGGACATTTACAGGCCGCTACTTTACTACAGGTGTGACAAAGCATCTTCAGCTGTTTACGATTGTAGTTATTTGCCGGTGTCCATGGCCTGCAGTAACCACTTACCATCAGGTGAACAGCTTGCACGTTTGCCGTCTATTCCATAAAAAAAAAAAAAAAAAAATTCTCTCACGTCCCGATAAAGTCTATAAAACGTGTAGTGATTTGTTACGCTCCGGACCGCGGTGTTATCTTTTGCCGCGCGCACCCGGTGACAGCGGATCAGACGACAAATTGTCCCCATTGTGGTATAACAAGGGTTCCGCAGCTTTGAGCGCTCGATTTATGCCCGTACGTTGTCGCTGTGATTGGAGCCGTCGTGTTTATACGTCGAATATGTGTCGTCGATCGAGTGACACGTGGAGCATGGGAGAAAAAAAAAGGCGCATTTTTTGGTTTAGTGAAAAGCCTCAATCCGATTGAAAAGTACGCGTGTTGGAGAGGCTGTGTAATTGGACACTGTGAAGCGTTACATCTCAGACTCAGGTGGTGACAATGCAACTTCCTTCGGTTGAAGTTGAATGCAGGCGTTCACTTACCATCAGGTGACACCAATACAAACAAAATACATGTATGAAAAGCGAATTTAAACGTTCTCTGGTTTTTTACAGACGCCTTATTTCATGGTAGTAATACTGATATCGTTTAAGTCTAAACAATTTGCTGCCTCTTGGAAAATTTACAGAAAAATGACAAATATAGGTTCGTATATATTTCATTTGTTCATTGTCATCTTTTTTAAACGTAATTAACCTCCTCTGACGGAGAAGAAACAGGCGAATAAAACTTCGTAGGCATTAACTTTTTTTAAATAGATTTAATACACTTCAGATAATACAACACAAAATAACAAGCAATTAATAATCTCACAGGCAATCAAAGCACATTCTAACATATAATTAAACACTGAAAAAAAAAAAAAAAAAAAACATTTATATAAATATCTTATTTACGTATACCTTCGCAGACAAATATGCATCAATGACTCTGGACCAGCTGGATTTAAGCCCGTAAGGGCACTGATGACTAATTTTAATAATTTAATAATTTAATAATTTAAGCGTGGTAGAGCCAAGCGGTGGCTATAGCTGCTACTCGAATGGGCCGGCTCGACCGGATTGATACCACGGCTCGCCGAATACCGGCGTGAAGTAGACGCATCTTGTGCTTCTGCGTTTCGTTCGGTGAGTGAGGTAACCGGAGGCCCACTCCCCCTCCCCATTCCCCTCCTCTTCCCTCCCATCTCCCAAATATCCTTAAAAAGACCGGCAACGCACCTGCAGCATCTATGGTGTTGCAGATGTACGCGGGCGACGGTAATCACTTACCATCAGGTGAACAGCTTGCACGTTTGCCGTCTATTCCATAAAAAAAAAAAATTCTCTCACGTCCCGATAAAGTCTATAAAACGTGTAGTGATTTGTTACGCTCCGGACCGCGGTGTTATCTTTTGCCGCGCGCACCCGGTGACAGCGGATCAGACGACAAATTGTCCCCATTGTGGTATAACAAGGGTTCCGCAGCTTTGAGCGCTCGATTTATGCCCGTACGTTGTCGCTGTGATTGGAGCCGTCGTGTTTATACGTCGAATATGTGTCGTCGATCGAGTGACACGTGGAGCATGGGAGAAAAAAAAGGCGCATTTTTTGGTTTAGTGAAAAGCCTCAATCCGATTGAAAAGTACGCGTGTTGGAGAGGCTGTGTAATTGGACACTGTGAAGCGTTACATCTCAGTCTCAGGTGGTGACAATGCATCTGTAACTTCTTTCGGTTGAAGTTGAATGCAGGCGTTCACTTACCATCAGGTGACACCAATCCAAACAAAATACATGTATGAAAAGCGAATTTAAACGTTCTCTGGTTTTTTACAGACGCCTTATTTCATGGTAGTAATACTGATATCGTTTAAGTCTAAACAATTTGCTGCCTCTTGGAAAATTTACAGAAAAATGACAAATATAGGTTCGTATATATTTCATTTGTTCATTGTCATCTTTTTTAAACGTAATTAACCTCCTCTGACGGAGAAGAAACAGGCGAATAAAACTTCGTAGGCATTAACTTTTTTTAAATAGATTTAATACACTTCAGATAATACAACACAAAATAACAAGCAATTAATAATCTCACAGGCAATCAAAGCACATTCTAACATATAATTAAACACTGAAAAAAAAACATTTATATAAATATCTTATTTACGTATACCTTCGCAGACAAATATGCATCAATGACTCTGGACAGAAGTTAGAAATATCTACATTCATTGTAAAAATGTTTGTACCAGCTGGATTTAAGCCCGTAAGGGCACTGATGACTAATTTTAATAATTTAATAATTTAAGCGTGGTAGAGCCAAGCGGTGGCTATAGCTGCTACTCGAATGGGCCGGCTCGACCGGATTGATACCACGGCCCCTGCAGAATACCGGCGTGAAGTAAAGGCATCTTGTGCTTCTGCGTTTCGTTCGGTGAGTGAGGTAACCGGAGGCCCACATCCCCTCTCTATTCCTCTCCTCTTCCCACCCATCTCCCAAATATCCTTCAAGACCGGCAACGCACCTGCAGCATCTATGGTGTTGCAGATGAATACGGGCGAGGGTAAGCACTTACCATCAGGTGAACCGCTTGCTCGTTTGCCGTCTTTTCAATAAAAAAAAAAAAAAAACGACTACCCTCTGGCGACCCATTACAGCGAAAAATTTCTCCAATTAAGCCGAACCCAAATCCCACAGACTGGCAAAGGTGAGCAGCATTATGGTACGCGGTAGAGCCAAGGGGAGGCTTTTGCTGGTACTCGAATGGGTCGACCATCGCAGCCTCGCAGAATAATGGCGCGAAGAAGAGGCATCTGCAGCTCATCTAGTGTTGCAAATATACGTGGGCGTATATCACAATCTATTGCGCTGGGGTACCGGCTCTGCGCTCAGCAATCCCCCGCCCAGCGTGGTGAGTATGGGTGAGTCTTCCAAGTATGGTATGCTACCATTTAAACGGACCTTTCATGGAGAGGGACTTATATATGCGAGCGATGTTATCGGATAACTGATTATTTTTTATTGCTATCTTCTCTGAAACGAATTAACCGATTTCGATGCAACTTAGCACAGATAAACTACCTAGTGCCAACAGTACATTTCATGGTTTTGGTTTGGTTCTATTTTTCGAGAAGGGTATTCTGCTCAACTGTGTTTCATTTATTTTTACTATTAACATTTTTTATATTTTTTTCTCGTCATTTATTAGTAGTAGTTATACATACAATTTTAATAGTTTGTACAATTATATTTTATATATATATTTTTTTTATATTATATCGTTGCTAATGCAATATGCTTCTTGTCCGGTTGTTCGTGAAGGCAATGAAGGCGACCAAGCTCTCTCTGATCGGCTTGATCCTTTGGCCTTGCGAAGAGATGTTGCTTTTCTTTTTGTCATCGCACAACAAATTAGTCTTTTTATTAGTTTTTTTTTTTATTTTATTATTTTTTTTTGTATTTTGTTGCGTGATTGCCATCCGTGTTTCTTTCTTCTTTCTTTCTTTCTTTCTTTCTTTACATTGATTTTCAAGTCTCAAACAATTTTTTTTATTATGGGTAAACGGGCAAGCGGCTCACCTGATGGTAAGTGATTACCATCGCCCACGTACATCTGCGACACCAGTGGAGCTGTAGGTGCGTTGCCAGCCTTTGAAGATATTTGACACACAAAAGACCTCTACTTCACGCCGGTATTCTGCGAGGTCGTGCTATTATCCCGAACGAGCCTGCCCATTCAACAACACCATATTTGTATCCAAACATATTTGTATGTAAGTAATATAATACGTTATAAAATAAACAAGAAGCTATTATGAATTAACTGACGATTTTAATTCAATAAAATTATTCATAACCCAAGCGTATTGTTTCGCTTCCACGGAAATTGAGCGAAGAGAAGAAGAAAAAAAACACAGCCTCTCGGTAAATTTTCCTCTCACTAAGGCACAAACGGACTTCCAAGCCGCAAATAAGATAACACAATTTCTATTTGCATATAAATTATACGAACAGAGACCTACACGAGCAACACAAATATCTGTTTATATGTTTCGAGGTATCTCGGAATATAAAAATTGTACTCGACTAAAAAGGTTACTGCTTCTACATCGGTACAACAATGGTTGGAGTTTCTAGAAACAAAGGTTCAAGTAAGTTAATTTACATATTGTATTTTCGTTGAATTTTTGTATCAGAAAATGGACAATGTACGTTAATTTTAAGGCAGTTCTGGTACATTTGAATGTAGTAACATAGAAAATAAAAATAAGTTTACTAAAGATAAGTATTGTATTATTAGTTTGGAAGTATCAAAGTAAATAATGATTCCGTTCTTATTTATCCAAAGAGCCGACGTGGTTTAGACCTGGGCTCGGATCCCGACGCCTCCACTAACTTTTTTAACCACGTGCTCGGCGGTGAAGGAAAGCATCGTGAACCGGGGGTTCCGTAAAACCACACAGTATATTTGTGTTATGTGTTTTCTTTTATTCAGTTTGGGATCCTAAACGCGAGTCCGACTACCACTTGGCCGGTTTTTGTTATTTGTTAGTTTTACTTTTGAGATTTCATTATAACCACAACAAGTTTAACGCTTGTATGTCTTATAATTTTTACAATAGAACAAAAACAAGAAACCCTCGATAAAAACACGTTTCATCTAAACCTAGGGAACCCTCGTAAATTTTTACTTTTTGTTTTTTTTTATTGTCGGTTAGGATTTCCTCCATATTAACACATTCTGTGAAATTTTCCACCGGCTATCTGTTTCGGTACAAAATATAGGCTAGATGGACGGACTGTCGGCGTTCGGAACCCTAAAAATACTCCCCATTCCACTCCCTATCCTCCCTCCTATCTCCCAAATACCCTTAAAGGCCGGCAACGCACCTGTAGGTCCTCTGATGTTCCAGATGTATGTGGGGGACGGTAAGCACTTACCATGAGGTGGACCGCTTGCTTGTTTGCCGGCTTTCTTATAATAAAAAAAAAAACTTTTGCTTACAGTAAATAATTTCAGACAGGTTCTACGTAGGTAACCATTTTAACATATAAATAGTCCATTGCAAGACCTAGACCTCCCCCATAAGAAGGATTTACCATAAACGCCTCGCTCGCCAAGCTTATAGGTGATTACAGTGCCAGACACCTCGCACCTTAGGCGCTGCTGCCCGTCATCGGTCTGCTTAATTTGGTCATTGCCATTCACCAAGCTTTTTCCTTAGTCGCTTCTTATGACACCCAAGGAAAGAAAGGGGGGAGGGGGTAGATATTTGCGTCGACACACGGCAACAATCGCTACATCCAAGCTAATTTTGTTTCTACACCTTAAGCTAAAGACTATAATCAATTCTTTAATTCCCCGTAAAATACACTAATAGTTTTTTTTTCATCTTGCCCACTAGTGGACATAGGTCTCTTGGCGGGCGGATTGACGATCGCAATATAAGATGCCACGCATCTTAAACTCTGCAGCCTATCATGGTCTAAGGTATTTTTCAAGGTTTTGTCCTTACGTAATAGTCGACCTATTACGACACCCACGGAAAGAAAGAGGGTGGGAATTTTTGTTACGCTGCTTCTAATATACTATATATATATATATATATATATATATATATATATATATAACTGCTATAATTTAAAAGTGGTAGAGCCAAGCGGCGGCTTTAGCTGCTGCTCGAATGGGCCGACCTCGCAGAATAGCGGCGTGAAGTAGAGGCATCTTATGCTTCTGCGTTTCGTTCGATGAGTGAGGTATCCGGAGGCCCACTTACCATCAGGTGAACCGCTTGCTCGTTTGCCGCCTTTCCCATAATAATAAAAGTAATTACTTTACGGGTAATAAAACGGGTGCTCATTACATCGCTTCACTTGCTTTACTTATAAACTTATAAAGAAGTGTAGAGAAATGGTATTCGTCGTATCTTTCTGTCCATTTTTCTGTGGAATAAAGTTTCGTATGTTCAAGGACGTGTTAACTTCGTCTTAAATATAAAACTTTTTCATTTTAAGTTATTTCAAAGAGAGTCGTTTACGACCTCGTAATACTGAAAGAACATCTGGTTCTTAAGTTAAAGGAAAGTACTTAAAGCTAACTTAGCCACTATCAGATCGTTCAATGAAATAACTCGCAAAGCTCTGGATGATAAATCCGAAGCGTATCCAAATTGCATCCCCTGAAACCTTCCGCTCGAAACTTTACGTATTGAGTTCACATACCCTTTATTGCTTTAGAATTTCCGACCGCATTACCAATATAATAAGAGATGATTTTGACGAGCTGTGCATACATTTCAGCGTCTAGCATGAGTGATTTCTAGTAAGCGCTGTTGTAATTCAATCTTTAAAATGTCAACTGTTAGGTCGAAATTGTTTTGCACTGCCTAAAAGACGCGAGTCCGGGTCTAGAATGAATGCTGTGACTCCCTCTCGAATAATCGATATCTGACGTCTGCTCCCTTCCCCTCACTACAGGTGCCTCCCTGTTAGTGAGTTCACTCAGACGTTGTTTAGACGAGAAAAAATAAATTGATTCGATTATTCCACTTCTCGTTTGCTACATCGTTTCACCTGTAACGTTATTACTTAAAAGAAACATTTGTATGTTCCTGATTGATGTATGAATTGAGATACGATTTCCTTTGAGCGTAAAAATATTACTTTCAACGTCGAGCAACGAATATTAACATCGATGTTATGTGTTAAGAATTTACGTAATATAGACGAGAAAAGAAGGAATTCTTCTACGACATCTAGCAATAACTATAGGACTGCGATGAATATATGTGCAGAGGATAAACGTACAGAGGCTCCTTCGCTTCATGTACTCTTGGTACTTTGTAAATCGCCTGCCAGAAATTCTACCGTATTCAGAATCGACCAGGAGATCATCATCATCATCACCAACATGATTACGTGTAAAGCAAAACTAAATCATTAAATCACTACCTGATGCTGACATCTGTGGAACTGAAGCTGTGGCGCTGTGGGTCGCGGGTTCGATTCCCGCACGGGACTAGTATTTGTATGGACTACAATTAATAGTTCCCGGTCCGGGTGTTTGTCCATGTGCAATTCATGCATGTAAACTGCCTCCGTGACACAGGAGAAATTCCTACAGAGGAAGGTAATATTTTCTTAAAAAAAGGTAAAAGTTTTAACTGTTGGTCTACCAGTTATATACCAGAGTCTGTTCCAGCTCTGCCAAGGAGTCGTCTGTGCAGGTACCACACTCTTATCCATTTCTGCCGCCAAAGACCAGCGCAATTACTATCTGTTACCGTTTGAAAGGTATAGAGAGCCAGTATAATAACGGGCTGTGAGCCACGGCTAGGTCGTGGTTAACGACCCCCCCCCCCCCAACCCTTACTTTATAATGTAGGACAGTTCACAGTTAATGGAGCAAGGTACTGTCCCTGAGCCAGGGGTCCGTCGCTACCGGCGTGGCTAGTAGCCCGCGGATCAGCTAGGTGACGACATCGTCAGGAGGTCTTGCGGGGTGGTGTTGCTACTGATGTGCTATCAACCCAGGCCTCTTAGGTGGTATGGCGACAGTAAGCGTAGACGCGCCGAAGGGGCTTCCCCTAAACCCTAGTCGGACAATGTCCGCTGCTCCTTATATACCATAGATTACCGTAGTTTTAGCGTGCATGCTACAGATTATAATTTTGGAACGTATCGCACTTATAGGTGTGCCTTGACAAGTTTTAAAAGAAGAAGAAATAAGAAAGAATTTAATAAATGTTTATCTAACTTTTGCGTACAACGTGACAGAGGCATTCAGTCTTAGTTCTTAAAGGTGACAACGTACCTATGACCTTCTACAATTGAGGTTGTTTACTATGGGCTGTTTTGTCTATGGGTTGCTGGGTGCAACACGTGCAGACGTGTTTGGAAAAAAACATGGAATATTTCCCCTTACACACTATGCTCGATTGTACAATCTACCTTAAAAAAGAAATACGGCCCGGTAAAATGTTTGTTATTCTTAAAATTCGCGTGTTTTGGTTTACTGAACATCTTGTGGACGATTGCACATTGAAGTCGTATATTGAATGAAATTGTTGAAGCGTAGTGTAAATGCAAATTTGATACTTCCAACTTTTCAACAAAACATCGTAAATTTCAGAGACATGAAATGTTTATTCATGTTTCTTATATTATCTTCATAATTCAGTCGTTCGAATTCATTTTAGACATAATATTGTGTCTCTTTATTAAATTTAATAATTAAACCTTCTCTTGTAACATTTTCAGAAGCGTCAATTAAGTACGAAATAATATGTTTTTACATTAATGTCACTTCTAATTAAGACGAGATGGGTATTATTGTATTGTAGAGTTCTAAGGGAGGGGGGAGAAGGGGAAAAGTGACTTTGTAGTAGCGAATCGTTCAAGAATAACAAAGGGTAAGTTCATTTTTAAATAATTAGTTACTTTGATAAATTACTGTTAATTTGAATTGCACTGATTTACAGAATGATATTTTTATTATTATGAATACTTTTATTTTCATATATTTTATTTCATAGTACGCAAGGGACCTGGGTTGGAATCCTGCTGCCAGGATCACTAAAATTGTTAATTGCGATTTGAGTGCTGAATTTAACATTTGCTCGACGTTATAGGAAACCATATTTTGGATAGGTGAAATAAATGTACGATATATCTGAGAAAAAATTCAAATAATATCACGATCAGGACATGTGAACTCCATTAAAGTAACACTGAAGCACCGGACTCTTTTCTGCTCTAAAGCCATCTCAAAAGGCATTTGCCCAGCAGTGGGAAATCTACTAATTTACTTGTTTATTTTCATAAGATTTACCATTCATATTTCATACATTTGATATGAAAAAATTTTATTACAGACCGTACAAATCGTTTTGCGAGGTAAAATCTAAAAATATAGAAAAATATTAATAAAAAGTTCAAAAGTAAATGTTGAACAATATTGTTCTACATGTTAGAGAGGGTACGTTTGCCGTTAATCATCGATTTGAATTTATTATTATTTGATATCACATTTATTTGCAACTGCCGGTGAAGCCTTTTAAGTCTTTTCTCCTTCTTCTTAATATTGGTGTATGAAACTTTAAAAAGTTTTGGTTCAGTGAGTCATGCTTCATAAATTCATTATGTTACCTTTGTAAAGGAATACACACGTTTATTGAAACATTTCATAAATTTGTAAAAAGCTACTCAATTTTATTTATGAAAGTTTGTATATTAGCAATGAAATTAAACCTTTCACAAACAATACTAAAGCCTCATGGATTATTAATTCGGAAACTGACAGTCTTAATACAAAAAAGAAAGAGTTTGTCTCAAATTAAATGATAATATTTTAAAAGATAAATATGAACTGGCAAATGAGTTTCTTAAAGTTTTTTCAGGCATACCAACTGAAATTACTATATACATACGCTATAGCCCTATAGCTGCAGAAACACTTCTCGAAATGTCCAAAGTGTCTCGAGTGTCTTAGATAGTACTGTTTGCTGATGATACCTCATTGCTATTCGAATTTAAAAGAAACGGCTTCACATTGGAACGGCCCAACCAAATACTGGATATTGTTTCCAAGTGGTTTGCAGCAAACAATTTACTCATAAGTGCAAAAAAAAAGCTCGAAAGTGGTAAATCGTCGCAGAAAGCTGCAATTTATTTATAGAATACAAATTTAGATTTCTTAAGTTCTACTCATTTTTATCACAATCTGAATTGATTTCACTTTTCTTCTCCGCACACATTGGATGAACTAGCTTTAAAATTATGTTCTGAAATTTTCGCTATTTGAAAGATTAAAGATCGTTTCTAACGTGGTATAGCCAAGCAGCGGCTTTTCCTGCTACTCCTGCTTCCTGGGCACCGTTTGCCGTCTATCTCATAAAAAAAAATGCTTACAAACCTGTGATTATTCAAATACTTGTGATCTTACACAACTGTTAAAAACCTCTATAACTCTTTTTTCTTCGATAACGGTTCTATCCTGTCGTAGTCAAGTTTTTAATTATAATTGTAATTTAACTATTGTTCTCTCTGCAGGTAATTTTAACTACAGGTTATTGTTACAGCGATGAGCACCATTGAACACACAATCCAAATAAATCTTTAGTATGAATTGTTATTTATTTTTGTACATGTCTAGAAATAAATAAATCAAAATTTATATCTTCTCTCTGCTGGCCGTAGGTTATGTGAAGTCTACCAACCCTCGCTGGAGTTGTGTGGCAATTTCTGCTTCTCAGTGATATCATAGAGTGAGGAAAAGAAAAAAATCTTACAGATAATTATAGTTATGTAAAATATAAATTGAGCTTCCTCTACATGCTAAATAGATCTAACTACACAATAATGTTCACTATAACTTAGCTTTTTGATCATTTAAAGATATTTTCTGATACGAATGGCATAGATACAATAAAGGGAATTGTATAATTCTACGGAATATTCATAATAACAATTGTATACGCTTGTGCAACAAAATATTTAAGACTTTTTAGGTAAATATTGAGATATTTTAAAAATAAATAGATATGATATTATAAGTATTACTTAACATTGGCTGTAATATTAAGAAGTTTTATTTAAAATGTAATGACTTTTGATATATAAAAGTCATGTTCCTATGTCGAAGAATAAAGATTATGATAAGTCTTGCTCATGCCTGATAATATTTTTACGAAGGACTACGTCGATGCCAGTAAGGGAGATGACGACATGTACATTTCATTAGGGTTCCCTTTCCTTGAACTTAGGTATTCCTGTCTGAACAAACGTCTGAACAGTTTCTCGGTCAATTCATAGTTTATCTCGTCTGCACCGTAAATAATTAAAGGTAGCAAAATTTTATTTAAAAAAAAATGTTGCTGCGTATAGACGCGGACAAGTGTGCGCAGTACTTAATCGAAGTTCTAGAGATGCGTGGGTTGTGGGCGGGCGTCTAACGAGCGTACGCATGAGCGAGCCGCCAGGTTGCAGTGTGTTGCGCGGCGCTAATTGGAGCTTGTCTGGTCTGGTTCGCTATGTACTCGATAATGTTACGCGTATGTATTTTGAATAAGATTATTTTTCAGGTATAGACGATGTTCAAACTAATTCTTATTTCCGTGCTGATATTGTTTGATTCATTATTTTTTATAGGCAGCGTTTTATTTAATAAATATTGTTTAGAGAATGATAAATATAGTCTCGCGAACCCATACGGTCAATAATGGGGTGGTCATGAGTCTAAACTTTTATTTCTGTTATTTAAATCCTGTTTTTACCGGTGATTATTTAGATCAGCTTAACAGATGGTGAACCTATTGCCGCCTTACTGTAATCATCTATGAAAGTCGATCAAAAGTCGCGAAAAGTTCATTGGTACGCGCCCTCTACGTAGGGAAACGAACTCGTGACTCGTCTCAGAGGCAGATATCTATCTTAAAATTATCATATGTATGCCGTTGCAGCTCAGCGATCCGACTCTCGCTTCATAGTTCCTCTCGAGGGATGGATTCTTGCACGCGAAAAAAATTTAAATGACTTACTAATTATGGTTTCTGACCTGTCTGCTAAACGTCAATCCAAAACTGGACAAAGTGCTTTAATTTAGGAATTTTTTTACATTCTCTATTTAAAAATAATTTACGTAACCAACAATAGTCAATACTACAAAAAATTAAAAATAGTAACGTCTAAACAATCCAATAAGAATAATCTTTTACAGAAAACCAATTTCTAAACGCAATAAAACAGAAGTAATAAAACGAAAAATGTGCTCATAAACACGCTTCCTTCCGCTCGTTTAGTACAACATCATCGCGGGCAGATGTTGTTCGAAGAAAAAAAAATTTGTTGCAGGTGATATGAAAATACTGAATAAAGGTGGAAATAAGCGAATACAGGGCGGTTGTAAAGCTCCTTCATTGCAAATAGGCCGTAAAGTGTGCCGGATGCTTTATATGACTGTGAAATAGACTAAACGTTACACAAACTCCGCTTTCGTGCCTTAAATTATCGAGCCTCTGAGAGGATTTTTAGGACATTTATGGATATAGTTGTAATTGTTAAAGCCAATTCGATATTAGTGGTGTTAAAATTAGTTTACTTAATAGCTTTACAATGAGTATTGCGGTATTCTCGAGCAGCCATCTACACAGGGCTTAAAAATATCAACAGAAAAGTTACTATACAAGTTAAAATTAAAATATAGACATCCATTTGTGAATAAACATTAAATATATATATATTAGTTGTGCTACGTGTTGCAAATAGAAAGATATAGCATTGACAATTACCATCATAATTGGCCTTTAAATACTTAACTGGATGAAGGTATTAATAGATAGCTTCCTTGTTGAGGGGATTTGCAGTAATCGTAGTGCATGGAAATTCCAGTAACTCGCAGCATCTTAAATGCTATTACCCATCGGCGGTTTCGAAAGAGTTTATACATAAGTTTTTTTTTTAATTACTTGTTCTTACCATTGTATAACTTTATCTATTTTATTGTGACAACAAATGATCTAACAGTCTACCTGGTTGTAAGTAGCTACCGTCCATGCACCCCCAGACAACTCCAATCGAAGAGGGTTACAGATTCGTTTTCACCCCGCAGGACTCAGATGGAATTCCTTACAGCCCGGAATTATATTCGTTAAATATGCCTTTCAAACCGGTACAACAGTGGTTGCAATGGTGCTTAGCGGCGGTAATAGATCAAAGGGTAGGCAAGACGGCAGTGCTCACCCAGCGTGGTGCACGAGCAAGCCTTCCTAGAACTATATACCGGTTTTGCGGGCGTTATCTTCGTAAGAACTAGAGAAGTAGAAGTTCATAAAATAATTTTCCAACAACATCGAATATTTTTGAAACTATATTTTTCTAGTCTATTATTTTTGTTATTCTTTGTAAATTCACCCCTAGACTTTAGGCGGTATCCCGGAGTACTAGTAGAGGAGAGGGTAGTTTTACAGTGCACGAGGAAAACTTTACGTGTTAGGGGCTAGCCTTTGTCTTTACCCTTTATTTGGGGTCCGAAGTCAACGGAAGTATGATAGCCTATGAAAGGTACCGTGAAAGAGAATTCAACTTGACTTGGATCATTAACAAAATGCTGTTGAAATTATTTCAAATGTGTATCTGCCTAACTGAAAGGCTGCGAGGGTGAATAATTGGACTCTCTGTGATATTTTGCTCAGGTTTTTATAATAAACGAAGTTTAAAAAAGGTTTCCGTAAGCAAAAAAAAAATTAAACGTCTTTTATATGCATTGTATTCGTTATGCTGATGAGAAACGTTTGAAAATTTTTATTATAGCAACGGAATACTACATTTATATAATATATATTACAATAGCCTGTCTCAGCTGAATTGCGTGTAGTAACATTTTAAGAATCTGTCAATCCCTTCTTCCCGTAAATATCGAGCGAGACGCCGGGCGAACACAACACAACCAGATCCGAAAACCAATTATTTGTAAGTTTTGTCAAATATTGGACTCGGCTGGGGTTCTAACCCAAGAACCGCTACGCTAACCGTCTCATACAATATTAATTGATGTTAAAAAGAGGCTGCGTGCAGTATGCTGCCTCGATGTTCTGAAAATGATAAGGAATATAAATGAATTCCATCAAAAAATAATCATAGTATAAAGAGAAACAAGATCTGTCTAGATTGATGACCGCAATTTAGAACAACTCGGGCCGAGATTAAAAGAAATCTCTCCGGCGTCTGAAATACTACAGTTACTTATTTTACTCAGGCTCTTTATCTCTTCTTATTTACTTTGAAAGTCACTGATGTAACTTTCTTTGTTATTTGTACTTTTAAGTAATTTCTAGAAACAGATGCTTCATATTTGCTTTCTGACAAGTTTCCCTTCTAATTAAAGTTATTTTCATTTCAATTTACATTTTTCTGTTTTATACAAGGTGGTACATAATTATCTAGAAATAGTGAAATTATTTATATTGTGAGAGAGTATAGTATAAAATATTAATATCACTCATTTGAACCCTTAGCTTAAGGCGTTAACAATTAACAGTGAACAAAGCTTGTTTAATATTTCATAAAGTGACAGTTCATTGACCATGATTCGATTTCCTACTGGTTCGAAAGTCATTTGACCGGGACTGGTGGAGAGTGATGTCACTTCCTAACATCAAATACCCTCAAAAACGAAAGGAAGCTTTTTTTCCCCTGTAGTGAGAGACTATACAACTCATAGAAGTGATAAAAGTGGAGGAATAAAGACAGAACGACGATCTGCACAATGTTGTAGGAAGTCGATGGATGTAGTTGACTCAGGACCGGGGTTTTCGGGGTTCGGAGATGTTCTGCAGTGGACTTGCAAAGTTATAAAGACAACCTCATCACTTACCGCTGAATACGCGGCAAATTTTGCATTCTTAATGTACAAAATTTTGTGTAATAGATTATTTTAAAGATGATACAGGAAGCTACTATGATACGCAGTATTCTACATGCAAAACTGTAAATAATATTAAAGGCCGGCAGCGCATCTGTAGCTCCTCTGGTGTTGTGGATGTTTGTGGGCGTCGGTGATCACTTACCATCAGGTGAGCCGCACGCTCGTTTGCCCCCTTCTTCAATAAAAAAAAACCCGGTTCGAAGACAAGAAGGTGCACTAATCTACCAACCAAAAGTGCCTGAACTACATCTACAATACAATGCAACTCTAACGCATCGTACGTAGCAGTACCTGCAAAACATCCGACACTAGTTAATACAAACATCACCAATCTCGAGCCACGGTTTCGCTTCTCAATAAGGCATTAGACAATGGACTGATTGATCATGATTGACCATTGAAAGGGTCGCCTGTGAGAAGGATGAGGAAGATTGAGGAAGTGGTGATGATGTAATTTTTTTCTAACTTCGTAATATATAATACAAACATTCGCACGCGACTACGGCGGCGAGAATAACAATTTTTATCGTCTTAGCCTTGCATTTTGGCATTAAATCCGCCCCGTTTTGAATATAGTCTTATTCAAATACAGAACTGTGTCCCGGGCCACGTTAATTGTATTTTTTTTATACCTTATTTGTATATCTTAAGAAAAGTAATACTTAGTATTTAAAAAAAGGTTTAAAATAAAGTAATATACAATTAACGTGGCCCGGGAGACAGTTCTGTATTTGAATAAGACTATATTCAAAACAGATGTTCAATAATTCACCTAAATTATTGTAATGTACATTCGCTGCGATGATATAATATTAATGTTCAAGCGATGTAACTCGCCACGTTAGAATCCAATAAAACTCCCCCACGTAGGAGTTCAACGAACAAGAAATTTGATTTTAATTGTAATATAATTGAAACAACTTCGTCCCTGATTCATTAACAGAACATGGGTTTATAGAAATGATTACTGGATGAGCTTAAATGTTTTTATTTGTTATTTTCGCTTCGCAAGCAAAAAAGAATCGCCACTTTCTTACTGTCCCAATGTTTATAACTAATTAAGAAAACTATAGATATTTTTTTTTATAATTGATTGTCATAATTTGTTTAGTTCTACTATGAGCTTACTTCAATAAAATTTTTAAAACTTCGTTATATTTGTATTCATTAATTGCCTGGACACTATGACGAGAACAGTCTCAAATAAGGTCTGGTAAAAAATTGTGAAGAAAATGTCAAGACTTTTGACGACTTGGGGATTTTTTTTTATGGGAATGGCGGCAAACGAGCAAGCGGTTCGCCTGTAGGTAAATGATTACTGTCGCCCACGTACATCTGCAACACCACAGGAGCTGCAGGTGCGTTGCAGGCCTTTAGGGTTATTTGGGGGATGGGAAGGAGGGTTGGCCGCTGTTACCTCACTCATGGAACGAAACGCAGACGCGCAAGAAGTCTCTACTTCAAGCCGGTAATCTGCGAGGCCGTGTTACCAACGCGGTCGAGTCGGCCCATTCTAGCAGCAGCAAAAGCCGCCGCTTGGCTCTACCACGTATGTATGGGAATACCGTTTGGCGAGCAAAAATTCAATTTTGATTAATACCAACACCCGAGAAAATGAATTAATGTAATCTTTTGACAGAGGTAATAACAAATATGGTTTGTTACCCATTTCTGCTAATTAATATTTATATCACGATGTTTTCCATTAGACACAGGCACAAGATGAATCAGAGATGATTTGATAACATGTCATCAAACAATTTTAGTAGTGCCTACACGGGGAACAGAACTCGGATTGTTAGCGTAAATACTATGCAATCTAAGGCGCGTTCTGTTCTCTACCAGGGACGGTATGTAATGTGCACTCAAACCTTCACGTGTCGTGATTATAAAATTTATTTTATTACACGTCAAGAATTATTAACTCTACACAAAGTTTTCACTTATAGCTATAATTTTACGAAAAAATGTAACAAAATACGCTTAAGCAGAGAAAGGGTTCATCTGATGAAAATAAAAATTAAAATTCTTAAGAAATTTCCAATTTCATAAAGGGTTGAAAAGAATTCCAATTAAAGAGTTTTATTGCTTTTGAAATGTGGATCGGATTCGCGAGACTGGAGGGAAAGGAAAAAATGGATCGGGAAAAATTGGAGCGCACTGCTTGTGTGATTTTATGGAAATTAAATTTAGCACGTGCGTGAATCTCACTCGAAGAGATATCTTATTTTCTGTACGTGTTCCTAACGTGTTTTATTTTAAATGTTTTGGGATGTCATTTCAATGTGTTATTTTGTTTTCGTTATGCTCCATTTTGCTTTATAGGTTAAGAATTTAATTTTAAAGAAGAAAGATATAATACTCATATATATATATATATATAAAAGATTTTAGTTATGAATAAATAGCTCACATGTCGTGTTAGCTTATTGGTGACTTAGTGGCACTAAACTTAAAGCCTATCAATTTAGACTTGTTTGAAGTTCCTATGAACGTCACATTTCTACACCGGTTAGCTTAACAAAACCATCTTGTTGTGTACTGTTATTGGGATTTAAGCCCAGGTCGCTCGCTTACTATGAAATTACCAAATTCTTGTACACTAGAAAATCTACAATGGTTCATGGTTGGTGAACGCAAGTGTTTAAATTTGTTGTTAACTTCCAAGTGTCCCCGGGAAGTGTCCCTCAAGGAACCTTCAGTGACCTAAAGATACAATTCCTGTGAAACTTCATTCGTTACTTTCGTTCACTTATATCTAATAATTAATATGATTTGTAAAATAATAGTAACAGAAAACAATGCCTCGTTTTGCCTGCTGGCGTATTTAAATAAATAAATAAGTATTTTGTTACTATGATTTTTTTCTCCATTTTGGAAATCTTACAGCCTATTCGTGAAAATATTTTAGCACGACACGTTATTTCTATAAACATTATTTAATGCTTCTCTCTATTATAGCTTTTCCAGGTACAAGATATTATTGGGGGTCCGGTAGCTAATTGGGGGGCTGAAATAGCCGGTGACCGGAATTCCGTCTGCACATTGAATTAATTGCTCGCATGCGGAAACAGACCCTAATATGTGTAAAGAATTTGTTTTTACTCCTTTTCTAGGGTCTAAATCGTGTTTTCTTTACCCGTATAAACGATTTTAGTTAATGTACAAATAAGTATAGTGCCTAGCCTAGGAGAGCCGTGGTAGCGTAGTGGTCAGGGCGCTCACTTTAGTGTCATAGAGCGTGAGTGATCAGGGTTCGATTCCCGGTGCCGGTACCACTAAAATTGTTATTAACAATTTTAAGTGCTGTATTGACCTGCATGTCTGAGAAATAATAAAAATATTATTTCGAGGATATGTGAAGCCCGGCAACCCGCACTGGAGCAGCGTGGCGGGCCCTTCCCGGCTCCTAAACCCTCTCTGATACTAGTATTTGAGGAGGAGGCCCACTGCTGGGGGCACTTACAGGCTGTTACTTTACTTTACTTTAAGTATAGTGCTATGAAAGCATTTTTTTTTGTATGAAAAATCTTTATCAATTGTCATTTTTTTTAAAGCTATCATCGCTTCGTAATGAGGTTCCTCTGACGGAGAAAAAACCGGCGAAGGAAACTCCGTAGGTTTCTCTTTTTTAAATCATATTTTGAACAGTACAATAAATAAAATAACTTAATAAACGAAAGCAGGGTTTGCAAATCCGAGCTGACCAAAGATCACAAGCAGCGTCTGTTCATGAGCATGACGCTTTGGCATCCATCGCCCTCCACGACCACATTAAAGGAAACCGAACGGACAGACACAACGCGTTATTTGCTATCATCATTAGATTATGTTCAGACTCTTACGACACTAATGAAGAGTGATAGGAGATTCGAGTGATGAGGAGATCTGATTTCGAATCAAAAGACTCGAGTTCGAACTCTACGACGAGAGCTCGTACCATTGATGCTTTCGAAACTTCCGTACGATTACTATCGTTGGCTTGGACATTGGCGTCCAACCATGTGACAAGTCATGGTGACAAGCGACGGCTTTAGCCTCTCGCCTGCGCAACCGGCGTAGTACCATAATCTCGCAGAATATCAGCATGAAATAGAGGCATCTTGTGCTTTCCCGTTTCTTTCGGTGATTGAGGTAACCGGAGGCGCATTCCCTTTCCCCATAGCCCCTCCTAATCGTCCTTTCTGTCTCCCACATATCCTCGATTCCGGCAACGCATTTACAGCTTCTCTAGCGTTGCAGATGTACTCACATACCATCAGGTGAGCCGGTAGCTCCTTTAATCCAGTAATCCCATAAAAAAAAAAGAAAATCTTTGACAGACGGATTCAAAAAAAACCCATGAATTGGACGACATTATGCAACCGATACCGATATATATAATTTCAGAAAATTATGTGCTATGCTTAGTTAAATAGCGTGTTACGTAGTAACGTTGACGTAGGTAATAATTATAATAGAAACAGAAACCATTTTTGTACCCTATTCCCGAACACATTGTATTTTAATGCGCCCATCATATTTTTCAAGTTGTTTCCCCGGGGTCGTATTATGGGGGCTAATTATAGTGTATCGAAAGTAAACATCAATAAATATTTATTCATTGACTGTCTTTTTCATGCAGTTATATTTTTGAATCACCTTTTAATGATAGATTCGTGTTTTTAGTGATTTTGTATACCATGATACGTTACTTACTGTTTGTTAACGGTGTAATATTATTGATTTCGATCGAGGCGACATCTATTGGTCCATGGAATTGAGTGTTTTGACGTATTTTCTTAACACGTCAAAACACACGAAACGTAGTGTTTATTTATAAGCGGTCACATCCGTCACCCAAAGGAGTTAGCAGAGATAACATATTACCATTTGACGCCGTGACGAAAAATTGGCCAAGCGCGAATCGGACTCCTGAATACAGTAAATCTGTGTTATGTATTTACCAAAAACAATTGCTTTCTTTTATTAATTTTTGGAATTCTTAGCGCTAAAAATCGACTCACACTTGGTCGGTTTTCATTAATTGTTGAGTCATGATTTCAGTTGTCTGTCTGGGACCAGAGCTGTTTTATGACATCGTATATGAAATAATTGAATAAAATAGTTAAATTCTTCGTATATAAGAAAATTAGATGCGAAATTTCTTTCGACTGTTTCTTCTCCGTCAGAGGAACCTCATTATGAAACGTTAGTAGACTGTAGAAAAAAAAAAGAATTTTCATTTTACTGACGAAATATTCTTTCTTACGTCAAGGAAAGAATAATTGGTACTGTAATTGAACTGCTGAACATAAACTAACCGAAGATAGAGCGCCAGAAACTCGGGCTTATATATCTCGCAGTGTTGGAATATTTTATAACATTGTTTTTTTCTATGTTTGTCTCCAGCCTACCAGGTAAAAAAATAATTTCTGCAGAATATTTATTGAAAAATTATAAAGTCCCCCTAAGTCTACATCAATTTTTCGCGGTACAAGCATTTTCCATTTGGAACGTTTTAATTTTTATGCAAAAATTTCGAGACTCCCATCGCTTCCTTTACACGAACATCAGTTGATATTCTCGCTCGTTTTATGATGAGCCCATCGTAATAAATATATAAAAAATAAGTAAGTTTTAATCTAAAAAATGTAGACAGCCTGTAGCAATGGGTGCATATACAATTAAGTCAAGTTAACCATTAAGTTAGCAAATGTTTTAGCTATTAAATGGTGGTAGAGAAGTAAGAATCTGCCACCTTCTTTTTCCATTCCATGATCTTCCTTAGTTACCAATTAAACTAAAGTGGTTAATAAGGGTCACGGTATGTCTATATCCGGAACCCGGTACAAGGCACGCCGTCAGACACATTCTTTTTATTTATTTATTTGTTTACACTTCATTGCATACATTAAGGGCTACCAGGGTGGACTTAATGCCACGTGGCAGAACAATATTAGCAGGTGCAATCGGAAAATAACAATTTTTTTTTTTAAATCTAACAAAGAAATGTAAACAATAACATACTTATTAAAATAAATAATTGTGGACTGTAATATATGAAGACGTGCATGAATATACACATATGCATAAACGCACTTATAATATTGCATATATATATATATAGATAGGGAGAGTAATACGTGGAATTAATCAGATTGAAACAAAATTTAGAAAATATTATCGAATCAGACTTTTGAAAGAGTTTTTATTGGGTGCGTTTCTGACGTGGAAGCGGAGGGCGTTGCAGAGGAGTATAGCTTGTACAGTTAAAGAGACGCTGAAGAATCCAGGGTTGCGTCATGGAATACCAAACTTGAGACTATTAGAAGAGCGAAGTACTCGATCACGAGACGAGTAAGGAAAATGGAAATTATCTTTAAGATATACGGTGAATTTGGAGCATTTAAAATTGAGTAACACAAGGTCCCGGAGCCGAGACAAAAAAACTTCGGTTAGGAACTGTTTTTTTTTTTTAACAATTAAAAAGATGGTGGAAATCCTGGGTAAGCATAAATACAGTATCATTATAGAATAAAATTGTTATCTTAATATTTTCAACCAATTGGTAACGAGGAACCCCTGATGGTGACAAAGAGACGAACGAACATCGTGACGTATTTTTAATATAATTTGTAAATTATAGTACATTTAAAAACAGAGGCCAGAATTAACTAGTTCACAGGGGTTTTCTTTCATGTTTTCCCTGTTAATATTTAAATAATCCTTCATAAAGAGTCTTTGTGTAATTGCTTTAATAACTTAATGTTTTACGTGCTTGACGGTGAAGGATGGTTCACGAGGAAACCTGCTTTGTTGAAGAAGAAAATTAGAAAATGTTATGTAGTTGTTAGTAAATTTATATCTAAAGAAATATCGGATAGAAAATTCCGAAGCAGGCACTCGTCTTGCCTCTCCCCTGTCTAGCAATAAAACGGGTATTTCAAACATGTCAGGTAATAAACTTGAAAGTCTGCCGCCACACTTTACAAACAGACTGTTTAATATGTAGACAGAGTAAGCTAAAACAATTTTAGCAGCAAATTTTACTTACATGTTCTCAATTGTTTTATTAGTTTTAAAAATATATCCGAACCGTATAATATGAAAGCACCATTTCTGCACATATATACACGTTAGTGTGGCGTGTGATGTCAGAGCCACCCCCGTTCTCCCCATGGTTGTCTTAAGAGTCTAAGAGAATAGTCCGGAAAATGTAATGGCATCAGATAGAAGGCGGATTGACCATCTGAAAATGCCAGATAGACAATTTACAAACCGATGTGCAACAGCGTCTAAGGTGCGAGAAGTCTAATTATGAAATCGCCAAACCGCCAATCCAGCTAGCGATTATGTTTTAAAATAGTTTGAGGTAATTTGTACCTCAGCCTCAGGTGTATTATGAAGATGATAAGATGAAAAAAAAATTGTATATTTAATACATTATAACGTTTGTTACGCCTCTAAAGATTATTAAGTCTTCAACATCTCGCATAGCATTCACCTGGAACGCTATATTTCCACGCCGGGCGAAATGTAATTAATCAAAAACTTTTTAGAATTCGCCCCCCCACCTGGCTCTGAACCTGTCTCCAACCTCCGGCCCTATTTAGAGGCGTCATGAATGTTTTGCCTCGGCACGGGGTATATTGTTGTTGAGTGTTTTTGTTTGTGGAAACAGCGTCCGCGGTGTCGTTTAATGAAGACTTAAACGTATAATTTATTTAGGGAACACGTTTCCGTTAACTCAACTTTATAATTGTGAAATCAAAACATTTTGATGCCTTTGTTTACTCACGATGTTACAGTCACAGTCACAGTGCTATGCCGTACTGTATCGTTACGTGGCGACCTAAGTTAATCCACCGTCCCATTTCTTCTCATGGGTAATATTGAAGATGGAGAAATATATCTCGTAGTCTCCAAGAGATTTTGGAATAGTGTAATTATCAAGACAGATGATGGTAACGCCGTCTAAAGTGTCCAATAGTTGGCTACCTCTGTCATGAATCCGCATGCCATGAGCGGGGGTTACGGAATATTCTCCATTGAGACAGACATACATCCGTCAGTGGACTATTAGTGAGCTTTTTTTTTGTAACCATTCAACTCGATAAAGGTAACCATTAAATGCGATAAAATCCGTAAATAATATATTCATTTCAAACTAACAACAAAATTTGACAGTTGACAAACGAAATTATCTTTTTGCGTCGTAGGAAAAAGAATTTTCATTCGGTTCATTACATTAATTCGAGCATCCTAAAATAACCTTTACTACAAAATGTCACAAGGTTGCTCTATACAGTGTTGACTTTTAAATTACTTCATACGTACGAGTAGAAGGGTATCTCTGCAATTATCTTGAATACAGTCGACGAAATTTGAAATATTTTCTTGTAAGTATTAATATAAAAAGCTTCTTTACGAAAATTGAATTTTATTTTATGATTGCCCTTTTATGATGTTTTCACGCATACATGCGTAGTTAAGTATTAATTTAAGAACAATACAATAAGAGCCGTGGTAACGATGTCATGGACCACATGGCTTTAAGTTTCATAGTACGCGTGTGAACTGGATTCGATTCCTGGTACCAGGAGCACGACATTCTCGGAGCAGAACATGTGAAGTCTGCTCGCTCTCACATATCGATCGAAGACCCAGGAGTGGGACACTTACGTGCCGCTATTTTAATTTACTTTTACGAACAACGTAATTAGAAAGTAACTAAGAGATTTGTCTAATCGAGTACTTCAGGCTGATTTGCTAAGTATGGAATCTGCTGTAATACACGTACCTGATTCACGGATCATCCCTGCATAAGATACGTAGTTATTAAAAAGTAAGTTACAATTTAAGTAGAATGAATTATTATTCAAACCTCAGTAACATCTCGACCGGCAGCGCGTCTGTTAGCTCCTCTGGTGTTGTGTATGTTCGTGGGCGTCGGTGACCACTTACACTTCCGTTTGAGCCGAATCGCTCGTTTGTCTTCTTCTTCTAAAAAAAAAAAACAGCTGATCATAGAGTCGTAACGTAAAAAATACTGTACTAAAGTCATAGGTACCTGATTAAAATCGGAAGTTACGAGATTTCCCAAGCATTTTTCTTTGTCGTCTCTTATGACATTGACGGGGTTTGATTTGATTCGTACAGGTGTTCTACGGCCCGGTGTCAGGCAGGAGCGTTTATGGTCCTGTCCTACGATGCACCAATCCATCTCCTAAAATTGGAGATTACGATAAATTCTCCGATAATCACCAAAGCAGAAGCCTTCGCCACACAGTGGGTAGTAATTTTTTCTTTTTAATTCTAAAAAGAAATTATTACTAGTTTGCGTTTTAAGCCATTTTATTTGCGCAGTCCCTTGCTGCACTCATGCTGCAAACTTCTCAAAAATATTCGAGGCCTTTTCGGACGCAGGTTATAAATGTCCCACGCATTAATAACCAGCTGCTTTCCTTTCATCCCGTACGATGTTTTAATATCTCTTGTACTATTCTTCGAACCTTATGTATCGGTTGTTCTATTATGAAATACTGATAAAATCCTACGTATTTTAGTATCCCGGATTACCGCTTTGGCATAACTTAGCTTAGTCAAAGGGGCTTTTGCTACCCGTTTAACGCACCTACGAAAGATAGAAGGTGGTGCTTAGATTTTGAAGGTCGCAACTATGCCACCCACGGGAGGTAAGGGGTGACAGCCACTTACCACTTTTCCTTTTTTATAAATATATGTCTCCCATGGTCTTTGTAAAGAGATGGGTTTTATATGTAGAAGTGTCAAGCGGCGGCTGTTGCTGCTGCACGTATGGGCCGCCTCGACAGTACCACGACCTCGAAGAATACCGGCGGGAAGTAGAGGCATCTTGTGCTTCTGCATTTCGTTCGGTAACTGTGGTAACCGGAGGCCCGCTCCCCTCTCGCCATCATCCGTCCCATCCCCCAAATATCCTTGAAGTTCGATATTGTAAATTTACGGAATCAGTCACCATCTCCGTGTGTGATAAATATGTATATACCGATAGTAAATGTATATGCATATATCTTCATAGATAAATAATGATATGTACAAATTATACAAACATCCATGACTCGAATACAAACACTTATATTCATCAAACAAGGGTTTGTCTCCCTCATCTGCGATGGCAGGGTCACTACCAACTAGACAACATGTTGTTAATGAATAAATAAAATAGATTCAAAATAAAGAAAACGAATATTCGAAACCATTTTTAACAATTATGTTAAGGCACTCAATCTTTCAGACACTTCTGACGCATGACGGATCAAAACGGGAGGGAGAATGGGTCGCTAAGAAATGCTCATTAATATTCATCAGGTGCGGTTGAACTTACAAGGTATAACTCGCAGATTGCCAACTTATGTCACTGGCTGTGCGCCAGCGGGCGGAATTCTGAAAAGCTTTGAAAGTATTCAAGAGCTTTTGAAAGAACATTTTCAGATTAAATGTATACTTGTATTGTTGAAAATTATTTATTTAATCGATGAGATTCTCAATCAAATAATTTATTTCGATATAGTAAAGTAAAGTAGCAGCCTGTAAGTGCTCACTGCTGGGCAAAGGCCTCCTTCTCAAATATTTGAGAGGGTGTAGAAGCCGGGAATTACCCGCCACGCTGCTCCATTGCGGGTTGGCGGGCTTCACATATCCTCGAAATAATTTTTCTTTTATTATTTCTAAGATATGCAGGTTTCATCACGATGTTTTTTTTCACCGTCGAGCACGAGGTAAATACAGCCCTTAAAATTGCAATTAACAATTTTAGTGGTGCCGGCACCACTTGCGCTCTACGATACTAAACTGAGCGCCCTGACCATTAGGCTACCACGGCTTCCAATATAATATTTCGATATAACAAATATAAAATTATAAGATTATGAACAATTATATATGAATTTCGAATTTCGTTTTTCAATTGTTTCTTTTTAAATCTACCAGAAGAAACGAGCGAAATCAACTCTTCAGATATCCTCATTTTCAAGTTAGAAAAGTGTTACACTTCACAAAAGTATGGTCTCTCGACGGTGAAACTTTTACTGAATCGTATTGGCCGACTTCCAAATCAACACATGATAGGTTACATGGGAAACTTTGCGACAGTTACGATTTCAAATAGTCACGGTCGCTTATAACGGTAAGTATATAGTCGGTATTGGGTATAAACGAAAGAGAAGTTTTTTTCAACGTAGATTTTTTCACAGCAACAAAAGTCCCGGAGGCAATTGCCGCAACTCACATCGCCGCTTTCTTAATTTACTTAATCGAAAAAATATCTTGTGGGGGAGGCGAGAGAAATCACCTTAGTTCCTGTGGGTGTCGTAAGAGACGACTAATGGAAAAGCCTTGAACATTTCATGGCTTCCTTCGGGATAAGAAAAAAATGCCAGACCAATGATGGGCGACATTCGATGTTTAAATCACATGCCAATATTTGTTATTATAACAAATCCTCCGATTTAGAGGCAGTTCAGCTCACCGTCTGTTCCGCACAAGTGAGAGTCGGGTTCGTGGAACGAGAATTCCGTGCTTTCTTTAATTCAGTTTGGGATTTTTAGCGTGTGCCCGGCTCACACTTAGCCGGGTTTCTATTATTAATTATTTTACTTAAGAGTTTGCACTATAATCACATCAAAATTGTCGCTTACCATTTATACATTATAAATTGTGTGAGCTTATGCCCACTATATACATATGGCTTGTATTGAATGGAAACCCCCGTTAATTTATTTATATCAGGACATCCGCCTCAACAACACATTTTCTATGAACATTTAGATTTAGAAGGTAACAGGCCTTTAAAGGACTGACAGATGGACGAACGAATAGACAGACAGACGGCCACACGGCATAGGCTTAGTAATAAAGCTTCGTACGGTGCTAAAAGAAGATATAATTTTTACAACACATAAATACGAATATAAATTAGAAAGAAATAACTTGGAACGATAAAAAAATAAAATGGATTATAGGTGTTGGCTGCCGAAGGCTAAAGATTGAGAGAAATAAAAGAACTCTGTATTTTTGAGGTAGGCCTATGTTGTAGAGCCAAGCGGCTTTAGCTGCTTCTCTAATGGGCTGGCTCGACCGGGGTACCAGGGTAGTACCAGGACCTCGAAGATTACCGGTGTGAAGTAGAGGCAGCTTGTGCTTGTGCATTTCGTTTGGTGTGTAGGTAACCGGTGGCCCACTCCTTATCCCCCATCCCCATTTTTCATCATCCATGTCCTTAAAGGCCGGCACTCACCTGTAGCATCTCTGATGTTGCAGATGTGCGTGGGCGACGGTAACGTCTGGTGAGTCGCTTGCTCTTTTTCCCCCTTTCCCATAAAAACAGTACACTAAGACCTAGATTAAGTAATTGTTAAATTACAATGTCTTGATTTATAGGAACTCGTAATCTATGATGAAAAAATGTCTTACCGGAGCCTGGTCTACATATCAAAATATAAAAGAGTTTTGGCCTAAAAATTTAAAAATAATTATAATTATTAACTGTACTATTATTTTACAATGACATGGAAACAATCACTCGACATAAGGCACGGGCATCCAGTTGTTACTAAATAAAAGAAATACATAACCCTTCTTTTTACCACGCTACGAAAGCCGAATGGATTCGAAATCTGCTCCCGAGTCAGGTTAACCGACTTCATTTCCATATAGTATATGTACCAAGCGGCTTTTAGAAACTTATGAATGATTTGTCTCGTTGCCCTGAATACTAAGAAGGCGACAGACTAACAATTTGTTATTCCAAATAAGTTCTGGTATGAAATGACTAAAAAAATTATAACTATACGTTCGTGACGGCTTATTTTTACTTGTGATATGTCCGTGTGAGTTGTCTCAAGGCAAAATATCTGTATAGAGTTGGTAATCTCCCAGCTTAGGTTACTCTTCGATTGGGAATTCGGGACGAGAGCAAATAATATCGAATATCGTTTGAAGCCCACTCTAGGGTATATCTGTTTGTGTTAGGCGTATTTTTTGTTATCGACACAATATAGTATCTTTACTTACTGCTCTATTTTCGTATTCCACGTTATTCGAGCAGGAAAATGTGTTTTTTTTTACGCGTGTCGTATTCATGCAAATAATATTGTTCAGTAACCAATATTTATATTTAACCTATTTTTGTTTTGATGATACAGAGCAATAGTTGTTACTCAAGTCAATCGACGAATCCGACTCGGCTGGGTAGCTTTCGAGAAACTACGTCATAATTTCTCGTACAGTATACCTTAATACAACTAGTGCGTGTTGTGAGTGACGATTTAGGAAACCGAGTTGTACTGTTTGTGTGCAGACCGTATGAGGAAGACAAGATAACGAATAACTAATAATTCTCGCAGAATATTATATGGAATCATTCTAAATTTAGGTCAGCGCTTAGACATTTTAAAGGACTAGCTTAAGAATAAAAAAAGAAAAATAACAAAAGTCTTGCCGGCCAATCATTTCACCCTACCCTACGGAACACGAATTAATATCACTTCCGTCAGAACCATCTGACGCGTAATCGTAGGGTAAAAACACCAATTACAGACGCCCGGTGATTGACGCACGCCCGCGCTTGTCCATAAACATTTCGGCTTCAACCCTTTGTGATGTTGTGTTTCTATATTGGCAAACCACCCACTGAGGCGTGGTTATATTTACTTATAAGTATGTTAGTATGTGTATAATAATGATGTTATTTGCTTTTCATAAATTAATAAGTACATTCGAAAACGATTTTCATATTATATATTTTTTTTTATAATTTTCCCGTTATTATCAAAAATTTTTTAGACAAAGTATTTGTTTTATTTTACCGAAACCTCCCTGTAAAGTCACAAAGGAGTATTAAAGTGTAAAAGTACGGATACATAGGAATATCCAATCGCGCTGAATGAAATAAAAATGCTTTTACAAATAATTTATTGTCCCGAACGTACGTAACGAAAATTGAATACACCTGCGTACAACAGAGCTCGTGATTCGTTATGAGCTTTGACGCGGTGCGCAATATCAAAATCCTATTAAAGAAGCTTACCGACTGGACTCAGTCAGCGGCCAATGGCGGAACCTTATTCTGGACTTTCCGCTAAGTAGAAGCGATAAGAAGACGAGGTACATTACGTACAGAGTCCTATTCGTCTGAGCCTTCACCGTCCGTCTGTCCTTTAAAAGGTTGTCTCTTTTGAACCGTAATAGGTAGCTGGTTGAAATTTGTGGTCACAGAATATAAAAAGAAAAAATAAAGAAACGTATCTTGCCTTTATCCAATTGGTCCAGTATTTTAGGAGTGAAAAGCCCGTACCGATAAGTCCCGGGGTTTTCACGGGGTTCAAAGTATAGCAGTATTTAAGCTTAGTTCAATAAGTAAAAACCGCATCAAAATCAGTTGGGTAGTTTTTATGTGATAGCTGAATAAACAAATAAACAGAAAGACAAAAATTCGAAATTTACGACAGTTAGAAATTAGTAAATAGGTTTTTTTAAAATCTTCAATATACAGACATAGCTTTTACAATTTTTTTATGACATAGATTAACATATAGCTACCACTGGAATAAGTCCGTTCACGGAGCCAATCTGAAAAATAAAGGTTTCCACACAAAAAGAATAAAACTACGGACGAAATATGTTCAATATTAAAAAGCTACTACACAAGGTCTAGGATTTTACTAGGCTTCAGTATTACACGGAGGTAGCGGACTCTCTTCTTTCTTATTCGTTCGAATCGATGTTTGAAGACGGCAGAATCGATCCTGCTTTGTATTTCCTGCTTTATAAGATGCGGCCATTTTGAGATAGTTGTTGTATTGATTTGTAATTTATTGGCGATTCATTAGCATATCTTTTTATATTCGTATCAGCGACCCATGACGCAAATCTAATTTTTTCACGACGATGATGACCTTGTCTAATATTTATTTTTATTTATTTATTTAATCTTTATGCACAAATTGGTACACATGGCGGACTTAATGCCTAGAGGCATTCTCTCCCGGTCAACCATTAGGCTAAGCAGAGATAAACACGTAATAGAGGCGATACAGCTAAGAGAATAAAACAAGTAAAGGATATAAATATCAAAATATATACCTTCACACATACATACATACATAGAATATATACAAATATACTGACCTCTACCCCTTATTTAGGGGTAGAGGTGGATATTTGTATACAGTCAATATGGGCATGACCGTAACCTTCTGCTCTTTTTAATATTTAGTCTGAGAAGGTTCATTTCTGATGATAAAATGCATCTAAGCTAGTATTCAATCTCGTCTCAGTAAAACTCCCCGTCTTTAAAAAAACGCGTTTAAAAGATAAAATACAGGGTAACGTCGAAAACGTTCGCATTTGCTAAAAACGTACGCGTAAAATGTATGATCCTGCTTCAGTTCCGTCGAGACGTCGAGTAAGTATTCCGACCATACCCTAATCTGAAGGCTAGTAGCTGCCCTGGGAGGCCTATGTTCAGCAGTGGACTTAAGACAGGTCGAAATTATGATGATGATATGGTTTTATTGGATATCTACCGATACGTTTATCTGTTATATATACCCCTATACCTTTCTTTAACTTTTCTATGTAGATGGGCTTACATTGCTTGATAAATTAATTTGTAATTAAGAGTGGTTAGAATATACCCTATGTTAAGCGTGAGACCGGACATGGCTCTTTTTTAAAAAGTGCCAAAGAAAGCTCTTGTATTTCTTGATAGTATCTGGGTCTTAGCTATCGATCGATCTCCGCAATGGAGAAAAAAATTATTTATTCTGAATTACATCGAGGTGTTTTAAGGCTTCCATTCAATGTATTAAAATAACGAATTTCGAATTTATGGCAAGAATTACCTTGTTACCTATTAATTGTTTAGAAATATCTAAACCACAATTAAAGTCTCAAATATAACATTTAAATGTTATATCAGTAATTCTTCTTTTAACTTTTTAATGATTGGCGTTCGAAACTCAAATATAAAATGAATTTTATTTGAGCGCACTGCCGAATATAATTGTGAAAATAGACCGATGTTATAAATGGAAAATTGTAAGTAATAATACTGAAATAGGTCGAGCGGCAAGGACGACTTGGAAATAATATCAAAAGCTAAGTAATAAGGATAAGTAATCGTGAAGCATAGCTTGATACAAATAAATTAAAACAAACGTATAAATGGGGTGGAATACATACAATCTCTTTTCGGGGATGAATAGGGTGTTAGGAGGTTAGACAATCTTTTTCTCCAAATTTCAACCATACTTGCACGTGATATAGATACCGGCGTCAAGAGCCGTGGTAGCCTAGTGGTCAGGGCATTCACTTTAGTATCTTAGAGCACAAGTGACCTGGGGTCGATCCCCGGTGCCAGCACCACTAAAATTTTTAAAAGCAATTTTGAAAACATCGTGAGGAAACCTGGCATGTCTGCGAAATAATAAAGAAAATATTATTTCGAGGATATGTGAAGCCCGCCAACTCGGAATGGAGCAGTCTGGCTCGCCATTCCCGGCACCTACACCCTCTCAGATATTTGAGAAGGTCTTTGCCCAGCTGTGGGCACTTACAGGCTGCTACTTTACTTTTACATACATTGCAAGGCACTGCAATCTGTATAAAAAATTATTGACACAAATTTATTATTGTAACTCTTGAACATGTTTAAATATTTTTTTTTCTTTCATAATTCTTATTGTACACATAATTATATCTTAATTATATTTCAGTTTAAATAAGGAACCAACCTTGTAAATATCACAGGATTTGGAATTGCAAACAGACCATTTTTTTATGAAATGAAATGTATCTATACTTTTAAATTGCCATTCTGTTTTGTGATTAAATAATAAATTAATAAATATGAGGAGTTTGAATGTTCGAACACGCTAATTTCAGGAGATGCTGAACCGATTTCAAAATATATTTTTGTGTTAAATAGCAAAATAATTAATAGATTGAGGAACATTATTAAGACAATGCATGATCCGAGGATACAAAATATTTATAAAGATAACAAGTTATAAGAAAAAAATTAAATAAAAAAAATATAGACTATACAACATCGCGCTAAGGCCCTAAGGAATAGCTCAGTAACCACTAACCTTGGTCATGTATTCATTATCTAAACATAACGCGGGTTAAGTCGCGTGTTACAGCTAGTTATAGATAAAGATCACCTCCTATTTTAAAATAGTAAGTGGTCAACGAAATTAATTTTTTTTACAACTACCTCAGCTTGTTTTAATTCACTGCTCTGTCCAAGAAAGGTCCATATTGCCCATACTGACCACGCTGGGCCACCAGGGTTGACGAGCGCAATCTCAGTACCCTCGAATTAGTGATGCTGCTCCCCACCAATAGTCTGTGGGATTTGAGTTCGGTATGCCGCCATGATTCTGTCGCCAAAGCCTAGTAGAACATTTAGACTTTTAGTACATTCTACCTTGACCCCCTAAAACCTCCTATCTTCCTTCGTAGATAATTGATTCAATTTTTTACCGTAAGGTGTGTTTGAGAACACAATTGGACAACCGCAAATATTTCTACGTTAAATTTCGTAAGAGATTTTGTGTCCCTTCCCACCCAACTTATCTCACTACATCCTATTCCAACAGAAGGTTGTTACTAAATCCTGTAATCTATTTAGCTGAACCTACACAAGCGCGTACAGCACCGTGGGCTTATAGGGCTTTTGTGGGCGCAAAGCTTAATTGAAACTTGGAAGAGGTCTTGGTGACAAGTTATTTTGTGGATTAACGAAATTGTTGCATCCAGCGTTAGATGTATGTGATTTAAACTGGTTTCAAGGGAACTTTTCTGCTATTTACAAGGATTCTTGGTGCGAATGTTACGGCATTGTCTATCAGTGTTATATTGTTGACGAGGTTTTGATTCATACGTGAGCATCCCGTATGTATAAATCACCTGTAACCTCGTTATGGCGTGGATACACAAGTACCTTGTTTAAATAATATCAATACACGAGGTATTGACCTTTGATGCAATTGTATGGATTTTGAATAACTACAAAATACTCTATCGTACACGATTAATGGATATTTTTTTCGTATCGACGTAACTTGTTCAACTCATAATACTACATATCAACATTTGGATGTATTTCACGAATCCTTTTCTAGATTTGTTACTGCAGTAAACAAACATGAAGGTAGCATAACTATAGTGTTAGTTTGTTTTTTTCTGCGTGACTAAAATGAGTAGTTTATATTCAAATGATTTAATCTTTGTACTTCCTTCATAAATGCGCTTGTCGTTCTTTTTTTCTTTTAGGTCTCTCTACGCCACATTATGTTATATTTCGCAGTGGAAACTGTGTAACTGTGTAACATATGGCTAATGTAATAACTTTAATGAATGTCATCTTATGCATTTTAATAGCTGTTTGTTTCCCAATGTATATAAACAAATAAATAAATATAGTATTAAAAATAGCAGCGGCCATGAGTGCAGAGGTGTTTGGAATTAAAAACTCGAGTTCGATTCTGTCTGTATAGGGCTCGAAGCAATGACATTTTTTTTCAAACTGATGTATGCTGTCTTTTCTCTTTTTTTTTTTAAAAAAGAATACTAGCAATGCTTTTTAACTAACATAACTAATATTCATGTTAACCCTCCAACTAAGCATTAGAGCTTGTATTTGGAGTGGTTCACGACAATAGTCGAATGGTGGGCTCGAACCTGCGACGTCATGTTTCGCAGTCCGCACCCTAACCCATTAGGCTATTGGCGCTTTTTTTTTAAAGTATACTAGCAATGCTATGTAATTAACATTACTAATATTCCTGAATCTGTGTATCGTTAGCTTGGACACTAGGATGACGACAGTCTCACTACCCTGTCACGTTGTCCCAAAATAGCTCTGGTGAAAAGTAGATTGCAAGCACTCGAACTTCTAGACCTCTCATCACCCCAGTATTTTATTGATGATGAGAACAAATCCTAGCTAATTCCAAATACGGTGACTACATTCTAGTACCATAAAGTAGTGATCAACTAAGCAGGAGATATCATAGTGCTGTAAATGTACGTTCAAACGCAGAGGTGCATACTCTTCTTTACCTGAAGACGTTATCTCATAGTGTATTCTTTTACCGCAGGTTCGTACTAGTTTACCACTCTGCAGTAGCACCCCCCCTTGACCAATTTTAGTGGTGCCGGCATCGGGAGCCTTATACGGGTCACTCGCTTATACTTAAGTAATAAGCGAGAAAAAAAAATAAGTATACTTGTGTATACTTATTTTAATTTTATGGGAGAAGCAGCAAACGAGCAAGCGGTTCACCTGATGGTAAGTGATTACCGTCGCCCACGTACATCTGCAACACCATAGGTGCTGCAGGTACCGGCCTTTAAGGATATTTGGGAGATGGAAGGAAGGATGAGGATGGAATGGGAAGGAGGAGTGGGCCTCCGGATACCTCACTCACCGAACGAAACGCAGAAGCATAAGATGCCTCTACTTCATGCCGGTATTCTGCGAGGTAGTGGTACCAACCCGGTCGAGCCGGCCCATTTGAGCAGCTGCAAAAGCCGCCGCTTGGCTCTACCACGTTTGAAATTTATTGCTGTATAGCTAAATATTGACCATCGTGCTTTCCAGATCGTTGTTGAAAAGCTTCGTTGAATAACTTTTTATATATTAAAATACTTCGAAGTAAAGTACCCGTATACCCGTTATACGAACAAAAATAATGAATCCAAAATCCTATTAAAGATACTTGTAAATTAATAACGAGAATAAAACATTCTAACAAAGTAGAACAGCAGTCGGACGACTAATTGTTTGATAGATCCACCAAACTTACTTGTAGTTCCGAACTCAGTCAACAAATACCTATTTGCTGACGCTTCGGAAGTTTGTCATTTCGTGTTCATGAATTGGTTTGCTCCACTTGGTAACAACTGTTTTAAAAATAAATTAAATTACTTACATTTTGAACGTACGTCTGTGGTCTGCCTTTTTTTCTATCACCATCTGTTAATAAGGACATATTTCAATATTCTTTTCCATTTGCATCTGCGGTGCAAATATGACTAATTTATTTTTGACATTAATTCGCCAGCAATATTATTAAACTAGTTTCTTTATTTCTTAATTGATTACATCTTTTACGGTTTTTTTTTACGAAAAAATAGACCTGCGTTTGACCTCAATCTTGCCCGATGGAAAGCGAAGACGAGGCCTAGGATGGTACACGCTTGCCTAGATGTCTGTTCACTTTGGCCTTGCGCCGGTTTCGTACTTAATAAACTCTTATAGTTTAAATTTCTTGTCAGTGTCTGTCAATTCGTCTAAATCCTTTTTCTCAGGAGCTGCTTAACGTATCAAATCCCATTTAAATTTGAATGTGAGTAAACAAAAAATATTAAAATAAACTATTAAAAATAAAAAAATAATACTATTAAAATACATGATTTTTATTAAAGTTTTAGTTGTACAGTATATAAATTTAAATGGCACTGTCTACCCCGTATCTGTATTTTTGTTTCTCCATGCATGTGCAGCGACAAGGCCGCCTAATTGTACCTCCTAATTTGCTTCCTTTTTTTGTTTTTGTCTTTTGCGGCGTACTATAAACTATATTCATTCATTCATTCGTATCTTTTGAATTCAGTCATCATCGGCGACATACGGAACGAACTTGCGAAAAGCCGGGAGGGGAGCAAAGGAACGCGGAGAGTTACTCTATTAATTATATTAGGCGACTCTGACAGCCGGCAAGTTTGCAAGAGTTTATTAACTCCGTGTACCCGGTGTACCGCGACCTGGAGCGATCGATGTCGCAGCTTGAGCTCACCTCAGTATAATGCTTCTGTCGATAGATAACGTTTAAATGTCATGTTTGTATTTTTTTTAATGAAAAATCAGTCAAGAGCACCTGCAGAACATCTGCAACATGGAAGGTGATGTAGAAAACTAAAAGGAGCATACCGTCTGAGTTTCTATAGCCTGTACACATTACAAAACGATTCATCATTACAATTCGTTGAATGAACGATTGATTTTGGCGAATCCATATCCAGACTATTGATGAGGAGCAGCATCAGGGTACCGATACTGCAGTCTTTGCCGCCTTTTTATGGGAAAGGCGGCAAACGAGCAAGCGGTTCACCTGATGGCAAGTAATTGCCGACACCCACATACATCTGCAACACCAGAGGTGCTGCAGGTGCGTTGCCGGCCTTCAAGTATATTTGGGAGATGGGTGAGAGGATGAGGAGGGCGTAGTGGAGGGGAAGTGAGCCTCCGGTTGCCTTACTCACCGATCGAAACCCAGAAGAACAAAATGCCTCTACCTCACGCCGGTATTCAGCGAGGCCGCGGTACCAACCCGGTCGTACCGGCCCATTCGAGGCTCTACCGCGTAGTAAAAAAATGTTTGGACAATATACAATATCACGCCTCATACAGGAACATATTGCTTATTGTTGGGGCTGCTTTTGGTTTGTAGTGCACGGAGGCATCGTTTTTAGCGATTTTTTATTGTACGTCTTTCTTTCAATTGTTTATGACTTTTGAATTTACGCTTGAATAATAAAATGTTGATATACAAAACAAAGCCCAGAAAACAAAACAATACGCAGCGAAATATTTTGACTACAAAAAAAAATATATGTTTGTTGGTAAGCGTAATCCCTTGAGAATGGCTAGATAGATTTATTTTTAAATGTTCATATTTGTCCGAATAAGGAAAAATAGAAGGTAATAAGAAGAAAGAAAAATTGGAAACTTGGCAAATTCGGGAAAAACTGAACTTCCTTTTTCTATGGGACTTTTATATGAACTCACGATTAAAACGATGGACATGTGTGTTTCTTTATTTAATTATGTTCATTATGGTCCTGGATACGTTTTCTGGGGAATAAAATCAGCTTTCTTGGAGGGGCCTATGTCCAGCAGTGGACTAATATAGGCTGACGTAGTAACAGATGAGCACATAAAGTTATTTTATTGATTTGCATCCAATTCTTACATTGTCTTATATCTAAGGTCTTAATGATTATTTACTGCCTTTGTCTGTCTAATACGCGGAAATTGAAAAGTTATCTGAACTTTCATATTTTAAATAAAGCTTTGAAGCGATTTTTTTTCATATCACGTTCTGAGTAAGTTCATGCCAGTATCGCTTTTGGCTATAAATGCACTGCATTCATCACGGGTACTTTATCCAGCTTTAATACCTTTCAAGGAGCCGCGGAGGGTTAGTGGTCAGGGCGCTGGTTTTAGTTTCATTGGTTCTGATCCACGGTGCCGGCACTTACTAAAATTGTTGATAGAAATTTGAAATGCTAAATTTGCCACATGCTCCGCAGTGTAAGAAGACATTGTGAGTAAACCTGCATATCTGAGAAATAATTAAAAAAACATTATAACGACAGACATATGAATTCTGTCAATTGGAACAGCGTGGCGGTTCCAAAACCTTCCCAGATATTTGAGAAGGAGGCAAAGCTTAGCAGTGGACATTTACAGACTGCTACTTAACTTTTTTCCACTTTTAGTGCCTTCATACCACTGAAAGATTAGCTGAACGATTGACCCCAAAGCTCACGAGTCAATTACGGCACGGAACAAATATTACTAACGGGTTGTGCGAATTGTGTCTGTGAACGCCACCTCACCTTTTAAATGTGAAATCATGTTATAAGACATTTTAATGGACCAAAACCTGCTTAAATAGATTCAATACGGTGTTAGATGAGTAATAAACGATATTTAACATCCGCCGAACAATACCGAAGCCTAACAAAACGTTCAACCCAATTCAAAAGGACGGAAACGAGTCAACAATAATACGTACACCTCGGCTTCACTTCAAATAAAAAGCGGGCCGCTCGACTGGATCGCGTTTAGCTGAGTCAGCTAGGAGGAGACGAGCGTAATCGCGAATAAGAGTCCGATCGAGCGAGGAGCCGAACACAAAGCGACGCATGAAACAAAGGTGAGCAAGAAATTAGCTATTCTAGAAGCTACATCTTTCTTTATCTTGTAACTGGCGCCTTACCAAACTGACTATGGACTTACTGAGATCTTTACGTTTTTGTGTTTTTTATCTTCTTCGTCGCAAGATCTGATTTCTTGGAGAAGCCCGACTTGTCATGGCGGGGAGGCAGAGTAGCAGTCTTCTTCCGTGGAGGCGTATGGTAGCCTGCGCAGGTGGTGTCGCGAATCTTGTTGAGCTCCCATATTCCTGTCGATTTGCAGCGAAGGTGGAATACCTTGCGGGTATTTGTAGTAGCCAAACCGTCATAACCCTTTCCTGAACCCGTGGGAACAGATTAGCGCCTAGGTGTTTCGCCGTATATGAAAAAAAGTTGACAGATCTAGCACGTGGCCAGTTCCGACAATGCTTTAACTCCGCGACAACTTGAAGGCAGGCAGAATTGGAAATCACTTAGTCAACTGTTGCGGCGTCGAGTGCCTGGAGTCCGTCCTTTGGATGTAAGGAAGAGCATAGGACCCGAATATGGATTACTTTGAATGCGATGGAAGTGGTGCATCAGCTATAAGAGAAACGATTTACGAGGCAATACGAGGTTACATTTATTCTCTTCTTTGTATTATATTTTATTTACTGGTAGTAACATTATCGATGTGAAATAAGTACTTCACAATTGTACGTGTTTTCTTTTTGTAGTCTAATCAATGTAGTGTAGTAATTTATCATTATCGTCGTATAGTCCTCTGCTGGACATAGGACTTCTCCGATCGTAGAAGCAGACGTCTCGCACTTTTGATGCTGTTACCAGTTATCGTGGGGATTACTTCAAACCATGCCAATGGGAGAGAGAAGGAGAGATCTTAGTCTATCAATAGACTGAAGAAGAAGATACTGAACATATTATGTTATTAAACTAAAAAAAATAAAAAAGAAAGCCTTTAGATTCTGCAACTAATAGTCTCTTAAAAATATTTTACGTCATTTATTAAATTTAGTGATCTAAGTAACAATCAGAAGTTGACAGCTGCAGATGAAGGTCGGGTATAGCATCATAGGTACCAAAATGATGACAAATGTGAATTCCGTCTTAAAATCAAATCGAGGGCCAATATCCAACCAGATATCTGCCTGTTTTACACATGCATCTCTAACAAAAGCGCCACAAAAGCCTGCATACATTTCTTAAACGGTTAGTCCATATTTACATGTGGTACAAAACAAGCGGCGGCTTTTGCTGCTCCTCGAATCGGCCGGCTCGACCGAGTTCGTACCACGGCCTCGCAGAATACCAGCGTGAAGTAGAGGCATCTTGTGCTTCTGCATTTCGTTCGGCGAGCGAGGTAACCGTAGCCCCTCTCCACCTCTCTCTCTCCCTCCCCATACCCCTCCTAATCCTCCTTCCCTTCTCCCAAATACCCTTAAAGGCCGGCAACGCACCTGCAGCACCTCTGGTGTTGCAGATGTACGTGGGTGTCGGCAATTACTTACCATCAGGTGAACCGCTTGCTCGTTTGCCGCCTTTCCCATAAAAGGGCGGCAAAGACAAGCAGGTAGGTGACTGCAGTGTCGGTACCCTTACACTAGTGATGCTGCTCCCCATCAATAGTCTGGATATGGATTCGACAAAATCAATCGTTCATTCAACGAAATAAGAGATAAGCATCGTTTTGTAATGTGTACAGGCTATAGAAACTCAGTCGGTATGCTCCTTTTAGTTTTTTTTAAAGGGAAGGTTTTACAAACTTTTATAATTAGTTTGGGTGATAATAACCTTTTCGCAGGGTTTATGATAATCCATGTATTCCTTTATATTATAATAACTTTCTTCGCTAGTTCTTCGTTCGCATTGTATTTCGGTAAACAAAGTTTGTGCCTCAAATTACTTAACTTCGTTATTTCTTTGTGCGAATGTAAAACACAAAATAGGCATTCAGAGCCACGCCACTTAATAACATAAAACAAAATGGCCACGGTTTTGAGCTATTTAAATCGTTCGGTAATTAACCAAAGTTCCCTGCTACATACAAAGGAAGTAACAGAAAGTTTTTAATTAAACCAGTATTGACGTTTCTTGGAAAGTTTTGAGCGGGGAATGAAGATTGATTTCGATTATTCTATACAGTTTATTTCTTAGCATCCGATATTATTATTTAACTTTGTTATTGAATTAGCTGCTTGGAGTCAGGGACGAATTCGGTATTGTATTTAATTTGTAATATAGTTTAAATTAAAAAAAAAACAGAATTTGGAATTGAACACTTCAATATGATTACTCTAGTACTCCTCTTATGCCTGGGAGCTGCCTAGGTTATTACTCTAGTACTTCTTTTACGCATGGGAGCCGTCTGGGAACGTACCACCCTATTTCTACCACCAATCAGCTGTAAATACACTCCGTTGTTTTGGTAAGCATTCTATAGACAGCGAGTATTCTGCGCAGGCTGTGAAGCATTGCATCTTAGTCCCCAGGAGTGACTACGCTGTGACCTCCTTCGATTGAAGACGTTTGTAGGTGTCCATGGCCTAAAGTACCCGTAGATGGTCTGTTAGCGCAATTGTCAACGCATGCCAATAAAAAAAACTATTTAAAGTAGCAGCCTGTAAGTGCCCACTGCTGAGCATGTGTCTCCTTCTCAAATATCTAAGAAGGTTTTGGAGCCGGGAAGGGTCCGCGGCGGTGCTCCAATGCGAGCTGGCGGACTTCACATGTCCTTGAAATCTTTTTTTCTCAGGCATGCAGGTTTCCTCACGATGTTTTACTTCACCGTCGAGCAGTTGGTCGGTGGTATTTAGCATTAAACATCGCTATAAACAATTTTAGTCGGGCATCGAACCCAGGCCCATCACGCTGTACGAATCATCATCATTAATCAACACGATAATAGTTCAAAGCTGCGATACTGTTTTAGCATTCGCTTAGGCGAACCGAAAATAATTATCCTAGATAATTAATTGCCTCAAGTTATTTTCTTACGGTGCAGGTAGAACACAACAAAATTCACTAAGTTCTGTGTGACGTCATTCCGTGACGAAATGTACCGTATTATATTTAAAAATGGTTTCGACATGTGGATGTGTGGAATGTTTGTGAAATATTTGGGCTTTGTGTTTAAAATTATGCACGTAAGTATCGACATCCATACCAGTAGGCAGAGGTAACGAATTTCTATTTTTCATAACTCAAAGTTTTTCGCATTTCCGTGGAGATAAACAGTGACGAGTGACAAGTTTCGTCACCGGAAATTTTTCAAGACCTCTCCTCTTACCGCACGTACGGTACGGGAGTGATGGAACGAAAGATAAAAATATACATGTATCTATTTTAATTTGGTAAAACACCGGCAGTATTAAAGTTGAAAGCGAAGTATGTTCGAACCATCGTAACGAAATAGGTATAGGCGCTTTGTACGAACCTGTTAAATTAACCGAATCTCGTTTAATTTGCTCGAATTAAGGATGCGTGGCCTAAAACCATGATATAAAAACGGTATATTTCAACTGAATTAGGCTTCTTGCGGACTGAGTGTGGTATTAAATATAATTTTGACAATGTTGATAAAAAATAAGGTTATTTCAAATATCGTCCTTCTTCTCTAAAATGTGTTACTTTTTCATAGAATGTTAAATTATGTTTCTTCATTTTCATGAGTCGTTTTTCTAGAGTTTGCCCATAACCCAACACCCTGGGCAGCTTAATAATTGCAGTGCCGGTGATCGTATTAGTGACGCTGTTCTGCATCACTAGTCGTTGACATTGAAGTTCGACGAGATGGAATTTCTGCCATCTCTAGACAATTCATATTTTACACCGACCCTTTTCTTTAATTTCAATTTAGTACACTAGAGGGTTCGTTACTAAACCAAAACCTTCTCCTCACTCTGATCCTGTAACGACAGTAAGCAGATGTTTGCGTTATTTTAGTCCCTTCTTTTTTTTATAGGAAAGGCGGCAAACGAGCAAGAGGCTCACCCGATGGGAAGTGATTACCGTCGCCCATGTACATCTGCAATAGCAGAGGTGCTGATCTGAGAGGATAAGGACGGCAGTGGAAGGACCTCAACCTCACTCACCGAACGAAACGCAGAAGCACAAGATACCTCTCCACTTCACGTCGGTATTCTGCGAGGTCGTGATACCCCGGTCGAGGCAGCCGAGTCGAAAGGATGCCGTCTGGCTATACCACTATGAACAAGATACACCTTTCCTAACGAAACGGTTTTTACTTTGGGTAGTTGATCAATTTAGTTAGATGGTTGTTCCGCCATTATTCGTACGCCATGATTTTGAAGGTTTTTCTCTTAGGGACTCTTACTAACACCAAGTAAAAACTGGAAGAGGCAGATATGTCGCCGCTGTCGTATGATAATTTCCCAGAATTGTATTTCTCTTACACCTCCTGAATTCTATGTTATACTGATACTATAAGTAATCGATTATGGTCAGTTATGGTATTCATGAACTGTGTAGCAAGAGGTTAATGAAAATTTTATTAAGAGAAAATATTTTTTTATAAATTAATTTGGGCGTTTGTTAAACGCAATTTATCTTTATCTCTTCCGCGCTCAGGCGCCCTTAGAGAAAACGTTATGTCGCTTATCCGACAAAAACCGCTATCCAAAGCGGTCGTTCATAAAAAGGACTATATCCAATTCGGACCAGCGGAGACAGGAATATCTAAATTAGGAGAAGGTCATGATGTTGATTCTATATATCGATAAACCGAATATATATTTCGTTGAAATCAAATTATAAATATTTAAATATTATAAATATTAAAACACCACATTTTTTTTCTTAGAATACTTAAATTAAGTTTTATAACTGTTGTATATACGCTATAATCTTCCAACTGCAACAGCAAAAATTAAGAAATAACTTACAATTTATTAAACTTTACTATTTCATATATACTCGTATTTTCTTATTTTTATCGTTAGTTTAAGTTTTATTTATGTCCAGGAAAGGTTCGATATTTGGATTTAATAGTTTTAAATTGTTTTTTCTCTGATGCCCAGGTTTTCGGGGAGGGGCCATGCTCCACCTTGCTCATACCAGGTTACGCTAATGTTTATCTTGTCATGTAAAAGCAATTTACCAGATTTAAATGATTTTTTTAAATGTTCCATGTGATTTCGGATGCTACACATAGATTATATTTAATCCTGTTTAAAATCAGAAATGGGATAGTTTGAGTTTGATGTTCCGAATGAAATTTGGTAGAGTTTTGGATTATGCCATTACAGATTTTTTTATCTCAATTTGATTATAAATATTTCAATTTAATATTTTCTTTATTAATTCTAGGTTTACCAACACTGATACAAAATTTTCAGAAACATAGGAATAAACAAATGTAACTTGGAGCACAACCAATTATGGTTAAACGCCGCATGCGCAGTAATATACAGAACGAAATAAAATTTAAGTTAAAAAGTTTATAAATAAAATTATAATTAACTTTTAGCCTAAGATAAAATCAATTACCGTTACAAAGAATTAAATTAACTAAATTTTGTCTAAATTTAACCGGCGAGTCAGAGTATATATCTACGTCGGCGGAAGCACTGTAAACGTTATAAAGTCTACTAAACCGCGGTACGGGAGAGATCGAACCCAGAACAGTTTTCTGATTCGAAACCTGCACAGAAATTGCGGGCAATCAATTAGGTTTCTGAGTAATATAAAAATTTTCTAAGTAATATAAAATTTAAACAAAAACATCAGGTCCAAGAGGTTCTTACTTTTGTAATGTAAACATTTTAAAATATTTAAGCCTTGCGGATTACAAAGAAATTAATTTGTCCATTCCAATATTATATATAAATATTTACATAATATTAATATAATGTTAGAATTTTCTTTGAACGAAAGTTGTGAGTGAGAACGAGGCTGAAGCCACGGACAGCCAATGTTACGTATAAAAAAATTGTACACATATTTTCTTTTTGCGATGGACTCGATAAAGATTGTAACAAAATAGGCACATCACTAGATACACGTCTGAGTCGGCGCGGTGTGTGCAAATCGTTTGATTCCGAACATGAAAGCTACAGGAAAAGCGTAGTGGAAAATATGGATTTATTGGACCAGGTAGGATTATTGTTGGCTCGTTTAAAGATAAGGGTTTTATGTAATAAAATAATTTGTACGATTCGTTCATTTGCTTACTTGCTTTTGAATCAAATAGTGAATATTCTTTACATCACACAATAAAATATATATATTTTTAAGAGAAACAGTTTAATAATAATTAATATTATGTGTAGGTACATATTTATCGATGTCTAAGCGATTTGTTTACAACAATTTTATTGAAAATGGACGAACAAACGAGCTAACTATCCATCTGATTGTAAATGGCTAGTACATACTATAGAATTCTCCTGAGATTCAAGATGAAATGCATCACAGCTTGCAATTGTACTGGCTCTTTATACTCTTCAAACGGGAACAGAACTGTGCTGATTGCCGGCAGAAGTAGGTTATAGGGTACCTTCCTTCTTCAGATAGCTCCAAGGCCTTGAAAAAATATTAAAACACACGTTTATTGTGAATTTAGCGAACCACAACGCCTTCGCTGTGACAACTATATAACTAATATCGAATTTTACAACAGTTTTAATTTTTTTTGGGATCAAACAAATGCCTTTGACCATCTGGAGCAATTGTAACCATCAAAGAAGGACAAAGTTTTGGGCATAACTAAATATTATTGAATACTTTTAATAGTAATCGGGCTTTGAGATCTTAAGATTACTTATCAGACTCCATTACGTATCCTGCGCTAAGGACCTCTAAAAGTCACGGATCCAATTACGTGTTCATTTCCTTTACATTTGAATAACATAATAATTGCATGGTATGTGTATTTGCATATAGATTGTGTGGGGTGCGTGTGATGACACTCAGATTATCGTATTTGATGCTATAACTTACTTGAATGGGGTGCCGAGGTTAGCGGCATTTTAAAGCATTTACAGCGGCTTTGATTAGAGGGGGAAATCTCTCTTAAGGGATTGTTATTGTGCTCCCTACACTAAAATGTCGTTTTGAAATTAGGTAGTTTGCATTAAAAAGGCACTGTTCGTGTCGCAAATTAAGGTTCTGCTTTTATGCCCCAGTGCTGGGCAAAGACTGCCTGGCGTTTTTTGAAAGGTGAGGAGTAGTGAAGTGTGAGTGACACTATTGAAGTTGCGGTCGGTGGACTTCATACGTCATTGGCGTTATTTTTTTTATTCTTTATTTTGATATTTTTTTTCACTATTCACAATTTCATTTTCACTGCTACCGTACATAATTAAGTAACAGCCTGTAAGTGCCCACTGCTGGGCCAAGGCCTCCTTTTCAAATACTAGTATCAGAGAGGGTTTAGGAGCCGGGAAGAACCCGCCACGCTGCTCCAGTGCGGGTTGGCGGGCTTCACATATCCTCGTAATAATATTTTTATTATTTCTCAGACCCTCAGGTTTCCTCACGATGTTTTCCTTCACCGCTGGTGAATACAGCACTTAAAATTGCTATTAACAATTTTAGTGGTGCCGGCACCGGGGATCGAACCAAGGTCACTCACGCTCTATGACACTAAAGCGCCCCACTAGCACTACCACGGCTCTTACAGAATAAGTTTGCATACATTTATTGAAAGAATGTGAATGTTGCCATTATTATAATTAGTAAACAGATGCATTCCGATATGGGACAATGGTCTTTTCCCAATTCTTATTATTATTTATTCTTTATTGTACATATGATAAATTTACAATTTGAATAATATACAAGATAAATCGACCAACATCGACAAGTCGACCTTAACCCTAAGCAGAGTTCTCTTCCAGCAAACCCTAAAAAACTATTATACTTAAACAAGTAGATAGTTGTGTACTTAATTAATAATATCTTAACTAATATAATTGGCAATAAAAAAAAGTAAAGCAAAGCTGCCTGTAAGCGCCCACAGCGAGGCAAAGGCCTACATATATTATACAATATTACAATATCACGTTTAAATATAACGTCTAAATATATATAAATTCAATATCACATCAGTGCAATAATTATTATTTAAATTAGTCTTGTAAGTTGTTTGGCCTAAAAGTTGTCATCCTATTTCTACAATGTTGACATCTTCTTAGACGTCTGTGAACCGCGCAGAATAAATTACAGAAAGTAATGCGAGATCGAGTTGATTTTCTCATATTTCTGAAGTTTTTCTTTTATAAGAATAAGTGAAACCGTTAAACGCACTACAGGTTTTCAATTTGGTACAAAGGTTACGTGGGGGGTTCACTTAAAAGGGATTTTAAACAGTTCAGCATTTGATTGGTGCGAAACGGAATACCATTTTCTTCAGATTGTCAAACTGTCCTCCACGCGATGCGCTAACGGACGATGCTCTGGCGATCGACTGACAGCAAAAAAAAAAAAACATCCGGCAACTGCTGAACTCAAATCGCACAGTTTAGTGATGGGATGGAGCGTCTCTAGTGGGACGGTACCGGCACTTTACCCACCAACCAGCTACCTTATCGTAGTGAGTGTGGGCAAGTCACGCGTAGTTTATGCGCTTTCATGGAAAAGCCTATGTCCAACAGTGAACGTAGAGTTGTAGACATAGACGGGACACGTAGATTCACATAGACAAGAAAATTGACAATAACCGTGTACAAGGTAGAAATCATTAGCAATGCACGGGCGCAAAACGTCAGGTAATTGGATGTTTATTTCAAATATATATTTTTTATTAACTTATATATATATATGTTAGCCCCATCGTATCCCAATCTATACAAGATAACATCTTTATTATTTAACACAGCAGAGAAAGAAGCATGGCCATTGCAACCACGCTCAGTGCAGCATCAGATCTTGTTTCTGCTGATATCGTTGAAATCGCTCCTACGTGTTACTTATTTATGTTAAGTATTTGCGTCTACGATTCCCTTTCCCGCTCATGCTTAACATTCTAATATATGTTGTATATCATCCCGCTGAGCCACAAACGTAACTAATTCGATTTTAATGAACTACAAATAGGATTATAATTTAAGTTCGATTACACGTATTCACTATTACACGCATTCAGTTTACACAAAAATAATCTCGTTAGGTGAAGTTAGCGAAAGTAGACGGAACTCGCCGAACTATCCCGAAGTTCTCAAGCTTCTTTGATACAACAAGCAACTATTGGCTGCGGGTAAGTTTTACAACTGGATGAAAGTAATGTGGTACAAGTCATAAGCGACATTACATTTTTATTTCATTATGTAGCCTAGACGCCGTATGGTATCGGCGGAAGAATTTGCCATCTTTTCTATTTGTGGGTGGCTACCGATAGATGGCAGTATTACTATCACGAAAAATACCAGAACAAAATTAAAAGTAAAAGTGGGGTCGTCAATACGCTTGTCGTGCGTGGCTATTACTACTTATCCCTGTTATAGGGGATTGCAGTGGACTATTGACAGGCTGTTACTGATGGTATGGTTGATGAGGGTAAAGATTGGGGGGGGGGGTTGGGGAGGGGGAGAGGGCCAGAAAGGGGAGGTGTAGTGGCCCCGAATGGGGAGGGAGAGAGCGTATTCTGAGAGATCGTGGTACTACCCCGGGCGATCTGGCTTATTCGAGCAGCAGTAAAAGCCACTCATTGGGTTTACTACGTACAGCAAGATCCGGCTTATTTGAGTAGCAGCAAAGACCACTGCTTGGCTCTACCATAAACAGCTAGATTGGAATTCGCAATGCCAGACACCTCGCACATCACACGCTATTGCCCGTCACTGGTATGCGTACTTTCGGTCAGACATTCCTTGAGATCAATATTCCGGAACCTGTTAGATAACCTGTTCATCACGAGATTCTTGAGCATTTCCTTCGTTCGTAATTTCGAATTATGCGAAGATGAGATATGGTGCCAGATTTCTCATAAAGAAAGAAATAGAATTTATTATATGAAATATAAGATAACATATTTAAAAACTCAATTATTTCCGATTCTTTTATCGTACCACTAAAATACGACTTTATCTTGCGAATTGTATAGAACATACATAAGTAAGCTCAGCAGTATATACTGTGTAATTTAATTATCTAGTGTTAATTATCCAAATAAAAACAAGACGCCATATTAAATATAACAAAAAGCCTTTTACTTTTTCTTTCGCTTTTATGGTCATGAATAATCCTCTCTATGGAAGCGGTATATGTCTGTAGTGGTTGTGTATGTATGTGTATAGGTTCAGCTGTGGGCTGTTTACTGATTGTAAAAAAAGATGTAGAAGAGATTGGGGCGTAGGAATTGCTTGTAATTAAGGAGTATAATATTTTTAATATTGTGATAAGGCCAAGCCGTTACTTTGCAAAGTACATTACAACAGTGGAAGAAACATTATCTTAATTCACCAAAGTTAAATTGCAAAATTAAATTAAAACGAAAAAAAGATTTAACCTAGTACATATATTTAATACCAAGCTTAATGTGAATATAATGTAATATTATTTAATGAATGTATACTAATGTAGTGGTTCTAAACCCTCATGCAGAATGGGAGGGCTCGTATCTTTAAGTTTTCCAAACATGCAGTTACAGATGTACGAGGCGACGGTAATCACGATGGTGAGCCGCATGATCGTTTGTCCACTTTACCATAAAAAAGACTTAAATAAATGTCCTCTTTTGATCTCTGACTAGCCCAGTATTAGGTATACGACCGTGGGAGCTATTTTGTTATGAGTAAAAGTAAAGTTATTATTTTAAATAGCTGGGCAACCAGACTATGCTGAAGATAAGGTTTAAATATTTTAGTCGAAATAATGTAATAGGCATTCTGTCCAATTCGCTGTCTAATGAAATGAAAAAAACACCCTATTTAAAACCCAAAAAAAATGCATTAGGGCTATATTTGGACTACGATCCACTGACAGCTGCAAACCTTACTTTAAAGAACATAAAATATTGACATTACCTAGCATATATGTTAGTGAAATTGCAGCTTTTGTTCACTCCAATATTTCTAAATTTAATTCAGACAAAAAAAGATTACAGAACGATTGCAATATAAAATTGCCAATGTACCAGGAAAAACGGCTCTGCTACGTCATAGTGAATTGGGGATGGCTCCTATAGTTTATTATCATTTACCCAACAATATTAAAAACAAGAAAATAGAAGATTTTAAAAAAAATCTTAAATTAATTTTGGGTGAAAAAGTTTATTACACAATACAGGAATTTATTTGCGATAAAATTTGACTAATTGCATAGATATAATAACTTAAATTTTCTTTTGGACATTTAAATTTTATTTTTAACTGATATGGAAATTAGACATGTAGATTTATTTATATTGTTATTATTGTTATTATTTTATTTTACTTTGATAGTTGTCATAAATTTTGATTTTGACGCCTGATCAACAATATAATAATGTAATGTAATATACCTTATATCTCTTGAAATTATATCATATTGTAAAATTTGTATGCCAATAAGTGGTAGATCATATAGGACATATTCAAAATGTCAACATCTATACAAGTATCACATATGATCAACAAATAATAAATAAAATAATAAATAAAATAAAATATAAATAAAAATTAATAATTACGACATTTATCACGTCAATGATTTTAGAAATAGCAAGATTATTGTTGCCGTATTTGTAATCTACCAAAAGGATACCTTTGGTCTTGTAGTAAAACCAGTAGCAATTAATGCATTTGAAATAATCTCTTCTAACTTGCACCAAGCACAGAAACGAGATCAAAGCATGCCGTCCACGACATCATTAAATTACAACATGTTGAACACAACCCCACTTCTGCGTATCACATCATCCCTATAGTTAAAGCCGGATGGATCATTTTATGTTGAAATATTTGTAATTGTTTGTTTTGCAAATGTGTAATGCCCGCGTGATTACGTACTCCTTCGGTTAACATTTCATATTTTCTTTTGTTCCACCTATAATATTGAAAATATTCTGATAAAGATTTCAATATGTGCTATGAGACATGGCATACTATTAATGTTTGATATATTGTCTTTTCATAAGACTGATAAAGTTAAAATGAATATAATATAAGGTATTTTTCATGACTACAAAGCAGAATTTTCTTGTTGCGTAAATGAAATACAATGTCATACGCTCTGGAAGCAAAGTGTCCACATCTTAAAGAGTACCAGCAGCTATATATATGTCTTTGACAGATTACGAGACAGCCATCTTGAAAATGCTAGACAGAAAATTACAGTTTAGTGAAGTAGTGTTAGAGTAGTTTGAATATGACGGTGGCATATCCACCATAATGCCGTATATTTGATGGTATATTAATTCTTCTTAATCAGCATATTTTATTCTAGTACACAGTATATGGAGCCGTGGTAGCCTAGTGGTCACGGCGCTCACTTTAGTATCATAGAGCGCAAGTGACCTGGGCTCGATCCCCGGTGCTGGCAACACTAAAATTGTTAATAGCAATTTTAAGTGCTGTATTTACCACGTGCTCGGCGGTGAAGTGAGGAAACCTGCATATCTGAGAATGAATAAAAACAATATATTATTTCGAGGATATGTGAAACCCGCCAACCCGCAATGGAGGAGCGTGGTGGGCCATTCCCGGCTCCTAAACCCTCTCAAATATTTGAGGAGGCATTTGCCCAGCGGTGGGCACTTGCAGGCTGCTACTTTACTTTTACATTTACACAGTATATAAAGTTAAAGCCTTTTCAAGTAAACGCCAATCATCGCTGGCATTAACCAGGGATGTTTAACCATACTGCAAGGTGGCTTCGAAAAAATGTTGCGAATGCAAAGAGTATATCTTTGATTTTTTTATTAAATTGTTCACCATATGTATAATAAAATAAAATTAATAAATAAAATATTTTTTATCATTTCTTATTTCAGTGCGAGATAAACTTGTAGAACATCGACTTGTACTGCTGCTCGAATAGGCTGCCACGACCGATCTGGTACCACGGCCTCGCAGAGTACCAGCGTGAGGGGAGGCATCTTGTGTTTCTAACTTACCCATAAAAATTAAACATGAAACTTATTTATCTTAAGCTTCAATAAAGCAACATTTTTTCTGAATTTTTTTTCATCTTCAACAATCCCAAAACATATCAAATTTCACTTTCTGCTTTCCCTCCTCAAGAACTCTGTTTCTCTTGTTTTTCCAAGTGTTTGTAATTTTCAATGATCATTTCATGATACTGGATTTCCCTTATGTCTTCTATTAAAAGCTTTTGTTAACTTTTAATGGTTTACAACTTTTGTAATTTTATCTATTATTTGGTACTTCTGCTCGTCGCTAGACGGGGCAATTTGGAAGGTACTTACATGATTACATGGCTTTGGTTTAATTTTGCTACAAATTAATATACGGCGTTACATATGCTATATAGTAGTGATACAATGACTATTTAAGTGAATTTTATTTAAGATTATAAATTTTAAATGTTTTTTACTCTCACGCATTCCTCGTTACAATCATTGTTTCGCTGTTTTTCTGTTCGTACTTATGGATTTTCCAACTTTTATCGATATAATACAGCGTGTCTGCGTATTGACGCAATTAAAAAATGTTAAAATTCTTTTCACTATTTGATATTCACGGATATTTTCTATTAAACTTTGTATTTGACAACATGTTTATTGTTTTACGTAAAAAAAAAAACAATTTCATGATGTTTATAATTTTATTATGCAGTTAATACAAAGCTAATAAAAGTGATATGTGACCATAATTACTGTGTTTTTTTTTTTTTTATAGGAAAGACGGCAAACGAGCAAACGGTTCACCTGATGGTAAGTGAGTAAGTGACCGTCGCCCACGTACATCTGCAACACCATAGAAGCTGCAGGTGCGTTGCCGGTCTTTAAGGATATTTGGGAGATGGGAGGGAAGAGGAGGGGAATAGAGAGGGGGAGTGGGCCTCCGGTTACCTCACTCACCGATCGAAACGCAGAAGCACAAGATGCCTCTACTTCACGTCGGTATTCTGCGAGGCCGTGGTACCAACCCGGTCGAGCCGGCCCATTCGAGCAGCAGCAAAAGCCACCGCTTGGCTCTACCACGCTTAATATTTGTCGTTTCCATTTGTCGAAATGTCACGCTATCAATTGGTTATGACAAATAATATTAAATCGTAATGAACACGCCGTAAACATTATATCGGTGTTTCGATCTCGACTCTTTTCAAACAGCGTCCTGTTGTACGTTGTGTTCGAACGACCCACTTCCGCGCCCGCATCGCTGTTCGACTTGCTCTAACATGTCTCCACGCACGAGGGGAGATCGAATCTTTCGTGATGGTGGTGCGAGGCGTTCAAAATAATATATTTTTATTAAGCTACGTGATTTACCGTCTTTTATCCATGTAATTAAAACAGGGAGATTCAAAGTGGAGGTGTCGTAAAAGCTACGAAAGGAAAATACAAATTAATTGTATCATCGGCCTATTAACAGGCAATTGTAAACATATATAGCCTTTCTTAATAGAGAGGTAAGCCAGAGTCGCTTCGCTCCATGTGATCGGTGATGGTCGTCTGGCCACCTTTGGTGATGATGTCCTCGCCGGTATAGACCATTTAGGCCTGGAACAACTAACACGGCTATTTCATCATCTATCGGAAGCCGCAACGTTTTTCGAGCAATTCCGTTGGCGGAACTTTACAACGTATAATCAATTAGGTCGGTTCTTCTAAATCCAAATTCATTTACAACAATCCTGTCCATCCAAAGGTTGTCTGGAAGAGATCGCTTTTTAAGAATGCCAGTTCATACCACTACATTTTTGGACAGATCATTCACTGTACAAGCTGTCCGTCTATGGAATATCCTACCGCTATCGGTAAGACGCGCCCAATCCTTACCAGTTTTTAAAAATCTCGACAAGGCCTACTATATATCTTTGTAACTTCGGTTATTTAGACAGTTCTTTTATATTTGTATTGATTTAGTCTATCTGTGTATATGTATACATACATAACAGGTATTAATAAAACATGTATGTATTTCTATGATATGTGTATATTATTTTTTATGTACTGTTTTATTTCTATGTCAATTGCTTTTATGCAACTTTCAAATTCATTTACAACAATCCTGTCCATCCAAAGGTTGTCTGGAAGAGATCGCTTTTAGCGATAAGACCGCCCATTGTTCCACCTCTCATGTCTAATTACGTTTTTGTACTATTTTAATATTTTCCTGTTTTCGGTGTGCAATAAAGCGTATTCTATCTATCTATCTATCTTCTATGACGTCACTACATGGTACCCCATATTTTATTGCTACTTACCTTTACCTTTACATCTGTCGGTAGCTATAAATACTATCACGGTTTTTCCCATAGTTGCCTCATACGAAACTCAAAGGAAGAATGGGGGTGGTAGATTCTCACGCCGATATCATGCGGATGGGATCTAGTGGGGTAGTGAATTAAACCCACGACTGAACGTAGGCCTCACCACGAAAGCATTAGCAAAACCCAGCATACATTTCTTGTGTGGTTTGCCCATACTCATCAAACTGGTCAACTGGGTTGATGAGCTCCGTTCTCTCTCTGGGGAAATGGTTTCAGCAAATTTGGATAGATATGCCGTCGTCATTTGGTCGTCAGAGTCTCGTTTGTGAGCTGGTAGGCGCACCGCGTCCAGGTCTGGATGAAATTTTGATAGATTCCTAATATCATCAGAAAATTTTATTTATTTATTTCTTTAAGCTTCATGCACAAAGTGGTACACGTGGCGGACTTAATGTCAGTCAACCATTAGGCTAAGCAGACATAAACACGTAATAGAGGCGATACAGCTAACAGAATAAAACAAGTAAAAAAACATAAATATCAAAATATATACTCACACAGATAGGTAGATACATACATACATACATACAATATTCAAATATACTATATACACATAGAATAATGAATTTTAATACAAAATACAAACAAATATACATGTCAGGACAGACAAATAAAAAGACACAATGACAAACAGCACCACTAGTACAGACCTGCAACATTTTTGTAGTGTTTAAAATTAACTATTCTAACGAATTTGAAAGTTCACTTTGACGAAATCACGGGTCATATTGTTAAGTATAAAGTCACGGCTATGACACGTGAATAAATATGCAATCTGCGGCTAAATATATGTCGATCGGACAAATTGGCGATACACATACGATAATCTGACCATGCTATTAGTACATGATTGTTTTGCGGCGAAAATTTCATGCTTTTGAGGCTTGAAAAAACCACAATCCATAGTGCATTTCGCGCTTTATATTTCAATGCGTTCAACCACTACCTTTGGCTTTCTACCGGTGGACTTTAGAACGCAGATTGGTTGATCGAACATAATCTGCTTTAATAAATTAGCTAACCTTTTCAACCGGTTATGTGATATTTCCGTCGTCAGACGTCCGCGAAATATTTTTTTACAATTTCACAGAGATGCAGATTTGCTCAAGACGTTTTCCTTGAACGCCGAGCACGAAGTGAATTCAGCGCTTGATTATTACCATATTGCTAATAGCAGTTTCAAGTAACTGTTCTTCAGTTTGGTAATAGTGGAGCTGGTATCGGAATTTAAACCCAGGTCACTTACGTATTGTGAAATTAAAGAGCAGTCCCCAACCTCTAGGCTACCACGACTCTCACTACACTTGATATTAATTTTACTTCGAATACTTAAATCATCATGCAATAATATGATGCCATCGAGCTGTTTTGCTCATGGAGCTGGAAGGTGGATAACGGAACCCTTGAACCGCTAGCGATGAACACGTCGAGTTTGGGCTTATGTTTGCCTTAATGAGTCCTATTCATTTATTCTGTTGACGAAGATCTGATGAAGGGGAGGGGATGCGGTGGGGAGGAAATAAACGCAAATATAACAAATGAAATTAATTACAGTCATATATTTTGTAACTGTAAATAATTTAATTGAAATAACAATTTTCAAATTCAAATAATGAATGCATTAGCATAGATATTCTTTTCAAAATTAACTTGGTCGCTATAATATGTCAAGAAATCGTACGGTGTTTTGTTATAAAACGTTTTGCACATAGCACAACAACTTTTCTGTAAACGCGCACTTTTTGGGATAGTGTCCATTATCAGGTATGTGGGTTCCTAATAGAGCTTGTATGTTACTTTTTGAACTAATTAAATTTATCTAATCTTTAATTTATTGTTTGTCACCTTCAGTTCTTTAGGTGCAACATCGGTAAAGTGTTTTATCAAGAAAGTTTAATTAATTTCTTTGAATATCCACTTAACCAATATTCTTATACTGTTGAAGCTGCTTCCAGTAACAAGTCTGTCAGTCAGTAGGCTCATGGGATCGTAAAGTACAGTCTGCAACAAAAGTGTAAATGATAATTGAATAATGTTTCAATTTTTTTCTTCTTTTTCAACAAAATGTCAAACTCACCCCGCTGATTAACGAATGAGGTCGAACTCGACCGAATGATGGCGGAAAATCCATTCGAATATTCTTGAACCCAAACACCACAGTCTAGTGATGGGGAGCAGTATCACGAGAAGGAGGTTACCAGCACTGGTGTCACCAATACGCCCGCCCGGCGTGATGAGTTTGGGCTACTATTCTATGCTTGGCATGCCGGTTTTTATTGTCGCTTGCATGGAAAGGCCCGCCTATGTCCAGCTGTGGACTTTCTCAGGACGATAATGTAAAAATAAGTACCTACATTTGATTACAGACAGAAAATAACATATATATGATTTTTTTGGTACATTTGAATAAAATTACCGCGATGTATATTTGAGAAAAATAAACAACAGTTAAATACAAATTTGTATTTAATCTCATTACATCAAATATCAAATGCTTTCAGTATACGTAACTTTGTCCGCCCGAACTGGCCGTCGAATGAAACGAACTCTGCTAAACACGTCATAAACTGACAAAGTCAGGATCGAGGAGTTTCGCGGATCGTGTGCTAATGACGTGATACAAGTTGTAACGAGTCCACGGCGGATTCCTGTCACGTCGCGCGGTCGCGTCACGCCGCTGTACACAAGGATATTTACTCCGACGGAACGCGTGACGAAAATTGGGCTAAGTTCGTGTTAATAACGTCACTTTTCATATCTCGGTAAGTACGCTCCTCGTCAGACTAAGCATGCGAAGCTTAGTTGGCGACGTGATCTAATAACGTTTTATCGTTATGTTGTTATAAAATGGGAACTTAGAAGATAGAGTTGGATCGAAACACGGCCGTATCGTATATCAACGCTGGCCATTTTGAATTAAAATAACAAACAGAACTAATTGAAGATATACAATTTGTTCGATTTACGTGTGAGGTGTAGAGGGAATGTAATAAATCTCGCTGGTTGTTAGTACAGAATTAAGAATTATTTAAGCCAATAACAGATAATTGCACTATATCAATGGTTGCTGCATATGAAAGGACTATACTGTAAATGACAGATGAATTTTGTTTATTATTACAATTAGTTAAAGTGTTTTTTTTTTTTTATATAGAAAAGAAGAGAAGTGAGCGGCTCACGTAAGTGAGATTACCTTCGCCCGCGATCACCCGCAACACCAGAGGAGCAGCAAGTGCGTTGCGGTCTTTAAGAATATTAGTGAGACGGGGCGCGTGTCCACGGCACGGCCGTTATCTTGGCGGCCGAGATTGGGAATAATACCAGCGCTACCGCCTAAATTCGGCCTCAGATCTTGTCCACTACACTTGAGATTGACCGACGTCGTACGGTTTATTGTTTAGTGTTGTATGCGTCAACCAGACCGGTATGGACCCCCCCTATTATTGTGTCGCGATAGTATACATATATATATACATTTTTGTATGCATTTTTAACCATCATTACGTTCCCAGAAATTCAGATTACAGAGTAATTTGTCTTCATACAAGAATGTTGAACAATGTCAAAACCCTAGTAAAACGTAATACAACTTGATTGGAATAGAAAATCCACTCAAATCGAAATTGCTCATACATTGTAAGCTCTATCCCGATTCTAAACGATCCAGTCTGAACTGAACTGTCACCGGGCGTCAACTTTGTTCTTCTTTGTACGGTTCAATAACGGCGTGCAGGTGGGACAAAATGGCCAGCGGTAAGTGGAGGAAACTTCTAACGAGCTAGTAGCTTGAATCTGAAAACTTTGAAACGTTTTAAGCTTCACGACGAACGAATTTAGTAAAAGGCAACTCGACATTTATTGCTTTTGGTTGTTGGTGTTTATGATCTCTGGACCACACTATAAATATTTTTATTCACTATAGACCGGAAACAGCCTTCTCATAACGTCTCACGAGTAATATTCGTTAGGGCAAAAAAGGCGTCCTATGGCACCTATAAGATTGACTCCTTCTCTGACTAGGTTGTCTAGATTATATTGGTAGATAACACTTTCTTACACATTTCTGCCACCAGTCAGCACTCTAACCTGTAGTATGAGGTCTATATTTAGCAATTGATTAGTCGGCTATGATGATATAAATAAACTTAGCAACGAAAATTCTAATAAATCCAAGGTTTCACAAAACACGCAAAGATATTTTTAATAAAAATCGCTCCACTAAAATAGCGCCTATAAGCTTTCTAGTGTTTTTTTTTTATATTTTTATTAAATAAAAACTGAAAGTAGCCCGATTTTACTATGACATCTGGACGTCTAACACCACGGTCCCCCCGTGACCAGGGCCGGTGTAAAGCCATCGAAAAGTCGGGAATATAAAAACAAAATTAAACGCGATTTAATCTGTAAATAATGGTTTCATTTAAAATATTATATATAGTTATATATAAAGCTGTTAAAATTAATTTACGATATTTCAAATAATAAAACTTTTAAAATAAAACAGCTATCACTAACTAAACGCAGCATCAAGCAATAAAGTGATTGTTTAAAATAGTTCCTCTGCCTTCGGAGGTGCTTTAATTTCCTCGCCGCTCGTTCAATAATGGTTCACAGGAGGTGAAGCGTTTCATTGCAAGAATTTTAAATGTTATGTTATGGTCTCGTACGGACTTGGATGGAAAGAAAAAAAAAACATTGGATAATTTTCAATTAAGACTCGGACAATTGGTGGCGCAATATTTCACGTACACTCACAGAAAGAAAGAAAGCTTTGTTAATTAGAAGTTTGACTTTTTTTATATTGTCTCGGAAATTCAGATTACATCGTGAGAGATAATGGGAATATCACAGTCATCAATCATGATAAGGTAATCCAAATTTCAGAATTCAAAGACACGGTTGCAATCAAGACTTGGATTACCGCTTTGTAGTGATCTGATTCTCATAACACCAGGATGTCAAACCAGCCAGGTAATTGGTGATAGCTACTGAACCCCGAGGACACCAGCAAATAACGTCAATAGTAAAATGTTGATTAGCAGAAATGTATCAATAGAAACACCGGTTGTAAACAAAGCTCTGCATAGCAAATAAAATGTGCAAACTTTATCAATCTGAAATATAGAAATATAACTCAAATCATAACTTAGATTAGTCTTAACCCAAGTATGTTAGACTGTTAAAACCTTAACATATTTTATGTGTAATATAAGCTGCTGTAGCCGGGCATAACAAACTGTGCAAGGACCTTCGGCACGCTGCTAACGATTGTGTTACTATGTTTGTTTAGGACCTAATCTAATTGATAAATGTGCCGGAGTTCGGTTAATTGTGCGATCTCGGACCGCGGGGGCTGATTGCACAGCAATCCGCTTTTGGCTGGGGCCTATAGAATTAAGTTGTTGGTATAGACGAGTATGTATAGGATTAGGTAAAGGCCACAGTATAAAAAGCAGCTGTACCATTTAACCTTGTTGTAAATTGTGAGGATTTCCAATATAATTTCTTATTACGTAAGTGACGTGGATTGCATATTTGCCTTTGACACGACTCAGCGTAGTCAAACGACCACCAAAATAGGGTGACAGAGTCTTACAACGCATTTTACGCATAACGCAAAAGTAAAATACGAAATAAGAACTCGTCGCTTTATGTTTTTGATAGAGATTCAAACATTTTGCATTGTATTGTCTTACTGCTTGCTTTTAGTCTGTGTTGCAAACATTTATTTCGACGAGACGTGAACGGAATGCAAAGTACAATGTTTAAAAATAAAGAAATAATAATTGAGTACCATGTATTTTAACGTTGTCCTTAGTATGTTATATATTATGTATATTATATACTCAATATAAAGTATTGCTACTGCGGGTTAACTGACCTAAAAGTTGATATATTTAACAATAATATTAATAAAGTACGTTGATAGTGTTTATTAAATTAAATATTATAGCATTTCATGAATATTAAAACTACATTACAATTCTATCTAATGAAAGAAAATAAATACAAATATAAACGATAATACAGACGGCCATACATCTTACATCATTGTGGTAATAACACTAGACTTCCTGTTAAGTTAAACGCAAACAAAAGCAGAGGCTATCATAACCTGTACAGTTCCGAATTCGATTTAAACAATAAATCTATTATTTTTTCTTTTCACAAATATAATAAAACAACAAATAACGGCCAGTGTTTCGCTAACAAAAAAAAAACAATTTAAAAATATTAAAAGAACCCTTCCGTCGTGTTTGATACCGTCACGCCCTGTCACGCGTCATCGGTATTCAATTAGCCACGGGCAACGCGACCCACGGAACCCCACACGAGGGTCTGTCAATAAAACTTATGAGATGCTAGTCACGTCGCATTCCCCATATTAGCTAACGTATACCGCATTTAATGAAGGTTTTTTTTTTTTTGTTATAAAGATGTGTTCCCGCGCAGGACTACCAACATCTACGAATAACGATTCGTATATTAAAAAAATAAAGTTATTATTATTTCTTGTACTGCTTTCACAACACATTTTTTAAATATATAAGTAACCGACTGTTATCGCGTTACAGTAAAAACAATCGCATGTATAAATTATGTATTATTGTAGTTTTTTTAACCGATTCTATTTTACCGACTTCACTCTCAGCGCACACCAAAACGTTTCTTCAACGTGTAGTTAGGGCATATATACCAAGAAACACATGATAGCTTTTCCTAGCGCTTATTTGCTGCTGCTCGAATGGGCCGGCTCGACCGGATTGGTAACACGGCCTCGCAGAATACCGCCCTGAAGCATCTTGTGCTTCTGTGTTTCGTTCGGTGATCGAGGTAACCGGAGGCCCGCTCGTCCTCCCTCTCGCAACTCCTCCCCCCCCCTGCCCATCATCCCACATATACTGATGTATCGACGCTGTGAGGTATCAGCGTAAGAATCTGCCACCATCTTTCTTCCCGTCGTCGTTGTGAGAAAGCGACTAAGGGTGACCTGGAAGATCACAAAGGCTACCGACGACGGTCAGCAGCGTCTGGGGTGCGAGCTCTCTGGTGTTTCGATCGCCACTCTATGCTTACCGTATGTGTTATGAGGACCAGCTGTGGACTATTCTCGGGTTGTTAAAGTAAGGTGAGTTACAGACGTTATTTAAAAAGGGTACTTTAGTGGGTGATGGTCGCAGACTAGTGCTTCGCTTCCATTAAAGCATGATTAATTCAATAACTTTAAAGTCTTAAATTCAGTTATTAAAATAATTTAGCTTGACTTAATATCGTTAATATAATGAGCAAAGATCTAAAGATGAGGGGGAGATTCCCTTTGATGGCGTTACGCGACATATGGACCGGGGGACGTGGAGGGACAGGGAAATAAGTGGCGTAATAAGTAATAGGATTTGCTACATTTTACGCATAATCGAACCGTGACTGTGTGAAATTATAAATGAATATGTTGAAGTACTAGGTGCGGCCCCGACTCGGTCTGGGTTAACCTTTCAAATTCGTTAAGATAGTCAATAACAATAGTGCTATGGAGTAGAATATATAAATCGAAGTCTGGAAATGATTTTATATGTAATTCGTAGAAGTCGTCTCTTCTCAATTCATCTCGTAGATCAGATCGTTTTTCATCAGATGCCAGTTTGAATGGTTCAGACCTTAAATAAAAAAAGGCGAATATCGAACACAACTTTCAATTGAGCACATTCATTACTGTTTTAACTTTTACGTAAAATTAATAATTTTCATTATGTACGGAATCGCAATATTTTTTTTCTTCTATGGGAAGGGCGGCAAACGAGCGAGCGGCTCCTGCCTGATGGTAAGTGATTACCGTCGCCCACGTACATCCGCAACACCAGAGGTGCTGCAGGTGGTTAGCCGGCCTTTAAGGATATTTGGGAGAAGGGAGGGAGGACGAGGAACACCCACCGAACGATAAGCAGAACCACAAGATGCCTCTACTTCACGCCAGTATCCTGCGAGGCCGTGGTACCAATCCGGCCGAGCCGGCCCATTCGAGCAGCAGCAAAAGCCGCCCGTTGGCTCTACCTTGGCTCTTATTTTACCGACTTCACTCTCAGCGCACACCAAAACGTTTCTTCAACGTGTAGTTAGGCATATATACCAAGAAACACATGATAGCTTTTCCTAGCGCTTATTTGCTGCTGCTCGAATGGGCCGGCTCGACCGGATTGGTAACACGGCCTCGCAGAATACCGCCCTGAAGCATCTTGTGCTTCTGTGTTTCGTTCGGTGATCGAGGTAACCGGAGGCCCGCTCGTCCTCCCTCTCGCAACTCCTCCCCCCCCCTGCCCATCATCCCACATATACTGATGTATCGACGCTGTGAGGTATCAGCGTAAGAATCTGCCACCATCTTTCTTCCCGTCGTCGTTGTGAGAAAGCGACTAAGGGTGACCTGGAAGGTCACAAAGGCTACCGACGAAGGTCAGCAGCGTCTGGGGTACGAGCCGTCTGGTACTTCGATCGCCAATCTGTGCTTACCGTATGTGTTATGGGGACCAGCTGTGGACTATTCTCGGGTTGTTAAAGTAAGGTGAGTTACAGACGTTATTTAAAAAGGGTACTTTAGTGGGTGATGGTCGCAGACTAGTGCTTCGCTTCCATTAAAGCATGATTAATTCAATAACTTTAAAGTCTTAAATTCAGTTATTAAAATAATTTAGCTTGACTTAATATCGTTAATATAATGAGCAAAGATCTAAAGATGAGGGGGAGATTCCCTTTGATGGCGTTACGCGACATATGGACCGGGGGACGTGGAGGGACAGGGAAATAAGTGGCGTAATAAGTAATAGGATTTGCTACATTTTACGCATAATCGAACCGTGACTGTGTGAAATTATAAATGAATATGTTGAAGTACTAGGTGCGGCCCCGACTCGGTCTGGGTTAACCTTTCAAATTCGTTAAGATAGTCAATAACAATAGTGCTGTGGAGTAGAATATATAAATCAAAGTCTGGAAATGATTTTATATGTAATTCGTAGAAGTCGTCTCTTCTTAATTCATCTCGTAGATCAGATCGTTTTTCATCAGATGCCAGTTTGAATGGTTCAGACCTTAAATAAAAAAAGGCGAATATCGAACACAACTTTCAATTGAGCACATTCATTACTGTTTTAACTTTTACGTAAAATTAATAATTTTCATTATGTACGGAATCGCAATATTTTTTTTCTTCTATGGGAAGGGCGGCAAACGAGCGAGCGGCTCCTGCCTGATGGTAAGTGATTACCGTCGCCCACGTACATCCGCAACACCAGAGGCGCTGCAGGTGGTTAGCCGGCCTTTAAGGATATTTGGGAGAAGGGAGGAGGACGAGGAACACCCACCGAACGATAAGCAGAAGCACAAGATGCCTCTACTTCACGCCGGTATTCTGCGAGGCCGTGGTACCAATCCGGTCGAGCCGGCCCATTCGGGCAGCAGCTAAAGCCGCCGCTTGGCTCTACCACGCTTAAGTAAATATTTTTGTCACAAAATAAACGTTGGTTGTACCTTAATTAGTATACATATTATTTCATTACTTTAATTTTGTTACGGTTTAGTGCCTCTTCTATATATTTACTAATATGATACACCTGAAGAGTTTGTATGTTTATACGCCGTTAATCTCAAGAACTAGCTATACGATTTGAATTATTCTTTTCGCGTTAGATCTATTAAAGAAAGGATATTGGCTATATAACATCACGCTATTAAGAGCGGAGCAGTAACCTTTAAACCTTGGTCATATTCCTATCGCGCGTATAAAACATTTTACAGGGATGATAAAGAAGGACGTGTTGGAAAACTTATTATTCCGATATGCCAAATGTATTTAACTTGTGGATGTGTGATATTGTGGATATTGAAAAGGAAAAATTGTTATGTTGTATTTTAGTTACTGCCTTTCCGCGGCCTATTGGATTTGCTTAACGAAACTACAATGAAAGCTATATAGCAGACAAATAAATATTTGTTAGGTATTTTTTTTAATGGATAAAACGGCAAACGAGCAAGCAGTTCGCCTGATGGTAAGTGATTACCGTCGCCCACATACATCTGCAACACCATAGATGCTGCAGGTGCGTTGCCGGTCTTTAAGGGTATTTGGGAGATAGGAGGGAAGAGGAGGGGAAAAGGGAGGGGATGTGGGCCTCCGGTTACCTCACTCGCCGAACGAAACGCAGAAGCACAAGATGCCTCTACTTCACGCCGGTATTCTGCGAGGCCGTGGTACCAATCCGGTCGAGCCGGCCCATTCGGGCAGCAGCTAAAGCCGCCGCTTGGCTCTACCACGCTTAAGTAAATATTTTTGTCACAAAATAAACGTTGGTTGTACCTTAATTAGTATACATATTATTTCATTACTTTAATTTTGTTACGGTTTAGTGCCTCTTCTATATATTTACTAATATGATACACCTGAAGAGTTTGTATGTTTATACGCCGTTAATCTCAAGAACTAGCTATACGATTTGAATTATTCTTTTCGCGTTAGATCTATTAAAGAAAGGATATTGGCTATATAACATCACGCTATTAAGAGCGGAGCAGTAACCTTTAAACCTTGGTCATATTCCTATCGCGCGTATAAAACATTTTACAGGGATGATAAAGAAGGACGTGTTGGAAAACTTATTATTCCGATATGCCAAATGTATTTAACTTGTGGATGTGTGATATTGTGGATATTGAAAAGGAAAAATTGTTATGTTGTATTTTAGTTACTGCCTTTCCGCGGCCTATTGGATTTGCTTAACGAAACTACAATGAAAGCTATATAGCAGACAAATAAATATTTGTTAGGTATTTTTTTTAATGGATAAAACGGCAAACGAGCAAGCAGTTCGCCTGATGGTAAGTGATTACCGTCGCCCACATACATCTGCAACACCATAGATGCTGCAGGTGCGTTGCCGGTCTTTAAGGGTATTTGGGAGATAGGAGGGAAGAGGAGGGGAAAAGGGAGGGGATGTGGGCCTCCGGTTACCTCACTCGCCGAACGAAACGCAGAAGCACAAGATGCCTCTACTTCACGCCGGTATTCTGCGAGGCCGTGGTACCAATCCGGTCGAGCCGGCCCATTCGGGCAGCAGCTAAAGCCGCCGCTTGGCTCTACCACGCTTAAGTAAATATTTTTGTCACAAAATAAACGTTGGTTGTACCTTAATTAGTATACATATTATTTCATTACTTTAATTTTGTTACGGTTTAGTGCCTCTTCTATATATTTACTAATATGATACACCTGAAGAGTTTGTATGTTTATACGCCGTTAATCTCAAGAACTAGCTATACGATTTGAATTATTCTTTTCGCGTTAGATCTATTAAAGAAAGGATATTGGCTATATAACATCACGCTATTAAGAGCGGAGCAGTAACCTTTAAACCTTGGTCATATTCCTATCGCGCGTATAAAACATTTTACAGGGATGATAAAGAAGGACGTGTTGGAAAACTTATTATTCCGATATGCCAAATGTATTTAACTTGTGGATGTGTGATATTGTGGATATTGAAAAGGAAAAATTGTTATGTTGTATTTTAGTTACTGCCTTTCCGCGGCCTATTGGATTTGCTTAACGAAACTACAATGAAAGCTATATAGCAGACAAATAAATATTTTCATAATCAGCCGGGGTTGTTTGGCAGAGAATGTGGAAGAATCAATAAACATATGCTAAGATCTGATGTATAATTGTTGTTTGTTTATCACCCTTTGGTGATTACAGTACTGGGACGCCTTGCACCAAAGACATTACTGCCGTGATCCGATTTTTAAATTAATTAATTAAAAGAAAAATAAACTATTTCCAAGCCATGCATAGACAGACAGATCATACGAACAGATCAAATAAACATCTATGATGCGGTTACAATCATTCATGTATCAAATGATTGGCTCTAACGGGATTCCAACCCTCGATCCGTAGCCTCGAAAGCGAGGTCGCTACAAACTAGGCCGTCTGGTTATCTCCAAATGCACAAACCACTTGCACGAAAAGCCCAGACGCTTTCAGCTAAAAAATGACGCTCTGTTACACGACTGTGGGCAGAAATACATCCGGACGTTAGGAACCCAAACCTAATCGTCTGGCAACGAACAGGTGCCAGCTTTCTGGTGCTTTTCTTGGAAAGGAGTATGTTCAGCAGTGGGCTAAAATAGACTGACGAAAGAAAATATTGTACATTCTATCAATGTATATGTAATTTTGTACGTCTAAGTTAAAAAAAATATACAGAGAACAAAAGAAATTCGACTAAAACAAGACTGAACGTGCTTATATATAAATACCTTTTACCTAAAAAAAACAGTCAACGATCTAGTTTTCTTTTGTCAGTATACAATCGAGTACTGTCGCCTAAGTCTCTTCTTAAGAATAAAATGGGTAAAACAATGCGTTAAAGATATTCTAGATATGCCTATATTAATTTCCTCTTCTCTTCATCTTTCCGCTATCTCGTCATTGCCGTATGATGGCACCGTAATTATCTGTCACTGGAAAGAAAGGGTCTTTCCATGTGTATAATCAGAAGAGACCAAGGGAAAAGCCTTAAAATCCGATCTCTGAGAGCAAACTCGGTTTAACCACCCATCACACATCTCCCGGAGCGGCGGAAAGACAGACTGCGAAAACAATTTTGACTAAACTGAATCGGGCTACCCTCATCGGTGATAGGTGTGAGTCCTATACCGGTTGAAGGCGATTTTATTATTTTTTTTACACTTTATTAACAACATTTTTGGAACCAGACAAAAAACCTTTCCAACAGAAGAAAAAATAATAATTTTAGCTAACAACTTGAACTTGAACTTAGTTTCATAGAGCGCGACTGACCCGGTGCCGGCACCGGTGAAATTGTTAATAGCAATTTTAGGTGCTGTATCTACCACGGGCTCGACGATGAAGGAAAACATCTTGAGGAAACCTGCATGTCTGAGAAATCGGAAAAAATATGACAACTGACATTTTTATTAAGTGTATTTCGATACTTCTGTGTTTCGGACACGTGTAAAGAATTTATGAAGAAGGAGTGAATAACCAATGTGGCATGTTGCAGAAGTGAGTGTGGCTATAGTCGAACGTTTTTCTAACAATTTTAAAAAGTGGCATCATCATCATCATCATCATTTCAGCCTATCAGAAGTCCACTGCTGAACATTGGCCTCCCCCAAAGATTGCCACGAAGCTCGGTCCTGAGCCACCTGCATCCATCGACTTCCCGCAACACTGCGCAGATCGTCACTCCATCTTGTGGGGGGTCGTCCTACGCAGTGTAGGTTTACCCGTACGTGGCTGCCACTCGAGAACCTTTTTTCCCCAACGGTTGTCAGTTCTGCGAGCTATGTGACATATCTAGAATATATTTAAATCCGCGTCGCAGCTCCTCAGAAGGGGCGGCACGTGTTCTCTAGGTGTTATATATTTTTACGGCACGCTTCAAAATGCTATTTACAGGTTGAATGAACCAATTTTCAGCTTCCACATTCGCAATATTCAGCAAACGCTTTAGATGTATTTTCATTTCGGATTAAAAGCCTTAAACATTTTGAATTTCCCCTCTTTTAATATCCAATATATCGGTGAACTGACAATTTCGAGATTAACATTTTATATTTTTAAATTTTTTTTTGTACTACCACTAATTTGAATAAGAGTAATGCTATAAATTCAACGACGGCATTGTTTCAACTAACACAAGAGCAAACACCTCTACACATGGTGTGAATTTATTTAATTCCCCATCTTAAATAAACAACAAGGTTTACCGTAAAGTATGGCGTTACTTCACTTCAATAACTTTTTTTTATATTAAATACATATTACTATTGAATCGGTAAATCAAGATGAATGAAAATTACATAAGAATTTCTAGTTTCGTTTGTAAAACGTCATTTCTCTATTACAATCTACCACCGATCCGTAACGTGGTTCCTCTGACGAAAGAAACTAAGTACGTTACCTCTTTTTAATAACAGATTTTATTAATACAGTATGAAAGCAAAAAGGTTCTCGAGTGGCAGCCACGTACAGGCAAACGCAGTGTAGGACGACCCCCCACAAGATGGAGTGACGACCTGCGCAGTGTTGCGGGAAGTCGATGGATGCAGGTGGCTCAGGACCGAGCTTCGTGGCAATCTTTGGGGGAGGCCTATGTTCAGATAGGCTGAAATGATGTATGAAAGCAACGAAGATTTTTTTATGGCAAAGGCGGCAAACGAGCAAGCGGTTCACCTGATGGTAAGTGATCACCGTCGCCCACGTACATCTGCAATACTAGAGGTTTAATTATATAATTTTAGACACTTCCCCCTAGAGTGTAAATTGGTAAAGATTATCGTGTTGCCAAAACCGGGTAAAGATCGTAATTACCCGGCCAGCTACCGTCCCATCACGCTGCTACCGTATATAGCAAAGCTTCTGGAAAGGCTTTTACTGCGGAGACTGTGGCCTTAAATAAGGCTCAGGAAGGAGCAGCACGGTTCCGCAGTGGAAGTTCCATTCTACCACAGCGCAGCTCTTAGCGCGCAGGGGTCTTATTGGATATGGAGAAGGCCTTCGACGGAGTGTGGCAAATGGGCCTGTAATAAACTCATCGAGAGCACAACTAAACCACCGGCTATTATACAGCTAGAGGTCTGGAGGGACGGAGCTTGTACGTCAACGTCGGGGGACCCTAATCGGCAACACGACCCATTGAAGCTGGCGTGCCAGGGTAGCGGTCTCTCATGTATAGTCGCGCTGATAACGGGCCACATGAACACCTCAGGGATCTGGCTTCTCTGGAAGGAACCCTCCCTCTTCATGCACGACCACCAGAGCATTGAGGAACAATCCCCGTCATAAAACGTGAAATACGTAACATCTCAACATGTTACGTATTTCACGATAACAAAAAACTGATGTCCCTTAGGTATAAGAGAGTATATTAGAATACTTACAGAGTTTCTTTCACCTGTTTCTTCTCCGTCAGAGGAACCTCATTACGAAACGGCGAAGGATTAAAAAAAAATATTTTACAAGCGGAATGTATGTTTCTTGTGGTGAATAAATGATGTTTTGTATTTTCGGCCTGGAATTTTTTTGTTGAGTATTCCGTAGTATTTCTTGATAAGAGATAGATAAGATTTTCTAGGCATTTCTCTTAGTCGATTATTACGACACGTTATCTGTTACTCGTCTGTAGCACGAGACGAGTGACAGATGCGGTGTGTTCGCGGCCTAAGGAAATCTTGAGGAATAAATAATTTTTCAAATCAAATCAGTTTGCGACATAAAATTTCCTTGGTCATTCGTCATTTATAAATAGCTAGAGTTTCGTAATGTGGCTCCTCGCGCGGAGAAGAAAGAATACAATATTATAATAATGTTTTTTCAGTAAGAACTTGGGAGCGATAATCTGAAATTGTAAGATGAGCTCGCAAGCTCAACTAACACGAGTTGACAACCCCTTTTAATCCACAGCAATGGTATAGGAAATATATTTCATGTAAGATTTGCCCATACTCCGTGCCCATGCTCCGTGTGGCTGTCGGAAGTAAAGAATAGCGCCAACCCTGTCTAACCATGGGTGTCGTAAAAGGCGACTAATGGTAAAAATTATATTAGGAGATGGGCAGCAGCATCTTCCTGCACTAGAACAAAAAAAAAAAACTGCGGTTGCCAACCCGCTCGCCAGGCGTGGCAACTAAGGCTAACCCCCCCATGATGATCTTTGGGGGAGGCCTATGTTCAGCAGTGGACTTCTGATAGGCTGAAATGATGATGATGATGACGATGATGATGATGATGATGATGATTGCCCATACTCACCACGCCGGGTGAGCGAGTTGGTGAGCGCTGTTCTGGTACCCTTGTTCTGGTGCTCTTGTGGCCTCCACTAGTCACTGTGGGATGACTAAACGCCATTGTTCAGTCGCCAGAGCCACGTTCGTTATCTAGCCGGATGCAGCACATGGAGGCTCGATTAGGGATAGGCGTTACTCTAGATCGAGGAGGACGGTGACTCGATGTGCGATATAAAAGATGTCTCAGAATGTTTTTCGTTTTTAGATGTTAAATAAAAAACAAAACATCAATTGAATCTCGTTTTATTTAATGTTAATTTAAAGAGCAATTCTTGAAGTTTATTTATGAAAAATAACCGTTTGCAAATGCGCACCATTCATTTGTTCACACTTATTTAACCTGGAGCTAAAATTTTCAATAACTCGCTGGAGCATCGCTCTTGGAATGGAGTTGATTTCTTCATTCTTTGCTTCAAAACATTCAGGTTGGGTGGCAATGGATTGTAAACTTTGCTTTTTAGGTAGCCCCATAGGAAGAAATCAGCAGGCGTTAAATCAGGGCTCCTCGGTGGCCAATGGACGTCTCCTCGGCGACTTATCACTCTTCCAGGGAATAAATCGAGATTGCCGTATGATCCGGACTTTTTTGGCTACAGGAATGCAAAACTAGAAGGGCTACAACCGCAACACCTTTTTCCAGCAAGCAAGCAATTAACATCTAAAAACGAAAAACATACTGAGACATCCTTTATAAGTGAACCACTGTGATAGGATCGCGGGAGTGCTGGGTGCAGCGTAATACCGCCCACGGGACGGGGAAATATTTTAGCCAAGCGAAAGATGGGCCACGGTTGTGTTCCGATAGGAGATCTCGTGACCCCTCGCCAGCGGTGATGGCGACCACACCGTGGGGGCTTTAGTCGGTGGGAGTCCGACATAACCCGGCTGTCCTCCAGCCGGACTGAATATCCATAAGGGATTTCTCCACGTTAAAAAAAAAGTATTACACTAGAACAGGGATTATATTATTTTGGTAATTTTTAAAGTTGGCTGTGTGGGTCTGAGGTATCAGTTCATTTTGGAAAAGGAGTTTCATGACCAAAATAGTTTGAGAATCCCTGCTCTAGAATGATGAATGCTCAATTTCAGATATTTTAGCATCTCGTAATAAAAATTTAATACTTATAGGATCACTATTCCGCAACATAATAAGAGATTATTGTTTTTTTTTATACTGATAACTGAAATCTTGCAAACAGGGAAGCGTGATTCAATAAATGAAACATCTTTTTAGTGCCACAAACGTGCTGTATTCAGAAACTGGGGAGCCTTGTCCGTAACTCCTATGCACGTACAGCGAGCGATCCCACGTCACAAGTTTATAAAACTCACATGGAATATAGTAATACAATATTGAATTAATTATTATTCTCTGAACTCAGAAACTGCAATATCTCTTTCTGCCATTCACATACATATTAGGTATAAAACCATGCACTTGTATACATATACATGTTTTTCGATGATAATTGTATAATTATGGTATTAAATGGGCTGCTCGGACATTACTTATGAGCCCCACACATTTGTAATAATAACGTAGCGAATAGAAAACACTCATTTAATAAACATATATGATATTTTCTAAGTAATTCACTCAATACATATACACAGACCAAGTTTTGTCTCCTTTTAAGTTCCGAACAAACCGTACAAAAGAAGACTGTCTCACTCCCATTGTGACCCTTATTAGCCGATCATATTCCACAGACAGAAAAGGTAAGGTGGCTTTTACTTTAGTATTATTAACAAGCGTGGTTTAACAAAAAAAAAAAAAAAATTCACATTCAGAGCATCACATAATTATTATTTTATAAACTATACTAATATCTACAAAATTACAAACTTAACTAGAACAAAAAGAAAAAAAATAACAACAATGAACCTAAATGTAATCACATTTCCCTTTAGCTAATATTAACTAAAATTATTAAAAAAAACTAAGAATAAATCACCCAAAAGAAAAAAAAACAATAAAAGAAAGAAACGAAAGAAAGACCTATAACATAAATGTTTAAAGCAAATGCAATCCCTTCATTAAAAATTAATTTCGTATAATCGTCCATAATCATTCGTTTACTAAAACCTAGACCGTCCATTACACCGAAGCGAAATTATTGTAATTGCAAAGCGAATTTACTCTGTTTGTGATTTGGTACAGACTCGTTAAGTTTAATTTAGGAACTTTCGAACAGGTTCTAGTAAATTAGCAGCTTGTTAATATCTTGATATTTGAAAAAGGTAACACATACTTGATTAAATAAGGGCGGAGGGCTCGTACCAATTAGTTTTGCGAAACCTATGTAGGATTTGTATCCTTGGCCTGGACACTAAGACGGCGACAGGATCACCATCTAATGAATCCTTGTCACAAATCCCTTGCTCTCGAGAAAAGCGAGTTGCAATTGCTAAACTGTATAGACCCTTCGCTTTGAAATTAATGCCACTGAGATAGTAGACTAAACTGTCGAGGCAGTTAAAAAAAAAACGAACTTGGATAGAAATATAGTTATTTTTTTTTATTCAAAAGTAGCGATTTACACAACGATTTAGTTGACATCTGCAGCACTAAACCAAAACTAGAAACATATTAAGTTAAGAAGGCTGCGGTGTGATGGACGGAAATGTCATTATTTTAAAAACCGTTTTAAAGCGTCTGTTGTCTCGATTTATTTATGTAATTGCGAACAAAAAATTGTACGAGATAATTTAAAAGAAAATCGTCGAAGTAAGTGCTAGACTTTTACGGAACGTTAACACTTTAAGCTGCTGTTTTAACGTGAAACATATTACTTTAGTCGCTGCAAATATAGATATAGTAAGGAAAACATTACATTTATGCAATTTTAAATGCAAAAAGAACTCTTTTGTATATTGTTCATAGACAAACACGAATACATATGCGAATACATATGTGGCCATAAGAAACATTATTTAATTAAATTATACTTGAACCATTTTTCGTTCTCAAAGAGCTTATTATATATTTTCATATTTTATAATATACTCTCAATGCCAAAAGATTACCTTTACACTAGAAAAATTATCTTGTAACCAGTTACAATCAAACTGTAACACCTTAAGGACGGTTTTTGATTGAAATGAGGGAACATTACACATTATATTTATAATTTTTGTACTTCAATTATAATTAATTTTATTATTTCTTAACTCGTCAACGTGGTAATAACTGAAAACTTGTTTATTAAGTTTCTTTGCTATTTCATTTTAAAAGGCACGGTTGGGTGTATAAATTAAAGATCGGATATAATTTTGATTTCAACTGAAAATTTATAAAAAAAAAAAGGGTCCCCTGACAGTTCGCGTTGACTTTTAGTCGCTTCAATCATACGGACAGACGGAGAAGACCATTATATCGATTTAAAAAGTTTTCAAAAATTAAATTTTGATATTTTTCACGCGACTAATTGTAATTCAAGGACTAGGTCGCATTTGATATGTTTAGAGTTCGATGTAATTTATGAGAGCGTTTTTAATAGTGTAGTCGCAAAGCCAATAAAAACTGAATAAAAATTGAACAAAGCGGGATAATACGTTTAGTTTTAATAAACGTAAAAGCATATGTTTTAATTAGTTATCACAAATTGCGTACGAAAAGATGAATTAGGATATAATTCTCAAATCAAACTGTTTCGTTGATGAGAAATTAATACTATGTTTGTTGCAACATTAATAAGTACGTCCCCCTCCCTGTCTGCGCATATTATTTACAGCCATTTATGAAATAAATACCGGGCAGAAAGTATAGAACATTGAACAGTTTTAATTCATTCACTCAATTCTTTAAGCATATTTAAAAAAAAAGAATTGGCTTATCAAATAAGGACAAGTATAATCTCCATAAATTGCAAATATACTGTAACGAGGTTGCCTGTGTGTGTGTTATTTTATTCTGTTATGTGCATATGCACAAATAAACTGTAGCGTGGCGTTGCGAAAAATCAGCTTCTTACTAAGCCACTTAAGGCACTTAAGGCGAATGTATTTCGGCATGTGTTTCATATGGAAAATAAAATGGTTATTGGAACATACTTCATACGTTACACTTAGCTCACTGTCCAACCGATATTGTACAGAGTAAATTGAAAAAAATCATTAATTAACAATTTAATTAAATGACAATTATTATTACCTCTGTGCATAGTTTCACAACACAATTTTTTTTATTTATATAACTGACCGGGTTCGCCTTAACTAAACCGTATTCAAATATAATATGAGTGTTGTGAGACTAATAAAAGAGATAATAATAATTCTCAAATACGATAGAGTTTCACCAAGTGACAACAATCAAGAGTATAAATTATAATAATAATAAAAATTTTGGGCCACGACTTCTATACATGATTATCCAAGACTAAGATTAAATTATTGTGAGAGCTCTGTATTTTGATTACTCTGCGCACTGCAATTAAAAACGTTAAAGCAGTTGCTAAATGCGAACGCTATAAAACTTTTTGTGATCAAAATCGTGGGACAAAAGTTAAGTTAAGTTAAGTTACGATGATATATTATAAGCGTCGCCTTTAATTTATGATTTCAATTCAAAGAGGGTGGGTGGGTGTGTACAGTGGTATGAAAAATACAGCTGTGTTATTGATGTCGCAACAATTGAATTTCAATACGTCCAGACATAATGAGGTATATAAAATGGAAACGACCTTAGCACTCGGTATGTTTCCATGTCACTGTGTAACCTCCACATATTGATAGGAAAGCAACAGTACGAAGCTAAATAGTCATCGTGGAAACTTAATCTTTACAGTGTTATTCCTTATTATTATTGTGACTTACACTAGATAGTGAACGAGGGGTTCCATCGATATCATCAGAAATTGACGTTTAATGGCGCTGAAACTTAGACTATAGATTATATAGACTTTAAACAATGTCTACAGATTCCGTAGTCATACAAATATAAGCTACATTCCAATGTATCAATGATCAGTGTCGGTTCTTTAAGTACCTCATGATTTTCAACATATCGGCTGTTTGACACTACGATTTGCCGTCATTTTCATTCCAGAAAAGTCTATAGTCTATGCTTAGAAACCAATGCGTGTCACACACGAAAGATTGTTTTTGTTTTTTACATTTGTTCATTAAACGACACTATAATTCGACGCCACATTTAATTACCACGTTTTTATTGACTCGCCTTCTTGGGCATCTGTTTGGTACAAACTTTGAAATCGATTTCAAACTAACTACCCGATGAGCTAGAGTGTTGAAACGTTAAACATAGCTCGGAGCTGGATGACAAATAATATTAAATAATAAAAACGTGGTAAAAAAAAGATTTAGTTTTAATTAAAAGTTATTCAAATTAAATTTGGTTTTCCTTTCATTTACACGCACACGACAAAAAAAACATTGTCGTTTACTTTTCGGAGCTCTTAAGTGTGTAACGTACGTATAGAATTTTACGTAAGTAGTCTTCGGAACGGTTTTCTTTAAACGTCAATTTCGAACGAAGTGTTCGAAAATTGAAATTCCGACGGCGTGTCGAGAACTCCTTTTTATTAAATTCGTGTTTTTTTTTTTAAATACAAAGTTAGAAGAAGCGAGGTTGGCTGATTAAACAGCGAAACGTGATTTTAGAGAGCTTTCATACTGAATTGTTTCGGCACGGTTTAGTCTGGACAGGTGATCCGTAGCCTCAGATTCGTGTTTCGTAACCTTTTTATTTTTATGTCATACCTTTTTTTTAAATACAAGTGCAAGCTATAATTCGAAAGAACGAGATACTTTATGAACGACAGTCTCATACATAGTTTTTTTTTATTTTTATTTTAAAAACGTCGTTACAATCCCTTGCAACTATTGAATGTGTTATATAATCAATATTTTTTTTATTGTTTTGATTCATTATGTCTAAAGGTCACTATGACTTGTAGACTTCTACATTCATCATCATCATTATAAGCCCTCAAGCAGTATACTGCTGGACATAGTTGGGCCAGGTTGGAGATGATTTCCGTAATCGCCACACCTGGGCAGACAGGATACAGATTGCAGTACTTACACCGGTCTGTGCGTTTAAGGGCCTGACACAGTTCTTTTTTCCAATTTAATTTATTCATCACTAAAATGCGAAATTGTGAACTTTTTTTTATTTGAGATGCTTATCGTTGTCTATTATGGACATTGCTTATTTGACATTGACCTCGGTCAATTTTTACACTCCTCCCACCTGGCTATGCAATATCGCTATGAAAATTAAATGTAGATGATTGAATGTGATTGTCAACCTTTAGGACTATTTGGCATTAGATAATATGATCCTGTTACTAACGAAACGTCCTTACGCTATTAGCGTGCACTAGTTTTACACCGGTATTCATTATGTTTTCTTTTTTAAATTCAAACTAGTTTTAAATACACAAGTCCAGACATAACAATGCAAATGAAAGCAAATCGTGAAGACGAAAAGATTGTATGGGTAATGTGTTATTGTCATAAGGGATTCAAGTTTTGATATGGCTCAAAGCGCAAGACCTATCCTAAGAAATTTACTTACATATTGACTTAAACGTCACAGCACTCATTGTATCTTCTCACTAAAAGAAAGTGCTTCCGATAATATAAAATCGATTAATCTCATCCGCACAACAGACATCGAGATACACTCAATAAGTCAAAAAGTTAAACAAAAATCGATTCTCTATAAATGTATAATGCGAGGAAATCGAACCTAAACAGAACGTTAGAACAAATGTACTTTCTCTGTGCACCTTCTTAAAATGAATATAACGCTTTTTAGGATCCACTCTAAGGAAATTATAAAAATAAGAATGTCAGTTAAGTAACGATAAAATTGATTAGAATTTTGAATTTGTTTCAATTCTAACAAAATTACTGCAACTAAAATTAATCAATTAAAACTCTTAACATGAATCAAGTGTTATTTATACGATTGAACCGGTCGAATAACTTTTATTACTTATATACATAGATGTATATAATTAATTTTCTTAGAGTCAATACAAAAAGCGATTTATTTCACAAACACCTTTATATTAATCTTCAATGGCAAAAGCAGATTCATATGATCCATTCGGTTCAATTTTAATATAACTGTAAAATCAAGTAAAAAGAGGTCGTTTAAAAATAAATGAAGAACACAAATACTTTTAGCTACAGTCATGTTAATTACTGTTTCAACGCTAGTTAATGTATTTATGATTTAAACAACCATATTTCTTGCCTTATCAGCAAAGCGCAGAAGTAAATTTTACTTCAAAAACACTCAAAAGCCTGTCAGATGAACACACAGTTCAGCTGATGGTAACTTGTTCCTGCGAATCATAGACATCTACATTTTAATCTATATTATGTATGTGTTTTATCATCTCTTCGTCTATGATGACTTTAAATGGGTCTCCAAACTTCGTCTCTAACTGTACTACCCAAAAAACTATGCAGCAAATCATATTGTTTTTTTACGTATGTTATCTGTGAAAGCCCTCTCGGACCAGCCGACTCATGCATAGGCTTCTGCAGCGTCGCTTTGCCATGGGTTAAAAATATTTCTTGTCATTAATAAAAGCAATAACTTAATTTTCTAGCCCTTATAAGTGCCAAATTATCTTTAAATGTAAACAACTCCTTAACAACACATGAAAGTACAGCGAAAACTGATTCAAATTCAATTAAAGAAAAAAATATATCTGCAATAAAACACAATACAGGGACACCGAAAATTGAACTAAAGGATCACATATAATTGACTAAAGGATTCCGCTGATTACCAGAGGTAGCTCCAGAGTTCACACCACATCTTATACTGTAAGAACGTCGAGGCTATAAAGAATAAATGCACTATCAGATAACGAAGATTGTCCTGTCTGACTTGACGAACGGTTCGTGAACCGTCCCCCCTGGCGGGGAACTGACCCGTACGGTAGAACTCTTCAAGCATTTTGTCCTTCTCCACGAACCTATCGTAGAGCCACTGGGTCATACCTTCTGAGTCTGATGGAACCTGAAAAGAATTTTGCATAGTTGGTGATAATGTAATTTTTATTTATATTAAGGCAACAATTGATCAAAAAGTCTATGATAAGTCATCTTTTAGTTTTGTTGCCAGTATTGGGTCTTTATATCTCACCACATCCCAAGCAAAATTCAGAACAATATGCTGCTTCGCGAGGGTGGTCTTTCTTCGGTGGAGTAGTTGACTCCATTTAGTTTACTTAAAATATATTTTCAGTACACAAACAGTACAGGCAAACGCAGTGTAGGACGACCCCCCACAAGATGGAGTGATGAGTGCAGTTTGTAATAATATTGGCCAGTGGACTGGTGATCCCAATTGCAAACGCTTTAGCTCTTAGACACTGATCACCGTCATCCCTTTGAACACCTGCGTTGCTTAGTGGTTAGCGTACTTGACCGTTAATCCCAAACTACATCAATGTTTGTGCAACAAGCAAACAAACAAACTCGTTGGTTTTTCGAGACTGGTTGTTTTTAAGTTGCGTCTTACTAGTATGATGTCTCTTCCGTCTTACACCAGGGAAGCTGCGAGGTGTAGGTCGTCGGCGGTTAAGGATATTTGCGAGATGGTTGGGAAGATGAAGAGGGGGAATGGGGATAGGGTGTAGGCCTCCGATTACCTCACTCACCGAACGAAACGCAGAAGCATTAAATGTCTCTATTTCAAACCTGTATTCTGAGAGGCCGTGGTACTGGCCCGGTAGAGCCGGCCCCCTAACGAGCACCAGCGGAACCCGTTGCTTGGCTCTATCGCGTAAAAAAGTTAGCAGAAAGTTGTCGCCGTGGTCGAAATCGGACAGGAGGACATCATGACTTATTCAATTAAATTCTCTCTTTAAGTTTTACATTTTACCTCATTGCTAGGATAGAGTCTGTAATGCAGATGCGTGGCGCAAGGCGGCCTGGTGCCGCAGACGATATCCTGAAGATGCAGCGGTGCTCGATCAGGATACGCGATTGTTACGTCTAGTATCCACTCTATACTGTCTCCCGATTTGGTGTCAATGATCATTTCGTTCACGTTGTTTTGGTTGCAATTATTCTCTGCAAGTAACAATCGGACATTCAATAAATAAAACATGCGAAAATCAAATTTCAATTATCTATGTAGGACAGAGTAAGTTTAACGCTGCCACTGAAAACACGCTGCGTATACAAGAGCCGTGGTAGCCCAGTGGTCAGGGTGCTTGCTTATATGCAAGTGACCTGGACCACCGTAGCTGGTGTCTCTAAAATTGGAACGTATTGCCTTTTTTTTTTTACTATAATTGATCGAGAATTGTAACAACAAAAATAAGGCTCGGTTCCAAAGTCGCACGTCGGCCGCAATTACAGGGTTAACAGAAATTACGGCGTCGAAGAATTAACATTTTGAAGTAATTTTTTTTTTAAAATAACTGCCTGTAGACGCCACTGCTGGACATGGGTCTCCTAACAAAAATCCGAGAGGGTTTTGGAGCAGGGAAGTGTCCGTCAGGCTGCTCCAGTGCCGGTCGGCGGGCTCCACATGTCCAAAATTCTTTTTCTTATTATTTCTCACGATGTTTCCTTTCATCGCCGAGCTCGTGGTATATTAAACACTAAAAATTTCTATTAACAATTTTAGTAATGCCGGCACCGGTCTGCGAACCTAGGTCACTGACCACTAGGATACCAATACGGAGACAGTTAACATACATAAATTGCCCACAGACAAACACTCAGACCTGGAACAACTGCTTGTAATCCATACAAATACTTGTGCTATGCGAGAATCGAACCAGCGACCCGCGCACCGAACCCCTATTGCTATAGCTAGCCGTAGATATCTTACCTCTTTTCGAATTATCTCTGGAAGTGCTTGCGCCTTCATCACAATGCGGACCCACTTCTTCCATGATAACCTTCATCGCGCCGGCTCTTGGCAGCGACACATATTCCAATTTCGGCAAGTTGTTTTTTTCAGCGAACCTATAAAAATTCAGAAATATCAATGAAGATTTTGATAAGCATTTGTGAGTTCAAAACGTGGTAGAGCCAAGCGGCGGCTTTTGCTGCTGCTCGAATGGGCCGGCTCGAGTTCCTTAACACAGAATTCAATAAACATATTTACATAATATTGTCTTCCCTGAGTGAGAAGGGAATAAAAGGCAACGAATGAATTTTAGAACCGATCAAGTAGTTTTGCAACAACCATTAAATAATATTGTGAACAAACTCATGCATTTTACTTGTACATTATATTGAGTACATCTTTAAATAGTATAAAACAAAATGGCAATGTGTATTTGTCAGTGTATTCGCTTATAACTTCTACACTTCTAGATGGATATCAAAGCGGGTATCACTATTATTTTATTTTATTTTATTCGGAAAACATACAGTGATACATAGCTTGATAAATTAAAACTTAGCATTTATCTAGAACATTCCACGAGGAAGGCTTCCATTTGCAATGCATTCAGATTTAGTTTATATATTACAGATTCGTGGCGGTTCTCCATTATGTTATACATCAGTGCGTACGCTAGATTCTTTGCACATACATCCGACTGTGGGTACTCAAACTTACTCCTTGCTCCTCAAGTTTATGCTAAACGACTTTGCTCGTTACGTATCGAACCCCTGAGAATTATGCTACAAGTTTGTTTTGTGTAAACTTCTCAATTATATCGGAAAGGATTGAATATTTAAATTTCATACTCTTTGTTCTACTTTCTATTAGTCTGTTTAAACCCATTGCTGGACATTTGGGAAAAGCGGAAATTTTGCCCATACTCACTACGCTGGACAAGCGCATTGAAGGACACAGAGCCAGCATCCTCACGATAGATATGCTGCTCCTCATCTTAAGGACGTACGATTTGGATTCGACATAGATTGACCGCCAGAACCTTCTCCGTGCGTCCAGGGTAGATGACGTTGGTATTTAGTTCCATATTTATATTATTAGAATTTTCATCGGACTAAAATTAGTCGTCTATTACTACGATTAGAAAAAGGTTCTAACGCATGATAAATGATAAATGAAAATGACATAAGTATTCAAGTTGTATTGAACTACGTACCTTTGACTGACCTCCCTCCTCTTGTGAAGGAAGCCACCTTCAGGGAAGAGTACCATGAACTGGCGACCCAAAGGTATATAATACCTATGAATATGTTCCCGAAGCTCTTCCAGGGACTGGTCTCTTTTCGCCTTGCCCTAAAATTAAAGTATCTAAATTAGATTTCATAGTGCTTCATCAAGGCCACGACAATATAGAACTATAGACAAAATATTAGATCAGATACAATTTTAGAGATACTAAGAAAGTGAATAGAGTAGCAGTTTTTTTTTATTGAATTGTGGTGAAGAAGGAGCTAACAGTCCACCTAATGGTAAGTAGCTACTGCAGCCCATGGACTAGGTGTCGATGTCCCGCTGGTCTCCAAATGTTCCGCTGCTGGGTAAAGTCCTCCTCTGGCTTTTGAGAGAGTTTTAGAACCGAAAAAAGGCAGGCCACTCTGCTGCAAAAGGATGTAATAACTATAGTCTTATTTTTTCCAAAGAGCAACGGAAAACCCATCATATTGCAGGCGGTGCACGAACGAGCCTCTGGCGATTGACTGATGTGGAATACTCATCCAGTACGCCGAACCCAAATCCCACAGACTAGTCCTGAGCCCACGAAACGTCCTGCCCAACGTGGTAAGGGCAATGCACGGGGCGCCAGCATTCTGTTTGTTATATAACATGATAATAAAGTTAAAAATATTCTTGTTGGCTTGGAAGACGATTATTCTTCCCTTTCGTTTGTTGATGAGTTTGTCAGATTTTTTTGCATTTACCAACTAAACCATCATATATTGGGAATATGGGTATTATTGGTAATTTTGCTCATAAATATAAAATTTGTTAATATATTGACTGCAGCGCCACCTATCGGATCGGATCGTCTCGACAAAACAAATCTATCCTGCGAATCACAATCCGACAAGTCGTTCAGAAGTCACCCGATCACAACTAACCAACAATTATACATTTAACGATTTATTAAGTATCTACACCTCTATGGAAGTAATGACACATCAATTTTCGTGAAGGTAAAAAAACGCAACATATCGAGGAGGCAGCGGTTGCTACATCATTTAGCATTTGTTACGCAATTATCGAGTCCCCCATGCATTGCCCCGAGATGCGGGCGCATTCGAGGTCGCACGACATGTTAAGTATTGATAGTTGTCCTACGTCACGGTGAAATTGTGGGGGCAGTGAGCCCTAATGGACATTACTGGTAAAGGTCCGCTGATACTGCATTATTTCTATCCTCTGGTGAACGTATCGATCGAGTATAAGCATTAAAAAATTGAACGCAAACACATTAATTTAAACGTAGGATTGGAAGGTCTATTGATTCATATTGCGAATGATGATTTACATTTAGGTTCCTGAACGGAATCCGCCGATCTCCAGCACATTCTGTCTCCCGACGAGGCGAGAAGTGGCATACGGAGGGCAAGTTTGGCTTCTTCAAGTGTTCACTCTATGGGTGACGTGTGAGGACTTATATTTACGTAAGTAAGGTTTAAATCCCAATGAAAAACCCATGGCTCAGCAGTCAGAAACGCTAACCACTAAGCCACACGATCGTCAGTCAATATCATCAAGATCGATGCGTGTTGTGATTACAGTGATAACTTATGGAACCGAGACGTGGTCTTTCACCGCAGGCCGTATGAAGAAGCTCAATGTTGCTCAGCGGGCTATGAAAACTGTACGATAGAATAACCGACTAAGCCCTTAGAATCGGCGAGCTAAAGTGGCGGAAAGAAAGTTTCTCGAGAGGAAACCACGTACATGCAAATGCAGAGAACAACTTCCACCCACAAGACGAAGCGACTACCTGAACAGTGTTGCGTGAAGTCGATGGATGCAAGTGGCTTAGAACCATGCTCTGTGCAAAATCTTTCGGGGAGGCCTATGTTCAGTAGTGGGCTTGTGTCAGACTGATACGATGATCACAGACCTTGAATACAAATGTTTGTCATGGGATAAAGCACACAGGGCATCGAACCAAAAACACTTCTGAACTATGAAACTTAACAGTATGTAATGTAATTACAGTATGTATACGATAATATTAACTATGTAGATAGTTAATATATTACAAGATTCGTAATATATTAACATCTACTATATTAACTCTAATCTAAATCAACACACCGGCAAAGCTCACAAAATAAATATAGTAAAATAGTACAATGAATATCTCACAAACAATTCATTTTAATTGGCTCTTCGTTATCTAACGTACAAATAACCATTATCTTGTTGTAATTTCATGCCAGAACAACTTGAAAGCATAACATTAAACAAATGATAATATTAGTTAAATTAGGTATCATTAGATATGTAAAGAACGTAGCTTTGCTCTTGTAATGAAATTGTTCTGAAATCATACGCCACGTCTGCACCGCTCAACGAAGCGTACACAGACTAGAAATATTTTAAACGGTTTTCACATTACATATTTTCCTTCACACAAATTAAACTTGGTCATAAGGCATTTTATATAATCATGTATAATCTCTTTACACGTAGCTAAGAAAAACAATTTCGTTTGGGAGATGTTCATTTTTATTTTATTTTTTTACAAACTACAATCGTTTTGTAATAAGGTTCCTCTGACGAAGAAGAATCAGGCGAAAGAAATTCCACATTTATAAACAAAATGGATGTTTAATTCTACTGTTTTTATTTTTTAGTTTAAATGTTATAATTAAAACGCTATCAATACAATTCTAAACGACGAAATAACACCGTCACCCATTATCTTTTCGCTCGGTACCGTATAATGGGAAGCGTCGCAATTCCGAACTCGGCATAACTCAATTTCCTGGTTTTAATTGAGGAACGCCGTCTGAGGCTGGTTGTTCTTGAGTAAACTTTGAACAACGCTTGCAAGCGAACGCACCTACATCCAGCCAGGCCTAGACTCCTGACGCTGATTCGTTTGCTTTTGAACGAGTTAGAATAATTAGAAACTGGAAAACTCACGCTGCAGTGTGTGATATACACGTTGTCTATGTTACGTTTATCAAAATTGTTTTCCTGGTTTTTGAAGTTATACTTCTTTTGGCACGTTTGGGAAAAAATTATGTGAGTGAATTTCTACATCAAAAATTAAAAGGGTGAAGTTGGTTTCTAAATGTTCTTAAGTTATTACGATGCGCGCACACCGACATCTAAAAATAACAGGATGAAGTTGGTTTCTAAATGTCTTTTAAATTATCTTGGTAACTTATGGAGACAATAATTTGTGTTGCATCAATAAAGACTTCGACTGTGATCTGAACCCAGGTCCGACTAAGCCAGACGGTCGTCTACATTCTTTGATGAAAAGTAGAACTTTGAACCTTGTATGGTGAACAGGGTACTTGCGACCGGAGTCCTTAACAACTTAACTTAAGCTTACTTAATTGACCTTAAGCTTAAAGAGACTTGCGAGGAGAAAGCCTGAAAGTAAAACAAAAAGAGCAACCGAGCTGCTGGCGTTGTTACGACGCTGCCTGGTGCTCTGCTGCCCTCTGATCCAAATTAACGAACAAAGACTTTAAATTAGCAACCTAAGGGAGATAGTACTCTCTTAAGGAGGTAAGAGACCGCGGGTTGAGTTACCGTCGGCAAGAATGAAAACATATAACATATGTACTTTTTGCAAGCGGCTTTTATCAAATAACATTGTTTCTCATCTTGAATGGGGGCAAAACAAGAATCGCCCGCAAAAACGTACGTCATGTCGAGGGAGCGTGAAATAGCGAGCGGCGTAAATAAGCAACAATTGATTGCCCATTGTGCAGCTGCGACGGACGGGCTTTCCTTAGCGGGCGCTTCGACGGCCGGGTGATTAAAAGAGCGTAGGTTACCACCGGCTCTCTCACGACAGGTGCGGTTGTCCGATGAAACGAAAGCTTGTGTCGAAACTGTATTCAATAGTAATTTTTTGTTTTAATCGCTAAAACAAACTAAGTCAACCGCTGTTGACTTACTTTCGTTTTGGAAAAGCTTATGTAGAGACAAATAGAATATTATTTCAAGTCAATGACTCTACGAGACATCTGATTAATGGGTAATGCGACATTAATAACTGGCTTCTCAAGCGTGGTAGAGCCTAGCGACGGCTTTAGGTGTTGCTCGAATGGGCCGGCTCGACCGGATTGGTACCACGGCCTCGCAGAATACCAGCGTGAAGTAGAGGCATCTTGTACTTCTGCGTTTCGTTCGGTGAGTGAGATAACCGAACACCCACACCCCCTCCCTATCCCCTCCCATCTCTCAAATATCCTCAAAGGCCGGCAACGCACATGCAGCATCTATGGTGTTGCAGATGTATGTGGACGACGGTAATCACTTACCATCAGGTGAACCGCTGGCTCGTTTGCCGTCACTTCCGTAAAAACTTAAACAAATCACCACCAACACACAAACCTAAAACGACGCTGACGCACATACTGACATGAATACGTACACATAACATACTGATTTCAGATTCAGAAGACTGTAAATTATATATTTGTGATGATAATATTACTAGTTGATTAAATTTTTTTCTACATTTTTGGTCATAAACATTTAAAGTTTTATTTTGCATTGTTGCAAGTCTTATAAGTAACATTTACACATTACGATTTCCTTGTGTCGGACACAACGGTAATGCGCCGTTCAATCCGTCTATCGTTAGCGTTCTCAAAAGTCCTTCCGATGGGTCTAGATTGGAACTAGGAAACGTCCGTGTAGGTCATCGCACCCGTGGGAAGCAGCGCATTCCATAAAGTCGCCCCGCTATCGAGCTCTTTTATATGGATCGACAATTTACATTCGAGGATAAAGATCTCTATGTACCTTATGCAAAACTAACAGAATAATATTAAAATGTTTTTTATATAAAAAAAAATTATGAAGAGTTAGAGTTAGTTAGTTTAGAGGTAGAGCCAAGCTGAGCTAAGGTAAGCCGCTTGCATGGCATGCATGGAAGATGTTCCCATACCCACCACGCTGGGCATGCGGGTTGGTGAGAGCAGTTACTATATCCTTGCATTGGAAATGTTGCTTCCTATCACTTGTCTGTGGAATTTAGTTTCCACATACTCGGGGTGATTTTCCATCATCCGCCAGTGTCCAGAGGCTTGATCGTTAGTCAGCCGAGCACCGCGTGCAGGTTAGGTTGGTATCTGGAGAAAAGTGTGTTAATTTTCCTCTTATTTTGCAATATTATTAGTTGCAGTACTATATATTTTTTTAATATTAACATGATAACATTTTTCAATCGGATCAAAAAACGCCAGGAGAATGAAAGCACAATGCATACTTTTATTACAGTGTACGCTATTGTGTTGTTAGTCCTGTCTGCGAATCGGCTTATAACTTTAGATACCTATGTCTGATACTCGTACATCTTTTATTAACTGATAAAAGGCATTGTCAATGGGTTTTATTGTAGCTTTTAAGGTTCGGTTTAAAGATTTTATTTTCTTACAATGATCATTACAATGTTCCTTTGAAATTAAACTATTGTTTATCGATTATACGGCGTTTAATTTACGTTGGTTTTTTTTTGTTTTAGGAAGTCTGCAGTCTGTGATCATATTCGGAATCGCCACAACCATTACATTAGATTGATAGACCACATATCCTCGCACAGTAACACCGATTCCAGCCAAGGATGATTCCCGAGGCTATTGAAAATAAAAAAAAGACTAGGATTTCAGTAGAGAAGATGGCTGAGTGTTACACATATGCTTGAGATTCGGTAATTAGACCTCAAGATACCGTGACCTCATTCTGCGTAAATAGGACCAAAAATTAATAATTATAATGCTGACGGTAGCCGGGTTAACTGTGACATCGAGACGTCAAACACCGCAGTCTTGCCGTGTAAATGAAAAAAAAAAATTAAACGAGTTAAAAATATGTAGTATTCGATTAGAGAATACAAGATATCATTTGTAATAATGATTCCTAGTATTTATACGGGATGCTATTTATTACTGGTAACACAAAGATAGAACGCTAGTCACCGGTATCGGTCTCAGTTCCAGTTCGATGGCAGTTCCAGCAGTCTGGGAGTCACCTTTACAACTCTGTAAATCTGTTGCTAACCCGTCTTCAATAACAAGTTTTATCGGAGCACAGTCTTGATCGCTCTCATTCTTTGCTAGATTGTTACCTAATTTCCACATTTTTTTTGGGTTTTTGTTTTACATTTTTTAAAATAGCATTTCGTCTTTTGTTGTTTTATCGTATCATTTGCTGATGAAAGGCTGATTGTCAAGTTTGATTTAAGTTGTTCATTGTCTGGGTCTGTCATACTTTCAAACATGATTATTTCTTATGTCTAATCGATTATTATATTATGAATCCAGTCTTTTATGTGGCTGGTGTATGATTGCTTACATTGTTATTTAACCAATCACGGTTGTATTATATCATATCTATAGTCCTCATTAATTAAATCTTTCATTAACAGTTTATTATATAATTCGGCAGTCACATTTGTTGATGATATTTGATTAATAGTATTATTAAATAAATAAATTCAACCGTATGGATAAATAGTTGAAATAAATGAAAATAGCATAGAGTTGGACGTAAAAATCTAACCAGCGAGGTCACAAAGCAGGCTTCATTTATAAAGCAGAAGACGCCAATCGTTATCAAGACCATAAATTCCTATCAACGCTTAGGCCGTGTTATGTGCGCCGAATTAACTCCAATTCAAACTCTCGTACACTGCCGTCACGCGGAAAGTATACAATTCGTTATAAGTGAGAAAAAGTTAAGAGATGTCTGCGATCGCTTAACGAGGGCGACCAAATGTGAAACTTTTGCCTCGTTACCGCTACTAAGCGAAAGATAGAAGAAAAACCTTACGGGAATGTGTACACTTGATAGCAAAAGTAGTTGTGCTATAAAAGTGATATAGTTATGATTTCTTGTAGTTCCTCGAACACTACACATTTGAAATGAAACTATGTAAATAATTTGCGTTTAATTTTATAACTTCGGGAATATTAAAAGAAAAACTTAACGCGATAAAATCCGTAAATAATAGTTGCATTTCAAAAGCGATATGAAATATTTTATATAGAGGTAAATAAATAGAAAAAAATTTAACAGTAGTACTGTTAGGTGGTAGATTTCTTCTCTGCCTATGAGTCATCTGGGTAGATACCACCCTCTTACCCATTTGAACCACCAATAAGCGGTGCAACCAATGTTATGAACACAAAAACCGGTTTAAAAGTAATTGTGTGTGTGTGAAGTTAAAGGGGGCGCCTTAACCACAAGGCTAACCGAAATCGCTCTACTGGTATATCAATATATCATAAATGCTATAAAATAGTATTTGGAGAATGACTGCCAAAGTTTTTAATATCTTCTTTCCTGGTACAAACAACTATTGAAAATTAGAGAGGAGCGTTGAGACTGTTCCGGTATAAAATAAAATACGTTACTGAGGTTTATTTACAATTGAATAAACAAAACGCTTCCGCGGTCGTGTGACGTACAGATGCGTAAATTTTTCTGTTTACCTAATACCTAATATCCATTTGTATAACTATTATAATGTCCTATTAATATTAATGAATTATTTAATTTTTCTTTGATCTGAATAGTGGACCTACAATGTATTTTTCTCCATCTCGCAGGGTTGACTGGTAGAGAATGCCACGTGGCATTAAGTCCGCCCATTGCAACCCTTTAGTGTAGTGAGCAAAGAAAAAAAAAGAAGTAATAAATACGACGTCAACTTTTTTTCCACGCACTGTAGGCTTAAAGTAGCTACATGCGCTGTTCTCATAAAGCGAGCTTAATTACCTGCGGCCAACATTCTTTTAGTTTTGTTTTAATTGCGAGTTGGACGAAAAGAAAAATGACCCACTTGACCCCCTTTGACTCACCTATATCACGACCTTATAAGAAAACAGATGAAAATAAACATATGTAGAGCATCGTCATATATTATTAGAGTAAGGTGAAAATTCAGCTCTCAGTTGGCTCAGCGAGTGGTAAACCGGTTGTAGTTGACGGGTTGCGGGTTCCGTTTGCGATCGAAACAAATATTAGACTAATGTCTCTCTTTTTCAAGGCTCCTACAGGTCCAACAGATGGTAAGTGAACACTGTTCCGTTACATATTTAAGTGAAGCGTGACAGAACGTTGGAAAAAACAAAAAAAAAACCTCAAGAGTTCTGGCTCCGAGAGCTTTTCATTTATCGTGTATACGATGCTCCATGAACTCTATGAATATAAAATATCGCATTAAATTGCCATCGCGCCGTAAAGCGTACGTTGCAGGTGCTCACAATTTATGATCCTTGACAAGTCGAGCACAAAGGTATTTACAACGTGTTGCTCGTAATGGAGGGAGGAATGGTGCCTACGGTGAAGAGGGGAAAAAAACAGGAAATTAAAAAAACTAACTGAGCTTACATTTCAATAAATGATACGGTATTTAAACCTGATGTTGTTCTGACCGATTTAGTCTAAGGCGACAACAAGAACCGTGGTAGAGAGCCAAGCGGCGGCTTTTGCTACTACTTTCCCCTCCCCCAACCCCGTCCTTATCCTCCCTTCCATCTCCCAAATACCCATGAAGGACGGCCACGCATCTGCAGCATCTCTGGAGTAGCATATGTACGTTAGCGACGGTAATCATTTACCATCCGGTGAGCAGCTTGTTCGTTTGCCTACTTTCCCAAATAAAAATAAAAAAAACACCAGAAATAACAGGGTATTATATAACCCAGGAATAACCTCGTTCGATTAAAGCTGGTTACAGATGTTAATAGGCTGCCGAACGCGCTTGGCTGTACCGCGTTCCGATAAACGCAACCATGCCACGTGGTAGAGCCAAGCGGTGGCTTTTGCTGCTGCTCGAATGGGCCGGCTCTACCGGATTGGTACCACGGCCTTGCAACCCTTTAGTGTAGTGAGCAAAGAAAAAAAGAAGTAATAAATACGACGTCAACTTTTTTCCACGCACTGTAGGCTTAAAGTAGCTACATGCGCTGTTCTTATAAAGCGAGCTTAATTACCTGCGGCCAACATTCTTTTAGTTTTGTTTTAATTGCGAGTTGGACGAAAAGAAAAATGACCCACTTGACCCCTTTGACTCACCTATATCACGACCTTATAAGAAAACAGATGAAAATAAACATATGTAGAGCATCGTCATATATTATTAGAGTAAGGTGAAAATTCAAACTCAACACTGCCGTCACGCGGAAAGTATACAATTCGTTATAAGTGAGAAAAGTTAAGAGATGTCTGCGATCGCTTAACGAGGGCGACCAAATGTGAAACTTTGCCTCGTTACCGCTACTAAGCGAAAGATAGGAGAAAACCTTACGGGAATGTGTACACTTGATAGCAAAAGTAGTTGTGCTATAAAAGTGATATAGTTATGATTTCTTGTAGTTCCTCGAACACTACACATTTGAAATGAAACTATGTAAATAATTTGCGTTTAATTTTATAACTTCGGGAATATTAAAAGAAAAACTTAACGCGATAAAATCCGTAAATAATAGTTGCATTTCAAAAGCGATATGAAATATTTTATATAGAGGTAAATAAATAGAAAAAAATTTAACAGTAGTACTGTTAGGTGGTAGATTTCTTCTCTGCCTATGAGTCATCTGGGTAGATACCACCCTCTTACCCATTTGAACCACCAATAAGCGGTGCAACCAATGTTATGAATACAAAACCGGTTTAAAAGTAATTGTGTGTGTGTGAAGTTAAAGGGGGCGCCTTAACCACAAGGCTAACCGAAATCGCTCTACTGGTATATCAATATATCATAAATGCTATAAAATAGTATTTGGAGAATGACTGCCAAAGTTTTTAATATCTTCTTTCCTGGTACAAACAACTATTGAAAATTAGAGAGGAGCGTTGAGACTGTTCCGGTATAAAATAAAATACGTTACTGAGGTTTATTTACAATTGAATAAACAAAACAATATTAATATTAATGAATTATTTAATTTTTCTTTGATCTGAATAGTGGATCTACAATGTATTTTTCTCCATCTCGCAGGGTTGACTGCTAGAGAATGCCACGTGGCATTAAGTCCGCCCATTGCAACCCTTTAGTGTAGTGAGCAAAGAAAAAAAAAGAAGTAATAAATACGACGTCAACTTTTTTTCCACGCACTGTAGGCTTAAAGTAGCTACATGCGCTGTTCTTATAAAGCGAGCTTAATTACCTGCGGCCAACATTCTTTTAGTTTTGTTTTAATTGCGAGTTGGACGAAAAGAAAAATGACCCACTTGACCCCCTTTGACTCACCTATATCACGACCTTATAAGAAAACAGATGAAAATAAACATATGTAGAGCATCGTCATATATTATTAGAGTAAGGTGAAAATTCAGCTCTCAGTTGGCTCAGCGAGTGGTAAACCGGTTGTAGTTGACGGGTTGCGGGTTCCGTTTGCGATCGAAACAAATATTAGACTAATGTCTCTCTTTTTCAAGGCTCCTACAGGTCCAACAGATGGTAAGTGAACACTGTTCCGTTACATATTTAAGTGAAGCGTGACAGAACGTTGGAAAAACAAAAAAAACCTCAAGAGTTCTGGCTCCGAGAGCTTTTCATTTATCGTGTATACGATGCTCCATGAACTCTATGAATATAAAATATCGCATTAAATTGCCATCGCGCCGTAAAGCGTACGTTGCAGGTGCTCACAATTTATGATCCTTGACAAGTCGAGCACAAAGGTATTTACAACGTGTTGCTCGTAATGGAGGGAGGAATGGTGCCTACGGTGAAGAGGGGAAAAAAACAGGAAATTAAAAAAACTAACTGAGCTTACATTTCAATAAATGATACGGTATTTAAACCTGATGTTGTTCTGACCGATTTAGTCTAAGGCGACAACAAGAACCGTGGTAGAGAGCCAAGCGGCGGCTTTTGCTACTACTTTCCCTCCCCAACCCCGTCCTTATCCTCCTTCCATCTCCCTAATATCCTTAAAGGCCGGCAACGCATCTGCATCACCTCTGGTGTTGCGGGAGTACGTGAGCGACGGTAATCACTTACCATCAAGTGAACCGCTTGCTCGTTTGCCGCCTTTTCCATAAAAAAAAAGTCACAAAATTTTTGTTATATTGTTTGTGATAAAACGGATAAAGCCTCAGTTGTGTAATGCCTACGAAGCATACTATATACAACTGGCTTTCGTGGAGAAAGCCAGACGATATTTACATTCTCCTAACCTGGCCACAACACGTTTTAAAGAAGTTAATTTTGCTTTGCAAGGATATTTCATTGCTAAAGATTTTATTTGAAAGCGTATTAATTAAGCTTAAATTGAAATTTTACTCTATACATCCATTTCAACAGCCTAATTTTGAAAGAGACAAATCCTTCAATCTTGATTAAACACAACGATAATTAACGATTTGCCAGTAAAATGTCAACTGTAATAAACGAAAATTAATTTGTTTTTTTTTTTAAATTTTCTAAGTCTATTGGAATCTGTGATAAAATTATATTCAAATAAGTGATTGATTGAATTGAGTACTGATCACTGTTATGTATTATATATACCATCTTTTTCTGCCTAAGGGAGTAAACGCTCAAGCGACTCACAGATGGTAAGCTATTACCGACCCCCGCGTACATATGCCACACCAGACGTGTGTTGCCGGCCTTTAAGGATATTTGGGGAGGGAGAGGGATGAGGAAGGAGACGGTAAGGGGGAGTATGCCTCCGATCACCTCAGTCATGAGACGAAACACAGAAGTACAAGATATCTCTACTTCACTCGCTGATCTGCTCGATCGGGCCGGCTCGACCGGGTTTATACGACGACCTCGCAGAATACCGGCGTGAAGTAGAGGCTTCTTGTGCTTCTGCGTTTCTTTCGGTGGGTGAGGTAACCGGAGGAACCCATTGCTTGTCCCCATCTCCCTCCTCATCCTCCCTCCCATCTCCCAAACACCCTTAAAGGCCGGCAACGCACCAGCAACTACTCTGGTGTTGCAGATGTACGTGGGCGACGGTAATCACTTATCATCAGGTGATCCGATAGCTCGTTTACCGCCTTTCGAGTCGAGTCGTAGTCGCGTAGTGATAAAGGTTGACAACTGCTGATATTATTCGCAAGTTGTCGCCGTGGTTGAAATGGGCTGGTGGCTTATCGCATCGTCATAACGAGCCATAGTAGAAGCATGGGGTACGCAATCTTTTGTTAGCGCACTCTTGAACCAAGACTAGGAAAGAGAAAATTCTTTGTCGGAAATTTAATTTTTTTTTATTATTCTATTATCGTTTCGTAACAAGGTTCCTTTGAAAAGGAGGAAACAGGCGAAAGAACTTGGTGTTTTTTTTTCTTCACATTTAGTACAAATTAAATAATTCAAAATGAAACCAATAATCTCATATGGCAATTGAAGCATATTCTAATATAAAAAAAAAATATGCACGATTTGCATTATTTTGCAGACCAAAAAGCGTCTCGAAAACCAAAATGCCGTCCAAAAAAAAATGCTTACAAATAACTTTTGGTTCATAATCGTCTAAATAAATGAACTTATAGCTATTTCAGAATTGTTTATTGGAATATACTATTGTCATTAACGTAATATTTTTTATCTTAAGTCCAATATAAAGTTGGTGGAAATAATTAATGCTTTTAAGTGACTATTCTCTAGTGCTTGTAATGGAGTGCTACCGGCCCGTTTCGCGTTCGAGGTGTGCCATAAAAAGATATACAACAGCGTGGCGCCGGCGCGTAAAAAACGCAAAGCGACGGAGCGCAACGACGCGTGCGCAGCGCGTGCCGTGTGCCGATAGTGCTACGTGCCCACGCGCGCGCATCGCGCGATAATCACGGCATCGTACAATTATACGCACCTGGTATCCATGTACGTACGGCGTCGTGATCGCATTCGCACACGTTTTTTAGGTTATATAAAACAAGTAGGTTTTTTCTTAATAATTCAGGTTCTCAAATTTTTTCTTCAGTTTTAATGAAGCTTAAAGGGATCACCTGGCTCCTGAGCCACCACGGGTCTGATAAATGTAATCTGTAATATATATATATATATATATTTGTAAAGATTACCGAAATACCTTGGAGGGGATAATATACCATCTTTTACTCCGTAATGCCAACCTCACCTCTATGAGATACGCTCTGTTAGTTAACAAACACTGGCAACTGACATACAGGCGTATAATCCTTCTGAATCTGATGTAACCATATCACACAGACTTGTTATGGGATGCAGCATCACTAGTGCGAGGCTCTGCGCTCCCCAATCTGCCTTCCCAGCGTGGTGAGTCCATACTCCTACCGGGCATTTTAATTTTCAAGGAGGGTTTGCTAATTCTCAATGTCAACTTGCTAGAAATTCCTTGGAGAAGCCTGTTAAGAGAGTTTTAAAAAGACCGATGGTGTTATGGGTATCTAAAGGATAATAACCGACAAAAATGTTAATGAAAAAAAAACTACAATTCCTTTTGTTGCGCTTTCAATAGTCGCACCAAAATAGACACTGATAATAGACCGTCTCAGTAATAGTCAGGCATTGTCCTGAAAAGGCCTTTTTCATATGTATTTATATTGTAAAATATGCAACAGAGCGCGCTGAGCACTCCAGCTCGGGCACAGAGGGAACAAAGCCTAACAAATAATACAATAAAAACAAAAAGTGTATCTTGGCGAGTGGCGTTGCGTATGGAGAGCCCCGCCGCTATTGTCGGGCGGTTGGCATCATTGGCAATCGTATGAAGTGGTAGCCAACATTCGATATATGTATTCAGCGTTAATTTTAGTACGTTACAACTGATCGAATAAAACTATTGTCCAAATACAAGTTCACGTCTCTGTGTATTTTCGTACAATCGCCGCGCATGGTAGGCGAGGTTTGCGTTCGTAAATGTCTCTATTTCTACTCTCATATTCGATACAAAGCTTAAGGAATGATATCGGAAATAGGGTCAGATGGAGTACCAGTAATAGATAGAAATAAAGAAAGAAAAACCATTTATTCACGACACGAGTACAACACATTGGTTTTTATAGAAAAAGAAAAAGAAATAAATGCAAAACTTATCAAAAATAAAAAGATAAATTAAAACTAAGCAAAGAGAAGAAAACAAAAAGAAAGCTATAAAATTTTAATGCTATCTTTGCCACGATTTATCTGTGCTTCAAAGTTGCCGTGAAAAGGAGCTCACATGGCATCCCGAATACAAATATTTCATTCCTCTTACTACATCGGTTTTGAACAACCCTCTCTATTAAGCCTGGTTAAGTAGTAATCGTGAATGAATTAGTGACAGCAGTTATCACTTGATCACACAACAGTACTGTATAATTTTAACTAAATAAAGCACGGAATTCCGTGTTGCTGTCGGAAGTAAAGAATAGCGCCAACCCTGTCTGACCATGTGTGTCGTGAAAGGCGACAAATGGTAAAACGTCTAACATCTATACGATATTACTGTAAGGTAGCGGTAGAAGAGAATCTGCCATCCCGTCTCGTCCTGTGGGTGTCGTAAAAGTCGTCAGAGGAAAAATTTATATTAGGAGATGGGCAGCAGCATCTTCCTACATTAGACCAAAAAAAAAACTGCGGTTGCCAACCCGTTCGCCACGCGTGGCAACTATGGCAAAAACCCCCCTATGATGAGTATCTTTGGGGAACATAGGCCATGTTCAGCAGTGGACTTGGACAGTAAGCTGAAATTAAAAAAATATGAAAACACGGAATCCAAAAAAAATAGTTATTCTCTATATGGCAGCGCTCCGTTTCGGCCCAGAAAAAACTTAATTACGGCCATACCAAAGATAAATAAAGATAATCACTCCAAAAGAATGCCGCTAGTTATTCTCCCCGGAAAAGTTCCCGCGACTTGTTCGGCAAATTGAGAAGGAACTTCCCGTCATTTCCTACGGAGGCTGCCGACCGGGGATTCGCAGACGTACTATTTGAAGGAAGCTATTAGTTTTTACTTTTTTAATGTTGGTACGCACACGTCTTTCGTTTGTGTAAGTTTAGTTAAAAATACTCTAGTTTTAAATCTCTTAACGTAGGACGAAATAAAAAAAATATTACCTTCAATGCTCAAAAAAATTTTTTTTATACAATTAATGCACTGGCTACTTTACTATAAAATACAGCTAGGGTTTTAAAAAAAAATCTGCCTTATTCTTCTTTTGGCGTAATATATAACATAATTATAGGCATGCATTGCCAGATCGGTACCAGGACTATATGAACGAAGGTTTGTCAATCCTAGATAATTTTTTTTTATTTATAATAGTGTCCTCAATTTGAAGAATCTCGCAGTTTTAAAAAAAATGTTTTGTGTAATTAGCTAAGTGTTTTATTGCCTAATGTTTCAATTCAAATTAAATCACATCCGGAGAAATGATGTGAAAATCAATTTCTGGCTTGATAGAAACGAAAAACCTATCGTCTGAGAAATAAGAATAAATTTCTCGACTAGTGGAATCAGCGTATTAATTTATAATACTGGCGTTTTCAATATTTTCATCTCATAAATGGCTCAGGAGAACTAATTTGGATTTAACAAAGTACATACGACATAGAGGTATCTGAAGTCGTAGCTAACTTATAACAAGCATGAGTTCTAACTCTACGCGAAACTCCCAACTAATTATTGAAGTAACCGGGGTTTCCGTTCCAATCACTCAAAGAACAGTTTCTTACGCATCCATCCTCTACTTTCAAAGTCGGAGCAAAACTCCGATTTAAAGCGAGACCAGAAATTTCAAAGAGACCTCGATCGGGGACAAAACCGCTGCGAAATTATCAATTAAAACAAATCGCCAAACTCGGATACCTCAATTATAATAATGGACAACTTTGTATTAATCAAGCGATTGAACCGCTGCAAGGGTGGGTAAAAGGGGGTTGCCTATTTCCGACCATCCGAGCGTAGTTGAAGTCGTTTCTATATAATCACTGGAAGAGACATTGATTTTACAAAAGTGGTTGTTAATTTGCTCCGGTTTTTTATGCGCTTTTAAAAATGCTTTGATTTTAAATAAAATTATTGTTAGCAGACTTTGCAACAGCTTTATGATCATTACCTGGGATTTTATAATTTGTTTTTTATGTTTTGCTTGTGACATTCCTGTCTACGGAAAATTTTGTTAGAATTTAAATATGGTTTTAAAAAATAATATAAAATAAAACATGAAAGGTTTCATTAAAAAATAACCAGCTTCGCCAAAATTTTATCGTTGAAACTAGCGATTCTTGTTTATTTATTACGTTCTCTTTTCCCGTGTATGTTTAAGAGGCGACTATGGTACAAGTGCCGATGGAACCTCAGGTCAAAGCAATCCCGGGAGCAAACCCGACACATTTTATCTGCCAGAGAGGCGAGAGGATTGAGGAAGCTCGTATAACTGGGCAGAGACGTGCCAAATGCAAATCTGTAGTCTTCGCCCACCCCTATGACATTCAGTACCCACTCAACATCTGACCCGGTTCAGTTATGAGCGCAACGGAACAAACCGTTAAGCCATGCGGTTGTAAAGACAAAAATTACATTACTAGAAACATAGACAGTGATTGTGAGGGGTGAAGTAGAGGCATCTTGTGCTTCTGCGTTTCGTTCGGTAGGTGAGGTAACCGGAGGCCCACATCCCCTCCCTATTCCTCTCCCTATCCTCCCTCCCATTTCTCTAATATCCTTAAAGACCGGCAACGCACCTGCAGCACCTCTGGTGTACGTGGGCGACGGTAATCATTTACCATCAGGTGAACCGCTTGCTCGTTTGCCGTCTTTCCCAAAAAAAAGAAAAAAAAAAGTTGTTTGCATTGTCCACGGGCTGCACTAGTAATTTACAATCAGTCGGACCTCTGAGCTCGTTCGCCATTCCAATGTTAAAATAAAAGGTCGCAGGGTCCAACTTGCGCTTTATTCATTTTCTAATAGCATTCAAATCCTAGTTACATCCAGCGGCTGCGTATCATCGGTTCGCACTCACCGCAGTTTCCGGCCCAATAATTGCTCGCTATATAATTTTACTTTGAATGGCTGATTGTCAAGTTTGCCGACGGGCCGCGCTCCGGCAATTGTTCGTGATGCTGTAAAAGGCTTTGAGATTACGCGTATCCGCGCGCCGCTTTCTGTATTTGTAGCCGTATGATGTGTGATTTCACGGTCCAAATCTGACGCTGATTGGTTACGCGGTCTGATTGTATTCGAATCTTTCCTACTTCATTTCGATACATCATAACTAAGGTAGGCTCCAGGGACACGCCTGATGGCTGAAAATACTTCTACGGCGGTGGGTTCTAATTCTGTATGAAACATCTCTGTGTCTCGAAAAATATATGAGAGGTTATCGTTACGGAAAATAAAAACCGCCGTCATGACGTACATACAACACTTCCTACATTAGTACAAATTGCGATTGGGGTCTGTGAGGGATTGGGGTCTTGTGCATTGCTTGAAGTTAAAATAATGAGATACTGGAGAGTCAAAGTTACCAACGGCGCCTTTTAAGTGTAAGCCGAGACCGTGGTAGATGGCCCGTGGGTACAGTTCCCCTACCCAGCGCCTGGGTACAAAAGGCAGCACCGCCTTCCACCGGTCAGTTCACGCTGCGAACTTCAACCGTCTCTGTTTTTGTCTTTGAATGCAGAACCACAGGCTTTATTTTTCAAGACTAGTTTCTCTACGGTTGCTGCCATCTTCTCTGCCGATGGCCGAGGCTATACTGAAAACTATGCTTCTGGAATTACTTTTGTTCGCTTTTCTAGACTACAATGGCACACCGCCTAAATTAAAAAAAATTGTGCTACCCAAACGTGTTCTAAAAAATTTAATAATATTTTAGTATATTTCTAGGGCACGGGAAATGCAACAAACTTTGAGACAAGAAGGACCCTACTGGACAAAACCCAGCAGTGACGGAAGAGCGAAACATTATTAGCATAGTGCAACTGCAATGTTATAGATCTGCTGACTATTTGAGTAAAAGTCAAAAAGGTCACGTTAATATTCTTTTCGATACTTCGAATCAAAACGAAACCTTAGAGAACCGAATCGTCATATAAAACGATTGATTTATGAGAAGTAACTGCAGTACAATATTAAAAAAAAATACTCGTCGAATAAAGAAACGCTTTAACTTTTAAAAGAAATTAGTCGAAAACAAAAAGCAAATTATTGTAACGAATGCCCGATAAAGTCTTATCATCTCTTATGTCTACGAAGGACAAGTCTAAAGAAATAATGTTTTTTAAATTACCAATCGTCGTTGTTAATAGTTAAAGGAATTCCTTGGATAGGTAAATATGGGTGGCTGTACGCTGGTTGAAATACAAGCTTATTTTATTCAATAAAAAGTAAATACCGTTTCGAGATTATTCTGGAATAATCGAAAATACAAAGACGATGTAGGCAGCACCGGAGCGCGTTAAGGGCAGTTCAGTAGTGAGTTCTGAAGTGGAAGAGGAAAATCACGATGAAAAGGAGGAAAAGAAGAGGAAAAGGAAGAAAAGAGTTGATTACTGTCAGGAAGACCCGTGGAAGATCACAGCGAGAGATAGCGCGTCAGGAAGAAATTCTGCACCCTTTGTAAGTGGTAAAAATAATTAGAATTTACCGGCTTTTTGCACCAATCTCGCAACCCGCAACTCGTAACAATATTTTACCATGTTGTGACCGACGTTGTGTGAATGTGACCATTTTGTTCATAATCCGAAAATATTTACTATAACTATATTTCAACTAAAAGGCATTTCCAGTTACCGACACAAAGCCGTAAAGAATACAAAGAGTAAATAAAATAAGACCCCGAAACATTTACATGTCATTACATGTCAGTCAGATGATGTGACGTACAAAGGAAGGTAGACGTCGGATAGTCACTTTGTATTATTTAGGTGATTTAGAAAAGCAGTAACTGTGTCTTATGTTTATTTTTAACTAGGCCGCGTTTCTTAGTGATTAGCGTACCAAATTACTGAACCATGGGTTCGAGTTCCAGATTCGTGTAAAAACATCTTACGATCTTTTTTTTTTTTGGGTAAAGGGGCAAACTAGCAAGGGGCTCCTCTAATGGTAAATGATTACCGACACCCTGGAAGCCCAGTGGAACTGCAGGTGCGTCGCTTGCCTTTAGATGGGGGACGATGATGAAAGAGGAGTAATGGGAGAGTGGGTAGACGCCCACTCTCCCCTTCCTCCGGACTCTCCGAAGGAAATACAGAAGCATAAGATGCATATATTTCATGCCGGTATTCTTCTTACTGCCGTGGTACTACCTCGGTGTAGCCGCCCCATTCGAACAGCAACAAAAACTGCTTGGCTCTACCACGTACAAATGCAAATTGCAATCGCTTATACATTACATCAAACAGTTGAACGTACAGTCAATTAATTTCCGGCACTATGATATCTCCTGCGAAGTTGAGAACTGCTATTAGTATTCCGATGCCATGGATGAAATCGGCCAGGAGGAAATCGTCTTTTTTTTATTCTGGTTTTCGTGCGTTCAGAAAACCTTGTGTGGCAACCTCTGGTCTCGTGGTCTGTCTGTGTATGACGCTCCCACTTAACTTGTCCGAGTGTGCGCGAAGTCGATGGATGCAGGTGATTAAATCCCATCACATACCAACCATGAAAACCGCCCCCACTTTATGGGGTATGCCTACATACGATACAGGGCTTCTAATGCGTGAATATACAACAACTTATCGATGTAGTATACGAATACGTATCCAAAATTCATTTCAATTTAAGTTGTGGGTATACTATAACACTATTAAGTAATTTATACAGCTCCAAAGCTACAGCTGACAAACATTAATATTAATTAATTTCAATATTAAATAATGTGATAAATAATCAAAGATTCGAAATTCAAAGCAATCCATTAAAACGAACACCACAAAGTAATGACATTGAAGCACAGACAAGAAAAAACTTCGTCACACGTCCGCCACAACACTACAAGTAACCGGAAGTGTGGATTGGACAGTTAATGGCTTATTTTCATTATCCCTAACAGGGAAAACTTGTACGTACTCTCAAAGATTTCATTTGTTTTGCGGTCTACGATCTTAAAATTACTTCGAGCATTTTATATTGATTATTCTCGCAACCTCGATAAATAGAAAAAGCACGAAAATTTGATGGATAGATGAAACTTTTTTTTTTATGTGGACGGCGGTTCGCCTGATGGTAAGTGATAACCGTCGCCCACGTACATCTGCAACACCAGAGGTGCTGCGGGTGCGTTGCCGGCCTTTAAGTGTATTTGGGGGATGGAAGGGAGGATGTGGAGGCGCCGCCGGTTACCTCACTCACCGAACAAAATGCACAAGATGACTCTACTTCATATTGGGTATTCTGCGAGACCGTATTACTACCTCGGTGTAGCCGCCCCATTCGAACAGCAACAAAAACTGCTTGGCTCTACCACGTACAAATGCAAATTGCAATCGCTTATACATTACATCAAACAGTTGAACGTACAGTCAATTAATTTCCGGCACTATGATATCTCCTGCGAAGTTGAGAACTGCTATTAGTATTCCGATGCCATGGATGAAATCGGCCAGGAGGAAATCGTCTTTTTTTTATTCTGGTTTTCGTGCGTTCAGAAAACCTTGTGTGGCAACCTCTGGTCTCGTGGTCTGTCTGTGTATGACGCTCCCACTTAACTTGTCCGAGTGTGCGCGAAGTCGATGGATGCAGGTGATTAAATCCCATCACATACCAACCATGAAAACCGCCCCCACTTTATGGGGTATGCCTACATACGATACAGGGCTTCTAATGCGTGAATATACAACAACTTATCGATGTAGTATACGAATACGTATCCAAAATTCATTTCAATTTAAGTTGTGGGTATACTATAACACTATTAAGTAATTTATACAGCTCCAAAGCTACAGCTGACAAACATTAATATTAATTAATTTCAATATTAAATAATGTGATAAATAATCAAAGATTCGAAATTCAAAGCAATCCATTAAAACGAACACCACAAAGTAATGACATTGAAGCACAGACAAGAAAAAACTTCGTCACACGTCCGCCACAACACTACAAGTAACCGGAAGTGTGGATTGGACAGTTAATGGCTTATTTTCATTATCCCTAACAGGGAAAACTTGTACGTACTCTCAAAGATTTCATTTGTTTTGCGGTCTACGATCTTAAAATTACTTCGAGCATTTTATATTGATTATTCTCGCAACCTCGATAAATAGAAAAAGCACGAAAATTTGATGGATAGATGAAACTTTTTTTTTTATGTGGACGGCGGTTCGCCTGATGGTAAGTGATAACCGTCGCCCACGTACATCTGCAACACCAGAGGTGCTGCGGGTGCGTTGCCGGCCTTTAAGTGTATTTGGGGGATGGAAGGGAGGATGTGGAGGCGCCGCCGGTTACCTCACTCACCGAACAAAATGCACAAGATGACTCTACTTCATATTGGGTATTCTGCGAGACCGTATTACTACCTCGGTGTACCACATGTTCCTTTCCGAAATATTATTATAATATAGTTATTATAGTAGTGTTAATATAACGGTTATTAGCACATTAGCACACAAACGAGTGCAACGAACCGTTAGCGGACTAAACGAGGCCGTCGCTTTCGGGGCTTCCGTATCGAGTGTCCGGATAAGCCGGAAACTTACCGATTTTTTTTCGCTCCTCCAACTTTGCGCGGTGTTAAGTTCCCGAAGCAATTAAATTTTATCGAACTTCTCTATCGAGCGAAACGGTTGACGTATTGAGCGACAGGGAGCGAGCCTAATCTTCTTACTGGTAGAATATCAAACTAGGAGAGAAGATTTTTTTATTGAAAGGAATTTTATTATTTCTTTTTTTACCTTTTCATAGTGAAAACTTCTTAACATAGGCCTAGTCCGGAGGTAGCAAAGTAACAGTAGCAGCCTGTAAGTGCCCACAGCTAGGCAAAAGCCACCTTCTCAAATATCTGAAAGGGTTTTGAAGCCGGGGAAGGATCCGCAACGCGGCTCCAGCTCCAGGGATCGAAAAAGTCACTCGTGAATGAAACTAAAGCGAATGCCCTGACTTCTAGGCTAGGCCGGAGGTAGAATTCGACTTAATCAGCCAGCTGCCATCCCCATCTGGGTTATGTGCTCGTAGTACAAGATCACTCGAGCCTTAGCCAATGTTCATCAACTCGACAGCTCAGCGTGGTGATTATGGGAAAACCTTCTACGGAATGCACACCAGCCTTTCCTGGTGATTTCCAGGAAAGACCTCCATGTCGCGCTGTGTGCTTCAATTGGCTGGCAAAAAAGGAAATAACAAGACGAATATCTTTGGACACTGGGATATTCTTTTTATAATTTCAGACGTCATCTAGTCCCAAAACCAAGATTCTCTTGTAAATGAATGGTGATTGAAAGATGTACATGTCTAAACTTCAATGATATGGTTATTGAATACGTATTCATAATACAAATGCTCGAATGGGCCGGCTGGACCGGGTTAATACCACGACCTCGCAGAATACCGGCATTAAATTGAGGCGTCTTGTGCTTCTACTTTTTGTTCGATGAGTGAGGTAACCGGAGGCCCGCTCCCCCTCCCCATTCCCATCTCTCCTCACCCTCTTTTTATATTAACTTGCGTTCGTGTCTGTCTGTCTGTTCGGTAGAAATTTCAGCTAAATGACTAGAGAATGATGAGCTAAAGACACGAAACACTAAGCATAGCTGTGAATTGGATGTCAAAGCAATGCCAAATCGTTAGTTAGTTTTAAATCTCTGGTGTTCCAGGTGTACTTGGACGTCGGTGATCACTTAATCAATTAATAATAATCAGCTGAGCCACCTTTCCTTGAAAAAAAATTGACTGATGCCCGTCAAGCGCCAGCATTTTTTTGGTCTGGTATTTTCCAGATTTTTATTCCGTCATTTGTCATTTTCCAGGCCCTTTACCCTTAGCCGCCTCTTACGACACCCACGGGACGAGATATGGTGACATACTCTCACGCCGACACCACACGCACCCTTTCTAACTCCGAAACCCTTTCGAATATTAAGAGGAGTCCTTTCCCTGGCAGCGAAACATTCACACGCTGCTATTTTACGTCAACTCTACCTAACACCCCTCTTATTAAGAACAAACCATATAGACGTCGCTGACGGGGGTAGATCAAAACTGCATCTATATAATATAACGAACGTTGTTTCTGTGCGTGCCTTGCAACATGCTCTTAAAATTAAGTTACAGGGGTAACTTTCAACGATGTATTTCAGGTAACTATTTTACGTAGTGAATACGACGAATGCCTCCAAAGTTGCGGGCCGTAACATAGTTAGTTCGGTAGTTTATGAATTTAATGAGATGCATGCATGGGCGCGATGCTATTGCACGCGCGAACATACTCGTTGCACGGACGCTGTTCGAATGTAGGGACAGCAGAGAAATCTTAAGGAAAAAAGAAATTTTCTTCCGACCGTAATGTGATCGGTGGCATTCAACCCAGTTTTCACCTGTTCTACGAACCAAAGTGGATGGTGGTGAGCTTGTCGCCATCTTTAGATCCAGACAAACAATGAAACTAAATCTAAAAATATAAAAAAACCATGCTCCCTCGACCGTATACCCGATACTGGGACAGGACAGAAACATAGATATTTCGGTCCTTCCGATCCACTTTTCATCAGAGCTTATTTGGAACGGAGTGTGGTGGCGATGAGCCCGTCTTGCACTGCTTTGCAGCACGAAAATGCAAATAAAACATATAAAAAATCGCTTGCAGCGACAAGGCAAGCGGTTCAGCAAGCACTTCATCGAAATTACCGCAGCGCTGATATTCTGTCGGTACCACTTATAAAAAAAAGGATCTACGAGATACGTAATAAACTGTCGGACAGTATTTCTTTACAGTCCAGGTACAGGACAGGTATCATATCTCATATATATGATTTTTTATCAAAATATATATGTTTTGTTAAATATAGCTGGGTTATGTGTTTATTGGTCATAAGATATATTTCGCCTTAATCGGATTCCGTAAAACCAAACTTTCCTTAACAGCCCGTACTCTCCGTTAAGGAGGATTCGCCACAATCGCCACGCTTGGCAACGCATAGGGCTTTAGACGCCGCTGCCCGTTATCTACTTAATTTTGGTCTAGTATTTCACGATATCTATCGGTGGTTTTCATTGCCATTTTCAAAGCCCTTTTTTCCCTTAGTCGCTTTTAATGATACCCACGGGAAGAAATAGTACGCTAAATGCCTACGCCGACACCACACGGCCACCTAAATCTAAACAGGCTGCAAATAGTCCAATGCAGGACGAAGGCCCGTCCCGTATGGAGGATTTGCCCCAATTGGCGTTTACAGTACCCCAAACTAACTAATTTTCGCGATGGTTTTCCCGTCATCTGGTTAGCCATTGCTATTTTTACGGCTTCTCCCTTAGTCGCCACTTGCGACAGGTGAAGAAAAGGGGGTTAAAAGTTCTTACACCGATATACATCTACACAGTAGAAAAAAAACCGTAAATTTTAATTCTGTGCTTGAATACTTTTATATATACGAAAAGTATTTTTTCATCAATTTATTTATTTAGCTTCGTCAGTCTAAATCATTTATTATTGATTATGAAGATTAAAAAAGATATGTATGATATTAAAACAATTTTGGTTTATAATACCGTACTTTGGGACCAGGTCAACTTAATTATATGTACGTATTTTTAACACGCATGTTTCCTGATTTGTGGTTAATGAGCTTCATTGTTGATCATGTTCATATTGACACGCAAGAGACGTGTTTTTTTTTAATTGTAAATAATATTGTAACATGGGACAAAAAACCCCAGATTTTAATGCTGGTTCTTTTTTACACCGGTGTAGATTAATAAGATCTTTAAACATGACTAAATTGAATAAGAAAGTTTAATTTGACGTTGACTTCTGTACGGGGTAGAGCCAAGCGACGGCTTTTGCTACCGGCTCGAACCTCCCCCCACCCCCCTGTGCCGCCTACCGATCCTCCCTTCCATCCTCCAAATATCCTCAAAGGCCGTTGTTGAGCAATCATATACCATCAGGTGAGCCGTTCGCTCGTTTCCCCCCCTTTCATATAAAACAAAAGACTTCGACTTTGCTGCAACAGCGACAACAGATTCCTAATCGGAAAGCACAACAAATATAAATTTCAAACGGTTCAACCGACAAAAGTTTAGAGAAATAATTAAAGTGATATATATATTTTTTTTTGCTGTCCATACCATTCGATAAAACCGCGGACGTTCATATTGGCTGTGACCGGCGGCCGCACCGTAGATTGAAATTACGCGGATAATCCGCCCAGATATTGAGTTTTCATTGAGCGACGCTTTGCGGTACGTTATGATATTTTGGTATTCCATTTCGATTTTAGGCATTTATTTGCGTTGTGTATAATGTGTGTATATGTAGTTTTAAAATGAGTTTTGTTGATGTTCAATATGTCTATATAAAAAAAAATCCTTCTCTGCCATCTCTCTCTCTCTCTTCCTTCTCTGTCTCAGTCTTCTGGGTAAATACCACTCTCTTACGCTTTTCAGCCGCCTAACAACAGCGCCACAACTGTTGTGTTCATGTTTGAAAGGTGTAGAGTGGCAGTATAATAACGAGCGTTGAGGTTATTACATAGTCCTCAGGGGTGCCGACGCATCTGTAACCTTCTTCGATTGAAGTTGTTTGCATCCCTGCAAATCCCATCATCATCATCCATTATCCCATGGTCTGCAGTAGCCACTTAGTATCTAGGATTGAAATCTTCATTGATTAATATGAAATGTTGTATGTTATATTACTGCACAACAAATATATAATTACATAGATTTTTCATGAAGGCTCTATTATTTATTCTATAAAATGTATATGTATATATGTTCGCCTTGTTCCCTACGGGGTAGCCAGAGACAATCTTCTTCCACTTGCTACGGTCCTGACATACGTCTTTCGCTTCTTCCACTTTCATCGATCTTCGCATGCATGCTCGTTGGTTTAGAGTACTCTTGACCTGGCCTTTTTACAGAACGTCTCCGATTTGATCGTGAAAGGTTTGCCTAGGTCTTCCTCTCCCGACTCTACCATTTACACTCGCCTCATATATTTGTTTCGTCAACCTACTTTCATTCATCCTCTCCACATGTCCAAACCAGCTCAGCATCCTTTTCTCAATTCGTGTCACTATATCGTCTTTCACGCCACAACGCTCTCCTATCACATTATTTCGGACCCTGTCAGTTATCTTCACATCAACCATACTTGTTAACGCTCTCATTTCTACTGCATTTATCCTGTTTTCATGCCTCTTCTGACATACCCCGCCAATATTATACAAAAGCCTAAAAAAAATTGTCTCATACTGTAACACCGGATGTCAACATCTCCCATACCGGCAAATTGGCTCAAGGGCAACGCTTCTCAGGTGGATTGGAGATCACAGTACCAGACAGTAGTTGGGTTACCAGGCTGTTGAGCAAGAGAGTCGAGGTCGTGGTACTACCGCAGTCATGCCCATCCCATTCGAGCAGCAGCAGAATACGCCCCATGGCTCCATGAACCATCCAAGCATGAAACCACACAACGTGATGTGATAGGATGGCAGATACTACCCACCTTATTCGTAACAACGTGAGATGTGGTGAAAACGGTGGATGATTGGGTACACATAATAATTATTCCAGGTCGTGGTGTTTGTTCGTATTCAATATGCTCTTATGTATGAAAATTTCATCCGCGACACAGGAGAAAAATCCCTATGAAAAGTTACAAAAATAAAAGCTTGTCGTCACATGAAACAATTCGAAAATAAGTATTGAAAAACACATAAGCTTCAAAATACAATTATATAAAAGGCCAAATGTAATTTTCCTTTATGAGCACACAGACAGTGTAACCACCGGACAATTCAATAAAGACCCAACAAAAAAAAACTATACATAAATTCATCAATGAGGAAAATCCAGCTCGCATCGTCCAGAATAAAATAACCTCGCGCTACGTGTTTTGTGTTTATTATGTCAATGGCCGGAAAAAAGTGCGGAGCTCTCAGTTATTTGGGTATTTTGGTACCAACAATATCGCAATTTATCAAACGAGGCTTATTGTTGCGCACCCCTGCCAGCGCCGTTTTACCTTCTCTCCCTTATGCACCTACCTCTGCCCGCAACACCACGCCATTAAACGTCTAATACTTTTTGGCAGTAGGACCAAAACCGCTTGGACGTGAACAGACACGAGATCAGCTTTTTGTTCACAATAAACAGAGTGAAGCACCTATAAATACGCCCAGCGCAGGTGATGTTTTCATTTAATTTTCTCGAGATTAAATTTCGTCTAGAAGGTGAATAAACGTTGATAACAGATGAGCGGTTCAGTTTAGAGAAACACTCACGGCTTATATTATCCCGCTACTTTGATTAAAAGAAGTCAGAGGACGTCACAGCTGACGGGCCACCCTCACGTAACCACACGGCTACCTCCTTAGCAGGCGCTAGATAGTCCAGTGCTGGACATACGCTCCTCTGAATAAAAAGATTTTTTGCAATCGCCACGGTTATCAATTGGCGATTGCTGTACATACTACCATTGAACTGCTCCCCCTTACCGGGCTGGACATTATAGATTAAGTATACTCGAGACTAGTCCGCCATCTGACGGTGACCTACAGATTTTTTCTCCCTTGATCGTTTTATGACACCCTCGTAATGAAATAGGGTGGCTGATCCCCTTACGCCTACGAACACCAATTACACCTCCAAAATTACCACTTTTAAGGTCAAACAAATGGCTTTATAAAAAGGTTTATGTATAATATTAAAAGGAATACATAGATTACAATAACCCCTGGGAGTGAGTTATTTATGGCCAAGCTCTTTCTAAGCATTTCTTATTTTTTTTATGGTATAGGCGGCAAACGAGCAAGCGATTCTCCTGATGGTAAGTGATTACCGTCGCCAACGTACATCTGCAACACCAGAGGAGCTTCAAGTGCTTTGCCGGTCTTAATGGGTATTTGGGAGATGGGGGAGGATGAGAAGGGGGATGGAGAGGGGGAGTAAGCCTCCAGTTACCTCACTCGCCGAACGAAATGCAAAAGCACAAGATGCCTCTACTTCTCACGCCGGTATTCTGCGAGGCCATGGTACCAATCTGGTCGAGCCGGTCCATTCGAGCAGCAGCAAAACTTGCCACTTGCCTCTACCACGTAGAATTATATTGTACTTAATTTAATATTATATTCCGTAATTTGAAAAAAAAAAAAGTACAAAGAGGCGGGGTTTATTTCGTCTCTTTTATCTCCATTACAGAAATGACATTTCACAAGTGAAATTTGTTTTTCTTATGTAGAAGAACAATACCAAACTATTTCCGAAACCGTAGTGTTTCTTTGCGAAATAGAATCTTCAACGATGTCATCCGTAGTCAGAACTATAGTGATAGACGTGGCTTTAAGGATCAGCAAGCTGAAGTAGCAATACGCCGGATACACGGCTCGCAGAACTGACTATTGTTGGGCTGACCTCCGACAAGATATCCGACGATACCGATACCGATGGTTCAGGACTGTGCTTTGTGGCAACATATGGCGGGGAGTAAGGGAGGGGGGTATGACTGGGCATGGCAGTTTTGTGATATGATGATACTTAAGAACTCGATGTATTATTGAATTTCACATATCTATGTTCCTTCTTCCTAACCATATGGGTTTCACTTTTCTTTTCTTCACATTCTTCACAAACTTTTTTCTGCCATTTTTTTTTATGAAAAATAGGCATGCGTTGACCTCAATCTTGCCCGACGGAAGGCGAAGATGAGGCCTAGGATGGTACACGCTTGCCTAGATGTCTGCTCACTTTCGCCTTGCCTAGGAGTCGTCCGGGTACCCTCTTACCTATTTCAAGTATAGAAGGTATCCAGAGCCAGAATAATGCTGAGAGGCATTCCATTGTAGTCCTCTGGGGTGACAACGCATCTGTTACATTCTTTGATTGATGTTATTTGCAGGTGCCCATAGGCTTTACTAGCCCATTTACCATCAGGTGGACTGTTAGCTAGTTTTCCACCACAGCCCAACAAAAAATACCGCTGAAGAAATCAAAACTTTAACCAAGTTACCTTGTAAAATATCATGACAATTTCCTTTTCATTTCTTTACCAATCATGTCAAAATATAATAAATCTCCGATAACAAGCGGACCGCAGACGAAATAAATAATAATGCGAAAATGAAAATAGAAAAATTTTCAAACAAATTACACCGGAACAAATAAGCCGAGTGGAGACAATATTACAAAAGGAAAGAATAAAAGCAAGGTTTCAATAATAAATTATCAAAGGAGCCCATTTACCCCGGGACCCCTCCCCCAACACCGTGGCCTGAGCCGGCCCGACACCTCCCGGCCGCTTTCTTATTGTGTGCACTCGACTTTACAATGCGGTCTATGTTATGAGCGATTAGCGGAATTATGAATACTTTCTGACTTAAATCGACGCACAATTAAATAACATTAGATCTTAATCTTATATATTTTTTTCTTAGTATCATTATTATCTATTAAAAATAATACAAAAAAACAGTATCAAATCAACGTAACAGTATATACAAGACCCACTGCTGGGTCTTGTATATGTGTTGTAGTCGTCTCACTAATTGTGAGTATAGATACCTACATATAGTATATGTATAGTACCTATACTCACAATGAGTGAGATGTCTCCTTAATTGTGAACAATATTTAAAGCGGGCTGTATTTTATTGTTTCTCTGTCATGCGAATGTTTTCGTTTTCTTCACTGTCAAACACCGTGATAAAAATGTTAGTGATAGTCAACTATCTTACCGATTTGGCAGTCTTGTCGACACACAGTTTTTGAGGTCACTCCATCTTGTAGTCCATGAAATGACGACCTGTGCAGTGTTGCACGAAGTCAATGAATGCAGGTGGCTCAGGAGCGTGCTTTGTGGAAATCTTTGGGGGAGGCCTATGTTCAGCAGTGGACTTGTGATAGGCTGAAATGATGATGATGATGATGATGATGATAGGTAGGTCAATATCACTTCAAAGACTCGCATTGAACTGCAATGATTTTGATGGTGAATAAATCTACATTTCATCATCAATAACAGTTCACTTTTAGAGCTCTCCCAAGTTCGGAAAACTTTTCATAGTCCGGATATCATTGGCAGTTTACCTTACGCAGCCACTACAGGGCAAGATGATTAAGTTACCCAGAAAAGAATACGAGATACAAATCTAAATACGTGATCTTCTAAACGCTTGAGCCTAGCGCTTGAGCGATTTCTTAGGACGCGTTCACGTAGAAGTTTCAAGATATAAATTAGCGTTCGAAATAAGACAAAGAAAATTCCCCAAAGAGAGGGGGAGGGGGTAGGGGGTGATTCTGTAAATCTCCAGCATGTGGGCGATTGATAGACTGACGACGCCTGGAATCAGTCTTAATTTGAATGATTTCGTCTTGTTGACGTACTCGTCCTTACATTTTAACATTTAGTGATAGACGTTTGAGTGACAAGAGACAAGGAGTGCGAGTCTATGCTACTATTAATTTCAGCTTTAAATTTATTTGCAAACAAATAAGCACTCACATCCTATAGTTTGGGTTACTAACGCCATAAACACTAACGCCTATCACCTGTGTCGGCTGAGACTGTGGCATCCCTCTCTGTCACTCTTAATGAGAACAAAACATAAACGAGTCGGATTTAAGTACTTTTAATTTGTTCTTCAGAATTACACCAATTCGATCGATGTACGTCTGTCTAAGGCTAACTCTGTCTCTCACTTCTAAATCTGTTCCCAGTTTAGGGAGCTATATATAAATAAGCTCTGATAACCGTATACACAATATGGGGGTGTTCAGAGGTCTAGACATTTTTGTCTTTTCAAAACACTTTTCATCAGAGCATATTTGGCACAACCTGACAGGTGGTGAGCCTGTCGCTGTTTTAATATCCAAGCCAACTCCTGCAACGGCTGTGCATGTGAACGGATGCTGCTTTTGGGAGGCTGGAACATACGTCCCGGAACATGCATCAAATGTGTGTGTACCGACTATTCGTTGGTTTTTACTTTGTATTATTAAAAAGGTATATAACTGCTAAAAAAAATAATTAAAAAAAAGGATACCTACGGAGTATTTTTTCGTCTGTTTCTTTACCAGGCCCTGCCCTATCCGTTATGCCATAAGAAAAACCACAAAAATAACGTGTGACATCATTACCCGATAAAATCATAGCGTGTTATTTTAAATGTGGACACGTTGTGATTGTGTCAAGCAGTGACGTCACGCGGAATTGTTGTGGGACATTATCGTTTTAAGGCTTATCTATTTGTAGGTTCTTGCCCGGAATAAGACGCAGTGGTAGATTATCCTTTGAAGATTACGCACGGCATTTTTTTTACATCACAAAAACATATACCACAGTTACTTGTCTCAATAACATATTCTCAGTAAATCATCGAAAATTTGAATTCACCGCCAGCGAAGCCCGGTGAGCACAACATAACAGATTCGATAGGCCATCGCTCCATTGTGATATTACCTTCGAATGGCGTAATCGCGGGGCGTTGGAAAGAAAATCGTTCGTTATTAAATATTTTCATCTCAATAAAACCGACGAATGGAGCGCTCTTAAATACTCGGCATTCCGTACGATCATAAGCGCGGGAAATTGGAAATAAATGAGAAAATATCGAAGCGCTGTTCGACATTTTTTTTATCAAGCGATTATCAGTAATCAGTAAGTGTTCGAATTTTTAGAATGTAAACTTCGTATTTTTCATAAATGCGATTATTTTCTTTGACATTTCATGTGTCTTAATAATCGATGTTCCTCTGACGTCCGAGTGTCTCAAAAAATTAAAAAAAAAAAGAAAACTTAAAAATAGAACTAGTCCAGACAGAGGTAGACGTATTAATTATAGTCGTTTCATTTTGAATAACGTGACTGGTGTTGAGCCAGTCACCTGCCCAATGTACAAGACTGTCGGATCTTCTCTCGACGCCATTTGGGCGCCGGGGAAACTGTACCGGGGCTTTGCCCCTTCGCAGCGGTATCCTTCGCCGCACGTAAAAGTACGTGCGGGTCTTGAGGTAGCTGTGAGCATGACTCGTGAGGCTTTTGACTCTAGAATGGTCGAGCAAAGTGGTTTTCCATTTTAAGCCTCCGTTTCCCGGCCTCCCACCGGTAGTTTTCTTGGGCGGTTCCCTGTTTCCCTCAGGAGGTCGACCTTGCAGTGGAGCGATGTTCACTAGGTGTACGTTTGAGGAGGCAGTACAAGCTGAACGATACCAGTCGTACGTAACTTGCAAAATACATTGGTACATCGGGGTATAGAATACGAGTCTCCATTTACAGATACAGTTCTCCCAACCGCCTAGTGGTTATATGCTTAACATAAGCATATTTCATTGTATTCTTTGTATTAACATAATTGCGTTCCGTATGCAATAGTCCATGAGAGGTTTTTTTTGGTTGTAATGGGTGTTTCAGTTTTATTACACAAAACGCATTTTAGATCTGACGTTTGAAATTATCGGCACCTCTGATAATGAAAAATTCTTTATATGTGTGTGTTAAATGTGTTCAATGAACATCAGGCAAACGCAGTGTAGGACGACCCCCCACAAGATGGAGTGACGAACTGCGTAGTGTTGCGGGAAGTCGATGAAATGATGATGATGATGATGAACATAAGATATTGGCCTACGCCCGCGCGGATAGTTTTGCGGCAGCTTTCCTGGGTTAAAATGAAGCCTACATCTTTTTCCGGCCTTCGAGTCAATTCCAAAATTTATCAAAATCAGTTTAACCATTTATGCATGATGGGGAAGCTAAACATACAAACACACATACTTACACGTTAATAGTATTAGAAGGATTACGGGTATATGTTGAAGACAAAAGCCAGTACTTATATATCGATGAGGAATCGATATAAGTTCATTGTAACCCCCGAAGGCAACGACATAGTGCCTATATATACCATAATATATGTTCAGTTACTGTATTATGTATATTACAATATACATAATACAGTAACTGAACATCCCGTTACTCTTTTAAACTTTTTTTTTCTGTCTCGTGGGACAAAGGTGCAAAAGGTCTCGAGCGGGCCGTTGACCCGGTGGCCTTGAAGGGCTGCAGGAAAAACAAAAATTTGATAACCAACGCAATTATTGACGCTGACACGAGGCTCGATTACTGGGAGAATTATAGCTAATATATAATGTAACACAAACAAACAGACATTAGGCATACGATGTTACGAGCGGCGTTTTAATTAAACCTCCCTAACCAGCATTGACATGAGTCAAACATTAATTAGCGGTATAACTACCTATGAAATCTGCACTAACCCAGCCGTCGTAGGAGACGCTCTAATCCTATTAGGTGGGACTATCGAACGTTAAAATCGTAGCTTATTGAATATTATTAAAGCGAACTTGGGTCTGTTATTGCAAGGAGCAATTGTTCGAGGGCAGGAGCCGCTCTGCGGTAGGGTGACCATGTTACAGTCAATACAATATTTATTATCTTATACTTCCCAATGTAGGACATAGAAAGTATCTTGCGGCTAGTCGAGGCTGGTCTGCTCGAGTCGGCAGTGCACTTGTGCTTTAGTTTGGTGGATCACTGTATTCTTGTGGCATGCTCTCAGTTGCCTATGGGACCCATACCTTTTTTTCTATGATGTACATTATAATGATTGAAAATAAAAATCATCAAAAAAGGTCTGAAAAATATGTTAACAGAAAAGCAAGTGCAACAAAAAGTATTGACGGAATCACACATTTGTAAATCCAGACAGGTCCCCGAAAATCCGCAAGTTTGGACGCATTACTTCCCGGAATCTTGCGAGCGGACGAATCGAGTTTGAAACGGATTTAATAGAAGTGGAATTTATCAATGAATACTCTGCAGTTGAACGTAGTAATTAAAGAGCTTATTACCTTCGAGGAGATATTGAAATCGGTGCCGGGATAACGAATAATAAAAACGTTATCTACATTCAGTCAATGAAATGCAAAACAGCAGTCTACGAGCAAAAAAACAGGGAGATATAAAATTGAATATAATTTGTATACCACGTTTTTCCAATATTGTTGTCTTTACAACTTATTGTCTCAAATAAACCATCCCCTACCGTCTGTTTCTCGTACGTGGCTTCAACACCGGCGAGAAATGCGTTACCATGATAACACCCTACGTATCTTCACTGCTGCAACATGTTTGCCTACGATTTCATTTACAGTTCGTTGTGTATCAATTGTTCACACATTGTTTAGCAATTTGTGCTAATTAAAATTCAAACAAAAAATCGCAAAACAACATTTGAGTTTACATATCATTATTCGTTACAAATTTTTATAAGATTTTAGTTTTTGAATATATTTATATAAATATTTTGAAAACATATTTAAATTATCACTGTGAATGGTTGACAATTATTTATTAGGCGAAATAAATTCAAATTTCGTTTCTCAATTGTAATTTTTTTTCAATCTAATCCGTTTCGTTATTGAGGTTTATCTAGCGGAGAAAAAAGAGGAGAAAGAAACTCAAATACCTCTTTTTTCTTCAGATTTAATATAAGACAAATTATACAAGTTAAAGAAACGAATGTTCCTATTACATTTGTAATGCTCTGCTAAACACACCTTGAACTACTGTAGATCATTTCTATATAAATATATATAATAAACAGTACAGTACCGGTAGTAGATATATGACATATGTGTCTAGAAACCGTTCACCAGTTCGGCTATATATAATATATGTTCAGTTACTGTATTATGTATATTACAATATACATAATACAGTAACTGAACATCCCGTTACTCTTTTAAACTTTTTTTTTCTGTCTCGTGGGACAAAGGTGCAAAAGGTCTCGAGCGGGCCGTTGACCCGGTGGCCTTGAAGGGCTGCAGGAAAAACAAAAATTTGATAACCAACGCAATTATTGACGCTGACACGAGGCTCGATTACTGGGAGAATTATAGCTAATATATAATGTAACACAAACAAACAGACATTAGGCATACGATGTTACGAGCGGCGTTTTAATTAAACCTCCCTAACCAGCATTGACATGAGTCAAACATTAATTAGCGGTATAACTACCTATGAAATCTGCACTAACCCAGCCGTCGTAGGAGACGCTCTAATCCTATTAGGTGGGACTATCGAACGTTAAAATCGTAGCTTATTGAATATTATTAAAGCGAACTTGGGTCTGTTATTGCAAGGAGCAATTGTTCGAGGGCAGGAGCCGCTCTGCGGTAGGGTGACCATGTTACAGTCAATACAATATTTATTATCTTATACTTCCCAATGTAGGACATAGAAAGTATCTTGCGGCTAGTCGAGGCTGGTCTGCTCGAGTCGGCAGTGCACTTGTGCTTTAGTTTGGTGGATCACTGTATTCTTGTGGCATGCTCTCAGTTGCCTATGGGACCCATACCTTTTTTTCTATGATGTACATTATAATGATTGAAAATAAAAATCATCAAAAAAGGTCTGAAAAATATGTTAACAGAAAAGCAAGTGCAACAAAAAGTATTGACGGAATCACACATTTGTAAATCCAGACAGGTCCCCGAAAATCCGCAAGTTTGGACGCATTACTTCCCGGAATCTTGCGAGCGGACGAATCGAGTTTGAAACGGATTTAATAGAAGTGGAATTTATCAATGAATACTCTGCAGTTGAACGTAGTAATTAAAGAGCTTATTACCTTCGAGGAGATATTGAAATCGGTGCCGGGATAACGAATAATAAAAACGTTATCTACATTCAGTCAATGAAATGCAAAACAGCAGTCTACGAGCAAAAAAACAGGGAGATATAAAATTGAATATAATTTGTATACCACGTTTTTCCAATATTGTTGTCTTTACAACTTATTGTCTCAAATAAACCATCCCCTACCGTCTGTTTCTCGTACGTGGCTTCAACACCGGCGAGAAATGCGTTACCATGATAACACCCTACGTATCTTCACTGCTGCAACATGTTTGCCTACGATTTCATTTACAGTTCGTTGTGTATCAATTGTTCACACATTGTTTAGCAATTTGTGCTAATTAAAATTCAAACAAAAAATCGCAAAACAACATTTGAGTTTACATATCATTATTCGTTACAAATTTTTATAAGATTTTAGTTTTTGAATATATTTATATAAATATTTTGAAAACATATTTAAATTATCACTGTGAATGGTTGACAATTATTTATTAGGCGAAATAAATTCAAATTTCGTTTCTCAATTGTAATTTTTTTTCAATCTAATCCGTTTCGTTATTGAGGTTTATCTAGCGGAGAAAAAAGAGGAGAAAGAAACTCAAATACCTCTTTTTTCTTCAGATTTAATATAAGACAAATTATACAAGTTAAAGAAACGAATGTTCCTATTACATTTGTAATGCTCTGCTAAACACACCTTGAACTACTGTAGATCATTTCTATATAAATATATATAATAAACAGTACAGTACCGGTAGTAGATATATGACATATGTGTCTAGAAACCGTTCACCAGTTCGGCTATATATAATATTCGTGATCTATATTAAAAATAAAATCCCAGCTATTTCTTTTTTCTATTATATCAGGAAGACATTTTATGGAATGAATTAGTTCGCTCTGTTACTATCCGAAACAGAGCTGCTTGTTTAACACGTCGCAAGTCATATCAAGTAGGAAGTTTGTAATAGACTGATTAGCCATGATTATCCTTATCCTGAACAGTCTGTAAATAGTCCACGGCAGGAGATATGCCTCGTCCATGAAGATAATTTGCCATAATCGCGTTTATCGGATATCGGATGAGCGATAGCAGTAGACCTTTACCACGGGACGAAAGGTCAAAGCACACGGCAAGTTACTTTTTTGTTTATTTTTTTATCGCATAATACAGAATAGACACGTGGGACAGGCATCAGTCCTGTTAATTTAAGTCTGGTATTTAAGAGGTGGCTATTCTGCTAACTGTCGGTAGCCATGACGATCAACCACGGGAAGAACAGATCCCAACGACGGATTCCAACGCCGATACTACACGGACACATTTCGAACGTAGGCCTCTCGCACGTTGGTGATAATTCACATAATAGCATCAGTTGGCTGATGGCTTAGGAATCAGATTACTAGACTTCTCGCCACTATAGATGCTGCTCACAATCATTGATTTTAATAATTTAGATTTCTTTAATGATATAAATGGATTTTCATTCAAGTTTCTATGGATCACAGTGACCAATTACCATTCCGAAGATACTTGTATTAGTCAATTAAATTCCACCTTTATCCTAATCAATATGCAGAGGCAGATATAAAATCTTCAAACACAGAGTTATGCCCGGCAGTTATCTTTAATCGTGAAACATTAAATGAAGCGAAATGAAAATGAGCTCCGAAAGAATTCATTACACGAACGAAATTGACCCCTGACAGGTATGTGAGCAACGAATCGAATGTGGTTGAAGTAGGCAAAATTAACCCCATTGGTAATAGCAATAACGCTTAGATTGGTCGAAAAAGGTAGAACGCTAAACTAGTAAATTATTTCGATTCCGAGATAAATAATCCCGAACGGCCGGAGTTAGTCGGCAAATTTAATTTTGATGCGCAAGAGAAAAGGCAAGTGGGAGGAGGAATAGAATGCCGATAATTCATTCCACAAATATTAGATAAAGATGTAAAACAGTTCCCGACGGAACCGGTAATGCTATCAATACAAATATCTAAAATAGAGATGTCCGTCTTTGTTATTTTGTACATTATCCTCTTTCCTACTTTACCGAATTTGTTGCTAAAATCCATAACTCAGCAACTAGAACGGATACTGGTATACGACTTGCTTATTATATTTTCGATCAGTTGCCGTAATAGTCGATTAAGTGATACGCTGGAAAAATCTATAGAACTAAATAGATGACGGAATAATCGATCGATCGATATAGATTAATAATAATCATCGATCGAATCTAAATCGTTCCGTTGGATTATGGACAGTATATTCTAAGGCGCGTGATGTCTGCTACCGCGATTGCTCAATGGCTTTGAATTAACTTCTTAAAACTTCAAAGGAAGCAATCACACACTCACGTATCGCCAACTCTCTCACTGTCAGATGAAACATCAAAGTTACATGACGACACACGAAATTGCAATTAGAGAGAGAATTAGAAAATGAATTTGCGTGAGGCGTAAAACATAAAAATAGGCTCCACTTGTGATTCGTACTTACAAAGTCACGTACGTTGACCAGAGCATATAGTCATCAAGGTTATAGAGCTGGCTAGCCTTATCCGCTAAGCCACAAACAATTTTTCACGATAGTTTCATGTGACATAGTTCCCCTGTAAAATCATACCGTGTTCATGTTCACCATGGGTTCGTTTACTCAAAAGATGTCACGAATGCGAAAAATAACACAGTATGTTTTTATCGTGGAATACCTCTGAAGAGACTAACGTCTTTCAAACTGGATATAACGATATGCAAAGAAAGTTGTTGATTTACAAATTCTGTTCTAAATTTAATAAAAAAAATTATATCTTCAATATTCGCATCCCAGGATAGCGCAGAGCTTTTTATTAAAATAGCATTAATATAAATATGCATTTATAGCGCTTTCGTTAAATCTTTATCGCTCATAAATATTTCCGTTCAAATGCGGATATAACGGTAATTGGGGGGGTCATGAAATATCGCTTAACGATAAATGATATATATATTTCAAAACGGCTTAACCTATCAGGAAACATTAAGCCGATATAAAGAAGAAGATTTGTACTTAAGCCAAGCAGATTTCCCAATTAGGCGCTTTAAATTTAAACTCGATTTGATATTTTTACGATAATTATAGTTTACTTGTTATTTTTCTTAATATTAAAGTATAGACAAAGGTCCCTAGTGACTATACAGCCATTTCGCACATCTCGTAATAGTTTCGTTAGTGCCTTTTCAGCAGTTTTCAGTTTTTTTTATGGAAAAAGGGACAAGCGCGCAAGCGGCTCACCAGATGGTAAGAGCTGCAGGTGCGTTGTCAGCCTTTAAGGATATTTGGGGATCAGAGAGAGTATGTGGACGGGGGATAGTGGAGTGGGAAGTGGAGCTCCGGTTACCTAACTCACCGAACGATACGCAGGAGCACAAGATGCCTCTACTTGACGGCAGTATTCTGCGAGATCGTGTTACTACACAGCAGCAGCAAAAACTGCCGCTTGGCTCTACTACGTAAGAGTTTTTAGAATAAATCGTGAATATTTTATTATTAATAGTAAATTTATCCGGATAATTGGTTTATACCAGAGGAGATCCTGTATGAAATAAAACACATAACGAAGAATCATTCTCAGGATAATGATGATCCCATCATTGTTTGTTTTTTTGCCGTCAGCTGTTTTAATAGAACATAGTTGTGTGTGACAAATGTGTTTAAGTTTTTGTTTTATTACATCCGTTATATCTATTATACTTTTCATTTATTCAGTAACGAGTATCACAACAAACATAGCAAGTAACATTTCTGTTGAATCTATTTCGACGGTTGACATCATGGATTCATCAATATGTACGTTTCTGTCAAATTGATGAAATGAGATGTACGTTTCTTCGTTTGTTTTTTCGAAGATATCATTTAATGGAGCCATTTATATATATTTCGGCTTCGATTGTTGACAACTTTTTTTTTTTTGGATTAGCCAAAAAGATCAATTTTAGAAGATCTAGAGTGCTAACGTAAGTAAAGTAGTGAGACAGTTCTCACCACGTTGGAGAGACGATAAGCCCATAGCCATCGAGTCTATGGGATTTAGCGTTATAAGACGAATCCCCCCCCCCTCCTCCTCCCCTTTCAGTCGATCGCTGAAGGCTCATCCGGTAGTCAACCAGCACGCAATGAATAAAGATATAATTAAACTAATAAAGAAGTCATGCCGCATACATGGCTATGGATATCTTTTATGTGTTACAGTATTCATAACTCAGTTTTTCGTGTTCATAATTTCGCAAAAATATACTCGTTCGGAGTACGGTCAGGGAAAGAAACTAGTTTAAACTATTAGGAAGCAAGTCACGTGCCTCTCATTCGGCCTGGGCCGCCTCAAACGCAATATTAGGGAAGATGGGGCCGCTTTTTTAACTTATTATTGCCACGAGAGGCCATTTTGTCTCCCCGCATAGTAAAGTAGAGCTATCTATTTTATTATTAGGTATTAAGCGACGGGAGTTAGTGCAATATTGATTTAAGCCTATAAAAAATAAACTGTTTAATCTAATGTTTTCAGTTCATGTTTTCATTGACTTAAGTCCGTAAATATTTGAAAGTGCACTATAGAACATTCATACAGCAACTCCAAATACGTACGTTGCAGTAGAAGCAATAAGATTAGGTGCCTCGTCTACTAGGTGAAGTCATCAAAACGCGGCAAAAGTGTCTCTAATACTAGATCCATGGGAATAAGATTAATGCGTTAATAAGAGGCACGTGACTTGCTTGTACAATAAAGAGGTACCTACGGATGATTTATCTTTTTTTTTATGGAAAAGACGGCAAACGAGCAAACGGTTCACCTGATGGTAAGTGATTACCGTCGCCCACATACATCTGCCACACCATAGATGCTGCAGGTGCGTCGCCGGTCTTTAAGGATATTTGGGAGATGGGAGGGAAGAGGAGTGGAATAGGGAGGGGGTGTGGGCCTCCGGTTACCTCGCTCACCGAAAGAAACGCAGAAGCACAAGATGCCTCTGCTTCGCGCCGGTATTCTGCGAGGCCGTGGTAACAACCCGGTCGAGCCAGCTCATTCGAGGAGCAGCTAAAGCCTCCGCTTGGCTCTACCACATATGAAGTGAAATTTAAGGGGGGGGGGGGCTGATTCTACATGCTGATGTACGACATTTCACACATTCCCTACATCACTTTAATTCCTGCAAAATTTCACGATTCTAAGTGAACGAGTGTGATGAGAGAATTAATGAATAAAGACGCACTTAATACACATTCATCTTGACTTTGTAAGCTCGCATAAAGTACTGTAAAGGGTCATAGACTTTATAGTCACTCCAAAGAGTAAACAGACAGAACGATGGAATATAAAAGTGATCCTATAACGGTTCCCTATAACGAAGCCCCGAAAAACTGTAGTTTAGAACTCCGAAGACATAAAATATTGTCGAATAGAATGAGAAAAAGACAATAATGATGTACGCAATGCGACATTAATAGTAGCAGCAAAACAAACTATGCTGTGACTAGCGCAACCGCTGAAGGTTGTGGAAGCTTCTTAATTAAAGAACTTATTAACAAAGATACAGAGAATACAGAAGGAAATTAGCATAATGAAAATTCAAGTTTTCCACCGCGAGTACCTGAAGTTAATTGACGTTCAAGAGAAATTACACAAATACATAAGTAAAAGTAAAGGAAAGAAAAGTAAAGCAGCCCGTAAATGCCCACAACTGAGCAAAGACTCAAACAATTGACAGTTTTGTAGCCGGGAAGAGTCCGTCACGCAACACAAGTTCGTGTTGTCGGAATTCACATTTTTTTTAATGGGAAAAGCGGCAAACGAGCAAGCGGTACACCTGATGGTAAGTGATTGCCGTCGCCCATGTACATCTGAAACACCAGAAGTGCAGCAAATGTGTTGCCGGGTTAAGGGAGGAGGTATCTAGGAGATGGTCGGGAGAATGACGAGGGGGATGGAGAGTGGGAGTGGGCCTCCGGTTACCACACTCATCGAACGAAACGCTGAAGCAGAAGATGCCTCTACTTCACGCCGGTACTCTGCGAGGCCGTGGTACTAACTCAGTCGAGCCGGCCCATTCCAGCGGCAGCAAAAGTCGCTGCTTGTCTCTACCACGTAAAAAACATATGTCCTCGAAACAATAGTTTTTATTATTGCTCAGATATGCAGGAAAGTTGTTTACCTTCACCGCCGAACATGTGGTAAATTCGGTGTGGAAAAAAAATTTATATGAACAATTTCAGTGGCACCGGTACGGAAGATCAAACCCAGGACTCACGCGTACTATGATATTGAAATGAGATGACTACTCTTATACAGACATAAGGTAGAAAACAAAAGTCCTCGTAAATAAGTTGAAGTTTAAGATCAATTTATCATAGCAAAGCAATCGGATTGAGACCCTTCATGGCTTCAAAACCTGTCAAAATGAGCGGAGACCTTTGCGCAACGCTGGGACATTTATAGGTCGCGAATTTATGTTTTTTAACTTCACATTCATCATCAGTCTCAATCTAGTCCACGGAAGGACGTTGGCCTTAAGCAAATTGAAATGATAAGCATATGCCACACAAGACATGTGAATTGGTAATCTATTACCATTAATTTCGGACTTTAGTAAAACAAATTTAAAACATCTTGTATCTCTACATTTTATCCGGTGACTTAAGTAACCGGATGTCCACTCGCCCCTCCCAAAATATCCTTAAAGTCCGGCAACGCAACACCTCTGCAGTGGTAACTCCTCTGGTAGTGCAGACGTACGTGGGCATCAGTAATCACTTGCCATCAAGTGAGTCACTTGCACGTTTGCCCCTTTCCTAAATTAAAAAAAAATCATAAAACTCGTTGAAGTATCTATCTTCATCCTACCAGATAACGCGTGAACATTATCCAACAGTTAAAACATTATATTCCCAATGAAAAAACAAACTGTGCGTGACACAAGTTTTTCTTCATAAATTCTTGATTATCCGTTTCAGACCATACGTCTAATACATATAGTATCTATAATCGCGTGCAGCTTTGTCAAATAATCTCGTAAAATTTGAAAAATATGTGATTTTGCGATCTCGTTACTATGCCGGAAATTAATGTTTCCCTTCAACAGCTACTTGTGACGTGGCATGCACGCTGTAAGCTGTGATAGTACCCACTTTATACCTAAACATAAAACGACATTCAACATCAGCGTCATATGAATATCCGTTCGGACCTCGCGATTGAATGACAAAGTTACAAACTTACCCATCAATAATATTAAAGTAGATTAAGATTATAGCACTTCTTGAGTCATGAATGAACTTTCAGAAACAAATCTAACTAAATCTGTGAAATTACTTTTGGACTTAAATCCATTCGAATATACATGCATGCATACAAAGAATTGTATCCTATACTTTAACAGAGTAATTCTTCTCTATATGACTTTAAATATATGTATTTGGGTTGGCATTTTTAGGTTAAGTGCATCGCCAATTTGGTCGACATATTTGCGTATAGAGTGCTCCTTGCCGACTCTGACACACAGTCACACGCACAAGCATGCACGGGCACACACCACAAACACAGAGAGAGAGAGAGAGAGAGAGAGAGACGCACAACGTCACAGAACCTCGGCCTGCCAAGCAGCAATATATACATGCATACAATAGTACAGTCTCCTTTCTCATGTTATTTAAATAGAACATATATATATATATTATATATTCTCATGAGTTTCAAAAGGTGTTAAGGATAGCTGCCTTGTGACCGATAACAATCGGCCTCACAACTTTAGTGCAGTTAAGCCTTCATGACGCATGTCCTCAAAAAATATTTTTTATTTCTTGCATTTACAGGCTTCTAAGAGCCGTGGTAGCCTGGTGGTCAGGGCGCTCGCTTTATTATCATAGAGCGCGAGTGACCTGGGTTCGATCTACGGTACCGGCACCACTAAAATTGTTAAGAGCAATTTTAAGTGCTGTATTTACCACGTGCTCAGCGGTGCAGGAAAACATCGTGAGGAAACCTGCACGTCTGAGAAATAATAAAAATATTATTTCGAAGATATGTGAAGCTCGCCAACCCGCACTGGAGCAGCGTGGCGGGCCCTTCCCGGCTCCTAAACCCTCTCAGATACTAGTATTTGAGCAGGAGGCCTTTGTCCAGCAGTGGGCACTTACAGGCTGTTACTGTTTACTTTTTTTTTACAGGCTTCTACATCATGTCTTACGTGACCACAAAGAACGTTGCAACCGGTACCTTAAATTATAATTAACAATTTTAGTGTTACCAGCAACGGTTATCACAATCTGGTGGTCTCATCTACTACGATATTAACAATCGCCAAGTCATTCAGCACCACGTCTCATTTTAGCCCACAGTTGGACATAGAGGTCACTCCAAGAAAACGCCAGCTCCTATTACTTAGAACGTTCGCCCGTACTCAACCCGCTGGACAGACGGGTCGGAGAACGCCGCGCCAGTACCCTCACACTAGTGATGCTGCTCCCCATGGTCAGTGGGATTTGAGTTCGACAAACTTCGAATGGATATTCCGCCATCATTCGGCCGCCGGAGCCTCGTTTGTTCGCTGGCAGGTGGTCGCAGCCACGTGTTAGAGCGGTTGGCATTTGGAGATAGTGATGGCATATTCCTAACTTACATCCCCTTAAATCACTCATTACATTTGAATTAAAATCACTCATCAATCTCATACGCTAAAGTAACACCATTCGCAGAAATCCAGAAATATATCTACAAATAGCTAGTGTTCGCGTAGTAACCGATACGCGAGCAACCTCAGTTGCTACGCTCCGTCGGTCCGTCTATATTTTCATTTCTATTGGTCTATTTTTGAAATTCTCTGGAATATTGCGGTTTTAATGTCGTCGCGTTGAATTGAATTACTCGGACTATTCTCGCTGCGTTATTTGATTTTCGAATCATTTTAGTGCTCTCATTACAGCACTTTGCCAATCTTTAAACTTCATTAGGCTGTTTGTTTCGAGTAACTACGAATATGTTTAGCGAGCGAATGGCTTCGATATTCGAGTTCCCTCGCAAACACTAGGTGGCGTATTTTTCATTTGTCGGAAGAGGGGGCGAACAAGCAAGCGGTTTGCTTGGTAGCAGGTGCGTGGCTGGCCTTTAAAGATATTTGGTGTGAGGGGAGGGAAGGGAAGGGAAGGGGTAGTCTCCGGTTACCTCACTCGCTGAACGAAACACAGAAGCACAAGATGTCCTTCAAGCCGGATTCCCCATGACTCTACCACGTATGGAAAAGGTGTGCTGAAACCCGATGAATCTCCTCTTCTCCTAGCCTCTCAAAAGATATTTGACAACTTCATACATAATATATAAGACTAACTCGACAAGAATTATTATTACCCGGGAATATACATCTGAATATATTCTATTTAATATAGAATACATTTTTATATATTTTTCTACCTAGGCGAAACAAAAGATGCCACAATCCTGAACAGAATCAGTACGAAACAATGACCAATGATGTTTCACAATTTGAAATATTAATGCTCTTTTTACAATAGTTACGGTCATATCCCATTACCTCTTTCTTAGTTACTGTATGTAAAAACAATAGGCATCAGAACGCACCATGCACCGATCAGTCGCTATTTAAAAGGAGCAGAGGTACGAAGAATACCCGGAAAAAAACCGAGAACGTAACTCGGCGGCCGCTGTGTTATATCTCGTAGAGGTTTTGTGTAAACCTGTTCGGCTACGCTAATTCGTAAGCCCTGCCTACCCTCGTGCATTACCTTCTTTCCTTCGTTTATTATTCGACCTGTCTGTACAAATAATTAAATTATTAACATATTTGTCATCAACTGATTTCAGAAATTACATATTACATTTCAAGTTCCAATCATATCTCGTTTGTTTGAATGGAGGAAATTGTTCATGATATCTTCATTATATTACATTACACGTTATATAAATAGTTTTAGTATTTTTTTACTTATTATCAAATGGCGTTTAAATAAAAAATTGTTTAAACAATTAAACAATTTTTTTCTACAACTGTCATTAAACAAACATTAGAATTAGGTGCACAAAAACTGAATAAGTCTCTGTCTGAAATGTTCCATAAGGATTCCTTGACCTTGCAGATTCTGAACATTAAACATTTTGTAAAAATCTTGCACTTCTCTGTAAGATTTAAACTCTTAGTCCAGTGCCTCTTACGACTCCAATAGAAAGAAACGGATGGCAGATACTTATAGAACGTAAAAATTTATTAAGTTAAGATTCCCTCTCGATGTCTTCACAAACACGTGATTGTTGTTTTACAAACTGGAAATAACTGTTGCCAAGAACATTCGTAGTTTTTCTTAATTTTCAAAACTTTATTATAAAAATATTCCACGTAATAAATAATAACGTTTAACGTTTTAATACTACGAGGTAGTTCATCAGGATAAAATACGTTCGAAACTTTTTCAGCACTGATAATTAAAAATATGTCAAAAATACTAATTTAAAAAAAAAAACATTGTACCAAATTCTAACTTAAAAATAAACCATACCAACGCGTGCTAACCGAGCTAATAATCATGCAGCATAAATATATCAATTGTCATGTGTATGCCAGTTTGCGCGGGGGACGCGAAGTTGCCAATAAAAACATTTCATAGCTCCCATTAAAACAGTGGCGAAAGTAAACGCCCCCGAATAATCAATACCGGAGCCCCCAGCAGCGCCCCGCGCAGGTACGCCGCCCCCACCCTGCCGGCGCTCTCCGGGATCAAAGACTATAGAATGCGGATATGTCAGACAACAAAATCATTGTTCAAGAAAAATTAAATGCAATAAAAATTACCAAAGATAGAGATTTAAATCAATTTAAACATATTGGTAAATAATAAAAATAATGGTTAAATGAAATTTCGTTTCGAGTACAAGGTAATAAATACAATAACTTTTAAATGAGATTTAAAAACCAGGACCTGCAGGTAAGGCTTTTCGTTTCTTTTTTCTCTCTAAATAAGCCATTTAAAATAATGATTATAATATTTATGTGTTAGAAAATACTGTTCCTCCATGACGTTTAGTATTAAAAAATCGAATATCACCGTCTTGTTTTGAATAATGTTTGTATATGTATAGGGCATTTGGAAAATTATTCTGGATGCAATAAGATTTTTCTAGCTTCTAATTCATCATTCATCATGCAGTCATATGTATGTGATAAATAAATGATGGTTCAAAAATATAAAAAGAGTTTGAGCTCCTTAGGTGTAAATTAACCCTGACTTACATCCTACATAACAAACAATTTTATATGGTTTTTTTTCGAGATTATGTTTTGTGTTATACAAAATTTTATTGTTAAACATTCGGTGGTAGTGCAAATATTAAATAAATGCATACATTCTTTAATTTTTTTATTTAGTAACCAAACCCTCAGCTTTCTACAACACTTTAACAATCTTTGTACGTAACTTACAGCAAAAATGGACTTATACTTTATTTTTTGTAAATACTTTTCTGACCGACTCGGGATGTATCGAAATACATTATTGTATATTTGTGTCTGTGACTTTATATGTATAACATTTTATACTTATTTCTATCCGCGTGTGTATGTATATGTGAAACTTGCCTAATCATTTAATATTTTATTTTAGGCATTCTCGTTCAAAATTGTTTCTTTTATGTGGAATATGTCTTCTGTACTATTATGTGTAATTATATGTTCTATGTATATGTATTATAATATAAAAAAATCCTAAATTTAAAACAAACTCTAACTAGCACTAATTTTGAGAGGAGCCCGTTGAGAATATACAACCTCGATTTTTTTTTATTTAAAGTGGAACATCTACGTAGGCTTGGTCTTTGTGCTTGACATCCCGCCAGTCGGCGCGTTGTCTCAACCGATTGATGCAACAGAGTATCGAATCGAAATTTTGTTCCATTTCCAATAACGCTTACGAGGCCCGATGATCAAAGTGTCTTTCATCTATGCCATTCCAATTAGACTTCGAATAACACAAGTCCTTTACAAATAAATAAAGAGTTAGATAGAGAAAGACTGCTTTCATGAAAAAAAATTTACTATGCTTGCGTTACTACAATCTGTTACTAGTCTGTTTCGGGTCTGGCATACTTAAGATGCTTATTCCGCCATCTGTCGAAGGCGATGAGATTTTTTTGTGAACCCCGGGAACAAGCTGGCGTGATGGTCTAATTTACATGCAGCACATGTATAATTCGATCGTGAGTATTATTATCATCATCATCGTTTCAGTCTGTCACAAGTCCACTGCTGAACATAGGCCTAGCCGAAAGCCTCCTACCTCTTAAGCTGATAGGATAACCACCAGCTTGGGATCTAGTAATCATCATTTCAGCCTATAACAAGTCCACTGCTGAACATAGGCCTAGCCGAAAGCCTCCTACCTCTTAAGCTGATAGGATAACCACCAGCTTGGGATCTAGTAATCATCATTTCAGCCTATAACAAGTCCACTGCTGAACATAGGCTCACCTGAAAGCCTCCTACCTCTTAAGCTGATAGGATAACCACCAGCTTGGGATCTAGTAATCATCATTTCAGCATATAACAAGTCCACTGCTGAACATAGGCCTACCCGAAAGCCTCCTACCTCTTAAGCTGATAGGATAACCACCAGCTTGGGATCTAGTAATCATCATTTCAGCCTATAACAAGTCCACTGCTGAACATAGGCTCACCTGAAAGCCTCCTACCTCTTAAGCTGATAGGATAACCACCAGCTTGGGATCTAGTAATCATCATTTCAGCCTATAACAAGTCCACTGCTGAACATAGGCCTACCCGAAAGCCTCCTACCTCTTAAGCTGATAGGATAACCACCAGCTTGGGATCTAGTAATCATCATTTCAGCCTATAACAAGTCCACTGCTGAACATAGGCCTACCCGAAAGCCTCCTACCTCTTAAGCTGATAGGATAACCACCAGCTTGGGATCTAGTAATCATCATTTCAGCCTATAACAAGTCCACTGCTGAACATAGGCTCACCTGAAAGCCTCCTACCTCTTAAGCTGATAGGATAACCACCAGCTTGGGATCTAGTAATCATCATTTCAGCCTATAACAAGTCCACTGCTGAACATAGGCCTACCCGAAAGCCTCCTACCTCTTAAGCTGATAGGATAACCACCAGCTTGGGATCTAGTAATCATCATTTCAGCCTATAACAAGTCCACTGCTGAACATAGGCCTACCCGAAAGCCTCCTACCTCTTAAGCTGATAGGATAACCACCAGCTTGGGATCTAGTAATCATCATTTCAGCCTATAACAAGTCCACTGCTGAACATAGGCCTACCCGAAAGCCTCCTACCTCTTAAGCTGATAGGATAACCACCTGCTTGGGATCTAGTAATCATCATTTCAGCCTATAACAAGTCCACTGCTGAACATAGGCCTCCCCCAAGGATTGCCACAACGCTCGATCCCGAGCCACTTGCCTCCATCGACTTCTCGCAACACTGTTAAATAGTGTTATTGTGATTATGTCTAATTCAACTTAGGACAGGCCTTTGCGTTTTCCTGCTTATAGATTGACGATAGATTAACAATATTAAATGACACTTTAAACACTTCGACATCAACATTTCGTTTTAATTATCTCAATATGACAAATTTAACGGCACCTAATATTTAATAACCTGAAAATCCACTCGAAAAAATACACTCGCAAAAACATCACCCTTAATCTGGGCCAGTCGTACTAACATTGTCCAACTAATATTGATGTGTATTTCTATTGTTGCAACACGTCAACGCGGATGACGTGCTAGTGCCTACCCGTACACTTTCCGCACTATAATATCGTATCCTGCCCAGGTGACATCCGCAGATTCGTGAGCTGTGATGTAAGCCCTTAGCAAGTGTCTGTCACTAGCATATTTAAACTTCTTGGCTGTTTAACCAACGAGACTTTTAGCCGGCTCGGTGGCTTCGTGGCTAAGGGTTTGACTGCGACGCTGCGGGTTCGAAGTCGCACGGGACAAGTATTTGTTTCGTGGAAATAATTGTTCCTGGTCTGGGTGTGTTTCTATATGCAACTTATGTATGTATACCGCTTACGCAACACGGTAGAAGATCGTAGTGGTTGTTACATTGATTCTTGAAGAGTAATTATAGAAAACCGTTTTATTTACCACTACAAAACTTCATCAACCACCATGATTTCATCTACGGCGGGCCGTTAAAGTGCCGGAAAACACGTCTTGGGTAATTTGGCCATACTCACCTGCTGATGGTGCTCTCCATCAATAGTTCGTGGGATTTGGTATGCGGCAGATTCAGATTTTTTTTTATGGAAAAGACGGCATACGAGCTAGCGGTTTACCTGATGGTAAGTGCTTAACCTCGCTCACATACATCTGCAACACCATAGATGCTGCAGGTGCGTTGCCGGTCTTTAAGGATATTTAGGAGATGGGAGGAAAGAGGAGAGGAATAGGCATCGGATGTGGGCCTCCGGTTACCTCACTCACCGAACGAAACGCAGAAGCACAAGATCTAATTCACGCCGGTATTCTGCGAGGCCGTGGTATCAATCCGGTCGAGCCGGCCCATTCTAGCAGCAGCTAAAGCCGCCGCTTGGCTCTGCCACGCTTAAAATCTGATGGATATTCCGCTGTCTTTCGGCCGCCAGAACCACGTTTGTATACTCTCAGGATTCACCACCTACAGATGAGGTTAGTATTTGGAGAGAGAAATACGAAACCAAGTTAAAAAATAGCAATTCATAGGGGACGAAGGCACACGGGATTTTAGTAAAATTGTTTGTAGCATAGCGGCCAAGGCCCCCGGTGTTAAATGGTGATAAAGCCAAAGACGGAAAGCACTACCACAGAAAAAGCTCGTTCACTATTCTCCTGAAGACCCCACGTTGATTCCGGACGGAAACACTGTTTGATAAAACAATGGTGGTGTTTTAATAAAGCGACGCGGTTCATAATAAATATGTACAGAGGGGGAGTTCGTAGAAATGTTTATTGCGTAGGTGTGAATGGTTGTGTATCTAGAAATATTTCTCGCGAGTTTTTATCCTATCATATAAATTGCTCGCAAAGAACAGCATATTAAATTTTAAATCCATTGTAAATACAGAAGTAACTTCGCTAAGACAAGAACATAGTCGTAAAGTTCACTCGAGGCAGACGTTAATAAAGTTGAAGAGTCATTCTTTATGAAAATAGAAATTGAAGAGCAGACCACTTTATTAATAATGCAGAATTTAATAATGCAGGGCGGTCACCTTAAGAGGTCCTAAATTGAAAGTTGCAGACAAGAGACTAATATAACAAAATGACTGAAATTTTCATATCCATGCAATATTTCAGTCGGTAGGAATTTATAGTATTAATGAACATTTGAGATGCTCTTAAAATAATATATCGTTTGTAATAAATATTTTAACACGTATATCAATAACCAGACAGAATTGTAATTAACATAAATATATATAAACAGTATCTGAAAATCGCATGCACGTTTAAAAAAGAAAATAGCGATAGATAATTCGTATGCATGGGCACAAATTGAGGATAGAAAAATACAGCAACGATAATGTAATATTTTAAGACATGGCAGAGCCAAGCAGCGGCTTTAGCAGGTGGGGTAGTACCACGACCTCGCGGAGTACCGGCGTGAAGCAGGGGCATCTTGTGGTATTGCGTTTCGCTCAATGAGTGAGGTAACCGGAGACCCACTCCTCATCCTCCCTTCCATCTCCCAAATATCCTTTAAGATCTACAGCTCCTCTAGTGCGGCAGATGTACATGGGTGACGGTAATCACTTACCATCAGGTGAGCCGCATGACTGTTTGCCGCCTTTACCATAAAAAAAAATAGAATGCATCATTCCGAAACATTCGTTATATAGCAACAAGCTATTGCTTGTCCTTTACAACTAGGAATTAGAACAAGAAAGCAACAGAAAATAATCGAAATATACGCAGGATGAAACGCATGTAAACGTATCAGAAAGAACATAAAAAATTACACATATAAAAGAGAAAATGTAGCCAAGTGTATTTTTTAAAGTAGGAGAAGAAGAATCAAAATACAGATACTTTCTCGTCCCTGAGAACCAAGAATGCCTCACAGCTTGTAGTTATACTGGCTCTCTTTACCCCTCAGACCGGAACACAGCTTCACTTGATGGTGAATGATTACCGGGGCCAGCGTTCATCTTCAACACCAGAGTAGCTGCCACTTTGTAACCAATACCATTAAAGAAAATGATAAATAAACAAAAAAACTAATATCGAAAAATTATTGAAGCCTATTCATAATTAACCATCCGTTGGAACGGAAAATAGAGCAGCTGCGCTGAGATAATGTCGTCTTGCAACTTCTAGATCCAACGGAGCCCTTTCGCGTGTCACCATTATCCGGTTCGTTAATCGACTTCAACGGGCTTTAACATGCAAGCCGAACCTTCCCACTAAACTGATCGAAACCTTAATTGTATTGACGCAAAGTAGACGTCGATTGTTTCTTAAAGGAGACATATTTATAATGAAGCCGATTTAAAAAGATTATGTATAGGGAGGGGTGAAGCTTCGTTTTCTGCAACTAGATTTTACGGATTTATAGCGTTTCTTTTAACATTTTAATTATGTCTTTTATTTATGTGTGGAAGGAAGCCTGAAATTTGTAATCCTATTTCAACAACGGTGACATATTCTTAGTAGTGAACTTCACGGAATAAATCATAGAAAGCATTGTCAAATATAGATTTACTCATTTTTTTTATTGGTAAGCGGGCAAGCGAGCATGCGACTGAACTGATGGTAAGTGATTACCTACCCCCACGTACATCTACAACACCAGAGGAGCTGCAGCCGCGTTGCCGGTCTTTGAGGATATTTGAGAGTCGGGAGGAGGATGAGGAGCAGGGTTCGTGGAGGTGGTAGAACGCCTCACTCGCCGAACGAAACGCAGAAGTACAAGATGCCTCTACATTGCGCCGGCATTCTGCGAGACCGTGGTACTACCCTGGTCAAATGCCGTCATGTGTTATGCGTAAATGCATTAATTGTAAGTAATTTAAGTATAAATGGTAGAGTTGAGAGAGGAAGACCTAAGCGAACATTTCACGATCAAATCGGAGACGTTCTGAAAAAAGATCAGGTCAAGAGTACTCTAAACCAACGAGCATGCGTGCGAAGATTGATGAAAGCGGAAGAAGCGAAAGACATATGTCAGGACCGTAGCAAGTGGAAGAAGATTGTCTCTGCCTACCCCGTTGGAAACAAGGCGTGAATATATGTATGTATGTAAGTAAACTAAAAAATATATGTGTGCCGCTGCGTTCGGAACATTTTTTTTGTTTGATTTACGAGCATATAACGTATCTATTATAAAATCATTGGTACCTAAAAGTAGTCCAAATCTATGTTTTACAGTTAGTTTGAAAAGATCGATTCGAAGCTTATCTTCCCTTCATTTGTCGATTAAGGTTGTCACTCGATAAATCTCCTTAATTAAACAATCTAATCTATAGACTGCTTTTATTACAATGCTGTAATTATAGAATTACACTACTCTTAGCTGATAGAATAATCACCAGCTTGGGATCCAGTAATCATCATTATCATCATAATTTCAGCCTATCACAAGTCCACTGCTGAACATAGGCCTCCCCCAAAGATTGCCACAAAGCTCGATCCTGAGCCACCTGCATCGATCGACTTCCCGCAACACTGTTAAATAGTGTTATTGTGATTATGGCTAATTCAACTTGGGACATTTTCCTGGTTACAGATTGACGATAGATTAAAAATATTAAATGACACTTTAAACTGTACCAGGACCAGGAGTACGGATTCTGTAATAAATAAAATAAAATCAACTAAAACCATGCATGCCACTGCACAACCTCAAGATACTGTGGGCACATTCTGGGTAGATCGGACCAAAATTAGTAAATAAGCTGAAGATAGCTGGAGTTCACTATTACATCTGGACGTCTAATACCGGCAGTCCCCGGCTGGAAATTAAAAACTACAAATTCGCGAAAAAAATAAAAACGCGATTAAATCCGTTAATAATAATTTAATTTTCAATGTGCAGTGTTCGCGTAAATGCAAGACATCATTTCGTGCAATTTTAATTTAATGATATATGATATACGTATATCCCATTAAAATCTGGAAACAGTATTCAAGGTAACCAACAGTGATTGTGATTATATTGCATAAATATCTCTTTCGTCTGACACTCGGATCTTGCATCCAAGCATTACACATTGTGGGATAACCTCTGCCCCGTGAAGTCCATTGAAAACTAAAAGTTTAGAGTGGCAATAAATTGGCAACTATAGGGTCGCCCTTCCCCCCCCCTTCCCTCTCTTTACGTGGACGATATACAAAAGCCCTCAGTCGCGACGAAGACCATTCATTGAAACTCCCTACAATGGACAAGCATAAATGGATAATTCAATAAGCCCCGACCCTCGAGCGAAAGTTGTCTAATATTTTACAAACTACTAAGCTCTCGTGAATGAAGTTGATAGTCGGACGCTGTGGGCTACAGACTGCTAGACTGCATTATAAACGTATTTACGAGTGTGTTACAGAAAGACAAACTTGCATGCGGGAAAATCTATGAACAGAACATGTCCCATCGTTCAATCTACTATATTCTAGTCAGTTATAGAATACGAGAAAATATAAGATAAATTCATTTGTGACGAAATTTTTAAATAATACGATAGTCAGTGAATATATTTTAACTTCAGATTTGGTAAAGTAAGCAAATATAGTTTCTTTTAACTTTGACAAAGTAAAGTAGCAGCATATAAAAGCTCTACTGGGAAAATAAACTTTTAATGTCACATGTCCTCAAAATACATGTTTCAATGCCGAATAGAATATTAGGAACATATTTTATTAGCGAAAATGGAACATTATTGTGATGTATATGACTGGAGTCTTCCTGTTTAATTCCACAGCCGAACTATCCACCAGCCAACCTATGCGTTTGTTGAAAGGTTCGCATGGGCAAACCATGTGAGTATGGACTCCTAGTCCTGGGCGTGTGGGTTGGTGAGCGCAGTGCTGTGGCCGACACACACACAAGTCTGAGGAATTTATGTTCGGCAAATTCGGATGGATTTTACGCCTACATTCGGTATCCAGAGCCTCGTATGTTATCTAGCGGTGAGGACTATGTGCAGGCTTGCCATTTGAAGAGAAAGGATGGTATTACCGGCACTGGTGCGGGCATGTTTATAATGATGATACAAGTGGTCACCGACCTGACAGTTGGCCGTAAAGTAAGTTAAGTTACGTAGCAGCCAGTAAGTGCCAACCGCTGGCCAGTGGGCTCCTTCTCAAATATATGGGAAGGTTTAGGAGCCGGGAAGGGTCCGCCACTCTGCTCCAATGTGGGTTAGCTCCACTCGAGGAGATCCACGAAATAGCACCTCACGATGTTTCCCTTCAACGCCGCGCACGTGGCGCTATTAACAATTTTAGTGGTACCGGCGCCGGGGATCGAACCCTGGTCGCTCGCGCGCTATGAAACTAAAGCGAGCACCCTGACCGCTGGGCTACGCGCGGCGCTCTTTTTGACAGTTGACCGTGAAGAGCGATATTTAAAGTCAATAAAAGATGTTTAAGATAATAGATAAGACAATGTTTGTCATGAAAATGCGAAATCTCTACAAATTAGTGAAGACTGTTAAAGTTATTTACATCTTTAATTACATAAGTAACTAGCTGACTATTTCTTTTGTTCTAAACCGAATCAAGTATGTTTAATCGAAATTTACTCAATTATTTACTAAAAGACCTTTTGAAGATATACCAGACCTTTTTATTCTTTTGTTTGTTTTTTAATGGGGAAAGGAGCAAACGAACAAGAGGCACACCTGATGGTAAGTGATCATCGTCGCCCACGTACATCTGCAACGCCATAGGAGCTGCAGGTGAGTTACCGGCCTTTATGGCAATTCGGGGGATGGTATGGGTGAGTTGGAGGATGAGGAAGTGGGCCTCCGGTTATCACACTCAACGAACGAAAACTGGAAGCATAGAATGCCTCTAATTAACGCCGGTAATCTGCGAGGTCGAAGTACTACCCCGGTCGAGCCGGCACATTCGAGCAGCAGAAAAATCTTAGCTTAGCATACAATCTCCTTCAATAAGAAGAAAGCCTCTGTTCACACAGATAAAGGAAAAGCAAACAGTTTGAAAAAAATAATTGTACTAGTTACCATCACACAACTACTGTATCACTGTCTCCGACGTTATAAATACCGCCAATCCACCCCCGAGCAACCCTTCGAGGAATTCCCCGGGGACCGCGCAGCCCTTGTCTGCAATTTCCTCAACCCGCAACTATGCCAAAATAATCCCCGCCCCCCCCCCCTCACTTGGGATAAGTAAAAATGGTCTTATTTTTATTAGATAACTTTGTTTTAATCTTCAAAGATTACTCGGATTTTAGCCTATCTGCTCTCTGAATCAAAGATTACAGCTTCAAATCCCAGCGGGGTTTAACATTTGGTTCATACGTACACATTTTGACAGATCTCTTTGTAGAGACGTTTATGTTTTAATTGGAAACGGTCTCCGTTACCTTTTGGACTCATAATAAAAGAATTTATGTCAAAATTAAAATAAGAAGAAAGAAAAGTTTATGACATGTGAAGTGATAATTTTTATTCTTATTGGATTTTTTTTTTTTATTCTTTGTTTTATACCTGCCAACTACCTTTCACCATAACAAGGGTTGACTGGTAGAGAATGCCACTTGGCATTAAGTCCGCCCATTGTAACCTTAATCTTAAGGCAATAAAGAATAAATAAATAAAATAAATAAATAAACTATGTAAAACTCGCAAATCTCTCGAATTGTCGTTATGCGGTTTCATAACGATTACCATTACTGTCAGAGTTACGCACTAGGCCCCCCCTATTGCGTATCTTCGTTCTACTGATTATTGTCACTTCTTATAAAGCCTAAAGAGGTGCAGTTATTATGCTATACTGTCACCGCGTGGCAATTTATACGAAGGCTCTTGGTAAAATACCAATCGTTCCTCGTAAGCTGAACCCTCCTCAAGATGGTGTGACGACCTGCGCAGTGTTGCGGGAAGTCGATGGATGCAGGTGGCTCAGGATCGAGATTCGTGCCAATCTTTGGGGGAGGCCTATGTTCAGCAGTGGACTTCGGATAGACTGAAATGATGATGATGATGATGAAGCAAAGTTAAACGGAGAAGAAGAAGAACTTACGAACCGACAAGGATGACTAATTTGATACTTGGTGAATCCGTGCCGAGCGCTGAGATTATTAACCGATTTACCAACAGCGATAATTTTAAGTGCGTATTTTGCCACATCATCGGCGGTAAATCGCGAGGAAACAAATGTGACGAAAAATATAATTCACCGTGCCGCACGAGGTGGACTCTACCGGACTTTACAATCTCAAAGATATCTTCGTTGCCGTGCGTTTAAATGAAAGTAAAGTCAAGTTAACTGGCAGCCTGTAAACTTTAGCTGGATAATTCTCTCATTAGAGACTTCCAATGGGAAGGATTTTGTAGTCGGGAAGCATCCCCCGCGCTGCTCCAGCACGGGTTGATGATATAACATTTTTTATTACGTGCAGTTTTCCTCACGATGTTTTCTTCATCGTCTAGCAAGTGGTAAATTCAGCATTTAAAATTCATCAATTTTAGTGGTAACAGCATCGGGGATCGAACTCAGCGCACTCGTGTACTATGAAATAAAAACCTGTCTCCAGTGTCTGGATGGATTTTACCATACCTTACTTGAGTCGAGGCCGTCGGGTCATCAGCGTATATCATGTCCGTGGGATTTTTAACTTGGGAGAAGACACTGACCTCTTCTACAGGTTCTTAACCTAGCACGGATGTCAGGGAATTCATACTTTGTGGTCCAAATTCTTATGACATTAAAGATTATTGTTATTTATTTATTATTTTAGGCGGTCCGACAAATATCGCCAATCCCGACATAACCGGTCATTGTCTTCAGTGGCAGTAAGGTAACGTGGATCGTTTCCTTACTTTTACTTACCTTACCTTAAAGACCTGTTAATAGCCTCTCCTATAAGTAGAATGATTTGCCATAATTAAGCGCCAATAGCCAAATCTAACCCATTTGTGTTTTAACATTGTTGTGGTGGGGGGACTACGAAACATGACGTCGTGAGTTCGAGCCCGCCATTCGACTATTGTCATGAACCACCTCAGATACAAGATGTAAGCTTAATTGGTGAATCAAGAAAAATATTAATAATGTTACTTAACAAATAGCATTGCTAGTATTTTTAAAAAAAAAAAAGATCATGCTCGGCGAGCGAATTGGCGATCCCATTGCCAGACAGAGGGCACTATAGACGCTACTGCCAGTCTGCTTAATTTTGGTTTCGTTATATCGAGATGGACATCCCGTCGTCTGTCGGTAATCATTGCTATTTTCGAGGCTTATCTCTGAGTCCTCTTACAACCATGCGATTAAAGGGGGTTGTAGATTCTTAAGGCTCTTTCAGAAGCTCCAAATTAAATATCAGTAACTCCTCGTATTAAAGAAGTTATCATAACATGATTGTTTAAACTTCACCAATAAATCCAAGCCCCTTCCCCCCGTCCACTCCTCCCCACAACAGGGTAATTCGAAGAAACGAGAAGTGGGTTAATTCGTCTTTCGTAACGACTGCAGTGCTGTTTATTTGCAGCGCCGCCGCGACCTGGATCAATCAATGGGCTGTTCACAAGAAAACTGGTACTTTGCCAGCGGTTTTTCGGTTTTTATACCAAGTACGAAGTGATACCGTAATTGAATGGAAGTAGGCGGAAAGCGGTCTGTTCCATTTATAAGTTACGATTTATGCCAGTTCTTTCGATCAAATTTTGAATTTCGAACAAATACCTGTTGTTTAAGTGTGTCATAATGATTTAATTGTTAAGTAGCTATTGTCAAAGCTTTTCTTGAAAGGCCTTCGTTCAGCGGTGAACTAACACAGGTTGATATTGAAGAATAATTCACTGAGGTTATTATATGGAAGTAAATATTTTTATAAAACGCAATACGTAAGCGGAAAATATCTCGGGAGAAAACAAAAGATCCCCCGCCGTTGTGAGAAACGCTCGTAACGAGAAGCGCAATATAAAAAATTCATTGCCCCAATAACACTTGCGCGCGGGCTAAATATCAAGATATTTAGATCACGTCCCCTTGCGAATCGCACCGCGCGCCAGGTGGAGCCACCGTCGCGCCGCCATATTTCTCCGTCAACACCGCATTTATATGATAATGCGGGGGCGTCGGACGGCGGGCGCTCGCAACTGATCCGCGGGAAACTTCCGATGGTTTCCGAAAAATTCCGAAGTCGCAAGTCTAATTTGCGCCGACCTCCGTCGCTCCGGCCTTCTATTCGTTCGAGGATCGTCCGTGAAAGCGAATTACGCCAAGTCAATAGGCGTCGCCCGAGGACATTTCTTACCTTATCGGATATTTACAACAGTCTGCCGTGGAACTTGCGCTGTATCATATTGCCAATTCACCCAACCACTACACTACATATACATGTAACATATACATCATATATACTCGTATGTATATGTAAACTGTATACCAATTTATTTGATAAATACCGACTTGCTTTTAGATTTGAACTAATAATAACAAAAAAAATAAGTATACAGCCTCAGTAAATATTTCTGGTGAGATCGGATGAGTCATTCAGATACGCCATTATGAATGATAAAGGGTTTACTTCCTTTATTCTTAGTCAAAGAGCAATGACAGAACTCGGAAGAACATAGGAAGAAGAAAGAGCTGAGATTGTCTATGAGAGTTTCTACAAGGCTCTACATTAGCCTTTCCTAGGTGCCATTGGCTCCCTCAACTGGCTGCGTTTCCGAGACCATTTTGGGGAAACCGAAGGTTCTGTCTGTGCTACACAGATTCAGGTTAAGATATTAAGACGAACAACTATCGAAGGTACATCCTAAAGGATGTCACCGTCGAAATCTGCGACCATGTCGCGCGTCCCGGGGAGTACGTATCGGCATTTCATCTCCGGTGGTTCGGTGGACAAAGAGTCAATGTCGTAGCCATGATTCTACAACAGAAGCTCGCTCTGATATACGAACTCGTGGATTGGAGACTTCCTTATTGTTCCACGCCAGGGGTCTGTTAGGAACGGGCCGGACTATTGTTTCCAATAAGCCTGATATCATGCTGATGGACCGGGCCAAGTCAAGAATATTTTCGATCGCAAATATTCCATTCCATATTTTGACGAGAACCTCGTGAAAGCCGAAATGGGTAAAGCCCAGTCAGCCTCTCGGAACATCTGAAGTGGCTGGGTCCCCGAGATAGACCGCTCCAAGCTCAAATGCCTCCTTTCATCCCTTCCGCTAACCCGTCTGATCTCCCCTGCGCGGTCTTCCATCTGCTAAGGTTTTATTTATTTTGTTTTAAATATTTTTTAACATTTTATTTATATGCAGATTTAAATAAACGAGCCGTATAGCCGGGGTTGCCGGGTGCACAAAAATTGCAATAATATTTTTACTTCCTTAGCATCTTACGATACGCAGAATCAAGACGAGGGTGGCAGCTTTTTATGCTACCATGCGGTTAATATATTAATATATTTTAAATAATAACATCAGAATATAATTATTACTTCCAAGTTCAACGAATCCTTAAATATTCGCATCGCGAGCACCGCTTGCGAGTAAGTTCGTTCCTAACACGATTTACACAAACAGGCAGATTAACTCCAACTTCTACATGAACTTCGCGTTATTTATGAAACGCAATAAACCCCCGCTCGCAGTGAAGCCGCATAATTTTCGAATAACCGAAATATCGGACCTTATGAATAAAGAAAGAGAGGAGATACTACGTGAACAAATAGTAGCTGGAAATATTACTAAGATTGAAGAGATGGAAGTCGGACGAATGAAAAAGGTTTCTCCCCTTCCGGATAAACGCTCGAAAAAATTACCATTTGACGGAGGTAGGAAAGGCGGAACTAATGTAGGCCCGGCGCCCGATGGAGCCGCGATGCGTACGTCTCTTGTTCGTGGGCGAAAAAAAAGGGGTTTGTTAATTTAAAAACGGCCTTTGCGAGGTCCGGGTTGCGTCTGTGGAGCGCCGCGATAAATTACATTAAATGCCATATTAATTAAATCCGCGAGCAGACCGACAAAGGCGAAACCTTTTGATGGCTTTTAATTATAATTCATAAGTTGGAGATTCGACTTTGCTTTGCGAGCTGGTATTAGATTTAAATGACATTTGATTAGTTACAGGAGCTGTTTTTTTTTATATGAGAAACGTGACAAACTTGCAAGTGGTTCACCTGATGGTAAGTGATTACCGACGCCCACGTATATCAGCAACACCAGAGGAGCTGTAGGTGCGTTGAAGAACATTTGGGGCGGAGAGAAGCGGACTGAAGGAGAGGGGAGTAGGACCTCCGTTTACCTCACTCACCGAACGAAACGCAGAAGCACAAGATACCTCTACTTCGTGCCGGTGTTCTGCAGGCTGTGGTACCAAGCGCGGTGGAACCGGCCCGTTCGAGTAGTAGTCTTCTACCACGTACAATCTTTCGATCTGAAGAAAACGACAGTAACTTTTTTTACTGGATTATGGTGACAATTCAGTTGATTCGATACCTCTAACCGGTGAGAACTGTTAAACCGGGTCTTTGGACACTTCCGGTCCTCAACGTTACCAAACACAGCAGCTGTGTATCGGCTTGATAGAGCATCATTTGCCAACCAAATTTTTAACTACAAAATATATATTTAATGGATTGAAGCCAGCGTAGTTGATAGGAGTAGACGGCATCAGATAACAGCGAATATATTTGACGGTTGATTGGCGAAAGCTTTTAGCATAACGTCACATGTCCTATGGCGTGTCGTGTAGAAAGATTTATTAAATGCTTGGTGCAATTTTTTTTAACTTAATCGTTCATAAAATCATGTTAATTATGTATTTATGTTTATTTAGTCATATGTATGTCTAATGTATATATTTATTTTGTATTTGTTAGTGTATCATTATGTTATTATAACATAAAATATTATTTTGTTTATTTAGGTATGAGCTCTTCGCTAGCGCTATTCTTTGGTACCGACACCCGTGATCATCCTGCCAAGGAGGATATGACACCTCCCCACGACTTCTATCAATGTTAGGGGGGGGGGGGCGTAAAGAAATTTAGGGATTGTATTTTGGCACGACTCATCGTATTCAAACGAGCATTCGCAATCCACTTTCCGCCTCTCAGATTTGTTATCTGGATTTCTAGCAGAGATTTTCAAGTCGCCACTCACGATACCCACAGGAAGAAATGGGAGAAGAGACAATCTTTTCACAATTAACTATTATTAAAAAAAATTTGAATTATTTTCGTAGTGTCAAAGTTATGTGTTGCCAGGTGTGAAATTCTATCAGCCCTCTCTCATCTCCCTCGAGTCGTTAATTATATTTTTAATTATACGTTTGTACAAAAATAACTCATGAGTAACTCGATGAGTTATGAAGCCTTAAACTCTAATAAGAACAAATTACAGACATTCCGCAAGTAACAAGTGGGGTACTCACATAAGTTATGACAGGTTGTAATTAAAACGTAATTGTAAATTTCTAGATTTATAGCCCTGCGTTACCGATTAACCGCTGATTTATTAGCTTAACTTGACGTAACTAGACTTAATTATTTAATTTAAGAACCGAGTGGTCAGGATATGGAACCGATGCGTTTTTCTAAACTCGTGTTTCTATGACTCGAAACTTTTGTACGATTTGTATTGTTGGCCCGTTTACTAAGATCACAGGGATAAAGCTGTGGTTAATACTGAGCTTAAACGACTAAAATTTCTAAACCTATAACCACCCCGGTAATGAGTCCACGTGGTGAGAGCTTATATTATTCAATATTTAAATATTAAATTCCAAGTAGAAATTAGGATATCGATACAAATATGTGAAACAGATTTATCTTTCTGTTATGTTTTTACTATTTCTTAGACATTTTTTCCTTCTTAGCGGAGATCGAGGTAAACTTACAACTTATACTTGCAATTAAAATTTTTAGTGGTGACGGCAACGGGAATAGTACCCAGGTCACACGCATTGTCTATGGAACGAGTGCACTGTCGCCTGAGCTACGATGGTACTTATTTATGTGTACTCATTTATATTCCATACATAGCAAATTCTCACTAAGAACCACAACTTACATACGCAAAGCAAAAACGTGAACTCATAACCTATTCATTATACGTAATAGCACATTATGAGTTAAGTAGAAAGATAAAATAGGAATATGACGATAATGCGGAAAAGAATCGAAGAAAATAAGCCATATTACGTTTGTCTTAAGATGTAAAATAAACATCCAAATTATTTGTTTGTTTTTTCATGCCCAAATATAATCGAACACACAAATAAATTTATTTGGAGCAAACCGACACTGAAAAGGATAATCACATCAGTTATATTGGAGCTTTAGCGATCCCGTCCTGGTCGTCCAGAGTTGGGTAGCTCCGAAGCGGCTAAACATTTTGATATATATCTCGATCCAGATATATGTCGATCCATATCCTTCTTCCAACTTTTTTATTCTATATCCAATTGGAAATATCTCCTATATACTATCACCCTGCATTGACATGCGTCAGCTGAATCAATTTCACTTCGTACAAGGAGTGAGATGATGAACGAATGATCTTCGATTCGTGTCTCTCGAGTCCAGAACTAACAACGAACCTAGAGGTGAAGCCACGGATATTATTAAGCGGATATAAACATTATACTCGTAATATGCTTAACGGATATGTATCTATTCTCGGAATGATATTTAACATATCCAATCTGGAGCTGGTTTGGCCAATGCCTTAGTCGATTGACTGTCAAATGACGTAATTACCGGATTCCGAATATGTATAAAATTTCAACGTTGTAGTTCCTGTAAACCAAACAACCCACCAGCCCTGCATGGTAAGTATGGGCAATATGTTGGCAGGGCTGGGTCTAGCAGTGAACTTACATGGGCTGATAAAGAGAGAAAGAAAGAAAGCTATGTTTTTCTAGAGAAATATATTGACTACTATACTTTCCCTCTAAAGGGCTGGAGCCCTGCTCGTTGTTGTGGTAATCCTATTGGTTTTCCCTCTTCAAATATTATTTTGAAGCGGGTTAGCGATTATCTCCTTGAAGTCCTTCACGCACTACTTACACGATATTATGACATTCTTCATCGAGTTTGCGGACTTCTTAAGTCCTCGTTTCTTCATTACCTATTTAAAATGCAGATTTTCTTACATTGTATTCCTTCATCACTTATATCTATAATTTTATTAGCTCTCTTCTGAAATATTCAAAAAAAAATTCACTAACTATGTCATGAAATATTCCAACACGGTCGCTTTAGTGGGATGTCATTCGATATGAAAAGCTTCAACCAATCGGCTGTCAAATGCATGCATTTGCTGTTATCAGACTCCTCTGACGCCAATCCATTAAATCTGCACTAATAGCATCGAAACGTTTTTATTTTACAACCGCTATCGGTTTTACTAAAGCTCGCACAAAGTTTTATGCGAAGCTCTTACTGAATACATGAAAGTAGCTGTAACGTTTTAAACAACGACCCATCTCACTCACAGTCTTATTTGGCTTAAAGTTCAATCACACGTAACGCTCAATGTGAATTTGGTCTGTCACTAAGAACTAATTGACGATGTTGCTCTTCCAGGTCCACGGCTGGATAAACGCGTTTCCATAACTGCGCTGATGAGCTACACTAGATACTCTTCCGTCAGACAGCTGGGTGCACTGCTGTGCAGGCTTGGTTACCCTTTGGAGAGCATATTGGTAACAGAATACCGGCGTGAAGAAGATGCATCTTATGCTTCTGCGTTTCGTTTGGTACGTGAGGTAACCGGAGGCCTACTCCCCCTCCCCACCCTCCTCATAGTCCCTCCCATCTCTCAAATACCCTTAAAGGCCGTCAACGCACTTACAGCACCTCTGGCGTTGCAGATGTACGTGGGCGACGGTAATCACTTACCATCAGGTGAACCGCTTGCTCGTTTGCCGCCCATAAAAAAAAAATCTCCATCACACCTTTTACATTTAATATACCTCGGATTGATAATAAAATAAAAAGTTTTGATGTTTGAGAAAGACATCACAATTAATATAGACAATAAAGATAAATATGTTAGGCAATGTCAGAGGTTGCAAACAAGTCTGTCAGAATCGTACTGAAGAAATGATGATAGGATGAGAGCAGCATCACTAGTGCGAGGGTGCCGACACTGCTCAACAACCGGCTTGCCCAGCGTGGTGATTTTGGACAAACCTTCCAAAAAATGTATGCCAGATTTCGCTGGAGCTTTTTTACAGAGTGCCTGTGTTCTAATATTTAAATATGGTAACTGCGAATCATAAAAGAAAAGTGAAAAAAAGTACGCAGTCTGATTTTTTATTTTTTAATAATTGAATTGCTACTTGTGGGACCATCATCATCATAAATAACATCTTAAAAAGTTCCTCGTCTTTCCTAGACGCTTCCCTCGACGTTGTGTCCCCACACCTCATTCCTAACACAAACACAAAAAAAAACCTAATTACGCATCTGTCAGCCGAAGTGTCACGAGCGTCACGTTTCCGGGATTTCCGAGCACCTGAAAGTTAATTCTCACAACAACGCGGCTCGAATATTTTATACAAAAATATTGCTGATTTTAAACCACGCTTTTTTTTACAACGCATCTTTTATTATTCTTTGTAAAGTAACAGGTCGGAAGTTCACTTGGTGGTGTGTGAGTTGACACCGCACTTTGCCCATCAAACTCATCTCACTCATCAACATCAGTTGGAATGTTTATGTTGTCCCTGTAATACAACGATCCCGAAATGTTTGATTGATAGTTTTTTTCGAGATAGAGACTAACACGAGGAATGTGTATGCCTGAGGAACATACGAAATCGGGCATTTGCGAGTCACACTCACGTCACGATAACCTAGTTGGTAGTGACCATGTCTTCAAAGCTGACGGTCGCGAATTCAAATCCAACTAGGGACAAACATTTGCATCTTATATACTATTATAAAATTGTAAAAATGTGTCTGTACTGTAATTAAAGATTTTGGGACAAGAATACGCCTAACTCCGAACTCAAACTTATTTTGTAAATTTTGTCTCTTCGTCTTTTTACCTGTTTGGTCAAACATCAGGCAAGACTACTGGACCGGTTTTAATGCGGTTTTCACTTTTTGTGAGGTTGAAGTTTCTCCTCATCTTACCTGCCTACCAACTTACCAGTAAGGGATTTTTAAGCAAACAATACTAGACCTATTGGAGAAAGATGTACGCTGTTCGAAGCGTATGAGACAATTTAAAATGTTCAATATTTAAATCTTCCGATGAGACCGGGATTAATGCCGTAAATAATGGATGTTAACGGCACTAATCCATGTAAATAAGAAAATTTATCAGTTATGTTGTTTTTTGGCAATGGGTCAAGATATGTGATGCTGTTGAGTGCTAAAAACTGTCCATGGCATTGTTAGAATGGCCAGCTTGAATAACGTCTGTTATATAACATGAATACCGCTGAAAGATGATGAAGAGAGAAACAACATGTTATGTACATGTACATGTTTGTACCTGATTCATGGATGCTTATTTAATAAAGTAAAAAAGTAAAGTAGCAGCCTGTAAGTGCCCACAGATGGACAATAGACTCCTTCTCAATATCTGAGAGGGTTTTGGAGCGGGAAAGGGACCACCACACTACTCCAGTGCTGTCTTCCATATCCACGAAATAATCTATTTTTTAATATTTCTCAGACATGCCGGTTTCCTCACGATGTTTTCCTTCTCCGCCGAGCACGTGATAAATACAGCACTTAAAATTGCTAATCACAATTTTTGTGGTGCTGACACCGGCTGTTATTCGCGCTCTTTGAAACTAAAGTCAGCGCCTTGACTACTAGGCTTGTTTAATACATGATTATTAATCTATGTACGTCTATGTACGTCGATCTTCTCACTTCTCTTGGGATAGGATAACGTGTAATTCTGAATCATAAAAACGAAATATACAACACCACGCGACAATTATACGATTTGCATGGCTCTGTCTATTAGTATTTAAATCTAGTATTTAAATGTTAATAATATATTTTAGTAAACAATATTAAATTTTTGATAAAAGACACATTATCTGCAGTGGTTACAAAATTAAATTAAACTTATTCGTTTAACCAAGAAAATGGAAATAATTTTAAAACGCAATGCGTTGTGCCGTAGCGACGTAGCAACGTAGCTACGTAGCTACTTTTATTGTAGTGCACGCTACGTAAGAGCTACGGATACACCGCTGCTACAGTCTCCATATTAACAAGCTTTTATTGGCTTGACTTTCAAGTATCACTTATCTTCATCCACTTCACACACAGACGTTCGAATAATTTGAAATTTTGTACACGCGTGAAGAAACGATGACGGTATAATAATATGGTATCATGTAGGTGGTCTGTTGATAGACCTGGAAGGTGAGCAACGTAACCTTTGCGTGGTTATTTGTAAAGCAATCGAGTATAGGCTGATTAGATTTGTCTTAAAGAATCTTAGTCGTTTTACCTAATGATGAAGGGGAAGAGAAAAGTGTTTATGGTTGACTATAATCAGCTAAGCTTTATTTAATAATTTTTCATTTTTTAATAAAATAAGTTATCTATTTCCTTTCTTCTCCTTCTTTAACAGTCTGTAAACTGCTGGGTACATCCTCTTCCTTAGAAAGGTATTACGGTAAGTAGCCACGTCGACGTACCAGACATCTCTCACCTTAGATACTGCTTCTTCAACCTAAGCTTAATAGGCTGTAAATATTTCACTGCAGGACATAGGTCTTATCCATAAGGTGGATCTGCCATAGTTCTGATTGGTGATCGCAGCAGAAGTCACCTCGCACCTCACAGCACGTTACATTACGTAATCCCTAATTCCATTTAGGGCTGTCTTCGACAAAGTAATTCTTACGTCACACACTATCAATCTACAAGGCTGCGTCAGACGACCCGACTAACATCGATGGCACCAACAAAGCCTACCTCTGTCCGGTTGCAATACACGCCACGACTCGTATTTGCTTATTCGTATTTCTGTACCGCTATTTCATTAAAGTTCAATTTACAACGGATTTTTACTCACATAAACTTGTTCATTCAACCGAAACTATCCAATTGAAATTTGAGCACTAACTGGACGAGACTACGGTTCGTTTTTCATTCAACGATGTGTATCTTCCACGGCCATTTGTCCAATCGGGAAATGCCCGAGGGCATCGCTGGATATTGCTTTGGATGTTTTTTTGTTTACGACTTTGCACTGTGTACGGCAAAAATCTATTTGAGTTCAGACAAGTTTTGATGAATCTCATGCTTATTTACGCCGTGAAAATTTAAATATACGCAGGGGTTTCTTTTGACTGTACAGAAAATATGTGAAGTATCTATAAAAAGATTCCAGGCAATCTTTTTTTTAAATTAATGCGTATTTTCACAAAGTAATTTTTTTTTATTATTTACATGAGACAAATGTCAAGTCTATGACAGTTTGATTGACAATTGGCAGAAGGTATCCCCGCCATTAGACAACTTCAAAGCAGACACTAGACTAGACATCTCGAAGAACCCTGTATATTATTAAAGATCTATTTTGTATTAGAAGTATTATAGACGTAAAATTACTTTTTACCAGAAGGAGGTAATGTATTTCGAGTGTAATTGTAAGAGTAAAAAAAATTAGGTAGGACAGGACGCGATTTAAATTTTGTTTAATAATTTAATCTTCGGTAACTGAAGATTTATTAATTCTGGTCAACAAATTAAAACATACAATTTTACGAATTAATATGTATCTTTAATTCGTTTACTTTCTTTAGTATCCATATAAAATGCGTGCCTAAAATACAGGGTCTCCTTGACACAAATTTTATCAATCGATTTTGGGGATATTTTGACGTTACACCACGTAGATGTATAATCGAAAAATCATAAACAACATGTCATTGTTTCCGAAATTAATTAAAGAATTTAGTCTTCAATTTAAAAAAAAATACGAAATAAGTCAATGATGTACAATATTGAGTCTTAGAGCTTAAAACAAGCAATTAAAAAAAATAAAAAAAAATACTTTTACAGCCGAATATAAACTCCAAATTACCCGATCTAACCAAGGACAGCATTTCGAAGGTAACACTGTTTACCGCCGACGCTGGAGGAAGCGATTTAGGTAAAAACCTCCGCACAGCAATTTTCAGCCGTTCGGGTGCTCGCCCTGCATCCGCTTGAATATGGTACCGCCAGGCCCGGTACACACGGTAGAGCCCAAAGGCATATTAATTGTAACGATTTGTTCGACTTCATATTGAGCGGCGATGTTTTCAGAGTTGACTTTCTGTTTTTAATTACTAAATTAAAAATATAATCAACGTAGTCTAAATGATTTAAACACTGGCATTATACAAAACGAACGATGTGTGCAATTAGTTGGTTTGTTGGCACAAGTATCCGAATTTTCGTTAACAATTGTCTCTAAAAAAATTGTTGATATAAAGAATGTGTCATGATGACATATGTCAATGTCATACGTTAATCTTAAAAACAAAATTGATGACATATGTTAATCTTACAAATAAAAAAATTATACTTGCGATTGTTGTCACTTGGTGAAACGTCATCGTACTGGAAAATATTATAAGCACTTGTACTAGTTTAGCCACAATATTGTTTATTTTATTTATTTATATGAAGAACCGAACGGATTCTAGTTATATTCCTTGTGTAACAGATACCTTATATAATGGAAGATGCCGTGAGGCGAGACTGGACGATTTTTATAAATATAATATATATATTTTTTTACTGTCAAACTTGTAACTTGTTCATAAAAATTTCAAAACAAAACCTAGTGAAAATCATTAAAGAATTAAATTTCTGTTTATTACGTTGTACCTTTTAGTACGGTGGTAGAGCCAAGAGGCGGCTTTTGCTGTCACCCGAATGGGCCGGCTCGACCGGGTTGGCCTCGCAGAATACCGGCAAGAAGTAGAGGCATCATGTGTTTCTGCGTTTCGTTCGGTGGGTGAGCTAATCGGAGGCCTACACCCCCTTCCCGTCCCTCTCCTCATCCCCCTTCCATCTCCTAAATACCCTTAAAGGCCGGCAACGCACCTGCATTTCCTCTAATGTTGCAGATGTACGCGGGCGTCGGTACACACTTGCCACCAGGTTAGCCGCTTGCACGTTTGCCGCCGATGCCACAAAAAAAAACCTTTCAGTGAACCTCATTACGAAACGGTGATTAGAGACACACCTCATGACGAGATATTTGAAATTTATGTTCTCTGAAGGCGAAGAATTTTTTTTATTTATAAGCAGTAAAAATTATACATCACGCATTCTGTCGGTAGCCATATTATGTTCAAGGTCCTTAGTCGACTTTTAAAGCTACGGGATGAGATTGGATGGTAAGTTTCTATTCTGCAATAGTATCTAAAATTGTTGGCTTAAAGCTAAACTAATCTCTCGTAGGTGATACCACTACATTAGCCTGTCTCCAGAGCTGTGTACAGTGTCGAAAGTCTGGACTCGCGAGCAGACTTTGCAACTATTCCGCAAATACCTCAATCATTATTTACTTGAAGAATAGTTGCTGTATTCCCTTTCAAATTATAATTAGTCTGTTGGATTTCACCCTAAGTACTTATTTAATATAATAAGCAATTGTGTTACATGGCCAGTGTTTCTTCAAGACCACTTTCCGGTAAACTCAAAGCGAGATTAACAAGATAATTAACGTATAAAGCCTCAAAGCACAAGGAGCCTTTACAGTGCAAAGAAAAATTAAAAGTAATTCAAGTACAAAGACTTTTTCAACACAAACTTATTCTATCAAAGAGTTTTATACAACAAAGGGGAAATGAAAGTTTTTATGAGCAATTACAAAGTGAATTTACGTGATAAAAATTTATTACCTCATAATTACTCGTCGGAAAGTTTAACGTCAATGAAATTTGATTTAATCTATAGCATAATTAAGAACCCCTTTTTCATATTTTGTTAAAATTTCTTAATATAGAAAAGTTTTTGTTAGAGTATATTTTTTTAAAGCATATCCGTTTTTTGTTTTAATAATGTGTGGCAAGTTGAATCACATTAACCATAAAGTGGCTGTCTGTGTATACCTCGCCTATACAAATCAAATATCGAAAAAGGCTCTTCAAACGCCCTACCCGGCCAACGCCCCGCCCCGACGCAACCATCCCGAATTGATTAATCTCTGGAATGACTAAATCGACTGGGGCCAGGCTGCACCTGCGTTATAAATAGAAGCCAAATTTAAATTTCAAATGACCCCGCAGTTTGTTTGAAGCTTCTCCATTGGCAATGAACTAAATCAATGACCTTGAACCGTTGATATCGTTTATTTGTGATATTATTTTTCACCGGTTACTAAGTAATGCTACTTACGAAAGATTTACGTCTTACGTCTTTGTTCAAGTTAAACTGTTATAAATAAGAAATGTGATAACGTTTCAGGATTTGATGTGATATAACATGATCTGCTCTTCTACACACCGCTATTTACCCCGTCCGCATTTACTGTCAATATAAAGAGGAGTGGTAGCCCAGTGGTAGGTCTTTGTACTCTTTAGAGCCAAGCGGCTTTTGCTCCTGCTCGAATGGGCCGGCTCGACCGGGGTAGTACCACGACCTCGCAGAATACAGGCTTGAAGTAGAGGTATCGTGTGCTTCTGGGTTTCGTTCTGTGAATGAGGTAACCGGAGGCCTACTCCCCTTCCTCCACCCCCTCCTCTTCCTCCCTCCCATCTCCTAAATATCCTTAAGGCCGGCAACGCACCCGCAGCGCCTCTGCTAGCTAGCTAGGTCATCTGCCATTTGAGGCAGGTCACGGGCCTCGAGGTTACCCTCTTTACCCGGGCGTCATCTCGGGGGGCAACGGCTCCCCCGGTCCTGGGTCCACTGTTTCGTGGTTTTTTCTGTGGTGTCTATTCCTTGTTCACCACGCCTGGGCGTAGTCGGGATAACGCTCGTCCCTGGCCCCTCTTCGGCCAGGCGGCGTTAATGGTGGCAGGATTTCGCGTGGGAGTGGCCGTCCCTCAGGTGGACGCGCGTGGAGGGGAGCCAAGTTATGGAGATGATGGTGTGGTCCGTTATCTGCTCTGTCGAACAGCCGTCGCGTTAAACGGACCACAAACTCTTCTAAGGACTCCACAGCGCCTCTGCTTTTACAGATGTACGTGGGCTACGGTAATTACTTACCATCAGGTGAACCGCTTGCTCGTTTGAAACCTTTTCTATAAAAAAAAAAAATCTACGAACCGCTATGCATGAATGCACTATAATGTTTGACAGCTTGTCCAAAATGAGTTTTGTGCAATATATTATCACATATTTGTGCATAATGCAATGACGTTTAGTTTTAAATTTAATTTAAAACCAATACCGCATCTATTTAATGTACAAATTATGCGGTTATTGGAAAATTCGTCCGGCGTAATATAAATATAATCACATAGCGCTAAGCAATTAACAAAACGCATTATCGAATTCAAACTCGGGTCGTAACATCAGTTTGAATTTTCCTGTCCTTTTGGATATCACTGACTAAGACACGTTGTAGTTTGATAGAACGCGTCCAATACGATACCATAGTAGTGAATTAGGTTCGATTCCGCATTACGTATCTCTGACACACCAACATGATTTTTCTCTTAACTTTTTTTTGTATGAAAGGATACACTTTCTCCGGAAAACTTATTTCCCCTGTGTTCACAATTAATATACAAGCGATACCATCAAAAAAAGATAAGGTAAGAAAAAAACTTACGAAACTGTCTGATCTCAAGTTGTCGCTGTGCTTGGAATCGTTCAGTAACACATCAAACAATTGAAATCCAAAATCTGCATTTCCATTTCCAAATCATCCTGTATAACTTTTGAATGTAGAATGCTTACGTATCTTGTTTGTGTTGTATATATATATATGTGTGTGTGTACAATTCGTCGGCGCATCTCATTATACGAGTTAATGGTGGCGGCTGTTATCGGTCGAGTGCAGCCATGCCATTGCATAGCAGCGCCCTCTAACCACGCACTCGGCTAATTGATTCCCCAATGCGGACACACTCCGATGTAAATCGGAATTGCAGCGCGTAAAAAAATTGCCTTCAAATTTACCGTGAAAGCATTCGCACGCGGTTTTTTTTCATTGCGTTTTATTTATTTAATGGATTCTCTATCTCCGTTTGGTCTGACAGGGGAACGATTTGTTTTTCATTGAGAAAGCCTTGTGGTTAAATAAAAGGGCTAAATTAATTAATGTGAGTGGAATAGGTAATGTAAGCTTCCGGTGTATTTTTCAAAATCAGTGAACAATATTGTAACATAATATAAAAAATAAACGACGTGACAGGTGGTGAGCCTGTCGTCGTTTTACTGCCAGTGTTAACGATAAAAGTCCTCTCCACAGTGGATCGACATCATGTCGCCTGATTCGGAGGCATGTCCCCTAGCCACTCGTCATGTTGCCTTTAAAATAAATAGATTTTAAATAAAAATCTGAATCCGACTCGAAGGACCAAACTCGTGAAAGATTTTTTTTTAAAATGCTGTTTTAACATTTGTTGAGAATCAATGCTATACGATAAACAAAACCACTGTTTGATGAATTTCATATTTTTCGCATGCAGGTAGAGTGACTAGGCATAAAAGTAGTTCAGAATTTTAGTTTCGTATTAGTAGTTAGTAAATAACTTTTCGACTTCACAACCGTCTTAAAATAGAATGAATTTCTTAGGTTACTTGTAATACTTGTGAAAACACTGTACCAGTGCATTAAGCCTCATAATAAATATGAATAAATCGTCAAACACGTTCCATTCTCGATAATGCTTCGAATGGAAGTCGGACAATCTCGGCATTCGTTGCCGTTCTAAGTACACCACGCGGTAATTTATTTTGGAGAGCGTACGATATTTGTAACGAACGAAATTGCCTAGGCCCTCGTGTAAACAACACGGAACACTTGACGGAATTGTACAACAAATTTCCATTGTTCCAAAATGTTTCAAACAATTATTTTAATAAAATGACGTAAAGAACTCTATGAGTTTTAATCTAACGTTCCATAAACTTTATCATGTTATGACTCATAAACAATTTTTTGGAACATATCTTATGTTACATAAATTACTTTATCATGACTATTATTATTACCAATATCAGTTGTTGTTCTTTTCTCTTGTTCTCCCGACTTAAGACCACAGCTATTACTACCAAGTTCATTCAATACACGTAGCTCTAATCGTCTTTACATTCACGCATCCAACGTGATATCTCAGACAGACGAAGCGGCCAGTCTCTGAGATTCCACCGGAATATGGTTTATGGTATGTTTATGATTAACTATAAAAAGTAATATAGGAGCCTGTAAATGACCACTGCTAGACAAATGCCTCCTCAAAAATCTGTGAGGGTTTCCCCCCGCCACGCTGCTCCAGTGCGGGTTCATTCAATCGGGCGGGTTTCACGTATCCTCGAAATAATATTTTTATTATTCCTCAGACTTGCAGATTTTCTTAAGTTGTTTTGCTTCTCCGCCGAGCACGTGGTAAATACATAATTTTAAATTGCTATTAACAACTTTTAGTTGTGCCTGCCAAGTGCCAAGTGAGCGCCCACTAGGCTACCAGTTTATATTAACTATAACTGTCGGATCTTCTCTCGACACCTTTTGGGCGTCGGGGGAGCTGTACCGGGGCTTTGCCCCTTTCAGTGGTTTCCACCGCCGCACGCAGAAGTACGTAGGGGTCATTGGGTTTGCTTTGAGCATGGGTTCTGACTCAGGAACAGACGAGCACAGTGGTTTTCATTGATTAACTATAAGTTTATATTTATTTGTTTTTAAATCTTACCTACTGGTGCCTTAGTACAACATTGCTGGTACTTGAAAGCTGCTTCTTTGCATTTTGTGACAGATAAAACATATTATGTAATGATTTACCAATAGTTAATAAATATTTACGTTCAATTATGAATCAATATCGTGATAAAAGTTAATTCATTATCATTCACCGCAGTTCGAAATAGGTAATTCCGAATTGCGGTCGGTCGTACGCATCGAACACAAACAGACAGCGTAACAATTAAATTAACGTCGCAAATATTAAATGTGTCGCGATTATTAGCGACTAAATCGATGTTTGCGGAAACATCGATTGTGTTTTATCGGCTTTTGTTAATGCTCAACGAACGGCATTCGATCGATGTTGGTATGTGAACATATTTATTTATTTATTTATTTAGTTAGATAGGTACAATTAACATTGCACAGATCAGCTTATACAAATGATATCATTATGATGTTACATTGACCCTTAGGCCCTATTACAAATTGTGCACGATATTCACTTTACAAAAATATACAAATGATATTTCAAAGCAAATTGCATAGTCGTAGCAGCCTATGGCAGGGATCGTCAATCTTTTGAGTTGGATGAGTTAAAAATTACAATTTACAAAATTTAAAGAGCCACAAAAATGTTTCTTCCAAATAAAGTTTTTTGATAAAAGCCACAGGTTGGCGTCACCTGGCCTATGGTATCAATTAAATAATACTTTTAAGTGAGCAACGCACCTGCAGCTCCACTGGTATTCCAGACGTATTCGTGGGCGTCGGTAATCATTTACCAACAGGTGAGGCACTTGCGCGATTGCCCTTTCCCATAAAGAAAAATTGTTAACAAACTTTCATAGAGAAATTCATTTGACGGGGAAGAAAAGTATATTATAAAAGAAAGTAACGCTCTGAAATTTCAAAAAATCATAAATAGACATTATAACACTAATTCTGTTACCTGCCCACCCCTCACTTAAAATATACGAGAGAAGTTTATTCATCCGCGCAGATTCTAATACAACCCCTCCCCCCCCTCCCCCTCTCCTCTCCCCACACCATTAATGGGAGTAAACGAGCCACGGGGGCTTCTTCCTAAATAATTACCCCGCGCAGTTCGAGTAATAAATATTACTTATAAGGATACTGCCGTTCATATAACACTTTGAAAGCTTTAATGTCTTTGTTGTATTTGATTGCGCCTGTTATGGCACGTAGCTGGAATATTAGCTGTAATGGAGAAAGCGAATTCATTCATTTTCCTTCTGCTGGCGTAACAAAAAGGGTCGACCTTTTCCTCAGCCACATTAGCGAGTACGTAACTTCTTGCCACTTAACTTTTATATGGCTCTCGCTGGTCCACTTTAAACATTTTGACTAAAGGCAGCTGTTGAACGAAGGCCTCCTCTCAATACTTGAGAATATTTAGGAGCCGGGAAGGGTCCGCTACGTCAACGCGAGATGGCGGATGTCACGTGTCTTCGAAGTAATTTTTTTTAGGAGTTTCTTCTTCGGGTACCATGAGAGTTAAATTTCAAGGTCGAATTTGAGCGCAACGTTTTTGTGCAACGTTTAGTATTAGCTGTGATCATATATTAATTTGTTTACATCCATCCGAATTTTGGCGAATAACTTGTGCGAGGGTATTGGCACCCGCTAATCAACCGGATTACTCAGCGTGGTTAGTATGGGCAAGTCTTCCAAGAAATTGATGCTGGCTTTAGCTGGTACTTTCTTGGAGAGGACTGTGTACAGCAGGAGACTAAATTAAGCTGATATAGTAGTAGAAGAACCATTGCCAGTATTCGAGAGAAATGGTTGGCGACCAACCATTCCCGAACAACTCCCCAATACCATAGGTTGTCAACTGCGCAGAGCTCCAATTGTAGGCGTGTAAGTTATGGGATAAGTTCGGTGGAACGGTCAGATGCAGTATCATAGACACGGGCCTGGATACAACACAACCAGATCAGAAGCCGATTCGAACCGCTAAACACGTGGTCATCATATATATTAAAGTGCACCCTGCATCTTTCCGTATATCGAAGAATCTATTTCAAAATGAAAATCATAAACTACTTTCTCCGGTCCATTGGTTTCATAGGTAGATGTAAAATTGGTACTTAGAAACTGTCTGATCTCAAGTTGTCGCTGTGCTTGGAATCGTTCAGTAACACATCAAACAATTGAAATCCAAAATCTGCATTTCCATTTCCAAATCATCCTGTATAACTTTTGAATGTAGAATGCTTACGTATCTTGTTTGTGTTGTATATATATATATGTTTGTGTGTACAATTCGTCGGCGCATCGCATTATACGAGTTAATGGTGGCGGCTGTTATCGGTCGAGTGCAGCCATGCCATTGCATAGCAGCGCCTCTAACCACGCACTCGGCTAATTTTTTTTTTTTTTTTTTTTTTTTTTTTTTTTTTTTTTTTTTTTTTTTTTTTTTTTTTTTTTTTTTTTTTTTTTTTTTTTTTTTTTTTTTTTTTTTTTTTTTTTTTTTTTTTTTTTTTTTTTTTTTTTTTTTTTTTTTTTTTTTTTTTTTTTTTTTTTTTTTTTTTTTTTTTTTTTTTTTTTTTTTTTTTTTTTTTTTTTTTTTTTTTTTTTTTTTTTTTTTTTTTTTTTTTTTTTTTTTTTTTTTTTTTTTTTTTTTTTTTTTTTTTTTTTTTTTTTTTTTTTTTTTTTTTTTTTTTTTTTTTTTTTTTTTTTTTTTTTTTTTTTTTTTTTTTTTTTTTTTTTTTTTTTTTTTTTTTTTTTTTTTTTTTTTTTTTTTTTTTTTTTTTTTTTTTTTTTTTTTTTTTTTTTTTTTTTTTTTTTTTTTTTTTTTTTTTTTTTTTTTTTTTTTTTTTTTTTTTTTTTTTTTTTTTTTTTTTTTTTTTTTTTTTTTTTTTTTTTTTTTTTTTTTTTTTTTTTTTTTTTTTTTTTTTTTTTTTTTTTTTTTTTTTTTTTTTTTTTTTTTTTTTTTTTTTTTTTTTTTTTTTTTTTTTTTTTTTTTTTTTTTTTTTTTTTTTTTTTTTTTTTTTTTTTTTTTTTTTTTTTTTTTTTTTTTTTTTTTTTTTTTTTTTTTTTTTTTTTTTTTTTTTTTTTTTTTTTTTTTTTTTTTTTTTTTTTTTTTTTTTTTTTTTTTTTTTTTTTTTTTTTTTTTTTTTTTTTTTTTTTTTTTTTTTTTTTTTTTTTTTTTTTTTTTTTTTTTTTTTTTTTTTTTTTTTTTTTTTTTTTTTTTTTTTTTTTTTTTTTTTTTTTTTTTTTTTTTTTTTTTTTTTTTTTTTTTTTTTTTTTTTTTTTTTTTTTTTTTTTTTTTTTTTTTTTTTTTTTTTTTTTTTTTTTTTTTTTTTTTTTTTTTTTTTTTTTTTTTTTTTTTTTTTTTTTTTTTTTTTTTTTTTTTTTTTTTTTTTTTTTTTTTTTTTTTTTTTTTTTTTTTTTTTTTTTTTTTTTTTTTTTTTTTTTTTTTTTTTTTTTTTTTTTTTTTTTTTTTTTTTTTTTTTTTTTTTTTTTTTTTTTTTTTTTTTTTTTTTTTTTTTTTTTTTTTTTTTTTTTTTTTTTTTTTTTTTTTTTTTTTTTTTTTTTTTTTTTTTTTTTTTTTTTTTTTTTTTTTTTTTTTTTTTTTTTTTTTTTTTTTTTTTTTTTTTTTTTTTTTTTTTTTTTTTTTTTTTTTTTTTTTTTTTTTTTTTTTTTTTTTTTTTTTTTTTTTTTTTTTTTTTTTTTTTTTTTTTTTTTTTTTTTTTTTTTTTTTTTTTTTTTTTTTTTTTTTTTTTTTTTTTTTTTTTTTTTTTTTTTTTTTTTTTTTTTTTTTTTTTTTTTTTTTTTTTTTTTTTTTTTTTTTTTTTTTTTTTTTTTTTTTTTTTTTTTTTTTTTTTTTTTTTTTTTTTAAAATGCTGTTTTAACATTTGTTGAGAATCAATGCTATACGATAAACAAAACCACTGTTTGATGAATTTCATATTTTTCGCATGCAGGTAGTGTGACTAGGCATAAAAGTAGTTCAGAATTTTAGTTTCGTATTAGTAGTTAGTAAATAACTTTTCGACTTCACAACCGTCTTAAAATAGAATGAATTTCTTTGGTTACTTGTAATACTTGTAAAAACACTGTACCAGTGCATTAAGCCTCATAATAAATATGAATAAATCGTCAAACACGTGCCATTCTCGATAATGCTTCGAATGGAAGTCGGACCATCTCGGCATTCGTTGCCGTTCTAAGTACACCACGCGGTAATTTATTTCGGAGAGCGTACGATATTTGTAACGAACGAAATTGCCTAGGCCCCCGTGTAAACAACACGGAACACTTGACGGAATTGTACAACAAATTTCCATTGTTCCAAAATGTTTCAAACAATTATTTTAATAAAATGACGTAAAGAACTCTATGAGTTTTAATCTAACGTTCCATAAACTTTATCATGTTATGACTCATAAAAATTTTTTTGGAACATATCTTATGTTACATAAATTACTTTATCATGACTATTATTATTACCAATATCAGCTTGTTCACCCGACTTAAGACCACGGTTATTACTACCAAGTTCATTCAATACACGTAGTTCTAATCGTCTTTACATTCACGCATCCAACGTGATATCTCAGACAGACGAAGCGGCCAGTCTCTGAGATTCCACCGGAATATGGTTTATGGTATGTTTATGATTAACTATAAAAAGTAATATAGGAGCCTGTAAATGACCACTGCTAGACAAATGCCTCCTCAAAAATCTGTGAGGGTTTCCCCCCGCCACGCTGCTCCAGTGCAGGTTCATTCAATCGGGCGGGTTTCACATATCCTCGAAATAATATTTTTATTATTCCTCAGACTTGAAGATTTTCTTAAGTTGTTTTTCTTCTCCGCCGAGCACGTGGTAAATACATAATTTTAAATTGCTATTAACAACTTTTAGTTGTGCCTGCCACCGGGGATTGAAACCAGGTCACTAGCTTTCTACGAGACTAAAGTGAGCGCCCACTAGGCTACCAGTTTATATTAACTATAACTGTCGGATCTTCTCTCGACACCTTTTGGGCGTCAGGGGAACTGTACCGGGGCTTTGCCCCTTTCAGTGGTTTCTACCGCTTCACGTAGAAATACGCAAGTAAAGGTCATTGGGTTGCTGTGAGCATGGGTTCTGACTCAGGAACAGACGAGCACAGTGGTTTTCATTGATTAACTATAAGTTTATATTTATTTGTTTTTAAATCTTACCTACTGGTACATTAAGCCTTAGTACAACATTGCTGGTACTTGCATTTTGTGACAGATAAAACATATTATGTAATGATTTGCCAATAGTTAATAAATATTTACGTTCAATTATGAATCAATATCGTGATAAAAGTTAATTAATTATCATTCACCGCAGTTCGAAATAGGTAATTCCGAATTGCGGTCGGTCGTACGCATCGAACACAAACAGACAGCGTAACAATTAAATTAACGTCGCAAATATTAAATGTGTCGCGATTATTAGCGACTAAATCGATGTTTGCGGAAACATTGATTGTGTTTTATCGGCTTTTGTTAATGCTCAACGAACGGCATTCGATCGATGTTGGTATGTGAACATATTTATTTATTTATTTAGTTAGATAGGTACAATTAACATTGCACAGATCAGCTTATACAAATGATATCATTATGATGTTACATTGACCCTTAGGACCTATTACAAATTGTGCACGATATTCACTTTACAAAAATATACAAATAATATTTCAAAGCAAATTGCATAGTCGTAGCAGCCTATGGCAGGGATCGGCAATGTTTTGAGTTGGATGAGTTAAAAATTACAATTTACAAAATTTAAAGAGCCGCAAAAATGTTTCTTCCAAATAAAGTTTTTTGATAAAAGCCACAGGTTGGCGTCACCTGGCCCATGGTATCAATTAAACAATACTTTTAAGTGAGCAACGCACCTGCAGCTCCACTGGTATTCCAGACGTATTCGTGGGCGTCGGTAATCATTTACCAACAGGTGAGGCACTTGCGCGATTGCCCTTTCCCATAAAGATAAATTGTTAACAAACTTTCATAGAGAAATTCATTTGACGGGGAAGAAAAGTATATTATCAAAGAAAGTAACGCTCTGAAATTTCAAAAAATCATAAATAGACATTATAACACTAATTCTGTTACCTGCCCACCCCTCACTTAAAATATACGAGAGAAGTTTATTCATCCCCGCAGATTCTAATACAACCCCCCCTCCCCCTCCCCCTCTCCTCTCCCCCACACCATTAATGGGAGTAAACGAGCCACGGGGGCTTCTTCCTAAATAATTACCCCGCGCAGTTCGAGTAATAAATATTACTTATAAGGATACTGCCGTTCATATAACACTTTGAAAGCTTTAATGTCTTTGTTGTATTTGATTGCGCCTGTTATGGCACGTAGCTGGAATATTAGCTGTAATGGAGAAAGCGAATTCATTCATTTTCCTTCTGCTGGCGTAACAAAAGGGTCGACCTTTTCCTCAGCCACATTAGCGAGTACGTAACTTCTTGCCACTTAACTTTTATACGGCTCTCGCTGGTCCACTTTAAACATTTTGACTAAAGGCAGCTGTTGAACGAAGGCCTCCTCTCAATACTTGAGAATATTTAGGAGTCGGGAAGGGTCCGCTACGTCAACGCGAGATGGCGGATGTCACGTGTCTTCGAAGTAATTTTTTTTAGGAGTTTCTTCTTCGGGTACGATGAGAGTTAAATTTCAAGGTCGAATTTGAGCGCAACGTTTTTGTGCAACGTTTAGTATTAGCTGTGATCATATATTAATTTGTTTACATCCATCCGAATTTTGGCGAATAACTTGTGCGAGGGTATTGGCACTCCGCTAATCAACCGGATTACTCAGCGTGGTTAGTATGGGCAAGTCTTCCAAGAAATTGATGCTGGCTTTAGCTGGTACTTTCTTGGAGAGGACTGTGTTCAGCAGGAGACTAAATTAAGCTGATATAGTAGTAGAAGAACCATTGCCAGTATTCGAGAGAAATGGTTGGCGACCAACCATTCCCGAACAACTCCCCAATACTATAGGTTGTCAACTGCGCAGAGCTCCAATTGTAGGCGTGTAAGTTATGGGATAAGTTCGGTGGAACGGTCAGATGCAGTATCATAGACACGGGCCTGGATACAACACAACCAGATCAGAAGCCGATTCGAACCGCTAAACACGTGGTCATCATATATATTAAAGTGCACCCTGCATCTTTCCGTATATCGAAGAATCTATTTCAAAATGAAAAATCATAAACTACTTTCTCCGGTCCATTGGTTTCATAGGTAGATGTAAAATTAGTACTTAGTAACTTGCACGGCCAGGGAAGAGAAATTCCACAACGAAACCTGTGCCAGCGTGCTTAGGAATAATTCTCCGGCGCATGTGCAGCTTGTTAAGTAGTTTAACGCAGTAGACATTGCTGCAAGCCCCCTTACTGATGCTGCTTCGTACCGAGCGTCGGCGTTGTATGCAAATTGTTATTATATTCGAAGATTGTTGAACAATGTTTCGATTTAACTTAAAACTGTCTAATAATTTCACAATATTTGTTATCCAACGATTTTCTAATAACAAAAAAGTCAGAATCGGTCCATCCCTGTCAATCCCTTACTTTCCAGGGGTGTCGCGAGAGGCGACTAAGGGAAAATCCTTATGGCTCTTCTACACAATGACCCCTCAGTGGATCATCAGATGGCCGGCGAGATGTCACCGCCATGGTTGCAATGCGTCTACAAGATGCCGACGTTCAGTTCTTTTATCTCATTATCATACATTTCATTTTACTTCTACCGACGTAATATTGACAGAAGTTTTTTTTTAACTATGCTTGGATTTGTTAACTATTTGCTACAATAAATACATATTATTATTATTTCATTTACATTAATTTCATTTATTTTTTTATTAATTTCATGCAGAGTCGTGCTACCATCATAGGGCTGGGCTGGCACTCCTTTGAAGTGAGACCGAAAAACTGACAACGCGGCCATCCAGTTTCCAGACGTACGTACATTCGCCCATCTTAGTGGGCCATCCGTAGTGATCTCCGGGTGCAATCCCCCCGACAATACAACGTATCCGTGACCTTCCTCTTGTTGTTGGCAGTAGCCACTCACCACCAGGTGGACTTTTGAATGACATGTCGAATAAACTAAGTCGTGACAATTGGAAAGCCGCGATCTTTGTCTACCACCTAGTGAATGAATGAATGAATGAATTAATTAATTAATGAAATATACTTTATTATACACACACAGATTTAACATACAAAGATTATTTTTAAGGAAACAAAAAACAAAAAGTACAATAGGCGGCCATATCGCTAAGAAGCGATTTCTTCCAGCCAACCCAGAAAGAAAAAGGAAATATGATAAGTATCGGGTTCGGGTGTACACATAATATAAAGTAAAGTGAACATATAATACATACACATAATATGCAAATAAAATAAATACAAAAAATATACATAATATGAATATATGAAATACATATACACGTACATACTATTACAGAGATACAAGTCAAAGACATTAAGGAAAAGGAAACAAAGATTAAGGAGGCATAAAGTGGTGATAAGTGTAAGAGTTTACGAAGAAATGATTAAACATAACCATGTTTAAAGCAGTCTGGCTGATGGACTCCTTCTCTGCCTAAGAGCCTTTACCATCCTCTTACCTATTACTGCCACCAATCTGCAATGCAACTACTGTTGTGGTCCGATTCGAAATGCGATTCGAAAGCGTGAAAGGATTGTACACACTGTCTGACCTGTTATTATTTGTATCGTTGGCTTGCTTTGTATGTTACTTATTATACATGACGAGTATATGACCAAGGTTTATGGTTACTTCTCTGCTCCTATGGGTCATAGAGTGATATTACACAGCCTATAACCTTCCTCAATAAACGGGCTGTCTAACGCAGAGAGATTTTTTCTTATTCAAACATCCAAACTCTTCAGTTTTATAATGTTAAGTACAGATATTCGCGGTGTTTGCAATAAATGCATTTCTTTCTACCTATGCGATATTATGTAAATTATTTATTAATATAACAGACACAAAGCATCTTGACACGCAAACAATTGTACGCGGTAGAGCCAAGTGGCAGCGTTTTTCTGCTAAGCACCCAACACGTCACAGTTACTGCACTAAACGCAAGTTTTGCCCTTTAGACGCATTAAAGTGGCCCTTTAAATACAAAGTGCAGTCCCGGACACCGCGCACTGAAATTAAGTCCATACTAACGAGGAGACACGTCCTCGAAAAGAACAAAGCTAATACCGGCCCTCTCGTTCTGGGATCAATCAGTGCGACCCTGGAGCGGTTGATTTTGAAATAATTACGGCCCCGGTCTCCTGCGAGGCGTCCCTGTTGTCGTTATTTACGGATTACCCTTTTGCGTTTTTGCATGTGTGATTGTACGTACAAACATAACCTGTAATGTGTTAACACTACGGAATTATAAGGCAGTGGAAACAACGAAGGTTCTACTTATATTTTTATACGCAACATACCGAAATTATTTATATCTGCTTAAAAAAAAGTAAAGTAACAGCCTATAAGTGCAAGTCTTATTTGACCACTTCCTTACATGTGACAAGTTGTCTTTTTATCAATAATAAGTTAGTAGTATAATACTCTGTCATATATACACTATATAATATACACTTTACTCTGTCATATATATTTTTTTTACAGAGGTGTTTTAATAATTTTAATACAAAACACTTGAACTTTTTACGTACACTTTGATTTTAATTTGCACACATGAGAGGTTTCATCTGTAATTTTCGTGCTGTGATTAAATAATATCCTGGATTATTTATATATTAGCGGCATTCTCTTTAAGAGAATTATTAACATTAATTAACAATTAATTATTATAGAATAATTCTTATTACAAACTTATAAATAATAATTAATTTTGTAATCTGTATTTTGTAATTTTGTATCTGTAATTTTGTTGTCTTATTTATAAGAATTAATTTTGTTACACTTGTTTTGTCATAAAAAGTTCATTAAATAGTGTAATTGATAGGCACGGTAGTCAAACGGATGCCTTTCACCCAAGATTAAGTGCTTTGTGTAGAGTAATAAAAAACTAGAGCTATCATTGTTTTCTTTAGAAAAATATACAGATTTATAATTAATCGTGTAAGGAAAAGTTTTCTTAATTTTAAGTGTTATAATTGTAAACATAAAGGATAGCTGTTATTTTATAACTTCCTTTATTGATCTAATGGCCTATCAAATAACCCAATAGCTCTCAACACTGACGTTACGTGTCCTTTTTATACTTTATCATGACCAACGAAATGGATAACAAGATTTTTTTTTTTTCAGATGTTTTAAGTTATTTTTGACAAAGCATTCCACTGAAAATGGAAATATATGTAGGTCTCATCATTAATAACTAAAATTGATAGTCAGAAATATAGAAAAATACCTATGATTATTACATGCAAAACACTTTTCAACATGTTATACCATCTTTATCTCCAAATTAGCGTTTCGCTACCTTAAAGCGAAATCCATAACTACCTTAAATAAAACAGTCCCACGGCATGGCGATGGACAACCGTATCGAGCCACAGGTCTCAGTCAGCGTACGTACATCCGCTCACTTCAGCGTTCGGGCTTGTTCGAACAGTTGCCGACGACAAGGGGCTGGGTTTCTCAAAGCATTTGCATAATCCGACCGTCGGCCCGCGGCGCCTCGCGGTCTGACATCCCCTGTAATCTCAACGCCCCGGGACTCGCGACGTTTTATTGACTTCTAGACGTCTGAGTGTCGACGCTGACATAGAAACGAACGTTGATTTGAATACCTATTTTTTTTTTTTCAATCTTCCGATTTTAATCACGTGACAAAATATTTCCTTTCGCTTGCCGAGCGAAATTTCCCCCGAGTGGGGATTATACGAGGCATGTTTCGCCTGGAGGTGGCGGCTTATGAATTCGCTACTACGAGGATGACGAGAAAGGTGACTGACGTATGAAATAAATAATCAACGGGTTGGATTATCATTATCATGTCTCTGGAACGTCGTATAATACGCATCATCATGTTAGAAGGATTTGTTATAATCACCACTTACATATCGATTCTCTATCTCGATATCGTTACTTACGTGGTTAGCTTAACTGACTGCTGATCTATAGAACCAGGGTTTGAATCACCCATAAAGCCTTTATTTGTTGAACGCATATAACATTGGTTTTTCGAGAGTGCCTATATGTTGGGTTCCGTGTCTCTGACACTACATCGTCCATTCCTTATCACGTCGCATCAGAGTTATATCCGACATGGGAAGGTGAAGATTAGTCTGCCCGAGTTCGGTGGGAAATCGGAACTTCTCTCCGTGGTCGAAATTGGCCAGAATCATCAACCTGGAGATTTATGTAGAAAAACCCAATATTTTTTAAGTAACACATACAATGAATCTAAATGAAATTGGTACCTGAGACTCATGGCTCAATATGCTCAAGCATGCTGACCACAAAGCTACACGATAATTTTTGACATTGTAATGAAGTTAATATAAGTTTGTTAATGATCTTGTACTATAGCATTAGCATAGCCGCTAAGTTTCTGTGTAGATTTTAGACGTTCATAAGAGCTTTAAACAAGCCTTAATTGAATAATATATTTTGGACTTTGACTTCGAGATTGTATATCTATTTCACGTATTTGGTTCCAAAGACACTGCATAATTCCCAAAAAATAAAAAATAAACTATTCATAATATGGCTGGATATAATGTGGATAACACTATGCACCCAATAAGACCAAAAAAAAAAAACATGTACTAAGCTCACCACTGTGAAATGAAGTGTTAGCTCTCATAAAATTAAAATACACATATATAGGTCACTGTCTGCTCTATGAAGACCAAAAAGAATAGAGCATAGGGATGAACGAGCAACGCACTCCAGAAGCCTCGTCTAGTGAAAAAAAAAGATGAAATTATGCGCATTAATTAATTCTCGCATGCGTGTAGACATTTTTGTGGATATGGAGACCATTTGCTGCATTCTTTTGAGCATATTCCACTAGCATAGATGAGACTGGGTAGGCTACTATCTTCTCACTACTATCTACATCTTACTATCTATTACACAAAGTGTATTAGCAAGTGGAGCCAGTGGGTCATCAACATCACCATCATCACCAGCTAACACTACACTGCAGATCTGTTCTCAATTCAAATCGTTAACAGTGAAAGTAAAAAAAAAGTAAAAGTAGCAGTCCGTAAGTGCACACTGCTGGGCAAAGACCTCCTTCTCAAATATCTGAGAGGGTGTAAGAGCCGGGAATGGCCCGCCACGCTGCCACTGCCACGCTAAAAAATTTACAAATCTTGGACGACCGGACAATAAAATAATACTCCCGTCTGTGTAGTACATAAGAAAACGCTTTTTGTACTGGACGATATGAGTATGTGAAATAATTTTAAAATAGGTTTTTTTTTAATTTGCAGTTCATTTTGGCTCGAGAATTCCTAACGCGACTTATTCCGGGCGACGTTATCACGGTGAGGGACTCACCGCAGAGCACACGTAAGCCTCATTAGCACATCTCCTAATGAACCCCCTCTTACTCCCCGCTCCCCGCCCCCCATCAACGTGCGTTTTTCGTCGCCGCCGACGATGCCGGACAACTCTTTTAGATATGTTAAAATAGTTAACTCTAGTCCTTTTAAAACTGTATAACATACTTAGGTTCAAAACTAATTTCTCGGATTCTAATGCAGGCAGTTTGTTATTCATATGTTTCTTAAGAATTCAGAAGTGCAAGTTTTATACCCATTATTATCGCAAATGTTTATCGTTCAATCATGCAGAGCAGTACAGTAGCAGCCGCCTGTAAGTGCCTGTAAGATGAGTCGAGGTAGGCCAGTGGTTAGAGCGCGAGCTTTAATTTAGTTAGTTTTAGTGGTGCTACTATAGGCAATTTCAAGTGCTGAATCCACCACGTGCTCAGCGGCGAAGGAAAACATCGTGAGGAAACCTGCAGATCGGTGAGATTACCAAAAAATATTATTTCGACGACATGTGAAGTCCGCCAACCCGCACTGGAGCAGCGTGGCGGACCATAACCGGCTCCAAAACCCTCTCAGATGTTAGAGAAGAGAAGGAGGCCTTTGCCCAGCAGTGGGCATTTACGATACAGGCTGCTACTTTAATTTAGTTATGCAATAATATTAACTGCTATGTTTTTGTAACTCGAAATATTCATTTCAGTATTGTACGTAAAATTTGTATGAACACAAAAATAGTAGAAGTACTTTGTAAACTTCATATACTTTGTAAGTAAACATAAGCTATATGATATAAAAATTATATATAAGCTCTTACTACTGAAATCGGTCCAGTTATTCTTACGTGATGTCTAACAGACACATAAACAGGCAAACAGACAATCGGATAAGATTAGAAAATTTTGTTTGTACTAAACAAGATTGTCCTAAAAGCTCTTTTTATACATCACTTTTTTTTAGAAGAATTTTGTCTATATTCCGCCTATGAATGTTCCGTGACCTAAAAAAAAACATTCTTTACGTATGAACGTGAGTTTTCTGTTTCTTCCCTAATGGCTACTTGTCTACCTATCTCATTACCTTACGCTGATCCATCTGCTTAGGCTGCCCGCGCACTTGTCCTAATGAGTTGCCGCTATGTGGGTCGCCGCGCGTACCCCCGACGTCATTAGAGGCCTTCGACGGTTACCCGCGTCACGTGACGGACAGAATGTAGGTTCGCGCTCGTTTTAGTTCGCAACTCTCCTCGTTAGCCGGTATTCTGTGCTTTTCGTACGAAATGTTTGCGGGCCGCTGTATTCCGACTACGAAATAAAACAATTAAGAACGTTTAATTTTAAGCAGACGCACCTTGACTGTATTACCCAGACCTATGTACACCCAAAAGACTGGGGCGTCACGTCAAGTCAAGATTGGCTACATCTTAAAGTGAGCTTCCATAAAAACTTTTCACAAACCTCCGTTGAAGATTGGTTAATTTTATCATCTGTCAATTGTAATGTTGCACACTCCTCCATAAGTCGAGCTTAATTGTGAACGTGGTCTCTTTTTCATAGGGCTTAGTGATAGATTAGTTCAAACCCGCTTAAAGGAACATATAGCTGATGTAAAACGTCAAAGTCTGGAGCCAGTGAGCATATTCTAGATCGCTCCAGCCGTTACATCAAATTTGGCAGACCACAAATCTTGGCAAAAGAACACCAATACCTGCTAAGGATAATTCGCGGTGCTATTAAAACTAAGAAAAAAACATCTCGATTTCGGACATGTCCAAAAATGTTATGATGACTGCTGGCCTGCACGGATTTGCGTTCCGCTTGTGTGCGCACTTTAATTTTGTGGATCAAAATATTCTTGAAGCATCCGTTTCAATTGCCTTTGGGACCAATTGGAACCTTGACTTTGGGACCACTTGGGACCTTGCTTTTGGGATGATGCCTTTTTATTTTACGATACTGTATTCATTACAATTAGTGCAAAACAAGCAAAAAAAAACCGAGTCTCTTTCGCCTATTTGTTCTCCGTCCGAGGAGCATTACGAAACGGTAGTAAAGATTATTAAAAAAAAGTAACTACGTCGAAGATTAAAAAACAAAAACATACATTCATTAATTTGATATAACGAAGAAAAAGTTGCCGTTTTTATATTATGAACTGTCGTCTGTCGTTTTTTTAATCACGTAAAAATTTAATCAAAGAGCGACCGAGCTGATTAATTAAATCCCGTCTCCTCTCTCCACAAACACGTCAGATACACAATCGTATTAATATCAGCAATCGTAATTAGATTTTCATCGGCTGCATCGCAACGGCCCAGTTAATGCGACAGAGTCGCAATTACATAGTTAACACAACCCGGCTGCAACCTTGTCTCTTTCGTCGGTTAGCGAGCGTTTACTCCGCTCGGACGAATATCATCATTCTAGATTTTATTGCGACACAGTACCATACGCTTCGAGCGGTCCAGAGATTTTACAACCTTGTTAAGTGTAATTGGATGAGTATATTGCCGCGGACGCGACGGAGTTCTATTTGCTTTCAGAGTTACAGAGCGATGGAATTATGCCGTAATGAAAACTGCACTTCGTCACTCCCCTCGCCAGCTTCGTTACGCCGAATGTTGAATAGGTAGCAGGCATGCTCGTTAAAAAGCCAAGTCTGGTCTTTTGTGACCACAATACCGGACGAAGGCGTATGAGTACATATGTAAATTAATAAAGCTTCTTTTCTCTTATTTTAAGAAGTTAGCTTCAGGACTCCGAAAAATTTGCCTTTAAGACAACGATTCTCAGTGTCATTGGATTTTTTAATCATTACAATGTTTAAGTCCGAAATCAGTTATACTGTAGACAGAATTTTATATGCCCAAGAGCCATTTTGACATGACAACCAACAATTGACATGGTGAGGCATGGAGGGAGTCATATAGACTCCCTCCATGCTTCACCTATTCCCCACCGTCTAATTCATCATCATCAATTGTTTCAAAGTTGAACGTGAAGACATAATAAAAACACATTGGTTTAATATTTGAGATCAAGATTCTTTAACATGGATGGAAGTTGATGTCTGAAACATATTTATTCATTTATATTTATAAGGACTACAGTGAGCGGTGTGCCGGCTTTATCCCGCAGTGTTTTACAACGAAATCCGACAGGGTAGCTTTTTGATCACACACGTAAAGCCGTGTAAGCCTAGTGACCACGCTCGCTTTAGTTTCACAGAGCGCGATTGACCTGGGTTCGATCCCCGATGCCGGCACCATTAAAATTATTATTAGCGATTTTAAATGCTGTGTTCCACACATGCTCGCTGATGCTAAATGTTTGAGAAATATTATTTCGAGGACATGTGAAGACCGGAGCAGCATGGCGGACTCCTCGCGGCTCTAAAACCCTTTCAGTTATTTGAGAAGGAGGCTTTTGCCCAGTAGTGGGCATTTTCAGGCTACTACTTTACACGCGTAAAAACATAAACGCTCGCGTGAACGTTCATCTAGTCCGGTACTAAGGCTGTTCGAAAAACGAACAGTATATCACCAACGTAACAGGTTCTCGAAAATGAATTAACATTTCTAAATACACGGTTTGTGCTTCTTTATACTTGCTTATAAGGCTGTAAGTACTGTCTGCAGGACTTTCGATGGACCATCAGAAGTTAGCACGCCATGCATGAAAGACTTGGGTCGGTGCGCACAATGCCGGTACCGTCTCACTAGAGGTCCTGACCCTCAGAATTAGTATGAGGGATTTGGGTTCAGCATATTCGGATGATGATCAGTTGATCATCAGGATCCAGTCCGGTCCAGTTAGCGTGGCGTAGTCTCGACAAATTGGTTCTAACTCATATTTGTTTATTAACTTTTCACGCCACGATTCTTTATCTTCGTCTGATCATATATTTATCTCATATACTCCAATATATCCTCGATAACATAGTCGTCAATTTATAGTAACCGGCGAAGGATTTCGTTAAATTAAAATTTTCATAACGTTGACATTTTTCACGAAATAAAATATTTATCACTTAATGGAAAATCAACAACGATTGTGTGTCTACCGTAATGGCTCTTGGCCACATTTTCAGATATGGAAATTTATTTATGCACGAGCTTTTTATTAGTTTTTCTGATGGTAAATGTTTTTCCTGTATATTTAAAATCTGGTTTTTAAAAAAAAATTGTTGTCAGCGGTACGTTAGTACTATTTTTCTTTTACACACACATCCAGTTCTAAATTATGATTGGTTCGCCACCAAGGTGGTTTAAAGCCATCTAACTTACTTAGATAAATAGTCATATATATAAAATGAATCTCCGCTCTCCTTCTCAAATATCCGAGTTTTTCTTCACCGCTGAGCATATGGGAAATTCAGAGCTTTTCTCTTAAAAGCAATATTTGTTCTCTTCACTTAGTTATGTTTGTTATTTTCATTATTTTTGTTTAACGGGGTCTGTTTAACTGTTTGTGTCTGTTTAACTGTTTGTGTCTGTTTAACTGTTTGTGTCTGTTTAACTGTTTGTGTCTGTTTAACTGTTTGTGTCTGTTTAACTGTTTGTGTCTGTTTAACTGTTTGTGTCTGTTTAACTGTTTGTGTCTGTTTAACTGTTTGTGTCTGTTTAACTGTTTGTGTCTGTTTAACTGTTTGTGTCTGTTTAACTGTTTGTGTCTGTTTAACTGTTTGTGTCTGTTTAACTGTTTGTGTCTGTTTAACTGTTTGTGTCTGTTTAACTGTTTGTGTCTGTTTAACTGTTTGTGTCTGTTTAACTGTTTGTGTCTGTTTAACTGTTTGTGTCTGTTTAACTGTTTGTGTCTGTTTAACTGTTTGTGTCTGTTTAACTGTTTGTGTCTGTTTAACTGTTTGTGTCTGTTTAACTGTTTGTGTCTGTTTAACTGTTTGTGTCTGTTTAACTGTTTGTGTCTGTTTAACTGTTTGTGTCTGTTTAACTGTTTGTGTCTGTTTAACTGTTTGTGTCTGTTTAACTGTTTGTGTCTGTTTAACTGTTTGTGTCTGTTTAACTGTTTGTGTCTGTTTAACTGTTTGTGTCTGTTTAACTGTTTGTGTCTGTTTAACTGTTTGTGTCTGTTTAACTGTTTGTGTCTGTTTAACTGTTTGTGTCTGTTTAACTGTTTGTGTCTGTTTAACTGTTTGTGTCTGTTTAACTGTTTGTGTCTGTTTAACTGTTTGTGTCTGTTTAACTGTTTGTGTCTGTTTAACTGTTTGTGTCTGTTTAACTGTTTGTGTCTGTTTAACTGTTTGTGTCTGTTTAACTGTTTGTGTCTGTTTAACTGTTTGTGTCTGTTTAACTGTTTGTGTCTGTTTAACTGTTTGTGTCTGTTTAACTGTTTGTGTCTGTTTAACTGTTTGTGTCTGTTTAACTGTTTGTGTCTGTTTAACTGTTTGTGTCTGTTTAACTGTTTGTGTCTGTTTAACTGTTTGTGTCTGTTTAACTGTTTGTGTCTGTTTAACTGTTTGTGTCTGTTTAACTGTTTGTGTCTGTTTAACTGTTTGTGTCTGTTTAACTGTTTGTGTCTGTTTAACTGTTTGTGTCTGTTTAACTGTTTGTGTCTGTTTAACTGTTTGTGTCTGTTTAACTGTTTGTGTCTGTTTAACTGTTTGTGTCTGTTTAACTGTTTGTGTCTGTTTAACTGTTTGTGTCTGTTTAACTGTTTGTGTCTGTTTAACTGTTTGTGTCTGTTTAACTGTTTGTGTCTGTTTAACTGTTCCCGAGATTTAATATTCAACAAGGGCAGCGGCAGATCATCAGCGCTGTAGCTACACTGCTGCAGCATCATGCTGAGTCGGATGCCCTTTCGTTGTTATAATCCTACGTATTGTATTATCCGTTATTTCTTTGTTGTGTTGTAGCATCGAATAAACATTGTTTCTTTCTTTCTTTCAAACTGCACCGTGCATAGAACCCAAATCACTCGCGCTCTGTGAAACTAAAGCGAGCACCCAGATCACTATGCTACCACGGCTCAGGCCACTATATCCATTAGATAGTATATATAGTAACGAATAATAATTATAAAATTATAATTATAAAAACTTCTTGTTTAAAAATTAAAATTAAAACATAACCCAATAAAAGTAAAGAGAACGCATTCAATCTATTCGCAAATAACCACAGAACAAGTTAAAAAAAAAACATCTAACTCAGCGAAGCGTAGCGAAAGGCTCATTTACTCATTTCCATTACATTTAGATGTCACTATGAAATATGTTGTGTTTTCACGGAAAAGTTCCGGGACTTCTCCGCGACCCTCCCTCTCGTTCGAACGACAACCTTTTAATTAGCTCTCTGGTCTTTATACAAATACGCAGCCAACGTTCGTTAGGCACATAAAATGCCAAACCGAATCCGCGCCAGCCCCGAAACGGAACTGCCGCCTCGGGCATGTTCGTGGAGATTTTCTCATGCGTGTCCAATATCATCTAACTTTTTAAATTGTATCTGGCTGAAATGTAGCCGCGTAACTTCCTATTTTTTTTTTTTTTGATATTTCTATCTACACTATTTTTTTGATCAACAAAATATACAACATTAACTAGAACGAACTAGACTCTTAAGCAAGAAATTGTTTAAGAGTCTAGTTCGTAATTACCTAGATCATTGACAATATTCGGCTTATCTATTTTTGATTTTTATTATATATTTATTTAATTATATAGTTTTTTTTTTTTTTTTTGATATTTCTATCTACACTATTTTTTTGATCAACAAAATATACAACATTAACTAGAACGAACCACTTAAGAGTCCACTTAAGCAAGAAATTGTTTAAGAGTCTAGTTCGTAATTACCTAGATCATTGACAATATTCGGCTTATCTATTTTTGATTTTTATTATATATTTATTTATGTATCCTTTTATATACTTGAATACGTATTTGTGTATTTTATGTTATAAATATTTATTTAATTATATAGTTTTTTTTTTTTTGATATTTCTATCTACACTATTTTTTGATCAACAAAATATACAACATTAACTAGAACGAACTAGACTCTTAAGCAAGAAATTGTTTAAGAGTCTAGTTCGTAATTACCTAGATCATTGACAATATTCGGCTTATCTATTTTTGATTTTTATTATATATTTATTTATGTATCCTTTTATATACTTGAATACGTATTTGTGTATTTTATGTTATAAATATTTATTTAATTATATAGTTTTTTTTTTTTTTTGATATTTCTATCTACACTATTTTTTGATCAACAAAATATACAACATTAACTAGAACGAACTAGACTCTTAAGCAAGAAATTGTTTAAGAGTCTAGTTCGTAATTACCTAGATCATTGACAATATTCGGCTTATCTATTTTTGATTTTTATTATATATTTATTTATGTATCCTTTTATATACTTGAATACGTATTTGTGTATTTTTTGTTATAAATATTTATTTAATTATATAGTTTTTTTTTTTTTTTTTTTTTTTTCTCAATCCGATATTAAAACGCTGTATTCTGTTTTTACCTCTAGCTACGCTATTATTATGCCCTTTGTTGAGCGAGTCAGTACTTGTAAAACTGTTTCTTCAATACATAAATTTTTTACATAGATTAAGGGAAGGTGAAGACGGGCGATGGACTATTATATGTTTATCATTTAACACAATAGCAAACCTGTTGCTAAATATTCAGGCATGCACTTGTTGAATGCTTAAGGTAAAGCGACATTCCAATTGTAAAACGGCAAGACCAAGCAAGTGCGCCAAACTTCGCTAAACAATTTTGTAATACCTTTAAAGGAGACGCAAGAACAGACCGAACGTTGCAGGATCTTTGGCAATGTCTTTTGTAAGCCTGTACACCTGTAAGTCTCTTGGAAGTCTCGAAAGGTGTTTTATGTAAGTAAACATTTTAGACCGAAACTTTAGTTGTCTATGTGAACGTAAAAATGTGAATATACAAAAGTATGAATTTGTAATTCATACCTAAGCATATATAAATACTATAACATAAAGTGAAGGGCCGGTAGCAGTAGAAGGTCTTTCGAAGCGTATGTATGATTTATATCTTTGGCTTGAATATTTAGACGACATCAGGCTCACTCTTGTCACGTTGTCCCGACCAATCTCTAGTGAAAAGTAGGCTGAAAAGACTAAAATGTGACCACGAAGTCGTGAAAGCCTATTCTGTCTTTGACCGACTTTTCTTCAACTTATTACATCTTTATATCTATGTAGGAGCTTTACTCCTAAATAGTTTTTAGAAATTATACGTTCGAAGGAACTGACGGACGTCATTCCGGTATGCCAAGTCATGGCGGCATAAGATAATCTGCCACCTCATCTCATCCCGGGATCCTCATCATGGACGTCTATTTTTTACTAGGCTGGACTCGTATTCTGCAGGAGCAGTCTATATTGCTGTTTTCCACCTTAACTATCAACAATCTCTACCCTTAATAAACAGTACAATCACTGCCGTGTTCCGGTTTGAAGGGTATAGAAAGCCAGTATAATTACAAGCTGTGTGCCAATCCATCTCAGTCCTCAGGGTTGACAACGCATTTATTTGAATGAAGTTATTTGCATGTGTCCATGGGTTAATGTAGCTACTTACAATTAGAGGGTATATCTGCTATGAAAAAAATTCACAATAATTCCTTGTCACATCATTGCCCGTTAAAATTAAAACGTGTTAGTTTTTAACATAACTTCATCCGAGACATGGTTACCAAAAAACTAAATTATGTCTTGGATGAGAATACAAACGTGGAATGATTTCATCGTGGAATGATATCACTTACGAGTTTCTGTGAAATATTTTTGTGGTATAGCGTATAAGACCGGGGGTCTTAGTGGACTGTTAGTCGTTTGTCATTTTAATGAGTGAGAGAGAGAGACAAATGCTTGACAAATGTAAACGAAGGTCAAAGTTCCGGCTCGAGCCGAGGAGTACCAACACCTCGCAAATTACCGACGTGAAGTAGAGGCACTGAGGAGTTGCAGCTGTACGTGGGCGACGGTAATAACTTATCACCAGATGAGACGCTAGCTCCTTTCCCTCTTTTACCATAAAGAAAAAGGGTTCTCCAATATTTTTAGTCAACTCTAAAAATTACCATAACATTTGAAAAATTTTAATAAAACCAAATCCATTTCATAGCCCTGGATATGTGAACACTTCACAGAAAATCAGTACCTACAATCGCTCGCCAGACAGTCTATACGAAGTACCTTAACAAGCGGTCGGAATGTATAACCCTAGACGTAAACATTTGTCTAGAGCGCGCCTCAGGGCTGTCACAGTGCGAAATTACATCCATTTGTATGCAGATGTCACCGCTGAGGAATTAAGCCCGGCTGGGCTTTGACTCGATGCAAATAACTCGTGGAAATTAACTCATCGATGTGAGCGGGCCCTCCTTCCGAATAGTAATTACGCTATAATATTTCTAAATGAACGGGGAAAGGGTAAACAGAAACTGTTTTACTACGTTTTAATGTAGATAATTATAAAGTCGAAATAAAGAAGTTTAATATAATGTCAGATAGTAGAATAGTAATTAAACCTAACAGTGATTACAGATTTCAGATGTTGTAACGTTAAAATCTAAAGGGTGCTGTGGTAAGTAACATAGATTTTAGCATTAATCATTATTATTTAAACGACATACACTTGTGGTAAGGATTATTGAAATGTCACCTTGTGTGCCGAAACCGCATAACGAGCTTTTGGCGTACAAACGATGGCGAAAAAGCTATTTGAATATGCGGAACCCAAATCCCACTGATTAGCGATATAGAGCAGCATTCTCTAATGCGAGGATTCTGGTACTGCACACACTAAGCCATCTGTCCAGCGTGGTGAATATAATCGTTAATCGTATGAAGACATACTGGCGCTTTCTTGGAGATGCCTATATTCAGCAGTGGACAGAAATAAGCCGATGGAGAAGAAGAAAAGATCTCGAAAGCGTTTCACATAATCTGTTTCTCTCGACCAATCTGCACCTCAGAACAATAGTAAGCAGTCCTGCAGCCTAACGTGCAAACCATTTTGGATTCCATCTACTCTAACATCGGATTGAACATATTGATGAATAAGAAAAATTCCATCAAAAATATTCCTTCATTCTTAAGAAGCGTCTCCGGCGATAATTTTGGTTCATCGAACTCGTTGAAAGAACAAAGCAGAGGATGTGACTTAAGTAATCGTTCAACGTTTTGGTTCATCGAAGTGTCAAACAGCGGACGGAAAACATATATCGCCAGCAATGGTGGGGGGTGGGGGGGAGAGGTACCCATCTTGGTATATGGATATTATACGCAAGCACTTTGGATTGTTAGACTGTCATTGGTCGCAGAAGACGGTATGTTCGATGTTAGAAGAACAAAATATTGTATTTAAAAATATCACAGCAGACGCGGCGTACACAATCTAGGCATAAATTATTGTCTATTGTCTGGATATGACATTACAATTGTTTCAAAGCTATGGCACGTGAAGGGATAATTGGTTTATCGAAATCACACAAAATATCCCCACCAATTCAATCAATACAAAACAAATCAAATTAACGTTTAATAAAATTTGCACGTCAAAATCATAAACAGAACACAAAGCGATAACAACAATCGCAAATAACATGCGTTAATTCAAAATGGCGGAAGGGCGCGTGTGGCATTTGAATTTGACGGTACGCCGTGACAAACGGATCATCTGCGGATGTCAGCGACTCTGTCTCTCTACTCCATACTTAATTATGTCATTGTTTATTAAGGGACGGTATGTGACGGACGTCGGCCCTTTCCGCGCCGACCTCGATGCCCTTTACAACCTTTAGAAGCGGCTGTAAAATCTCGACTCGTTTATACCGAGGACACGTCACGCGAACTTTCAGACATGCAGGTTTACTCACGATGTTTTCTTTGACCGCTGAGCACGTGGTAAATACAGAACTTAAAATTGCTATTAGCAATTTTAGTGGTGCCGGCACCTGGGATCGAAGCCAGGTCACTCGCACTATATCAAACTAAAGTGGTAGCCTAGTGGTCAGGGCGCTCACGCCCTGACCACTAGGCTACCAGGCTGACATCCTCCGCGGCTCCTCGACATAAATCTGGAAAATTTGGGTTTGGCAAATTCTGATGGATATTTCTCGTTTATTCACCACGAGCTGGTGAAGTTGGTATTTGGTATTAGAAAGAGATGGTATAATTCCACTTACACCGCGGCCACCACCACCATTCTATGATTTTTTGCATGCAGTATTCTGCGTAGTAACTTATTTTTAATAATCTATTGTTCATGTACGTCACTCAATGTTGTTGCAATTATTAATAGTAGACCTTAAATATTTATTATTTTAACATTTCAGGACTGAAGAATATTCAGATTAATTTATAAGGTAGCTTAGGGCATAAGAAAAACTTTAGGACTATATAAATAAACCGAAAACAACATTTAAGAACTTTTAACCAAGCTCCTTAAAAAAAACTTAAATAAACATTTTCTTGTCAATGTCAATAATTAAAAATACTCACACATTAGTAACACGCTTAAGTGATTTAGTGGGGACGAACATTACTCTCGTTGTGTGTTCAATTCAGCTTTGTACGTTCGAATATTCAAGAGAGCATTTGTAGGTACTTACCTGTGAACAAAACAGAAGATTTATTATTTAGATGCTTTAATAAACAAACACATTCACCAGAATATATCTAAGATGCGTGGAGGCGGTCTCAGAGATGTTACTGCTTTACATAATCCTAGAAACGGTACGAAAAATTCGTACCTGCTGACAGATGACAATCAACCCAAATATCTATGACCTTACTCATCTCGACCGTAGATTTGTTTAGTTTGTCATTTTAATGAGTGAGAGAGAGAGACAAATGCTTGACAAATGTAAACGAAGGTCAAAGTTCCGGCTCGAGCCGAGGAGTACCAACACCTCGCAAATTACCGACGTGAAGTAGAGGCACTGAGGAGTTGCAGCTGTACGTGGGCGACGGTAATAACTTATCACCAGATGAGACGCTAGCTCCTTTCCCTCTTTTACCATAAAGAAAAAGGGTTCTCCAATATTTTTAGTCAACTCTAAAAATTACCATAACATTTGAAAAATTTTAATAAAACCAAATCCATTTCATAGCCCTGGATATGTGAACACTTCACAGAAAATCAGTACCTACAATCGCTCGCCAGACAGTCTATACGAAGTACCTTAACAAGCGGTCGGAATGTATAACCCTAGACGTAAACATTTGTCTAGAGCGCGCCTCAGGGCTGTCACAGTGCGAAATTACATCCATTTGTATGCAGATGTCACCGCTGAGGAATTAAGCCCGGCTGGGCTTTGACTCGATGCAAATAACTCGTGGAAATTAACTCATCGATGTGAGCGGGCCCTCCTTCCGAATAGTAATTACGCTATAATATTTCTAAATGAACGGGGAAAGGGTAAACAGAAACTGTTTTACTACGTTTTAATGTAGATAATAAAAAAGTCGAAATAAAGAAGTTTAATATAATGTCAGATAGTAGAATAGTAATTAAGCCTAACAGTGATTACAGATTTCAGATGTTGTAACGTTAAAATCTAAAGGGTGCTGTGGTAAGTAACATAGATTTTAGCATTAATCATTATTATTCAAACGACATACACTTGTGGTAAGGATTATTGAAATGTCACCTTGTGTGCCGAAACCGCATAACGAGCTTTTGGCGTACAAACGATTGCGAAAAAGCTATTTGAATATGCGGAACCCAAATCCCACTGATTAGCGATATAGAGCAGCATTCTCTAATGCGAGGATTCTGGTACTGCACACACTAAGCCGTCTGTCCAGCGTGGTGAATATAATCGTTAATCGTATGAAGACGTACTGGCGCTTTCTTGGAGATGCCTATATTCAGCAGTGGACAGAAATAAGGCGATGGAGAAGAAGAAAAGATCTCGAAAGCGTTTCACATAATCTGTTTCTCACGACCAATCTGCACCTCAGAACAATAGTAAGCAGTCCTGCAGCCTAACGTGCAAACCATTTTGGATTCCATCTACTCTAACATCGGATTGAACATATTGATGAATAAGAAAAATTCCATCAAAAATATTCCTTCATTCTTAAGAAGCGTCTCCGGCGATAATTTTGGTTCATCGAACTCGTTGAAAGAACAAAGCAGAGGATGTGACTTAAGTAATCGTTCAACGTTTTGGTTCATCGAAGTGTCAAACAGCGGACGGAAAACATATATCGCCAGCAATGGTGGGGGTGGGGAGAGGTACCCATCTTGGTATATGGATATTATACGCAAGCACTTTGTATTGTTAGACTGTCATTGGTCGCAGAAGACGGTATGTTCGATGTTTGAAGAACAAAATATTGTATTTAAAAATATCACAGCAGACGCGGCGTACACAATCTAGGCATAAATTATTGTCTATTGTCTGGATATGACATTACAATTGTTTCAAAGCTATGGCACGTGAAGGGATAATTGGTTTATCGAAATCACACAAAATATCCCCACCAATTCAATAAATACAAAACAAATCAAATTAACGTTTAATAAAATTTGCACGTCAGAATCATAAACAGAACACAAAGCGATAACAACAATCGCAAATAACATGCGTTAATTCAAAATGGCGGAAGGGCGCGTGTGGCATTTGAATTTGACGGTACGCCGTGACAAACGGAACATCTGCGGATGTCAGCGACTCTGTCTCTCTACTCCATACTTAATTATGTCATTGTTTATTAAGGGACGGTATGTGACGGACGTCGGCCCTTTCCGCGCCGACCTCGATGCCCTTTACAACCTTTAGAAGCGGCTGTAAAATCTCGACTCGTTTATACCGAGGACACGTCACGCGAACTTGTCATTGGGTGGTAGCAAATTCTTACTCGGAAACGGGATATAGATATTCTTCCGTTCTAAACTTTATTTATCTACTGCAATAGGGTTGTCACTAGTGATACTCCTCCTCGCCATAAAGTAGCAGCCTGTAAGTGCCCACTGCTGGGCAAAGGCCTCCTTTTTTTTATTTTTCAGACATGCAGGTTTACTCACGATGTTTTCTTTGACCGCTGAGCACGTGGTAAATACAGAACTTAAAATTGCTATTAGCAATTTTAGTGGTGCCGGCAATATCAAACTAAAGTGAGCGCCCTGACCACTAGGCTACCACGGCTGACATCCTCCGCGGCTCCTCGACATAAATCTGGAAAATTTGGGTTTGGCAAATTCTGATGGATATTTCTAGTTTATTCACCACGAGCTGGTGAAGTTGGTATTTGGTATTAGAAAGAGATGGTATAATTCCACTTACACCGCGGCCACCACCACCATTCTATGATTTTTTGCATGCAGTATTCTGCGTAGTAACTTATTTTTAATAATCTATTGTTCATGTACGTCACTCAATGTTGTTGCAATTATTAATAGTAGACCTTAAATATTTATTATTTTAACATTTCAGGACTGAAGAATATTCAGATTAATTTATAAGGTAGCTTAGGGCATAAGAAAAAACTTTAGGACTATATAAATAAACCGAACACAACATTTAAGAACTTTTTAACCAAGCTCCTTAAAAATAAACTTAAATAAACATTTTCTTGTCAATGTCAATAATTAAAAATACTCACACATTAGTAACACGCTTAAGTGATTTAGTGGGGACGAACATTACTCTCGTTGTGTGTTCAATTCAGCTTTGTACGTTCCAATATTCAACAGAGCATTTGTAGGTACTTACCTGTGAACAAAACAGAAGATTTATTATTTAGATGCTTTAATAAACAAACACATTCACCAGAATATATCTAAGATGCGTGGAGGCGGTCTCAGAGATGTTACTGCTTTACATAATCCTAGAAACGGTACGAAAAATTCGTACCTGCTGACAGATGACAATCAACCCAAATATCTATGACCTTACTCATCTCGACCGTCGATTTAAATGCAATAAGCAATAAATAATACCTAAATATAAATGTCGTGTCTTTCCATTCATTCTAAATCCTCCAATGCATTATTTAGAAGTTTTGTCCATACACATCTGCAGTGGGTGAGTCCATGGTAAAGTTGGCACTTGAAAAAATATGATTTATGCTCAAGCCTCTTTACCCCTAATAATATTCACGATTTATTTCTAATATTTAAAAGTATAACAAAAATATTTTTCTCCATTTCATGACTACGAAATTCAATGAAAACTGAATGTGAGAAAATGTCCCGAACACGTCACAAACCCCTCTCTAAACTCTTTTAGCAACTGAATTCATAATTGAAAACGATAACGTATTTACACCACATGCCGGTGTACTTAGGTTCAAAGTGAAGGGATAATAAAGGCGATGCCATTCACAAGTTACGTGGATGTGAAGCAGAAACACAAACTGCACCCCGCAGACATGCCTTTGCAGGACTTAATTAAAATAGAACTACGTCACAGGGTAATAAGTCACAGAGTGCACAGAGGTATGGATAAAATCGTAACATAATGAAACGTGTTGTTTATTTTCTCCATCGTCATTGTGAATTAAATGATAATCATTATGCCTGCTCAAGTTCTGCACAAATTGGTGCATATAGCTGATGTTAGGGCTCCATCGCCTCATAGCCTTGTTCGCAATGGCATACATTGTGAGCTGTGGGGGTCACAGTGATCGCTATCAATACCTAGTATATTACATAGAACGGGGTACGGATCCCAAATTTTGATCGTTATCTCAAATACTTAATTTAACACGTGCCTATGCGTGCGGAGAAAGAAAACTTCTTAAGGAAACCATCATATCTGAGAAATAAAAATAAAAATATATTTCGAGGACACGTGGAATAACACGCACTGGAATTAGACACTGTCCTCGGAGCCAAAACTTTATCAAAAACGAGTGGTAGCAATAGCCCAGTAGGACTGGTTATTCTGAATAAAATACACAAGAACATTCTGAACATATTGATTTTTTAAGCAAAAATATTCAATAATCATGTAACTCCTATGTCTTAACTAACCTATGTTCCGTACACCAGTGTTATTGTAGCGAGCAGACATGCACGCTCACAATCAAGGTACACGTCTAAAGCACCACGGCAGGACAGGTCATTAACTGTCCGCATCAGATCTTGAACCTTAATCTACCCTTAAAACACGACGCTCTCTTTGATGTTACAATATTAGCAATTTTGACAAACAATCAAAAGGAAGTTTGCGTTTGGAACTATGCATTATTCAATACATCGCTGAAATCCTATATGCCTCCTTTCGCCAAATTGTATCTATTTAGTAAGGTTAGGTTAGTCCGATGTTTAAGTAAAAAAATAGAGATAAATTAAGCCTAGATAAGTCGAAGCTGTAACGCTGTGTTCCTTCAAATATACTCGTATAATAAATAGATTCTGTATATTCCATTATAACCTAAATTATATACTCGTATATTAAAATAATAAAAAGCTTTTTTTTAATTACCTAAGGATCTCCATAGTAAATTTAAGACTTGAATCAAATATTTTTTTAACCAGCCCCAAAAATTTAAACTCTGAAATCAATATAAAACAGCAATTGATATTTTTTTATAAACTAATTTTATATATGCCCCTTTCATTGAAAGAAATAATAAGGTGCGCTTTGGTAAGGTAATGTCTAATGTAAGGGTAATGGTAAATGGCCTCATTTATTAATCACGAGATGGAAACCCTAACCTTACCTAATTTATGTTTCTATTTATTCTATTGTTTCTTCTCCCCATTTTGGCGGACGAATTCATTAACCAAATTTATTACAGTACAAAGGTAATTTTACAAAATTTTATAAAAATAACGCATTTCAATATAGCACATCAAGTGACAACTACAACTATAAATGTTTTTTTTGCTTAAAATAATAATGTGTTTCTTTAAGTTATTTCAAGTTAAATATACTTACGAATGACAATTGAACTTCCATTTTTGCTATTTAGTCTCTCCCCACGAATGACGCATTATAATAATATACTCGTATTGTCGTCTAAACGAAATAAATAACATTGAAGTGTTTCACAAAGAATCGAAAAAGATCCCAGACAAACACTCAACTTTAGTTACTCCCATCAATACAGATAGTGAACCGAATAACGCAGACAGTATTTAATCAGTTTAACGTCTATGTACCAAGAGCGTTACACAATAGAACAGAACATTTGGCCTACGCAACGCCCCCTATTGATACCACGAAAGCCCCCGGGGAGGAGGCACGTGCGTTCGCAATGCGTTCATTAAGCTGCATTGTGCACGCCTGGGTTGAGACGAAGCACGCGGAAAATATTCCGCGTGTTTCTCAGCCATCCGCGCGTTATTGGAACGAGGATTTTTTTTCTTGCAGTGGAGCATATGAAAATTATGTAAAGTAAACGGAGCAGCCGGTAAGTGCCCACTGCCGGGCAAAGACCTCCTTGAAAAATACGAGTATCTGAGAGGGTTTTGGGGCCGGGAAGAGCCTGTCACGCTGCTCCAGGGCATATCCTCGTAGTAATATTTTTATTATTTCACAGACATGCAGTTTCCTCACGATCCTTCACCGCTGCGCACGTGGTAAATACAGCACTTTAAATTGCTACTAACAATTGTAGTGGTGCCGGCACCGGGGATTGAATCCAGGTCACTCGCGCTCTATGACACTAAAGTGAGCGCCCTGATCACTAGGCTACCACGGCTCTAAAGTAGTAGTTTAAAATTAAAATCTCATTAGAGTTAACATGATAACCTAGGGCCTAGGTAATAGTGAACCTTGTCGTCAAGACTGAGTTATCGTAGGTTAGGATTCCGTTATAGGCTTTAGATAGGAAGAACAGAATTTTTGTAAGTCTAGTGCGGCTTAAAATTAAAAACAGAGCTTTTGGTGTAGCTTAGTAAAGCTACACTTTTCAAATATCTACATAGTACATAAAACAGGCATTAATTTAATAAAAATATTACTAAACTGAATATGTCTGTACGTAATACTTCAAGTAGGCAATAATGGTGACTAAGAATAGCCTAACATGCTTGGACATTATAGGTCTGAACTCTAAATATGTGATTGTAAATGTACCCTAATTATAACCAAAGTATAATTAGTATATGAAATTAAAAAAAAAATCCATACTTCCAGAAATCAAAACATCAGAAAAAAGTTTCGTGACTTCGAATAGATTATAAAACAAGCATCGTCCATAAAACAGAAGTCTAAATCAATCTGTGACTTTGAATCACGTACGGCTTTGCCAAATAAATGTCTTTTTATCTGGTTAAACGACACCAATATTTGTGCAAAATCAGAAATGATAGACGTTGAATCTGACCCTATCTCCGAACTTATCGCATATAATATCCATACTTATAGAATAACACAGAATACCGGCTTGAAGCAGAGGCATCTTGTGCCGTTGCATCTCGTTCGGTGTGAGGTAATCGGAGGCCCACTCCTCCCTCATCCACGTCCTCCTCCGTCCTCAAAATTGTATGAGATTACAATAATATAACACCCGCAATGTAATACACATTGCGTTCAAGTATCAAACAAACATATAAAGCAAATAACATAGAGTACTCTCAGTGCAATTATGGAAAACACTGCTATAAAAACTTAAAACAAGAGCACCGAGAACAGCGCCAAATTGAAATTCTAACAGCGAAGTGTTTGCGGACTCGGGCTATTCCATATTTTGAAACAAACGCGCGAATTTATAAATCCAACCGGCGATTGCGATCCAGTTAGCTAGTAATCTAGGCACGGAAGCGCAGAAGAGCGGCCGCAATACTAGTGAAAATTATGCCCCGAAATTATATAAGTGTTTGCCGATCCAGCGTTGAGTTCAATTGCAACGTATTACGATTCAAATATTTAATAGAAATGAATGAATGAAAATGAAACTGTCGTGCTGAGAGTGCATTAACTACAACCATACTAACTGGCTTGCTCTTCCGGGCTTGCTGACCCTCAAAGCAAATTTTCGCTTAGGCTAGATCATCTGCGGACAACATTTTCAGACTCAGAGATTAGAGAAACAGACTCTATTTTCCAGAGAATCACTGACAGCTTTTTTCATGGCTCAAAGTTACTCAGGGTGTTACTTTGAGCTCCCTCATAAGAACCGTGTCTCGGTTCCATATCCGTGTCTATGTGTTTGTGATCACACACAAAATACTTAGTGACATCTAAAATGTTTTCTGAAATCTTAAATTGCCACTTTGCTGCTCTAAGCGCCTTCGAAGTGAAATCATAGAGTATCGTATTACATTTTCTTTTACAACGTCTTAAACCGAATGAAGACAGAATTCAGTTGTTATTAATAATTGTATTTACTGCAGGCTAGCACAAGTATTCATAAGCTTGTTATAATAGTCACGCTCTTAAGAAATTCATTAGCGGGATCACTTTTAAAATCCGTATTAATATAAAGCCGAGGTACAAATATTTCGAATAGTTATTTATTCGCAATAAACGCGAACAGCAGTTTTAATACGTCCGACAAAGTTGATAAAGTTTTATTTATACAGCGAGTAATATACCGCTCGTATTCACTTTAATACCGGGATGGAGTAAATATGTACGTTATGTATCGTCCGGGCTTTTCAATTTAAAACTTGTCTTATACGTCTTCCATATTAACCCTACTCTGTGCCGTTACGGTCTTTAATAACATTATAAGCTTCGCTCGTGCATATACGTTTCAGGATATTAAAAATAAATATCATGCATACTTCGCAGTAATGAAAATCAAATATACACAAAGAAGCTCGGTAGAACAGAAGCTTGACTAAGCTTTAGATCGGAGCCCGCGGTAACTATGCGCGATGGTGAGCGTTGTTTCGTGCATTTCCGCTCCGCTAAAAGCACGGTCGAAAGCGCGCCCCGACGGTCCTTTTGACGCATTTCTGTCCGGCTGCAGTGCAAGTGTTGTACTCGATGTTTTTGTCCCTTTTGAAGCGTACGTCTCTTTACCGGGGTCACAACGAGCAACTTCGTCAGATTGTCTGGATGGAGGATTCGCAAAAGGAGAGAAATGTATGCATGCCTGCATTTTTTTAATTTCTCCTTTCAATTTGACTGAGACAAAAGCGCCCGCTGAAAGAGGGGCTCTATAGTTTCTTTATACTGTGCAATGCATAGGCTCGGTTACAAATGTTACATGGAAGAAATAAATGTAACAAATGGAAATAAAACACCAACCCCAGTAAGATCCAGAAAGTACTCAACCACTTTCGGAAAATAGAAGAAGCTTATGTCCAGGAGTGTAGTCCACTCCATAGTTATTTAATTTTAGAATCTATTACAAGTATAATTTGTCATTGTTCAATAACCTCGATTCCCTAATTCGAAAATAACTGAGCTGCATGAAAGAAATTTCAAAATCGCTTCGTGCTACTGTGATTGCAATCTACGAACCAACAAACTTAAATATTAGTAAGCAAAAGCTCTGGTACCTAATGGCCTGTGTTCCAACTGTTTCGAAGCAACTAAAAATTAATTTATCGCCGAATGCAGCGGACCCTCGGACTCCGTTCGCCAGACGCTTCAAATCCGTAGCACGTGTGCAGTTTCCAATCCATTACGAAGCAATTAAACTTCCAAACTTTTTCGGAGTCCAACAATTTCGATTTACGGGATTATTCTGCACATTATTATTTATTACGTTCATTTCTAAACGGTAAACAATTTCTGTGGTTGACTTGTATTAACAGTTAACCTTACCGTTGATCCAATATCTGTGTAAATCGGTATCCATGTAAAATAAATATTTTGTCTTTTAGACAGATATTTGTGACAGAGAATAGGCAGGGTTAGGCAAACTTGCCCTAGGAGTAGGCACAGATAACGGATTTTCATTTGGCAGCGTCACCTTACGAGCTTACGCAACCCACTCAGCGCCTCTCCAGGAGATAAAACGTGACGGGTGGCGAGCCCGTCGCTGGGTTATCTCCCACAGATTAATAGAGAGTTTTTCTCATAGTCTCATGTTATAGAAGTCTAGAGTGATTCGGCAAGTTGAGGTGGAACAAACCATTGAATACATTGAGCTTAATAGGTATGCGGAACAAAAGCTTTCATTCTTACTTTTATAATCACTCACTTATCTACGATAACGAAAATCGAATCATGTTAGACAAACAACCAAGTCAAATCTTCCACTATGTTCAGATATTTAACAAAATCCCTTGTAATGATTTCTTGTATGTACGCGAACTCTACACTTTTGAAATCTCTCTGAAAATCTCTATTAATTTAAAACAGTTGCCCCTTAACGTTTTAAAACAAAAGTTGTCTGAATGTTTATACTGTGTACGAATTTAGTAGGCATTATTAAACGAATTTTAAGAACAATACTCGTAGATGTAGGTTATAATTTGTAAAGTGTTATATTATATATACTAAAATAATAAGTTCATATATTATTTTTATGAAAGAAAAGCGGTTAATCTCAAGGTAAGTGATTACCGTCACCCACGTACATCTGCAACACCAGAGGTGCTGCAAGTACGTTGCCGGCCTTTAAGGGTATTTGGGAGATGGGAGAGAGGATTAGGAGTGTATAGGGAGAGGGAGTGGGCCTCCAGTTACCTCACTCACCGAACGAAATGCAGAAGCACAAGATGCTTCTACTTCACGTCGGTATTCTGCGAGACCGTTGTACCAACCCGGTCGAGCCGGCCCATTTGAGCAGCAGCAAAAGCCGCCGCTAGGCTCTACCGCGTCTAAAAAATCACCATATAACGTTTTCCTTTTTTTTTTATTATCGTATAAAAAAAGTAATAACTCTCATTTGATTATGATTTCACTCATTTTAATTAAGTCGATTCATTTGAAAGAGGAACAAACTCAAATTAAGGAATGTTGTAAATAAATAAAATTATGAAACATAAATAGGCAGAATAAGTGATCTGTTTCCAACTATAATTAACAACTTCTGTGAAACCTCGATTGATCTATGCGAATAAAAAGTTGATTCATTGATTAGGTAAAAAACAAACGAACGAAAATTATCGAATATTCTCGACAGATGTCACAAACACCGTCATGTATTCACACACATTTGTCAGTTATGATTTATGCACGCGTGGCATTCGCTCGCAATGAGTGAAGTAGACATAATATACATTGGCACCGTTATTTCGTGGGCACGCGCTGTACCTCACCTCTCGATTCATTTGCTATTTGTCGCAAGTCATTTTTTAATTATTTATTATTCTTTTATATAGAAGTATACAAAAGGCGGAATCAATGCCTATAGGCATTCTCTGTCAATCTGGTGTGATGAAATTTTATAGTAGGTAAGGTATGTAGTGGTAGAAAATATATTTTTCGAATGATGCGACTTTCTATCGATTTGTATGGTACATATGAGGTATGTCTTGTATGACTGACACCACTCTATTGTTGGCCTCTACACAACCACGATGAATGAACCCTTTCTTTTCTTGGAATTTGAGATAATGTTACATATAATCTATGTATACGCTATATGTAGCCATGTACAAACAGTTACAAGGAGACAGCATATAGAAGACCAAACACATCAAACTCAATTTCGATGCACCCACTCTCCCAAAGGACCCCACTCTCATGACGCAATTTCTCTCTATTCTCAGGAGCCCATCGAATGTTGGCTAAAGATATTTTGTGCAACTGTCAACTATAATGAACCCCAGTTTCATTCAATTCGCTAGAGGGTGGGGCGGAGTAAAAATGGACAGTGTTTATGTCGAAAAATTTCCTTTTGGGTTTAGTGATTTCATTTTAAACTTTGTAGTAACTGCATATATTACTAGTTAATATAATTTTGTTAACATATAACACGATATAAGTTAAAAAAAATAATTTCAGACTTATAATTCTTGAGAAAACAATACTCATGTCATGTCTGTGTTTTGGGTACTACGTGGTGAAGTGAGAACTAAACACGCTAATCTTAATACATTAACATTAAAAATATATACATACGTTCTCTTAACCAATATTCTGATTCTGCTCCGCTCCAGCTTTGAAGGCTCGGACATCAACATTTTAAAACTTTTATATTTATCATATTTGTCAAAAATTAGAACCGAAAATCATGGGTTACAAGTGTCTAATTGATGATGTGGAAAAACTTAATATCGCAAATCTGAACATAATTTCCCGTCGACACAGACTTGAACGAAACGCAGAGACTATGTAGTTTATATTCCACTAACTACTAAATATTTGTAAATATATGTGATATTATATTTCTACATATTTATACGTCTAACACCTCAGTCCCCCGTTACCACGGCTGCTGTAAAGCCCTCGAAACGTAGCGAATATAAAAACAAAATTAAACGCGAAAAACGCCGTAAATAGTATAATTTCATATAGTAATTTCATTTCAAATGTGTCCGCGTAACTACAAGAAATCATTATTTATTTATTTTAATTAGTTTGTAAATGGGTTAATGTTAGCATTTCTCAGTTCGATTTAATTTTTTTCTGATTGAATCTGCCAACATTGTTCTGTATCTCCTTGGGATTACTGACAGGGAATGCCACAAGGCATTAAGTCCCCCCATTGTGAGCCCTTAGATTAAAGTGTATGCAATGAAGTCAAAATAAATAAAAATTGGGTTATATTTATTACGCATACGTACGTACTTAATGCCATTTATTGATTATTCGCAGTCGAGTCAACATAGAAATCGGCAAATATTGAATCAGACCGTCGACATATTAGAACTCCGTTGTGCAATGTCTAATCGTCAGGGCGTAAGTGCTAAGACACACACGCCATGTGCATGTGCAACTACTGAGTAGAGGGGAGAGGGTCTCCAAGGATACGAGCTCAGCCCGGGCCTGTGGGGCGCTGGCATTGTGAAAATAAAGCTCTTTGTATATGGAAGTTAAGTCGAATTTTGAATGAAAAATTTTATACAAGAATTGACATAGAATCAAAGAAAATTGAACAGTATAGTTTGAGAGCAAAGGTTGATTTTGAAACGTACGAAGAAGTGGATGTATGAATTAGCGATTTGCATGTTATACGGTGCGCAATACGGTCTGCTTTCCGAACGCTAATTCGGTTATTCTTAAGCACATAAAGATTGCCTGCAATCTAAATTCAACTTTACTCTGTAGAAGTTAAAATATAAAAGTGTATTTAACGTACAGGTATTGCTGTTCCAACACTACCTCATTCATAATCTCGGAGAAGTCGCACGCTCAGGTGGTTATGTTCAAGATTTATCGTTGCGAGTTGAAGTGACTCACTTTGTTATCCGTATTGTTTAACAACTATCTTGTTTCTATAATAATTCACCTCATCTACATTATGTATTATCGACTGTAAACGGAGTGTTATCAAATAGCTTAATACCGAATTTATTACAATATGTCCTCGACGTCCCTTAACTTTTGATTACGCATCATTTGTTTTTAAAATTATTTATGTGTTGCTTTAAATAAAAATTGCCTGATGTAGCAAACATGATTATTGGAAAATTACAGAAAATGACATAATATATAAAATACTGCGTAATGAAAAATGAAGCAGATTTTATGTATTGGCTATTAAATAATACGTTTTGTATCACTGGCGTCTGGGATGTAAGAACATATGTTTACATTTCTTTGCTAGATTAAATTTTTTAATGTTGATATTTCCTGATTGCACCTGCTAATATTGTTCTTTATCTCCCTGGGTTGACTGTTAGAGAATGCCGCAAAGCATTAAGTCCGCCCATTGCTGCCCTTGGTGTATGCAATGAAGAATAAATAAATATATAAACATACTGACTAGAAGATATATAAAAGTAATAGATATTCTTGTAAAATAGATATCTTTTATTAATTATTTTCGATAACAAACTACGAGTAGTTTTTGTCCTAAAACTCAGTAACTTTAACAGCCATTGTTAGTCCACTGCTAGAAATAGATCGAGATCTCCATTCCAGTAGCCGACTTGCGCACATTGACCCCACGCTAAGTAAACGTATTAGTGAGGATGGGTCCGGTACCCTGGGACTAGAGATGCTGCACCCCACAATCAGTCTAGAGTTCGACATAGTCGGCATGATTATTCCACCATCAATCGCTCACAAGAGCCACATCCATTAATCACAAGGAAGCATTGTGAGTAAACTGTATAAGCCCCCTTAGATTTAATTCCACATTAGATACGATTTTGTATCGTACGAAAACATACGACACATGTCGTATGAATTGTGTTACTGAGTTTTTTTTTTTTTATAGAAGAAGGGGCAAACGAGCGTGCGGCTCACCTGATGGTAAGTGATAACCGACGCCCACGAACATCCACAACACCAGAGGAGCTACAGATGCGCTGCCGGCCATACATTTACCTTCGTCAAAAAAGGCAAAAGCATGCATAACGGTGGTGGGTAATGTCATTTTCATTACCATTGGTGTTCAATGATTAATCTGTATCTTAATAGATAATAATGCTTGTCTAATTCGATGAATGCGGCGGCGTCGCACTTCATATAGTACAGCCGAATGAGTACTATACATCATTAGATGATAAAAACAGAATTCGATGACTTCATCGTATTATGGCGGATGTAAGGAATATCTCTTAGTTATCCAAGAAACCATAGAATATATTCTAAACACAATTTTATATATTTTGATTGCATTGACGTACGGAATGTTTAATTTTACCGATCTGTCTGACTCTTTACTCGATAATAAATTGAATCCGAACACCGATTTAACAAAATTGTTCCATGTCCATTTTGGATTTCTAACGTACGAATGCAAAAATAAAACTCAGACTCAATATACGAGCTACTCGTATCATATTATAGTGGATCGGCACAGTTCGTGGGTCTTGGTACGTGTTCGAACGTATCAAATTCGCACGAAAACGCGTCCGAAATGCGGCTGATCTTACAGTTCGTTTCCGTTGCATACCGCATTGAATCCCTCTTCCGATTTTACCGGACGCGGTATTACTTGGTTTTGCCGGACGCCCCTTTACTCAGCTATCGAGGTGCTTTGGATATTGATAGAATTAAAGTTGGGAGAAAAGTTATGATATTTCGCTTAAGATTAAATTTAATTTGCATAGACAATCTGTTCAACTCCGTCAATAACAATATATATGTATATTGCTATTGCTAAATTTTAGAGGCGAATTTTAAAGGTTTCTCTGGATTTACCCAGTAGTTTAAAATGTTCCAAATTAGTCAAAATAAAGAATAACTAAAATACAGTCGATAGCAGGCGATTCGATATCCATGAGCGTGCGAATCGATGCCAAGTACAATGCCAACATCCTAATTAAATTCACAAACATTTTACAGCGATGTTCAGCTTTATAGGTGTCCATAAAATAACTTTGTAGTGGAATTTAATAGAACAAGATTTAACAAAATTTACAGAAGTGCAGTAAAATATATTGTAAGCCAGAGATTTAATAGAAATTGTTCTCGTACGTAAAGGATTCAGCTGTCTAAAATGAAAATAGTTCATCCATTTTCATTATAAATTTTGTCATTTTGTCGTGAAGGTGGTAAAAGGAATCCAGGAAATGACAACTTTATTAGTACTACGTCGACAAGAAAGAGCAACAAAGAGCATCGTTTTGGAATCCTTTCTCCTTCTGCTTTAATAGCCTGTTACCAGTACACAGCTGTGAGGAGGAAATGTAAAGAGGAATTTGCCACCTCATTCTCTAAATGAAAATCTCATCTGCACGTGGTTCATTCTGCGAGCTAAAAAACGAGACTCGAGGCGACTGGAATCCTACAGACTGATGATGCGGAGCAGCACGGAGGGTAAGATTGATACTGGCACAGCGCTCCCCGACCCACTTGCCCTGCGTGTTCAGTGGTCTATACTCACCATGCTGGGCAAGCGGGCTGGGCATATCCTGACACTAGCGATGCTGCTCCCCCATCACGAGTCATCAGATCCCACAGATCTGGGTTCGAAAAATTCTGATAAAAATACCGCAATCAGTCGGTCGCCAGAGCCTCGTTTGTGTGCTTGAAGGCATTTTGAGAAAGAGAATGTATGTACCTTAAACTCCATTACACCCCAATATATCGATTTACTATAAAGTACATATCATTTAACTATAGTTGTTTATCGCATTGTATGGTATCTGCATAACTCGGCAAGATTTTCATAACGATTTGGTGGACATATAAAATATCATAATAGATATAAATAATAGAGTTACGGACGCCTGAAGTAATTTAATAAGAACTAATTAAGCCATATTTAACTTAGCGTACATATAAGTCGTTCAAAAACCATTTGTAGTCGCTGCTTTTAGTAAGGCCGACACATCTTTTAATACAAACGATGGAATAGCAAAGACGTGCGTATGGAATTCTCAGGCAACGTTTACGACTCGAAGTTACGATTGACGGGGAGGGGAGGCCTTGGTAGACCCAGACGAGCCATTAGAGGGTATAGCGTAGGTCTCATAAAGCTCCCATAACCAAACCCCAACGTGCATCGCCGCTGAGTTTTATTCCAACACGCGTAAGACATTAAATCGAATGGCGAAGAGGTAAGAAAAGAAATTGCTCAGTTTTCTTCTTTCCGCCGCCATTTTGTTCATCGTAAAACATTAACAGCGTTTTTGTATTTTTGTTGTTCGCAACAAGTAATATTAAAGTTGTAATTACGTGGGGAAATCGGACGTCTCCCGTGACGCGACTTTTTTTTATCTTATTAAGTAACTTAAATTAACGAATTAATTTGTTATGGCTTTGTTGATTGATCGCCCACTATGGCGTCCCAAATTCTTAACGAATAACTCTGTGAAAACGAATTCGTTTAGTATCCGAACACGAGATTTAAAATGTTCGGAAATCATACAGGTTTAATAATAAAGATACGTCGCACGCACACAAGTCAAGCGAAAAATGTTCCGAACGCAGCGGCAGCATACATAGAATTTTTGTTTACTTAAATTACATACAATTAGTGAATTTACGCATAGCGGGAACTGGGAAGCACGTGTATATCGCCGGGATATTGGAAAGCGACTGAGCCTAGAGGCAACAACTGTAGTCTTTTTTACGCTTCATTTTCGTTGCGCTAGTAAAATGCCTACCTATGTTTCTATTACTTATTAAATCATTGACCGTCGAACACACTTTTCGTCTCTTAATTCCTTAGTATTTAAAAACAAATACGATGTTAAAGGATTAAGATTACGTGAATTAAAGTAAAGGTTTAATCTTTTTTTCCCCAGGATTTCGATGGTATTCATTCACACAGTACAGTGTAGTAACACAGTACAGTGAGTAACACGCGAAACAAGTAGCGATATTTGTGTTAGCGTTTATCAATTTCATTGATCAATTTCGTTATCGTAGCGTGAACCAATCACATAGCGAAAAAAATTGTTTGTCAATAATTGAATAAGTATTTTACTCGTGACGTGAAAAATTCATTTTTGCGTTTGGCTACGCCAAGCATACAATTCGATTTTATTTAAGTAATTGAAATGTACGTGATCTGCGGCGATATACTGTATGTTATTATTATTCTCGTTATCGTTAGAATATTAAAAAGCATTTTTTTTTAATTTGAGGAAAGGAGCAAACGGGCAAGCGGTTCACCCAATCACAAGTGATAAGCGTCGCCCAAGTACATCACTAGAGGAGCTGCAGGAGCGTTTCTTGCCGTTTAGGATATTTGGGAGGGGGAGGGGGGAGAGTGGGAGTGGGTCACCGGCTACCTCACTCACCGAACGAAACGCAGAAGCACAGAATGCTTCTACTTCACGCCGGTATTCTGCGAGGTCGCGGCACTATGCCGGTCGGGCCGGCCATTCGGACAGTAGCAAAAGTGACCGCTTGGCTCTTCCACGTATAATTTATGTATTTATTTAAACTTTATTCGTATACAGTTATAAAAGTATTAGAAAGGGCGGACTTGATACGTTTTTTATCGCTCAATCGCGTCTACAGAACAGTGAATTGATTTCATTAAGTTTAGTGCGGAGGTCGATTGTACGGAGGACCGGTGCTGGCTCCAAAACCCTCATAGATGTTTGAGAAGGAGGCCTTTTCCCATCGGTGGGCATTTACAGGCTGCTACACAATAATTGTTCCATATCGGGCTACAGAGTAGCACAGTTGGGTAACATATATTTTTAAATCACTTATGAATTAAGAATCACACTTAAGCCATTTCGGGGCTTAATCGAATTACGCAATATAATAATAATCCTCGCAATAAGCCCCCGTAATAATAGAAGAATAGATTGAGTCATCAAATACGCGGTATCAGCTGAACACCGACACCCCGAGCCAAGGGTCGAAATAGCAGCCGACAGCCTGACCAATTGCTAACATTTATCAAAAAGGCCAAAGCGCTGTATCCACAACACAAGTTGGGGTGCAAGCTTTCTAGTATACCGCCCGTTTCTAATGTTAATATAGAAAGTCGATGTGTTTATATGTCCGTGCATATCTAATGCTTTAAAATCTTGATTTGTTGTTACATATATAATTTAACCGGGTAGTACCACGATCTCGCAGAATACCGGCGTGAAGTAGAGGCATTTTGTGCTCCTGCGTTTCGTTCGGTTAGTGAGGTAACTCCAGGTCCACCGCCTGCCCTCCCCCTCCCCTCCATATGTCTTTACAGGCCAGCAACACTCGTGCCGGTCTTCTGGTGATGCAGATGAACATGGGCGTCGATAATCACTTACCTACCACTTATCTAATCTTAAAAAGTTCCGGTTATTCTTCCATATTATGCCTAAGGTCTCCTTATGTAAGTCAGCTGATCACAATAATAATCCCTACTCTCCGCTATCCACAAATAAATAATGTTCCTCTCTGCAGCTGCAATACAAAAAGAAATAGTTGCCCACTCCTCGTCCCCATGCTCCTCCTCTTCCTCCCTCCCAAATATCCTAATAGGCCGGCAACGCACCTGCAGCACCTGCAGCACCTATGGTGTTCCAGTTGTATGTGGGCGACGGTAATCACTTACCATCTGGTGAACTGCTTGTTCGTTTGCCGCCTTTCTTATAAAAAAAAAAGTTTTAATTCAAAGATCTTGACATGATTTTATTTCTAGTGTTTACGCGAAAACTGTTATTTACGGATTTTATCGCGTATTCTTTTGTTTTTATATTCCCTACCGTTTCGAATCCTTTGCAGCAGCCGTGATAACCCGTAAATAATGGTTTAATGTAAAATATTTTCTATTTGTTGTTAGATGGAGTCGATATCAGGAAGGGAATATGTTGAGTCTATTATGTGAATTATCAAATCGTTTAGCGCATATTCTATCTGTTAATTAATATTAATGCTGCTAAAAATTAATATGATTTGAATCAAGAAATCGAAAGAAATATAGTAAAGTAAAATAAAGTAACAGCCAGTAACTGTGCAGTTAAAGGCTGGTACTTAGTTACTGCTGGGCAAAGGACTCCTTCTCAAATACCTGAGGGGGTGTAAGAGCCGGGAATGGCCCGTCACGTTGCTCCTTTGCGGGTTGGCGGGCTTCATATATCATCGAAATATTATATTTTTTTATTATTTCTCAGATATGCAGGTTTCCACACGATGTTTTCCTTCGCCGCCGAGCATGTGGTAAAACTTAAAATTTGCTATAAACAATTTTAGTGGTGCCGGCACCGGGGATCGACCCCAGATCACTTGCGCTCTAATGATACTAAAGTGAGCGTCTTGACCACTAGGCTACCACGGCTCGAAAGAAATAATAATACATTTTTAATGCTTTCACAACCATACCGAAAGGAGAACACACTAGTGACGATTGTTGCTTCTTTATACACGTCATTGGGTTAATTTATCAAGCAGCGATAAGCGAAGGCAACGGGGCAAGGCCAGCGAGAAGAAATTATATATTTGTAGCGAAGATGTATCGCGTACAATAAATCAATTGAAGCATGCCGTTGCGATGGAACTGGATATTTTTTTTTATGAACAAATAGACTTACGTTTGACCTAGGATGAGGCCTAGGTTGGTACACGTTTGCCTAGAAGGTGTCTGTTCACTTTGGCCTTAAAGATGCAAATATGAATAACAAAGCGGCATTTAAATATCAAATGGAGTCGGGGTCTTTATGCTGATAAAACCTTACTATAATATTCCTCGTCTTCTTCAACAGCCTATTAGCTTTAGTAAGCCCATTGCTGAACATAGACCTTTTACTAGAAACCACCAGCAAAAGTCGTCATGAATTTATTGAAAGGTTTCCCCATACCTCGCGATCAAGCGTGTCGGAGCGCGCAATGCCGGTAACCATGGACTGGTGATACTCACCGGCTCCCGGGATTCAGATGTGTGTGAGTTCGAATAAATTTTACGCCGTCATCCGTGAACCGAAGACCATGTTTGTTAGTTGGCATGGTGAAACACGTGCAGGTGAGGTAGGCATTCGGAGGAAGAATTAATGGTATATTCCTCTATATACGGAGAACTACGCTTATTACTATAATGTAAAGAATATAATTTAAATGCCACATTGTTTCAACACGCCATGGGTTGACAGGCAGAGAATGCCACTAGGCATTAAGTTTTCATTAAATTGTAAATATTCAATGATAAACAACATATATATATATAGAAATCTCCAGTCCAGTCCAATACGTATATCTTATGTTATGTATAAATTATTTTATTTGATACGCGATAATAATAGACATAGGTCCTATGTACCATAACCTGTCCCGAAAACCAATAATAAGGACTATGCTCATATAATAGTTTCGGTTGGTATTCGAACCTTCTAACCACTTAACTGAAAATCAGCGTTGCGGTTTTTTTTTTTATAGAAGAAGGGGGCAAACGAGCGTGCGGCTCACCTGATGGTAAGTGATCACCGACGCCCACGAACATCCACAACACCAGAGGAGCTACAGATGCGCTGCCGGCCTTTAAGGAAGAAATAAGCTCTTTTCTTGAAGGTCCCTAAGTCGTAACTGTTCGGAAATACTGCTGGCGACAGCTGATTCCACAAAGTCGAAGTGCGTGGCAGAAAACTTCGATTAAAACGCACTGTGGTGGAATGCCAACCATCTAGGTGGTATCGACGGAACTTCGAATTCTGTCGCGATGTACGATGGTGAAACTCAGCAGCTGGGATCAATCCGAACAGTTCCTCGGAACATTCCCCGTGGAAAATTTTGTAGAAAATGCAAAGAGAAGCAACATCTCTTCGCAAAGCCAAAGGATCAAGCCGATCAGAGAGAGCTTGGTCGCCGACAATTCGAACCGCTCGACGTTGGATGCGGTCAAATGGAAGGAGTTGGTACTGGGGTGCCCCTGCCCAGAGATGAGAACAGTATTCCATGTGGGGCCGAACTTGCGCCTTATAAAGTTGCAAACGATGGACCGGCATGAAATACTGTCCCGCTCTACAGAGCACACCAAGCTTTTTGGAGGCCAATTTGGCCTTTCCCTCCAAGCGACCACGGAACTGAACGTTGCTCGATATGTCAACGCCAAGGATTCTGATACTGGCTGAGCCAATAAGGGGATGTTCTCAAAAAGAGGAGAAACGACAAAGGGATTCTTTTTAGCGGTGAACGCGCAAACCTGTGTCTTTTTGGGTTAACCCCGCGACACTATGCTGAGTCAGCACCGTTTCGTTTGACACTGGTTATAAATTATAAAGTCTTTCTCTTAAATTATTTCTTTTTGTTTTTACATATCTATTGTTTTTTTTCCGTATAATTGTATTTCTTGTAACTTTTGTGTTATGTAAATTAATAAAATGTATCGTATCGTATCGTAAAATAACGTAAAATGTAAACAAATATTATCAATGAGAACGCCCTAGACATCGTTAATTTTGTTTGAAACGTTCAGCCAATAGGTAAATAAACTATTATGGGTAATACGTCGAAAACGACATTGCAGCTGGCGACATCGTTCGGCGATCAAACCAGCCGTAATACGCTGCCACCGTCCACCAAAAGCCCGCCTACGTGCCGCGAATGGCGCGCAAAGTATTATCACAGATTATATAAACGCCACGGTCGAAACAGATACGACAAATTTCGCGGCGAAGTGTGCCGACGTTACGATGTGTGAGGCAGGCGTGCCGGAAATAACAGTTTGAGAATAAGAAAGAAAGAAAGAAACACATTTATTTGGCAATCACACAACAAAATACAAAAAACCAATTAAATAAACAAAAAACATGAAAAAGATTAATTTGTTGTGCGATGTCAAAAAGTTCCCATCTCAGTGATACCACAGCACTGTTTTTCAGTCGGGTCCTTCATTGACTTCACGAACAACCGGACAAGTATATAAAAAAAAGCATTATTAGTAAAAAAAACAAAAGATACACAGTTCTTAAATCATTGTAACCGTTGAACAGAATACCCATCTCGAAAAAGAGAATTGAACAATTGTTTAATTCTCTTTTGCGTAACTAAGCTACGATATTGAGAAGCACACAAACTGTGATTGTGAAACTAAGGTTTACAAATGGACACACGGTTCAACTGGTGCTCAAGTCGCAAAAAATTCACAGAAACAAATATAGCTTAGCGGATAAAACCAACGGCCACCAACCGGTTTCAGTTACAAGGGCCGAATCACGGAAGGAAGCGCCGGAAATTCTTTTTTTTTTAAAGACAGAAGGGAGGAGTGTGCCTCCGATTATCTCAATCACCGAACAAAACGCAGAAGCACGAGGTACGAGGTCGCGGTACTACCCCTTTCGGCGGGCCCTTTCGAGCAGTAGCAAAAGCTACCGCTTGACTCTACCGCGTACAACATCAGTAGCCAAAGCGGCTTTTAAGTGGTAAGATAATCATAAGTGCTCTACGGAACAAAGACCGTAGACATAGATTACCATATGGCACGACTTTAAGCCACCAGCATCAAAAGACATCGCAATCGTAGATTTGGAAAAAAAATTCTAAGTGAAATTTCTTTGCCAAAAATTTGACAAGAGCACGACACTAATAAAATGACTTTACGTTCCATATAAATTTCGCTACGATCCCAGATCGTCCGCCTCATCCAACACGCTGCTGTGAACAGCTACAATGTATTTTATTTTTAAAGGAGAATAAAGAAAACATTGAAGTACTTTTATTAGAATTGCAGGTGCTTTATCGATTGTCGTTGGGGACGGTCGAGGCAGAAATATTTACTTGTTACTTGCGGATCTTGTTTGCTGTGTACTTGCTAGGTACTTTTCTCTGAAGCTATGAAGTGAAAACGTGAATTTATTTTTCTCTATTGGTAACAATTCTTTCTTGTTTAATCGTCTTCTGTTCATTATTAAAACTGAATATTAAGATTGTACCGAAACATATTACTTTATCATTACAATTACTATTTTGTCTCTTACCATAAAAAGGCTGAAGTAGTTCTGTCTTGTATTTGACATAGAGTAATGTACCTTTGACTATGTAGAGTAATGTAGCTTACAAACCGTGAAAGATTTTTTATAATTAAGCTACTGGAGGTAAAATCGTCTGGGTAGGTACCACACTCTCACCTATTTCTGCAGCAGAACAGTTGTGCATATACTGTTGTGTTCCGGTTTGATAGGCATAGAGAGCCAGTATAATTCCAGGCTGATTGACGCTTCCGTTGACCAACGAGAAGTTGAACTAGTGACAGAAATATATCTTGCGACAAAATAACAAAAACTAAAAAAAAATGTCCTATGTCTAAACTACTGTTCTTATATAATAGTTATTTAGCGTATGACATAGAAATAGGATGTAGAGAATTCGAGGTTAAATTTAATGTGCTAACATCGCATCCAACCTGAATAAATCTGTATATGTATAAATCTGTATTTCTCTTCATCCTCTCCTTCACAGTGCCCAGCTGGCTAATGGACAAGGTTCTGGGGAACGACTATACTTTACCCAAATCAGTGCGAAGGTAACTGTAAAACAATCACCAACCTAGCGTGGTATATATATATGCCTGCTTTTGCGAGTGTTTTCACTGAAAGGCCTATGTCCAGCAGTAGGCGTAAACAGGCACGCAATGATGAAGAAGAATATATGTTCGGCTTACAAATTATTAATGTAATTTTTTATTTCATTATGAATATATTTATTTTACAACAGTTGCGATAGATAAACAATGGAACCCAAAACGTTTTCAAATTATAAAATTGAAATAAAAAAAAAACAAAACAAACTCACATCAATCACCACTCAGTTTGTTTAAAAAATAAAGTAATTCCAGAGATAATGAAATTGACATAGAGCCTAATGACTCACGCTCCGAATCGCGCAGCGAAAGTAACGTAACGTTAGGTAACGTCACGTCACGGCTCACCCCGATAAACACGCGAACATCATCCGAACAACGTGTTTCAATGTGAAAAAGCACACATCTGTTCAAATTGAATATTCGCGCGTACACAACCACTTCGATACGAACGAGAAAATGAGGGCAGGCATAAGAGATTTGAAATCGGCGCTGGGTACTGTCACGCCGTTGCCGAACGTCACGCGAGAGGGGCGTTAGTCCCGTCCCGCTCCCGTCCCGCGAGCGCTGCCCGGTCGTGGATTAAGAATGGTTAGCCCACCATCCGTTACAATGAAATAATCGCGTCTACGTGATATATACGCTTCAAATATTTTTAAAGGACATGAAATGGAATTGTGAAGAGAGGAATTAATTTTTAATAAGCTACATAACCGCAGATTAAATAATTAAAATTGAACATAATATTCTAACGATATTCTATAAATTTAGTGAAGAAAAAAAAATGTTGAAAAAATTGTTTTTTAAATAACTTAACTGAATAATTTCTCAGATTTAATCTTACTATATACAATTTTCTTGATATGGTCCGATGAGGCTAAAAGTTACCTTTCCCCTTAGGCTGAGCCCAGTTTCAAATGGAAATCTGTAATTTATGCCTACTTATATACCCTTTTTTTTCGATACTCGTTTACGTGAATGACAATAAATAATTACGGTTTTTCTGATACTGCACACAATATGCCATATTATACGCGATTCCGCAAAAAATTCACAAAAATTCCGTGCACCTTTTAAATACTAGTGGGATCGAAACCAAGTACAGAATTAGGCTCAAAAAAATAATATACTGTTAAAGCTATCCCCCCTCTCAAGCCCTAGAGGCCGATAGTATATGAAACAAACAGCAGCCCTATTATATTTGGCAAAAAAAAACATATAATTTCACTATGGATGGTGCTCTAACAACTTCACTCGCTAACCCCAACAAGCTTTAGTCTTCGACTAGGTGTTTGTATTGCATTAAGCATTCTTTGTTGGAAATAATGAATGAGGCGCGCGGAGCTTTGCCCGCCGCGCGAATATTAAGCAATGTTGATCTTACCTTTTGCTCTTTTTTAAGGGTCCGTGAGGGTGAAAAACGATTTGATAAACATTTATTTTAGTTAGTGCTAGACGTAGTGTTAGATGTTTTTAAAGCGTATTACGCTCATGCTTTGATTTCTATTTAAAAAAAACTATAAGATATAATAAGGACAAAAATGTGCGAAAATATTTATTCCTTTGGATTCAAAAGCTTCGAAGCTTCATCATCATCATTACATCCTACCACAAGTCCACTGCTGAACATAGGCTTCCCCCAAAGATTGCCACGAAGCTCGGTCCTGTGCCACCTGCATCCATCGACTACCCGCAACACTGCGCAGGTCGTCACTCCATCTTGTGGGGGGTCGTCCCACACTGCGTTTGCCTGTACGTGGCTGTCACAAGAGAACCTTTTTCCCCCAACGCCTGTCAGTTCTGCGAGCTATGTGGCCGGGCCATTGCCGCTTCAGCTTGCTGATCCTAACTTCTCCAATGCCGGTTACTCTGGTTCTGCTTCGGATATCATCGTTGCAGACTCTATCGCGCAGGGAAACACCGAGCATAACTAACATAGTAAAATGTAATTGGCATACAGCTAATTAATTTCTGAGACATATTTCATCTGTAAAAATAAGAAGACCAATTAAAAGAAAATCATTAAAAACTTAACGACAAACTTACGGAACCATTGAAGTAATAAATGGAAACACGCTTGTCGGTGTCCTTTGCATATTTTAATCGCTGCGATAATGCACTTTCGCCTTTAGGTGCCTGGCATACCTCAGATTAGAAAGAAAGAAAAGCACTCTATTAATTGCCACAACTCAAGTAACACATAATTAACATAACGTATAGTATAGTATAGTGGTATTGTAATGTTTTCACAAATACAGCGATGTTATTCTGTCGTCACCATGGATATTCTCGCGAGCAATCGTCAGAATTTGCCTTACAGTAATCTAGGAGATTACGAACTCCCTTCGTTGGAAAATTTATTCTAATCCCGGCAACAGAAGTTTAGATTTAGCGAACCTAACGCAAGTTAAGTGTGAGTCGCCTGAAAACCACGGGATGACACAACAGCGTTCATCTCATTTTAACGATATAACACCGCCACTACAGTATGTCGAGAGCAACTGAATGTTTTTCAGTCACCAAAGAAGTTGTAGTTTTAGTACGTATATGTAATTGTATTTTTTTTATATTGACATCGAGTGTACAGAGTAACACATCAGCTTTAACTCCAAACGGCAGCTTCATCTTCATATCGAGCACCCTGCTGAATAGCGGACGAGGTTCTGGTAATCCAATGAGTGGAGAATTCGTCATACAACAAAACCATTTTAATATTGACCATATTGAACTATAAAATTTACTACGTCATACTGTATAAACAATTTAGAAATTCCTTTAGCCAAAGCTTGCTTGCGCAACCAAGCGGAGTGTGAAAAATATTTTTACTATTTTTCTCAACGCTGATGCAAATTTTCATATAACTTTACATTTAGATCATAGCAGAGGTCCGCCCTAGGCATGGGACGGGTTGGAAGTTTGCCGGCACAAAGGACTTCAGTGTGAAGTGTTTAGGACTTTGATGTCTTCGTAACGTGAATCTTTACTTTGTGGTTATTTTATTTTCTCTAAGCATTGAATATTGTCCAACCATATTCAGTTCAGAGAAAATAAGCTAACTAAAAATAGTAAAAGATAGTTCATAGTGTTGTGATTTTTCACAACCTCACCTGCACGTGATCATGAAGCTCTGTTTCTTTTGACAGTTAGAATATTAGCAAATCTTCCTAACCCATGTGAGATTAAAGGCGTGACATCTTGTCGATGTACAACTATATGTTCTGTGTTTGAATTCCAGCCGAAACCACCATTTCTTTCACGGAATACGTATTGTGTGACAGGCAGTGTCCCTGATAATATAGATCACTTCGATTATATAGCGTTAAGTTAAGATATGGGCAAGTCGAGTTTAAGAAGATAAATAGTTTCACTCTTAAAATAACTTATTGTAATACGCCAAAAGAAAAAAAATATTGATTTCAAAATCTTTACGATTGGCTGTTTTCCTCACGACTTCGTCCGACCAAGAATCATAAATATTTCCCACATAAAACTAGCCTCAAGTACTCCCAACAAGGTTGTTTCTTCACAGGAAAGCTCCTTCAAAATCGGTTAAGCTATTTCCAAGACAGACCCGGACAAACAGACAAAATGCAATGCCATCGTGCAAATAATCATACGAGTCTAGAGTGAAGCTCTACTTCAATAATGTTTAATTGGTTTGGGATGACAAGTGAGCTGGCAGGCCACCTGCATATATAGCTGCTGCAGCCCATTGCAACCGACAAACAATTTTAATGGATGTAGACTACAGATACAGAGAATCGCGCCAACCCACACTGGAGCAGCGTGGTGGGCCCTTCCCGGCTCCAAACCCCTCTCAAAAATATTTAACTTTTCTTTTTTTAGGGTACAGATGCGCTGTCACCCTGAGGACTAAGACGAAACGCCTCTAATTATACTGGCTTAGTATACCAATCAGTATATTATAACAAACCGGAACTCAACAGTGGTGGCACTGCTGATTTGCCGCAGAAATATGTAAGAGGATATGGTATCTATCCAGACGAATCCTAGGCAGAGAATGTGGATTGATGAATGAATACAAACGCGCTAAGACATCGCGAAACGTGGTAGAGCCAAGCACTGCTGATTTGCCGCAGAAATATGTAAGAGGATATGGTATCTATCCAGACGAATCCTAGGCAGAGAATGTGGATTGATGAATGAATACAAACGCGCTAAGACATCGCGAAACGTGGTAGAGCCAAGCGGCGGCTTTTGCTGCTGCTCGAATGGCCCGGCTCGAACGGGTTGGTACAACGGCCTCGCAGAATACCGACGTGAAGAAGAAGCATCTTGTGCTTCTGCGTTTTGATCGGTGAGTGAGGTAACCGGAGGCCCACTCCCTCCTCATCCTCATCCCATCTCCCAAATATCCTTAAAGGTCAGCATTCTCCTGCAGCATCTCTGGCGTTGCAGATGTACGTGGGCGGGCGATAATCACTTACCATCAGGTGAACGGATTGCTCGTTTGCCGCCTTTCCCATAAAAAAGGCTCTACTACGAAAATGTTTGATTGATTTGGGTTGACAAAGGAACCACGAGTAGCAGTCCACAGACAGACCGGTTGAGGAGCACACGGTCGAATTCTGTTTTTTTACTATAATACAATAATTTACTATATAGCAGGGGTCCTATTACAAGTATTTACATATGTATACAGAACCGTAATATCTTCTATTCGAGGAACTCAACAACAAATAAGTTTGACATCGGCACCCCGCACCACGCGATCAAATAACTCATCCAATTTGCAAAGCGAAACGTAATTCCGGATATTTCGGACGGTGTCACGGCCAAAAATAAAAAAAAACGAGCATAATTATTTAAAAAACAGCGCATAAAATATTTAAAACGTAAAGCGGCCCCTGTCGAGTTCACAGCCCTCTCTTTTTAGAAGCCGGCTACCCGCGTCTGCGGACTCAAGTCCTAGCTTACGATTGATGAAACACCAATAGATAATCCGATTTTTTTTTCTTTTCTCTTTGGTCTTTTATCACTATTGTTTAATATTCCCAGCAACGCGTAAAAAGCACTTTAGTCTTAAACATCATTAAATGTATAGGGAACATTCCTTACTAAAGCCCTAAGGTCCTCCTTAGTCCTCGAGGGCGACAATGTATGTAAACCTTCTTGGATTGAAGTACAGGTGTACAGGTGTCTACGGGCTGCGGTACCCACTTGGCGCCAGGTGTGTCGCTAGCTCTTTTCTGTTATCTTACGTAACTGCTGAGCCATGTCCCAGTTTTGAATCCCAGCCGAAGCCCTTATTTAAGAGAAATTTGTGTTCGGATCTTTATTTTCTTGCGTTTAGGGAAGAATGTTCTGTACTCGATACTTAAACTAAAATCCCTGAATGGATTTTCTCCTCTTCCCCGTAAGAGAATGTCTTTTTTTGTTATTTCACTTGATTTATGATTGTTTAATTTTACATGATAATGATGTGACCACAACATCTACCAGTTGAAAACAAGAAGCAATACAATACGTATCTGAATGAATGAATGAACGAATGATGAAAATGGCATATATCCAATATTATAGCGAACCTTACCGTATGAAAACCATTTGAGATGAAACAGTTAAAAGCGTCGTATGCGATTTTATGGCAGAAGAGACATGAAAGCAGGATCAATGCACTAGAAATGAGAACGTTAAGAAGTATGATTGATGTGAAGATAACTGACAGGGTTCGAACTAATGTGATCAGAGAGAGTTGTGGCGTGAAAGACGATGTAGTGACACGAATTGTGAAAGGGATGCTTAGCTGGTTTCGACATGAGGAGAGGATGAATGAAAGTAGGTTGACGAAACAAATATATGAGGCGAGTGTAAATGGTAGAGTCGGGAGAGGAAGACCTACGCGAACATTTCACGATCAAATTGAAGACGTTCTGAAAAAAGGCCAGGTCAAGAGTACTCTACCAACCAACCAACGAGCATGCATGCGAAGATCTATGAGAGTAGAAGAAGCGAAAGACGTATGTCAGGACCGTAGCTAGTGGAAGAAGATTGTCTCTGCCTACCCCGTTGGCGTAATATATACATACATACATACATGCGATTTTGGAAACCGTTCTTCGAAATCGGATGTGAGAAGGTAAATCTGTGTTGCCGCACTGTCGCTCAGGTGGAAAGAAACCACCAAAGCATCAGACACCTCGCACCTCAAACACCGCTGCTCGTCAACGGTCTGCTCAATTTTGGTCTGGTATTTTTCGAGATCGATTTCTCGCCATCTGTCAGTCAGCCCGTGTGTTACATAGGACGTAAGAAGGTGAAGATGAGTTTGTTCACCCGGGTTTGTGAATACGTTTTCGGCACTATAATATATCCCGAGCAGTTGACGACTGCCCATGGTTTTCAGAAGTTGATGTCTTGGTAGTAATCGGCCAGGAGGACATCATCAGCATCATCGGTAGTGTTTGGTTTCGTTGTGAATGAAGCGTATTAACTTGTTTGCTCAGAAAACTAGTCTAAATAGCTTAGATCTTTTCCTACAGGAATGGGTTGAAAAAGTCCTGTCTGTCCACCTGCAGGTAAGTGGGTAGTGCAGCCCGTGGACATCTCAACCGAAGGTCACAGATGCGTTGTCACTTCTGAGGACTAGGATGGATCCCTCACGCCCGTAACGCAATTACACTGGATTTTTATAACAAACCGGAACACTGCAGTATATGCACTGCAGTTTGACGACAGGAATGGGTGGGATGGTGGTATCCACCCAGGGATTTCTTAGACAGAGAAGGAGTCTACGTTATATTTAGACGTTTGATTTTTTTTTTCATACTCACGTCTATAAACAATTGTAAATGACTCTTTGGACGATTCAGCGTGTTGTGTCTTTGCCATGTGATTTTCAAGGGTTTTCCCTCTTACGACACCTACAGGAAGAAATGGATAATAGATTCTTACACGGCTACTTCATTCTTTTCACTCTCGTTCTTGTTTAGTTCTTAAACACTCGATTTCTTGTTCATATCTTTGCTTCTGTTTTACTGCTGGACGTACAAACATTTCCTATTTCCGCCACAAATAATTCTTCTCGACATTAAATATGAATTATCCGTTCGAGCACTGGAGAAATAAAACCTCTAATCACATTGAGAAATCCCTCCCGACAAGCGCGCAGTTGGCGGTTGCCTGTTGGAAACGAAAGAACAAAAAAAAAGGAATCTGTTAAGTGCATGTCAGACACGCCCGGGGTTCCCCGGGTAATGCGGAGAAAAGGAGAAAAGTGCGCGAATGCCTTTTCGTTTCTTTTTTCCACGTTCAAATACTCGTCAATATAGCTCAACCGTTTCGGCGCAACAAGGTTTTTTCTTTCGCTTTGCAATTTGTCCACGCGAATGACAGACAACCGAAAAAATTATTAATGAAAAAAAAAAAAAGAATACGCGCGCAGAGGATGAGGAAAATGCAAAAAAATCTTTCACGAGTTCACCAAATCGCAACGATAAAACGAAAAAATCTGTACACGGAGATGGAAATAAAATTTTAATTATCCACGTAAATTTATAGATCTCTACCGCAGACATTAAAAATAGAAAGTTACGAAAGTTTTGTAAGTCGAAGAGGATGCCTTTGCTGAACGAGAGGCACTCTTAATATGTTTTGCTTTCAATAAGTTGTCTTCAGTTGAGTTCACAAGGGGTAACATACCAGGGTTTCTTCTAATGTTTAATCACACCCCCAAGCGGCATACCCCACTAAGGCATCCACTAAACTACTCGGCGAAGTTGAACAGAGTCGGGCGTGGAATGGAGTGTAGAGATTGTTTCGACTCACTTCGTGCATCTTCGTCTCGTCTCGGGCGACATCGGATCGTGGTCGAATTTTGCGCCCGAGTCTAAAGGCCAGGGTCGCGACGACTACGCTACACTACCTTCTCGGCTTCCTTCAGTTGAAAGAAGTTTCGAGAATGTGTTTGATTTTTTTTTAATGGTTGCAGCCGCGTATGCTATCTTTATTTTTTTTAATATTTTGTGCACAATGCAATCGCAGCTGCCACGTCACTTGCTCGTCATCAGTGTTGCCTAGACTTTTTTGGTATAGTTTATGCAGTCATCGTAATTAAGCGGCTTGTATATTCGACTGAGATATGAATGCCGGGTTCCGAATTCCAGTCTAAGCCGAAATCGGGACAGGGCGTCACACTGGATGCCCTGTCCCGATGTCGATTTTGTGTCTGCAACACCGGAGGGGCTGGGGGGTCCGTTGCCGGCCTTTCAGGATATTTGGGAGTTGGGAGGGAGGCTGAGGATCGGGAAGAGGAGTGGGCCTTCGTTTACCTCACTGACGGAACGAAACGCAGAAGCACAAGATGCCTCTACTTCACGCCGGTATTCTACGAGATCGTTGCACTACCCAAGTCTAGCCGGCATCCCGCATTCCAGCAGCATCGAAAGCCACTGCTTGTCTCTACCACGTACACGTTGGCTCTACCACCTCAGATCCTATCGCACATGCATTACTTCGGATACAGGATGGTAAGGGCGATTATCTATGTTTGCACAAATTCCACTTGCGGCGCTATAATTACTTATGATCTGACGCTAAGGTCGATCGGCAGGGCATCTTTATCGTCATCGCCATCGCCATCATAGTAAAAAAGCAAAGGCAAAGGCTTCCCTCCCAAATATCTGAGAGGGTGTAGGAACCGCCATGCAATGACCTGCCACGCTGCTCCATTGCGTGTTGGTGGACTTCGCATATACTCGAAATATTTTATTTTTTTATATTATTTCTCAGGTTGCATGGGATCGAACGCTGGTCACTTGCGCTCTATGATACTAAAGTGACCACTAGGCTACCACGGCTCTTAAATAATCATCATCATAATCGCACCCGAACATAGTTTACTGCTGGACATAGGCCTCTCCCATAAAGAGGATATACCATCATCACCGTGTTCGGCAAGCGGATTGACGAACACATCACCGAACACCTCGCCTCTCAGACGCCTACGATCGGCCTGCTTAATTTTGGTCTGGTATTATTCGAAATGGTTATCACGCCATCTATCGGTAGCGATTGCGATTTAAAGGGAGGGCCAGATTCTTGCGCTGATATCACAAGACATCGTTATCGTGCTGTAATACAAATATCAAATCGATACATGATAATTATGAGTTATAGTTGCCAATAACAATGAATAAATATCACGAAAGAAAAGTCGCCATCAAGCGCATTAACCACAAACATATGAAAATAGCTTAAAACGTTATATTTTCGCTTTCCCAAGTAACAAACGAATAACAAAACGTCCTGTGCGTTTGGGAGAAATAACGAAATTGCAAAAGCATGAATGCTTAATGCTCAAAGGGGACGAACAGAGGGAATTAATTTGGCGCGGTGAGCAATGTACTTTTTCCCATCGGGTTCCGTGGGACCGCGGCTCCTATTACGTGACTTATAACCGTGTTTCCCTTTAGCGGAATTACTTCAATTCCCTGTACGAGTGTTATACGATGCCCGGCCGTTCCGTGGTACATTGATTTAGGTTTATTAAATTTGACGAGGTCACGTTACGAATCACGCTGCGTGTATCTTCACGCCGATATCTACGTGTCTGATAGCTTCAAACATAATATGACTCACCGAGAGGCATTCTTGCCTTCAGCCCGATGGACAACCGAATTCGAATTCTTGTCCGAACGTATGCGACTATTTAGAAGAAATAAAGGAAAGAGAATACATTTATTTGCTAAGAAATGGACCCACACAAAAGTAATTAACAAAACCAAAAAAAAATAAGTATGGAAATCGTACGCCGCATAACGAGGTTCGCCTCTCAGTATTTTACTACACCGGAAGTAAATTCCGACATAGCACTGTTTTTCAGTGCCAACCCCCATGACACTCCGATGCCATTTTAATGTTTTTATAATCTACATATAAACATAACATAAAACATAGTTATATATAATATATACTAAAATAAATTCAATACAAAAAATATTCCATCAGTACGGAGATGAGCAGACAGAGTTTACCACAGATTATCTTAATAAACGAACATAGAACACAACAAAGTCCGTATAGAACAACCATGGCCAGATATAACAGTATCTGAACCATTGTCAGAATCCGTTGCTTAATACTTGTAACAACTTGTGGTAATAAGTAAATAATTACGTAACAATTAACTGGTCGTAGATTGCTTCTCCACCTAGGAGATGTCTGAATTGCCAACACATGCATTTCTGGCACGAAACACCACTGCAATTACTGTTGTGTTCCGGTTTGGAAGGTATAGACAACCATATAGACAAATTCTCCTTATAATATCAAGCTATATTTAAGGAGCATGTGCCACTCGCTACTATGAGAATGAGCATATTTTAGTCCACCGCTGAACAAATACCTCACCGAGAAAGCGCCGACAAAAGCCGATCCCATACTCACCACACTGGGCAAGCGGGCAGGTGAGCCCAATGCCTATGCCCTCACACTTGAGTTGGCCAACCCCATCACTCGAGTTCGGCAAATTCGAATGCACTCACTTGTCATCACCATCCCGTACGTGATGTAACGATAAGATCGGAGCAAGGGACAGATGCAGCGTCAGAGACACTAAACAACACGACCAGTTCCGTGGACCGATAGTTTGAGTTTTTGCTCAAAACATCATTAATTAAAAACATGAAACGCGTATCATTATTTGCATCGCTATCATGACACGTAATACCGACAAATTTCTACCTCCCGTATTGTACCTTGTGATCGATTGTTATTGGCCAATCCAGCCTTCTTATAGGGATTCCCTCTCGCCGAATGAAGAACCCAATGAATCCTCACATTAAACGTCTGTCTTAGTAATAAAGATGGAATAGGCCGTTATATGATTTATATTGTATGATGATAAATTATTTCATTTTATGAGATAAGGTAAATACATTTTATTAACAAATCCCAAAAGGTGACTTTGTTCAATCAATAAGCTATTGTACATCGATGCTTCTTATTCTTTAAATGATAGTAATATTCTAAATCATGCGGTTAGTAAATTGAAAATTTGTCCCGGCCAGTCATATTCTGGTTATAATCTGACATCTAACTCTCGTCTTATATATATATTTTTTTATGGAAGAGGCGGCAAACGAGCAAGCTGTTCACCTGATGGTAAGTGATTACCGTCGCCCACATCTGCAACATCATAGATGATAAAGGTGCGTTGCCGTTCTTTAAGGACATTTGGGAGATGGGAGGGAAGAGGAGGGTAATATATAATAGGGAGGGGGTGTGGGCTTCCGGTTACCTCATTCACCGAACGAAACGCAGAAGCACAAGATGCTTCTACTTCACGCCGATATTCTGCGAGGCCGTGGTACCAATCCGGTCGAGCCGGCCCATTCGAGCAGCAGCTAAAGCCGCCGCTTGGCTCTACCACGCTTAAAATAAATACTATATGGGTGAAATTAATCTGTATAAAAAAAAATATGAAAAATAATAATGTGAATAGTTTCAGACATAAACATATAAAAATTTTAATATCGAAATCTGCCAACAAAACATCAAAAAGCCCCGCCGGAACTATCACAACGGGACCGAAGAAAAATTTAATACGAAAAAAAATCTATTCCTTTGAACTCATTTCACTAACGTTCCGCTAAAATAACGTCGCATTTTTTACACACCTGCCAACAAAAGACCACTTCTCTGTCGTGTACTTTCCCAAAGTAACATTAACCCAGATGCTAACCCAAATGAGTCATTACTGCACTCGATATAAAGGCTAGAATCGGAAGGAGATTTGTTTTGTACAATTTTAGGGTAATTTTGTCGTTGGTGATGTATTAAAGGTGGGGAGACATCAAGATTCGGGATCGATCTCGTATAACGTTGTTACCTATCGCCGCCCCCTCCGGGTTCAGACTGATTTTTATTCCGAAACAAACTCTTCAGAAAGTTACCATAAAATATACGAAACAGTGTAGCAAACTTCCGCGTACCGATAGACTTCGGTACGGGGAAGTTCAGTAACGACGGTTAAACTACCCGTACTGCAACGTTGAAGCTATTTAGAAAGAACGAAAGACACATTTATTCAGTAAATGCACCACAAAAACAGACTCACCCGCATAATCTCGCAGAAATAAATAAAAAAGTATTTATATGAATATAGCAAAATAAAAACAACGTGTCCTAAGAAAATAAAAGTAAAAAAAAAGATTAAAAATATACGTAAAGAGAACGGAAAGACAATATATTTCTGTGATCTTAAATTAACTTTCTATCCTACTTAATTAGTGTATCAATATACCAAAAAGGAATACCGAAAATCAATAAACGACACAGCCGTAAGAATTCAGCTTGCTATGAAGTGGCCATGGGCCGATCACAAAGCTCCCAGAACTGACAATCATTTGGGAAAGAAACGTTCTCGAGACAAGTAAACGCAGGACAACCCCACACAAGATTGGAGCATAGCATTGGGTGGGAAGTCGATGGGTGGCTCAGGGAACAGCCCTTGGAATTTGGACTTGATATGATATGACTCGAACATTCTAATGCTGTACTGCAAGGTCAGCATAACCGTATTATGCTCTCGCTGAATCCAGGTTAAAGTAGCATCATGCTTCTTGACGAGTACCAGAGACCCTCATTATTTATTTATTTATTAAACTTCATATACATGAGAATGTATATAGGAGGACTTAATGCCAGAAGCATTCTCTACCAGTCAACCTTTGGACGATGCAGAGATGAAATGAAGTAGGTGTAGGTGATAGAATAGAGAGAACTAAAGAGAGGAAAAAAAAATTATAATAAATGTAAATCATTACTAGCCACATAGTTCGAGGATTTATTGAGAAATGATTACTATATGTATTTACATATTGATTGTAGATCAAGAATATAGTGGAGTGGGTAGGGATCCATTTACGGTACACATCCATACAAAAGGGGATTGTGTGTTAATTTGTATCCTTTACATAAAAAAAATTGATGGAATTCAAAACCACGTATGTATATCGACTGAAAGGGTCGTTTTTTTTTCTTCCTCTCTGAAGAGTCTACTGCTGGATATAAACCTCTGCTTATGAAAGATATAGTCGTAAACACCATGCTTGAAATACCACGTTCTTGCACCATTGGAAGTTATATGTAATAAAACCGGTTTCGATGATTCAGATATGGCGTATTGTTGGCCTGGCCTATATCGTTTGGTTATGTGATGATGGTATAAGAAAATGTCCTTGCTTCGCGTGAGTATCGTAAAAATCGACTAAGGGAAAAACCGAAATCACAACAACAAGAACTGCTTGATTAAAATATATAGACTGATGCCGATCCCACTTCCGTTCAGTGGTTTTATCCACTATCCCATAAATTATAAAGTTATAGTGTGAAGTGATTCTTCAATTAAACAAGGGATACCTTATTTCTGTTCACACCATAAACATGGTTGAACTAATTGGAAACCATGTCTTGAATGAACGAAAGCATGTTAACTCGACCACGCTGGAGAGACTCCTGGCAGTGTATTATGCATGGTTATGGAGTTGTTTATCGGAGACAACATGTTTTTTTTTTTGCCATTCTCCTAAGTCAACTATTCTGCGATAGGTTAGACACTGGGAACGGGGTATGAGACTCTACCATACCAAATATTTTTTTTTAAATCTAACTCACAATACACGATGGCTAAGAAAACAATACCCAGGTAATCAACTTGCCGGCAAAACCTTTCCATGTAATGAGCTTGATCGATAGACGTTTTTAATTAACAACCATATCAGCGGCCCATATCTTAATTAATATTAAATTAATATCCGAAATTAAACGATAAAATGAATTAAAGTGATCGATCATAATTAACCGATAGATCCTAGTAGACTTACCGATTTCTAATCACCCATCGCAGAATGCAACATTCAGTTCTAACTTAAAAAAAAAAGGAAAAGTATAGTAGCCTGCCCATACATGTCCCACAGCTGGGAAAAGGTCTACTATAATTTTTGATGCGGTTTGTATACCGAGAAGAGAGTATGCCAGAGAATGTGCGAAGGAATAACAGGGTTAACTGTTAACAACTCGCTAGGGTTTTTTTTTATGGGAAAGGCGGATTCGGTTACCTGACTCGCCGATCGAAACGCAGAAGCACGAGATGCCTCTACTTCGCGCTGGTATTCTGCGAGGCCGCGGCACTACCCCGGTCGAGCCGACCCGTTCAAGCAGCAGCTGAAGCCACCGCTTGTCTCTACCACGTACGAAAGGTTGGGTATTCGTGACCTCGACGTCGTTCCGGACGTCTCCTCCGCCAGGATGTAATTTAAATTTTGTATATGTGTAATGACCCGTAAAAACTTTCATAGTGTGGTAGACGTATTACTTGCGCATTAACCTATCTTGAGAAATTATTTTCCTGAATGAATGCCACTCTTGAGTTTCTCATCTGGTGAAATAGATGTCGCCACAAGCCCATAAAGCTGCTCGAGTGAACAACAAACGCTAATTGTGGGGGGGCAATACAACTGTACAGTTAGTATTGCCCCCTCCACAATTAGCGCCTGTTTGTACCACCTGTGCAAAATAATGTAACCATTAAAAAACAAAGACGAATTATCTTAATTTAGTTTCAAGGTAATTTAACAATATTTAGCTCAACATTTGCGTTACATAACTTTCAATAAGATTATCATGCAAGTTCACACCAGTACACCCAAACAAAATTCGATAACATAAAAAAACTGGAAGCATTACTTTTAAAATGATAAAAACAGGGGTAGCCAAGTTTTTGTTTTAGCAAATTTTGTAGCGTTCGCCCACCCTCGTTACATCGAGGTAGGAAATAACTGAGGTAAGGTAATTTTTGCTTCGAAATCACGGCAAATTGCATTCGTCTCAGGTAAAAGGCAACCGTATAATAGTAATGCAGAGTAGTCAATCAGCAGAGGCAACGATGATGTTGAATTTATTTATGTTTAATTTCTGCCGACGTTATATCCGTGATTCATTAAGATTCTCCTTCATTAGCGTATCTCAGTCCGTTGCTATTTATAAAGGTAAGATAAAGAGATCTAAAAGTAAGGTATTTGTAATAAAAGTTTGAATACATTGCGTAGAAGATTTAAACGTAATCGTCAAACGGGTTTGAGTATTGTTCCGGTACTCTGCTCCTTCCCATCACTACTCTGTGGGATTTGGGATCAGCATATTCGAATGGATATCTTTTTGTTTAGTAAAACGTACCTTAAAACATACTTATTATTATTATGTATAATGTAATTAAACTGAAACAATTTGGATTTGCATTTGAGGATAACTAACATGAGATATTTCAAATTAATGAAAGAAAGAAGTAAACCACTGTGCATGCTCTGTGGTTTGGTTGATCTGTAGCGTAAAGAAAATCCGTGAATAAAGCCGGACATTTTTATTCAGACCTTTTTAAATCAGCAATGTGGGGTAATGAGGTTGAAAATCAAAAATTTATATTCAGAAAATGAAATGTTGAAAACTACTTAGGAGATATTAGTGACTTTATGAATGTTTCAGTGCGCAAAACTGTCCTTTAAAAATATTATATACTACGGAGACTTTTAGTATATGCGCCATGGACATACACTAGAGATTCTTCTTGTCTCAACGTTTTGGCGGTTTAACCTTGCCATTTTGGGTTGGTTAACACACGCAAGAATTTGTTTATTTGATGGTAAAGATGGCAATGGAGCAAGCGGCACAACTGGTAAGTGATTACCGTCGCTCACGACAATTTGTTTAACTTGCGGGCCTCCTGCTTGCGAGTCTCTATCGATGAAGCTGTAAAGGTCACTAGGCCGACAGCAGATCTACCGTGGGGGGTTTTAGTGGCATCTTCAATGCTGATCCCGAAATAACCAGTCACCGGAGACGGTGACGGGTAGGTGCGAGCACCTTTCCCCCGCGTTAAACTAGAAAAAAAAACGACAATCTGCAACACCGGAAAAGCTGCAGGCGCGTTGTCGTCTTTTAAGGATACTTGGGAGATGTGAGAGATGATGGGAAGAAAGGTTGTGAGAGGGCATCCGGTTACCTCGCTCACCGAACGAAACGCAGAAGCAGAAAATGCCTCTACTTCGCGCCGGTATTCTGCGAGGTCGTCGCTGCGCTGCAAAAGCAGCCGCTTGGCTCTAACACGTACAAAAAGTGTGCGTGTATATATAGTGTGAGCAAGAACTTTCAGTGTTAACGCAAGTTTTTTGGGTGTGTTAATTACACATATACTTAAATGCACTGAGTAACAAGCGTAGGGGACATTAATTAATTTTAAAGGACATAAAAGCGAGAAGTCGCTTTTTCGTTTGCATTATTTATGTACTGCTACATAGCCTTAATAACAAATATACGTGATTTATATCACGCTATAAAAGTTAAAAACAGAAAGAAACAAAAGAAGGGCGCTGCCTATTAATTGATGAATGTTACAAAGGGGAACTTATTAGGAGAGGTCACATGTACAAATCCACTATTGTTCCGAGTCCCCTACCTTTGATTTACGATCGCTTTGGATAATTCTAAAATGGTTCGAAACGCTGCCGTATCGTCTTTTAGACGTAATTTAGCCGTGTAATATGGAAATTTTTCGCGAAAATTTATTCGTATTTTCAGTTTTATTTTAAACTTAGTGTGGAAAAAGACACGAACGGATAGGCAGGTATATTTATTGCCTGATAAATGCTTCTGGGTTATAAGGCAACATTAAGTTCAAGATATAGTAGATATAACTAAGTATCCAATTAAATCCTGCACGCGAATAAAGAGACCAAGTTGAAAATTTCCTTATTCGTGGTTAGTATAGCTAGAGATTATAAGAGATAGTTGGTACTATAGACTCTGCGTGCGTGCGTGCGTGTGTGCGTGTTTGTTGTGCCTCGAAGTTGATTCAAATGAACCGTAATAGTATTTGCATCTTCCAGGACAGAGTGACGAGGCTAACTTCGTAACAATTCAATTCTTTTTTTTTTACCTGCCCCTCCAAGAAATAAAGAAAACACAGTATTACCTTTATCGCGGGCGAGGGTTAATAATACTCGAGTATCTTAATGATTCATACCTGAATGGGAGAAAAAGGGTGTGAAGTAGTTGTAACTACCCGGCAGGTCGGGTGTTCGTGACCTGGAAGGACGTCTCCTCCACCAGGATTTTATTTGGATCTTGTATATATGTAATGACCCGTTGAAACTTTCATAGTGTGATGATTATTTTCCTGAATAGATGTCTGCCATTCTTGAGCGTCTCATGTGGTGAAATAGATGTCGCCTCAACTGATTATACTTATATTTTATTTTTAATCAGAGCCTATTCAAGTTCTACGTTAGATATAGATGATAACTTTCCTGGAGGAGAAGTTTGCAGCACATTCCAGCATGCATTCCTTGGACAGTTTGCCCTTACTCATCACGCTTGGGGTTGGTGAGTACGCGCTGGGCAAGCGGGTTGGTGATTACGGTATCGGTAACCTCCCACTAATGATGCTCCTCGCCGTGACCAGTCTGTGGGATTCAGATAGATAGAAAGCTCGGTGGCGTAGGGGCAAAGCGTTTGGCTGCGGCTACAAACAAGTCTTCGAGACAGGGTTGGTTTGTCCGTGTGCAATTTATGTATGAACTGTCACCGCGACACAGGAGAAATTCCTGTTAAAATATAATGCAACTGGAATGTTAACTTTGTAACGATTGTATTTCGACCACGTCAGACAAAGGCTAAAAGGCTAAAAGGAACTATGTATAGATTTTTTTAATTTTTTTTTTTTATGGAAAAGTCGGCAAACGAGCAAGCGGTTCACCTGATGGTAAGTGATTACCGTCGCCCACATACATCTGCAACACCATAGGTGCTGCAGGTGCGTTGCCGGTCCTTAAGGATATTTGGGAGATGGAAGGGAAGAGGAGGGGAATGGGGGGGGGGTCGTGGGCCTCCGGTTACCTCACTCACCGAACGAAACGCAGAAGCACAAGATGCCTCTACTTCACGCCGGTATTTTGCGAGGCCGTGGTATCAATCCGGTCGAGCCGGCCCATTCGAGCAGCAGCTAAAGCCGCCGCTTGACTCTACCACGCTTAAAATTTATTAAGAGGCAGGTGCATTAACAATTCCTACAGGGAGAGGTATCCTTAGTTAAGGTAGCCTTAATAAAAAATGCCTTCATTCGGTCGCCAGAGCGTCGTTTATTAGCTGGCAGGTAACAACGCGTGGAGGGTCGTGCCTGGAGAAAGAGATGGTTACTTAATGCTTTAATATAAAGGTACCTATAAATGAACTCTGCTGGGCAAAGGCCTTCCCAAATATCTCAGTGGGTTGTCGAGCCGCAAAAGGATTCGCCCTGCTGTTCTATTAAGCACTTAAAATTTATAATCAGCGCCTTGACTACTAGACTATCACTACTACTCTTTTCATTTAATATCAATCTATAACAAGTTTTGTGATAATTGTAAATATTTTTGCCTTATTCGGAATGATAATAATGTGTTAACACCTAACCTAATTTCAATTGATAATTGTTATAACGCAATCACTGTGAAGTCAAACATAGGAGCAATCATACGTGTGAGCATTGTAAGTCAAGTAATTTGTTCGAGAATTCTAAGGAACCATAAAATCCCCAGTCACGTGATCAATCTATTAAGAGCGAGCGATACGCACTAGAGCCTCGTTTCTTGACGGATGCAGCGTCTCGACGCCGCGCGCTCCGGCATCCTTTATATCAACAACGGAATGAGTTTTGTTACAGCTTCCGCTTTCCGCTTTTTTAAACTTAAAATATCTTCCACATTTCCACTTTGAGCGTGGACCGTGCGAGATTTATCAAAAAGGAAAAATGTTCAGCTCAGTGGACCTTTCTGTGAGAGAGTTTCTCATAGGGTTGCGACAAAAACAAATGTAACAAAGTAAAAGTTGCAAATTGAGAACGATAAGTTGTACAATTTTAGTGAAATGAAAGAGCATGCAATTACATGTTCTTTTAGCCCTCCCCAACCTGCCACTGTTCAGAATTAGTTATTATACTGGTTCGCTCAGCAGGGAACGTACCCGAACAGAGGATTGTGATAAGCGAGGGAAAAGAAACAAAATATTATCAAATAATATAAGATGTATTATTATATAGCTGCAGCACGAATGGGTCGGCTTCAGTGGAACACTCACACAGTGAGAGAGAGACAGAGAGAGAGAAAGAGAACTCCAGCGTTAATATTCAAATTAATAATATTAACGCTGGTATAACGTTAATATTTCATATGACGTATAATTGAGCCGGAGAACCACTTACTAATATATATATATATATATATATCGAAGCTATAACGAAGCATTCCATCTTAATCCACAGGGTTGCCAACCCTACGAGTGTGTACAATTTGTTTCTAATCGCTTATAATACAAAGATTTTTTTTTTAACAAACGCATTCAAAACAGTTGCCGAGTCCATACTACCCCAGCCGTGCAAAATTAAGAAGTAATAATAATACAAGTAATACACACCCACACAACCCTGGCTCCGAGGATTTGCCCCCTGCCATGTTTATTAATGTACTGCGCGTTTTTATTTTTAGCTCAGGATTACGCATTAAAATTCACGAGATTAAATCGCATTCCAACAAAAGATGGTAGGATTCCCAAATTAAGTCAGTATATTAGAGGAGGAGAAAAGACAATCCGTGTGGTGTGGACGTAAGAACCTGCCATTCTGAATTCTTCCCATCTGTGTGAGTGACTAAGAGAAAAGAAACTTTGAAAATCGCTTTGAATTAATATTATTCGGCCTGGAGTGACAAACGTAGTAACAAAAAGTAACAAACAACTTTAATCGAAAGAGTTTTTTTTTTATTTATATATTTATTTATATTTATTTGTTGATCATATGTGATACTTGTATAGATGTTAACATTTTGTGTGTTTACTGATGACTAAGATGGAAACTCTCGGAGCCTGGAATATATACATACTGACTCTCTATGCCTTTCAAACCGGAACACAACAGTTGTCACACTGCTGCTTAGCGACAGAAGTAGATAAAGAGGATGATGTACCTACCCAGACGGTTTCTTGCCTTACGACCTAGTAAAGTAAGTCTTTATTTAAGCAATAATACTTGGCTTAGACAGAAACCCAGTTTTATCAATTACTGCACACGCTTTTCTTAAAAATCAAAAGACAAAAAGTAAATATTAATTAGAGATACACTAAATACTCGCAGCCCTACGTTTAAGAGACCCGCAGGCTTGTTTATTAATGTACTACGAGTGTTTGTTACTTTTTAGCCAAGGATTAAATATTAAAATTCACGAGATTAACTCGCGCTCCAACAAAAAGTGATAAAACTCTACAAGAAATTAGAGAAAAAAAGGAAAAGCCTTGTGGCAGCGGTGGAATGATCTACCATCTCTTTTCTTCCCATAGAATAGTCACATAAAAAAATATATGAGGCATGTGTAAATGGGAGAGTCGGGAGAGGAAGACTTAGACGAACATTTCACGATCAAATCGGAGACGTTCTGAAAAAAGAACAGGTCAAGAGTACTCTAAACCAACGAGTATGCATGCGAAGATTGATGAAAGTGGGAGAAGCGAAATACGTATGCCAGGACCGTAGCAAGTGGAAGAAGATTGTCTCTGCCTACCCCGCTGGGAACAAGGCGTGAATATACTGACTTAAAAATGTCTTAGCATCCGTCTGATACGCCCAGCTCTACGATCGCCAATCCGCTAGCCAAGCGTGGCGATTGCGGCATTATATCCTTCCATTCGAAGAGGTTAAGTTCAGCCGTGGTTTTTATTAATATGGCTGTCGATGAAAAATAAAAAGTAACATACACAGTTCCTCTTCGTTGTTTTTTAATAAGAATCTTCATTGGAACATTACTGTGGGTCGATAGACGAGTGGTTAGGGGATCGGCCTCCCAATCTAGGTGTTCGAACCTCTGTGTGAATGGCACGTACCAATGAATTTTTCAAAACTTACGTACGATTTGTATCTTTGGCCTGAACACTAAGCTGTCTTAGTGTTCAGGCCGGCTCACCGCCAGTCCCAAATTTGTACTGGTGAAAAGTATGACGAAAGGACCAAAATATCTAGACTTATGACCACCTCAGTAACGTTAAGTGGAGAAATAATCCAGATTCAAACGTCTTGCTATATTTGATTCAGAAAACAGCAACGGACTGACACAAACGGTCACAATTTGATTCAGTTAACATTGTGACAAAATCAGGTGATCCAATAGTTGACAAATAAAACTCTTTCAAATTGAAAGTTGAAATTAAGGTTGAAGGTAAGGTTGATCTGGTATCTTCGCCTACCCTGTGATGGATTACGCAGGTGATTTATGTATTTATTGACCAGGATAATAATACAAATCGTAGATAAATTTCAAATATGGCCTACGTAAGGAGGGCTCCTTCTTTATCTAGTGGATTGAGTTCGATTCTCCTAAGGATACATAGTTCACTCATCTCTTTTATCAGCAGACAAATAAATCTTTTTATATCAAAAACTTTGGTTTAGTAAAACAGTCCATTATAAATTAGTACGTGTACTTTGCTCGTTTTACCATGTTGGCTTACTATATAAAGAACCTATAAAATAACCCTTAAACTTTAAAAGCAAAAGAATAAAAACAATATTAATCGAACATCATCCACATAAGGAAATACAAATTAACAGAAATTAAAAAAAAACATAAGAGAATGTATATACTTACGTTGGTGTACGTGCCGACTAATAGATATTCAGCATTGCTTAATTGGTATTAAGCTGAGCTGAATATCCACCACTACTGATGTAGCGCTGTAAGTATGCAATCGGGCTTCGCTAATTCTGAGCTTACAATAAAAAATTAAAACCTGCGCGTGCTTGAAGAAAGTGCGTAAAAAAAAACCTTACACTTGCAAGGCACCGAGGTAATGTGACCCATGTAACGACCCCGTAGCACCTCCGACAGCCTTCTAAAGCCTTCCCAAAGCCATCACATCAGACTCATTCAACACGCGTTATAAGTACGCAATCTATCTTCGCTAATTCTGAGCTTGCAATAAAAAATTAAAACGTGCGCGTGCTTGAAGAAAGTGTGTAAAAAAAAACCTTACACTTACAAGGTACCGAGGTAATGTGACCCATGTAACGACCCCGTAGCACCTCCGACAGCCTTCAAAAGCCTTCCCAAAGCCATCACATCAGACTCATTCAACACGCGTTATAAGTACGCAATCTATCTTCGCTAATTCTGAGCTTGCAATAAAAAATTAAAACGTGCGCGTGCTTGAAGAAAGTGTGTAAAAAAAAAACCTTACACTTACAAGGTACCGAGGTAATGTGACCCATGTAACGACCCCGTAGCACCTCCGACAGCCTTCAAAAGCCTTCCCAAAGCCATCACATCAGACCCATTCAACACGCGTTCTTATCATAAAGGCGTCGGTAAATTCGGTACAAAGGCGAGCCTCGGAGTCGGCGAGGAGGAAAAACCTCAGTTATAAAGATTTACTATTACCAAGAGGGCCCGATGATAATGGAATTTCAATCAGCCGCGGTTCAGACGAACCGGAGGGGGATGGGGGGTGGGAGGCTTATTGACGGGGCGTGGGGGTGGCTAAGGCGGCGCTGCGTTGAATATTCGGTAAGAAATAACTTTATTTCATGCAAATTCTGAAGGTGGATTTCTGATTTCTGTGGTGATTTCGACTTTTGCACTCGTGTGTATAAGATTCATCGATATCAGTTGGATTAGAACATTTGATGTAAATAAATAAATTAGCGCGGGTTGGCTTTGACTAATTGCCGTGGTAGCCTAATGGTCAAGACGCTCACTTTAGTTTCATAGAGCGCGAGTGACCTGGGTTCGATCCCCGGTGCCAGCACCACTGAAATTGTTAATAGTACTGTATTTACCACGTACTCAGCGGTGAAGGCAAAACATCGTGAGAAAACCTGCATGTCTGAGAAATAATAAAAATATTATTTCGAGGATACGTGAAGCCCGCCAACCCGCACTAGAGCAGCGTGGCGGGCCCTTGCCGGCGCCTAAACCCTCTCTGATACTCGTTTTTGAGAAGGAAGCCTTTGTGCCCAGCAGTGGGCACTTATAGGCTGTTACTTTACTTTTTTTTTACTTTTGGCGTTGACTTAACACGTCCTCAAAATATGTTTCTTTTTGTTTTTTTAAGTATTTCTCCGACATGCAGGTTTGTCGATGTTGTCCCTCCGTCGAAGGTACGCGCGTGAAATTGTTATTCGACAACAATTAACATTATTTTGCGACGACCGGGCTGCTACGGCTCTACGCGAATATAATTCGAACACAACCCTGAATACAAAGATGCCTGAGGGTCCTCTTTTTGTGCTCCACCCGTGATGGTGCTTCCTTGGTCAGTGGGATTTTGGTTCGGCAAATTTGGATGGATGTTCCGCCATCATTCGGTCGCCAAAGCCAAGCGCACCGCGTGCGATAAGGTTGGCTTTGGAAAAAAGAGAGGGTACGAGTATGTTCCCCATCGGACCATTGGGGAAGATACATTAATAATGTGTGTTATGTGATAGAACACACATGTTCGTCGTAAATACAAATGATAAACAACACAAATAAGAACATATCAAAACATAAAAACAAAGACGATTCGACAATGACGCAAAGGAATCGTGGAAATAAAATCAGAAACTTTCTTATTACAACATCAGGAATACGTCGACGGGCGTCAGATAACACGGCTGAAGTCGACCACGGCTGAATATTCCATTAGGAATCGCGACAAAGAGGATAAATTATTCTCCACCCCGGCCCGGGTGGAAATTAGGTGAACGCCACTCCGAGGTGATTAAACGCGACGCGGAAAATTGTAACTTTTAAGCCGGATTTGCTCTCTGCGGATACGTTGTCTGTGGATCTCTGTGTTGTTCAGCGACCAACTTTTCAAATGTTTGATGAGTTGTAAAGTGGGCTGTGGCCTTGTCGTGTCGAGTTGCGATGTGCGCGTGTTCCTCTCCTATAATAACTTTACGATGTGGTTTAGGGTTACGAATGTCGACAGATATTTGATGTGCTTCTGTATCGCTCATAATAATGTTGCTATAAATAGAAATAACAATTTAAACGTTTGTTCAGTCAGGGGGTGATAAAACTATAGAGTAGATATACTTTGTTATATTTTTTTCTACTCTTTTAAATTTGAATACGAAGCTATAGAAAAATGTTATTTGAAATTGCGTTTTTCAAAAACATTTTCTTTTATACAATCAATCATCATTTCGTAGATTCCTCTGACGACGAACTAACTCTCTGTAAATGTCCAGATTTTCTTTTATTTTTTTTATGTTATTTTCAATTTAGTTTTTTTTTTTTTTTTTTTATGGAAAAGACGGCAAACGAGCAAGCGGTTCACCTGATAGTAAGTGATACCGTCGCCCACATACATCTGCAACACCATAGATGCTGCAGGTGCGTTGCCGGTCTTCAAGGATATTTGGGAGATGGGAGGGAAGAGGAGGGGAATAGGGAGGGGATGTGGGCCTCCGGTTACCTCACTCACCGTACGAAACGCAGAAGCACAAGATACCTCTACTTCACGCCGGTATTCTGCGAGGCCGTGGTATTAATCCGGTCGAGCCGGCCCATTCGAGCAGCAGCTAAAGCCGCCGCTTGGCTCTACCACGCTTAAACATAATAACAGCTTATTTTTTTTTACATACCACGCTATTAATATGGACTAATACAGACAAACAAACAGACAGACATGAGAGCGAGTTAATAGTGCATTGTCATCCAATTCTGAATTATGTTTAAAGTTTCAAGTATAGCTCACCAGAGACTTAGTATAAAATCTATTGCAAAATTTGTACCGAATCGAGATAGACGAGATCTTATTTCTAATAAGAGAGTTAATAAAAACGTGGTTATAAATTAAATAAAAGGATAGCGACAGTCATTTATTGTTTAACAATTATTTTTATAAATTCAGAATCTCCTGAAACAGGTTTTCACTAGGGAACCTCCCTACCATGTTTTCTTTTATTTTAAAGTTCTTGGTTTTTGTCAATGTAATGAAACTATTCATATTTTTAATTTTATTTCTTTATCCGACTAACGAAACAAATATATCCTGAAAGTATATTGGTACATACGATCTTTGTCACGTGGTGAAGCTCCACCATTATGAACATTCTAACATGAAGCTTTAAACTTGTTTCAAATATTTGAATTTTTTTTGTAATTTCAGATTTGTTCAGGTTACCTCCTGATGATTTCCTTCACCGCCGAGCACCTTGTATATTAAAAATTTTAACCGAAACTAACATTTAACATTACCTTCCCGATTCATTTAAAAAATTGATCTCATTAGAACTCTTTACACCATTACGGTGATGGAATCTGCAACGATGATAAACGCAGAAGAATTAGGATAACCGACCGTTAGACATAAGCTGAAGTGGCAACGAACTGGACACATAGGTCGCAGAACTGACAACCGTTTGGAGAAGAAGGGTTCTGGAGCGGCGCACAAGCGACCGCTGCGTAGGAAGACTCCCATTGTGGGAGGTCGATGCATTCGGTTGACTCGGGACCGTGCTCTGTGGCCATCCTTGACCTATGTTCAGCACTCGTGGACTCGTGACAGACTGACGACTGCTATGTCGATTGCATGTTCGACGGCTCGGTGGCGTAGTGGCCGAGCTGCGGCGCTGTGGGTCGCGGGTTCATTTCCCGCATGGGACTAGTATTTGTATGGACTACAAACAATAGTTCCCGGTCTGAGTGTTTGTCTATAAGCGATTTATGTATGTAAACTGCCTTCGCGACACAGGAGAAGTTCCTACAGTAAAAGGTAATGTTTTTTTTTTTTAAATAAAATATAAATATAAATAAACGATTATGCTGATGGTATAGAGACCACAATAACACTGCAATAGCAACAAATATCAATTATAAGTGAGGGTATACATCGTTAGAGCCATGGTAGCCTAGTGGGCCGAAAGCTCACTTTAGTTCTATAGAGCGCGAGTTACCTGGGTTCGATCTCCGGTACCGGCACCACTAATAATTGTTAATAGCAATTTTAATTGCTGCATTTACCACGTGCTCGGCGGTGAAAGAAATCATCGTGAAGAAACCAGCAAGAGAAAATATTATTTCGAGAACATCCAAAGCCCGCCAACCCGCACTGGAGCGGCGTGGCGGACCCTTCCCGGCTCCAAACCCCTTTCAAAAATTAGAAAGAATTAGAGAGGCAGCTACTTTAATTTACTTTACTGTACATCGTTAAGCAATACATATCTGACAAACATCATATTTGAAGCGACACCAACACGCGTTAGAGCTGATCACTTGGTCTAAGCCGCGACCAGCTACAAGGCCACCATCGTCCACATCGGACTCTAAATTTTGTTTCACATTCACTGGCTTTAATATTGTTTCAAAACTCGTTACCGTACGGATTCCATTCTCCAACTTCACACGATACAGCCACCGTACCAAATTGGAATATATTACAGAGTCGTATCACACGACACAACGTCGCGTGACATGACTTCAGGTACAAGAAAGGACTTCAGATCATGTTATCTAAAGTTCAAGAGTGTTTTTTGGACCTAACCGAACGAGGATCATTAAATTGTCTTAACGCGCTCAACAAGCCGGTGTTACATTCTTACGTTCGCTGACCTGCACTCCACCGCGAACTTTAAGCACCAGTAATACTGGATACCATTCGCTACCTATCATATATTCAAAACTAATACCATAAGTATATTTGTTTGAAACAGAAAATAACTCCTTTACCGAATTAATATACTTTTCTATTATATAAAGTGAAGTAAAGTAAAGTAAGTCGTGGTAGCCTAGTGGTCAGGGCGCTCACATTAGTTTCATAGAGCGCGAGTGACCTGGGTTCGAACCCCGGTGCCGGCACCACTAAAATTGTGAATAGCAATTTTAAGTGCTGTATTTACCACGTGCTCAGCGGTGAAGGAAAATATCGTGAGGAAACCTGCATGTCTGAGAAATAGTAAAAATATTATTTCGAAGACATGTGACGCCCGCCAACCCGCACTAGAGCAGCGAGGCGGGCCCTTCCCGGCTCCTAAACCCTCTTTGATACTCGTTTTGAGAAGGAGGCCTTTGCCCAGCAGTGGGCACTTACAGGCTGCTACTTTTTTTTTTGAAAGTAAAGTAGCCTGTAAGTGCTCACTGCGGGCCAAAAGCCTCCTCTTCAAATTTATTTTAAATTGTTTTGGAGCCGGGAAGGCCCGCCACGGTGCTCCGGTGCAGATCGGGCTTCGCATATCCTGGAAACATCTTTTTTTTACTATTATTTCTTAAACATGTAGTTTTCTTTCATCACGGAACACGTGATAAATACAGCGCTTAAAATTGCTATTAACAATTTAAGCGATGCAGGTATCGGGGATCGAACCCGGGTCACTCGCGCTCTTTGAAACTAAAGCGAGCGCCCTGACCATTATGGTACCTAGCCTCATGCCGCATTTCTACTATATAGCTACTTCTAAATATTTAACATCTCGCATGTTCATATACAAGTACAAATATGTTGTTGTGTAATGCAGGATATCTCTATTATCTCTTCTATTATAAAAGTATTGTAGGGTTGTGTTTGTACAATAAACATTTATTTTATAGCTTTACATTATGGTTGATATTTGTAAAGATTAAACCCCAAAACACATAGCAAACATAATAACCAAACAATGTTAAGAATAAAAATAGTTTAAGAAAATAATATACATGCTGTTCTTATTCCCCTTTCATGAGCGTCAACAGTTGGAATGAACAGGACTTGTTAAGACAGATCTAATGAGCGAAAAACTTGATGAGTTAACCCATTCAAATCGTCCGTTATCCACCTTCCAGCTGCATCATCAGACCAGCTCGATGGTATCCCATAATTGTATTGTCATCGTCATCTGTGTTTAATACAAATTTCCAGATTAATCGAACGGACTGGCAGTATTTAAAAAATTTATTGATCGATTCATACATTCATAAATATAGGTTAAATAGAGGTTAAGCTAATAAAAGTATGCAAAAATAAAAGGTTTTCAATAAGGTCTAAATAGCAAGCTAATCTGGCAAATAATTTCAGAACGAATTTATAATGAGCAGTACTTTTTCTAGTCCCTACCCCAAACTTCACTTTCCAAATCAGATTCATCCCTGTACTCCTGTCCTCTAGGGAAACCTAGTAAGAATTTAATGAAGGTCCACCTGTCTTCCCTGTCTGTAAAATAAATTACTTTAAACAAGTTTTATTTAGGGGCAAATTACTCGAAACATTATTACCAGTAATTATGACAGTGAATTAAGATGTGTAATTTATTAATATATCAGAAGCATCTTATTTTTGTAACTGATAAAATAAGTTTAACAAAACAAATAGTACGTACCATTTTTCTATATCTGGAGCACTGTCAGTCATGGCAAAGCATGAAAATATGATCTCCAGTCAGGTAGACTTCAACATCACCAAGATCCCATGTACAGTACACCGTCAGAACTATCCGGCATCAGTTCAGTAACCATATAGTTGCAGTGGCATCAGAGTTATATACTTACATTATTTGATCAAGAGGAAATGAAACCAATTGGATATGAAAATAATTTTTTGCTATAACTCTTAATAAAACTTATAATACGTGGGGTATTATAAATCTTCATCTCGGGGTTAAAGACATAATATCATTAATCATTTATTATTTAACCAATAACTGAGGTTTTGACGCGCGTTTCGACTTAACTTTTGGAAAAATATCTCACTGAAAAGAAAGAAAGCTGAGCAACCAAAGTTATTTTAAATAGTATTAACGCAGACCCTTACCCTGTGTACTGTTTAAATAACTATAAAAGAGGGTGTGAGTTTATATTAGGGTGCGTAACCTCGAAAGAACCCGGCACGATTCCGAAAAATTCTATCACGCATAGTAATTTTTTTATGTTTTTTTAGACCTTAGTAAAGCTATCGAAGTTTGTTGATTGTTAATTAAAATACCCATTGGTGTCTCATAGCGGACTCCAGTCCTTAAAGTTAAGTAGTAATAGAGCCTGTAAGTGTCCTCTACTGGGCGAAGACCTCCTCTTAAATATTTTTGAGAAGGATTCGCCGCCGGGTAGGGTCCGCCGCGCTGCTTCAGTTGACGGACTTCACACGTCCTCAAAGTAAAAAAAAAATTATGTCACAGACATGCATTTTTCCTCACTGCACGTAGGAAATTAAGCACTTACAATTGCTACTAACAATTTTAGTGGTGTCTGCACCGGGAATTGAACCCTGAATCCTCGCTTACTATGAAATTAAAGCGCACGCCCTTACCACTGGGCTACCACGGATCTTGTCTCTTTCGTATATTAATTGCGCGGTGGACGCTTCTAGCCAACAAACAAAGCTCTGGCGCCCGATTGATGACAGAATATCCATTCAAAATTGCCGTATCCAAATCCCACAGACTGGTGATGTGGACCAGCATCGCATGTGGGACGGTACCCCAGGGTACTCACCCAGGGTTGACTGGTAGAGAATGCCAAAAGGCATTAAGTCCGGCCATTGTATTCCTTTCTTTATTTAGGGACACAATAAAGAATTAATAAATAAATAAAATAAAAATAATTATGGGCCAATTTTCCAAGAAACAAATAGCGGGCTTCGCTGATGCTCTCATGGCGAGGCTTATGTTCTGTAATTGACTAACATAAGTTGTATAGGGTATATGCCTTGCTAACGGTTTGAGATCTTTCATTTTATTGTTTCGGTGTGTTTCAACAACGCTCAACTGTCGAGTTTGCGTGAGTTTATAGGCTTGGTATATATACATATATGAGATTACATGCAAACCTTGTACTGGGCCATAACGCAAATGATGCCAAGCGATGGCCACGGCCATTGAGCAACACGTGGCCGTATTTAAACGCGCTATTGCCAAACGATAGTGTCGCGGTCGCTCTCCGCAAACTAACTGCCTATTAAGGGAGCCGTGTAATATCACGGATGTTTCCAGGAATATGCAGCAAACTCCAATACAAATTCCAAAACCATCTACGCCGAGTGGTTAGAGGATCTGCTCGCGAGCTAGAAGACCCGACTTCGATGGGCTATGTGGAGGGCTAGTACCTCTCCTTTTTTGGTTTTTTTTTACTTACCATAATCTCGTACAATTTCATCTCATCATGAAATGAAATATTTAACTTATTTTATTAATATTTGGTCTTTTTTTTTGTGAAACGCACGCTGAAGTTTTTCTTGTTTTTGTTTTGGTTCTATTTTCTGCTGTGTATCTTTTGTTTTTACTAATAATGCTTTTTTTTATGCTTCTTGTCCGGATGTTCGTGAAGCCAATGAAAGACCCGACTGAAAAACTGTGATATCACTGAGACATGAACCTTTTTGACATCCCACAACAAATTAATCTTTTTCATGTTTTTTTTATTTCTCTTTATTTTATTTTGCGTGCGTGGGTGTGTACGCACGCACCCGGTCACACACTCACAAACACACACACACAAACTAACAGCATGCAGCCGTTATAATGCTTCATCATCATCATCATCACCATTTCAGCCTATCAGAAGTCCGCTGCTGAACATAGGCCTCCCCCAAAGATTGCCACGAAGCTCGGTCCTGAGCCACCTGCATCCATCGACTTCCCGCAACACTGCGCAGGTCGTCACTCCATCTATAATGCTTAATAGTATAAAAATTAAAACAGTTACAACGTTTTTGTTAAAATACACTTTGAAGGCAACCTACTCGTAAGCTCACAAAGCTTTGCAGGAAGTAGAGAACTTACAAAGTCGAAAACCTAACAATAAGTAACCCTTTTCCTTGTTATTACAGAACTATATAAATGATTTCTTTTCATACTTAACGGGCGGCAAGCTTCCTTGTCGTATTAATCATTATCTACATTGTTTATAACTTTAGAATAGACATTATGCTGTGAATGTGTGTACATATTTGTTATCTGTGCCATACCGGTCGTGGTTACTTATTAGTAGATAAGCAAATATGCCGTTATTGCTGTAATTGCAAGTTATAAGACCAGCACGAACGTATAGAAATAATGATACATAATAACTAAATGTTACCAATAATGAATCATGGAAATTGGATATATGGATTTTATGGATTTTTTATTTTATTTTACGGGTGCTTTATAGCACCTATGCAGAGGTTACTGACGTATACATGGTTATTGAGGGTAGCTTTTTATTCATTGATTTTGATCCGATCTATGGAGAAAGAACTCACAGTGTCTTCTATATATATCAGGCAAAGAATCTAGCCATTTTCACTATTGAAATTAGTTTTAGGTTTTGCAACGTTTGTATCGATCTAGGGATTCACAAACTATTTGCGGCAAAAGACCCCCTTGTCCAAAATGAACTGATACCTCAGACCTCAATAGCCAAATAGTTTTAAGAATAATATCTCTAGTTTATTTTCCATTTGATACAAAACTTTACCAATTTAAAAAATTTGCGGTAGGCGAGTAAACTTAACTTAAACTTAAACCTCTTTGGGAATTCCTAATCTAGGATATGTTCACAGAAATCAGCAGTCTCTGTTCATACTGTAGATCTGTAAATAAACAACTTCAACCACTTTGGGAATCCCTAGTCTAGGATATGTTCACAGAAATCAGCAGTCTCTGTTCATACTGTAAATCTGTAAATAAACAACTTAAACCACTTTGGGAATCCCTAATCTAGGATATGTTCACACAAATCTGCAGTCTCTGTTCATACTGTAAATCTGTAAATAAACAACTTAAACCACTTTGGGAATCCCTAATCTAGGATATGATCACAGAAATCTGCAGTCTCTGTTCATACTGTAGATCCGTAAATAAACAAAAAGTAAATGGTAGATTCGAGGAGGACGATCTAGGCGACTATTTCACGATCAAATCGGAGACGTTTTAAAAAAAGGCCAGGTCAAAGAGTACTCTAAACCAACGCGCATGCGCGAATATTAATGAAAGTGGAAGAAGCGAAAGACGTATGTCAGTATCGTCGCAAGTGGAAGAAGATTGTTTCTGCATACCCCGCTGGGAACATGGAGTGAATATAAACATATATATATACGTGTTCACAGTGTATATTCGTAATTAAACAGAACAGTTTCATTTCTAAATTGTATCAAAAAGTAATTTCTAAGAGATATTTTTGGATTGTTCCTATATAGTTATTATCATATACATCGGGTATTATAAACTGTCTAAATACTTAACTGGTTACTCTCACAATGAAAGTTACTTAACCCATTAAGACCTTACCGCAATGTAGACGCAACCACGTAACACGCAGGCATCGCTTATGGTGCGTAAAGTGCTTGAATCACGGACAGACACTTTAACCTAATGCGACGACAAACTCAGAAAGGTCTCATAGTTTTTAGTAGGGGTTCCGTAATCTCTGTGAATATTCGATTAGTTCGTTTATTATTTATCAACAACAAGTGTGTCAGTGAAGCGTATCTCCTATCCCAAAAAGGGGTAAACAGATATAACGGATTCTAACAGCACTGCACGGCGTATTCAAACAGGCGAAATAAATATTTTCTACAACTTAGTAACTTTGCGGTAGGTAGCATCCTATTATTAAACTCTGCGCCAATCAACAGTGCCATTACTGTTGTGCTGCTGGTCTGTAAGGTATATAGAGCCAGGATAGTTACGGATTGTTAGGAATGCCTTCTCAGTTGTGACAACCCATTTGTGACATTCTGGTTGTTTGTGACCTTCTGGTTGTTTGCAGATGTTCATGGGCTGCAATAGCCACTTACTTCTCAGGTGGACTGTTAGCTCGTATGTCTCGCCAATCCTTGATTACGTACGATATGATTTAAATGTTTGAACTCTACGTTTACTCACTTGTTTATAGTTGTTACTCTATTATGTATTTGTCGCAATCAACGCGTGATACGGGACGCAAGCGCCATCTGTCGGCGTTCGATGGAACCATTTATTCACCGGCCGAGCGGAGACCTACGCTCGTCGTGTAGCGGTCGGCCAGAGCGCATGATATTGGACCGTCGCGCGTTCCTATATTCAAAAATCTACCTATAGTTGTGTCTTGTAAATTCATTGGATATTATAATTTGATTAAGTGAACTACTTCGTTTTGTTGCTCCAACATTACCCAACGACGCCCACTGTGAGGAGACTAGGCATTATGAACCCTGCTGATAACGGTGAACCTACTCCTTCGCCGTTATATTTATCTCTGCTCAACCTAATGGTTTACTGGCAGAGAATGCCTTTAGTCATTAAGTCCGCCATGTATAACACTTTGTGCATAAAGTTTAAATAAATAATATCAACACAAAATTAGTCTTAGAACACTACGGAAATAGCTTATTAATGCAACGTGTTTACATAGCGCTGCTTCGCTCCTTTTACCGCCGAAGTGTTCAACGTTTTATCGACATATATTATTAAGCACGGTGTACTTCGAGCATACCAACGTTCGGTGCAAAACTCAACATTTTCTAACTTCGAATGGAATTGCATTCACTTCTTCAATGCACATTCGGTGGACGGAGAAATTTGTTTAAAGGAATATGTTTAAAATTTAAAATAATTATACTACAGTAACATAATACGTATAAAATCGAAACAATTATTGTAATCGCAGAAAGTAATACCAATTATTTGTATTGAAAACATTTTATTTCAATGGAACATTAATTCCTTTCTCCAAAACTGTGAAAAATCTAGGCATTCATCTGGACCAGTCATTGTGTTGGGAGACTCAGGTTGCTGAAGTCAGCCGGAAAGTCATTGCCACCTTACGTTGTCTATATCGTTTGAAAAATTTCTTACCCTTTAAAACTAAGCTTTTGCTCACTCAATCCTTAATTTTACCCATTATCGATTATGCAGATGTGTGTTACCCGGACCTATCCCAATCACGTCTCGATAAGTTGGAGCACCTTCTTAACAACTGCATTAGATTTATCTTTGGTTTACGTAAATATGATCACGTCTCTTTTTATCGTTCCAAGCTTAATTGGCTTTCTATTCGACAAAGGCGTAGCTCTAGAATTCTGTGTTTATTGTATTCTGTATTAACTGATCCTAATTCTCCTTCTTATCTTAAGAATAATTTCAAATATCTTTATTCTGCTCATGACAGAGAGCCTCGTTCCATAAACCAATTTAAGATTCGAGTTCCACAACATAATACAGGATACTATAACTCTTCTTTTACTGTTCAAGCTACACTCCTCTGGAACGCCCTGCCCGATAAGATAAAAGCAGCTCCTAGCAAGAAACTGTTTAAGAGTCTACTTCGTAATTACCTAACAGAATAATAGATCATTGACAATATTCGGCTTATCTATTTTAGATTTATGTTATATATTTATTTATGTATCCTTTTATATACTTGTATACGTATTTGTGTATTTTATGTTATAAATATTTATTTAATAATATAGTTTATTTATATGTACTAATCAAGTTATTTTTATTGGAGTTTTTTTTTTTTTTTTATTCTTTGTTTTATACCTGCCAACTACCTTTCACCATAACAAGGGTTGACTGGTAGAGAATGCCACTTGGCATTAAGTCCGCCCATTGTAACCTTAAGCTTAAGGCAATAAAGAATAAATAAATAAATAAATAAATAAAAATAAAACATATGAATTAAATTCATTATCCCACGTAAGAAATATAAATTCCAATTATCAATTGCTCCACAAAGGGCTTATAGTATTAGATGAACCTTTGTGAACTGAAAGAGTTTTAAAGGTCGGACAGCCGGAAAATCGGACAACGACCACTTCGTCCAATAAGGGTTCCGTTTTTGGGAAGAGATCGTTGATATAAATTAGGAATAGTTAATTTGGAACTTCGCCCACAAAGCTAATGTTATAATCACGGAATAGGAGGTATCGATATTTCCAAGTAACAATTTGTATTAAGTAAACAAGTTCGAAAGAAGGTTGACGAAACAAATATATGAGGCGAGTGTAAATGGTAGAGTCGGGAGAGGAAGACCTAGGCGAACATTTCACCATCAAATTGAAGACGTTCTGAAAAAAGGCCAGGTCAAGACTACTCTAAACCAACGAGTACGCATGCGAAGATTGATGAAAGTGGGAGAAGCGAAAGACGTATGTCAGGACCGTACAAGAGGAAGAAGATTGTGTCTGCCTACCCCGTTGGGAACGAGGCGTGAATATATACATACATACAATTTATATATTTGCCGGAAACCCAAACGCGAGTCGTATAATTTTATTTCCCGTTTTATGTCTCCTTAATGTTCGGATATGGCCAGAGTTTATCTTTGAATTCTCTCCATGATAGTAAAATTGTATGAATGCTGGTGTATTATTAAATTATTATTTTAGCCGTTGCACACATATTTCAGTTCAGAGCCGTGGGAGCCCAGTGGTCGGGGCGCTCGCTTTAGTACCCCGGTGAGCGGTATCACTCAAATTGTTAATGGCATTCTTAGGTGCTGTATTTAAGACGTGCTCGGCGGTGAAGGAAAACATCGAGAGGAAACCTGCTTACGCCCCGCACTGGAGCAGCGTGGCGAGCCCTTCCCGGCTCCAAAACCATCACAGATATTTGAGAAGGGGACCTTTGCGCAGCAGTGGGGTCTTACAGGCTGCTACTTTACTAAATACTTGTGTCCGTGTTTGTGTACAGGCTGACGATACAAATCAAAGAGTCAACGCCTGATAAATAATTAAAAATGGTTAGTTTTTCTTTTCGAATACTCTTTTTTTGTCCAAATTATTTTTATCTTTAGCGGGCTCTTTCTTTTATCAGCACACTAATCATACAGATTGGCGATTGCAGTAAGGATAAAGTGTAGCAAATTAGAAAGCTTTATACCAGCAAAAACTTTCTGCAATTATCTTTAGTTAACTGTTACGTGTAAGTGGAATAAACCTACTTTCTCCAGACGTCATTCGTACGTTTATGCTGCTGCTTTCATGGAATTTAATGAACTTATCATGCTGGTGAGGAAGTTGAGAAGAAGAAGAAGTGACGTCACTCATGCAAGGAGATTGAATGTAAGGTTCTTTAAAGAAATGTTACAGCCGATAAGGTTACTCAGACGTTTACAACCAGCGTATCCTGAGTTGAGACCGGTTCGAGGCGACATGCGTTTGAAAAATTCTGTTCAGTTAATTCTTTATAAATTCCTTTTACAAACTATGTATATGTATATGTCCATACTTTATTTCTATTACCTATTCTTGTGCTAATCAGCACTGGAACCGTTCCAGTTTCATGTGCATTACGTATCTGTAACGTTCTTCTTCGATTGTGGTTTTTTTTTAACAGGTGTTCATTTTCTGCAGTAAGTGACGCATGCATGGTTCGTGGCTTACTGCAGCCCATGTACACATGTATATTTACGTGGTGGTACCGTGGACTGTTAGCTCGTTTGAACAAAGGCACCTAAAAAGGTGTACACTTTGAAAATGGCCACTCCACGCCAATTAATGAGGGGTTTCACATAGAGTTCCCGTTCGTTCCCGTTTTTCCACGGAAGCGGTCCACGTTCCATCGGCGTATATTATTCAGTGCCGTGTGTGGTGCGAGCGTGCTGACGTGCCGTGCAAAACTTCACATTTTATAACTTCCAATGGAATTGGATTAAATTATTCAGCGTACGTACGCCGGACAATCAAACGACATAAACTAGAATTGAAATCGTTTCGTTTTTTCCAGTTAATATGCTGATGTAATGGATGTAATTCTCGAGAAGGCATTTGAACATTAGTCTACAAAATGGAAGCGATACAAGCTTAGATTTATTTTAAGATTACTACGAAATAACTAGTGTGACTACTTGCCATGTGGTACGCTTCATTGCCGTGGGTGTCGTGAGTGGTGACTAAGGGAAAAGCTTTGAAAATCTTAATGGCTACTGACAGATGGCGGGCCAATCGCATCGACAAAATACCCGACTAAAACAGGCAGACCGGGCAGACGGGCAGCGGCGTCTAATGTGCGAGGTGTCTGCCAATCCGCTTGCGGCGGAACTTCGCGATTATGGCAATAAATACCTCCTGATGGGCAGAGGCCTATGTCCAGAAGAGGACTAGTTACAGGCTGTTGAGGTAAGGTTAGGTTAGCTAAGGTTAGGTTAGGGCTAAGGTAAGGGGAGGAAGACCTACAGACTTACACAGATAGTTACCGGACACGGGTGTTTCGGTGATTATCTGTGTAAGATCGGACGTGAGGCGACGGCGAATTGCTTTCACTGCGGTGGAAAGGACCAGGACTCCGCATCGCACACACTGATGGTGTGCTCAGCATGGAAGGCGGAGCGGAGGATCCTGGTGAACCATATTGGGCGAAACCTCTCCCTGCCAGCAGTCGTGTCGGCGATGCTGAGCGGGGATACGGCGTGGAGGGCCGTAGCCGCATTCTGTGAGACCGTGATGGTCCAGAAGGAGGCTGCTGAGCGGGAGCGCGAGAGGACAGATCCCGCTCGGAGACGGGGCCATAGAGGCGTGCGTGCGTCTCGTCATGGCCCTCCAAATATTGATGGTGTTCCCCTACCAGAAACGGGGCCCCTGGGGTCGTGGACAAGCGTTGTCCAGTAAAACGACCTCGGGGTGGACGGTGACTCGAAGTGGTCTTGAGCCACTATGCATAGCACCGTGGGGGTGCTGGGGGCAGGGTAATACCGCCCCTGGGACGGGGCTATATTAGCCCAGCGCAAGAGGGGCCACGGTTGTGTTCCGAACGGAGATCCCGTGACCCCCCGCCAGCGCTGATGGCGACCACCGTGGGGTTTTAGTCGGTGGGAGTCCGACATAACCCGGCTACCTCGCAGGGAGCTGGGTATCCATAAGGGATACCCAGCTCCCTGCGATTTCCCCACGAAAAAAAAAAAGCTAAGGCTAGGTTAGGTATATGTATGACCTCGTCCCACAGTAAAATCGGTTAAGTGTTAAAAAAGAGATGAGAAGTTGTAAGTTTTACTTCATAAACTTTAACAAATAATTTAAAAAAAGTAAGGTAGCAATAAAGTAGTGGAGACAAGGCCTTTCTCCAGCAACGCCTCAATATATTGGAGGCAAGGGGTCCGGCATACAAATCTAGCGCAATTTGGCGGTTTTCACATGCCATCGAATCATAGTTTCTGTCAGAAATGCGGGTTTCCTCACGATGTTATGTCTAACCGCCGAGTGTAGAAAACACAGCGCTTAATATTGCAAACTCAAAATTAACCAAATGGACAACATACAACATGGGTTTACTTATTATGGTAATCGTTATAGAATCGACGCATGTGAAATCGTAAATACCAGTATTTTGCAAACAAGCCCGCGGAAGCTCTTTTATTTCCAGACGAAATATCTTTACAGCAGTGTACTGGAATTGAATTTACGACTATGATAATGCAGCCGTTGGCTCCGAGTACTGAAGCCGAGGCGTTAAGTAATGTTGCGTTTAGAATTAGAATACCCGAGTGCTCCCAGTCCGCGTCGTTTTAAACTGCAAATGGAATAAACATTTTTGTGCAACAAAGTTAGTGTCTTTCGTAATAAAAAAAAAACTAACTATAGGTCTGATTGGATTGAGGTTTTCTTTTTTTAAGGGAAAGGCAGCAAACGAACAACCGACTCACCGGTTGGTAAGTGATCACCGTTGCTGGGGATTTGGGGATGGGAGAGAGGATGAAGAGGTGGGTTAGGGGAAGGGGAAAATGCGCAGCCGGTTATCTCACTCACAGAACGAAACGCAGAAGCACAAGACACCTCTACATCACGCCGGTAACGCCTGCCACTCGCCGATTGGCTCTCCAAGTAGGATGAGGAGGGGGAAGGGAGATCCCCAAAAATTCCTCAAAGGCCAGCAACGCAAGTGCAGCACCTCTGGTGTTGCAGATGTACGCGGGCGACGGTAATCACTTGCCATCCATCGAGCCGCTTTCTAGTTTGCCGCCTCTCCCAAACAAAAATAAATCTTCATGTCCCTCTGTCTGTCGGTATATCATGTATGAGATCATTGGCGCAATCTTCGCGGAGCGAGCTAGAAAACAACAAAAGTAGTAAAATCTATAACCGGGAAATAAGCAATGATTCCTTTAGAATCACTAAAACACGGCAACAAAGCCGGCTAAAATGTTTGGCGCGCTTCCAAAACTCCCGCGCTGTAGCGACTTGTGAAACGTTAAGCGACTAAGGAAACTTAAACTTTCACAGCGACCCAGATGGGCCCCGTTCAGTGGAAACGTTTGATGGACGCCAATGTCATGAGGTTTTGCAGCCTGAATCGATCCCTGGCCTCGACTCTCTTGTCGTATTGTTCGAAGTAGGTGATATAGTCTTACTAATACAATAATGCCAGGGACTCTGTCTCAGAAGTAGAAGACTGAGTCTGATCCTCTATGTGGTGGGCTCGTACCGTTGAGGTGGAACTTGTGTACGATTAGTGTCGATGGTTCGAACATTACTCTCAACGCTCAACGCCGAACCACATATAAGCATTGGTGGCAAAAGTGGATTGAAACAAGTAAAACAAATGTTTAGATCTCTGACCACCCCAGCATTGCATATATGGTCGTGAAAGTTTATTCTTATATTAATTTGGTAATTAAATCCATTACACATGCACGCATTTATTCACTGAAACGCAGACACCCCCATATACATTTTAACCCTATTAACTCTGTATAAATTGTACGCATGATGTATAATAATCTTTTTTTCCATTTTAAAAAATAATAAAACCTTCCACTGTTGGAACTTCTCCTGTATTGCGGAGGCAGTATACATACATAAATAACACATGGACAAAAGTTCATACAAATACTAGTCCCGTGCGGGAATCGGACTGGCGACCCACAGCGCCGCAGCTAAACGCATAGCCACTATGCCACCGAGCCTTCAATTGTTACTAGCTGGCTCTAGTTGAGGCAGACGTTGTTTTAACCTTTCCGGTAGATGGCGCGATGAGTATGAAAAACTAAATTTATGAATATCTTGACCACAGCTCCACCTATTGGGTACTGGCTACGAACCATCGTCTCGTCAGTACAAATGTATTGCAGGAATATGACGTCACTCGGTAAACTCGTTCGATAGTTACATGATCACAAACACACAGAATCTGAATCTTTATGTATATAGATATCAAACTAACTTTATAATTAACACACAATAGTTAATTACACTTTATTATTGAAATAATATCGAGTCTATGTTGAAAACAAAGCAATATTTATGATCGGAGAAATATTTTTCAAGTTCCTCGAAAAAGTATTAAGGTAGAGAATTATCGTCGTTGGATTCTACCCTCTGTTTCAGTTAGAGCCATTGCTGGCTTCTAGCCAAGCGACAAAGAAATGCTATAACAGACATATGTTCACACATTGACATACGTATATTTTATAACGCGCGGCTTGTGCACTCGAACTGCACTCGAAGCCAATATTATGCAAACCTCAATGGTTTTATAATTGGAGGTAGACAATGGTAAGCATTCACCAGGTCTAATTAAGTATTACTTCATCAGAAGCCTTTAAATATACAAATATACCATTGCACCTAATGAAAGTATTTGCAGTCTCGACCACCCACGTTGATCAGCGGCTGATAGAGCCCAGAGTTAACCCTGACTATCTAGGTGGTAGACCCTTTAACGGCTAGGGGCCTTCTAATTCTAACGCTCATTAACAGTGGAACCCACTATTGTGTTCCATTCTGAAGGATATAGAGAGCCAGTATGATTATTGTTTGTGAGACAGTTCATCTAATCCACAGGGGGGACAGTACATCGGTAATTATGTTCGATTGAAGTTCTTTGGACATCTGTTAGGGGCTGCAGTAACAACATCAGGTGGACCTGTTAGCTCAATTACTACCACAATGGAATAAAAAAGCTTCCCTTATCAGGGTAGTATATGACAAAAGCGGTAGTAGAGAGTGAGATGCAGTGTCACTCGAGATAAAAATGGTTCCTCTAATTTTTGAAACTGGCAAAAGTCATACACGACCTCGAATTATTTTGCATGCAGATTACCGCAGGATGTTTTCGTTCAAGGTCGAACACGAGCGAAATTCGGCACTTAAAATTTAAATTAACAATTTTGGTAGAGCCCGTCGCGTCGCTAATCACAACGGGACCTTTAAACGTAAAACGAGTGTCTGGCCCCGACGCTACCACGGCTCCTAGAACAATGAAACTGCTAAATTTGATGCGAGTAAATTTGCTATCACATTTAAAAAAAAACCCCCCGAATGAATCGCAATAAATTGTCCGTATCGGGCGCACCTCTCTCCTACGGTTCAAAATCCCATCTTTAATTACGTGAAAATCAGGTGGCGGCGAAATTAAGGATCCTCCCCAAACCCTCCTGCGCCTCGATGATAACACCCGGATATTTTATACCGAGACATTGATATAGCCATGCTGGAAGAGCAAACGAATGAAAAGCAAATGCTGGAAGAGCAAATGAAAAGTACGCTTCGGTCAACAGTACAGTGATTAATAATTTGTTACATTATGGATTACCATTTAATTCTACGAAAGAATCGTAGAATTAAATGGCGTTAAAACAAATATTGTGCAGCAGCCTGTAAAAGCCCACTACTGCGATAAAACCGCCTTCTTAAATATCTGGGAGGGTTTTGGAGCCGATTATAATAACAATTAAATTTTAATAATAAAGTAATATAGATTATAGATTAATGTACGGTTATCTTAAATACCGTGGTTAAACAAATACGTTCAATACATCGTGGTTCAAACGTGGAAGAGCAGAGTGGCGGCTTTGGCTCCTGCTCGAATGGGCCGACTCGACCGGGTTTATACCACGACCTCGCAGATTACCGAAGTAGAGTCTTGTGCTTTTGCTTTTCGTTCGGTAAGTGAAGTAACCGGAGGCCCACTTCCCCTCCCAATCGCCCTGCTCATCCTCCCTCCCATCTCTCAAATACCCTTAAAGGCCGGCAACGCACCTGCAACGAATCTGGTGTTGCAGAAGTAAATGGCCGACGGTAACCATTTGCCTTCAGGTGAACCGATAGCTCGAAAAAACACAAGACTAGATTAGTTAGAATGTACTGTACACTATTAGTTTTGCTTGTCTATGTTTAAAGTTAAAAGTAATACTCAAAATATAAGGAAATATTATAATGGCAAGTAAATAAATATTTTATTAAATATTTAGAGTAATTTCCAGTTCTCATTTACATTCTGGTTCCCGGGGAACGGAATTCCAGTCGGTGAAAATTGTTAATTTTAATTTGGAAGCCGGCGCCGATGGTATTTCAAGAAACTCAATTATCATTACGTCTTCAAAAAATTGAAATTCATCCGCTTCGGCGATGAGATCCGCGGAATCTCGTCCCAAAGACGAGGTCGTGCGGATTTAGCGACGTGGCGTGCGGATTTAGCTCAATGTTTTGGTTTCGCTAAACAGCTCGGGGATTTGGGGGCCATCGGCATCGTGGGCGATTCGTTTTAATAATTTTGTGTACAAAAGCGATTTTTTTTTTCTTTCACAGTGGAACTCATTAAAGTCTTACTTACAGAAAAAAAATATAAGCATTCACGACCGCTTACCAAATACTCTAGTGCCCAGTAGACAGACGTCTCAGTATACTACTCATCACAGCTCATTCGGAACAATGTGTAAGTTTCGAAAAACTCATTGGTACGAGCGCCGCTGATAGAGGATCGAACTTTGGGGGCAGATCTCCTAGCCACTGAGCTATTGGGGGCTTTTAACTCTTCACGAGTCATTACTATAAAGTTAAGACTAGCCTCTAGGAATGTACACATTCAAGAAGAAGATTCGGGCACATTTTCTAAAAAATATACGTAACTGAGTTCGTCAGTATACTATACGGCTTCATATATGTATTATTAGATACGAGTATATATCACATTATGTACTTCATTATCATACATTATCATATATATATAGATACAAGTTGTCCAATGACAGTGTTTAAGTAGTATTAATATTGCATATAGTTTTGTTGTGTTAAACAAATTATACCAACACGTCAAGATTTATGCATAATTTAATGTTAAACGGATTATAACTTTGTTTAAATACTTACCAGCCATATTACATTCATCGGATACATTAAAAAATACAAGACTAAAATTATTAGAGCGAAAAACCTTCGACTGTTCTATTAACTTAGTTTTCAAAATCTCTAATAAAGAAATAATAATGCAATTCTATATCGAATTGCATTGCATAACGCGAACATAATTTAGTATAAAACAAAATCGCTGTACGTCTTAATCTCTGTATTCACTGCTGGATTTCAATGTGGTTTTCACCATCATTTAGAACATTTCACGGGGAAGCTTTCTATGTATAATACATTTGCTTTAAGTGAATATATTACTGGTCAGTCCGTGCACATACGACGCGGTTTGTTAGTTCGGATATAAGGAATAAATAAACGAGAAGTTAGCTAACATTTGATAGAATCTATTTTAGAAAATTTGATTGCAAAAAATGGTTTAGAGGATTATCCGAAAGGAACACTTGAAGGTGCTTTACATGATACAATTAAAATAAAGGTGAATTAACTGAAAAATAATGAAAGTTTAGTTTTAATGAAAAATTACTCAAATTCCTTAGTATTCGACGTATAAAAGGTAATTTCATTTGTCAAATATCAAATCTTGTTATTTACTTTTTACAATCTAATACCGTCACGTAATGAATCTCCTCTGACGGAGAAGAAACAGACGTTTAGTTTGTAATATTTAATTACATGTCATTAATATTTTAATGTTATAACTATATATATGTAAACATTTATTCGGTAAAAATGTCTAAGCGATTTCAAGCACTCATTTCGTTGCCTCCCAAACTTTTCCGAAAAGGATATTTGACATTAGCGATTTTAAAACAGGCTGACAGTGGCATGAATTGTTAATAAACTTTTTGCGATATCCTAAAATAGCTGAAAAAAGTAGCAACCCCCGACTAATTAATAATAAAATTCAATTTTAAGCTACACAATTTAGCAAAAATTCTTTAGTCCGCTTTTTTTATTTAGCTATTTTCACACACCCCGCTACGTCGACTCGGAATTCTCGGTAATGGAATTTTAGAATTAGCGCCGTTGTTGTTATAAAGGCGGGTAAACGCTCACCCGCCCCCGAATTAAATCACTAATTGCTCGTTGAGACAACGAAGTTTGTTTTCGGACAAGTTTAATGAAAGTGGCCTTCGATAAGAGCAAGCATGAGTGGCGTATTATTGTTTAGCTCTAATAGGACCGGGGCCGTACCACGGCATCGCAGAATACCGGCGTGAAGTGGGAACATCTTGTGCCCGAGTTAACTATGACATCGGGACGTCTAACACCTCAGTCGTACCGTGACCACGGCTGCTGGAAAGCACTCGAAACGACGGGAATATAAAAACAAAAATTAAACTCGGTAATATCCCTAAATTGTACCTTCTTTTAAAATTAAGACGTACGAAACGGATTGTATTTTTTTTTTTTTTATTATCACTTTCTCAGAAGAGGTAGGTAGACCGTTCCGAAACGTAGGTATTTACGCTGAGATAATTCTCAAATTTATTAAAACAAAATGACGTTCCTTTGGTTCCCTTTAGACAACTTCGCTTCAATCATCCGTCAGACCATCTTAAAAGGGTACATTATACTAATTAGGTAACTCAAGTAGGGCAAACGCTCACATCCTTTTTAAACTTCATTGTGTAGAAGACATTTGAGTGCTCTTTTAGCTGGAGTTAATACTAAATAAAGTATAGACGGAGATTATTTTGTTCGTACGTACATACGTTTATCAGACAGATTTGAACTGTTAGTAGATTCCTCCTCTGCATAGGAGACGTTTGGTTTGGTACCAGACTTTTACCAACCGTCTTACTGTAGAAAAAGAAAGTCAGATGTGTACTAATTGAAAAAAAAAACTGTTTTTGCTAGTGACTAATGTACAAGTTAGGTAAACAGGTATTTATTGAGATCGTAATCGATCTGTAGGGCGTGCAACATATTTCTATATAGTTCCTTAAATATATTTGCGTCAAGTACATAGTAGAGACAATCATTACACATACATACATTATAATTTGAACCACTGTAATGATCTCTGTTTCTCCTAACAATATATGCAATAATATTTAAATTAGCTAGCTCTTTGTACCTTAAGTTTAAATACCAGTACCACACTAATACTAAATAATGCTCTTGTCTTTTTCCGTGGGGTGGGGTGACCTGGTGATCTGTAATACAGGCTTTTTATGCCTATCTCAGACACCAGCTCTTAGCACATCCTAGACTATGAACACACCGATATTTAAATGGATATTAATTTTTCGTTAGATAATAATGTATGGTCTGTTTTTGTGGGGAGAAAATAAACAAATGTTATTATTATTAGGGGTATTTCTCAATTTACTCATCTGGTTGGGTTGTATAAATAAATACCATAATATAAATAATATTTTATAAATTATATATATAATAAAATTAAATAGATAATTAAAACCCAACCAGATGGAAGCCCCCGGCAGGGGAGACCTGACGGCCGAGGGTTAGGGAGAAAGGGAAAGAAACCGGCGGAGAATGCGAGCGGTATCGAGTTGCACCGCCTTCTGCATTTGAGCTCGGAGCGGTCCGTCACGGAGTCCCAGCCGCCTCAGATGTTCCGAGAGGCTGACTGGGATTAACCCATTCGCAGAGACGACGATCGGAATAATATTATTATTATTATACAGTTGTAATATCTACACATACACACACGCAATAGATTGGGCAGATGTTAATAATTAGGCCGCGCACTATTCAGATCCGGAACAGCTGTTTGCAAGTAACTGCGGCGTCTACAACGCTTGAAGGAAGTTCCGTTTTTTCTGTTACAAAACTCAAAAGATATGTTAATAGAATATATATTGTATATTTACGACTATGTATGCATGTATGTATGTATGTATGTATATATATATTTAAATATATCTATGTATATTATTTAATTATATGTAATCCTATTTATTTAATTGTATACATATTATTTATGTATTTATTATATATTACATATTATGAAATGTACGCACTAAGTTTGCCATATCAATAAAATTTCCTGTTAGGGTCTGCTGGAAGAAATTTCAATGTATGGAATAAGTAGTACCCTTGTACTAACACTATGTTTTAATGTTTTTCATGCCTTTTTGGGTGTACATAAATAAAAAAAAAAAAAAGATATTTTTGAGATAACGAAAAAAAAATATACAGAAATCAATGGAGCAAAAGACAAACATAATAGCTAAGTATTTCTTGTATTTAAGTAACACTACACATTTGAAATGAAACTATTATTTACGCATTTTATTTCGTTTAATATTGTTTTTATAATCCGGACGTTTCGATTGCTTTACTGTTTTATCTGTCTGTAAGATTGTCTGTAATCATATTGTTGATCGCCCCCAACCATTACATCAGATTTGATAGACCACAAATCCTCGCAAAATAACACCGACTCCTGCCGAGGATGATTGGCGAGACTATTGAAATCAAAAAACATCCTAATTTCAATAGAGAAGATGGCTGTGTACGATCATCGGCTTGGGATCCAGTAATAAACAAAATTAAATCTTAAACCAATCATACCACTGCACGACCTCAAGATACTGTTCGCACATTCTGCGTGGATCGAACCAAAATTAATAAATAAAAGCTGAAGGTAGCCCGAGTTAACTATGACATCTGGACGTCTAACACCTCAGTCCCCCGTGACCACGGCTGCTGTAAAGCGATCGAAACGTAGGGAATATAAAAACGAAATTAATATATATATAGATAGTTTGAGCTCAAATAATAGCTAAGATTTTTTGGGAAATGGCCTAACGAGATTTTGGCTCTTGCCATCAGGAGATAGGAAGTGATCAGCGCTAACATCTAACATACAGCGAAGGCGACTACAGGCCCGGCAAAACACCAGCAAACACACGTGATCGAGGGACTGGGTCGCTATGTAAGGAATGACGTCATCGTCCGGGAACCTGAATATAGAAAACATACAAGATTTCGTGGTCCGATTGGGGAATGTTCAACACGGTCAATAATGAACCACACGAACACCTGTACAACTTGTCGACGACCCAGGACTCTCTACCTCTACACACTCGACCACCAGAGCGACCCCTCCCAAGGGATATAGTCGCCTCCCGGAACTGCAGGTGCGTTGTCGGTTTTAAAGGATATTTGAGGGATTGGAGAGAGGATTGATTACCTCACTCACCGAACGAAATGCAAAAGCACAAGATGCTTCTACTTCAGCCCGGTATTCTGCGAGGTCGAGGCACTACGCCGATCGAGCCGGCCCATTCGAGCGGTATCAAAAGCCGCCACTTGGCTCTACCGCATTCAAACCTCTACCCACCTGCTCCTCTTGTTTCGGGGATATCCCGGCGACTCATTACGTAACGCGACTTGTATTCCTTACGTCAGTCTGTATTCAAACTTACCATGACCGTAAAATTTATTTTATATAACTTTTGAAGAGTTCCTGTCAAATCTCTATTCAGTAAGCATCCCTGGTCGCGTATTAGAATACGCCGTAGGAGAGAGCTTGAAAAAATCTCGTGTCGATAAATAACCCTATATGAAGACAGCTGGACACCTGCTTCTGCGTTATGCCCTTCAGGTTGACTCAAGGCGAAATTTGGTAAACTTCAATTTACCGTTTTCGCGGTCAAAGCTATTGGAGGCGAGTGTAACATCGTGTGGTTTTAGCGATTTGTGTTGTATTCAAACATCGGCTTCGGCCGGGATTCGAACCAGGACCTACGGCGTCATTTTTACAATTTGGTTAAGTAATATACTAGACAATGCAATTGCAATAAAAAAACTAAACACACTTTGTTATTTCTCATTTTGCTTGTATATCTTGTGATTCCAGTATTGTAAGGTTTCAAGATGCCGAATATAAATACAGGCAGCCTGTATAAAACTGGTAGATTACTCTTCATTCGTTTTTATGGTTATTAGCGGTAGATCATAAACATGGAGCCAGCATTCACTAATTCCTCACTAATATCTATTTATTCTATAGTGTAATATTTATTAAATTTATGTTTATTTAGTTTAATGGTGTTTTAATGGTTATGTATTCTCGTTATTCTTTTAATATTAATTGTTATAAATAAATAATAATTTGATTTTATTAAAGTTGATAATGGGGGAGTAAAGGGGAATATTCCATGTCCTTCTTCAAATGCCAACCTCACCTGCACGAGGCGTAAACCTGCAAGTTAACAAGCGAGGCTTTGGGGGCCAAAAGTACTGCCGCACCCAAATCCCACAGACGAGTGATGGGGAATAGCATCACCACCTTGAGAGTACCGTCACCGCGCTCACCGCGACCCGCTTGCCCAGAGTAGTGAGCATGGGCAAAGCTTCCAATGTGCTGCTTTAGCCAACGCTCTTTCGGTGCGGCCCGTGTTCAGCAGTGGACTAGATAGGCTGGTTTTAGGGGGTCAGTATCGTGACCAAACGGTCCCAAAGGTCGGATGTGTGCAACCACTATGTTAAGTTGATGTATATTTGTGACGTCATCCGTTCGTCAAAATTTTAATAAGTACCAGGTACAGTCAAGATCAAAAGTAGATTTATGGTTTTAAAAGCATTTTTTAATATAAACTTGCATCACGGATCCTCAAAATGTTTCTTTTCTGAAGTCTACCTCTTACATAGGTTCAAAAACAAGTTTTCATTAATAAAAACACTTTTGAAAACTTGTTCAAACATCAACCACTTTTGATACCGACTGTTGTATATATATAGCATGTGTTACATTAACAAAAACAAACAGTTACACATTATTCACGGATGTTGTCGTTAAAGCGAATGTATGAGCATGTTTTTTTTTTTCTAAAAATCTTCTCAATCCCGTCCATAGCTTAATGGCTGAGCGTGAACATAGCCTACCGCTGCCGGGTTTACGACCCAGTACGTTTATGAAAGCGGGCAATAAAGCCCGATCGCCTTATAGCGCCGGGCGGTACAACGCCGGCGGAAGTAATGAGCGTCTCACTAGAGACACGTACACGGTCAACGAATGTGCGACGAGTTTATTATACACAAAAACGTTCACGTACCTCACTACTGGGCAATAGATCTCAGGTTCGCATCCCGGTCGTTATGTTTTTTTTTTTATTATTGAAAAGACGGCAAACGAGCAAGCGGTTCACCTGATGGTAAGTGATTACCGTCGCCCACATACATCTGCAACACCATAGATGCGGCAGGTGCGTTGCCGGTGTTTAAGGATATTTGGGAGATGGGAGGGAAGAGGAGAGGAATAGGGAGGGGATGTGGGCCTCCGGTTAGCTCACACACCGAACGAAACGCAGAAGCACAAGATGCCTCTACTTCACGCCGGTTTTCTGCGAGGCCGTGGTATCGATCCGGTCGAGCCGGTCCATTCGAGCAGCAGCTAAAGCCGCTCTGCCAGGCTTAAAACATGCAAAACACAATTTTTTGGTTTCAGGTTCATTTTTCATTGTATTGCATCACGTGTTGACTTTGTATAATACTTTCGACTCTTCGTTCTGCCCTACCGCATCAGTGTAACATCGGATTCGGGAAGATAAAGACTAGTTTGTCCATCTGTTTTTGCGTGTTCACTTATGTCACGATCTCCAGGGTAGTTGACAACAGCAGGTTCAGTTAAATATACCTGCAGCTCCTCTGGAGTTGCAAATGTACTTGGACAACGAATATCCGTTACCATCAGGTGTTTCGCTTACTCTTTTGTCCCCTTTCACAAAATTAAAAAAAATATTCTGCTGGCAAAGGCCTCTTTTTCATATATCTGAGAGGAGCCGCGCTGCTCCAGTGCGGGTTGGCGGACTTCATAATTCCTCGAAATAATATTTTTTATTATTTCTCATACATGCAGGTTTCCTCACGAGGTTTTTCTTCACCGCCGAGCACGTGGTAAATACAGCACTTAAAATTGCTATTAACAATTTTTGTGATGCCGGGCAGCGGGGATCGAACCCAGGCTGCTCGCGCTGTATGAAACTAAATTGAGCCCTCTGACCACAGGGCTGACACGGCTCAGCCTACCGTATTGCTTGCTACCTTTCTCGTAGCTGTTTAAATAGGCTGCTTAATGATCCTTTACCTTCCTATTCCGTAACATGAAATAGTCACTATCTTCGGTTAGGCTTTTTATTCAATCGAGTTTATTTCTCACATATTTTACACTAACACAATACACATAAACTCGGATAGTTCAACGTTAAGATGTACGCAATAGAAACACAACTTTGTTGGATCAAAATAAAACACAAAATAGTAAAGCAATAAATCTTCTTACCCACGTGCCGCTATGTAGATCCGGAGCCATATTGTACTTCTTTATCAAAAAAAAACTCAAATTTTCTTATCGTCGCGCCACATCCGTTGTGACGCGTCGTTTGATAGAGAACACTCGACTTCCGCGAGAAGTGGGTTCAAATTCAAACTGTTTACAATAAAGCGTACGTTCACCGTTTATCTTTTTTTAAAGACTTCCCATTGACGAGTTAAAATGTGTACGTTAATTAATTCGAAAAACTTTCAAAAGGTGTTCATGGAATGGGTTTATCTATACTGTAATAAAATTGTGAAAGAGCTGTGCCAGTACAGTAAAGATATAAAAAAATATGTAGGTATGAGAAATGTCTGTTTGTCTATTTGCACAGGTATCTATAACAGGTAGTTATAAGATATGTTAAATAGCTTTTGCAGATGGTTATATAGGAACAATTCAATAATATCTTCCAGTGTCACTCACGTGATATTTAAGGTGACGGTAAAGTAGCAGCCTGTTAAAGTCCCACTTCCGAGCATTGGTTTTAGAGGCGGGAAGGGTCCGCCGAGCAGCTCCATGTCCATATAATATCGCTAACACATAACACTAGTTGTAAATAAATGCTGCCGAGCGGATTATTGAGTCCTGAATAAATGATCGACCAATATAACCAAACACCTGTTTATATTTCAATGAAGAATAATAAAGAAAATATTAAATTTATACTCGCGTATGTTGTCACTTGGTGGAACTTCAACATATTGACATTTATTATTGTCTCTTGTACTAGTTTCACAACATATTTAAAAAAAATTTTACGTGAGCAACCGACCGTTTTCGCCTTACGGCATCATTATAGCGAAATATTTAACTAAGTTTACCCACAATTATTGTCCAAGCAAATATTGTTTTCTAATATATACTATAAAATGTCTGAGCTTGGCATCGTTCTTTGAACAAAACAAAATAGACACAGACACAATAGACCGTGTTAGCTCTGCTTACATTTTGCAATCCTAGTCAAAGGTCGCATGATATGGAAGTATATGCGCGGCAAAACGAAACGTTTTAAACTCTCGTTAATTATTAACCGGCGAGATGCGAATCTCGAAACCCATGAAATCTGTATCCGGGGAGGCGTTTAGCGATGTAAATCATCCCGCCGGCTGTTTCACGATCTCGTTTGGGTCGTTTTTGTTTGTATAATGATATGTAATCTCACACGACCGTATACCCAACACTGGATGGAGAGAGGTCTAGATATTTTTAGTCTTTTCTAGCAACTTTAAACAGAGCCTCTATAGAACAACGCGAGACGTGGTGAGCCAGTCGCTGTCTTTGTGCTCATGCCAGTGATACAATCATGAATAACTCATTGGAACGAGCCCTGGACATATCTTCCGAGTTCGTCGGCGAACCGGAGTCGAATTCGGAGGTAACATTTGAATCGGAAGATACGTCATTTCAGATTCAGATTCGAAGCTCTGTAATGTCCCCTGCTAAAGATAACTTTACATCAAAATTTATTTCTTACGTACAAAAGGCACAAAGTATAAATCGACAACAAGAGATGACACATGTCCGAGAAAACAAGGACAATCGTAACAAAGAACGCGGTCGTTACTGCAATTTATAACAGACGATCTCAGAACGTGTCGTTCGTAAAAAGTGCAACAAGATTATTTGTTATTTGGTTAGTATTTGGTATAGCGGAGAATTAAAATTTATGCGCAACGAGGTTCGGTGGGAGACGGAATCTACCACCCCTTAGATAGAATCTGAAACCTTAGATTGAATAATGGCCAAAAACATAGAAATCGATTGCTTTTAATCTAACAAGACGGTTTAAAATTGATCATTGGATAACATGAATAGCGAATAGTTTAGGACCCAACAGTGCGACTGGAGCAAAAGCAGATCTAATCGTCAGTGGCTAGAAACGATGATACGGTTAATGATGATGATTAAGACAACAACAACAATTAAAGCGTATCACAATTAAACCAAAACCCACGCGGTCCGTCCACTTCGGAAAGTTCTGGAAAGTTCCCAAAAACGTTACGTACGCTGTAAATGTACTTTTCATATGCGCGGAGCGTTAGTTTGCGAATCATGACGCCGGAGAGAGTAATTTGCGAGCAAATAGTACCGCGCAGACATAAATACTGGCTGACTGCCCTGCCACCGCTTACCGTTGCGTTCGAGCGCAAGATTTATTACAGAAAAAGAATTATGTACTGGTTATTTTCGGGTTAATTTCCATTTTGGGCGTATAACTCAAAAGTAAAGGATATGAATGTTGGACACATTCACAAAGACGAGTTCCTAGAATAGAACAAGATACAATCGGCGATTCTGCAAAAGCTTTTGACATCCGACAGATGGTGATGACTCGGTGGTGATGATTAGTTGTTGCTAAGCGATTGAGAGCGGTAAAGCTTGCGGCTTTGATGCCCGCACTGGTAAAACATATTACCTACAATTAATTGTTCCGTTTCTATGTGTATACTATCGAACACAGAAGAAATAGACAGGACACAAAGAGAGTAACTTTATTTTCAATTATGCCTGACCCTATTGAAATTAATTAAGAGGTTTCTGGTGCAGGTTATTACCATTCCATTGGTTATTACCAATCCATTAAGCGTGAAGGTTACAGTAAATCGGCCCATTGGGTAAGTTTGCTTCTAGTAGTAAAGTTAGTGATGAAGAAAAAAACTCGAGATGTAATTCCAATGATGAACAGCCCATTAAGTTTTGAATGCATTTCGCAATTTTAATCTTAGGTCATTGAACTCTTGCTACAGGACGTGGACAGAACCTACCATCGTCCCTTCCATACACCAAATACACTTATAGGTGAGCAGCGCTTCTGTAGCTCCTCTGTGAGTTGCAGATGTATTGTGGGCGACGGTAGTCATTTACCATCATTTGAGCCGCCTGCTCGTTTCCCCTTTTTACCATAAAAAAAAAACTACATGCTAAATTTTGTCAAAGAAAGAAAAGATCGACTCAATATCGTCGTGTACTTTGCATTTAGAATTACACAACACATAGACCTGCAATTAATATCTAGATTTGATTAGCGAATGGTAAGCGATATTGGCGGACATATGCAGCACGCCTCGTGTATAAAATCATAACACGCTACGCGAACAGCCTGTCAACTCATCAATTGGCGCACGAGGCTCGCTGCACACTGGCCGCTTTTTACTATATTAATCTCACCATGCTGTATGCCGGCTGTCGACAATCAATTGTAAATAATTGATTGGTACAGACGTACTCTATCGATTTTTATCGTGAGAATTTCTGCGAACCGGTTATTCGTTACATTCGATTAATATAAATCAAAATAAAAATAAAAAACCGATAAAATATTCTCGAAATAACTGTTCAGTGCTCGTTGCCTAACTTCGTTCAATATTATCTAAATAATATTAAACATACTATCGCCGTTATCTGTCGCACGAAGCCATAAAAATATTATAACTTAAAATAAATGCAATAGATAGTAAAAAAAAAAATCGCACGACCTATTCAGCCTATCACAAGTCCACTGCTGAAGATAGGCCTCCCCCAAAGACAAAGCTCGGTCCTGAACCTCATGCATCGACTTCCCGCAATACTGCGCAGGTCATCACTCCGTCTAGTGGGTGGGTCGTCCCACACTGCGTTTGCCTGCGCACGTGGCTGCCACTCGAGAACCTTTCTTCCCCGACGTTTGTCAGTTCTGCGAGCTAAACGTCCAATGCCACTTCAGCTTGCTGATGCTAACGGCCATGTCGGTTACTCTTATTCCGCTGGGGATATCATCATTGCAGATTCCATCGCACAGAGGAACACCGAGCATAGGCCTCTCCATAGCGCGCTTTGCAACTTTGAGCTTCCCCATGCGGCCTGCAGCGAAGGTCAGGGCAACACGGACTGGTTGTATACTTTGCTCTCGAGGTTTAGATGTGTACTCGACGAGAAGATCGGGATAGGGATGTATGATATACGTGAATGTGTGAATATGGGATGGTAAAGATAAAAGAAGATAAATATGGGCCACTGTGATAGCGTGTATACTTAAAGTAGCAGCCTGTAAGTGGCCACTGCTGGGCAAATAAATGCCTCCTTTAGTCGAGAGGGTTTTGGAGCCGAGAAGGCACCCGCCACGTTGCTCCAGTGCTTCACATAAAATATTTTTTTTATTGTTTCTCAGCCATGCAAGTTTCCTTGCGATTTTTTTCCTTCACCGCCGTGCACGTAGTATCACTTAAAATTGCTGTTAATGCACTATAAGATCTCCTGCGTAGGCTTCAACCGATTTTTAACCGACTGCTTGTTGAATTGTTGTTTTTGACACCTTTCAGTCGTCTTAATACTCCAACAAAACAACAATTGCTCGTCTGCACGCAGCCTTATGTAATGCGTTCAATCGCGTTCCTTCCGTGAAATACGGGTATCGATGAATTAATTGAATTATTCATTATCCATCACCAACGCCGAGGACAGGCGTCCAGCGGGCTTGTTGAAGGGAGCGGGATGCCTGTTCTGATAAATTCGTTACCGATCATATACAACACTATAATTATGAGCATCTTGTATATGTAATGATATCTTGTATTTACGCGAACTCTGCACGTTTGAAATGAAACTATTATTTACGGCGTTTTAATCGCGTTTAATATTGTTTATATATTTACGTCGCTTCGAGTAAAAACCGACGGTAGACGTACGAAAATGAATTTTGACAAGTGACATTTACGTTTCTTGTATTGATGAATAAAGGATTTGATCGGATTAGAAAAAAGTGTTGTTTGTACATGCAGCACTATAGTATCTCCTGCGCAGTAGACAACTGCCGTACGGCTGGCCGATTTCTTTTTTTTTTTTATTAGAATACTAGCAATGCTATTTAACTAACATTACTAATATTCCTGTTAACCCTCCAACTAAGCATTAGAGCTTGTATTGTGAGTGGTTCACGACAATAGTGGAGTGGTGGGCTCGAACCTGCGACGTCACGTTTCGCAGTCCGCACCCTAACCCATTAGGCTATTGGCGCGTTGCCTAACATCGTCTAATAGGTCAAGTAGTTAGCGAGCTAGAAGCTAATTAATATTATTTTTAGTTGTTGGTAGTGGATAACGCACTTGTGGAACCCTTCCAGAAGATGTTAAATTTTTATACAACTCTGTTATTCATCTTATTAATCTATAGTATTATAAAATGATGGATATTAAAGGTATTAGCCTGACTACGAACTAAATAAATTTTTGTTCTTGAATTCGTACCCGTTTGTGTGTTTGTTCGGACACCGGGCAGTTCATCGGACGACAAAACTGCTGGTCCGACTTCGATACGGTTATCGCTTTTTGAAAGTTTATGATTCACCTTAAGAACTGGGATACTTTATAACCCGGTAAAATTCCGGGAACGACCAGAACGGTACTAATATTACAACGCAGTGTTACATTCACTGTTCCGTAACCTATTAATAATTAACACATCCATTTATTAATTAACAAGATTATAATACTCATAGATTATACGCCGACGAAAGCGCAGGCAAAAGTTACTTGAAAATAATATTAAAAATGTTAACACCAAAACTAACATGATACATGTAGAAACACAAGATTCCCAAATCGGGTAAAACAATAAATATCATTAAATACCCTCTAAAATAGTGTAACGAACGAAACGCGGGTCACCGGCCCGGATAATTCATTAACGCCCCGGTATTACCGGTATCCGGCCGCAAATATCGAAACTATTATGATCCGGAGCCGGCGCTGCCGACCGGCCGATCATTATATAGTGGCGCCATTGTTTTATGGGATTTTCAATTTACACTGAAATTACAACGGCATGACTATCGGCAGCCGCAGGTACGAACAGTTATTAAACGTGAATATTTTAACTGAGTGTTTCGAGGTAAGGGATATGGATACGTGATTGATCATCATAATAAAGAAGTCCATAGTTTACAATATGTTATTACGTATTATATTCACGGTGGGGGTCATTTTATGCCCGGATAAAGTAAAAAATGAAGGAACATGAGAGAGTTTTGGAGCGGGTTGGTGGACTTCACATGTTCACAATACAATTTGTTTTTTTTTAACATCTGAATCGTTTTTTCAAATATCTCTCTTCTTCTTTTTTGAGATACAGGTGTCCCTCAGATGTTTTCCTTCATCGTCAAGCCTGTAGTACATTCAGCACTTACAATTCTAGTGGTGCTGTGCCGTGGGGGATCGAACCCAGGTCACTCGCGTGCTACGAAAGTGAGCATGTTCCATCCTCCTTATCTGTGTCTACCACTGCTCAACAGTGAAGGCACTGTCGTGTTCCGTTCAGAGAGGTGTAGTAGAGAGCTAGATCTACTACAGGCTGTATGGCATTCCACTTTAAGTCTACAGGCATCGCGTCTGTAACCCACTTACGTCGAAGAAGTGGGCCGCATCGTCACTTTTTTTAATACTATTGTTTTTTGGTTTCTTTTAACCGCTATATTAACGCCTGATGCGATCGAAGATGTCGCATGCTTGCCTGTAACACTGACCAGCCGGACTGTTACCTCGTATTTCTTTGGAAAGGGGGCAAACGAGGAAGCGGCTCATCTGTATGGTAAGTGATTACCATCGACCACGCGAGCTACAGGCGCGTTGCCGGACTTTAAGGATATTTGGGATATGGGAGGCAGGATGAGGAGGAGGGTATGGAGAGAGCGAGTAGGCCTCCGGTTACCTCACTGACTGAGCGAAACGCAGAAGCACAAGATGCACCTCTACTTCACGAAGGTATTCTGCGAGGTAGAGAAGAAGCTAAAGCTAGACTCTCTACGAATTAAAAAAAAAAACAATTGTTGTTTAATAATTACATCAACCTCTGTACGTTTACATAATCAACGCGCAACAAAAAAAGTCGTTCCATATACTACGATCGGACTTAATCTTCAATGAAATATTCCGAACGAAAGCCTGAATAAGTCATATTAGATCTTGTTTCGCTCATTGATATTACGCCAACGCGACGAGAGATCTTTAACCTCCGATAAATTAAAAGAACTTGGGCTTTCCAGTTAGTACTGTTAGACAACTTTGACATCTCCCGTTCATTAATATAGAGTTCACGGAATAGAGTTGTCATGTGTTGAATATCCTTGGGACGGTGCGAAATAGGCAGGCAAAGTTAATAGGACGTTCGTGGTGAAACTACATTTGCAAAGTGGACGAGGAGATGAGATCCACTACCATTTAATATGCGATTGAATATTTAACAAAAGAAAAAATCTCTACCTTCGATGAATTAAGAGAGACTTAGGCTTTCAAAGTTACTAACATTAAATATCATTGACATCTCCTATTCATTGATATCGTTCTTTGTTAAACGTTCATTTAAAAATGCTTCACTCAGAACCCTTTAATTGTAATATTCTCCGACAATTACTAGGATCAGATTTCTGTCATAATTAGCGAAGAGGAACGGAGCCGAGAGACTTTACTGTCCTAGAATATTGTTTAATTATTTCTAAATCTTATCAATACATATTCTATTTCATCGCAAAATACAAGTAAGGCTTCGACAATTTTAGCGACTCCGAAAGAACTTACACAAATTCTAAATAAAGCCTATGCCACTTTTAAACATATTTCAAACCAACAATCCTTTTTCCTATGTCTTAATAAATAAAAAAAATACACTACTCACCGCCTGAATGAAGAAGTCCTTATGCAGTACACTGACGATCCCGAAGTTGGTGAACTTGAACACGCGATCCATGATCCACATTAGGTTGGACAGCACGCCTGATCGCGGGTTCCAGGCCGCCATCAACATAGGAACATCGGCGGTGCTCTGATGGTTCGCCAGGACCAAGGTTCGGCGACTGGTGCATGCCGCTGGCTCGTCGCCGCTCTCCAATACTGTGGACAAAATTACATAGTTAGCCATTTATACGACGCTGGAGAACTCAAGCAAATCATTATGTATTATAGTTAAGATTTCATTTGTGTCTGCAGCTCATTAAGCCAAGATGTTCGCTGCTCAAGATGATCTGGTCGTAGAGCGTATCCTTAATGTTTTTTTTTGAGGATAACAGTGACTAAGGTTTCAGGTTACCGAGAGGTTCTTTACCTTGAAACACGAGTAGGTATACATAAGAAGAGGTTATAAATAAGAAATACATGGTATAATATATTGACCACAAGGATAACCATGTGTAGTCAATAACAGGAGAGCTTTTTTTTAAGCGTGGTAGAGCCAAGCGGCGGCTTTAGCTGCTGCTCGAATGGGCCGGCTCGACCGGATTGATACCACGGCCTCGCAGAATACCGGCGTGAAGTAGAGGCATATAGTGCTTCTGCGTTTCGTTCGGTGAGTGAGGTAACCGAAGGCCCACATCCCCTCCCTATTCCCCTCCTCTTTCCTACCATCTCCAAAATATCCTTAAAGACCGGCAACGCACCTGCAGCAGAGTGTTGCAGATGTATGTGGGCGACGGTAATCACTTACCAGCAGGTGAACCGCTTGCTCGTTTGCCGTCTTTTCCATAAAAAAAAAGAAAAGAATCCGGTTTTATTGTGTTAATATATCAGACAGTCCCAAACTAGATAGATACGTCTTGGTCTCGGTCTTCATGTTGATAAGATACTTATTATATATACAGAGACATAGACATATCCATACACGAACATGCATCTATATCCATGAGTCTAGTACAAACATTTACATTCATCATACGAAAACGTTTGCCTCTATCGAGATTCGAAGCCACGAACCTCTGCTTGGAAAGCAGTGTCACAAGCGACAGGGCTACAGTGAAGTCAGTTGTCACTGAAAAATGTACCGGAATGTGAGAATAAACCTTATCTGTTACACAGAATCACCATCATCATCATCATTTCAGCCTATCACAGCTGAACATAGGCCTCCCCCAAACACGAATCACGAGTCATAACAATTATCGCAACAATCACTAAATAAAATAAACAACTATCTTAAGGCAAATGCCATCTGAGATTTTCCTCTCCATATTTAATTTGTTTATGTATGTATTATATGTTTATGTATAATATATTATGTATGTTGTTAGTATGTAAGTATATTATAAAGGTTTTATTTATTATTTATATTTATTATTTATTTCGAACCTGCCAACATGTTTTCTTTCTCACCCAGGGTTGACTGGTAGAGAATGCCAAAAGGCATTAAGTCCGCCCATTGTATTCCTTATTTTTAGGGACACGATAAAGAATAAATAAATAAATAAAAACAAATGAACAATGTAGTTTATAAACAAAACACGTCAAGAATTCTTCATTGCAATCTAATATGTCGACCACCAGCTATAGTTATTTAACAATATAACTTAAACTTTAAATTTGGATATTAAGTCAAAAATTTGTGGCAGCCCAAATGTACAGGTGTAAATAAACGAAACAAGAATCCGAACCAGAATTAGCGGTTTTATTGAGATCCGCTGACAACGCTTTCTTCTTTCGTACCACCACACGTTACGTTACGTAACTGTACATAAACCGAAACCGAAAATATATTACTGTTTATATATTAGAGTCATAGAGAAGAATGAGCGTAACAAAGAAAACCTTATTGACAATTTTCCCACGTGCCCAATTCCGAAATAAATGCGATATCATAGATACAGCTCATAATTTTACAACACGCAGTAAACAACTTTTAAAAACCGGACATTTTCTTTGAAGCGACTAAAGGATTCAGCTTCATTCGAATGCAGAGGCGGCACACGTATAGAGCGCAGCTAAAACGATTAGAGTGCGGGATAGAGTTGCCATGTGTTACAAAATCCCGGACACGGTGCCAGAGAGACAGTATATATAGAAAAGTTGATCGGACGCTCATGGTGAAGCTGCATTTACAAATTGGCCACGTCGTGCTGAAAGCAGCGCAGAGCGAGACCCACAATAATATGGAGTGGCGATCTGATGGAAGTGGATTGTTGCACTTCCCTTTAGCATGGTCGAGGATGGCAATAGCTGCCACTGCCATGTGTGACAGTTTGCAAGAGTTTGCACACCGGCCTCCAAATAAACCAAGCCAAAGTGCACAAGCCAAGCCTGCTTTAACTTTGTCAAATGGGAGGGAAGAGGAGGGGAATAGGGAGGGGGTGTGGTCCTCCGGTTATCTCACTCACCGAACGAAACGCAGAAGCACAAGATGCCTCTACTTCACGCCGGTATTCTGGGAGGCTTTGATACCAATCCGGTCTATTCGAGCAGCAGCTAAAGCTGCCGCTTGGCTCTACCACGCTTGTAGTTTGGTTGCCTTTACAATCTTTTATTCAATATGCAGGCAGTATAAGCTTTATAATTATTGGAAAAAAAAAATCGAAAAGATACCTACGGAGTTTCTCCCTTGGTGTTTCGCCAGAATCTCATTCGAAACGAAACGGTGGAAGATTGTAAAAAGAAATAATAACATTTGACATTTGAGTAACTAAATTATGTTTCGTACGTCGAAGAACAAATAAGAGTAAAAAAAAAGCAGGTGTCAGACGACGGTGCTTTGTAGCAATCTTTGAGTGTATGCAAAGATAAATCCTTTATTTATCTAGTCCTTTCATTATTCTCTTAAAAAAAGGAGCGAGCGATCCTCTTCACTTGCCACATTACTGTAATCGTTAAGACGTACTCAGGGACTGTCCGCGGCTACATCACAACGCCTGGCGCACACAGCGCGGACCCGGGAGAGTATTGTTTGTATTGCTCGCGTAAATACGAAGTTCAGTGAAATATTTATTTGCGCGGCGACCGTCCGGGAGACCTCCCCCTTTCCCCCCACCCCTTGCGCCTACCGTCCCCCACCGGGCCCGCTTGTTTGCCGAACGTGACGCGTTACTCGGAAATGGGTTCTGAAAGATGTCTTTCGAGTTTCGTGAAAAAAAATTGAACCGCACTCGTCGATAAGCACCTCAACAGCCCCGCGCGTCATGTGCCGAGGGAAAATTGGTGGTTTGACGACGGGCACTGACGGGCCGCCTTGTTGCCGAAATACTCAAATTGTCAATAGGGTTTTGCTCGTCGCCGTTTCTGTAAAAAAAAAATATATATATTTCAATATTGATTCGCAAAGTGAAAACATTGTGGAGTGAATCTTTTCAATCTCATCCTTTTCCATCTACTACTGTAATGTTTATTTGTGTGTACGTGTGTAGGTAATGTATAAATTATTAATTACGCATAATCTAATAAACATTATATATAAAACAAAGAATAAAAAAAATATGTATTCTTTGTTTTATACCTGCCAACTACCTTTCACCATAACAAGGGTTGACTGGTAGAGAATGCCACTTGGCATTAAGTCCACCCATTGTTACCTTAAGCTTAAGGCTAACAATAAAATAAATAAATAAATAAAGACAGCAATGCAATCTCGCCTCATTAGCGTAACGTTTAGTGCATTGGAGAATTAATAGACTGGTAAAGAATCGAAGACTTCTTTAAATCGATTTACGATTAAATCTTTATTTTGTTCTGGTTCTTACGCCGTTACTCATAAAAATGTATATCTTTTACTCTTTATATGGAACGGTAATGTCATAATTATTCAAATGATATCTTAAAAAGAAATCACCTTTCACTAGCTGACATATAAATTGGGAATAAACGAAAACGTTAACGACTTTTACGGGGCATTCCCGAAGTTGATGGAAGGGACGCTTATTTATTTAGGCAGATCGGGGGAGCCGCGTTTAAGCAGATAGACTGTAATTTGGAATCTTAATACTCTGCCGTTATTTACTTTGAGCTGAGTGAAATTTATGTTTTTTTTTTTGTTATGCAAATTTAAATCGAATACGCTTACTTATTGCAATTTAAATTACGTGCCATGGAGTGCTCTGTTGAGATTGTAGTTTTTTTATGGTTCTCTTTCTTTCGGTCTTGGATATTTGTCTGCGTAGAAAAAGCTTTCGTTTTCATTCAGTCACAATGTGGTAGTGCCAGACGATAGCTTTTGGTGCTGCTCGAATGGGCCGCCTCTACCCTACCTCGTAGAACACCGGCGTGAAGTAGACGTATCCAAATACCATAAAAGGCCGGCAATGTTATTAACGTGGTAGAGCCAAGCGCAGGCTTTAGCTGCTGCTCGAATGGGCCGCCTCTACCCTACCTCGTAGAACACCGGCGTGAAGTAGACGTATCCAAATACCATAAAAGGCCGGCAATGTTATTAACGTGGTAGAGCCAAGCGCAGGCTTTAGCTGCTGCTCGAATGGGCCGGCTCGACCGGATTAATACTACGACCTCGCAGAGTACCGGCGTGATGTGGACGCATCTTGTGCTTCTGCGTTTCGTTCGGTGAGTGAGGTAACCGGAGGCCCACTGACACTCCCCCTCCCCATTCCACTCCTTATTACCATCTTCCAAATACCCTTAAAGGCCGGCAACGCACCTGTAGCAACTCTGGTGTTGCAGATGTATGTGGGCGACGGTAATCACGTACCATCAGGTGAACCTATTGCCCGTTTGCCGCCTTTCCCATACAGAAAAAAAAAACGTACCAGCAGCTCCTCTGGTGTGTGTTGCAGATGTACGCGGGCAACGGTAATCACTTACCAGTGAGCCCGTGAATACCAATTATATGTGTTTTCGCACAAATTTTGGCTTGGAGTGGGATAAGAACCTAGGACCTATGTCTTAGCGTATAGGCACTTTAACTACTAAGCCACGCGGTTGTCTACGCTATTATGTGTGTCCAACTTTAAATATTAGGCTAGGAAAAGATGGAGCTGGAGGATTGTCAGCACATAATATACAGGCCCATCTTTTGGTACCTAAAGAAACCATGTACTGAGACGGCTACCAATAAAGTAAGGAGCCTGTAAACTCCTCCGGCTGTGCTAAGACCAAGTTTAAAGTCGTGAAGGTCCCGTCACACTACACCAGTGCGGGTCCCTTCAGCGCACAGTACGTGATAAATTCAACAATGATTACCGTTAACAATAATAGAGCACCTGTATTTGAACCCTGATCACGCGCGCAGTACAAAATCGCATTTACAAAAGCATCATATTGCAATAGTGATATTATGAAAAACTTTATTATCTGTAATACGTGAGACGTTTTATTTAAAAGGGGAAATAATAAAACGACTAAAATTTACGATGCACGTCGCACCATATCGACGCTCCGTCGCGCCGTCCGACTAAATTTGTCAGTCGGAAGCTGTCAATTTGCTGTTCGACGACTTACATCATAAATGTTTGGGAAACGACACGTTTATACAATAACAAAACGTTAACAGAGACCATTTCTTTTTTTTTTTTTTTTTTTGGAAAGCGCGGGATAATGTTTTTTAATTCAAAATGACAGGCTATGGACAAACGATTGAACGAGGTTAATGATTATCTATTTCCATAGTCTTTATAAATATTATGTTATTAATATTATTATTATATTATATTAGTATTATATATATTTGTTCATCATAAACAACCGACAACTTACGAATCCTATCGGAGAGTGCGTATTTTTGATACGATCCGTATGATCGTCAACCGCGCAGAAGATATTATAGTGCCTTAAATGTACGCACAAACACAGAGACACTAACACGTCTTTGCCTTCCCATATCCGAAGAAAAACTTAGGCGATAAGATAGCAGGATAGTTTTTAAGCGTGGTAGAGCCTAGCGGCGGCTTTAGCTGCTGCTCGAATGGGCCGGCTGAACCGGATTGATACCACGGCCTCGCAGAATACCGGCGTGAAGTAGAGGCATCTTGTGCTTCTGCGTTTCGTTCGGTGAGTGAGTTAACCGGAGGCACACATCCCCCCTCCCATCTCCCAAATATCCTTAAAGACCGGCAACGCACCTGCAGCATCCATGGTGTTGCAGATGTATGTGGGCGACGGTAATCACTTACCATCAGGTGAACCGCTTGCTCGTTTGCCGACTTTTCCATAAAAAGGGAGGGGTCAGATGCAGTGTCCGGAGACACGGACGAACTCAACCCAGCAATACCCGAAAATCAATAATTTGTGTTATTGCACAAAAAATTACTACGACATGGAACTTCACTCAGCTCAGATACGCGAACCATTAAGCCACAAGGTTCTCAATACTATAGAACGTGAAATATTAATATTGCACATTGTACATAACACAACTGCCCCGGTAGGCACATTTGAATGTTAGCAAATCGAACACCGAGAAACTACCCATATAGAAACATCAAAGAACTATGTATATTTATATTAAACAATGAGAGATTTGAAAAGGGGAGAATTTTTAAATACGGCAACTTTAATCCCCGAAGTGGCAACACTGGGAACTCAAACAACGGGGCGAAAGAGCCCGGTAAAAGAAAACTCACCATTAAATGCCTTTATTAACTTGTAATACCCCGACCGGGCCGACGAGGTCGCTGCAGGAAGCAAGGAAAACGATCATGGGGAAAATTTAACTTGTCTTATGACCGAATTTGTATAACATAATGAACAATTAATAATTAAATTATTATTTATGTATATAAACATAGAGTATAACTGCCGTGGAAGCCTAGTGGTCAGGGGTAAATTTATAGTGCCTTTATGGATAGAGGCACTATAAATTTCTGGGCAGTGGGCATTTACTTTGCTTTTAATCGACGTACAAACAATAAAGAAAATAGTGGAATTCAGAAACAATGTGGGTAAAACAAGTAAAAATTTCAAATGGTTTTTCCATTTCGGACTATTTATTGGTAAAGTTTAGTTATTTTCACTCAATTTGGGGGACAATTGAGAGGAATCGAGATCTAATACTAACGATACGATACCGATCCCCGACGTTTTTCGTGTGTTTCGAAAGTGGGATTCGAAACCCCAACCCGCAGCTTCGCTCGGCGTGGTTCGGCGTCGCTCGGCGTGGTTCGGCGTCGCTCGGCGTGGTTCGGCGTCGCTCGGCGTGGTTCGGCGTCGCTCGGCGTGGTTCGGCGTCGCTCGGCGTGGTTCGGCGTCGCTCGGCGTGGTTCGGCGTCGCTCGGCGTGGTTCGGCGTCGCTCGGCGTGGTTCGGCGTCGCTCGGCGTGGTTCGGCGTCGCTCGGCGTGGTTCGGCGTCGCTCGGCGTGGTTCGGCGTCGCTCGGCGTGGTTCGGCGTCGCTCGGCGTGGTTCGGCGTCGCTCGGCGTGGTTCGGCGTCGCTCGGCGTGGTTCGGCGTCGCTCGGCGTGGTTCGGCGTCGCTCGGCGTGGTTCGGCGTCGCTCGGCGTGGTTCGGCGTCGCTCGGCGTGGTTCGGCGTCGCTCGGCGTGGTTCGGCGTCGCTCGGCGTGGTTCGGCGTCGCTCGGCGTGGTTCGGCGTCGCTCGGCGTGGTTCGGCGTCGCTCGGCGTGGTTCGGCGTCGCTCGGCGTGGTTCGGCGTCGCTCGGCGTGGTTCGGCGTCGCTCGGCGTGGTTCGGCGTCGCTCGGCGTGGTTCGGCGTCGCTCGGCGTGGTTCGGCGTCGCTCGGCGTGGTTCGGCGTCGCTCGGCGTGGTTCGGCGTCGCTCGGCGTGGTTCGGCGTCGCTCGGCGTGGTTCGGCGTCGCTCGGCGTGGTTCGGCGTCGCTCGGCGTGGTTCGGCGTCGCTCGGCGTGGTTCGGCGTCGCTCGGCGTGGTTCGGCGTCGCTCGGCGTGGTTCGGCGTCGCTCGGCGTGGTTCGGCGTCGCTCGGCGTGGTTCGGCGTCGCTCGGCGTGGTTCGGCGTCGCTCGGCGTGGTTCGGCGTCGCTCGGCGTGGTTCGGCGTCGCTCGGCGTGGTTCGGCGTCGCTCGGCGTGGTTCGGCGTCGCTCGGCGTGGTTCGGCGTCGCTCGGCGTGGTTCGGCGTCGCTCGGCGTGGTTCGGCGTCGCTCGGCGTGGTTCGGCGTCGCTCGGCGTGGTTCGGCGTCGCTCGGCGTGGTTCGGCGTCGCTCGGCGTGGTTCGGCGTCGCTCGGCGTGGTTCGGCGTCGCTCGGCGTGGTTCGGCGTCGCTCGGCGTGGTTCGGCGTCGCTCGGCGTGGTTCGGCGTCGCTCGGCGTGGTTCGGCGTCGCTCGGCGTGGTTCGGCGTCGCTCGGCGTGGTTCGGCGTCGCTCGGCGTGGTTCGGCGTCGCTCGGCGTGGTTCGGCGTCGCTCGGCGTGGTTCGGCGTCGCTCGGCGTGGTTCGGCGTCGCTCGGCGTGGTTCGGCGTCGCTCGGCGTGGTTCGGCGTCGCTCGGCGTGGTTCGGCGTCGCTCGGCGTGGTTCGGCGTCGCTCGGCGTGGTTCGGCGTCGCTCGGCGTGGTTCGGCGTCGCTCGGCGTGGTTCGGCGTCGCTCGGCGTGGTTCGGCGTCGCTCGGCGTGGTTCGGCGTCGCTCGGCGTGGTTCGGCGTCGCTCGGCGTGGTTCGGCGTCGCTCGGCGTGGTTCGGCGTCGCTCGGCGTGGTTCGGCGTCGCTCGGCGTGGTTCGGCGTCGCTCGGCGTGGTTCGGCGTCGCTCGGCGTGGTTCGGCGTCGCTCGGCGTGGTTCGGCGTCGCTCGGCGTGGTTCGGCGTCGCTCGGCGTGGTTCGGCGTCGCTCGGCGTGGTTCGGCGTCGCTCGGCGTGGTTCGGCGTCGCTCGGCGTGGTTCGGCGTCGCTCGGCGTGGTTCGGCGTCGCTCGGCGTGGTTCGGCGTCGCTCGGCGTGGTTCGGCGTCGCTCGGCGTGGTTCGGCGTCGCTCGGCGTGGTTCGGCGTCGCTCGGCGTGGTTCGGCGTCGCTCGGCGTGGTTCGGCGTCGCTCGGCGTGGTTCGGCGTCGCTCGGCGTGGTTCGGCGTCGCTCGGCGTGGTTCGGCGTCGCTCGGCGTGGTTCGGCGTCGCTCGGCGTGGTTCGGCGTCGCTCGGCGTGGTTCGGCGTCGCTCGGCGTGGTTCGGCGTCGCTCGGCGTGGTTCGGCGTCGCTCGGCGTGGTTCGGCGTCGCTCGGCGTGGTTCGGCGTCGCTCGGCGTGGTTCGGCTTCGCTCGGCGTGACTCGGCTTCGCTCGGCGTGATTCGGCGACGCTCGGCCCGGTTCGGCGTCGCTCGGCGTGGTTCGGCGTCGCTCGGCATGACTCGGCTTCGCTCGGCCAGCTCACCGGCGGGGCGTTCGAGTAATTACCAAGGAACAGTCGAAGCGAACGAGACTTCCTTTCATAACTGTCGTGACGTTGCTTTTTTTTTTTCCATCGCAGTTAGAGCATACGAAATTGATGGCAAAAGTAATGTTAATCACTTCTACCTGACAGCGGAGGCGAAATTGAGGCGCGTTATTGGCGAATAAACGTTGGTCAGTTTAACTGGAAACTTTTCACGATCACGTGGGTGTTAGTTGATAATAAGCGTAATGGTTTCGCGACGAATTAATTTATTCGCTATAATATGAAACAGGTATTTATTTTTTTTAAATTTACCACCGTTTCGTAACGATATTCCTCTGACGGAGATGAAAGAGGCGAAAGGAAATCCATAGGTATCGTCTTTTTTGTAATTTTTTTAATACATAACGTTTTTATTGTACAAGTATTAAAATATTTGTTTTAGAAACGGCTTGGGTTCGATCAAGTCATTTTATATTCATAATAACCCTTTTCATAAGGTCTTTGTTTAACAATTTTCTTAAACTTATTGATAGGAAGACTGCACACTTGCTGGGATTTTGTTGTAGAAACGTATACATTACCCCATAAACAAGTTACTTACTCTATGGTGTCTAGTAACAGTCATCACGAGCTAGTGTCTGTTCCTAGTATTTATATTATGAGTATCACCATTCTTCTTAAAAGTATAAATATACTTTTATGTACATAAATTACATTAACTTTTTATCGCGGTGGAGCCAAGCGGCTGCTTTTGCTGCAGCTCGAATGGCCTGGCTCGACCGAGTTGGTACTACGCCATCGCAGAATACAGGCGTGTAGTAGAGAAGCCTTGTGCTTCTGCGCTTCGTTCGGTGAGTGAGGTAACCCGAGGCTCACTCCCCCGCCCATCACCCTCCGCCACGTGAACCGTTTGCTCGTTTACCGTCTTTCTCATAAAAAAAAATTATTCATATATGTATTGTAGTCAAGGTTAGAATATTTATTTATTTAACATATCTATTTCGTAATACCAACCTCATCTGCACCTAGTGCACTCTCCTAACAACTGACGAAGCAAACAATAATGGAAAATCCTAACCGAATTCGCCTAACGAGAATCCCACAGACTAGATTACTAAATCGAGGGTACCGGCGCTAAGCCCACTGACCCACTTGAACATCGTGGTGAGAATGAGCAGACACTCCAAGATATTCTACGAAATCTACGAGCCATTAATGAAATATATTCCCGCAAAGTGACGTTTATGTCAATTACCCTTCTTTTAATCGTTCGTGAAAGAAAATCGTTGACGAAAAACCCCGTTCGAACAATTAAATCGAAAGACTTCGACTAAAAAGATAAACAATAGAAACCGATCTTCAGCATCGCTTTCCATCCGGTGGAGAGATGCAACCCTTAATTACTCAAACGAGCCTCCCTGTGCGTTCTTTAATTACAGTTATCGTATTTCATCTCGTTAAGATGTAACTACTTATCAGGGGCGGAGATACGATCCTTCGGCAGCATCGTGTTCCTCGGAAGTATAGCCGATAATAGCCGAAAAGGGGGTTCTAATTTTTACATTAGAATAGTGATATTTATAATTAGATGGTAAGTTTTTACGTGAATTTGTATATTTAAGTAAACTCTCACAGTGATCCACACTGATGTTCCGGTACCAGCAGCATCTCGGCAAAAGCTTTAGCAAGTTACAGTGCTTATTTTCCGTTCGATAGCGTTTCAATGCTATACCTGTAGGAATTTCTTCTGTGTCGCGGAGGCTGTTTACAGACACGAATTGCACACGGATATACACCCAGACTGGGAACTATAATTTGTAGTCCATACAAATACTAATCCCGTGCGGGAATCGAACCCGCGACCCAAAGCGCCGCAGCTAAACGCTTAGCCACTACGCCACCGAGCCGCCTATGTTTGTGTTCGTCTTCTATGCATTCGCGGATCGTCCATCCGATCGAGTTCAAACCTTGTACAGTTATTGTTAGCGCTTGTGTTCAATTACTGACACACCGACTGTTAAATCTATACAAAGCTCAAGTCCGCTCTTGCATGGAATACTGTTCCCACCTCTGGGATGGTTCTGCTAAACATCAGCTTGATGCTTTGGACTCGTTGGAGCGCCGAGCGAAGAGGATCATAGGCAGTGACTCACTAGTAGAGGCAAAACTTCTAAGCCTCGAACACCGTAGACGAGCGGCACGCCAGAGTGTGCGGAGGCTTTGCATAACCTGATACCCCCTTCCCCTTTCCATCACCGAACGACTAGACGCGGCGAGCAGTTCCACCCTTATGTTGTAGACATTCCTCCATTACGCACGAAGCGGTCTGCCTCTTCTTTCTTTATGCGGATGGCTAAGGAGTGAAACTCCCTGCCGAGGTCAATTTTTTCCGGAAACCTATAACCTGGATATCTTTAAGGCCAAAGTGAACAGACATCTAGGCAAGCGTGTACCATCCTAGGCCTCATCTTCGCTTTCCATCGGGCAAGATTGAGGTCAAACGCAAGCCTATTTTTCATAAAAAAAAAACCGTAAACGTACAGAAGGTGGCGCGCGGGTCGTTTCAACAAATGTGCGTATTTCATATAGTTTAGCGACAGTTCGTGTGTTTTCGGTGTATGAAGCAGTATTATCGCATTAAATGGAACGGCCGGACGAACGGGGTCGCGGGCAACAGCCAGTATTTTATGATTATGTAACTTTACTGTTACTGTTTCTCTTTCTTTTCTGATAGCTGAAAGTGTAAAAGGAGATATAATTTTCTAGCCTATAAAATAGTCGCATTTTCGTCATATGTCCACTCATGAATAATTTAGCATCAGCATCATTTCAGCCTATCACAAGTCCACTGCTGAACATAGGCCTCACTCAAAGATTACCTATTATCATGAGAGGGTTTGCCTTAGTTGCCACGCCTGGCGAGCGGGTTGGCAAGCGCAGTTTTTGAATAATTTAGCAACGAACAAAAAAACTTTTTTCATTCCTTTTAGTACGCTGATATGAACTTCCTTTATAATTGACATAGTCATTTATTTAATAATGTGAATCGATGTAATGTGTGTGAAATCAATAAGCTCAACATATCTGATTGTGATTGTCTGATGATTGTCTGAAAAAGAAATTATTTCCTAGCACACAATGATGTAATTATCGGACAATTCCCGCCCTAACGTATCTGGGTAAAGGCAACACAACACAGTGATATACTCGTGGAAGGTCAAGGGCCCATGGGTCCCACGCTGCGACGCCAGGGGAAGCGCTACAGGAGGCCGTCACAACGAGTCTGTTCACTTAAATCAGACGTGTCAGATTAGCGGAATTCCCTCCCCTTCTGGTTTATTACATCGTCGATAGCGTCACAGTGGCATTATATCAAAAACAAACGTCATTACTTTTTTTTTTCAAAGGAGCTTTCCTTCCTTCCGGCAAAAGAATGCGGCTCAAGTGATGGTAAATGATTACCGACACCCACGTATATCTCCAACACCAGAGGAGCTCAAGGTGCGTTGCAAGCCTTTAAGAATATTTGAAGAAGTTGACAGGGGAGAGGGAAGAGGGAGTGGACCTCCGATTACTCCAATCACTGAACGCAACGCGAAAGGACGAGTTGCCTCTACTGCACGCTGCTGCGTATTATATTGGTTTCGGCTGGGATTCGAACTCAGGACTCATGGCTCAGTAGGCGGGTACGATAAGCACTAGGCGACAACGAAGCACGCAACGTCGTTGTAGGACAAATTTTAATGATCAACACAAAACATTCTTACGTAAGTACAGTTGCGTGCATTGAAATGTAGGCAAAGTTAAGTTTATTGTGCGCAACTGTACAATAGATGGTTGAAATAAACATAGAAGATATACAAAGTACGCAAATGAAACTAAAACCGTTTAATTTATTTGCAAGCACTCTCGTTGCCAACGGCCATAACGTGCGCTACCGAACAGCTGAAGGTCGCTGTATACCAGCAGGCAAAGTAAACTGACCACACTGCAGTGGTCTAAATCAGGATTTATTTTTATAACACTGAGAGTGACGAACGAGCTAACAGTCCTGCCGGTAAGTGACCACTACAACCCAAAAACCCGGAAAACTACTCCAGTCGCGGAAGGATACGGATGCATTCCCACTGATGAGGGCTAAGATGGATTGCCTCAGAGCCTATAATTACACTGTCCCTCAATAACCTTCGAAACGAAACACAATAGTAGCTCCACTCTGGATAAGAAATCAGCAATGGCGTGGTACCTACTCAGACGGGTCAAAAAAAGGGTCTTGCGCTAAATCGCTAATTCATTCAAAGTAAAAAAAAACTTCTTAAGCTTTCCAACTACACTATTCTGGCTGGCTATCAGCCTGTTAATTCACTTCTTAACATAGAATTTCATTTTTAAACGTGGCAGAGCCAAGCGGCGGCCTATGGTGCTGCTCGAATGGGCCGGCTCGACCGGATTGGTACCACAGCCTTGCAGAATATCGGCGTGAAGTAGAGGCATCTTGTACTTCTGCGTTGCGTTCGATGAGTGAGGTAACCGGAGGCCTGCTCCCCCTCCATCCTCGTCCTCAACCTCCCTCCCATCTCCCAAATACCCTTAAAGGCCGGCAACGTACCTACGGTACCTCTGATGTATGTGGGCGACGGTAATCACTTACCATCAGGTGAACCGCTTGCTCGTTCGCCGACTTTCTAATAAAAAAAAAAACATAGCCCTTTCCTGGTAGGAGGATTATCCATAATGGCTACACTTTACAAGCGTCATTCCTGTCTCGCTTCTTTTCCTCTACTGCCCGTCAACGGTTTGTGTATTATCGGTTCAGCACATTTAAAAATGGTTAACACGCTATGTTACGGGAGCTATGATATTCTCAAGACCTTTATGCAAGTTACTCCGACAGTCATAAAGGGAGAGAGATAGCTTTCGTTTATCGTATTTTCGTTTATATATATATATATTACTTTTCGTAACAATTTCAGTCCTGAATCAGTCTTGAAAATCTAAAAGCTTGGCTAGCGCAGTTATGCATGTCACGTCGCCGCATGCAATAACGCGGTGCAGCGCTGCACGGACCAGCTGGATAACGCGGCTCCAGTCTGAAATACGTGTTCACCTACATTGCTTCCACTAAAAGATGGCTGTGGACGCTACTGGAGTTGTTTGAATGCGAAAAGCGCTTACATCCCGATTACCAGTATTTGTACAGTCGCGTGCATTGAAATGTTTACGCTTCTAAATTCACGAACCTTTCGTCGTTGTTACAACAGATACAGAAGCTTTAGACAACGTGTTCGCGACTGTATCGATTATAGCGGCGGGTTAAATCAAAGCATTCGTAAAATAAGAAGACTCAAACCTTTGGTAAATAAGGTAAATAAAAAAAATATCACGCCATATTGATAGAAGCAGCTCTGTATACATTTCGAAATTCGTGATGCAAAAAGGTTTAGTGAATATCGTAACATCGATTTTTGTACAGTGGGACAATGAATATTGTAACAAGTGAAAAGAGACGAAGTTTTAGAGAAACATCCGAATTCAGCCTCTATTTGCCAACCCGCGGAGGTAGAATATTGTCGTTAAAAATTTTATTTAAATGGTACCACTCACGATGTTACAATCGACGAAGATGTCGGGTAACATACATACATACATACAGATAACCGCCTCGTCTTTTGAAGTCGATTGAAAATTGCATGAATTTCGATGCATCTGGTTGTAAATGTTATTTATTTATCTTTATGATTGCTTATTACAGGTGTTAAAATATCCAGGAATGATAACAAATCGTTGTTATACGAGTTATCGCAATAATCATAATTAATTATGAAGTTTGAACAAAGTAAAGTAAGAAAGTAGAGCAGCAGTCTATAAGTGCCCACAGCTGACCAAAGGCCTCCTTTTCAAACATCTGAGAGGGTTTTGAGGGCCCGCCACGCTGCTCTAGTACGGATTGGCGGGCTTCAGATATCCTCGAAGAAATATGTTTTAATATATCTCAGACAGGTTTCCTCACTATTATTTTTACCTTAACCGCCGAACATATGTTAAATACAACATTTAAAAATGCTATTAACAATTTTAACTAAAGCAAGCACCCTGAGCACTATACTACCACGGCTCTTGAACGAAGTCGTCGAAGTAAAATAAATAACTTCTTTTTTTTTATGGCAAAGGCGGCAAACGAGCAATAGGTTCACCTGATGGTAAGTGATTACCGTCGCCCACATACATCTGCAACACCAGGGGAGCTACCGGTGCGTTGCCGGCCTTTAAGGCTATTTGGGAGATGGGAGGGAGGATAAGGAATAGAATGGGGAGGGGGAGTGGGCCTCCGGTTACCTCACTCACCGAACGAAACGCAGAAGCAAAAGATGCCTCTACTTCACGCCTGTATTCTGCGAGGTCGTGGTATTAATCCGGTCGAGCCGGCCCATTCGAGCAGCAGCTAAATCCGCTTGGCTCTACCACGTTAAAACCTAAATGTAAATAAAGTGCCACCGGGACTTGCGCAAAAATACCGCTGAATCCAAAGACATATGAAACAGTACAATCTGTTATCGGGATATTACTAACACAGTCCGCAGACATTACATTGAATGATATCGGGACCCGATTCCCACGGATTTAGTCACGTCTGCGAATGCCGGGGCACACCTGACTCCATCGGAATGGAGCGAGAATTATTCATAAACGGAACGTTTGCCGGTGACTCATTTGTTTAGGCATAGTATTTAGCAACACGCGACGCTCTCCAAGCAAACGATTGCTCGAGGTGTATCGTTATTTGAAATTAAAAAAAAAAAACGGCCAACGCGTGTCGGACTCGCGCTCTGTTGCATACAGCCACATAAAACACGCATTGTGTTTTATGTATTAAAAAAAAATAAGTGTTTTCTTTCATTCATTTTGGGATCATTAGCGCGGACCCGGCTCACACTTGGCTGGTTTTTATAATTTATTGCTTTTGTACAGAGTTTGCACTGTAACCACACCGAGTTTATCGCTTCTAATGTATCTACTGTACTACGATGTATCAAAAATAAAAAAAACAATCAAAAATCACGTTTCTTGTTTTTTCCTTTTTTGTTTTTTTTTATGCTGCTTTGGCAAACCTTGAAAATCTCACGTTAACGCCATGAACGAACCCCGCGACGTCGCTCCAGTTAAGTTCAAGATCCCGAAGATACGCTACCTCGTGGTTAATGAGGTTGCCCCGAATCGTGACAAATTGAAATCCATGATCTCTGTTATCTTTTTTTTTATAGGAAAGGCGACAGACGATCAAGCGGCTCTCCTGTTGTGAGTAAGTGATTACCGTCGCCCACGTACATCTGCAACACCAGAGATCCTGCAGGTGCGTTGCCGGTCTTCAAGGGTATTTGGGAGATGGGAGGCAGGACGAGGAGGGTGATGGGGAGGGGGAGTGGACCTCCTCACTCACCGAACGAAACGCAGAAGTACAAGGTGCCTCTAGTTCACGCTGGTATTCTGCAAGGTCGTGGTACTAAAACGGTCGAGCCGGCTCTCTTCTTGTCTTTAGCTTAGATGTGGAGTGGAATCCCATCCCCGGGATTTGGAGGGGAGTGGGCCTCCGATTACCTCACTCACCGAACGAAACGCAGAAGCACAAGAAGCCTCTACTTCACCACGGTATCCTGTGAGGCCGCGGTCGAGCCGGCCCATTCGAGTAGCAGTAAAAGCCGCCGCTTAGCTCTACCACGAATTAAGATCATTAGATGACAGGGCTCTTACACAAAATAATTGTTTTTTACCTCTTATGTTTACAGTTTCAAGTCTGTAGCTGATCGGGAAGTTCGTTTAAAACCAATTGCAAAATACGTACCGAACAGACAGACCAGTTAATGATTAATAAAAACGTGATAATGATATAAATACGGTTCCCCTACAAACGAACTCCTTCGCAAGTACCAACGACGCGCTAATAACTTTACAGCACCTGTGAACACGCCACATGCTAATGAGCTCACATACGCGTCACCTAACATTCGATCCAAGAAGCTAACTCGTGCAAATTGCATGCAGACTGCAGCTTAACTCACTTGTTAAGCGTTCACTCGCATCGACAATTTAGTCGGCTATCCACGGCCTTACCCCGCCTTAACAGCCTGTAAATAAGCCCACCGCAGCACATACGCCACTCCCGTAAGGAAGAGTTAGTCCTAATCGCCATGCTTGATTAGGGGATTGGCGATTACAGTACAGACGCTGCTGACACTCTCTGCTTTCTTGTGACTGGTGAAAAGACTACTTTTAGGTACTAAAACACCACCAGCCTATTTTTGATCTTCTTCTGAACTTAGCTTCTACAAGAAAACGCCCGCAGAAATCGGTATACACTTCTTGGAAGCCCATACTCACCACGATGGACAAGCTGGTTAGATGCTGCTTCCCATCACCAGTCTGTGCTATTTGGGTTTTGGAAACTCGGATGAATATTCCGTCACCATTGGATAGGTGGTGCACCACGTGCAGGTAAAGTTGGTATTCCCCCTTACACTCCCACATTTACTATTTCACTTTAATGTTTACCTACACCTGTACATTTTAGCTCATCTGTATAGGACGAAACGGTTATTTTTAACCGAATAGTAATATGCACTATCCAATTGTAGAAGATTATAAACGAAGTAAAATTTTTTATAAACGAAGAGGTGCATCGGAATATTTATCAAAAAGACTCGTTGTTACTGTGAAGTAGAAAACCTTGTATTTAGATATTTATGTTCGGAGAGAGCTCTTTCGAACAAGATCGAAGACAGAGGTCTAGTTTACACTTTCAGTACGATACCTGAAGTGACAAAGAAAATTACGAATCGAGCTCCCGCCAACTAGACCGAACATCTATAAATTGTCCGGAGGTCCACTCCCCCTCCCCCTCCTCATTCTCCCTTCCATCGCTCAAATACCCTTAGAGGCCGGCAACGCACCTGCGACACCAGTGGTGCTGCAGGTGTACGTGGACGAATTTGTCAGTCCTGGTTGTAAGATACGAAGGAAACTTAGACAATTTAAAGAATTTCAGGTACAACAGTAGTCCGTTGGAGGTTAGATCTATCAACGATCAACTTTATCATCATCATCATCATTTTAGCCTAGCACAAGTCCACTGCTGAACATAGGCCTCCCCAAAGATTGCCACGAAGCTCGGTCCTGAGCCACCTGCATCCATCGACTTCCCGCAACACTGCGCAGGTCGTCACTCCATCTTGTGGGGGTTAGTCCTACACTGCGTTTGCCTGTACGTGGCTGCCGCTCGAGAACCTTTTTCCCCCAACGGTTGTCAGTTCGGCGAGCGATGTGGCCGGCCCATTGCCACTTCAGTTTGCTGATCCTTACGGCTATGTCGGTTACCTTAGTTCTGCTGCGGATATCATCGTTGCAGACCTAAGGAGATCACTTTCACGCAGAGAAACACCGAGCAAAGCCCTTTCCATAGCGCGCTGAGGTACTTGGAGCTTCCTCATGCGACCTGCAGTTAAGGACCAAGAAGATCAACTTACGAACGTTTATTACTCTATGCTGATTTAAATTGTTTTGTATAAATATTAATTAAATGTTTTTATTATTTTTTGCATATTTATATATTCAGTACTGTCATATACCTCAAGTATTACAAAAAGCCTGAGGATTGTTAAAACAAAATAAAAAAGGTTTCAACAAAATACCAGCTGACTTTTTTTGGTTGTAGTTATTCATTGAGCATTGCTACAGCATTATGCTGAGTCGGAAGCCGTTTTGTTGCTGCAACTTAATAAAATATTTTTTTTGTTAAGTAAATTAAGTTTTCATTATGTGTTACTTGAATTGTGCAATGAATAAAGAACTTTCTTTCTTCTTCGTCTTTCTTTCTAGATACGAGTACCTGATTTAAAAAAAAGATTCACACCTGTCAACCACAAGGATAGGCAAAGTTTACGGATTTCCATTGGGCTACACTAGCTGTGCCGCGCGTTTAATTTGAATCATGAGTACATGACCGAGATTTGTGATTACTGCTGCACTACTATGGGTTGTAGCGTGATGTTATATAACCTATCTTCTTCATTCCATTTTTAATTCCTGAGGGTCGTGCCTTTCTTGCCATATATAATATAGCCTATAACCGTCCGCAATAAACGAAATGGGCTTCCGGGGTTCGGCATTAGATTATAAAGCTTTACTTAACATTAGTCGCTTCGTGCGACACAGACGGAAAGAAACGGAAGGTAGTTTCCTTAAGCGGTGACCAAAATTGTCTGTTGCTCCAGTCGTTTTTTGGGTCACCTTTATATTACTGAGCCTATTGCCTTGTGTATGTTTAGACGTATATTAACGTACTTCATATCCTTTCTTTTTTAGCTGATGTTTATTTACTGAGATACGTAATATATCCGAGATGAACATATGTTCCAGAAGAAGACCAGCAAAGCCTGACAATGAGCTGATCTGGCAACCTATTGGTCCAGCCATTAGATATACAACATAGTACTGATTTATTTTCTTCTTCTTTCACCGTACCTTCTTTGGAACGCTCTCCCCGATGATATCAAGAAAGCTCCGAATAAAAACTCTTTCAAAACCCTGCTCCGTCGTCACTATCTTAAGGCAAATGCCATCTGACATTTTCCTCTCCATATTTAATTTGTTTATGTATGTATTATATGGTTATGTATAGAGTATTATGTATGTTATAAGTATGTAAGTATATTATAAGGGTTATGTGTTTAATACTAATATTTAATTTATATTTATTATTTATTTGGAACCTGCCAACATGTTTTCTTTCTCACCCGGGGTTGACTGGTAGAGAATGCCAAAAGGCATTAAGTCCGCCCATTGTATTCCTTAGTTTTAGGGACACAATAAAGATAAATAAATAAATTAATTAATTAAAATAAATATACGCACAGTGCATTATTTTTTTTTTCTTGATTGTATTTCATGCTTTTATTTTTGTGTTTTCTCTTTATGTTTAAAGAAAATAAATATATTTAGTTCTTACAAAAGTGTTTTAAATTAAAATCCATCATTTTAGAAAAATAACATCGGCCGTGCGCAGATATCCATTCCACAAATCCAATTATTACCACCTCATTAACCTTCAGCGTAAAAAAATATGGTTTCATCTCGGGCAGCGGACGCTCCGAAAGGGCTAGTTAGGGGCGAAGCGAAAAAAATACGTTTCCACTAAGAACTCCAGCTCAAAAGAAAATCTCCCGAGCGGGGACCTCTTTGTATGTCAGAAATAAGACTCCCTTTGAATGCGGACTGTACCTACGGAGGAATTTAATTATAAGAAACGCTTAGAAGAGCTTTTTCCGCGACTTCACTGAACGGGACATCGAATATGGAAGCACGGACGACGTGTTTCAGTGAATGTTTGGATAGTACTGCTTCTTTATCGAAAAGGGATATGTTTTTGCTGATAGCGTAACGTATGTATGTATATATTCACGCATTGTTCCCAACAGGGTAGGCAGAGACAATCTTCTTCCACTTGCTACGGTCCTGACATACGTCTTTCGCTTCTCCCACTTTCATCAATCTTCGCATGCATACACGTTGCTTTAGAGTACTCTTGACCTGACCTTTTTTCAGAACGTCTCCGATTGGATCGTGAAATGTTGTCCCCTAGGTCTTCCTCTCCCGACTCTACCATTCACACTTTTGATAGCGTAATGGTTTCGTAAATCATTGTTAATTCATAATATGTGTTAATATGCAATAATTCGTTATTGCTATTGAAAATTTATATTGTCTTGATAGCTTAGGCGATCGGCCGCGGAATCATTAGAACCGAGTGCGATCCTCTTCGTCGGCACGTAACAAGTAAGTTTTTCGAAACTTTATATTCATCATCATCATCTTCATCATTTCAGCCTATCAGAAGTCCACTGCTGAACATAGCCCCCCCCCCCCCAAAGATTGCCACGAAGCTCGGTCCTGAGCCACCTGCATCCATCGACTTCCCGCAACACTGCGCAGGTCGTCACTCCATCTTGTGGGGGTTAGTCCTACACTGCGTTTGCCTGTACGTGGCTGCCGCTCGAGAACCTTTTTCCCCCAACGGTTGTCAGTTCGGCGAGCGATGTGGCCGGCCCATTGCCACTTCAGTTTGCTGATCCTTACGGCTATGTCGGTTACCTTAGTTCTGCTGCGGATATCATCGTTGCAGACCTAAGGAGATCACTTTCACGCAGAGAAACACCGAGCAAAGCCCTTTCCATAGCGCGCTGAGGTACTTGGAGCTTCCTCATGCGACCTGCAGTTAAGGACCAAGAAGATCAACTTACGAACGTTTATTACTCTATGCTGATTTAAATTGTTTTGTATAAATATTAATGAAATGTTTTTATTATTTTTTGCATATTTATATTTTCAGTACTGTCATATACCTCAAGTATTACAAAAAGCCTGAGGATTGTTAAAACAAAATAAAAAAGGTTTCAACAAAATACCAGCTGACTTTTTTTGGTTGTAGTTATTCATTGAGCATTGCTACAGCATTATGCTGAGTCGGAAGCCGTTTTGTTGCTGCAACTTAATAAAATATTTTTTTTGTTAAGTAAATTAAGTTTTCATTATGTGTTACTTGAATTGTGCAATGAATAAAGAACTTTCTTTCTTCTTCGTCTTTCTTTCTAAATACGAGTACCTGATTTAAAAAAAAGATTCACACCTGTCAACCACAAGGATAGGCAAAGTTTACGGATTTCCATTGGGCTACACTAGCTGTGCCGCGCGTTTAATTTGAATCATGAGTACATGACCGAGATTTGTGATTACTGCTGCACTACTATGGGTTGTAGCGTGATGTTATATAACCTATCTTCTTCATTCCATTTTTTAATTCCTGAGGGTCGTGCCTTTCTTGCCATATATAATATAGCCTATAACCGTCCGCAATAAACGAAATGGGCTTCCGGGGTTCGGCATTAGATTATAAAGCTTTACTTAACATTAGTCGCTTCGTGCGACACAGACGGAAAGAAACGGAAGGTAGTTTCCTTAAGCGGTGACCAAAATTGTCTGTTGCTCCAGTCGTTTTTTTGGGTCACCTTTATATTACTGAGCCTATTGCCTTGTGTATGTTTAGACGTATATTAACGTACTTCATATCCTTTCTTTTTTAGCTGATGTTTATTTACTGAGATACGTAATATATCCGAGATGAACATAGGTTCCAGAAGAAGACCAGCAAAGCCTGACAATGAGCTGATCTGGCAACCTATTGGTCCAGCCATTAGATATACAACATAGTACTGATTTATTTTCTTCTTCTTTCACCGTACCTTCTTTGGAACGCTCTCCCCGATGATATCAAGAAAGCTCCGAATAAAAACTCTTTCAAAACCCTGCTCCGTCGTCACTATCTTAAGGCAAATGCCATCTGAGATTTTCCTCTCCATATTTAATTTGTTTATGTATGTATTATATGGTTATGTATAGAGTATTATGTATGTTATAAGTATGTAAGTATATTATAAGGGTTATGTGTTTAATACTAATATTTAATTTATATTTATTATTTATTTGGAACCTGCCAACATGTTTTCTTTCTCTCCCGGGGTTGACTGGTAGAGAATGCCAAAAGGCATTAAGTCCGCCCATTGTATTCCTTAGTTTTAGGGACACAATAAAGATAAATAAATAAATTAATTAATTAAAATAAATATACGCACAGTGCATTATTTTTTTTTTCTTGATTGTATTTCATGCTTTTATTTTTGTGTTTTCTCTTTATGTTTAAAGAAAATAAATATATTTAGTTCTTACAAAAGTGTTTTAAATTAAAATCCATCATTTTAGAAAAATAACATCGGCCGTGCGCAGATATCCATTCCACAAATCCAATTATTACCACCTCATTAACCTTCAGCGTAAAAAAATATGGTTTCATCTCGGGCAGCGGACGCTCCGAAAGGGCTAGTTAGGGGCGAAGCGAAAAAAATACGTTTCCACTAAGAACTCCAGCTCAAAAGAAAATCTCCCGAGCGGGGACCTCTTTGTATGTCAGAAATAAGACTCCCTTTGAATGCGGACTGTACCTACGGAGGAATTTAATTATAAGAAACGCTTAGAAGAGCTTTTTCCGCGACTTCACTGAACGGGACATCGAATATGGAAGCACGGACGACGTGTTTCAGTGAATGTTTGGATAGTACTGCTTCTTTATCGAAAAGGGATATGTTTTTGCTGATAGCGTAACGTATGTATGTATATATTCACGCATTGTTCCCAACGGGGTAGGCAGAGACAATCTTCTTCCACTTGCTACGGTCCTGACATACGTCTTTCGCTTCTCCCACTTTCATCAATCTTCGCATGCATACACGTTGCTTTAGAGTACTCTTGACCTGACCTTTTTTCAGAACGTCTCCGATTGGATCGTGAAATGTTGTCCCCTAGGTCTTCCTCTCCCGACTCTACCATTCACACTTTTGATAGCGTAATGGTTTCGTAAATCATTGTTAATTCATAATATGTGTTAATATGCAATAATTCGTTATTGCTATTGAAAATTTATATTGTCTTGATAGCTTAGGCGATCGGCCGCGGAATCATTAGAACCGAGTGCGATCCTCTTCGTCGGCACGTAACAAGTAAGTTTTTCGAAACTTTATATTCATCATCATCATCTTCATCATTTCAGCCTATCAGAAGTCCACTGCTGAACATAGCCCCCCCCCCCCCAAAGATTGCCACGAAGCTCGGTCCTGAGCCACCTGCATCCATCGACTTCCCGCAACACTGCGCAGGTCGTCACTCCATCTTGTGGGGGTTAGTCCTACACTGCGTTTGCCTGTACGTGGCTGCCGCTCGAGAACCTTTTTCCCCCAACGGTTGTCAGTTCGGCGAGCGATGTGGCCGGCCCATTGCCACTTCAGTTTGCTGATCCTTACGGCTATGTCGGTTACCTTAGTTCTGCTGCGGATATCATCGTTGCAGACCTAAGGAGATCACTTTCACGCAGAGAAACACCGAGCAAAGCCCTTTCCATAGCGCGCTGAGGTACTTGGAGCTTCCTCATGCGACCTGCAGTTAAGGACCAAGAAGATCAACTTACGAACGTTTATTACTCTATGCTGATTTAAATTGTTTTGTATAAATATTAATGAAATGTTTTTATTATTTTTTGCATATTTATATTTTCAGTACTGTCATATACCTCAAGTATTACAAAAAGCCTGAGGATTGTTAAAACAAAATAAAAAAGGTTTCAACAAAATACCAGCTGACTTTTTTTGGTTGTAGTTATTCATTGAGCATTGCTACAGCATTATGCTGAGTCGGAAGCCGTTTTGTTGCTGCAACTTAATAAAATATTTTTTTTGTTAAGTAAATTAAGTTTTCATTATGTGTTACTTGAATTGTGCAATGAATAAAGAACTTTCTTTCTTCTTCGTCTTTCTTTCTAAATACGAGTACCTGATTTAAAAAAAAGATTCACACCTGTCAACCACAAGGATAGGCAAAGTTTACGGATTTCCATTGGGCTACACTAGCTGTGCCGCGCGTTTAATTTGAATCATGAGTACATGACCGAGATTTGTGATTACTGCTGCACTACTATGGGTTGTAGCGTGATGTTATATAACCTATCTTCTTCATTCCATTTTTAATTCCTGAGGGTCGTGCCTTTCTTGCCATATATAATATAGCCTATAACCGTCCGCAATAAACGAAATGGGCTTCCGGGGTTCGGCATTAGATTATAAAGCTTTACTTAACATTAGTCGCTTCGTGCGACACAGACGGAAAGAAACGGAAGGTAGTTTCCTTAAGCGGTGACCAAAATTGTCTGTTGCTCCAGTCGTTTTTTGGGTCACCTTTATATTACTGAGCCTATTGCCTTGTGTATGTTTAGACGTATATTAACGTACTTCATATCCTTTCTTTTTTAGCTGATGTTTATTTACTGAGATACGTAATATATCCGAGATGAACATATGTTCCAGAAGAAGACCAGCAAAGCCTGACAATGAGCTGATCTGGCAACCTATTGGTCCAGCCATTAGATATACAACATAGTACTGATTTATTTTCTTCTTCTTTCACCGTACCTTCTTTGGAACGCTCTCCCCGATGATATCAAGAAAGCTCCGAATAAAAACTCTTTCAAAACCCTGCTCCGTCGTCACTATCTCCGTCGTCACTATCTTAAGGCAAATGCCATCTGACATTTTCCTCTCCATATTTAATTTGTTTATGTATGTATTATATGGTTATGTATAGAGTATTATGTATGTTATAAGTATGTAAGTATATTATAAGGGTTATGTGTTTAATACTAATATTTAATTTATATTTATTATTTATTTGGAACCTGCCAACATGTTTTCTTTCTCACCCGGGGTTGACTGGTAGAGAATGCCAAAAGGCATTAAGTCCGCCCATTGTATTCCTTAGTTTTAGGGACACAATAAAGATAAATAAATAAATTAATTAATTAAAATAAATATACGCACAGTGCATTATTTTTTTTTTCTTGATTGTATTTCATGCTTTTATTTTTGTGTTTTCTCTTTATGTTTAAAGAAAATAAATATATTTAGTTCTTACAAAAGTGTTTTAAATTAAAATCCATCATTTTAGAAAAATAACATCGGCCGTGCGCAGATATCCATTCCACAAATCCAATTATTACCACCTCATTAACCTTCAGCGTAAAAAAAATATGGTTTCATCTCGGGCAGCGGACGCTCCGAAAGGGCTAGTTAGGGGCGAAGCGAAAAAAATACGTTTCCACTAAGAACTCCAGCTCAAAAGAAAATCTCCCGAGCGGGGACCTCTTTGTATGTCAGAAATAAGACTCCCTTTGAATGCGGACTGTACCTACGGAGGAATTTAATTATAAGAAACGCTTAGAAGAGCTTTTTCCGCGACTTCACTGAACGGGACATCGAATATGGAAGCACGGACGACGTGTTTCAGTGAATGTTTGGATAGTACTGCTTCTTTATCGAAAAGGGATATGTTTTTGCTGATAGCGTAACGTATGTATGTATATATTCACGCATTGTTCCCAACAGGGTAGGCAGAGACAATCTTCTTCCACTTGCTACGGTCCTGACATACGTCTTTCGCTTCTCCCACTTTCATCAATCTTCGCATGCATACACGTTGCTTTAGAGTACTCTTGACCTGACCTTTTTTCAGAACGTCTCCGATTGGATCGTGAAATGTTGTCCCCTAGGTCTTCCTCTCCCGACTCTACCATTCACACTTTTGATAGCGTAATGGTTTCGTAAATCATTGTTAATTCATAATATGTGTTAATATGCAATAATTCGTTATTGCTATTGAAAATTTATATTGTCTTGATAGCTTAGGCGATCGGCCGCGGAATCATTAGAACCGAGTGCGATCCTCTTCGTCGGCACGTAACAAGTAAGTTTTTCGAAACTTTATATTCATCATCATCATCTTCATCATTTCAGCCTATCAGAAGTCCACTGCTGAACATAGCCCCCCCCCCCCCAAAGATTGCCACGAAGCTCGGTCCTGAGCCACCTGCATCCATCGACTTCCCGCAACACTGCGCAGGTCGTCACTCCATCTTGTGGGGGGTCGTCCTACACTGCGTTTGCCTGTACGTGGCTGCCACTCGAGAACCTTTTTTCCCATTAAAATATATTTATAATTAGAACACTCAGCGGACGCGAAATGCGTCGGAAAGTTTAGCAAATAAATATAATAACAATATAGTTTGTAAACATTCACGACTGTCATCCAAAGGAGTAGGCAAATATGACGGATTTCCGCAAACCACTAATCGCCTCTTCGAAAGCTGGAGCGTAACGGATGGCGCGCCCAAACGCCGGGCTTTGGCGACTCAGATGCTTTGACGTTAATCTGTTATCTTGCCGGCACAATGAGATAATCAAAACTTCCCTAGGTCAACTCGTACGCCACTCACTGATGGAATGGGGAAGGGGGAGGAGGTCTTACGTCCTCAAACGGCACTACAATACTATACGGGAGGTTTTTAAACAGTAGAAGAACTCTCAGAATCCCTCCGTGAAAATCCGTAAACATGCGGGGGATATTTAAGCCCAAATTGACTATTCCGAGCGGCTCATTATAGCGTACAAATATATTTATTCAAATCGTAGTCAAACATTCGGCGGTGATTGGCGGAGATCAGCTGGGAGCGCTCGCCGGTACGCTCCGCGTTTAAATATTGATCTACCCTCCAATCAACTTCAAATGTAGTTCAAACAGTGAGGCGCGAACGAATTTTTATTAGTTCGCGATTACGCGTGTCACGGTTCGCGCTAATAGCATATGTATTAAATTGATCTCGAGTTTTTCTTTCTCAGAATCACGTGACCTGCTAAAAACAATAATGAAGACTATGATAGCTTTACAATACAATGAAGGATTGTAGTTGGTAGAACTGATCTGCTACTTATAACCTTATAACGTGGTAGAGCCAAGCGGCGGCTTTAGCTGCTGCTCGGCACGACCGCGAACTTGCAGAATACCGGCGTGAATGTAGAGGCATCTTGTGCTTCTGCGTTTCGTTCGGCGAGTGAGGTAACCGCTGACCCGTTCCCCTCCCCATCCTCCTCCTTATCCTCCATCCCATCTCCCAAATACCCTTAAAGGCCGGCAACGCACCTACAGCTCCTCTGGTGTTACAGATGTACGTGGGCGACGGTATTCACTCACCATCAGGTTAACCGATTGCTCGTTTGCCGGCTTTCCCATAGAAAAAAGAAACCTATGTTATTATAATATTGGCGTGACCAACGAGCCATCTGATGTAACGATAGTCGATTATCAAATTTCCAAACATTCTTCCAAATCGAGTTGCTTAGTCGTCAATAGTTCGAAAACTAATGATACAATTGTGACTAAACTTTATATTTATTCTAATTATGAGTCATTGAACACGTTAAGATCTTAACCAGCCTGCTCCCCCCTCCCCCCTCCGCCCTCCTAGTATGTGACTTCTGTAGCCCATACCCATCTGTTACAGATGCGTTGTCATCCCTGATGGCTGAAATGTTAATTGTAGTCCTCAGGGGTGGCTCTCCTCCCTGCCACGACAAGTCGGGTACGGTGACAAGTGCGGAAGAAGAGCCTTGTAGTGGTTTTGTTTTTCAGCTTCTCTCACGCAATCAGCTGTCGCCAGTAGTATTACGGAACCGTTACGACTTAGGGACCTACCAGAAAGGAGCCTAATCCTTTAATAAAGACCGGCAACGCACCTGCAGCTCTTCTGGTGTTACGAATGTGGTGGCATCGGTGTCGGTAATCCCTTACCTAGTCAAGTTAGCCGCTTGTTCGTTTACTTCATTATCTAGGGTAAAAAAATATACGCTACACACTCCAATCAAATCCGAAAAGCATACGCTACACATAGCCACGCCGACGTCAAATGCGACAACGTTAGAATTAATATTTGAAGATAAATCACAAGTAACAATCACCCGTGCAATATCGGATTATAAACCACAATGGCAAAATCAATTAACGAACGCCATTATTGCACAAGAACCTCGTTAAACCCCATCTTAAGTGATAAAACCTCTCCAAGCATTCCCTTCTATTCAAATAATCCACTAAATTCAAACACTTCAACACTTTCAGAGTATTACAACACTCAAGCATCCACCCCATCCGTACTACATCAATAGAACCTTGTATATGTGTTTGTACAAAACACCCACACATACTAGAATCGTTGAAACATTACGTCGAGTTATAAATAATTCAGTACAAATCACTAAAATTGTAGGCCTCTTTTAAGTTTATTCGATACCTGCCTTCACACTATGAAAATCTTCAACTGTAACATATAGCTCTTAACACGTAGCGCTAGAGCTCAATTCAGATTAGATAACAAACGCCAGAGGTGCTCAACCGCTCAACCCAACTAAATCAATGCCGTATACAGCAAACGTGACCACGTTCGGCGCCATCCATAAAACCGAGCTATAACAGTAATCAAATGCTGATATATTTATTGGTTATTGTCTGAATGTGATGAGTGCATACTAATTCAGTAGGAGTTATTAAGGAATTTAAAACACATACAAACACACACGTCAGATTTGGATATACCTGTTAAATAAACAAAAAAAAAAAGAACATGAAAAAGATTAAATTGTTGTGCGATGTCAAAAAGGTTCCCGTCTCAGTGATATCACAGCACTGTTTTTCAGTCAAGTACAAGACTAAGGTTTATGGTTACTGCTCCACTCTGTTCTATGGGTCGTAGCGTGTTGTTATATTGCGTATAATCTTCCTTAACCCTTGTCAAGGGATCTCCGAATCAGGAGACTCGATTTCGATATTCTATATAAAGGACTCGTACTAATGAGTCTTTCAAAACGTACGATTTGTATCTTTGACATGGAAAATAAGAAAGCGATAAGCTATATTATGCTTACGTTATCCCAAATAGCCTTGAAATTATCGGGACCAGGCCCGGCGAACAGGCTCGCCACCCGCCGTGTCCTATCTTCCGGAAATGCGCACAGAGGGTCGCGTGAAAGTGGCCAAATAAAAATCCATAATCTCTGCCTACTCCTTCGGTTGATTCGCGCTCACATAATGCATAAAGCTATTCTAATTTATATCTTTTTCAATCGATATAAGTTTACGTCTCACTCAATGTGTCATTCAAAGAAAGCACTAACGACTAATTACATACGGGTCGCATACGGACCGGCAGCGTCAAAGGTACGGTGAGCTGTGTTACGTACCGTTTTTGCATCTAGACGAGTGAGTTTGACAGCCTCCGTTTGCGTTTACACTCACCGCACTATAATATATCCCGAGCAGTTAACAACAGGCTATATATAACATGAACACCACCGTAGGTAATATCTATATATGTTTAATAGTGAAGTGCCCCGTCAGATCGATAGCCTGGCGATCTGAACAAACCAAATCAGCGCTGCCCCCTTCCCTCTTTAACCCCCTAATATATCTCTGTGGACGTAGCTGCTCCAGACGACTATTTGACTTCGAAGCCCTTTTGTATTCATGAACAGCGGCGGATATAAGACTGCCAGCGGGAGACTAAATCAGTTTCGCCGGTTAAGGAGTGGACTAACTAGAGGTCACGGTTATATTTCAATATACGTGAATCGTTGAGTTGGAATATTTATAAAATATTTATGTGAAATTATATTGAAAAGGAAAATTTTAGACGAAACATTTTTTTTTCACTTCAACGAGCGTACCGCTGAACAGACTCAACGTATCATTGAGCCTTCTTAGTTTCATTGAATATGGAAAAGTAATGGGTTAGTTAAAACTGGGATGGATAGAATTCTAGAAGACGCATGACCTCAATTTTGTATGCTCAGTGTAGACCAAATCGCCATCGATACAGTACTTTATAGTGCTCTGATGATTACCTCGTCTTACCTTAACAGCCTGTTAATAGTCCACTGCAGGACTATGTCCTGGAGTCTCCCGCTCCACAAGGGGATTGGCAATCGCAGCACCAGACACCTCGCACCTTAGACGCTGCTACCCGACATGGGTCTGCTTCATTCTTTGCGACTTTCATGGCTTCTTTCTCCACATTCGACATGAACTCATCATCAAAGAAAGGTGTCTAGGATCCCTTCTACGTAAACTTTAATTTCAACGGCTCAGATGGCGCCATGGCTGAGCAAATGTCGTCAATACTATGGATTACCGGTTCGATTTCCGCAGGTGACGAATATCTAACTCACACCAGTTACCTATTGGTATAAGCAGAGATCATGCGATTCCATTCGGCACGCTAGCGTTGTTGAATGGATTTCCGTAGCGTACTACACTCATCACCGGGAGCTAGATTTCAAAACTTTTCCCTTAGTATCCTATAAGAATACCCAGAGGAAGAAAGGCGTTGGTAGATTCTTACGCCGACAACATGCGGCATTTATGTGTATAAAGTAAAGTAAATTGTTCTGGTGCACCTACGATATTGGAGATATCACCACGATGGGACAAGCTGGTTTGATGCTGCTCCCCATCACCAGTCTCTGCGATTTGGATTTTGCAAATTCGGATGGAGATTACGTCACCATTCGATAGCAGGTGCACCACGTGCAGGTAAAGTTGATATTCCCCCTCACACCCCTACATTTACTATTTCACTTTAATGTCTACCTACACCTGTAGCATTTTACCATTTTAGCACATTATCGTAGGTGCACCTACGATATTGGAGAAAGATAAGGAAACATCTTCTCAAGAGATAGGGTTCATCGTACAAAATCTCCGAAGGAGTTTTCCTATCCCACGCGTCACTCAACTCGCCCCGTGGGTGGTCTCGGCATGTCGGCGCAACAAACGAACGTATCCTGTTTACGCCAATTGCTCAATTGCGTTCTGAACTTTACGCCGGGACGTTGGCCCACTTCGTACGTTGCACTTATTTCAGCGTTGACGTAAACGCGTCGGTCGACGTTACGTAATCGAATACGTGAACCGGATCGTGCGACGGAACAATGGAACGCTGCCGGTTAGATAGCAACGGGTTAATGGATGAGATGAGTTATTGTGAGTCGGAGGGTGAAGTTTGGTCCGGGGTGTGGAGAGAAATGATGAATAAACAATTACTTAAAAAAAAAAAAACACCGATTCCTGCCATGGATGAATCACGAGGGTATTTACTTTGAGAGACATCGACATTCCAGTGGTGAAGATGCCTGCTAGGGACCCGGTAATTTACAAAACTAAATACAAGAGCAAGCATACCAATGGACGGCTTCAAGACACCGTGAGCACATTCTGCGTAGATCGGACCAAAATTAATCAATAAAAGCTGAAGGTAGCTATGACATGAGGACATCAAACAATACGGTCCTCGCATGACCGTAGGTGCTGTAAAGCACTCGAAACGTCGAGATTGAAATGAGATTCGTAAAAAATAGTTTCATTTCAAATACATTGATTACGTACAGATAGTAATTAAGTAGATAGGAAAGTATTTATAATTACGTTAATATCGTACATACGTGTAAACGTAAATAACGACCGGAAGAAGACTAGAAACACAAAAAAAAAAAACAATCCATTTAGTCATCATGTCACAATACAAACATAATTCGGTTAGAAACGCCGACCTCAACAATCGGGCTTAGTTAGCTTACGTGTTTCCCAGCAGACGCATACGATACAGCCACGCAATCAAGCAGTTTGCCTACCAATACCCCCGGACGCCGACATATCGTTGGGGGGGGGAGTGCCTGCTCACTTAATCTGATTAGAGCATACGGGCTTACGGCGCGGTCACGACCTCGGCTAACTGACGGACAGAATCTAGTACGCGTCGGCAACAAACTAACTGAATCTATGGATTGTTAACAGAGTAATACACCGTAGCATAGATAATACACACTGCACAATAAACTGGGAAGGAACGCTCCTGACCATACAATTAAATTTCTTACTTAATTAAGCTTTGGTATAAGTTTATAAGTTTTGAGAATACATGCTATTTTTCAACACGGACTTTCACAGACGACTCGGTACAGCGTGTACGATTTTCGCACGGGACGGGAATAAGTTCCGGGGCATGGTGTCCCACCATGTACAATTTATATATTTAAGATGCCTTCACGACACACGAGAAATGAATACAGTGGGAGGTAGCGTTTTATTCTAAATCACCGATTACAATCACAACTAGAAATTGTATATAAGATTTACGTGTATAACATAAGGTTCTAGATTTAAGACTTGAATTCAGATTATGGTAGGCCAAATGCCTTCAGAGGTTCGGACCCGGGAAGGGTCGCCTATCCTGTTCGAGTGTGAATTGGCGGACTTGACGTATCCTCGTCATATAATATATTGATTATTTCTGCATGTCTGGCACATTTCCTGGCGATGTTTTCCTTCACCGCCGAGCACGTAGTACGATATGATATGATTTATTCATTCATTTACACAACACAAAAGTTACAAGAAATACAATTAAACAGTAAAAACTACTAATAAGTAAAATCAAATAATTAATATTTTAAGGGAAGCCGCAGACCACTTTATACTTTATATCCCGTGTCGTCAAATGAAAAGGTACTGTAAATTCAGCATCTTAAATTGCTATTAACAATCTTAGTGGTGCCGGCACCGGGGATCCACCCTTACCACTAGGCTACCACCGTTAGCATGTACGTAAGTGCCAAAAACATACATTGGGATATTGTTGCACTCTAGGAGACTTGACAACCCTATAAAAAATGAGAGTCGGCCTATATCTAGCAAACGGACGCTAAAACAGCTGCTTTTTAATTTATACGACTTTTATTAAAGTTCCTTTATTCGATATAACATTTAAAGGGTGATTACATTTCGAAGTTTATGTACTTCTTTGGGAGAGGTCACTTGTGATAGGCTGAAACGATGATGTATTAAAAAATGGACCCTGTGTTCATGGGATTCGTCGCGAGATGGCAGTCTGCTATCCCTTTTCTCTATAGACGCCATAAGAGTCGACTAAGGAACAGGCCTTGAAAATCTCATTGTACTCTACCAAACCTAGTTACGGCTAGCTAAATAACTGTTTGATTAAATGTGTTACAATGTTTGTTTGTTATCGAGTGGCGTATTTGTACAATAAATGTTTCTTTCTTTCTTTCTACGGCGACCGATATGAAATGTCCGGTATAGCGAACAAGAGCTCGACTATTAACTAATTTTCACGAAGTGTTGGATTCTATCAAATAAGAATAGCTTTATCCATACTTAAACGTAAACAAATATAACTAAGAACCCAACAAAGCAATCTCATAAATTTCCTCCTACATCACACCTGTCACAACATAATTTCCAACAATACACGGCCCGTAGAAACAAACGCACCTTGCGGATCGGAGAGAACGCGTAAACTCTCCCCATTCGTTATTAAATTCGTATTCTCACTGTCCACCCACTCTGATGATATATAGGATGAGGACAATGACAAATAAAACAGCGTCTTTCGGGCACACGCACATACGAATGTACGTTATTTACTGCGAGCATAATAGACCGTGTACCGACAATGATAACACGGTGCTTATATATATCAAAACTACAAGTGTGGTTCCACCGAGGCAGCTGTTACATTGCTCCTTATGTGCTATTGCTAACCAGCTTTTCTTTTTTTTTTTTTATGGAAAAGGCGGCATACGAGCAAGCGCTTCACCTGATGGTAAGTGATTACCGTCGCCCGCGTACATCTGCAGCAGCAGATGTGCTGCAGTTGCGTTGCCGGTCTTTGTGGGTACTAGGGAGATGGAATGGAGAGGGGGAGGGTCGTCCGGATACCTCACTCGCGGAACGAAACGTAGAAGGACAAGATGCCTCTACTTCACGCCGGTATTCTACGAGATCGTGGTACTACCGCGGTAGAGTCGGCCCATTCGAGCAGCAGCAAAAGCCGCCGCTTGGCTCTACCGAGTAAATAAATATCCTTTTAACATATAGTAGGTTTATTGAAAATGCACCTTAACATATGTGGTATTTCCGAACAGTTACGACTTAGGCACCTTCAAGCCTATTCCTTCCTTAAAGGCCGGCAGCGCATCCTCTGGTGTTGTGGATGTCCGTGGGCGTCGGTAATCACTTGAACTTCACCATCAGGTGAGCCGCATGCTCGTTTGCCCCTTCTCCAATAAAAAAAAAAAAACAGCGACAACAGAACGTACATAAAACTGCAATTTCTATTTTACTTATCTCGGAGAATTCTCCGGCCGTAACTTGCGTTTACGATCTTTCCGTTGACATGCGAGGAAATTATTTACTTCTCCATAGTCAGCGGAAATTTAAAAGTAGATGACATATTGTTCAAGTTCTTGAATAATACAAATGTGAATGACGCGCTGTTTGATATCATTTTTTTTATATGACAACTCATCTCACCCCACCACTCCACCTCGGCCGTGAAGAACAAATAGGATCCACCACCCTTCATAGCGGCCACCTCCTCGGGCCTGCCATCCCCGCTAAGTTAGGCCGGCTGGGTCCTTTCGGTTCATCGTGGCTGACTACACCACGGCAAGGCGGAAACCCATACATTTATTTTAGTTACTAACAAAATTATTTGCTATAGTAGTTATAAAAATAAAAATTTATAAATATTAATTTTTATTTTTGGTCTGATCTACGCGGAATAATTAAAAGCTAAAGGTAGCCCGTCCGAGTCGACTGTGCCATCCAGACGTCTGCCACGGTTGCTGTAATGCACTAGAAATGTCGGCAATATAAAAGCAAAATTAAACGCGATAAAATACGTAAATAATAGTTTCGTTTCCAAAGTGTAGTGTTCGTTTAAAACAATAAAATCATTATATAGACTGAAGAGTTCGAGCCGAGCCCCGCCAAGCCCATTTTGCTTAGAGCATAATTAAATACGTTTGACACTAAGACCCAACACGCTAAATGTCTATCAGTTCGCCGTTTGCAATTCATTTAAATGATAATAGAAAACCAAGAAAGCGTTCTCTCGTTCCGAAAGAGCGAAAAACTTAATTGAATTGAAAAGATTTCAATCAATCAATCAGTTGCTTATTTGCATGGAACAAGGTTCAACAGAAGTTGTTAATTATTCTAGAGACTGATCACTTATTCTGCCTGCATGTGGCGTGCGAATTTGAAAAACAAATTGTGATGTAAATAAATATTAAATGTCCAATGAGCTTAAATTAACATACCATACGTCACATGACTATGTGAAATTTGTATTTCTTATGTCGAAACAAATTGCTTCATGAGATCCACACATCTTGGCTCCTGAAACACATTCTTTACTAGTTCGGGGACCTATGGATTCATTGAACATAATTTGTCACTTGTTTGAGTCCAATAAATTATTATTATTATGTGGGGTTATTTAGATATATAGTCGTCTGGTTGGGATAATAATAATATATATATATATATATTATTATTATTATCTTACTGGGCGATTGGTGAGCGCAGTGCTGATATCAGTGACACACTTCATAGCTGAATAGAATTTCTATTGCTATGACGCGTGAAGAGGTAATAATAGCACTGTGGCATCTACACCACACGTAAAGTAGCAGCCTGTAAGTGCCCACTGCTGGGCAAAGGCCTCCTTCTTATATATCTGAGAGGGTGTAGGATTCGGGAACGGCCCGCCACGCTGCTTCATTGCGGGTTGGCTAATCCTCGTAATAATATATTTTTTTATATTATTTCTGAGATATTATACATTTTCCTTCACCGCCGAGCACGTGGTAAACACCACTTAAAATTTTAAGTGCTATTAACAACTTTAGTGTTGCCGGCACCGGGGATTGAAGTGACCTACTTGCGGCTTCTATGATACTAAAGTGAGCGCCCTGATCACTAGGCTACCACCGCTTCACAGCACATGAGAAGGTCATAAATGGAAGACATGAGACATGAAATGAGAGGAAACCAATACTTAATACACAGCATCATTTACGTAAGTACAACTTCCTGTTGTAATACAACTATGGTAGGATCGCACATCGGCTTGGTAGTGACGTCACGAGGCTCCAACTGAAAGAGAGCGCTGCAACCTCTGCAGCATCACGCTGAGCTGGAGTTCTATTTGGTATCCATTTTTATTGACCGTGTTAAATGTTATATTTTTATTACTATTCTATTCATCTTTTGATCTATGTATTTTGTGTTCGTAATATTTTAAATATATGTACCAAATAAATCATTCTTTCTTTCTTTCTTTCATTCACAAATACATCTAACGCTCAAATTCATCATCCCACTATGTTAGTTTCTACGGGTGACTATGTCATTACCCTTTTCCCACTACACCTTCGTCTATTACATATACTATAGCGTTTAAACATCATCATCATCATCATCATTTTAGCCTATCAGAAGTCCACTGCTGAGCATCGGCCTCCTCCAAAGATTGCCACGAAGCTCGGTCCTGAGCCACCTGCATCCATCGATATCCCGCAACACTGCGCAGGTCGTCACTCCATCTTGTGAGGGGTCGTCCTACACTGCGTTTGCCCGTACGTGGCTGCCACTCGAGAACCTTTTTTCCCCAGCGGTTGTCAGTTCTGCGAGCTATGTGGCCGGCCCATTGTCACTTCAGCTTGCTGATCTTTACGGCTATATCGGTTACCTTAGTTCCGCTGCGGATATCATCGTTGCAGACTCTATCGCGCAGAGAAACACCGAGCATAGCCCTTTCCGTAATACCAATTAAACATAATACCAATAATATGGTAAATGTAAATTGTCGGAGAAATTTCTTTAATAAACCTTTTATTAAAGTAATTTCTCGGCCCCGCCTTGAACCATATTTTACTCAGACGCCAAACGGAAACCAATCATTAATCCATTTACGTATCGCACACACTCGGGCCAATAAATTTCATCCTCGGGAAATATACTGTAGTTAGTTATCACACGAGTATTAGGAAACGAAATCTTTCAAAGGTATAAAGCTTTACAAACATTTTTAAAACGCTTAAAAGTTACGTTCGGCTTATTGTCCTTGAATAATTTTAAAAATGTTTGTTTCCCTCGTGGTAGAGCCAAGCGGCGGCTTTTCTCTTCGGGGGCTCTTCGACCGGGTCGGTACCACGGCCTCGAAGAATACCGGCGGGAAGTAGCGGCATCTTGTGCTTCTGCGTTTTGTTCGGTAAGTGAGGTAACCGGTAGCTCCCTGCCCCTCCCTTTCCTCATCCTCCCAACCATCTCCCAAATAGCCTTAAAGGCTGGCAACACACCTGCAGCACCTCTGGTATTTCAGATGAACGTTGGAGACTGTATTCAGTTACCATCAGGTGAACCGCTTGCTCGTTTGCCGCCTTTCTCATAGAAAAACAAAAAGAAAAGTAATTTGAATTTCATATTTTCTATATCTGTGGTTCTATACTTTACTCTAGATGTGCAATGGCATACGACGGAATCATCAGGCTTTAATCCTTGAAAAAACGGCTATGACTTCCGTACTAAATTTCATATAGACATCGTCTTCAGAGACATTGCAATCTATTATACCCTAGTCGCACTGCATCAGCTTCAGCGCTATGATTTCAATATTTCACTGGAGCCTACTCTCAAGCAACTTTTCAACCAAATCGCGTATACCCGGGGTGCCGCGAACCTATTCGTTATGGATTTATAACTCCTTGGGACGCCGTACAAGTCCGATTTCTCCAATCCTTCAAGCCCAAAAGTACAGATTATTAACAGCGTTACGAAATTGTCACAAAGATAGCCATACATATATATATAAGATATATATTCCAACCATAACAACAGTAAAATTTGTATATGTATTTATTCAGATATGATAATTTAAATGTTTATTTAGGTAATAGAACATCTTTAGATTTCATTTAGAGTCTGGTTAATATATTTGTCTGTTAGTTATATTTAAAACTTTTGTGTACCTTAACTACAACTCTCCACACCTCGGGTTGAACTGACAGTGAATGCCAAAAAGCATTAAACCATAAGGTATCGAATAAAGTTTAAATATTTAAATAAACTTATACAAAACAAAATAGTTTCTGGTGAGATCGAAACTCGGGAATATCGGAGCAATAGATTGAAGCATTGCCCGCACAGTGGTTACAAAGTAATTAGATAAATGAACGGATACAAGGCGGTAAAGTCGTAATCTCTACAAGCGGCGTGCGGCAACGCTGTACGGAGATAAATAAACTGGATGCTGATTGATGATCGGGCCACGTGGGTTGGGAATGTCGTTCGACTCCATTCAGAACCGTCTCTATGGGACTAATGTTATATACGAGGGTAGACGACTTTTGACTGACGAAATTTCGTCTTCTAATAATGCAATTTAGATATGTTTTATGGATATATTTAAAGTACAATTAAGATTAAACAGTATACACCTGATTCGAATCATTAATAATTTAAAGAACGGGAAAAGCGACTTCAATTGATAAGTAGTAATTAGTTGATTTAATTAGAACCCAACGGTGATTTTAACTTTTTTTTACCATTATAATTAACTTAGAAATGGGTAGAATATATCACGAGACAATTCTATCAGCTTCCAATAATACATATCGCACTAGAAACCGTTTCCTGTCTAAAGCTCTTAAAATCCATTGGCATGTTAATTAAAATTCCCCACTAGTCGAAGCGGCGTTCGTCGACATGACAAACTTTGCGGTTAGTCAATGGGGACAAGTGACACAGGACCGCGCTTTATGACAATCTGTATTAAGTAGTGGATATGTCATGATGAAGATCGATAGAGTCAGGTGTCATGAACATTTCATCAGTAGGTTCAACCAGTGCGCGTTGCCAGTGATGACTTACCGAACCGAGACTTGGTCCTTCACTGCAGGCCGCACGAGGAAGCTCACAGTTTCTTAGCGCGCTATGGGAAGGGATATGCACGGTGTTTCTCTGCGCGATAGAGGCTGCAACGATGATATCCGCAGCGGAACTAAGGTAACCGACATAGTCGTAAAGATCAGCAAGCTGAAGTGCCAAGGGCCGGCCGCATAGCTCGCAGAACTGACAACCGTTGAGGAAAAAAGGTTCTCGAGTGGCAGCCACGTACATGCAAACGCAGTGTGGGACTGACGAGATAGAGTGACGACCTGCGCAGTGTTGCGGGTAGTCGATGGGTGCAGATGGCTCAGGACCGAGCTTTGTGACTACTTTAGGGGGAGGCCTATGTTCATCAGTGGGTAGACTGAAATGAAGGTACGCGAAATTTGAAAATATTTCTCTTAAAGATAAAACTTAGTACCTAAACTGTAAAGAGAACATATATTATTAAACGTAATGGAACAGATATATTGTTACCATAAACACAAGTGAATAAATAAAACGCGCCACACCTACGCTATGGCCCTGTTTCCCCGGTCTCCGCCGACGTACCAAGGGGTCAGGAGACGGGCGAATTCGATTGTGACGCCTCCGCATTGCCCCGGCGTTGGTGAGACGCGAAAATTCAGTTTGCAGCCGCTGACAAACCGAACGGAAAACGCGGTATTTCACATTCCATTGTTCTCCACTGCACTGTTGGAATGTATTGGACGAAAATTTGTAGTGTTTAGTTTAGAAAGGAACGGACAGAAATCGAGCTTCATGTGAAATTGGAAACATAGCTCCATAGTTTTGTTAGTAGTATTACAAAACGTGTTTTATACACGGTTTCGACTTAATCTAGATTGACATTTTTGTTTAGTTAGTAAAGTAAAGTAACAGCCTGTAAGTGTCCACAGCTGGGCAAAGGGCTCCTTTTCAAATATCTGAAAGAGTTTTAGAGCCGGAAAGGGCCCGGCACGTTGGTCCAGTGCGTGTTGACGGGGTTCACATATCCTCGAAATAATATATTTTTTTTATAATTTCTCAGACACGCATTATTTCTCACGAAGTTTCCTTCACCGAGCACGTGGCAAATACAGCACTTATAATTGTTACTAACAATTTTAGTGGTGCCGGCACCGGGGATCGCACCCAGGTCACTCACGCTCTATGACACTAAAGTGAGCGCCCTGACGACTAGGCTGCCACCGGCTCTACTTGTTAGGTTAATGTCAAACCTACGGGTCTATTATGTAACTCTGTTATTAACAGTAAGAGCGACATTTGAATTAACAACGGGTTGTAGTTTGATAGATTACGAAGTGTATTCCACTAGACGTGTCTCTACATCACGAACTGTCGTGTTGAAAAAAGAGTGCTCCTAGATCTCATTACCTTCCTTAAGTATATTGACGGATCTGGGATTTTCACTAAACTCAAATGCGAAGCCAAAACGAGACATAATGTCCTTAATCTTGGTAACAGTATACTGATCTTGGTGACATTTTTGGGTTCGCTTGTATATTTTTTCACACATGTGTGATGCAAAAATGCCATTGCATAAATAAAACTTTCCATTGTAAAAGGCGAGAGAAGAGAGATGGCGTCAGATCCCGATGCCATATGAAGCGGAGATACGATAAACACAATTACCGACGAGATTCTAATTGTTTGACATGATATACAGACAGACAGACATCTTGAGACCATTTCAAAACAAAGAAAGAAAGAAGAGTAAACCATTAAAGAAAAAGCTCAAGGTTATATTTAAAAAAAAATACTCACGAAAGTAATTTATTTAACAGCTTAGTTAGTTGCGTAGGATTTTACTGATAACCAAGGCAGCAAACAGATCTGCAGAAGTCAGAACCCGTGCGTGAGTAAGCTTTAACCGGCGGACATACTCGAGGGATTGGCTCGAATCCATCATAGCTTTATGACAAAAGCTTAAATATTTGTATTTACCCTGAGGTTTGAGTCTAGGGCAGAAATCCTCAGCCTCCTATACCCTTAATCGTACGGGCAGAATTTCTATTTACACCGAGACCTAACTTACGATAACAGCACGTAGTCAAGTAGTGTTTCTGTGAGCCGGGGTCAATGAGACATCGAACGATGGGTCTGCCAGCACTTTAGCAGTAGGTTATATTAAGATCGTTAGAGAAGTTCCTCGAGGACCAGAGTATAATGTGTAAAAAGCTCCCGAAAGGGTTTTGAGGAGTCAGCGGGATAATCCATCAGGAAGGTGTAATAACTGGTGTAGAAGAAGCCCTAATAAAACCGGAGCAATAATTAGATGCTCGGTTAAAAAGAAGCAAAGTATGATGCAACCTGCCATCTACTGAGACCATATCAATAAGTTTTATTTGATTATATATAAATCAATGGTGTTAAGAAATTGTTGCATTTATGAAGGTGCGTCAGTAAATTATGACTAATGCAGTATTGGGAGGGGAAACGACATATGCTAGCGATGGCCGGGTCCGCGGCGCTGGATCCCGAACGGAATTACTAGTACTAGTGACAATAGGCTTGTCGGGCCTACATTAACTAGGAAACAAAAAACAAGATCGTCTTAAGGTCCGTAACTGCGCTGTTGAATAATAAAAATATTCGCCTAATATTGTTGTCAAGTTGTAGTTTCTTATACCTTACTATAGTATTACTTTAGATAACCAATAGATCTGAATAATATTAATATTCATTTAACTATACTAGACTGCATCTGTTGGCTTTCCGTGGTTGCCTTTAAGTAAGGTAAGGCACATGCCTTTTTCTTTTAAATATTAAAAAAAAAATTGTTTTGTGTTAACCTTGTTGGTAATCCTTAAAAAATAAATAAAATATCCGTTGAGAAATTAAAGTCAACGCCAACTCTGTCTACTGTTAACTGCCACAAAGCGAATTTATATAACTTTAACTTAAGTATTGGAGACTGTGATTTGCGATCAAAATATATTCCCTACCTAAAGCGGTGAATTTTTTAGCAGGCTGAATATAAGGAATTTAAGAGCAAGTTCCTTCATTGTTCACTAATAGTAAACAGGGTGGTTAAATTAGATTACCTAAAATAATCTCTATCTCTCTGCTTTGGGTAACAAATAAGGCGCGTCATTACCAATAACTATCGAATATTTGCAAGTGTATGAACGTATAACATAAATAAACTAGTATTTGTGTGCTTATGTAAGCAGCCAGGACGGGCGAGTTATATAACGAAATTAGTAGCTACTCTGCTTTACCCCTTCGGAGCAAAGCGAAACGTAAAAATTAACAACAAAAAAACCTTCATCTTGACCCAGTGCATAAGTCGGTACTTTGCGAATAGAAAATGTTAGAGAGTTGATGTTTTTAGTACGAAATAATAATTTAAAATTTTACTAAATGTTTGTTCACGTACGCTATTCCTTTCAACGCGAATACAGCGCTATCATACAATAGAAAAGGGTACGTACTCGTATAATCGCATACAGTTGGATTGAATAAGTCTCGAGAAACATCTGTTGTGACTTTTTTCATTAAAAATTCCTCCGACGTTGCAAATTAGAAAATATTAAAAAAAAAACTGCGAAAACACAGAATGAAATTGTAAATATCTTTTAAACAGCACAACCAATGATTAAAAGCTGAAATATAGTTACATTCAATATCAAAACTGTGCTTTTTTTAAATATCTATATATTTGTACTATAGGTGGGTGAACATGTAAGTAGAAATTGTGAATTCTATACCTATATATGACTTTGACAAAGCCAGGTTAGGAATTATTGCGAAATACGGCTCGAACGAATCAAACGTATGGAGTAATCACGTAATTAATGCGAATTTTCCAGCCGGTTTGTTAGAAGGAAAATATATTATATGCGCGTGGGACAACACGCGCCAAGTGAAGCGGAGATATGTTTCGAATTAGACATAACATACAGACAGCCATCATGGCGTGTCCAATCGGCATCATGCAACAATGTGCAGGTCGTCTATACGAGGCCTTAAGGCTGTGGCGGTATCCTTTGTTCTAATGCGGATATCATTAATGCAGATTATATCTCACCAGAGAAACACTGATCACTTACCCTAGACCACTGAGCAACTTTAAGCTTTTTCACGCGGTCGGCTTGTTTTATTCTCAAGTATCGCTGCGGGGTGCATAGGAGAATAATCCAGGAATCCTTATTTGATGGTAAACACTACCTGCCTCCCCCTTTGTTTGTAGAAAGAAATAATATATAAATTTAACAAACATACAACAATTAGGAAAACTTAAAAAGAGTGGAGAAAAAATTGTTGGACTTCAAAAAGATCCCGTCTCAATTATTTCTATATTTTTTTTATGTGAAATGTCGTCAAACGGGCAAGCGGTCCATCTGATGGTAAGTGATTACCGTATATACGTCCACATACACCTGCAACACCAGAGGTGCTGCAAGTGCGTTGCCGGCCTTTAAGAGTATTTGGGAGATGGGAGGAAGGATGAGGAAGGGGAGAAGGGGGAGTCGACCACCTATATTTATTTTCTAATTCCAAATACTAGCAGCACATAATTAAATAAACATAAAACTTACATGTACTAAGTCTTGTTCAAACATAACTCTAGCCTTAAAACTATAAAAATAAAGCCCTTACGTCTTCTGTTGCATTCGTTTAATCTTTTACAACGGCTCCTTCTATTCGAGTTAATGCTCCCTGCTGAATGTCTCGTACCGTAAATAATAAATGTTCGAACTGCGCTCCCACATCAGCTTTTATAAAAGTTTACAAAAGTATACGTAAATAATTTTATTTTTCCTTTTCTTTATGGAAATTCATTACATACATCTAATACTTATTTATTTATTTATTAACTTCATATACATGAGAATGTATATAGGCGGACTTAATGCCAGAAGCATTCTCTACCTCTCTCTATAGTAATAGAATAGAGAGAACTAAAGAGAGGAAAAAAATACTTCTATTCTTCTAATACATAGGATTCTGTCTGAAACTTTGTTTGTTTGAATGTTTGGAGATACTTTAAAGCCTCCGAAAGATATACCCATGGCCAGCGGCTTTTTATCCCAGAAAAGCCACAGGAAAAATTCGTGCGACACAGAGCGACGTATGGCATTAAACTTCGGCATAGTTTGATAGATATTTCGTCATGAGATCCTAGCCAGAACCTCAACCGCGTGAAGCTGAGCAGAAGCAGAGCTGCAAAGAAAAACCAGATGAAATGTTTGTTCATCTGTAATTAATCAAAAAAGCAAAAAGCTCCAACCACACCATAACAAAGCTAAGGACTCGAAACGCTAAGCACCTAAATATAATATCACTTAATTCCTAAATTGGGAATTCCGTTGTTCGCATAGTGGTCGGATTCCGCGCCGGTGTGGTCGCAACGCGCAGCGCACCGCCGAATTACTGGAAGCATAGCGAACGCGTCTGTAATTGCGGGCATAATTAGCGTGTCGTCTGACTTACCTATGGTTACTTATGTTTGTGATGAATTGTATCGCTGAACGTTTTATTGTTTCTACCGCTATACTAATGTGAAAGTAAGCCCCACGTACATCTGCAGCACCTATGGTGTTGCACGGTAATCACTTGGCATCAAGGTGAACCGCTTGCACGTTTGCCGCCTTTCCAACAAAAAAAAATGGATAATTTCTGAAACGTGCAATTTATTTAACAGTCGCGTTTTATGGTATTCATTATTTCTATGTAAATAAGTCCCATTTTAGATTTCTATGCCCGGGAACTTGGTTGGATGGAACACACTCAGTAGTTTATAATTATTCAAAATTAATCCCTTCGGCCCGAAAGGTTCGATCAAAAGCGGAGCGTTTTAATTTATTCATGCCTTTGTTGCTAGTTTTAGCGTTTGATCAATACATTTCGCCTGTTTTAAATGAAATAAGGTCAAATACTAACACGTAATAGTTTATCCTGCAACTACGTGTGTTTATACCCACGGATCCCTTTACCTACCTCATCTCCTTAGTACAAAACTTAAATCTTGGTTTGGGTTTCTACATGAGTAATGTCAAAAAAAAAATTAAACAAGTTGAAACCGATGTTGTTTTGTAATTAGATAGCCTATACTTAGGTCATGCCGGACAGGTTAATCAAACAGTTATTTACACAAACAATGTTTAACGTTGCCTCCTCTAGACGCATTGCGTGGCGCATGGGGCAAACAGACCACACTCAGCTTAATGCTGCAGTTGAGACTACACAACACCCATGGGAAGAAGTTTGGCAGATTCTTACGCCGATACCATACACACACATACACACAAACGGTGCTAAATGAAAAAGCTGTATCTTTAACGGTGTAATATAAACATAAAATTTGTCCCTAAATAAACATCAACGTTTCAGAATTCACAACGATTTATACAAAATAGACGACAGTTTACGACGAATAAACATTGGCGTCAACATAAATGACATTTGTTTTTTTCACATTATACGTAAAAAAATAAATAAAAATATGTTAATGAGAACAGAACCGACCAGCGCCGGGGAAGCATGTGAACATAGAGTACAGGAAGTCGATTAATGCAGATGAATGAAGACCGTGATTTATTTTTACGATCTATCGGGATGACTATATTCAGTAGCAGACAACTTCAAGCAGGATTTCTCCTGTTTCGTAAGTGCGTTTATTTCTTACGTGGTGGAACCAAGCAGTTTCAGCTACTGCGCCAGGGAGGGGAGAGCGAGTCGCGCTCACTCTCCCCTCGCTGACACCTTCAGCTGGTGTTGCAGATGTACGTAGGCGTCGATTATCACTTGCCATAAAAAAAGAAGCTTACAGTCAACCTGATGATAAGTGGCTCCTGCAAACGACTTCAATTAACGTAGGTTACAGATATGTTATATTTTGTCGCACAGTCTGTATTTATAATAGTACCTTTCAAACTAGAAGACAACAGCAGTCACACTGCTTATTGGCAGCAGATATAGGTACGAGGGTGTTACCTACCCAGACGACTCCTGGATAGATAGTCTTTTTTTTTATGGAAAAGACGGCAAACGAGCAAGCGTTTCACCTGATGGTAAGTGCTTACCGTCGCCCACATACATCAGCAACACCATAGATGCTGCAGGTGCGTTGCCGGTCTTTAAGGATATTTGGGAGATGGAAGGGAAGAGGAGAGGAATAGGGAGGGGATTTGGGCCTCCGGTTACCTCACTCACCGAACGAAACGCAGAAGCACAAGATGCCTCTACTTCACGCCGGTATTCTGCGAGGCCGCGGTATCAATCAGGTCGAGCCGGCCCATTCGAGCAGCAGCTAAAGCCGCCGCTTGGCTCTACCACGCTTAGAAAAGGTCCGGTCAGGTCTGTGGTGTTCTAGGTTCAAGAAGCATAAATATGTGACTCAACAGTATATACGATAGTTAACAATAGTAACGTTATCGTCGTCGTTCGCTCCTCGACCCGGGTAGCGCCGTGAATAAATCAACTCTCGGCACCTCTGATCCCTTAAATAAGTACGCTCTCGTGTGTGAAATATCGAGTGGGTTCGACTTTGTGCGGATGTGCGTTGATCTGGCAATAATACATTGCTTTTTGAAATCACCTGACTTTCCATAATATTGAAGGGCGTATGAGGAAAGATTTTTCCGTGTAAAATTGGCGTAAGAATCCGCCACCCCTTTCTTTTCGAGGTAGTTGCAAGAGGTCTCTGAAGCCGAATATAAATAGACCGATGACGTGCAGCAGCGTCCAAGGTGCGACGTGTCCTGTACTGCCAACGCCAATCCGCTTGCCGATTATGGCATATCCTCCTAATAGAAGAGGCATATCTTCTGCAGAGGACCATTGTAATGAAGAAAGATGTCGTCTATATGTTACTTTTAAACGACTCATATATCTGAGCTATACCAGAAAGTACAAAAATATATTAGTCTTTTACCTACTTTCATATTTAATTTGATTAGTAAAAGCTTTTGCCCTAAGTGCGATTTCTTTTTAAACCGAAATTGAATCTAAGTTATTCCAATAATAAATTGGAATGTCTCAAGTGGAGACTGGGGGAAGCCTAAATCCAAATAAAATTAAAAAGGACGTGAACATGTACCCTTCGATAAATTTACAAACAGATATAAGTAGTTTTAACGTGGCAGAGCCAAGCGGCGGCTTTAGTTGCTGCTCGAATGGGCCGGCTCGACCGGATTGGTACCACGGCTTCACAGAATACCGGCGTGAAGTAGGCCCATCTTGTGCTTCTGCGTTTCGTTCGGTGAGTGAGGCGTATTTGAGGTAACCGGAGGCCCGCATCCCCTCCCTATTCCCCTCCTCATCCCTCCCATCTCCCAAATATCCTTAAAGACCGGCAACGCATCTGCAGCATCTATGGTGTTGCAGATGCATGTGGGCGACGCTAATCACTTACCATCAGGTGAACCGCTTGCACGTTTGCCGTCTTCTCCATAAAAAAAAAAGTAAAAATCTATGATAGTAAATAGAATGTGGCGTTGTTTCGCGGAAACCCTTCTAACTGTGTAATATATACCATTTCCAGTGTTCCGTACCCCATCCGTCCATCCATCCATCTATCCGTCCGTATGTTACGCACCTCTTGTAGCTCATAGACGGAATGAGTTATAGACCCGAAATTTTGGTTTTTGGTGAAAAACGATGTCACAAAACCGAATATGGAATTAAAGAAATTCTATAAAATTATTTTTGCTAGAGTTTTTACCGCGGCACGAGGCACGCAGCACGGATCATTGTCTAGAGCTCATTGAATAGAGTACAAATATGTTTTTTTATTCTTTTTTTTTCAATAATAAAGAAATTAGAGCCGTCAAAGTTGTCAGTTTTATATTGTTTTTGTTACGGGCCTATCTCAAAAACTCAACAAGTTGGGAAATTGAAATTTCTTTATATTATGTACCACATACTGTAAACAACAAATACTAAAAACACCAAATCCTAATGTAGTTTGTGACTAAAACAAACACGACTCGCACTTGGCAGCACTTTTTTTACATTATGTGAAGACAAGGTCACTACAAGCCGATTATCGGGCCATCAATCTGAATATAACAAACATTTAAATATAAATAAAAAATAAAAACAATTCACTGGTGTCGCCAGCAAGACGCGCACAAAGTCATTATCATGCAGAAAGTGAACGGTAGGAAACGGACACGTACGTCGCCCATCCTTCAGCCGAGACGAATCTCGAAGGGCCCACCTAGCCCCGAATGGACAATTCAAAATACCCGCCCACCCAGAGCTTTACGCACCATATGTCTTGTACACCGGATCCGTGAGCAGTTCCCTAAATTAGGCTACAGGGCCCCGCTGTGCAGTATCAAGTCGCCGCTTGGATTATCCGGCGAAAGCAATATTGGTAACACCATTTATTTTTAGGTAACACCAGATACTTTCTCTCTGAAATTAGTGTGACGTTACTATGTATGTTTGCATCTATACCCGGTGTGAACGGGACTAGATACTTTATGTTAGAGGATACGCGTATGGTATTTAGTATGAACCAATTAGAATTAACTAGAATGATATCGATTATCATAATAGACGATACAGAGCGTTGAAAGAGAGAACTACGATGCGAGATGTCTGATACTAAGATCAACAATTCAAACCTGTCAAGGATGGTGAATTCTACGTCAGCCTATTTCAATCCAGAACTGGACATAGGCCTCTCCCAGAAAGCCTCAGCAAAAGTCGAGCATACATTTCTTGGTAGGTTAGCCGTGGTAGCCTAGTGGTCAGGGCGTTCACTTTAGTTTCATAGAGCGCGACCTGGGTTCGATCCCCGATGCCGGCACTACTAAAATTTTTAATAGCAATTCTAAGTGCTGTACTTACGGGAAAACATCCGCGAGACATTGACATATATCTAGCCCAGCGCTGGACTACTTAAAGGCTGATAATGATGATAATTAAGCGCTCCTATTTGACGATGGATTAACTTTTTTTTTATGGGAAGGACGGGAAAGGAGCAAGCGGCTCACCTGATGGTAAGTGACTACCGTCGCCTGCGTACATCTGCAACATCAGAGGTGCTGCAGGTGCGTTTCCGGCCTTTAAGGGTGTTTGTGAGATGGCAACGACGATGAGGAGGGGGATGGGAAGAGGGAGTGGGCATCCGGTTACCTCACTCACCGAACGAAACGCAGAAGCACAAGCTGCGTCTACTTCACCTCAGTATTCCGCAAGGCCGTGGTACCGACCCGGTCGAGCCGGCCCATTCGAGCAGCAGTGAAAAGCCGCCGCTTGGCTCTGCCACGTTTAACTTCTTATTTTGATCGTATTGACCACTAGAAGGTTACATCCGTAAGGTGAACCTTAAAAATGTTACTCTTTAGATGTGGTAGGAAACAACTATAAGAATATATAGGCCCCAGAGAATGGCCAGAGACATACTTTTGTGAAAATTGCCTTGGTTGCCAATATGTCTGCTAAGCGTGCCAGGTGTGGCAATTATCCTTCTACAGTTTAAGCTGCGTTAAGTTATATGTTCAACAATGGACTTAATTACTCCGAGATAATAATTATTGCAACACCTATGAAGGTTTCGAAAGATACATTATTAAAAATCGAGTAATCGATTAAAATATGACACATACAATTCAAAATATCGATTATCGATTACAAACACGTTTGTTGTACGAAGGTAAGCACGAATACATTGCACCTTCGAAGAGGGGAGGAAACAATAAAAGGTTCAATAAACCAATTAACCGATCGATGTTACCAAAAGTAACCCACCGATTGCCTAATATGGCGCTCTGGGCGCTGCTCGGCGGTCGGACACGCTTCCTCTATAAAAAAAAAAATAAGCCCATACAGAAGACTAATGGTGACCGTAAAGAATAATCAACGGAATTAACCGGGGCTATAAGAAGTAACAAGCTTCTTCTAATTCCGTATCGAGTTAGATATATTGTATTGGTACAGTAAAGATGTAATTAATTTCGTTTTTTACGTGGTAGAGCCAAACAGTGGCTTTCGCAGCTGCTCGAGCGGGGCGCCACCACGACCTCGCAGAATACCGGCGTGAAGTAGAAGCATCTCGGGCATCTGCGTTTCGTTCAGTGAGTGAGGTAACTGGAGGCCCACTTCCCTTCCCCGCCCCCATCATCCCTCCCAACTCCCAAATAACTTTAATGGTCGACAACGCACCTGCAACGCCTCTGATGTTACAGATGTACGTGAGCGACGCTAATCACTTACTATCAAGTGAACTGCTGGCTCGTTTGTCCCTTTTCACTTAAAAAAAAAAACCATACACCCCAGGTACTACAAGGATTTTATGGTAGACTCCTTCATTGCCCTGGATTCAGCTGCGCAGTTTGGAGTCATCGCACTCTAATGCATTTGTGTCGCCTAACAGCACAGTACAACCAGTGTTGGGATCCGGTTCGAAAGGTATAGGGAGCCAATATAATTACAGGCTATGAAGCTTTCTAAGTCCTCGGGGATCACAACGCGACTGTGAACTTCCATGGTGCAGTTACCAGCAACCAGTTACCATCAACCTAGCAGTCTGCTAGTTAATTTCTTTCATCACGCTCTTATAAAAAATAATTTTTTATACCAGTTACCGAGATTTTACTAGACCGATCTTACAAAATTCCAATGAGCCGGAAACACACCGTGGCATACTTACTAGAGCTTCGAACGTCCACTGGGGCGTGATAAGTGGCGGGCTGCACGCACTGAGTCATTTGCATTTTATCTAACATCAGCGATACCGTTCAGTGGGTGCGATGCATGGGGGATTTAAATCGGGTAGTGTACTGCTAAGGTGTTGTCGTTGAAGTGCATTTTAATTTAATTCGACATTATTACGTGTTGTTGAGAACAACTAATGAAGAACATATGACATATTACATTGTGAGTAATAACAGGATTTTTTTTTATTTATATAGAGGCAAATGAGCAAAACGGCTTACCTGTTGGTCGGCGAATGAGGTAACCGGAGGCCCACATCCCTCCCTATTTCTCTCCTCTTCCCACCCATCTCCCAAATATCTTTAAAGACCGGCAACGCACCTGCAGCATCTATGGTGTTGCAGATGTATGTGGGCGAGGGTAAGCACTTACCATCAGGTGAACCGCTTGCTCGTTTGCCATAAAAAAAAAAGCTGAATGCCGTCGCGATCACGTACATCTGCAACACTAGTCCAGTTACTTCACCGAACGAAACGCAGAAGCACAAGATGCCTCTACTTCACGCCGATATCCTGCGAGGCCGTGGCACTGCCCCGGACGAGCCGACCCATTCGAGCAGCGGCGAAAGACACCACTTGTCACTACCACGTGCACAACAAATTGTGGAATACTTCACTAGATTTATTTAAAGTATCACGTGTTGGCAGGCATATGGTGCCCTAGGAAATTAGGTAATGCACATCATATTCAAGTAGGTTCGTGGCTATAAACAAAATACACGAAGTTGATTAATCACGATCAAAACGTCATGCAAGATTAATTTAGAAATCCATTGGGTACGTCTATGTTATTTATTAAGAGATCCAAAAAGCGTCTAAGGATTTAATTAAGATAAAAATAAAAAAAAACAATGAATAAGATTTTTCTGTATGTCCGTCTGTTGTGCGTATGTCGGTAAGATTAGCTGAAGTTAACTGATTATTCTAAAGGTTTTCAAAAAATTTAGTCGCATTTTTTAGAATGAATTGTCAATAGAATAGATATTACATAATTCTTTATTAGTTTCAACGAAAAAGTTTATTTTATGTGAAAGGTGGAAACCGAGCAAGCGGTTCATCTGATGCTAAGTGATTACAGACGCCCACCTACATCTGCAACACCAGAGGAGCTGCAGGCGCGTTGCCGGCGTTTAAGGGTATTTGGGAAATGGAAGGGAGGATGAGGCGGAGGAAGGGGAGGGGACTCCAGGTACCTCCTCGCCGAACGAAACGCATAAAAATTCCATTGGCTAATAACGATGAGCAACATAAGGAATGCGAGGATACCGGCACTGCGCCAACCAACCTGCTTACTCAGAGCGGTGAGTATGGGTAAACTTTCCAAGAGATATTTTTGGGCTTTTGCTGGCGCTTTCATGGAGAAGAATTTGTTCAGCAGTGAACTAAATTAGGCTGATATAATAGTATAGTTTACTAAAATCGTCATTACCCTGTATAACTAAGGAGCAGACAGTCCACCTGATGGTAAATGCCTACTGCAGCCCATGGACATCTGCAAACAACTTCAATGGAAGAAGAAGATCTTACGAATGCGCTTTCGATGTCTAGCTCGGAAACTTTGGTAATTACATAACACAAAATGTGGTTGTACGGAAACTTCGTTGCGCGAGTCAGACTCGAGCTTGTGCGGTTTTTAAAAAGAAAAACACTATCGTCTGATAACTCTTACTCTCAATTAGCCAACAGCTGGTACGTCTCTCAATCATTCGGCAGACATTGCCGAAATTCTATCCACTTTTTGATAGTGCACCGCTAATATCATATAAATTTTAGGTACTTAATTCAATAATCATAACTTATTAAAGGTCGGATCGGACCCAGCCGCTAAAGCGCTTGAAACAATCACGGCTTATAAAGAAATACTTCGTAACAATTGAATCTAACAGTCAATTCGATAATACCAACATGTGCCAAATCACAAAGTTGAATGGTTTGCCAAAAATACACAAGAGAAATGCTGCACTTCGTCCGATGGGAAGTTAAATCGACTTACCAACATACAGATTGGCTCAACACGTGGAGAAAATACTGTCACCGCTCCGAGAACACATTGATACATTACGAAGTTCAGCTTTAAAGAATATTATATCCCGTCTTAATTAATTCACTAATTAATTTTAACTAGAGCAAAGCTATCCCTCTTACTTCCGAGTGTACTTACTCCGTACAGACAAAGCTCTCAGAAGCTTCCGGGCACAGACAAGCCAGGCACAGAGGCCACGGCCCATGGGACTAAACAACGTCTAAAGCTTTCGGTGCTCTATTCCTTTGTTATTGCATAGCCTTTGTGCGTGTGAACGTGCATATTGCTCACAAACACATGATGGATTCAATGATTGTCTCAGAATTGAGATTTCCAACGTGGTACAGCCAAGTGGCGGCTTTTGCTGCTGCTCGAATGGGCCGCCTCGACCGAGATAGTACCACGACCTGGCAGTACACCGGCGCGAAGAAGAAACATCTTGTGCTTCTGCATTTCGTTCGGTGAGTGAGATAACGAGGCTCTCTCCCCCAACCCCAATCAATCATCCCTATAATCAAGGGCCATCCACCAAATCGCCCTAAGAACCGGCAACGCATCTGCAGCTCCTCTGGTGTTGCAGATGTACGTCGGCGACGGTAATCACTGAACATCAGTTGAGCCGCTTGCTCTTTCCCATTAAAAAAATTGAGTTTGGCCTCTTTTCGTATATACATTTGTCACTGTCAGTTATACGCAGAGTCATGCCAAATGAATAACAGTAATCTCTGCCTAACCCCGTGGGTGACGGACGCCCATGCTTGTAGTAAAAACAGCATAATTTCCCGCTGACAATCTAGCGCACCATTTCCGCGTGCAGACGGCGCTGTCGGAGCTCAGATCGCTTTAATCTCCTATCGTCATTACGCCCGTAATGCCTATGATGAAATGTTTAAATATAATGCATATTTGTGTCTATGGTGATAGGAAATTGCTCTTGCTTGTTAATGTGAGCGAATTAGGGCAAATGGTAACTACACATGGATGTTTTTTTATGAACAGAACGGTTTTTAAACGAAAACTTAACTTTAACGTCGTTCAACAAGACTGCAATTAATAGATATTTTTGTTAATTAATTTGGACAAGTAACAACTAATACGTCTGGACACGGTGTTTATATTACATTGCAGAATTAGCAATTATTCTTATATATCTACATATAAATATGTTAACATATGTATATGTAAAGAAACTATATTTATAATTTTTGTACAGAGCTCTTCTGTCGGTAAACAGAGACCATGTACTTATTTACTCCATAGATGGCGCTGTGAGTAATGGGGCAAACACGATAGGCAATGTAGCTTATGTTTGGAGTTGACAGAAATCACTAATTGAGCATATTGCTTGGTTAGCATAAAATGGTATGTTAAAAGGAATTTACAATCTATTTGACTTTGAATGTCGTTTCATTGTTTTTAGGTAGGATTGTATAATTTAAGTTAAACAGTGTGATTATTATAGTGTCCACCTAATTAGTATGTACCTCAGTACTAAAACGCAATTGTTTATTTCCTAATAAGTTATTGTTTTAGATATGTATATATATATATATTATTATATAAAAAGGATAAAAGTGTTGAGATCCAAGGAGGAACATATTTTCAGTATTATGTGTTACTCATCACTACAATCAATCTATTGTGTTTATCTCTGCTTAGCCTAATGGTTGACAGGGTCAGAATGCCTCTAGGCATTGAGTCCGCCATGTGTACCACTTTGTGCATGAAGTTGAAATAAATAAATAAAAGTATTGGTCTACCCGCGAAAGTTTCGCTCAATCCATTTCAACTCTATTTTTAATTGTCTTCTGATGTCACCTGGCTCTATTATCTATGAATAGATGAAACATTGATGAAGTACTGTGTGAAAGAGGAAGTTAATAAGGAGGCATAAATTGGCGGCCTTTTTGCTGCATAGCGATCTCTTTCAGCCAACCGAATCCATCAAATGTTCTGTGATAAATATATCTAGATGAGACATATTATTAAGATGTTAAGATATATTTTTCAAATCCGTAGAGTATTATAAATATTCTCATTTTACATTTGCAAATAATGCTACGCTATGCATACAAAATTTAGTTTAATATTCATTGAGCGAGAGCTATTGTCTATGTGCAAAAGATTCTCGGAATGGACGGCGCGTTAAAAGTAACTTTTGGGACTTTGAAATACAATGGAATTGTCTCCCTGTGTTTTCATTCTCGAAAGTACCAAATATTTAAAAAAAAAAACATTAACAGAGCTTACGTTTTGTGGGTCTAGGAAGTCTTACCGTTTTCCCGATTTCGCTAATGCATAGGCAATATAAACATCAGGAGGGTCAGATCACGGGATGCAACACAGCACCGGTCTGGAAAAACCGATTTCTTGAGTATTGCACCGATATAGGATTCGAACACGGAACCGATTGCTCGACAACTGTCAGCAGTAACTAAAAAGCTAAAGGGTCGTCTTAACTTAATAGTGCCGTAGCGATCCCTTGAATCTCCCTAAAGACTGTCAGGTAGAAAGCGATCTTTCCATCGGCAGTTTGTTGCGCAACTACACAGAGCAGGGTCCCCGGCGTCTGTCCGATGCATATTCAAGAGGCGTCGCGCTCTTGAGCAACGTGGCTGTATTTCTAAATGGAACGACGGGACCCCCGCCCCTCCCCCCAGCCCTCCCGCACGCCCGCGTTTAGGGAATTCCATCCGTACCGATTGCAGTTCGATTCTTATGCATCCTGTTTAAATTTGGAGTCGGATGGCGCTTTGCAAGGAAGTTTTTTTAATTGTTGAACTTTCTAAAGAAAGTAAAATTCTGGCAATTAGATTGACATAATCAGTCCATTTACAGTCCACAGCTGGCCTACAGTGGACTTAATGGCTGATGATGATATTGACAGATCGATACTAATTTAATTTAAAAAAAAAAAGCATAAGGTACAACGTAATATTGGACGTGGTCGAAATCAGCCAGGAAGTCATCGTCATTTATATGACGTCGTAATTTGTAAGTGTTGGCGGAGATTCCAACAGTTTGTGATAGATAATAGGTTTTCAAAAAACTTTTTCAACTTGAAATAAAGCAAATTCCAATTAACAACCCCATAGAAGGAGTTTCAATGGTGAGTCCAAACCAAACCAACAAAACCTAGGTATCCCAGCGTTTGGTACTTCGAGGTCTGCAAGAACTAGGAACCTAATGCAAATATTATTATTTTTTTATGCATCTGAGCCAGGAGTTTCCTTCATACAATAATGCAAACCCTAACGCCCATTAAAGTAGAATTGGAGAGAAAAAAAATGAACCGTATGAGACCTTTTTAAACTATTAAGAAGCCGATGCAAAACAAAAAAAAAACTTAACGCACTTAAATTATCTACGCTTTAATAGGCAATTACAACTTGACCGTTTATTATCGTTATGGAAAAAAAAACCGTCTCCTAAGTTAACAACACGAAATAACATTTGTTAGGTGAAATCATGTCGAGACCTGTTGGACCTGTGACAGGACGTGTCGGGACAAGCGATGCTCAAAGAAGAGCCATTAATACTGCCGAACAATAAGTGACAGAACAGCATCGGAATAGTGATGCCCTTCGAATGACTTTGTGTATCGATAAGTTCGGCAAAACACGTACTTATATATTGTTATATTTTTACATTAAAATATTTTGAAAATATTAGATTATAACTCATTAATTAGAAAATATAGGAAATGCAACAGTGCTTATCGGAATATAAGGAGAAATGGATCAACTTTTTAACGTGGTAGAGCCAAGCGGCTTATGCTGCTACTCTAATGGGCCGGCTCGACCGGATTTGTACCACGGCCTCGCAGAATACCGTCGTGAAGTGGAGGCAGCTTGAGCTTCTGCGTTACGTTCGGTGAGTGAGGTAACCGGGGGCCCACTCCCCTTCCCCATACCCCTCCTCCTCCACCCGCCCTTCTCCCAAATACCCTTAAAAGCCGGCAATGCGCCTGCAACTCCTCCGGTGTTGCAGATGTACGTGGACGACGGTAAGCACTTAACATCAGGTGAACCACTTGCTCGTTCCTTCACCATAAACAAAAAACTATATCAGCAATTGCCAACGTCACCTGCAGGCAGTTCACTCAGCTGACCGACATATTCAGACCATACGAAAGACAATACTGGGGCGCTTTATGACTGAAGATTATAATAAATAAATTAACATAAATACATTTCTTATGAAAATTTGCAAATTATAGTAAAAGAGCATTTACTTCAAGATCGGTCGTAACTAAGATCTCTCAGTCCTAAAGCAGTTGTACCAACGCGTACCGACACTGCTCTGATCTCTGTTTCGTTTCTTTCTTTTGTTAATTGTGACTATAGGGGTTGTATGTACCCAAAACTTAAATATCAACTTTTTTACCCCTTTCTTAAACATACAGGCGGATGAAGAATAAGAAAAAATCAAACGCATATTCTTAGTTTAATTTAAAACCTAAACGATTTCGGTTTAATATTATTTTTCAACATAAAAATACAAAGCGACATTCCTTAATATACTCCTCAAATTATTGACAGTGCTTTAAAAGAAGATCCTCAAAAGAGACGCTTTACGTGATCAAAGTACGAACTCAAGTTAACTTACATATCTATTATTTACTTAAGAGACATTACATAATATTGAATTAATATTATTTCATATTGAACATCTAATTTGTCACATTTGTGCACGTCTGACCGACAGTTTAATGCAAAGCGACTTATTATAAAATCATCCAGGTTCCAAGCCTTAATGATTAAACTCGAGAACCTGAACCTATGCGCAAACTCTATATCAGTCTTATAAACCTTTAACATTTCTCACGCACGCTAAATCGATTGGTAAATTAAAACTAATTTTGCATAAAGTGCGCCACGTATACTTCGCGTTCTACTCGATCCACTTATAAAGGGCATTCGGTTTTAAGAACCAAACATAGACATACATTACTCAAGAACATACTTAACTAACATTATTATTTCCACTGTAGAATATGAATAAAATATAATTATATCTCGCTTCCATATTCGAATCGCAAATGGTTGAGGATAAAAAAGGAACAGTTTGTTATCAAAAGAACTTCTAAGTGAAATAAAAAAAAAAAAAAAAATCGATTGGCAATTGAAATTAATTTTGAGTAAAGTGCGTCGCGTTCTATTCGATCCCCGTGCCCGATTAGCCGCGAACATGTGTCGCCATCCGTACAGGGCGCAAGGACATTAGTTTCGGTGCCTGGACGCCTTCCAACAGGATATCCTTGTGCGTACTGTGAACAATGGAAGCGACGCTGGTCATTTTTCGTATGAAAAGTCATATAAAGTCAGACTTTAATTAGTATGAACGTGATTAATTACAATTGAATTTTGCGCTAAGAAACATTTTCTCGGAAATTACTTCCTTCTGGACGATAGTCTGCCAGTAATAATGATGCAGTGGGTTATTTATAAATGTTCATATCAAGTATTCTGCGAATTGTACTTTATGTATTCGTTCCATTAATTATAAAGGTGGTAGAACTCCTTTTATGTCTAGGAACCGAAGCACGTGTAATCACAGGCTGAGGTATTCCATCATAGTCCTCTAATGTCACAACACATCTGTACCTTCTTTGAGTAAAGTTTTCGCAGGTGTCTATTGGCTTCAGTAGCCCATAGCCTATGACTCATATGACACATTATTTTAAGTAATCCAAGCTTACTAAAGGTAACCTAACTTTTAACTCACGATTACACAAAGCAATCGGCTTTGCAGCTCCATCTCATAGTTGGACTGTATGCCATCGTTAACCCGAGACCGTAAAGCTTTCGAAATTGAATGAAATAAAGTCCTTTATAATTAATTTTATTTCAATTTCTTGTATTCGCGTAAATAAAACTGGGAGCACGCCTAACAAACTCAAGTGTTTTTAATGAAAGGAGACCTTTTAACAAAAATTTCTAAATTCTACTTAATTACTGACTTCAGTATCCTGCCATAAATAATTACACCATGACAACATCCCGCATTCATTGTGATAGTAACATTAAGGCATGAACTCGACCTCTATAGTCAGGTTATATAGTCAAATACGATCCGCTTAACGTTCTAGTCGACCCGGACGACGTCACGGTTAAGCCTAGTCAGACAAACACTGTACAAACAGAAGTAGTAACACATATACAACACCCCGCCGACGCATAAGAGCGTATCGAGCGAACAGGACACCCGAGTACATACCGTGCACCGTTTTACAGGGCGGCTCTTACCGCTCAGCTCTATCGCAACATCTCGACCGTCCGTGACGAGATCCGAACCTCTCTTGGACGGTCCATAGATAGCTTATCGTAAAGAGGTAAGCAGTAGATGTACACTTGTACGCCTACTTAAAATATAACACCTGCGACCTCAAGGACCCAGGTGCAAACCTAAGAAGCTGTAAAGGCCAAAGCGGCTAGCAGCAATAGCTTCATCGAATACAGCATAGGTAATCTAGTAGAGAGAGCAATCTTAACGTGATATCACATCCTAAATCGTCCCTTTCAACACTACAAAGCATTCGTGTCGGAAGCTGTGTAATATTGGATAAACCATTGATATATTGTGCTGGTAAAATAAAACTACATATTGATGTTTCGTAAGATAATGCAAAAATTTACTTTATTTAAAATAATGAGATATGGTAGACGAAATTACCAGTACCGTAATAACATTTACATCGATATTTTATCAAGACAAAATCGACACATCTCTTAAGCAACACTCAAATATCCGGGAAGGCACAATGACACAAAAGGGAACCATTGTACAGCGGCGAGAAAAAAAAACTAAGGGTTTGTGAAGGACTTAAGATCGGACCGACGGAATTAGTGGCCGAGATGGGTATCTATGTTAATTGCGATGCCTAATTGTGTGTGAGCCGAGAGATTACCGAGTGGCCGCTGTTCCTTGTGTGGCTGCAAATAGCTCTGACCCTAAATCTTTGGTGTTTTAGGGTCCCGAACCGTCAGGATTAAAAAGACCTTATGGTGAGACTAGAGAGGTGTCCGTTTCTGTATGTTTAAGTTAATTTCTATCAACTGCTTCATCATTACTTGTACTGATGGCGAGTTGTACTGTCACAAGTGGACTACTGAACATAGGCCTTTACCAAAGATGCGCACCTGCCACAAAGCACGATCCTGAGCCACTTGCATCCATCGACTTACTACAACACTGTGCAGGTCGTCACTCCATCTTGTGAGCGGTGGTCCTACACTGCATTTCCCTGTCTGAGGTTGCCACTCGAAAATATTTTGTCCCCTGCTGTTGTCAATTCTGTGTGACCGGCTCATTGCCACCTCAGCTTACTAATCCTAACGGCTATTTTGCTTAAACAAGATCTACTGTTCTCTTTATTCCATCACGCAGAGCAATATCTAGCACAGCCCCTTCCTAATCAACTCCACTTGGCTTCAATGCAGTCAGAGCTACCACATGCCTGTAAACAGGTACTGCTCAGGGACTAGTCTGCACCAGTTTGCAAAGAATTCTCTTTTAATTTTGTTGATTTTCTTTCTTTGTATAACATTATTTTGCGGGTAATTAAAAATTATTATTTATTTATTAGTGATTTATTAATAATTCGTTGCTTGGGACGCTAATCTATGACATTGTACGAATTTAAAATGATTGGCAAAAGTAACAAAAAGAAGGAGTTTAAGAGTTAGGTAGAGTATGTATGAGAGTTTAAATTTTTTTTTATGATGTAACTACAAATTTACGATTTTTTTCCATTACTTGCGCTATGAGTACTTACCTTGCTTGCTTTGCCTTCAGGTTTCATCGAGTGAGCTTCCAAGTATCAAAATATGTAACATAAATGGCCGTATCTTTTGATTACATTGACATAACAAACCAAGGTTGGTTCTTTTACACCATCACGGGACGGTAGACCTTAGTAAAGTAAAGTAGCAGCCTGTAAGTGCCCACAGCTGGGCAAAGGCCTCCTTTTCAAATATCTGAGAGGGTTTTGGAGCCGGAAAGGGTCCGCCGTGCTGGTCCAGTGCGGGTTGAAAGGGATCACATATCCTCGAAATAACATTTTTTTATTATTTCTCAGATATTTAGGTCACTCGCCATGTTTTCCTTCCCCGCCGAGTACGAGGCAAATACAGCACTTATAACCGAATAGTACCAGCCAGTGGGGATCGAACCCAGGTCACTCTATGAAACGTAAGTTAGCGCCCTGACAACAGCTATCATAGTGTTTGATATTAATTTCAACGTGATACCTCTACCCGTTCCTAGGGAAACGGGTCCTGACAGAGGTTCGGGCGAAGAAAAAAGTGATCCTACAAGGGTTCCGTTTTACCATTTGAGGTTGATAACCCGTTAAAAAAAACCTATCTTTTCATTTCATTTCATTCATTATTTACCTCAGTAACAACTATTTATATTTGCCAAATTCAGACACTAATTCATTAAAATGATAAAGAAAGCAAATTAGGACCTTCTGACGGTTAAGTTAATGTATGAAGTATTTTCTTTTAATATATTGAACAATCGCGCATGCCATCCATTCTGAAACTGGGAATCCCTGTGTCATTGTTACTTTTTTTTATGGAAAAAGCGTCAAACGAGCCAGCGGTTCACCTGATGGTAAGTGATTACCGTCCCCCACGTACATCTGGAACACCAGAGGTTCTGCGGGTACGTAGCCGGCCTTTAAGGTATTTGGAAGATGGGAGGGAGGTTGAGGGATGGGAAGGGGGAGGGGGCCTCTGGTAACCTCACTCACCGAACGAAACGCAAAAGCACAAGATTTCATCTACTTTACTCCAGTACTCTGCCCATTCGAGCGGCAGCAAAAGTATAAAGTTGAGAGTATTTTTAAATTTTATCATAATAATATTATTGCTGAAGTATAAATATATTAAAATAGTATCGTAAACATAAACGTAAGCACATGGGAGCTATATTTTATTAGCAATCTTTAACAAACTTTAACATAGCATTCAAAATTTTGATTATTTTTGTTTTCTGTGCGTAATTTTTTTAGCAAATAATGATTCTTTCGTCTTAAGAAATGCTAGTGAAGAAAGCTTAGCAAAAGATTTTTATCCCCAACATCCTACTTAACAACTGTTCATTGTTTGCGGCGAACGTACAAACCGGTTCGAGAGCGACAAATGGGTTAAAATGTTCGCCGCGCACGAATCAAAGAGGCGAGAACGGTATAACCGTTCCGAACGTGACTGCAAATTCAAAAGGTCCCACCGACGGTCTTCACAGCGCAAAGGTCCGGCCACACAACGCCGACACACTGCCTCTGCCTACCGCAAATTGCATAATTTCAGCAGCTTACAGAATCCGTCTTAATAACAACACGACACACAATAAGTTGTTGTATGGTCCAAGTAAGAAGCGGAGATAGATTTAAGCGTGGTAGAGCCAAGCGGCGGCTTTAGCTGCTGCTCGAATGGGCCGGGTCGATCGCATTGGTACCACGGCCTCGCAGAATACCGACGTGAAGTAGAGTCATCTTATGCTTCTGCATTTCGTTCGGTTAGTGAGGTAACCGGAGGCCCACTTCCCTATTCCCTCCTCTTCCCTCCTATCTCCCAAATATCCTTAAAGACCGACAACGCACCTGCAGCATCTTTGGTGTTGCAGATGTATGAGGGCGACGGTAATCACTTACCATCAGGTGAACCGCTTGCTCGTTTGCCGTCTCTTCGATAAAAAAAAAAGAAAAAAGATTTCAATCAACATATATTTAAAAAAAAAATTTAAGACAGTGCAAACGACCTCACCTGATGGTTAATGACTACCGACGGTTAAAAAATCGCATTTGCTAATAACATCTAAACTTCCAAGTGGATTTCAATACGCTTTTCACCATTATTTAGAACATTTCACGAAGAAGGTTTATGTGTATTCAGAATTAAACAGATCTATCTGTTTAACTGTAAACCCTATAAATTATAAATACATGCTAAACTACAGCTGCGAATTGACTTGACATTTGCATCTAAACATTATTGCGTTAAAGTATGCAAAGACAAAGAAAAACATGATGTGAGAAAATCTATAACACTGAGTATGAAATAAAAATTATGTATAGGTCGCCGTGCGTTAACCAGGACGGGACAAGCAAGGCTCCTGGGCTCCTGTTAATATTTGAGAGAAGGGTCACCCCTTCCATTGCCCCAACTGTGCGACTTCACTTACTTTTTACCCAAAGGCACAAGAGATCTCTTGATGATAAAATGAATACCACCGAACTACAAAACTGGTAATTAAATCATCGGCTTGAGGGTGAAAAGACAACGCTTTAATAGAACAGGATTGTATGCAAACGCATCGCGACACAAATAGACCCAAAACCTGCAATTTTTGCACATTATTGCACAAATATGCACAGGTTTCAGCGTGAGTTCAAACCTAGAGTCTATAGCTCAGCAGTTAGTTGACGTTATCCAATAATCAACTCGGTACTGGAGTAAAAGCGTTTATTTTTATGGACAGCATTTTTATATACAAAAATACGATAAGCCATTCGGCACTAGCCTTACTGATAATTAAACATCGATTTCCTCTGCGATATCAATGCTTGCACATCTTGTTTCTTTATCAAGGATTTATGGAGCTGTTTAGAGGTCCGAGTGACCTACGAGTGGATCAGGTTAACGGTGCGCACGGGTCACCTTTGCGTACAAATGTCACATGTGACGAAAATCGCTAACCTGTTTACACTTAGGCCGCAAACTGTATGCCGAAAGTGGTCAGAGCGCTGACGGGCAACGCAACAAGCAAATTCCGTTATATCCCACGGGCTAAGGAATTCTTTTCAGTTTTGTGAACCATATTTAACCAGAATTTATTCAGAGTGAATTCGCTCATTACCGTTAAGGGATCGATTCACGGATATTACTCTGAAAGTGAATAGAATTCGGGTTATGATCTATTTTGATTTTTAATTATTCTATCACAAAGGTAGGTAGGCAGAGACTACGGATCGTTTGGCAGGAATCCGTCCGACATTTAAAGTAGAAGTAAAGTAGCAGCCTGTAAGTTCTCACTGCTGAGCAAAGGTCTCCTTCTCAAATATCTGAGAGGGTTTTGGAGCTAGAAAGGGCTCGCCACTCCGCTCCAGAATAGGATGGCGAGCTTCACATATACTTGAAATAATATGTTTCGTTATTTCTCAGACATGCAGGTTTCTTCATCATGTTTCCCTCATCGCCGAGCAAGGGTAAATACAGCATTTAAAATTGCTATTAACAATTTTAGTGGTGCCGGCACTAAGGATCGAACCCAGGTCATTCGCGTTATTTGAAACGAAAGTGACCACTAGGCTACAACTGCTATCCGACATTTAACTTTGTACAAATAATATTTATATAACTTTCTTTAAGATATTATAAGTTTTTTTACAATAAGGACAGTTATTATAATTTTTCAAGATGGTTATAAAAGTATTTTAGGTCGTTAGGAGCACTTTTCACATTAGTTTATGTTTAATTTTTAATCTGTTGATGTACTTTATTAAATAAACAACTAAATCACCTTACCTTAACAGCCTGTAAATATTCCACTGCTGGAGATCTCCCATAAGGATGATTTGACATAATCACCACGCTCGTCAAGCGGTTTTGCTGATGACGGGATAAACATCTCAAAAAACACCAGACCTACTAAAATCAAACCGATCACGGGCGGCAGCGTCTAGGTGCGAGGTGTCGTCGTACTTCGACCCCCAATCCGCTCGCCGTGCGTGGCGATTGTATCAAATCTTCCTTATCCGGATCGGCCTGTGTATGAACTAGAGGATAAAGATAAAGGTCACTGGAGAAGGTTATCCGAGTGCCATCTGTCGGTAGCCATTTTGATTTTCAGGAAGATTTTCCCGCAGTCACCTCTTACGACACCCACGGGAAGATACGGGCTGGCAGATTCTTACATATTGTATCATAAGTATCATTCTTGTACACTTTTGTACGTGGCAGAGCAAAGTAGTGCCCTTTTGCTGCTGCTCGAATGGGCCGGCTCGACCGGGGTAGAACCACGGCCTCGCAGAATACCGGCGTGAAGTAGAGGCATCTTGTGCTTCTGCGTTTCATTCGGTAAGTGAGGTAACCGGAGGCGTACTGCCAAATATCCTTAAAGGTCGGCAACGGTAATCACTTAACATCAGGTGAACCCCTTGTTCGTTTGCTTCCTATACCGCAAAAAAAAAAATGAAACCTCAGAAGTTTTCACATTGCAATTAACCAACGAGAATGCATGCATGTGAAGACTGATGAAAGTAGAAGAAGCGAAAGACGTATGTCAGGACCGTAGCAAGTGGAAGAAGATTGTTTCTGCCTACACCGTTGGGAACAGGGCGTGAATATATACATAAATATATATATACCCATACTATACCATAGCATACCATTTACAGCTTTTCTCTACATCAATTTCGCTCCACCCTCGTTTCGCTCGACCCGGCGTCATTGCCCTACATCTTTACGAGAGTGAACTATAAAATTCCTCGCATAAATCTACCAGAGTACAGCATCCGACCAACGAAGCGGCTGTAGAAGAGATTGGACTCCGCCATTAGCTTAGCTTTCAAGGGCATTGGGAATGCATTCTTAATTTTTGTAAAAATTAATTTGCTTTAAACGCAAAACGAATAAATTAAATCGCGGCTATCATTCCTGACTGTTTAACCACGGGTTTTTGGGTTTCGAATCGCAGACGAAGCCAATATTTAGGTAACCCTAAAATTTTTGTGTTTTTATTTGTGGGTATTGTTGTGTTCCGTGACGTGTCTCTGACGCTGCATGTGACACTTCTCCCATCTGATATTATCGCAAAAAACGTTACGTCGGACACGGGAAGGTAAAGATGAGTGAGTGCCTCTGTGTTCGCGAGTATATTTGAGTATATCTCCTGGATATTATAAAGAAGCCACAAAGAGTATATACAGAGTGGACAAAGACAGAGTAGACTCTTTCTGTCATCATCATCATCATCATTTCAGCCTATCAGAAGTCCACTGCTGAACATAGGCCTCCCCCAAAGATTGCCACGAAGCTCGGTCCCGAGCCACCTGCATCCATCGACTTCCCGCAACACTGCGCAGGTCGTCACGCCATATTGCGGGGGGTCGTCCTACACTGCGTTTGCCTGTACGTGGCTGCCACTCGAGAACCTTTTTTCCCCAACGGTTGTCAGTTCTGCGAGCTATGTGGCCGGCCCATTGCCACTTCAGCTTGCTGATCTTTACGGCTATGTCGGTTACCTTAGTTCTGCTGCGGATGTCATCGTTGCAGACTCTTTGTGTATTTACAATGATATAGTTACGTTAGCCGTACGCCATGCAGGTGAAACAGATCACACCGTGACAAGTAATGACATGGAAAATCTTTGTCATCAATATCCATTACCCTGTAAATAGTCCACTGGCTTCCTCCAAGAAAGGAAGGCCGGTTGTAGCTTTACTGTAATGCCATAGCACTTACGACGCTGCTGCAAGTCGCCGGTCAGGTTTATTTTGTTTTTTATAGAAGATGTGTGTAAGCGAACGGCTCCTCTGATGGTAAGTGATGCACGCGCACCACCAGAGTAGCTGCAGGCTCTACTCTTGAAGTCCCCCAAGTCACCAAGCCGTATTCCGCCAACTTTCACCCACGAGGGTCGGTTTTTTTTTCAATCAGCATAGAGACGTAAATCTGCGTACACGAAAATGTGTGTACAATTATATCGAAACGCCATGACCTTTGGAAGCGTCCGGCGAAAGTTACACCGTACATCCGTCAGCTTAAGATCACGTCCACGGATTATTGTCGATTGTGTCGACGCGCTCCAAAGACGAGGCCGATGTTAGCTTTAACCGAGAACGTCGGTCGCGAATCAAAATCGCTAAACCGTTATTTTGATTCACGCAAACGGAAATCATTGTTTCCGTATCGCCTGTAGTAAACTTCTTTTGTTATGTACCAATGAAGCCTTGTAAGATGAAACAATTCCAACTTTTTCTCCGAATTGCAACATCACCTGGGCGCAGGTTTAGTGAGCGGGATGCATGCTGTCTAACGGACGGGTCTTAGGCTAACGACTGATGGATGGGGGAACATCCATCCAACCGTCAACAATACCGAATCAAATAACCACAGACTACTGATGGGAGGCAGCATCACTAATGCGAGGGTACCAGCGCCACAATGACTAACCGACAACTTTTTTTTCCTTTTTTTTTATGTAAAATAGGCTTACGTTTGACCTCAATCTTGCCCGATGGAAGGCGAAGATGAGGCCTAGGATGGTACACGTTAGCCTAGAAGGTGTCTGTTCACTTTGGCCTTAAACTTTCCACGGTAAAGGCGACAAACGATCAAACGGTTCACCTGATGGTAAGTGATTACCGTCGCCCACGTACATCTGCAATACCAGAGATGCTGCAGGTGCGTTACCGACCTTTAAGGGTATTTGGGAGATGGGAAAGAGGACGAGGGGGGTGATGGTGAGGTTACTCGTTTGCCTACTTTCACGGAAAAAAATAAAATATTGAAAACGATGTACTCGTAAGTAGTCGATGGTTTAATGCAAAGCAATGTAACATAAAATTATTTAACTGAGGACCACCGAGGGGAAAAACCTTGAGAAGCTCATGCCGTGCTCCGGGAGCAAGCGCGGCGTGTCGTGCCGAATGCAACCCCGTAGTCTCTGCCCATCTCTATTCAACGATTCGAACGCGATGTACGAGGTCGAGTGACTCATTTATCGCCTACGGAAAACATACACGATAAAGTGTATACGGCAATTTATTTTTTACTTACGCCACGCCATCTTAGCGCAGATGTACTTACCTGAAAAGAAGGAAAAGAAGAAATTAATTAACGTTCATCCAAAAAAAACAAAAACAGAAAAGAAAGTTGTAACCATGGATTGTCATTGTTACACATAAAGGAGGTACAAGTAGATATGACAACACTTAATAAGTCAAAAGTCAAAAAATGTTATTCTACCGTTATATTTATAGGATCATAAACGAAAAAAAAACCTTATTTTTAGTTTTCTTATGAGAAAAGCGGCAACGAGCAAGCGATTCGCCTAATAATAAGTGATTACCGTCGCCCATGCACACCTGCAAGACCAGAGGTGCTGCACGTACGTTGCCGGCCTCTAAGGATATTTGGGACAAGGGAATCAGGATGAGGAAGTGAGGGGGAGGGGAGAAGTAGACCTCCGGTTGTCTCATTCAACAAAAGAATCGCTGATGCACAATATGACTCTACTTCACGCCGGTATTGTGCGAGGTCGTAGTACTATGCCGGTCGTGGCGGGCCATTTGAGTCTCTACCACGTCAAAATATATACAGCCTCTATACACCAATAACTAAAACAGTCATTACTTAATTAAAAAATAACTAACCGTTGCACATCAATGAACAGTGATCATTATCTCAATGAACTGCGAACATAAACTTTGATCTCCGTCTCGCGTAAGGCAGCATCCTATGGGATGCATATCATAAGATTATCTCTTATGATTATCTCGTATGTGACGGGTCAATTATTAGAACGGTGTTATTTAAGACAAATTGATTGCTGACGGGTCAAAGTTTCTTGGCTTTGATGCTCTTTGGTAATTTATTGGAACAGATATCTTATGTTGCATATTATAAAGTCTACATCTTTACTTATATAGCAAAACTCTCACACTAGAAACTTTGTCTATTACGTTTAAATTTTAAGCGATGTAAGACATTGTAACGTTCGAAAGCTGTTTAATTATGAAACCCAGGTGCAAGTAGCAGCTTATAAACGTCCCTCCGCTGGGCAGGACGCCTTAAAATTTAGAAGTGGGTTTCGATGCAAGCTATGGTGGGCACCACGCTGCTCTCATGCCGATTGGTGGAGATCATATGTCCTCGAAATATTTTTTTTTATATTTTTGAGACCAACTTAACCGTAACATAACAACAGTTTCCTTGATCGCCAAGCACGTAACAATAGTAGTGGTAGTAAATGGCAATTAACAATAACGGCACCGCCACCGGGATTCGAATCCCATGTCTCTCGCTTATTATGAAATTAAAAATGCACCACAGACACACAGGGCGCTCACTCTTGTGTCATAGAGCGCGAATGAACTGGCTACGGGTCTGGATTTCTGGCCATTTTCAGTGTTGTATTAAAAAGAGAAATAGTATTTCAAGCATATCTGAAGCCCGTCAAAACGCACTGGGGCAGCTAGGCGTGCCTTTCCCAAAGACCCTCACAGATTTATTTATTATTTATTAATACTTTATTGTGTCCCTAAAAAAAAAGAAAGGAATAGAATGGGCGGACTTAATGCCTTTTGGCATTCTCTACCAGTCAACCCTGGGTGAGAAAGAAAACATGTTGGCAGGTACAAAATAAATAATACATATAAATTAAATATAAATATTAAATATATAACCCTTATAATATACTTACATACTTATAATATAACATACATAATAGACTATACATAAACATATAATACATACATAAACAAATTAAATGTGGAGAGAAAATTCTTAGATGGCATTTGCCTTCAGATAGTGACGACGGAGCAGGGTTTTGAAGGAGAGTCAGATATTTGAGAATGAGGCCCTTGCCCAGCAGTGGTCACTCACGCTACTTTCTTTTCACCCAGACCACTAAGCTAGCGCGTGTCAAGTAGATATAAGAGAAGAACGAGAGGATGTAGGTTCACAAGTTAACCACACCTTTCCTGACCTGACTGAAAACCAAGCTATCGAACAGTGGAAACGCCATCAGACTGTCTTAGAGGAAAAGATTTATGAATCAACTCTATATTATCTAGATTAATTAGTATCATCCTGTGAAGTAAATTTAGTACAGATAGAAGTAACAAGCTACCAAGGCAGCCCTTACTAGACAGTTTATATAAAAAAAGGTCTAACTAAACTAAAACAATTAACGGAGTGATCAGACGTATAGACATGTACATACTTTAGTAACAACATTTCGCCGTATAAGTTTTCAAGACGACGATAAGAACTCCTCGGTAAAAGCTCGCCACAAAGAGATCGAACTCGAGTTTCCTAAATCGGAGGCAAATCCCCTTACCGCTCGACTATCCTTGTAGACTAGACTGCGTTACAGAAAACTCTTCATTCTCACATAGAATGTATTCGATATTCCGCAACGTCTGGCACATCTCACGCATTAGGCACAATATACCCGCGCAGTATATATATACACATCCGTTGTTATATATATAGACGGCTGGCGCAGAATCTATGTTATGGAACACTCAATCTCCAGCTCACGTTCTTTGCGACCATTTTTTTATACATACGCCCGTACCGCTATCTATGCTCATTGGAATATTTGCGACTAACTCTTAGACAACGATTATATAAAATATATAAGGAACGTGGGCATACATCAATCTTATGAAGGTCTTGCGTTCTGTTGTACGGGATACTTGAGATTGGTTTTTAAAAAAAGGATTTATTACACGAACTGGAACTTTAATTAACACACAATATTACAAGAGAAAATAAAGGACAAGTACCCCGGATGAAGGATTGAGTCGGACTGCGGTGGGCTGTGCCACCGCTGTTATATACCGATAATAAGGTGCTGATGCTGCACCTTGGTCATGCTCATCCCATACGCAGAGGGGATATAACAACCCCCACGTTAAGAAGGAAACTTATGGGAAAAAAGAAAAGTTTCCGTTAAGACTAATCGATTCTTAAGCGAGGTCCAATCGATATTACTTCTGGATCGCTACTAGTTGTTGGTTTTCCGGCTTTTCTGAATAACTTTCCCAGGTACTGGTCTTTTTTACAGAAATACAATAGAATTAAGCTTAGACATAGAATACAGGAAAATACACTTAAAATTGGAAAGCTTACATGACTATTCCAATTACTTGGAGATTGAACAGACTCCAAATTCTTTAAGATCTGGTTGGATACAAAGTCAAAATCTTTCAAGTTGTCTAGATTAGCGTTTTGAAGCTTTGAAATGGGTAAGGATAGTTTTTTATGTTATTAATACTACAACATGTGTCGTTGAGGATGTTAAATGTTGGAATTAAAACAGGAATAGAAATAGATGGCGAACTTTTCTTAACAAATCTATAATTCTTATGATAAGCTATACAATTCGTTGGAATGTTCAGTACACCTGTACCGGATATAATGTGTTCTGTGACGTCATTGTTGTCACATTCAATAGAGAGTTTGACGGGTTTTGATTGTACAAATATCCACTTTTCATTATGTAGTTTATGCCAAATATCTACTTCTCCAAAGAAGATTTTATATTCACAACTTACAGGTAAGGTTGTTACGGCTTTCATCATGATGTCTATTTCACAAGAAGGGTTTCTAGATACAGTATATATGTCGGATAGTTCACAAAGGTAAGTTTTAGTTACAATAATATTCTTGCATGAATCTAAACTTTTGATATAGGTAAAAGTGGATTTATCTTTGCTTATAGCTATATAATTTTCTGTTGGTAAAATGGTTATAAAAGAATTAGTAGTATCGTTTACTTGAGGGGTTGGTAAAGGTGTACTTTTATATATATTGTATTCTAAGGCATCAACTAAAGGTATTTTAATTACAAAAATAAGTTTTCCGTTGATGTAGTAACATATTAAATCAGCTATATTGAGTAAAACATGAATATTGTTTAATTCTAAATTAATTGGAAAATCCTTATACTTAGGGATTACCTTGAGGTTACTAACTATATCTTCGTATAAATGCTTCGGAGTTAATACCGATGGATGTAATATATTAGCCTTTACGAATAAAATAGAGTTTAAGATATCTTCGATTTCAAATGAAAGAGTTAACAAATTAGATTGTAGTACATTTAGGATAGAATTTAAATGTGCTTGAAAATTATTTATTTGTATTACATTAGTAATATTGTTTACTACTGTATATATTCTTTCGAATGCATCATTTAATTTATTTTGATTCTCATTTAATAGCTGCAAGGATTGGTTCATATTTGAAATCGCGACTCGGGAGATTATAATGTTTTCTCTTATCGAGTTTGTAAGGACCTTTTCGTTATCATATAGTGTTTGTATTGCCTCATTATAATGTTTAGCGTCATCTTCATCCATAGTGCCAAATATGTGTTTGAATACGGTGCCTACTCCGGCAAACCAGGCTGACCGTTTGGAAACGCTATTAGATATTATATGTGATATAGAATTGAAGTCACGCAGAATGTCGTTATGTAAGGAATACAACGGTTGTAGCATATTGTAACATTTGGTATTGCTTATACCTGTATTCTTTTGGCACTGGGATTGAATAGAGTCCAAAGTGATACGAATGTCTTTTATGTATTTGTCGTAAGTTGAGACATCGATAGGAATTACTACATGAAATTGATCATTAGCCGCTTTTAAGGTGCCGACAGGGTCGAAGAGCAAACCAGGACTCTTGGTGATGAATTCTACAAATCGTTTGGCGTCGGTGGTAGGTACGGGGCTACAGAGAACAGCGAGGATTCTGTAATATAATTTGAACTTACTTTACTTATGTACTTTTAATCATCGAGGAAAAGATGACGAGAGAAAAGAAAATAATGATAATATAATACAAATTAAATGTATAAAATGTGTAAAAGGTAATTGTAAATAATAATAAGAAAAAATAATAATATAATACAAATTAAATGTATAAAATGTGTAAAAGGTAATTGTAAATAATAATAAAAAAAAAATAATAATATAATACAAATAGGTTTTTACTAAAATTATTGGTTTTCATTTGCCGCGTGTTTTACTTCATCAAAGTGATGAGTGACATGGCGTCGATTTATAAGAAGACTAAGAGTGTTGTTGTTGTTGACTCTTACAATTTTATAAGGACCTTTCCAGAGAGGGGATAGAGCTTTACGAAGTCTGAGATGATTTTTTAAATATACGTAATCTCCTACTCTATACTGTATTGAGCGACTATGTTTGTCGTAGTAGGTTTTTGCTCTTTCTTTAGATAGCTGGATGTTTTGTAGCGCCTTTTCCCTGGATATTTTAAGGCGGTGATGGAGCATTCTTACATATTCGGGATATGTGATATCGGAGCGGAATTCGAAGATAGAGTCAGGTATAAAAGGTTTATGGGCAAAAATAAGTTCGTAAGGTGTGAATCTAGTTGTGGTATGGATAGAACTGTTGTAGGTTAACATGGCAGTATAAACGAATTTATGCCAATCAGTTTGGTTTTCATTTACATATGATTTCAAATATTCCTTAAGGGTCGAATGGCTTCTCTCAAGTGCACCTTGTGTTTGTGGGTGGTAGGGAGAGGACCAGATTTGTCTAATTTTGAGGAACTCACATGTCTTTTGAATAATTCAGCTGTAAAATTTGTTCCCCGGTCAGTAAGTATGGATTTGGGGATACCGAATACGGAGATAAAGTGGACTAAACATTCGCAGGATTCCTCTGCTGTTGCGTTAGATATGGGATAGGCAAGGGAGAATTTCGTTAGGTCGTCTTGAAGAGTGAGGATATATTTCAATTTCTGGATGCCAGCTTCGGGTAGAGGTCCGACAATGTCCAGGCTGACTCTTTCGAATGGACGCGTCGAGGTAGTAGTGATTTGCATCGGAGCCTTGTGAATTTTGCGAAGAGCCTTATTGGACTGACATAATTTGCAATTTTTTACATAATCTTCTATTTCTGTGCGCATATTCTTCCATTGGTAGCGCTCTTTAATCCTGTCGTACATTCTATTTGATCCGAGATGACCGGCGATAGGGATGTCATGATTTTCTTTAAGGATTTTTGTATCTCTGTCAGGACAGGATAGATGATTGTGTTGTGATAGACATTTATAGTTATGTCAGTGTTGTTAAATAAATATACAAGCATGTTGTATATCTTGGTGTATGAATTTTGCGAAGAGCCTTATTGGACTGACATAATTTGCAATTTTTACATAATCTTCTATTTCTGTGCGCATATTCTTCCATTGGTAGCGCTCTTTAATCCTGTCGTACATTCTATTTGATCCGAGATGACCGGCGATAGGGATGTCATGATTTTCTTTAAGGATTTTTGTATCTCTGTCAGGACAGGATAGATGATTGTGTTGTGATAGACATTTATAGTTATGTCAGTGTTGTTAAATAAATATACAAGCATGTTGTATATCTTGGTGTATGAATTTTGCTCGAAGGGATTTTTGAAATCTGTTGTGGCGATTTCATTGATATTGCCCGTCAGGAGGATGTCGTCCCTGACTGATTTCAGGGATTTGAAGATGTCAGGATAAGGGCACGTGTCGAAATAATAAACTTTCGTGAACATGAAATAAAATGTCTTATCGTTTATGGTGTATTTGTTGAAAGAGTGGAGTTCACGTTCGCCCTCTTGGATGGAATTTTCAGGCGTAAGAAGGATATCCTGGATGTAGGGATTTGCATCGTCGAGGTCAATAGATGTTGGGATCAATATTGTGTTGCATTTACTCCTAAGAATGCTCTCGTTGTGCTCTTTTAAGTATGTGTTGTAAATTTCCCTTTTGTTGAAAGATTTTAAAAATTCCGAGTAATCCTTTTGAGAGTTCGTGGATGTTCCATCTGTTGGAGATGGAGCATCTGGAGGTGGATCTGGACTTAGTGTGTTCGGATTCGGTGGAACTGGGATTGGATCTGGTGGTTCAAGAGTTGGATCCGGAGGTTCAAGAGTTGGATCCGGTGGTGTCGGAAAGTCGGAAGGAGACAGAGGAATAAGCGGGCTGAGATCTACCAGATCTCCTAAAGGGTCAAATCCCAAATCTTCGAGGGTTATCACTTCTTCGGTTCGAGATAAAGCATTATTATTGGCAGGAGAGTCATGATAAAATGTGTGTAGAATTTCTCGATGTTCAATTTCTGGATGCCAGCTTCTGGGTAGAGGTCCGACAATGTCCAGGCTGACTCTTTCGAATGGACGCGTCGAGGTAGTAGTGATTTGCATCGGAGCCTTGTGAATTTTGCGAAGAGCCTTATTGGACTGACATAATTTGCAATTTTTACATAATCTTCTATTTCTGTGCGCATATTCTTCCATTGGTAGCGCTCTTTAATCCTGTCGTACATTCTATTTGATCCGAGATGACCGGCGATAGGGATGTCATGATTTTCTTTAAGGATTTTTGTATCTCTGTCGGGACAGGATAGATGATTGTGTTGTGATAGACATTTATAGTTATGTCAGTGTTGTTAAATAAATATACAAGCATGTTGTATATCTTGGTGTATGAATTTTGCTCGAAGGGATTTTGAAATCTGTTGTGGCGATTTCATTGATATTGCCCGTCAGGAGGATGTCGTCCTGACTGATTTCAGGGATTTGAAGATGTCAGGATAAGGGCACGTGTCGAAATAATAAACTTTCGTGAACATGAAATAAAATGTCTTATCGTTTATGGTGTATTTGTTGAAAGAGTGGAGTTCACGTTCGCCCTCTTGGATGGAATTTTCAGGCGTAAGAAGGATATCCTGGATGTAGGGATTTGCATCGTCGAGGTCAATAGATGTTGGGATCAATATTGTGTTGCATTTACTCCTAAGAATGCTCTCGTTGTGCTCTTTTAAGTATGTGTTGTAAATTTCCCTTTTGTTGAAAGATTTTAAAAATTCCGAGTAATCCTTTTGAGAGTTCGTGGATGTTCCATCTGTTGGAGATGGAGCATCTGGAGGTGGATCTGGACTTAGTGTGTTCGGATTCGGTGGAACTGGGATTGGATCTGGTGGTTCAAGAGTTGGATCCGGAGGTTCAAGAGTTGGATCCGGAGGTTCAAGAGTTGGATCCGGAGGTTCAAGAGTTGGATCCGGAGGTTCAAGAGTTGGATCCGGTGGTGTCGGAAAGTCGGAAGGAGACAGAGGAATAAGCGGGCTGAGATCTACCAGATCTCCTAAAGGGTCAAATCCCAAATCTTCGAGGGTTATCAGGTCGTCGGGGTTGCCTTTAGGGAATCGTTATTTTGTACGAGGCGATCACTTGGCAAACCCGATGTCGATGGCTGTGGTTCGGGTTGATCATTTAAAATAGGGTGGACTGGGTACCTCGAAAGGGTGTCAGCATTACTATTGATTTTTCCTTTTATAAATTACGTCATAGTCGAATTCTTCTAGTTTAAGTCTCCACCTAACGAGCTTAGAGCCAGGTTCTTTGCAATTAAACAACCATTTGAGAGGTCGGTGATCGGTTATGATTGAGAATTTGCGTCCATATAAATAAGGCCTGAAAGTTTTAGTGCCAAAATGATAGCCAAACATTCCTTTTCCGTAACACTATAATTACATTCGGCTTTATTCAATGTTCGGGACGCATATGCGATTGGACGGTCGCTTCCTATTGGACCTTGAGATAGTATGGCAGAAATAGCATAGTTTGAAGCGTCACATGTCAGAAGGAAAGGTTTGTTGAAATCCGGATAGGCTAAAATAGGCGCCGACATGAGAGCTTTCTTAAGACTCTCGAATGATAATTGTTGTTCGTTGGTCCAGTTAAAAGGGGTATCCTTTTTTAAAAGATTTGTGAGGGGTTTAGCGACTTTGGATAGATTAGGGATAAAACGGCGATAATATGATACATTATATAGTCCTAGGAACGATTTTATGTCCTTAGGACACTTAGGAATAGGAAATTTTTCTACGGCATTAGTTTTTTCTGGGTTAGGTTTGACACCCTGATCCGTGATGATGTGTCCCAGGTAGGAAACTTCTTTGCGGAGAAACTCACACTTGTCGGGTTGCAGTTTGAGATTAAATGTACGGAGTCTATTGAAAACGTTGGAAAGGTTTTTCATGTGAATGTCGAGGTCATAAGAATAGATTACAATGTCATCTAAGTAGACGAAACACTGTATACCTTGGAGGCCCGACAGTGCAGAGTTCATTAGCCTCTGAAAGGTAGCGGGGCATTCTTAAGCCCGAAGCTCATACGTGTGAATTCAAAATGTCCTTCAGGTACGGAAAAGCGGATTTAGGGGCATCTTGTTCTGAAAGTTTGATTTGGTGGAACCCTGACGCTAGGTCTAAGGTACTGAAGTACTTACACTTACCGAGTTGGTCTAGGATTTCGGAGATATTGGGTATTGGATAGGAATCTCCGATAGTGATATCATTTAGTTTGCGGTAGTCTATTACTACCCGCCATTTGCGTTGGCCCGATGCGTCGGTTTTTGGAACGATCCAGATTGGGGAAGACCATGGAGATGTAGAATGTTTTATGATTCCCTCGTTAAGCATTTTATTAATCTGGGATTGTACCTCTTGCTTGTGGACTTCAGGAATCTATAGGATTTCGTGTTTATGGGGACTGAAGAGGAAGTAGTAATGTCATGTTGGATAGCTTCCGTGCATGTTAATTTGTCATGAGGAGATGAAAGATGTCAGAGTAAATGGAACAGAGATTATACAAGGCATCGGTCTCTTCAGAGTTTAGATGAGAGACTCTTAATAAGTTTATCACTTCTTCGGTTCGAGATAAAGCATTATTATTGGCAGGAGAGTCATGATAAAATGTGTGTAGAATTTCTCGATGTTCAATTTTCGTTATAGGTGAGATTTTGAATTTTGTTTTGGAATCTATATATATAGGAGACTCGGATGTATTCACTACTGAGATATTTACCCTGCGGTTTGGTTTTACTTTAACCGCACAGTTTGCTATTAAGAGAGAGTCGATTGGGTTTTGGTCAAGGATAAGTCCTTCTTTAATGTCTGGATTTAGTACACAACATTCGATTATTTGTTCGGTCCGAGGGGGGATGGAAAAGGTTGGGTCAGTAAACTCTACGTTGAACTTCAAATTGTCGACAGTCAGTATATTTTCAGAGTAGTCGATTTTACAATTGTACTTTGAAAGAAAGTCGTTACCGATTATACCGTCGTAGGGAAAGTCAAGGTTAGGAACGACATGGAAATGATTATTTAATGTTTCGAAAGCTATAGATGTATGTCCCAGTGAGAGCATTGGATTGTTAGTCACTCCACTAAAACTGACAATGTGGTTAACAATTTCAGGCATCTTTTCGATGGAACCCTTTTTTATAAGACTAATGGATGCACCACTGTCAACTAAAAACTTTAAGTTTTTTGAAGAAACTGAAGTTTGTATTGTAATAAAAGGTAAAATTTTTTTAGTGGGGTTGGTTGCGATGTTATATGTTTTTAATACGTTACTTAGTGATTCAGGTGCCGTGCATGAGGGGCAGTTTATAGGAAAAATACTTTTGTGGTTGGAGTCCGTCTTCGATTCATCTGGTTGGTCACCGAGTTTATGGGTGAACTTAGATGCAGTGGGTGGAGAGTCACTTCTAAATTGGGGCTGGTTACCGAGGTTGCAAGTGCTCTTCGAAACAGAGATACGACCACCTTTAAATTGGGGCTGGTTACCCTGGTTGTAGGTTGGTCTGGATACAGTGGGTGGAGAGTCACTTCTAAATTGGGGCTGGTTACCGAGGTTGCAAGTGCTCTTTGAAACAGAGATACGACCACCTTTAAATTGGGGCTGGTTACCCTGGTTGTAGGTTGGTCTGGATACAGTGGGTGGAGAGTCACTTAAATTGGGGCTGGTTACCGAGGTTGCAAGTGCTCTTTGAAACAGAGATACGACCACCTTTAAATTGGGGCTGGTTACCGAGGTTGCAAGTGCTCTTCGAAACAGAGATGTGACCACCTTTATGTTGGGGCTGGTTACTGAGGTTGCAAGTGCTCTTTGAAACAGAGATACGACCACCTTTAAATTGGGGCTGGTTACCGAGGTTGCAAGTGCTCTTTGAAACAGAGATACGACCACCTTTAAATTGGGGCTGGTTACCCTGGTTGTAGGTTGGTCTGGATACAGTGGGTGGAGAGTCACTTAAATTGGGGCTGGTTACCCTGGTTGTAGGTTGGTCTGGATACAGTGGGTGGAGAGTCACTTCTAAATTGGGGCTGGTTACCCTGGTTGTAGGTTGGTCTGGATACAGTGGAATTCAGCGTGTACTTAGGTCTAGCAGAGTTCGTGGGGTTTGCAAGGGTTTGATTGTTTAGTGTATCGTTTTTCCTATTTAATCTTCCCGCACGATACCTGACGGGAAGGTTTGGTCGTTTAAATTAGGCGTATTCTCGTATTCTATTGGATTGATGACATTAATTTGTTGGTTACGGCGATTATAATTTGGAACTTGAGGATCGATTCATGTTCTGTGCGTAATTAAATTTCCGGTTATTGTACTCTCGTTTCCTGCAGTACTCTATTGAATGACCTACTGTCTTACAATACCTACAAAATGGATCATTATTATTATTGTTATTTTTGGCCTAGGGTTTTGGTTACTGAAGTTAGATGTTGGCCTTGAGAATGCTGTATTTTGACGACGCTGTTCGGTATTTGGAAAGTTTAGAGGATTCGATTGACCTGCATACCTGGTACTTATCCCGACGATTTTTTCTTCTGCCGTGGCGAGATTGATAGCCTCGTTTAACGTGCTAGGTCTCTACACCTAATTATCATAGATAGGTGTGGATGCAAACCTATCGTAAATACGTTAAGAGCGAGATCTTGCATGGCGGCCACACGACCGGCTAATTCATCTTTTTTCCTAGTTGGTATTGAAATGTTTATCTCCGTCAGAAGTTTTGCCAGGCAAGATTCAACTCTAAGGCTATACTGACTCACGGTTTCATTTCGACCCTGTTTGCACTCCTGTAGGTCGGAAAGTAAATATGCGTAATGTTTGACATCACCGAATTGTGTCTTTAGGAAGTCTTCTAGTTGGTTCCATTTCGAGAACTCTTTTACTGCACACACGGTTTCGGCTTTGCCTTCGAGGCGGCTTAATATATATTTGAGGAGTATATCCGTCTGGGAAGATGACGCTAAATTTATTGCGTTGCGGCAGTTATTTATAAATGGAGTTAATTTTTCGCGAGACCCGTCAAATGTGCCGATAAATTTAATTAAGATGTTTAGGTCAATGTCTGACATTTTAACTGTTTTTTGTTCTTCGTCTTTGGCTTTGATCATGCGGAAATATTTATTATGTTAGAGAAAGCTTTATTACTATGTGAAGTTACAAGACAAGGTGATAACAAGTAGGGTTTAAACAGTACATAAAAATGATGTAAGTCTTCGACTGCGACGGCTCCTTATCTCTTCCTAGTAAAGCGCCAGTGATGCGTGTGTGGGCAGGAGATAACTGACGGCGGCGTTGCGGACAACTGTCTTTAGTCGAATGTGATTTGAATGTTGACTTTATATAAGTAAGTTAACTTACAGGACGAACAGGAACATGCTGCTTTAAGGCTTGCGGGATACGGTATGCTGGAGATGCGTGGTGATGATGATACTGATGCTCAGCAATGAAGGTGTTGTTTTCTACGAGAAGTTTGCAGGTTTGGGCTTGGCGACGATGGATTTCCTTCACGGTTTTCACTTCACTATATTCACTGTGAGATTGTGCTGGTTTGAGTCCAAGGATTTTTTTTTAAAATCCCTTTGCGCTGCCACCATTTGTTGTACGGGATACTTGAGATTGGTTTTTAAAAAAAGGATTTATTACACGAACTGGAACTTTAATTAACACACAATATTACAAGAGAAAATAAAGGACAAGTACCCCGGATGAAGGATTGAGTCGGACTGCGGTGGGCTGTGCCACCGCTGTTATATACCGATAATAAGGTGCTGATGCTGCACCTTGGCCATGCTCATCCCATACGCAGAGGGGATATAACAGTTCGAACTCCGTTACCATCTGCTTAGAGAAGGCGTTATCATTAGCTCATCGTAGCTAAGCGTTTTGCGGCTTAGCGACGTACCCTTTCGCGGGTTCAATTCCCGCACGGGATAAATATTTCTATGCCTACAAATAGTTGTTCCTGGACTGTGTGTAATATGGTGTAATACAATCCCTACAGCGGCAGCAACGCGGTAAGCGGTTTTAAAATTTTTCAGTTTTTGTGTTACAAAGCGAATGCCATTGTATATTTCAAACTTTTTTTTATGGAAGAGAGGGCAAACGTGCAAGCGGTTCACCTGATGGTAAGTGATTACCATCGCCCACATACATCTGCAACACTATAGATGCTGCAGGTGCGTTGACGGTCTTTAAGGATATTTGGGAGATGGGAGGGAAGAGGAGGGAAATAGGGAGGGGGTGTGGGCCTCCGGTTACCTCACTCACCGAACGAAACGCAGAAGCACAAGACGGCTCTACTACACGCCGGTATTCTGCGAATCCGCGGTACCAATCCGGTCGAACCGGCCATTTCGAGCAGCAGCTAAAGCCGCCGCTTGGCTCTACCACGCTTAACATGCCATCATCGTCTCTACAGTCTCAATCTATATAACAAATTTGTGTGTAATATTTACATGAAATTTATTCAAAAAGTTACAGTGTCTTATAACAGGCTCGAGGGACGTGAAATCACAATAGACAAGGACAAGACAAGAATCTCTACTCCGGGCAAAACACTGACGGGTGCACGCTGCGAACTACACGAACGCGCCGCGTGCGAGCGACGTCGCCCGCCCCGCGGCCGGGGTCGCCTGGGACCCCGCAAGATCGGGAAACATAAACCCGAACATCACTTCAGCTTTTTGACAAGGAACATAACGGAGGACGCTATTTTAGACAGTTGTTTGACGATGCGGAACCGTATTTGCTGTAATCGAGAAAGCACATTGACGAAGAAGTGATTTATATAATCTGTATTTATGACTCTTACTTATGATAATAATTATAGAGTTCATACGTGATAGAAGTCAAACGGCGGCTTATGCTGCTGCTCGAATGGGCCGGCTCGACCGGGGCAGTACCACAGTCTCGCAGAATACCGGAGTGAAATAGAGACATCTCGTGTTGCTGCGTTTCGTTCGGTGTGTTAGGTGACCGAAACTTCCCAACCTTCCCGAATATTCTTAAAGGCCGGCAACGCACCTGCAGCTGCTCTGGTGTTGCAGGTGCACGTAGGCATCACTTACCATCAGGTGAGCCGCATGCGCGTTTGCCGCCTTACGGATAAAAAAAATAGTAAACGAGATCTTTAAATAATAATAGTGTTTCTATAACATATAAGCGGCTGCCCGTGGCGTCGCCCGCAGGGTCTCAAATATTGTCCCAAGAGACCTCTTAACACAACAAACATAACAAAATACGCGACTTCGTAAATATTTAAATAATAATTAAATAATGTAATTAAAAAAAAAGAGAGAGGCTCTTTTCTTTTATGAGAAAGGCGGCTATCAAGCAATAGGTTCGCCTGATGGTAAGTGATTACCGTCGCCCACATACATCTGCAACACCAGAGGAGCTACAGGTGCGTTGCCGGCCGGCCTTTAAGGGTATTTGGGTGATGGGAGAGAGGATAAGGAGTGGAATGGGGAGGGGGAGTGGGACTTCGATTACCTCACACCCCGAACGAAACGCAGAAGCACAAGACGCCTCTACTTCACGCCGATATTCTGCAAGGCAATTCGAGCAGCAGCTAAAGCCGCCGCTTGGTTCTACCATGTTAAAGATTATTTTTTGATTCACAGACGCCGTATTTAAATAAATTACGCCATTTACCACTCTTACAATGAAGCCACATCTAAGGACACCTTACATGTTGAAATCCATCGAGCCGTTAGAGCTATAGAGCGTACCAAAAAATATACATACACAAACTCGAAAACCATTACTCTCCTTCTGGCGCAGTTGGGTGAAACGTATCATATATGCGACTTCAGGGCAAAATCTACATCTCGGCCTAATATCTTTAATATGTTTGAAGTCCTTAAGAGCTTAACATTTTTAAAACATTCAATACTATTTTTTTTACTTTCTTTAGATGTATATTTTATTTATGCCATTTCCTATCCTAGGTACAGAGAATCGATGGGACATTATATAGGAATTAATATAGAATTCAAGTGTACCCCGCGTTGAATCTTCTGAAGGAGACGTATCGGCAATTGATCGTTGCTGCTTGTGACAACATTGTTCCTTTTCCAGATCAGAGCCTTTAGCGACAAAATGCAGCCAGCGTTCGTTGCACCGTGTCGCCACGAATGGGACATTAAAATTTTATATAAAATTCAAATTCCTTGTAAAAATCTACCCACACCCCTTTTCTTTGCGTTGGTATCGCCGGCTGAGTAAAAAGCCTTGAAAATCTCATGTCCATCTCCAAGAGTAAAAACCCGGTGACGAACCTCGAAGAATCTCGCCACTCGCCAACTATGAGCAGGCCCATTTACGGTGAGTCGTGACAAACACACCCGCACACACCATCGTACTCCCGGGTGAGTGCTGTTTGATAACGTGCGGCTATCAATCAACATTAATTATAGACGCATTAACTAGAATTGTCGCTGCATTTTACCATACTCTTATCGGGCCTTCCTGTTGACCCCGGACTGACCCGAGGACCACTGATTGCCTTATCAAATAGTCAAGTACCAGAGGGCGTTTACTCCGCTGTGCTGTATTATATAGTCACGACATAAATTTTTTATGGTAGAGCTAAGCGGCGGCTTTTGCTGCTGCTCGATTGGGCCGGCTCGACCACGGTAATACCACGACCTCGAAGAATACAGGCGTGAAGTAGAGGCACACCTTGTGCTTCTACGTTACGTTCGGTGAGCGAGATAGCTCTCTCCCCTCTCCCTTATTCCGCCTTTTTTCCTATCCATCTGCCAAATATCTTTAAAGACCGGCAACGCTCCTGCAGCCCCTCTGGTGTTGCAAATGTACGTGGGACCAGTAGTCACTTCATCTTCAGACGAACCACTGGCTCGTTTGTCCCCTTTCACGTAAATAAAAACTTCATTTCGACTATCTGATCAACAATAAATCAGCTTAATACAGCATCTCTTCCACTGTACCGTGCAGTTATCTTTCATTAGTCGATAAAGCGTTTTTAATTAAAAAGCTTAATCTGCAGAATTAACAAGTGAAAGAGGAAAAGTCTATAATTTGCGAAATTAATATATTGCAAGTTTTTTTTAATATATAATTAGCGAAATCATAACTTGCAGTTATTTATTTTTTATGGGAAAGGCGGCAAACGAGCAAGCGGTTCACCTGATGGTGATCACCGTCGCCCACGTACATCTGCATCACCAGGGGAGCCACAAGTGCATTGCCAGCCTTTAAGGGTATTTGGGAGATGGGAGGGAGGATGGGGAGGGGGGTGAGGACAGGGAATGGGCCTCCGTTTACCTCATTCAACGAACGAAACGCAGAAGTACTACTTCACGCCGGTATTCTGCGAGGCCGTGGTACCAATTCGGTCGAGCCGGCCCAATCGAGCAGCAGAAAAAGCCACCGCTTGGCTATACCACGTAAAAATAAAACAGATTTTTTATTTTACTCAGGGAAGTAAAACAAGGAAAAATTAAACGCGTCAAATTCCGCGAAGCTTCATTACAACGTCTAGTTTTCGCGTACAATCATGAAATAATTATGTGAACTAATAATAATATAATTCATTATTCAATCAATCGCTGTGGGTGTACCGAGCGTCCCAGTGACCCGCGCTCCAGGAAACAAATGCAAATCGTGCGGTTGAATGAACTATTGAACGATAAGTGTGTTTAATTTCCTTCCTCGATCAATTGAACACAGACTAATCCCGTAATACAATACAACGTAAGCGATGGTAACGAACAGTGTTACGTAAGGAACTGAGTAGATTAATGATGCTCTACTCTGTGGCCACAACAGCCGAATGGGGAGACTCGAGTTCGATCCCCCAGGTGTAGGACTCATACCAATGAAGTTTCCGAAGCTTAGGTTCATTTGTATCATTGGCTTGGACATGAACACCACGACAGGCTCATCGTCTGTCACGTGGTTTTGAATAAGCTCTGTGGCCTGATTTCATCTGGAAATGGCCCGTTATACGCTACGCAACAAAAAATATCTCACAACAATTTCTCGTGGAGTTCAAGTTCAAGACATGATTTCGTAAACCAATAATTTGACAATGGCAACAAACGAAACGACGTTAGAAAATAAAACGGCAGGTATGAGTTTATAAGGGAATAATTTCACAGAGAATATTTGTGAAATTGTTTGCCGAGATGATAGATAGATAGAGATAGATAACTCGTCACTTTAACCATTCGGATTCGATCCCCGATTAAATAAAGTTATCATTATACAAATTGTCAGTACAGTAGATAAAAGGGAAACATCGTGAGGAAATATAAATGTAATTCATATATTCGAGGACATACCAAGTCCATCGAACTGCACTGGAACCGCGTGGCGATACAGCGCTCCAAAATCAACCATGAGCATAGAATTTTGCGGAAGGTTGGGCACGCTGCATCGTGACAAATAGAAATCTCTAACCTCCGCCTTCGAGTAGGGAACCACTCACACCTCACACGACAGTCAGAAATGCTAAGCTAACTATCATATCTAACTGAGAGGAGAAATACCAACATAATAAAACAATACAAACTTCAATCGAACAATCAATTTATTTCTGAGAATTTTGCAGTCTGTGATCATATACCATAACATCAGATTTGATAGACCACAAATCCCCGCAAAAGTACACCGATTCCTGCTAAGGATGATTCGCGAGGCTATTGAAATCAAAAAGCATCTTAATTTCAATAGAGAAGATGGCTGGGTGCTACCACCGGCTTGGGATCCAGTAATCAATAATTCAATCAAATTTCACTTCACTACCTCAAGATACTGTGAGCACACTCTGTGTAGATCGGACCAAAATTAACAATTTAGAGCTGAAGGTAGCCCGAGTTGACTATGACATCTGGATGTCTATCACCTCAGTCTCCCCGTGACCATGACCGCTTTTAGATTACACATACAAGTAACCCATGATACCAGTAATTTATTTATTTATGCTTTATTGTCTACACCAAAAGGATTACAAAAGGCGGACTTAATGCCTTTTGGCATTCTCTAACAGTCAACCCAGGGCGTGAAGAAATGTGGTGATAGGTGCATCAAGTTTAAAATAATATAAATATGAAAGGCTAATTGAGGAATATACTACATAATTAAAACATATAAAAATGTATAGGCATACATATATACACATCCACATAGATACACAAATACATACTATAATATATACAGAAATAACAACACAGATATATACATACATACAAACACATTAATACATACATATATAATAGATCAGAATAAATACTAACAAGTATCAGATTGTTTTAAAAAGTGTTCGCGTACCAATCTTTTGAAAGAAATTTTATATGGGGCTTTTCTAATGTCTTCGGGCAAGGAGTTCCAGAGAAGTGTAGCCTGAACGGTGAAGGAACCACCAACAAAATGGGTAAAATGTTGCGGGATACTTATCATATGATTAGCAGAGGAACGAAGGACCCTATCATGGGTAGAAGAGAGATACTGAAATTTATTCTTAAGGTAAGAAGGGGTAGAAGGATCATACAAGATGGAAAAGAGTGCAAAAAGAATTCTAGAATCCCGCCTCTGCTGGATAGTGAGCCATTTAAGGCGAGAACGATAGTGAGAGATGTGGTCATACTTTCGCAGACCAAAGATGAATCTGATGCAGTTGTTAAGTAGGCGCTCTAGCTTGCAATGAAAACCTTTGTTCAGGTCTGAGTAACACACATCAGCATAATCAATTATAGGTAATATCAGTGTTTGAATAAGCATAATTTTGGACTTGAAATGAAGAAAATTTTTAAGCGATAAAGAACCTGCAATGAAGCCGAAACCTTGCGACTGACTTCTAAGACCTGTTTTTCCCAGCTCAAAGTATTATCGATGTACAGCCCCAAGTTTTTCACCGAACTAGAAAACGGTATCATAGTATCATTATAATAGACGGAAGGTAAACTTACGAAATTAATTTTAGCTAGCATTCTTGAGCTGCCTATAAGTATTGCTTGGCACTTCGTAGGATTTACGGAGACACCGAAGCGTGTAGACCAGTCGTAAACAAATTTTAAATTGTTGTTTAATTTACAGATCGCAGTCAGTCAACGTCAGTTTGGATATAAATTTGAAGGTCGTCTGCATACATATGGTACGAACAATCAATACTTGAGCAAATAGAGTTTATAAAAACAGAAAAAATCAGGGGAGAAAGTATACCTCCTTGCGGCACGCCAGAATCAAGCACAGCCCAGTTAGAGGTATTTTGACCAACACGGACAGCTTGCTGTCGCCCGCGAAGATATGATGAAAGCCACTCCACTACAGAGGGAGCAAATCTAATTAATTCTAAAATTTCTAAAATCTAATAAATTAATTAAAAAATCTAAGTAATTTCTGAACTAGTAAAAACTGTGTCTCAGGAATCAGCATCATTTCTCATTTATTTCGGTGCTCATATTATGTCACATACATTAATAGATAAAGAAAGATGGCTAGTGATTATTACTGATCTTCCCGCTCACGTGTCGAGTACACAAATACGTGTGTCCGTGTGTGTGCATATCAACTTAAACAAAAACTTTGAACAACGAAAGAAATCACAAAGCATGTCTCAAAGAGGCATTTGAGCGGACAAATGTTGAACATTTGAAGGATCGCTTCACCGGGCGGCCGTAAGCGATTGTGACAAAACGGCGAGCTGCCGAACAAACGGCCCTCCCGAACGCAACTATGACGGATCGGGCGCGGGCAACCGGGGCGAACGGTGCCTGCTGACAGATGACAAGTCTACTGCCTGCCTCCAATGTACAGTGTACAGCGTCGCACCGGACCGCAGACGATAGATCAACGCGGCCGCCTATTCAGTATCGGGCGGACCGTCTGACTCGACTCGACTTATATGCCATTTTGTAATATTTACTATTATATCACTGAGTACGAAGTGGTAGACCAGTGGTCAGAGCGTGTGAACTGGGTTCGAACTCAATTGCCGGCGTCACTAAAATTGTTAATAGGAATTGTAAGTGATGAATTTACCACGTAGTCAACGGTGAAAGGAAATCCTCGTGAGGAAACCTGCATGTCGGAGAAATAATAAAAAATTAGGTTTCGATGACATGTGAAATCCGCCAACGCGCACTAGAGAGGCTTTGCGGATCCTTCCCGACTCAAAACCCACTCAGATATTTGAGTAGGAAGCCTTTATCCAGCAGTGGGTATTTACAGGCTGCTACGTTTATGACTGCTGCATTTTAGTAAGTGGTAGAGCCAAGCAGCGGCTCTTGCTGCTGCTCGAAGTACCTCGGTCTCGCTCAAATTCCAACTTCGATCTAAAGTGGTTTTCTTAAGCCAGCAATTGTGGGATTTGTCTACCTATAAGAAATCGTAGACTGTGGTCCAAAGCCACCCATATACACGATGAACGAAGAATCAATATGTAGATTCGTCGACACCCTGAGAAATAAGTATTCAGCCAATTTGTATTCGTCACATTCTCATATACTCTATAAAACTCTATTTGTACTCATTCGCACATTATTTCACACATTTTTTTTTTGGAATGCAAAAAATAAAGCCTTAAATCGTAATTTTAACTGCAGCAATAAATACTGGCCAGCTGTTACGACATAGGTTGCTTGTAAATACATTGTAATCTATTTAATAGCCTTCTGCTATTTTAGAAAACATCAACAATTCTTTCGCCGTAATACGATATTTTTGACATGTACATTATGAGACCTCTTCTTAACCCCTTAAGGGTTGGGTATTTATTACGTTTTCTTACTGGTTACCTACGCATATCATTTAAGAAACCTACCAGCCGAATTTGGCAAAAGTTTAGTCAGGTTTGTAGGCTTTAGTTTCAAAGATGTAATGAGTTAGCGGTACTGATTACTATAAAGACAGTATGATTAACATTTAGAATGTACAAACTTGAACTTTAACTGAAATTATCTAAACAAATTACATTTCTAGAATTAAATATGCAACCCGACTTCCCTGACCTCACCCCGTCTGCACCGAGCGCTGGCTACATTATATATCAACGTTCACGCCAATTTACCTCAGTGGAGACGGTTAACAAATAGCTGGCTTGCGCATTGAGATAGCAAGCAGTATGCTATATGTGAACATATCCACAGAACTTAGATCGATTTTATGTGGAAACACGAGGTTTTTTTTGTATGAAGAGAGCAAACGAGCAAGGGGCTCACCCGATGGTAAATGATTAGCTCACGTACATCTGCAACGGCAGAGAAACTGCAAGTGCGTTGCCAGCCTAAATGGCCGTTTGGGAGTCGGAAGGGGACCTGGGAGAACGGTGAGAGGAAAGTGGGCCTCCTGTTACCTTGCACAACGAACGAAACGCAGAAGCATAAAATGCCTCTGCTTCACATCGGTATTGTGCGAGGTCGTTAATACCCCGGTCGAGCCGGCCCATTCGAGCAGCACCACAAGACGCCGCTTGGCTCTACCATATGACAGGCTCTACCAGGTTACTGGCTCTACCAAGTACATGGCTCTACCACGTACACGCGATATGATATATCCTAGCAGATCAACATCATGACGCTGATGAGTTTCGTATAGTGAACCTAATAATTAATTCGATAAAACGGTAACCAAAACTCACACATTTAAATAAAATAATTTCAGCACGTAGACGCGTCTGAAACTGCCTGCTAACCTTGATACTTGTTTGATGATTGCCTTCCTGAGGAGGGAGAAGTGAGCGCCTCTGCGTGTCTGCAGGAGTATTAGCGGATGTTCAAACAGTACTTGTCTGGCTTGAAGGTACTCGTGTGAGCTCGACTAGTATCGAATCTGTAGACACTGAGATCGTGAATAAAATGAGACTAATTATTTTCACCGAAGGTACATAGTGCTGCACGTAAATCATTCGATGTTTCTGTCTCTGTTTCAAATTATATACGATAAGGCCCGTATATAGTTACTGATTATGGAGAGCTGCTGGCTGATTGAAAGCTGATATCTGAGTGGGACATTTGATTGTATCTTTTTTTAATGATAAATAGGCTTGCGTTTGACCTCAATCTTGCCCGATGGAAGGGGAAGATGAGGCCTAGGATGGTACACGCTTGCCTAGATGTCTGTTCACTTTGGCCTTAAAGATATCAGTATCTCGGCATTAAAACCGTTTTTTTTTGTACATTTCTGTTGAGACTAAATATCCGATGACACAAAAGCTTTAGTAGTAACCTCTTGAAAGAGTTGATATTTAAGGAAAGGAACTACTAACTCCTCCTCCATATTCGCCTGATGTGTCTCTTAATGATGAACATATTTTATTTGCTTTAAATAATCTTTTTTTTTTTATATAGAAGAAGTGGGCAAAGAGCGTGCGGCTCACCTGATGGTAAGTGATCACCGACGCCTACGAACATTCACAACACCAGAGGAGCTACAGATGCGCTGCCGGCCTTTAAGGAAGGAATAAGCTCTTTTCTTGAAGGTCCATAAGTCGTCTGTTCGGAAATTCTGCAGGCGACAGCTGATTCCACAAAGTCGAAGTGCGTGGCAGAAAACTTCGATTAAAATGCACTGTGGCGGAATGCCAACCATCTAGGTGGTATCGATAGAACTTCGAATGATGTACGCGATGTACGATGGTGAAACTCAGCAGCTGGGGCAGCTGCTCATATGTGGAATTCATTCCAAATCAAGTTGAGATAGTAGAGGAGCTTGCTTTTTGCTTCGAAATTAAAACCATTTACGAGGGTACGTACAACTTACTTGTATTCTCTCGTTAGCGTGCGTATATAAGCATACATTAATAAATTGTTCTATATATGAATCTACAAGACTGATTGTAATTATAAAAACCGTACGAACTTTTTCGGTCACCAGATTAAATGTTCTGTAGTTGCCATAGTTTCCACATCGCATCCAACTATGTGTCAATTCGGTGTCTATGGTGGAAGAGTTTCTAGATACGAATACCATTAATGTGTTTGTTGTGCAAATATCGTATTCGGCTGGAAAGTAAATCCGAGGACCAGAGACTCGTTAGGTTAGATAAGCTGTCCAAGGAAAATATCTAAATTAATTTTACACGTACTTATACAAATTGAATAGTTTCCATCTACCTCATTATCTTTATAAAAAAAAGAACGTTTGTGATTACCCATGTTAGTGTCTTTATAGACGAAGAATACTTAAAGTATCTGTAGGTCGAACAAATATTTATTTATTTGTTCGACCCCCCACTCTGTATTCGATTCAGGACTCTAAAACCAGGTCATAAATAGACGTTAGTTTTAAAAACATGCACCATTGCAAAACTTCTAGACTGTTCTCAATACACAACAAAATTGCCTAGAGAACATATCAACATCTCCTGAATAAATCATGCAAAGTATTACGCAGGTCTGTCGCAACGTGGCAAACACATACTGTTCCCCGCATCCAGCTTGCGGTTATTGAACTCGAGTAAAATTTGCATCTGCTTAACCCCGTAAGTAACTCAGCGGCGCACTTTAAATTCAGAGATACTTACATCCAGTTTGATAAGGACGAAGGGGTCAGATGCGGGATTAAAGTTTGCGCATACCTTGAGCCTATAATTGACGATTTCATTAGACGCTTCTGAGAACATGTCGATGGATTGAATAAATCGGAGGTCTATTTAGACCACATCGACATGGATAGATTGTACTCTAGAGGCGGAGTCTAAGTCAGGATTAAGCGGGCCAAAAGAAGAGGTAATTAGGTAGGAGGTAAAATTAGGTGTAATTTTTTTAATCGTGGTAGAGCCAAGCGGGGCTTTAACTGCTGCTCGAATGGGCCGGCTCGACCGGGTTGATACCACGGCCTCGCAGAATACCGGCGTGAAGTAGAGGCATCTTGTGCTTCTGTTTTTCGTGTGTGAGTGAGGTAACCGGTGGCAAACATCCCCTCCCTCTTCCTCTCCTCTTCGGTCCCATCTCCCAAATATCCTTAAAGATCGGCAACGCACCTGCAGCCTCTATGGTGTTTCAGATGTATGTGGTATACTTTAATGATATTTTTTTTTATGGAAAAGACGCCAAACGAGCTAGCGGCTCACTTGATGGTAAGTGATTAAAGTCGCCCACGTACATCTGCAACATCAGAGGTGTTGCAGGTGCTTTTCCGGCCTTTAAGGATATTTGGAAGAGGGGAGGATGAGTAGGGAGGATGGTGAGTAAGAGCCTCACGCCGGTATTCCGCGAGTCGACCGACTCCGGTCGAACCAGCCCATTCGAGCAGCAGCAAAAGCCACCGCTTGGTATTAGAGGACCATGTATCTTTCCTGTTATGATGCGCGGGATGCTGTTGCTGCTTCCGCGGACTCTGGTTCATGGCGACTTTATTTTCTTTGCGCCAGATGACATCCAAGCCGTCTGTCCGCGCCTTGGCAACCCGACGCACTACGTGATGATGTCAACACGTTAACCGCTTCTCTGGCAAGTGTTATGCTTTGGCGAAGCCTGGTTAAACAATTCTATGTCCATCATTTTAAGAGATGTTGAAGTGAGGAATACCACCGCTCTTCATCTCTTTGGACTGTGTAATTTATGCGATTTTATTATTTTTGCGCCCAGAATTGTGCGAAGTAATTTCTTCCAACGTTTCTACGTCATTATACAAGCAGGCCACGTTCAGACCCGGATTTCGGCATTGTCATCACAAAAACCAATGTATTTTCCTGTGCACTGAACATTCTCAATACTGATCGACAGATTTAATGCTTCTTGAAATATCACGTGCAGTATAATGTACTGTATACTAAATAATTCTAGCAATCGTCTGATGAATTCGCAAATCGTGTAATAAGTCTACCGCTGGACGTATAAAAATAAAGTATAGTAACAAAGTGCTGGGTGAGGGCCACCTTTTCAAATATTACAGAGGGTTTTGGAGCCGGAAAGGGCCCACCACGGTTCTTCAGTGTATCTCTGCCCTTTGATTGTAAGCGTCCCTATATAAATATATAACATATAATTTTCTGTTATTTATTCATTAATATTGTCTTTGCACTTTCTTTTGTACCCGCGGCTGCCGCAAGGGACGACTAAGGAGCTTGGAAATCGCAATGGCTAACAGACAGATGGCGGGATGACCATCATATGCAGACTGAAAATGGATAGCAGCGTCTAAGGTGGCGCTTATGGCATATCCTCATAATGGGAGAGATTTATGTCTTACAGTATTAAGTAGGTCAAATGTGAAAACGGAAGTGAAACTAAAAATGAATTCAAAAATACACTAGGTCAGTTGTTAATACTTAAATACATAAATCTTGTAACGTCTATCTGTCTGCATGCAACACCCACTTACTGCTATCGCATGCAAATGATGTCGTATCAACGAAAAATAGCACAAGGTGTTTAGAATTCAACGAATTACGAATTTGAATAGGTTTATGCAAAGATCTCGGCTAACTTTGAGTCATACGTTGTTTGCATTCAAATTAATACGAAAAAAATGTAAATTAATTTGATGAATACGCTGTAGAAAAACTTCTGGACACGTTATTAAACTTTTCCTTCATTTGCAATTTAATTAACTTTTTTTTTAATTTTGGTAGCTAGTGGATAGTTCTTTCAAGAGTGTATGGTAGTTACAGTCAAAGCCCGTAATTATAATGGCTCTTTATACCTTTGAAACCGGAACCGAACTGTAATTAAGTACAAACTCAGATGACTCCTAGGTAGGGAAGGAATCTACCGCCACACTAGCATTGGTAGAATCACCGTATACCCAATAATGTAGACAAGAGATCTAGACGCTTCTTTTGGTCGTTTCAACCAACTTTTCTCCATGGCTTATTTGGAACAATGTGATAGATGGTGAGGTGATGTGACACGTGGTAGAGCTAGGCGGTGGGATTTTGTAGCTGCTCGAATGGGCCGGCTCGACCGGTGTAGTACCATGACCTTGTAGAATACCGGCGTGAAATAGAGGCATCCTCATCACCCTTCGCATCCTCCCTCCCATCTCCCACAGATCCTTAAAGGCCGGCAACGCACCTTTAACGCCCCTGGTGTTGCAGAAGAACGTAGCCGCTCACCCATTCGCCCCCTTTCTATAGGTGACAAATACTCTAACCACAATAATTAGTCAATCTTATAACGAAAAAAGACGAAAATATCATCACCTAGAAAATGCACTACAAAACCACAGTACAGCACAACTCAGTACATAATAACTATAAGTAGATCACAATACTCCCCCAACCCGGTATCTAAGAAAAATGTCAAACCGACACCGGGGATATTAATAACCCGAACGAAGCCATCAATTCGGGAGACTTTACCCACGTAATGGCTGGGTCGATGTTACCATACGTAACATATGGGCCGTTCGTGTAATAACTCTACTCTGTGTCACTCGTATTTCAAACTGACGCATCGTCTGGCAAATATGGCAACCGGGGAGGCGAAGAGAAACATGCGCTTGAACCAACGTCGGTTGATAAATGGCAGCGTAATCGCATTCGACATCTAGTTCTATATGAAATGACGTGTGCTATAGGCATAAGAATCTGCCACCTGTTCTAGCCGTGATCGTGCCGTGAGCCAATCGCAATGGCCAACGACAGATGGCAGGATATCCATCGCGAAAAATACCAGACCAGAGATGGGCAGCAGCGTCTACGGTGCGCGGTGTCCGATTCAGCGATCGGCAATCCGCATTTTTTTTATGGAAATGGCGGCAAACGAGCAAGCGGTTCACCCAATGGATAAGTAATTACCCCCACGTACATCTGCAACACCAGAGGCGCCAGTGGAGGGGGGTGGGGAGGTGGAGTGGGCCTCCGGTTACCTCACTCGCCGATCAAAACGCAGAAGTACAAAATGCCTCTACTTCACGTCGGTATTCTGCGAGGTCGTGGTACCAACCACCCCGATCGAGCCGGTCCATTTGAGCAGCAGCAAAAGCCGCCGCTTGGCTCTACCACGTTCACAAGGAATTGCCGCGATTATGACAAATCCCCCTTATGGTAGAGGTCTATTTCCTGCTGCGGAATTATTACAGACTCTTAAAGTAAGGTAATAATTGTCCTTCAACTCGGTTCCGAACGTAGGTACCGTGGCTCAGTTATCAAGTGCGCCACGCTGTGGTCACACGTATGTATGATTATTACCCGAGGTGCGTCAGCTTAGCCCCTGCTAATAGGTTCCCCGTGTTGCTGTAACTTGATATATGGTCCGGGGAACGTTCGACAGATGGCACCGGAAGCGACGGTGGCAGTGGGCGGTCCGCGGATCAAAATAAATTCATTCTAAGTTAACTTAAATACTGTTGACATTTCAGGGTTAAAGGACTATTTCAAAAGCATAGGTTTTAATCATTTATACGATATTTTTAGTATTATCACCGTTTCATAATAAGGTTCTTCTGACGGAGAAGAAACAGATGACAATTTTTTTTTCTATTATACAATCTTTCAGTAAATTTTTTGGAAACAGCTTGGGAGCGATCTACTCCATTTCCAGGGGTTATTATCATCCATGTATTACTTTATATCATAATAACCCTTTTTATTCTAAATCTTTGATCTAACAAATTTTTAAATTCTATTGATAGGAATACTGCGCAATTATATGTTTCACAATTATTTAAGTCGGGAGAATAGATGTTTGGTAGCTGTGCCTATGTTTTGTATGTGTGTATGTATATATTCACGCCTTGTTCTCAACGGTGTAGGCAGAGACAATCTTCTTCCACTTGCTACGGTCCTGACATACGTCTTTCGCTTCTCCCACTTCCATCAATCTTCGCATGCATACTCGTTGGTTTAGAGTACTCTTGACCTGGCCTTTTTTCAGAACGTCACCGATTTGATCGTGAAATGTCCGCCTAGGTCTTCCTCTCCCGACTCTACCATTTACACTATATTTTGTCCCACGCGATATAACAAATGTGACAGTTTGGTATGTTTGTTGTACAGTCGCGCTTATAAACTGAACGAAATTTTAAAGTTTTTTTTTATGGGAAAGGCGGCAAACGAGCAAGCGGTTCACCTGATGGCATCTGCATATGCGTCGTCGGCCTTCAAGTGTATTTGGGAGATGGGAGCGGGCCTCTGGTTGCCTCACTCACCGAACGAAACGAAGAAGCACAAGACGCCCCTACTTCACGCCTGTATTCTGCAGACGTGTTACTACCCCGGTCGAGCCGGCCCATTCGAAACCCTCAACATAGCAATCACACAAGCCACGCGATCCGCGAGCCAAGCTCGTTAACTAACTAACCCCAATTCGTGAATCAAGATATTTCTACGCTAAAATTCACAAATTCACAAATCTGAGGAAAAAAAAGAGAAAAACCTGAAGGGGATGCTTTGAGAATATCTTTTCTCGAGACTCATTAGTCTGTGTGCCGGGTGGGTTGAGTACACGACAAGCTTTTACCGGTGCTGTGCAAAGGCAAAGGTCACCACGAGCTTCGGACGATAAACGTTCTACTAATGCTAAAGGTGCATACACACTGCGCCGATCTTACCAACAGTGCAACATATGTATCGCTAAAGTTCGCTATAAAAGTGTCGTCGTAGAAATGAAATCGGAAGTATAAACTAAAAAAAACTGCTTGCATTAATTATAATTGACCAAAACACAATATAATAGAACTGTATTCGGTATTCAGATTACGAATGACTGTTAGAGATCCGGGTGACTTTGTGTTTAAGTGACAGTTCGAAAACCCGCCAATATTCGTACAACACATCAATTATTGGTATTCGGAAGTTTGGATATACGGAGATACTTTCCATCAAATGTCAGAGAAATTAAAAAAAAAAAATCTTTTATCAGAAATATTAACCATCGATAATGGCCAACCTATGGGTTAACTGGCAGAGAATGCCAATAGGCATTAAAGCCGCCCTTAGTCATCTCATACTGTAAGGTGTAAGCAATAAAGTTTTTTTTAAATAAATAAAAAAGATTAAATCAATATGCTTTGAAAGAAACAATTAAAACTATAACCATTCCCCGGCTTAGTACGGTCACACCATAACAAGATCGGTCCGCGAATTCCGAGGGACGAAACGAACAAACCAGTTATAGAGAACGCAGTTCATATCGCGTCAGTTAAAGTATACATTCTAAGAACTGGTGATATTGATTTACTTAGTCAAATGTGCATTCATGTGTCGCTGGAGTGCACCTTGCTGCTTCTATGACCTAAATAGAGTCCGCGACTTCTTTCACCTGGATTTTCTGTTAGATGTTTTAATGGAACAAAGCTAATTTGGGGTCGCTATTTTAAAATCACATACATTATAACACTTTAATATAAATATATTCGTAGAGTAAGGGTTCTGATGTATGATTATATATATTCAGACCTCCTTGAGACTGAAGATTTCTCGCTGTCGTGAGGCTAGAACCTCGATTGTTAGTTATAGTCCGGACAGATTAGGTGGAAAAATAGATGGTATATACCAATTTCCATACACGTTCTAACGTGGTAGCCCCAAGCGGCGGCTTTTGCTGCTGCTCGAATGGGCCGGCTCGACCGGAATTGTACCACGGCCTCGCAGAATTCCGATGTGAGGCAGAGGCATCTTGAGCTTCTGCGTATCGCTCAGTGAGTGCGGTAATCGGACGCTCTAATCCCCCATTGCCTCCTTCCTCATCCCCTCCTGATACTCTCTTCTGGTGTTACAGATGTACGTGAGCGACAGTAATCACTTACCATCAGGTGAGCCGCTTGGTCGTTTGCCCCGATACCTAGGTTCGATTCGCGGTGCTGCAATTGTTAATAGTAATTTTAAGTGCCATGTCTGAGAAATAATAAACAACATTATTTCGTTGTCCCGGAATGGGTGGATCCTTGCCGGCAGCAAAACCCTCTCAGACATTTGAGAAGAAGGCCTTTGTCCAGCTGTAGGCACTTACTGACTGCTATTTCACTTTTTTTACCGCATTCAGGTGAAGATAACATTTGGAGAAACACTAATACATGTATAATTCTTAGAATTTTATTTTAAAATCGGTATACAAAATAGGGTCTGCAGGTTATTGCCACTGATCATTATAATGATGCAATAATAATAGTTATAAGAAAATACAGTAGACCCTTTCATTAGACATAATTCCAAAATACATACTCTTATTGTAACATAAAGTACATTTATAAAGGCAAGGTAATTGCGTTTCACATTACTACCTCAATTGCAAGACCTGCAGGGCAAAGGCTCACGAGCTATATTCAGTACCTTTGACCTTACGGTATCAAACCATTACGGGATGTAGTTCATACTTACGAACGAACAGACTGTAGTTAAACTTATATCGGATTGAACAACACGTTCCCTGTAGCTTTATACATTGCAACAGTTCCATAATGGAATATCGATAACAAACACGATATCCGAAACTGATACTTATACAGTACTAAATGAGACGTTATTAGAGTTCAGAATCGTTTCGAATCACGGCTTCGAATCGTGGACATAACACCAACCGAAATTAGATTCATATAGTACTAAAACTAGATACATTACTGTCGACAATTGTGTGAAACCCATTGCATTGTACAAGCGGTTCCCTCCGTACCACTGTATACAATTCCCAGAACTACGAGTTGTACCGTCACGAGCGACGTAAATAACGTCGGTTCTGAAAATTTAAGAGATCCAGTTGAATTACAACCGAACCAGTACCGAGCAGGGTTCGAAATAACACGATGTGCGCAAACGCATTGCAAGTACTATCGGCTGTATATGAAAGAGCGAGACGGCTGTATACCGTCCGGTAGATGCAAACACTAGTGATGTTCGATGAATTGCTTCACAGGTTATGTCACCTTACCCTTAACAGCATGTAAATAGTCCACAGCTGGACATAGGACAGTCCCATAAGAAGGATTTGTCATTATCGCTACGATTTTGCCTGCCTCTCGGTTTTTTATCTGATTCATTTCGGAGAGTGTTCCCCTTTCCATCACCGAACGACTAGACGCGGCGAGCAGTTCCACCCTTATGTTGTAGACATTCCTCCATTAGGCACGAAGCGGTTTGCCTCTTCATTCTTTATGCGGACGGCTAAGGCGTGGAACTCTCTGCCGAGGTCAGTTTTTCCAGAAACCTATAACCTGGATATCTTCAAGGCCAGAGTGAACAGACATCTAGGCAAGCGTGTACCATCCTAGGCCTCGTCTTCGCTTTCCATCGGGGAAGATTGAGGTCAAACGCAAGCCTATTTTTTCATAAAAAAAAAAAAAGATCGGCAATCGGATTGGCGATCACAGTAACAGATTCTACGCGTTCTGCTTTACTTTGGTCCGATATTTCTCGAGTCCACTGTCTGTCTGTAGCCATAACTATTATCAAGGCATTTCCCTTAGTCGCCCCCTTACGACACTCGAGGGAAGAAAAATCCGAGTGGTGTCGGCGTAAGAATCTGAATGGGGAATCTGTAATCGGACTTTGTTTTTTTTTTAGTTTCGTGCGATGGCACGGCGGACTGTATTAACGGATCCTCTACTGTTACTAGCGGACCTTATGCCCGCGATTCTACAGCGTACTACGTATGTAATTAGAAAACACGTTCGTGCACCAGGTTTTCATCGTTATGGCTTCGGTAGAAGCAAATGAAAACATTGTTATTATGTAATAAGGGACTCTATTCGGAAGCTATATTCTTCATGTATTATCTCTCTATTTCTCTCTAAATCATTAAATCTAAATCTACAATAAATACATCACGCCCGTTTCTTCCAATATACCATGCAGATCACATTTACTCCAATAATTAAGTAATTTCACTTCCAATACAGAGGTTGGAAACAAAAACTATATTTAGTTAAGCATATCGATAACTCTATTATTAAAATTGCCAACCCTTTTCCCTTTTGTTTAGATTCAAACGAACTCGAGATGAATGGCGCATACGCTCGAATTCCAGCCTCGTGACGCCTGAGCGAGATAGACGTATCGCGCGCTCGTCCCGACGTTTCCATTTTACCGTTGAAAAGACAAAAAAAAAATGGACGCCGAAAGAGGCCTTTTAGCTCGAACGAGAGATCATGTCGAGATTAACCGTGGCGACGATACAATGGAGCACATTTTATCGTGTAGCTATTAATTTTCTATCAACAATTACTTATACCTTCGCCTAAGTTTAATTTACGTTCATTTGAGTTTATCAGACGTCCCTAATCTCAACGCAGAGCTCAAATTCGTTCTCATTATTTATGAAATAAAATACAAACTACTATGATGCTGCATCACGTGTAGGTAACACAATGTTCCTCACTTACACATGAATTACATTAAAGCGAGCAATCTAAGAGGATCTAGCACCGAGTCTCGTCTTGCGAATGTTATTGAGTCTGGCTTATCGAGAGGCAATCGCGGGCTCATATTCATGGAGCAAAAACATTATTGTGATGCTGTATCAGATGTCGATGTGAGTTCACTTACATAAGAACAGAGATAAACTATAATACATTATGTATAAACAGAGCATTGTCTATATCAAGTCGTTGTACAAAACGTTACCTGATGTCGCAACCCGACATCTCTCAGCGCGACGACACGATCTCTCACTTAATCTTAATCACATTACATTGTAATGCCGCTAATAACAAATGGTGCCATAACAAAAGGTAAATGTATGTATAACGAATGTCATCTCTAACTAGCACTATTATTATATTACTCGTGTTTAAATAAATGTTAATTTTATTTAAAATGAGCATACTGTATATTTGTTGATAAAAATTGTTTCTATGTCGAAATAATATTAACTTAACTTCGTTTTTATATCCAACGCAAGATTACTCATTGGGCACAAAACGATTGGTTTGAATTGTTGAAAGATTTTGATTATTCTTCATCCTTTTATTAGTCCACTGTGCCGCGGAAGTGTGATATATAAAACTTTTTAATTCTTTTTATTTTCAAGCCTTTTTTTTTTCGTGGGGAAATCCCTTATGGATACCCAGCTCCCTGCGAGGTAGCCGGGCCATGTCGGACTTCCACCGACTAAAACCCCAGGGTGGTCGCCATCAGCACTGGCGAGGGGTCACGGGATCTCCGTTCGGAACACAACCGTGGCCCCTCATGCGCTTGGCTAATATAATTTATTTTCAAGTCTAACCCAAGGCGACTCGAAATTTACGTACGGTATGTAATGAAAGCTTGCGACATTAAGCCGGCGACAGGCTCACCACCTAGCACAATGTTTTAAATAAGCTCTTGTGCAACCCGGTATTGGGTACATGTTTGTGAACCTTTTTTTTTTTTAGAAAAGGCGGCAAAGGAGCAATAGACTCACCTGATGGTAAGTGATTACCGGCGCCCACATACATCTGCTATACCAGAGGAGCTGCAGTTGCGTTGCCGGCCTTTAAGGGTATTTGGGAGATGGGAAGGAGGATAAGGAGAGGAATGGGGAGGAGGAGTGGGTCTCCGGTTACCTCACTCACCGAACGAAACGCAAAAGCACAAGATGCCGGTATTCTGTGTCTATTTTGCAACATTTTTTCTTAGCTGTGACCACAGCACCATATCTCCTTGTACAAAAAGAAGAGATCTAAAGAGAGAAGATGTAGTTTTGTTGTTATGAGTCATATCAGAACTTATGACACTAGAATGTTAACCTAATAGTATGATGATGTCAATTGATTGACTCGATTGCCACCTTTCTCATATTACAGAATGAATCTTCTGTAGATTTCTCACACGTCCTTAACTTTCCCGGGACACTGACCACACCGACAGCCGGGTATATCCGGGACGCTCTGTGGAACTCACCTAAACTTTTTACGGATATCCGGGTATGAAAGCCTCAAATGTGAAACGAAAACGATGTTCTTACGGATTAAGGTAAACAGAAAAAATTTCTTCAATAAGGTATAGAAACAATTTATTTTTAATGTGAAGAATGTTCTTACCTATGCATAGTAATATGTTTTAAATTTTTATAGACAATATAACATATTGAGAAGTTTCTGGATTTTTGTTCATGTGCAATTTATGAATGTAAACTGCCTGTGTGTGAAAATTCTATAGTGGAAGTCAAAACTATAAATGTAATTGGTTTCCCGGAAACAGCTCAAACGGTTTTTGGTGATTTTTTGTATTCGGATATTGTTTTACTTACCGAGTTAAGAAAATCGTTTTCAATCAATTAAATTTGACTGTAAGAAGGAAGATGAAGAAGCGAAATACGTATGTCAGGACCGTAGCAAGTGGAAGAAGATTGTCTCTGCCTACCCCGTATATTCACGCCTTGTTCCCACAAGGCGTGAATATACACATAAACAAATTTGAATGTATTTCAAATCGATTGTAATTGATAAAAACGCCATCTCATAGAATATTGAAGTACCAGTATATTCAGAGAGTAGCGCTTCATTAGCAATGACATCTTTAAGGCCAAAGTGAACAGACAGCTTCTAGGCAAACGTGTACCATCCTAGGCATCATCTTCGCCTTCCATCAAGCGAGATTCAGGTCAAAAGTAAGCCTATTTTATATAAAAAAAAAGAAATGTCATTATGCCCAATAGCACAAAAAGACATCGTGCGAAGATCTGTCCTCCTGGTACTATCTCCATTGATACAAGTAATTTTCAGTTTTGTCATATATCACATAGCGCACCAACACCACTTAAACAATGACACTTAAGATGTCTATTCGAACCATAGTGGCTTCGTATAATATCCAGTTAAATCCTATTAACATGTTACCGTAAAAATAAAGGAGTCTAAATCGGTCAGCGGTTTGAACAAAAGTGCCTTACTGTTTAGCCGGTAAAGCTTTCGGATTAGCGATAATCGTGTTACGCTGTTAGTAAATAAACCGTAAAATATATTTTCATAAAAATTTATGAGATCGGCTTCAGCTCCGAATCAGGAGACTAATTCGATCCTCTAGGTGGAGGGTTAGTGCCAATGAGTTTTTCGAATCTTACCTACCATTCATGTGTTCGTCACGGTGTCCAAAATAAGTTGAACGAAATTAAAATTTCTAGACATGATGGCGGGATAACCGGACATCTGGACATCTTGAAGGCCAAAATGAACAGATACCTTCTAGGCAAACGTGTATGGTACACCTAGGCCACATCTTCGCCTTCCATGAAGTAAGATCGAAGTCAAACCTAAGCCTGTTGTTTTTTTTTTTTTTTTTTTTTTTTTTTTTTTTTTTTTTTTTTTTTTTTTTTTTTTTTTTTTTTTTTTTTTTTTTTTTTTTTTTTTTTTTTTTTTTTTTTTTTTTTTTTTTTTTTTTTTTTTTTTTTTTTTTTTTTTTTTTTTTTTTTTTTTTTTTTTTTTTTTTTTTTTTTTTTTTTTTTTTTTTTTTTTTTTTTTTTTTTTTTTTTTTTTTTTTTTTTTTTTTTTTTTTTTTTTTTTTTTTTTTTTTTTTTTTTTTTTTTTTTTTTTTTTTTTTTTTTTTTTTTTTTTTTTTTTTTTTTTTTTTTTTTTTTTTTTTTTTTTTTTTTTTTTTTTTTTTTTTTTTTTTTTTTTTTTTTTTTTTTTTTTTTTTTTTTTTTTTTTTTTTTTTTTTTTTTTTTTTTTTTTTTTTTTTTTTTTTTTTTTTTTTTTTTTTTTTTTTTTTTTTTTTTTTTTTTTTTTTTTTTTTTTTTTTTTTTTTTTTTTTTTTTTTTTTTTTTTTTTTTTTTTTTTTTTTTTTTTTTTTTTTTTTTTTTTTTTTTTTTTTTTTTTTTTTTTTTTTTTTTTTTTTTTTTTTTTTTTTTTTTTTTTTTTTTTTTTTTTTTTTTTTTTTTTTTTTTTTTTTTTTTTTTTTTTTTTTTTTTTTTTTTTTTTTTTTTTTTTTTTTTTTTTTTTTTTTTTTTTTTTTTTTTTTTTTTTTTTTTTTTTTTTTTTGGGCTAAGGTAATCACTTACCATCAGGTCGCGGTTTCGATTCCCGTACGGCACAAGTATTTGTATTTGATTGATTGATTCCGGTGTTTGTCCGTACGCAATTTCTGTTTGACAACTGCCCCCCGGACACAGTAGAAGTTTCTAGTCAGGGGGTAACGTACTTGTTTCGATATTGACTTTGACTTTGAAAGTTTTGCGTGGGCCCCGCAGAGTGTGTCGGAGACAAGGTAAAGTCAAATTCATAAAGGCGAGTCGAATTTGGCCCGTCACTGAAATTCCCCTGGCCTCATAGCCATTCGAAACAGAACGCGATACCGCTTAACAGCAGAACATCTGTCAAAGCGTTGATGCAAATGCGATCCGCTCCCTCGCATGTGAACAGACCACGGAATACGTAAAACATCTCGTTTCGTACAGCGGTCCGATTTGAAAGATAACCATCGGAACGTAAAGCCGGATAATGACATCATGCGCGGTGTCACAACGGCGGTATAATGGCCGCACAATGTCTGCACAATAGCGGCGCAATGGCGGCGCAATGGCGGTGCAATGGCGCACTGTTACACTTTCATTTCCGTACGTCGAGACAGACACACACGCCGAAGGAAATGAGCGTTCCGTAAATTTTTCAATCATGAATGGATCGGCCGAACGCGCCGTGGTGTGATTGATTGTTATGAGTGAGTAAGAGGTAAAAAGATATAAAGAGCCGTGGTAGCCCAGTGGACAGGGTGCTTGCTACATTTTCATGGTGGGCCCACAGTGACCTGAGTTCGATCTCCGGTGCCGGCGCCACCAAAACTGTTAGTAGCAATTTAAAGTGCTGAATTTACCGCGTGCTCGGCGATGAACGAAAAAATCGTGCGGAAACTTGTCTGAGAAAAAATAAAAAAATAAAATATTTTAAAAAAAATTTCGAGGACGTCTGAAGTCCGCCAACTCGCACTGTATATACAGGCTGCTACTTTAGTTAAAGAGATACTAAAGAACTCCGGAAATTGCGAAGTGTTTAAAGGTTATTATAACCCCACATCGGTTAAAATGTCTGTGAAAACTTATAAAATAGTTAAAATTGCCTACTTATGACGCTACTACAAAAAATCATGGGAATTAATTCTCGACAAAAGAAGCAAACACTATTGCCTAACAGAATCGTCTTGCAACTCTTTAAAATAAAGTATTGTAAGGAAGAAAAAAAATCCAATTGTGTTTCGTCGGCTCGACATCGCGTGCGAGCGTGAGAATCGAACCGGGTCCCGATTACAACGCAGTTGAGGATCAAAGGCGCCGCCGGGGCGCCTAATCGCCTCTATTCGAAATTACACCCCACCTAAAAAGCTTAATTCAGAGCCAACTCTATACTTAGAGGGGTTGGTTATAATGGTGATGTATTTATTTGAACTTAAGAAAGTACATGTGCATGGTGTAAGACGGACCATACCAGTTTGTTCAAAAAATTTCAACATCCCGGTCTTCAATGATACCAGTTAAGGGGTTAATATAATATCCCAAAATTTTTAAAAACATAAAACATTACATTAGCAGACAGGAAATAAGACAAGAGAAGAACAAAATATTTCGGAAATTATAGATTTTCAACTCTATTGGGCACTTCCTTATTACAATCCAGTCGTGTTTAAAACAGTTGTCATTTTTTTTATTATTTACATTATCCCGTGGGTATCTTGAACCTCATGGCCTCCTGGTACGGATGTATGGATGGCGGACAAATTATTTATTAATTACAACGATCTATATGTGTTTACGTACTAGATGAGGCATTCAGTACAGACCGCATGTCACTCTGAGATGCAGTTCCGGAACCGCAACTCGGCTCACATCACATAACAAATATAGCATTCGATGAAGTGGCTAAATCATGAATAATCTTTATAACATTATAACCTTGCCTAATATTATAACGTAGCATCTTTTTTAATTTTTTAAAACGTAGAAATTTACGCCTAATCGGATTACTTCATCATTAAAAATTAACACGACTCGGTGGTGTAGTGGCTAAGGGTTTGGCTGCAGCGCCCCGTTCGATCCCAGCACGTGACAATGCTGGTTATTCATGGTCTGAGTATGTTTGTCCATGTGCAATGTATATATGAAAAAAAATCCATAGTTGCGACCAGACCGCTCGATGAATGTTCACGTCTATCGGTAGAATATGACGGCTCGATAGTCTAGTCGGTAGTGACTCTGCCCTCTGATCTGAGGGTTACGTGTTCGAATCCAGCTAGGGGAAAACATTCTTATGAATATAGATATTTGTAACCTTATCTACGTAGGGATATGTAATATCTTATCTCAATCCAGTTACCAAAACACAGGATGTTCCTATGACAGGATGAAACTAGTTTGGTACTGGATGACGTGTATGATTGTTCAATATATTCATATTATTTATATATTATATTGTATTGTACTATGTTAACACTATTAATAATCTCAAACAATGCAAGAATAAGCTAAAGAATAACCAAGAAAGTTGGTTCTTTGCCGTGTGTTATATAAAAAAATAAAAATACTGAAGCTAAAACGTGAACAACTCTAGCTTGTAATACTTCGTACACCGTCGAGAAAGCTTAGTTTTTTATTAGATACCTCGTACCCATGGGAAGGACGGAGTCTACTGATTTCTTGTAGTCGCGGACAGAAGCGAGAGTATATATATAATTTGTGCTTAACTTAACTGTATTAATTACCGACGAAAGCTGTAAAGGCCTCCGGGCCAGTAGTCGGTATGTTTCCTCCTTCCGAGGTCCGAGTCCGACATAACCCATTCAGTGGCCTCCCGGCCAGGAGAACGGGGTATGCGTAAAGCATTTCCATCCGCAGGAAAAAAAAACTATTAGTCATTAACTCACCATGTAATCGGAATATTAGAACATCGCATGAAAACCTGCGAGACTTTAAAGCAAACATAACACGCTGACTGACGCGGTCGCCAGAAGTCGTCAGCGAATAGAACATTCGGCACGAAGCTGGGATTCGCGCATACTTTTACACATGATAGAGCATTTTAAGCGACTATTAGATGATTAGGTAATTGTAAAAATTCTGTGTCTGTCTGTACATTAGAGGTATTTAAAAGAAACCTTTCGGTATGAGATGTACGCCAAATTACGATGTCATAAAGTATCTGCTTTTTATTTTCATGGGAGGGGGGGTTAACGAGCAAGTGGCTCACCTGATAGTAAGAGATTGCCGTCGCCCACGAACACCTGCAACACCAGAGGAGATGCAGGTGCGTTGCGATGCGGGAGGATGAGGAGAAGGGTTGGAGAAAGTGGGCCGTGGGTTACCGCACTCACCGAACGAAACGCTCCCCGTTAGGTAGCTCCGACCACTGTCTGGTGAAATCTGTGTCTGTCTAGTCGTCACCTGAACCCGAACACATGGGGACTAGGCGTGTATGGCGATACAAGTCAGCTGATTGGGATGAGATGCGGCATTTCTTTGCAACCTACCCATGGCAGCACTTATGCTTCTCTTCAGACGACCCGGCGTGCTGCGCGGATGCTGTTTCTGGAGTGATATATCAGGCTATGGAATATTTTGTTCCATATCCTGATATCTCACTCAATGTGAGAGCCCGCCCTTGGTTCAACTCTGAGTGTGATAGTGCCGAAGCACTTAAGCACTTAGCTTACCAAGAGTGGGCGGATGCTCGAGCCCGCAAAGCACCGAATGTCCCGAAACTGAAAAGAGCCTTCAATAGTGCTGCTAAGTCCTGCAAACGTGCCCTGCGCAAGGCCCGCTTCGACCATATTGGCCGTATTGGAGCCAAACTAGCGTCTTACCCATCCGGGAGTAAAGCTTTCTGGTCTCTTGCCAAATCGGTCGAAGCCAATTTCTGCCGGTCTTCTTTCCCGCCATTGCAGAAGTCTGATGGCTCATTAGCTCACACCGCCAAAAAGAAAGCAGACATGTTTGCCTCTCTATTTGCGAAGAATTCACAACTAGATGCAGCTGATAACTGCCCACCTTTGCTACCTCGTTGTGACTCTGCAATGCCTGAGGTACACATTCGGCAAAAAGAGGTACTCAAAATACTCAGAACTCTAGATGTGAATAAGGCTAGTGGGCCTGACGGCATTCCTGCCATTGTCTTGCGGTCATGTGCGCCTGAGTTGTCTCCTGTTCTGACTCGCCTCTATCGCTTGTCCCTGAGGACTGGTCAAGTTCCGAAGTCCTGGAAGATTGCCAATGTCCAACCTGTACCTAAGAAAGGAAGTCGTGCCGACCCTGCCAACTACCGACCTATCGCAATCACCTCCATACTCTGTAAGGTTATGGAGCGCGTTTTAAACAACCGCCTCCTTGCATACCTGGAGGACAACGACCTCCTCAGTGACCGTCAATTCAGGTTTCGTCGAGGCCGATCTACTGGGGATCTTCTTGTGTATGCTATTCACCACTGGAGCGAAGCCATTGAGAGACACGGTGAAGCTCTTGCCGTGTCTCTTGATATCTCTAAGGCTTTCGACAGGGTCTGGCACGCAAGTCTCATTGGCAAGCTTCCGGCATATGGTATTGCTCCCGAGCTTTGCATCTGGATCGAGGATTTCCTGAGGAACAGATCGATTCGGGTTGTCGTTAATGGCGCCTCGTCCGATCTCCATGATATTAATGCCGGTGTGCCTCAGGGGTCTGTGCTCTTTTTTTGCTGCACATCAACGACCTGCTGGTAACACCCGATATCTTTGGGTATGCAGATGACAGCACAGTCTCGGGGAGATACTTGTCCGATGCTAAGTCTGGAGCAAAAGTCCAGTCTTTCAGAGAATCGATGATTGAGGGGGTGAACTCGACTTTGGAGGCTGTTTCCCAATGGGGTGATGCCAATTTGGTCGAGTTTAACCCCTCTAAAACACAAGCTTGTCTTTTTTCGGCGAAACGGAGTCCATTCCAACTGACTCCGACTTTCCGGAATGTCTCCGTTCCGGTAAATGACCGTCTTGCGCTCTTAGGTCTAGATCTCTCTTCTAACCTAAATTTCGGTCGTTACATCGAGTCCATAGCAAACACTGCTGCCAAAAAACTTAGTATCCTCTCGGGGGTGAGACGGTACTTCACATCGGAGCAGCTCTTAAATCTATACAAAGCTCAAGTCCGCTCTTGCATGGAATACTGTTCCCACCTCTGGGATGGTTCGGCTAAACATCAGCTTGATGCTTTGGACTCGTTGGAGCGCCGAGCGAAGAGGATCATAGGCAGTGACTCACTAGTAGAGGCAAAACTTCAAAGCCTCGAACACCGTAGACGAGTGGCCTGCCTCTCGGTTTTTTATCGAATTCATTTCGGAGAGTGTGCGGAGGTTTTGCATAACCTAATACCCTCTTCCCCTTTCCATCACCGAACGACTAGACGCGGCGAGAAGTTCCACCCTTATGTTGTAGACATTCCTCCATTACGCACGAGGCGGTTTGCCTCTTCTTTATTTGTGCGGACGGCTAAGGAGTGGAACTCTCTGCCGAGGTCGGTTTTTCCGGAGGCCTATAACCTGGATATCTTCAAGGCCAAAGTGAACAGACATCTAGGCAAGCGTGTACCATCCTAGGCCTCATCTTCGCTTTCCATCGGGCAAGATTGAGGTCAAACGCAGGTCTATTATTTCAAAAAAAAAAAAAAAAAGCACAAGGTTCTTCTAGATATTTCTTCACGCCGATATTTTGGCGATTGTGGTCGATTACCCCGGTCGATCCTGCCCATTCGAGCAGTAACTAAAGCCGCTGCTAGGCTCTACTACGTCAAAAAATATATTAAGTTATGAAATTTATGACTTGATGTCATACATAGTTATGCGTAATAAATGACAGGTTTTCTGTAAAGAGAATTTATACAAAAACAATAGTATTCTCAGTAATACCTAAAAAATATTTGGTTTTAATTAGATGGAAGCTGTAAAACCACCCTCCACTCTCATCTCGCTTCATCATCATCATCATCATCATTTCAGCCTATCAGAAGTCCACTGCTGAACATAGGCTTCCCCCAAAGATTGCTACGAAGCTCGGTCCTGAGCCACCTGCATCCATCGACTTCCCGCAACACTGCGCAGGTCGTCACTCCATCTTGTGGGGGGTCGTCCTACACTGCGTTTGCCTGTACGTGGCTGCCACTCGAGAACCTTTTTCCCTAGCGGTTGTCAGTTCTGCGAGCTATGTGGCCGGCCCATTGCCACTTCAGCTTGCTGATCTTTACGGCTTTGTCGGTTACCTTAGTTCTGCTGCGGATATCATCGTTGCAGACTCTATCACGCAGAGAAACACCGAGCATAGCCCTTTCCATAGCGCGCTGAGCAACTTTGAGCTTCCTCATACTTATATATATATACCCATACTCATACTCGTCTCCTTTATCATTTAATAATTAAAATCTCCAACATATGCAAATCGACGTGGCTCGCTAACCTTCTCTATCTCTCGGAGAGGTGCAAAATATGTGATGAATACCCGTTTGTTTACTGTAAGTCCGGCCATATATTAGTCTCCTTATCTTATATCAAAACGCTTATACATAAATGTATTTTATCATGGCAATTAACAATTGACTCTCGTATGCATATAGTTCAAATGAAGTAGTAAAGTAACAGCCTGAAAGTGCCCACTGCTGGGCAAAGGCCTCCTTCTCAAATACTAGTATCAGAGAGGGTTTAGGAGCCGGGAAGAACCCGCCACGCTGCTCCAATGCGGGTTGGCGAGCTTCACATATACTCGAAATAATATTTTTATTATTTCTCAGACATGCAGGTTTCCTCACGATGTTTTCCTTCACCGTGGAGCATGTGGTAAATACAGCACTTAAAATTGTTATTAACAATTTTAGTGGTGCCGGCACCGGGGATCGAACCCAGGTTACTCGCGCTCTATGACTCTAAAGTGAGCGCCCTGACCGCTAGGCTACCACGGCTCTCCAATGAAGTAGCGACTGAAAATAAATAACAGTAGAGACATTCAAATGATGATATTAAAGAATTATAACAGTTGTTGTAAAAGGAACCTCTATTGTAAGACGACTACAAACATGATCGATGGTTCTAACAATGGAAATGGAGGAAAAAGAATAGATCAACACAATGTCAATACTTGGAAATGGAAATAAGAATAGAAAGAAAGCTTTTTAAAACGCTTAAATGACAACTTAAAGTAGCAACCAGTAAGTGCCCACAGCTCCATGGCCTCCTTAAATAACTGAGATGGTTTTGGATCCGGAAAGCGTCAACATATCTTTATATGTTGACCCTTTCCGTATTATCATATTTTTATTTCTCAGTTATTCGGGTTCCCTCGCGTTATTTTCCTTCAGCGCCGAGCACGTGGTAGATACAGCACTTGGAATTGCTATCGACTATTTTAGTTGTGCATCGGGGATCGAATCCAGGTCACTCGCGCTCTACGAATCTAAAGCGAGCTCCCTGATCATTAGACAACCATGGATCTTATAACTTAATACATAAAAAAAATCCGTAATTTTACTGAATTTCACATACGACGTACTAGCTCGCGCCGGTGTACCGCGGGTCTGTCCTGTTGTCTGTGTGTCGGCGGATACGTCGCACCGTGACGGACGCGTCTGCGGTACCGACGACGAGGCGCCTCTCGCGGTGCGTAGTGCGCGATAGACGGACAACTTTGCAAATGTTTATAATTATTATGACAATACAATATTATTATATTCAGATTCAGAGCTTGTCTTCTACCATCATCACCTCTGTTAGCTACCAGGGCATGTCAGTTGGAGATTAGAAAATCACATTATTCCTGTATATGTATGGGTATATGATGTGTATTTATTTAGATATATCAGTATATGTTAGTCTATATATATATATATATATATATGTTTGTGTATATATCAATATATATTTATTACATTATATTTTCACTTCTGTGTAACTTGCGTACACCCTTGACCCTTGCTCACTGGTCATTATTTCCTCTGCAAAATGGTTGCCTGGTAGAGATCGCTTCTAAGCGATAAGGCCGCCAATTGTACCTTTGTGTTTCTTTTTATTTATTTATTTTTCCTATTTTTGCTATTGGTGTACAATAAAGCGTATTTTCATTTTCATTTCATTTCATTTCATCATCAAACAAATTGGAAACACTCAGCGCGAGCTGTCTACAGACTGACGGACGAACAGACGCTTCAGTAATAGGAATACGACGGAAGTATAAAAAAACCTAGTATAATCCCCCTTACAACCCATTACGTTATACCTACATACATACACCACAACAATTTAAATATGTATAATCGAAATAATGTTATCTGACATTCTTTATCAGGAAACGCATGTGATACAGTCACTATAAATTAACACATTATGAATGTCAGATGATTATCTCTAAAATTATTGGTTATATTTATTTTTGGTCGTTCAATTTTATTCAGTTTGTAATATGTCTCAAATGTTTAATTACATTATGATAATTTAACTATCATTGGGTTGGAAACACTTTAAAGTACACAATAAGGATTCTTTTAGTAGACGAACTAGTGCCTCCCCTGTTTGGTAAGTGATAACCGACGCCCGCGTACATCTGCAACACCAGGGGAGCTGCAGTTGCATTGCCGACCTAACGGGATATATGGGGAGAGGGGTAGGAGCAGGGGAAAGGGGAAAACTGGAAGTGGGCCACCGTTATCCGGTGAGGAACTCATCGAACGAAACGCAGAAGCACATGATGCCTCTACTTGCCGGTATTCTGCGAGGTCATACGATCAACAGCAAAAGTCGTCGCTTGGCTCTACCCCCGCCATCTTGTACTTCTGCGTTTCGTTCGGTAGGCGAGGTAAACGGAGGTACTCGCCTCCTTCCCATCCCCCTCCTCATCCTCCCTCCCATTATCCAAATATCCTTAAAGACCGAAAACGTATCTGCAGCTCCGCTGGTGTTGCAGATGTACGCGGGCGACAGTTATCACTTACCATCCGATGAGCCGCTTGCTCCTTTGCCCCCTTCACCATAAAAAAGTGCCTTCAGAGATGAAAAAAAAACACAAGTAAATGAATAATAAGACTTAAGAGAAAACAGAAGGTGAGTGGTCTACAATAGTTTTAGACTCAGATTAATTTAATCAAAGACTAATCCAAGTAATCAAACAGGGGCCTAAAGTTAACGTGTTTCGATTTACCGTTTAGACGAGATGAGTCCAGAGGCTTATGGTACTTTCACACTAGCGAAATGTTCCGTGCGGGTTTTGCGGAATACCTACAGAATCTAAACGTGTGGCGACTGCGTCAGTAATTCATTGATTATTCTATGTTTTCCCAAAACAAATAAGTGAAATCAAGTCGTCATTGTCAAAGGGTCCTAATTAAAAAGCGGCCGCCGTATATACCGATACATAATCACAACAACTGAATTAAACCATAATATAATATGTCATAATGAAACAATATCAATCATTTATATCCGTGGTAGAGCCAAGCGGCGGCTTTTGCTGCTGCTCGAACGGGCCGGCTCGACCGGGTCCCATACCCGGATACCACGGCCTCGCATAATACCGGCGTGAAGTAGAAGCATCTTGTGCTTCTGCGTTTCGTTCCGTGAATGAGGTAACCGGAGGCCCACTCCCCGTGCCCATCCCGTTCCTCATCCTCCCTCCCATCTCCCAATTACTCTTAAACGCCGGAAACGGCACCTGAAGCACCTCTGGTGTTGCAGATGTACGTGGGGGACGGTAATCACTTACCATCAGGCGAACCGCTTGCTCGTTTGCCGCCTATCCCATAAAAAAAAAAATATAATTATTATACATAATCATCACTGGGTTATTTGAGCGGTCTGCCGAATGACACCCTCTCCAAGAAAGCGTCAAATCTAGACGGCATGCGTTGCTTGGTGGTGGCAACTCACAACGCTGGGCAGCTGGATTGGTGGTGACAGTACCCGCACTAATCACGCTACTTCCTGTCTCTTGTCTGTCGATTTGGGCTCAGCAAATTCTGGTGGATTTTCCCCATCATTCGATAGCCAGTCTCATTTGTTGGATAGCATGCACTACGTACTAATGAGCTGGACATTTCGAGAGACCTGAATATTACAATTTGAAATAATTATTACGATCTAAATAAACAAACTTTAGCCTTAACTCATTAGTCCCTAACCACAAGGCAACCGCGGCTCGGACACCACAAAATCATTAATTAATATTCAATACATACACAAAATAATAAACGTAAATAGACAAAGGAATTGGGCAATATAATTCTCAAATTAAGCGGTGTGATAGTCTACCGTCTGAATACATCTGTATTTGTTTTACGGACGTACGCTGAGATGAGCATTAACCCGAAGGAGCATGCGAAGGTCCATCGATCCCGGGAAACTCCTAGCGCCCACTTCAATCCCAAGGATCATTTACAAATGGAATCCGCTGATTGAACCATTCGATGGCTTAGTGTTGTCTCGAGGAAACTGATATATATCTTTGATATGTCGATGCTTTCATATCATCGAATACCAAGTTAACGGTTATATGAGTGGAGTTTAAGTGTTACAAGCAGCTACACATTTTATGATTGGAAAATAAATTGTACAATTTTTCTGTTCATGCCCATATTGTTATTTTTACTAGATTCATATTTTTCAAGATTAGGGGACCTGCTACCAAATCAGAACACTCGAGTTCGATACTCTATAGGGAGAGCTCGTACAACTGAGTATTACGAATTTATAAACGATTTGTATCCATGCCTTGAACACAGAAGGCTGGTTTCACACCTGTCACGTTTTCCCAAATAAGATATGGTAAAAAGTATTGGGTATAAGGCTGTGAGAGCACGTCTTTATTATTGTGAGGTATTAGTAAGAAAGAAAAGAAAGAAAGAAAAATATTTATTCGTACAGTACATAAAGAGACAACACACAGAGAACATGTAAATAAAAAAAAAAAAAAAAAAAGCATAAGGTACAAAATAAATCAAAAGTAACTTCTGACTGCACAGTGAAAGAAAACTAATACATTGTGCGTGTCTCATGGCTGGACCAATAGGTCTGCATATCAGCTTATTGTCAAGCTGTAGAGCTTGACGCTGGTTTTCATCTGGAACCTATGCGTGGTGGTACATTTGTGGTGACCGTGCAATCTGTCAGCCTCATTCTTCCCGTGGGTGCTCGCTAAAGCTAGAAGAAATGTTATTGTTATTTCCTAGCGCAACCCCGGTGATAAAGCTCACCTACCGTCACGTTCTGTCTCCTGGAGGAGCAAATAGTGGATTACAAAAGTCTATTTGGCTACGCCGAGTCACGCCAAGTGGAAGTCCATAATCTCTGCCGACCCCTTAGGATGACAGTCGTATGTGCTTATATATCTTAGTGCAATAAGTTTCACTCAAGAGCCTCCTGCTCGCACCGCCGAAGCTGTAAAGGCCACCGGGCCAACAGCGTATTCTATCTAAACCGTGGGGGGTTTTACTCGGTCTTCAATGCTAATCCCGACATAACCAGTCACCACCTTTGATGACTGGTAGGTGCGAGCACCTTTCCCCCACGCGATACAAAAAAAAAAAGAAAAGATTGTACAATATTAGTGATACAATAAGTTCGTCAAAAGTTAACACGAAAACGATTGGACCGATTTCAAAAACTCTTCCACGGCATGTAAATATCATTCGATAATAGGCATATGTACACGTAGGTTATACAGACGAATATGCGCATGTGATACCGGCTTTAGCTTCAGGTTCGGAAAAAGAAAACAAAAGGAGGCTACAATAAGAAAGGATTACTAGCTAGTTACAGACCGAAAACACAATTGCGCAGCGCTCAGACTAAGTTAACTACTTTTGTTTCTGAGCCGAGTTTAACTGAAAGATATTTATCGGAAAAATAACGAACAACGAAAAGAGATATATTACGCAGACGTATTAAATAAGCCCAAAAAAAGGTTATAAGTTCGTTCAACAAGCAGTGGTTATGCGAGTGTTTCGTAACGTAATTACGATTTTTGTCTTTGCACTAAGACTGCGACTGATTGGTTGCAATAATAACTGGTACCACTTTTCTTCCCGAGCTTACCCGATCCAGTAAGAGCCGAAGGCCTGAAGGTAAGGCATTGAAAATCTTAAGTCGTGCGACAGACGGCGGAATTACAATGTCATAAAAAGCCAGACCGAAAATAAACAGACCATTGATGGACACCAGCGTCTAAGGAGCGAGGTGTCCTGATATTGGGCATGCCAAGCGTGCCGATTTTGGCAAATCCTACCATTGGGAGAGGCCTAAGCCAAGCAGAAGATTCTGAGATGATTCGATTGAAGTGCCAATGATATGATGTCTTTTGGGCAGATTACATGTTATTAGTTTCATATCATAAAACTATCAAAGTTGTCAATCACCGGGGAAGTATATTTCAAGTGTGGCAGCCTTGTCACTGGCAAAGGGATGATCTCTTCAAAAGTAGGTAGTTGGTGGCTACAGGTGGATTGTAACATGCGTTGCGGCAATCTATGCTCAGCAGTGGACTTAAGCCGGACCGAAATGATGAAATGATTTACGACCACTAACATCGCAGAAATTCTAGAGACAGCGCGTATTGGATCGCGGTCTCGTTCAAATCTTTATAATGACTCTTCGGCTGGCTCGTTGAATGACTTGCGACAAACTGACCCGGAGACGATGAGCTGAGCCAACCGTTAGAGCAACGTAAACGTTAACAACGCCCTGACTGATTTGATATTTTTTTTGCTAAATAAAATGGCGTCGTGTATGTTGGACCGGTTGAGTGTCGGGGCGACGGTGCTGGTCTCATTTCTGTAGGAAAAAACTGTCACTTTTCTATATGTAATGGCTAACTGTGCATTGCACCGACTCCTGGTTCATCATTAAGCTGTAACTGTCCAATAGCTTGTGGTAGTGAGAGCCGTGGTAGCCTAGCGGTCAGGGCGCTCGCTTTAGTTTCAAAGAGCGCGAGTGACCTGGGCTAACCCGAGTAAGTTACGGCGTACGTTAGCGAGCTTCCATTAAAACTTTTAACAAGCCTCTGAGAGATATTAAACATTTTTTTTGTTTCTATAAAATCCGTACATAATAGTTTCGTTTCAAATGATTGAAACCTTCGTAGCAAAATAATACAGTCGACTTATTGTTACTTCTCTAGACGGGAATGCCGACCTAAACGAATAATGAACATTAATTTTGAACTGTATTTGCTGTTCCTTGTAACTGTAGTTCTAGTTCTAATAAGAACGAAAGAACAATCCTTAAAAACTTTCACCTTATTACATAACTTTTTTTTCTGTTATACCCATTAAATCACTTGTCTTTTTGTAACAACGCGTGGGGTCCGAATAACACGTGGGACAATAGAACCCCACGGAACCAACCCTCTTTTTAAAACGCCATTAGACGATGACACGTCTTGCCCCCTAACACTTCTTTCAAGCTTAACTATTATAAGGTTAAAATTTATAAGTACGGGAGGTCAAATAAGACTGGCGCGTTGTCTCTAACAGCTGTTGAAGGCAGCCTGGGCGAGTCCTTTGAAGTTGTTTAGTTCGCAAGTAATAGTTTACGTGATCTCTTTGAACATGTGTAAGTTTTTATGTTTCCAGGACGAACAGTAGCTGCGAAACTGAAGCACAAACGTAACTTATTTATTTAAGTCAGGGTTGCCAACGAGCACTCGTCCTTACGGAGATTACATACTTTGCCTACTCTAATTGGTGGCAGACGTGAGTTTGAGATCCTGTTTCTTCTTTGATCTGCAAAGACTAGCTATCTATCCAAAGAATTATCAAGTTAAGCGAAAGTTCTAAAACGGAATTACCATCTTAAATATGCCACGTTTTAAGCATCGTGCCATGACGGGCAGGAACGTTCAAGAGAAGATGCGATGGGAAGTGGGTACTGCAGCCCATGGAGTAGGTGTCCACGAACAACTTCAATCGAAGGAGGTTACAGACGCGTGACGCGGGTTGACACCCCTGAGGAATTTAGCAACCTTCTCACTCTCTATTCATTTCAAACCGAAACACAACATTTGTGACACTCCTGATTACCAGTTCCAGACGTGTCATACACAGAAAAGTAACCTACCACCTAAAAAGTAAGTGAAGTTGTTAATTCCATCGTCTATGACTTTTACAATAAAAAGAGCAAAAAAAATTGCGTGTTTTTTTATATTCTTCTTTGCGTGTAGATGTTCTTATGTTATGTAAATGTGTGATAATATATCTAAATATTAATTAATGCGCAAATAACAAAAGAAAGGCTCCTTTTATTCTAAAAAGTCACATCATATCGCGTAACGGTCGGACAAAACTTTAATAAAAGCCCGCGCCAATTCCCAGGGCGCTTCCACCTCTTGAACGCGAATCCCGGGGAAAAAAAATACCAATCCCGGGCATTACGTCCTCCCGTTGCTCATTCAGAAAACATCCCATTAAGTAATTTTTTCTGCCTAAATCTAATGTCGAGGGTGGCGTACCATGTGGTCCTGTGGGATTATAGGATTCTCCGTGGTGTCTATGCGAATTTATCCTTTAATAGTTGGAGCTAAAATTCACAATCGTTTACGTTCGTTGCAACCCTAAGATGGACAGAGGCAGCTGCTGGCAAATGCGTGTTCCTGACCCCCAAACGCAACACAGTGTGGATGCGATAAATTTTCAAGGACCGCGGTGCAGATGGGGTAAGGGTTGGAGCAATTATCACTCAGTTTCCACATAGCGTCTAACGCATTCGTGATGGACCGAGGGTTTTTTTTTTTCATGGGAAAGGCAGCAAACGAGCTTGCGGTTCACCTGATGGTAAGTGATTACCGTCGCCCGCGTACATGTGCAACACCCGGGATGCTGCAAGTGCGTTGCCGGCCATTAAGAGTATTTGGGAGATTGGAGGAAGGATGAGGAAGGGGATGCGGGAGGGGGAGTGGGCCTGCCTCCGGTTACCTCGCTCACCGAACGAAACGCAGAAGCACAAGACGCCTCCACTTCACGCCGGCATTCTGCGAGGCCGCGATACCAACCCGATCGAGCCGGCCTGAGACGGATAGATTGGAGAGCAATGAATTAAATGATAGCCTACTAAGACTTTCGTGTGTCAATGTTCGTAGACAATACACACACATAAACGGTATATAGATGAGTACAGACAAGGATTTCATGTGTATTGTGGCTGTGTTAAATCACACATGCGCAAACACCCAGACCCGAAACAATTATGTGTGAAAGTAAAGTAATAATAGGCTGTAAATACCCACAGAATAAAACAGTTTGGTAGCCGGGAAGAGTCCGAGTTGGATGAAATGTCCTCGAAAGAATATATATTTTTTTAATTTTTCCGTGCTGGAATCGAACCTGAATCCGTAACTTTAAATCAAATTACTGAATGTATGCACACGAATAAGACACATAATACAAATGTATTACATATACATGTATCACAAAAAGCCTGACGACTGCTCGCGAAATAAAAAATATCCTGTATTTTTTTTTGTTATGTGAATTAACGTAAGGTTAAGGAGGCCCACTCTACCTCCCCATCCACCTCCTCATACCCCTTCCATCTCCCAAATATGCTTAAAGATCGGCAACGCACCTGCTGCTCTTCTGGTGTTGCAGATGTACATGGGCGACGGTAATCACTTACCATCAGGTGAACCGCTTGCTCGTTTGCAGCCTTTCCCATAAAAAAAAAAGTTTTCATTATATGTTACTTGACTTGTGGCAATGAATAAAGTACTTTCTTTCTTTCTTATTTTCTTTTCAATAAGAATAATATAATACAAAACTTATATGCTTTTAAATAACAAACAGGGCATACTTATGTAAAATCTGTTCCGACGTAGAAATATACTTTTTAAACGCTTGAAAATCTTCCATATTCTACAAAGACGGGGGTCGCGATTCCATCTGGCTATTCAGCGTTTACCCACCCAACGTACCCTGACCTACCCCGCCCCCCGCGAGCCAGCGAGAGCGGCGTTGGGCCGGGGTGTACGGGACAGCTGCCGCGGGCCGGGCTCGACTGGTCTTCGAACAATAGAGGTGTGAAAGGGGTTTTAAGTAAACACTCTTTTGTTAAATGGACTCATGGTTCGCGGAGCGTTGTGCAAATAGATTATGTTGTAAGCATTGTCCTCGACAACAGAGACGTCTGAGGGACGCCTTTGACAATGCCCGGCTTTAATACCTGATTTTAAAGCGACGGAATCCGAATCTCATGTCGATGGTGTCACCATTCACGTTAAACGTAGGACGATGTTTCATTTCTAATTATATGGGGTTAAGAGTTCGTATACTGAACCGTGTAGTGCTATAATGAAATGAGAATGTCTGTCCGAACAACAAATTTTCAAAGCGCGGACAGCCGGGTAACTCGTGCAATAACTTAGAAACAAGGTTTATGAAACGAGAAGGGTTAATAAATAAATCAATCAAGCAATGAAACCCTTAAAAAATAATGTACCGTTTCAATTTGATCATATTTTTAATCTAACGACTTTATCGTCTAAACTGTACTGCTCCACGCTCATCAGAAGCTGCTGCCCGTCACACCGTCACAGGTCCAGTAAGCCAGATGTGGCATATTTGAGATGGTTGTTCCACCATCTGTCGACCTTTCGACCTTTAACTTCATCCACGAAATGAGATTAAGATATGTTCTCTTATTACGCCTTAAGATTATACAAAGAGGTATACAGACAGATGCACAAGTTGTCATAATAGAGAATACTTAATCCTCAGATTACAGAATAATAATTCTTTAATAAGTTCTCTATCCTAAATCAAAGGTTCTTGATTCATAATCAAGAACGTTAGATGTAGCTCGTAGGGATCAACATGACGTAAAAGTCAGCCATCTTTCTTCTAATAACCCACACTAGCATGAGCCGTCACAATCAACAAAAGGGAATAAAGTGCAGCCATTACATAATGCGAAAGCATCACGCACTAGAAGCGAAATAGGGCTGTCACGCGCATAGATAATTTTTGAAGCGTCCAAACCTTAAAATGATTGCCTACCAATATAATGTTAATAATGTAATTTTATTATTTAAAGTTAATTATTTATATATAAAAACAAATATAAACAATGAAACTTTGACCTCCTCCTTCGCTTCTTTTAGTCCACCCTCGACCCTCAGTAAAACTGGACTCCTAAAGTTATTAGAACTTCAGTCGTAGATCCACACTTGAATGATACGAATGTGATTTACCTTTAAACCTTACAGTATCTTTACAAATAGTAGCATCTCGACCGTCGCACAGTTTTGTATGGAGTTTGTTATATATTTTGAATGATGCCCAGAGTTTTAGTCATAGTTTAGTTAATTATTAATTTTTATTATTAATTTTAGTTAATAATTAATAAAAAAACGTGGTAGAGCCAAGCGGCGGCTTTAGCTGCTGCTCCAATGGGCCTGCTCGACCGGATTGATACCACGGCCTCGCAGAATACCGGCGTGAAGTAGAGGCATTTTGTGCTTCTGCGTTTCGTCCGGTGAGTGAGATAACCGGAGGCCCACACCCCCTCCCTATTCCCCTCCTCTTCCCTCCCATCTCCCAAATATCGGCAACAAAAAAGACCCGCAACGCACCTGCAGCATCTATGGTGTTGCAGATGTATATGGGCGACAGTAATCACTTACCATCAGGTGAACCGCTTGCTCGTTTGCCGTCTCTTCCATAAAAAAAAAAATTAACGAATAAACTTTTAGTTCCTTTTTCAAATGTTTTTTTCTGGATCATGCACCGGGCACTAGAAACACTGGCAACCTTAAAAGGAGGAGTTGAGGCTGATGTGAACAGGGCATTATTTACAAAACATTTCGCGAGCGACGCGGAATGAGCTCCGCGACGGCGCGCTCGCCCTCCGACATTGTTATTACCGATTAGGGCTGCTACATTAATGTGACGGAGCCTAATAACGAGCATACAAGACTAGATAATTTCACTAACAGACGAATTATCAAAAAAAATCATATGCAACATGCAGGTAACCTAACGACTCAACGGATATATATATATATATATATTTATTTATTTATTAAGGATTACCAACAAGGTTAACACATAACAAATTCTTTTTTATATTAAAACGTTTTTTAAAAAAAAAGGTATGTGCCACCTTACTTAAAGGCAACCTCGGAAAGCCAGTAGACACAGTCTAGTAAAGTTAAATGAATATTAATATTAAGCAGATCTATTGCTTATCTAAAGTAACACTATAACCAACCTAATAATATACATGTCTGTATATATATATATATAAACAGACATGTATATATATACGGTGTGCGGATCTTTACTTCTCTATTATCAAATAAAATCTGTCGACGTTTGCAAAAATTTGCAAGGTTTGCAAGCATTGTAGGAAAGTAAGCAGCCAGTTGTGTAAATATAACAGTAGTACATTAAGGCTACTGTGAAATCTGTATATTTTTCCTTTTTTCCCCTTAAGTGTCTAATGGAAAAGCCTAAAAGTGTCATGATAACCTAAACAAATCCGGTGACGTGGGCTCACCACTCTATGGCCACATTGTATGACCTGGCGAGGAGAGAATTGGGTTGCGATAGACCGTTTGGCGATGCCGAGTCGCACAAACCGGAAACCCGTTTCTGCCTACCCCTGTGAATGACTGACGCGAGCCTTAATAACTTTTCAAACATAATTGATATATATATATTTATTTAAAATCTGCAAGTATGACAACCCTAATGTTAACACCGCCACCAAAGCGCTCACGTTTCCCCATACGTAGGCGAATTAAAACTTTCACGAGGGGAGCAGGTACGCGGGTGCGAACCGCTATCGCGTGGTAACGACCCCCCCCCCCCCTTGCGAGTGCCCGCTACATACTCCAACATATACTAATTACTCCTTATAGTGGGAATTACTAACTATGGCCCTATATTGGCACGTCACAGATCGACTATTTTGAATTTATGGCATGTGCCTTTGTTAGGAGAAACTTGACAAGCTCGTGGCTTAGTGGTAAGCAAACCTCTCTGATATGCAATAGGTCTAGGGTTCAAAACCCGGGCGAAATGTCAACACTTGTGCATAGGGTTACCAACCAATCTTTATTATAACGTATTCTACTTTGTTTTTGTTGATTATTCTTTATACCATAGACTAAACATAGATAATACAAAAATACTGGTTAGTGAATAAAAGCTGGGTTTTATTTTTATTAAAATAAAACTGAACGGATTAATTAGGTCTAATAATTATTATTGAACGAAACATCAAAATTTCAGTCACAAAATGCGATACAAAAATAAATTAATGTAATTTTTTTTTAAAAAATACTTTATTTTACAAAAAATAATGTTGACAACCCTAGTTGTGCAACATAGGTTATTGCTTTTCGGGTCCGGTTGTGTTGCATTGCGTCCCGTGCTTCACACACTGTATCCGACACTTCCTGCGGTCTTAAGTACAACGATGACATAGGTTTCGGGCAAGTGAAGACGACAGAGGGAATTGAAATGGACGAACACAAAAATTCTTAATAGAGAGGATGCCCACGGAATTTCTTTCCCTCGATTCTTCTTCTCCTCTGTCCTTGTTACGAAACAGTGGCAGATTGTTTAAAACAAGTAATATCATATTTAAAAATCAAAAACTCTACTGAGTAATTTTTTTTACTACCTCCCTCTTTTTTAATTCGCAGACGCCATATTCAAATATTGTATCTCATGACACTCCCACAAAGAAGGTGAATCTAACGACATAACATATGTTGAAATACATCATACCGTTTAGACAACAGCGTACCAAATAAATAGATCTACATACAAACACGCGAAAGACATCACCGTGTCCTTCTGGTGCAGTCGGATAAAAAAAATTCTATCAAAATCCAAGCTCTGAGTTAAATCCTTTCCAATATACAATGAATTTTATATATGAGTATAGAGATTATACAAGCATAGACAAATGTTAAAAGTTGTATCTATGTATAGAGAAACCAGCAATTATTATCAATAAATTATAATGTAATTACTGAAACTGTAATTATAGGTCGCGGGGCGTCGCTCGCACTTGAACCATAAAATTTTGTATAAATAAATTAACGACTGACGTTGAAACTAAATGTACTTCGTTATTCCCGTGGTCATTGATAAAGCGATTGTAATTCTTATATAATTAAATGAGAATAGATTAAAAAAAAACGACAACATGCTCCTATAGAAAAGAAGAGAGATTTAAGCGTGGTGGAGCCAAGCGGCGGCTTTTGCTGATGCTCGAATGGGCCGGCTGGACCGGGTTGGTAACACGGCCTCGCAGAATACCGACGTGAAGTAAAGGCATCTCGCACTTCTGCGTTTCGATCGGTGAGTGAGGTAATCGGAGGCCCACTCCCCCTCCCTATTCCCCTCCTCTTCCCTCCCATCTCCCAAATTTCCTTAAAGACCGGCAACGCACCTGCAGCGTCTATGGTGTTGCAGATGTATGTGGGCGACGGTAATCACTTACCATCAGGTGAACCGCTTGAACGTTTACGGTCTTTTCTATAAAAAAAAAAAGAGTCAAGACCGCTCGGGCGGTAGCTTAAAAGCTAGCTCAAAGCACAGTGGGCGAGTCACCTGGGTTCGGATTTTCCATAATAGTCCTCAGAGGTTACAACGCTACTGCGGGCTTATTTGTTTTGAATTAGATTGCGCCTGTCCATAGGTGGCAGTGTGTATTTAGCATCAGTGGACTTTTAGCTCGTTTGTTACTTTATATTATAAAAATATGGTGTTTACAGCAAAAAGAATTAGTGAAAATGGAAGAGAAGACATTGAAAATGTTTACTAGCCCACCAGTTAGGCTTTTATTTCTTAATTAATTTTTTAACTCCACCCAAATTCTAGACTGCCGTTAAACGTCAAAGCTATAGTATTTACAGACAATATAAATTACAAACTCCTGAACAAATCCAAACAACGTGATAGAGATAGTGGTATACTGGATTCTATGGGTATCCAATCCATTTGCCCTCATAAACAACATTCAAAACTTTAAACACACACATACATATTCAGGACACTATAGGAATAATCGTCTCGCGTATAAATAAAATATTATCCGTATCAAAATTACACGAGATGACAGAGACAAAACATACAAAACAAACACAAGTAAATGAGTAAGCGAAGTCGCGTGTCAACAATGAGGTATAGAGTTCGTGCAGTAACATGAGTATTGAATGGAATACACGGACAAAAATACATTAACAGCTAGCGTTTAAATTGCTGCTTAATTATGTATCTTATTCGTCGGTGTTAAGTGCGTGGCGACATCGTGGAAGGTGTAAATAGGGTTGCGATACCATGATGTGTCGTTGACTCATTCATTGGAATGAGATATTGGATCTAGACGGCATTGTGGGCCTAGGCATAATCTGCCGAGGCTTTCGCGAGCTACAAATTTATTCCGTAATGAATCTTGTACTTTGCGCTTGGCGACCAGATTTATAATGAATAGGTACGGACACAATAGCTTTCTGTGTCAGCCTTTTAATTCAGCAGTGGACTTATATAGACGTAAGAGAAAAAGAAGAGGATGTTCTCCACGAGACCAACTTCCGTAGGTCGAAATCTTCTAAGGATATCTATACAACACCGAAAGAAACAAGTGTTAAGACGTAGAAAATCACTTATTCTAGCTTTTCGATGTCTAATAAACAACATATTATTAAAAATGGTAGAGTCAAGCGGCGGCTTTTGGTGCGTCTCTAAAGGGCCGGGGAAGTACTACGGCCTCGCAGAATACCGGCGTGAAGTAGAGGCATATTGTGCTTCTGCGTTTCTTTTGGCCAGGTAACTGGAGCCTCCCCAACCCCAACCCTCTCTCCCCCACCCCATCCAAAAATGTCATTAAAGGCCGGCAACACAACTGCAACTCCTCTGGCGAGCCGCTTGCTCATTAGGCCCTTTACCATAAGGGAGACCCCCTATGGTAAAGGGGCTAACCATGAGAAAAATAAAATATTGTGGTATGATACAGTATCATTGACACGGACGAGATCTTGTGGACATCATCTGTGACGTAAAAACTGAATACTTCTGTTTAACATGAAAGAAAGAGATTAATTCGCTAAAAATCCAATCACACTCCACCACAAGTAAGTCTCCCACAGTAAAGCTCGATTCTAATAACTATCGGATATTTGTGACGAGCGTTTGGTTACGTATTTGTTTTTGCCGAGATTCAAACTTAGGTCAGCACAATTAGTAGGCAAACCACAACCGCTTCACTGCTTATACACTGACCCACATAAAATCCTACTCTCAATTCCTAAACAATTCGAATCTTAGTCTTTACTATATCGAATTCTGACGTGTCTGTGAAAAAAAATCTACGATAATGTTAGTAATGGTATGTCGACAAAATGTGAAAAATTTACTGGAAAGGATTTTCTTTTCTATTATATAAGTCTTCATTTTATGAATCGTTGGATCACATGTATTTTTCGCATTAATATTGTATGATCTGTTAGGCATGTAAAGAATTTAAGTCGTCAAGATAGAGACGTACGAAAACTAATGGATACGGCAATAGAAGATTATTAAATAGATGCGGTATAAGTAAATGTTCAAATGAATGTACACAAAAGCAAATGCTAATTAGTTTGTACTTTGATTAATTCACTGTAGTAATTAATTGAAACTGTCAATAAATTTTTACGAATACCCACAAAGATATAAACTATGCAAGTTTTTTTTTTTTTATAGAAGAAGGGGGCAAACGAGCGTGCGGCTCATCTGATGGTAAGTGATCACAGACGCCCACGAACATCCACAACACCAGAGGAGCTACAGATGCGCTGCCGGCCTTTAAGTTATCAGTACATATATAAATAAATATATTTAACAATCACACACGTCAACCAGTCACGACCTAGGATTCCGCCTGTCTTAGTAACTGGATGATTATAATATAGAAGCATACCGGTATACCTACAGATATAAATAATCACATATAACATATATATATACATGACTCGGTTACAAACATTCATATCCATCATACAAATTTTTCCCCTTAGCGGGATTCGAACCCGCAAGCCTTTCAAGGCAGGTACCAACTATACACTACACTACCAACTAGGCTATCGGTATACGATATCGATTCACCGAAGCTTTTATTGGCCAATCAAGTGCAAAGCTATGATAAATAGTGAAATATCTTGTATGGTCTTAAGTTCGGTTACACATTATAATGCATATATTTTTAAAGAAACCTGTGTAATAATAATTAAACTTATTTTTACATATTTATCGAAGTCTCAGCGATATAAAAAACAATTTTGTTCAAAGTGACCGCCTTCGGCTACGATACAGGTCATTTAATCTCTCTGGACATGAATCTATGGATTACGTATTCGAATTTAGAATGCGTGTTGAAACAATTATATAGAGCTAGCCGGCAAGATATTTCTCGAGAGACTCAATGTTGGAGTATCGTTTTGCCCATGTCCTGACCACAATGTGTAGCCCTACGGGTGTTCAGTAGGTTCAGGGACAGAAGAATTAAAGCATACGGATGATGCTTAGCTTTTGAATAGCTCTATACCCACTTTTTGCACAGCAACGCCCCTGTCCATAATGTAATTAAAGAATCACGATTAAAAAAATTTGTGAAATGGCGGCAAATCCATCGAAATTTCCTACCTAATAGACGCATTCAAAAATAAAATTCAGAAAAAAAAAACTACTTTTTAAATTGTAACATTATTTATGGCCAGACTAGTTATAAAACAATCATATCGCTTCCGGTCGAAGTTAATGGATTCCAAGCAATTATAAGTTGAAGACGATATCTAATAAGCATAGTATAGATGTGAAACAAAGAACTTATGTAACTGTAACTGTAGTTTGTTTACATAAAAGTTAAAGTATATACACTAAGCGACGGTAGTTGTTAAAATTGGTTACGAACAAGTGCAGTGTTTGCGCACAAACAAACGCTAAAACTAAAACAGAAAGCTGAATTTATTATTCTCATAAATAATAGCGTTACAAGTAAATTTGTAAAGAAATGTCGGAGAAGCAGATTTTCAGCCACTTCAAACTGTTGCATCGATGAACCATCGAGCTGGTTTCCTGATGAAGCTGGAACTCCTCGCGGTTACTACTCCTCACATCTAATTTCGATGAGACCGTGAAGCGTGAACGGTGAAAAACGTGCAAAAGTACGTTTTCTTTTTACTATGATCAAGAAAATTTTTTTTCTTTACTCATCTAACTCAGCTTTCACAAGCAGTTAGTAATGAATTTTACTTAACGCTTGATAATATACAGATCGGCTCGATCAAAGAGCTCGATCCGGTCGCCGGGTATAGAAAGAGTGCGTTCCTCTTGATAAATCTTGAGCTTGTTTCAATCGAGGAGCCAATTTCAAACACGAAACTACATGATGCGCTACGATGTTTAATAAAATGTTTAATATTTTCTATGCACGTGCATAATCAAACCCGAGATTGTTCATTGTGCCGTGGTAATATCATCTACCTAATATGACTATACGTCATATACATTTTCATACATTTTTAACTCTTTCAATGTTCGACGGTTAAGAGTCAAGGCAGTCAAGAATCATTAGTTTCTTGCTGATTCTTCTCTGAGAAGGACTGAATAAAAAGTTTACTATACTACGCTATCTACTATTTTTATTTATATATTAATTTAAACTTTATTCGAATACATTTACAAAAGTATTACAAAGGGCGGACTTAATGCCTTTTGGCATTTTCTACCATTCAACCCGAAGCGTAGAGAGATATTATAAAGGTGGAAAACATTAAAGTTGTAAATAAAACAAAAATACATGAATAACTTAACTAAACTATTTAGGTTTAAGTATATATATATATATACTATGTCCTAAATAAACATTTACATTTATATAACACAAACTACTATTGATTGAAAGGGCAGAGAATGCTAATAAGCATTAAGTCCGCCCTTTGTTACCTCATATTATAAGGTGTGGAAGCAAAGAAGTTTAAAAAAAAACTACTAAATTTTAAACAAATATGAATACATGCATATATATATTTACATTTTTTTATGGAAGTGACGGCTAACGAGCAAGCGGTTCACCTGATGGTAAGTGATTACCGCCGCCCACATACATCTGCAACACCATAGATGCTGCAGGTGCGTTGCCGGTTTTTAAGGATATTTGGGAGATGGGACGGAAGAGGAGGGGAATAGGGAGTGGGTGTGGGCCTCCGGTTACCTCACTCAGCGAACGAAACACAGAAGCACAAGATGCCTCTACTTCACGCCGGTATTCGGCGAGGCCGTGGTACCAATCTGATCGAGCCGGCCCATTCGAGCAGCAGCTAAAACTGCCGCTTGACTCTACCACGCTTAAAAGATTGATATCTATTACAGCAATGTAAAAAGTTGTTAATTATGTTGGTTAAGGCAGAGTATTACGTTAGGATAACCTCTGAAGGTGATGACTCGCCTTCTCTTGCTGCAGTTGAATACTGGCTGCAGGTCAGTACCACACACTCTCCTATTTAGGAACTGTTCCTACAGCCCATAGTTATATTTAGCGTGGCGATGGGCACCGGTGACCCAAGTGATGACAACAAGATATTTACGTTAATTCCGGTTCTTCGTTAATGACAGACTCGTCATGGTAGACTATGCAACCTCCGCTTCAACTCCGAAAGCAGTACACGTATCACTAAGTAAGCGTGGATAAGAAAACAGAAATAGATGGAGTAGCGCTCTCTTATTTCACACAAAAACACAGCCTTACATTATTAATACCATAACGCTTTCCCCCCTCCCCTTCGCTTACGGAACCCGACGCCTATTAAGCGGTACAAGATATTAAACATTCATAAGTTTCACACATATTTCAGCCTTAAATCACTGTTATAGCCAGGTTATCTCTTCGTAATAGTGGACCCCGGGAAAGGAAAGGATAAGGTTATGATGATACATTGAGAAAATTAAAAAGATTAATAGGATTTTAGGATTTTCTTGAAGCTTTAGGCTTAAGAATTAGTTAATTTAGGCTTCATGGGAAGTAATCGATGCAGGCATTAGATTCAGTGTTTACAGCAGTATGATTCTGTGGTTTGCCAGCAGTTAAATTAGTAAGGGTTGTCATGGTGAACTTTAACAATCTATTACAGTTGGAAGCTACACAATTTATACAATGATGCTCAAAGATCATTTACAAAACGCAAAAGCACTCTTTCGTTCTCCACTGATTAAAACTGAATAATGCATGTTACGATTAAAAAGATACCAGCCCATAAATCCCTCACCGGGTAAGCAAAAGTGACCAGTACACGTGTAATATAGTGGAAACTCTATAAAGCATTCAAATCTTCTCCCTTATCGCCGCTCTTCCTCCTCAAAAAATATATCCATTAATCTAGTGATAAGAAAATTTCTCTTAAAGTAAGTAACCTACAAAACGAAACGGATGTAATCCGGCCAATGTCAGATGACCTTAGATAGGTAATAAGAAAGAAATATAAAAAAAGTTTGTGCAAAAGCGCTCGGCGGGCCGGACACGTGCGCAGTGGAATCAGATCGCTGCACGTCATATTGACGTAAGACGTGATTCATGCGATCTTGTAATAAATTTCAACCGTTCTTAAGGTTACACGCGTAAGCTTGTTTAAAACCAGTTAAAAAAAAATTAAATCTTTAAAACTGAGAAGCGTGTCTGGCAAACAGTTACTACAGCTGTTAGTGTGAAAATAAAAGCTTTCACGACCTGATAATGACAATAATAATCATAATCATAAACCGCCACCGTAAGGAAAAAGACTGCAGGCTAACAACTCAAATGTCTAATCACTAAACTCTATTCAAATCGGTGATCGGTATGTATTTTTGTATGGGTTAGGGTGAAAATGAGCAAGAGTTTCGGGGTAGTGATTGCCGTTGCCCTCATATATCTACAACACCAGAGGAGATGCAGATGATCCCGACATAACCAGCCACAAAAAAAAACTAAACAGTAATATCCAACGTAGTTCTAGCTCTAGTTAAAATTATTACCTTATTATAAAGCCACAATTTTCCATAAAGATTTGTTTTTTTTTTTAATCTTAATTACTACCCCTAATTTACTAGCTAGGCTTCCAAAAGAAAAGACAGAACCTACCCGTCCTTTCCTAAGGCAGTGCTCCTTCTCTGTCATCTGGGTAGGTGCCACCTTCTTATCCACTTCTGCCGGCAAACAGCACTATGAAAACTGCTGTGTTCCGATTTGAAAGGTACAGAGAGCCAGTATAATCACACGGCGAGGCGTTCCATGTCAGTCCTCAGGGGTATTGACACCCCTGAGGACCGCCTCTGTTACCTTCTTCGGTTGGAGTTGTTTACGGGTGTCCATGGTCTGCACCGGCTACTTGGACAGGTGGACTGTTAGCTCGTTGGCACTCCGATCCAAAATGAAAATCAAAGATGTCAGAACGTACCTTTACTTCAGAATAAATTAAAAAGAGTCCCACCATCATTTATTTATTATCCTATACGGACCCCTACGTGCACGCCTTGAGCATATTTTTCAATGTAAAACATTAAACTATTTTTGTACTAACTGATAATGAATGAATCATTTATGAGGGTTGAAGATAAATTTTCGAAGTTACGATTCGTTAAAAACATAAATGTCTGCTGTAAATCCACACGACTGTCATTCATTCATTGCTAATATTTTTCCTTATTTAATCTATATTTTTTCTTATTGCAGCTAGTGTTATTGAGCCTCAAACTGCACGATTTAAACAGGCAGTGGGCCTCCTGTCACCTCGCTTACGGAAAGAAATAAGAAAAGATGCAAAAGATGCGTCTACTTCACGCCGATATTACCCCGACCCATTCCGGCAGCATCAAAAGCCGCCGCTTGCCTCTATCACATATAAAACTAAAAACATTCACACTACTATACAACTAGATGAATATTACAGTAAGCATATTGTCAAAATATTTAATTTTTAAGCCAAAACAGTTATAACAACTTCGTCTATTCTAAAGTCGTTGTACTACAATCAGTATGTTATCCTTAGGCGGATTAAACTACACCTAGAACGCTATAGAGGATGTGTCGCACGTGGGTCGCGTACGAATCGCGCTGAAAACGCACCGTAACGATAACGTCGGTCCCTACATGCTTATCGCATCGCAACGCTCGCGTTCAACAAACTATATAAGATTCTAATCCGGCGGCGTAGTCAAAAGACGTACTATGTATTGTTCGCGAGATTCGTTTCATATATTTAAGATGACGTTCTATGAAGAGCATGGATTGAAGCAATACTACAGGACTGTGCTGACTAAGATAAAACCGTGGTAGAGCCAAGCGGCGGCTTTTTGCTGCTGCTCGAATGGGCCGGCTCGATCCGATTGTAACCACGGCCTCACAACATACACGGCGTGAAGTAGAGGCTACTTGCGCTGCTGCGTTTCGTTCGGCGAGCGATGTAACCGGAGGCCCGCTCCCCTCCCCATCCCCATCCGCATCCCCTCCCATCTCCCTAACACTATTAAAGGCCGGCAACACACTTGCAGCACGTGAACGTGGGGGACGATTATCGCTTACCATCAGGTGAACCGCTAGCTCGTTCGCCGCCTATTATAAAAAAAAACACCATCGGTATTATATTTTCAATCATATTACATGTATTGACTTGTAATGACAGTCACTAACGCAAAATGAGCAATACAATACAATTTTAAAGTATTGTTTAAAGAATGGTTAGATATGTCTGCTCCCTAATATTCAAAGGTACCTTTATACTATGTACACTAAGATTATACAATAGTACACCTTTAGATAATTCTCTTTGATATACCTCTCGTGCAGTTAACACTAACATTAAATACCCACTAACCTGTTTTATAGACGCCATAAATAAGTCAAAAGGTAAGGAGTAGCCGCGACTAGAATTAATGGATTCATTTCTAATTCTTGGAGCAGCGTCGGGGTAGCGCTACTAATTAAATTATTGTATCCATCATTGAATACCTCAGAAGCTCTGCGATAACTCTCTAGCGAATAATAAAGCTTTTTAGAAGATAATTGGAATACCGACGGATCTAAATGTGTCGTTAATATTTATGTTATACCGGTCCAATACCACGGCCTCGCAGAATACCGGCGTGATGTAGAGGCATCTTGTGCCTCTGCGTTTCGTTCGTTGAGTGAGGTAACCGGAGGCCCACTCCCCCTCCCTTTTCCCCTCCTCTTCCCTCCCATCTCCCAAATATCCTAAAAGACCGGCAACGCACCTGCAGCATCTATGGTGTTGCAGATGTATGTGGCCGACGGTAATCACTTACCATCAGGTGAACCGCTTGCTCGTTTGCCGTCTTTTCCAAATTTCCAAAAAAAAAAATGTTATGTAAAAGCTAGCGAATGTACAGGGTCTGTGGAGCGTCGGCTTTGTAAACTTATGGTTTCAAGGTTTGAATTTTAATAAAAGTATGAATAGCCGATCATTAATACTCTACTACTTTTGTTGTTCCGGCAATGATTATCTACACCTGGCCGATTTTCATTTACAGCAACAACATACGAAGACCATCGACAGTTGACAACTGATCAGAAGATATTATAGTGCCGCAAGTGCACGCGCAAACAGAGGCACTCACCCGAATTTACCTTCCCATAACCGATGTAACGGTAAGATCGAAGGGAAGATCAGATGCAGTGTGGTAAACACAACGGAGGACGCACACAACACAACAAGACCCGAAAAACTTTAATATAGCCTTCGGCCGGGATTCGAACACCGTGCCCAAGCAATGGCTCAGCCGTCGTCCAGGCAATAGCGCAGTATAACAAAAGATACGACATTGTCAAATCGAAGAAAATCTTAACATTGTTTACAACAAATGTTGCCATTTTGCGTTTTGTAATGTGACAACATTAGTTGAATTTGGCTCGTTATAATCGAAGTAGTATGGTAAACTAACAGCTCCTATTTTATCCACTTAGAGGTGGAACCTCCAAAAATTCTATCTTTGTTTGTGCCTACCTATACTTTTCTAATTTCATGTTTCAACCTAGTGCCATTAATCTATTACTCAGTCAGGATTATTTATTTCTCTTTAGTATACATTAACAATAAACATCAATCCGTATAATTTTTTCTTTTTATTTAATTATTTCCTGACTATGCAAGCAAGTCGAACACACTATCAAATGCGTAGTTTGGATTCCCTTCAGTTTCAAAAGTTCACGTCACAAGGTTCAATACAAGGGTTTAGTCGTAGCCTAGTGGTCAGGGCGTTCACTTTAGTTTCATAGAGCGTGCGTGACCTACGTTCGATCCCCGGTGCCGGCACCATTAAAATTGTTAGATTTAAGTGCTGTATTTACTTTATGCTCGGCGATGAAGGAAAACATCGCGAGGAAACCCGCATGTCTGAGAAAAAATATTATTTCGGGGACATGTGAAGCCAGCCAAACCGCACTGGAGCTGCGTGTCGGGCCGTTCCCGCCTCCTAAACCCTGCCTGATTTTCGTATTTGAGAAGGAGCCCTTTGCCCAGCAGTGGGCACTCACTTACTGCTACTTTACTTTACTTTTTACTCTATTTATATTTCCCATAAAAAAAGAAAACACTTTTTTAACCACAACACGCATTAGAGCAGCGTGGCGTGCCCTTCCCGGCTCCAAAACCCTCTCAGATATTTAAGAAGGAGCCCTTTGCCTAGCAGTCGGCACTTACAGGCTGCTGCTTTACAAGGTTCAATAAATTTCCGATGCCTTTTTTAAACTACTTTAACAATTGCACATATCTGCGAAAACACACAGTGACATGTCTGTTTTTATACAACACTAATTGACCGAGCAAATTTATAAGCAACATCATTACGACGCCTCGACCACGCCTTCGTGCACCCGAACACGCAACACCACTCGCACGTCTGCCGACTCCATTTAAACAAGGCCACGACAAACAGGCAATTCGACGCTATTAGCTCTGTCTCTATAAAACAAACAGATTAGGCACTCTAACAGACGTGCGTCTTGGATGACTAACCCGATTTCCTATGAAAAGCGTGCACAACAGTGTTGTGTATTTTTCGCTGGCTCTGAACCGGTACGCTTCAAGTACTGGTACGTGAAAATTAACAGACCGACAGTAGGTAAAGAACTTATAATTCTCCTCCTCTTCGCCAGAACTGTTACAGATTTATCTCTGTAGAAGGTGGTATATGTGTACATATGAGTGGAGTGGTTCTCTAGCTTGGTTTTTTTTTTATGGAAAAGACGCCAAACGAGCAATCGGTTCACCAGGTGGTAAGTGATAACCGTCGCCCACATACATCTGCAACACCATCGATGCTGCAGGTGCGTTGCCGGTCTTTAAGGATATTTGGGAGATGGGAGGGAACAGGAGGGGAATAGGGAGGGGGTGTGGGTCTCCGGTTACCTCACTCACCGAACGAAACGCAGAAGCACAAGATGCCTCTACTTCACGCCGGTATTCTCCGAGGCCGTGGTTCTCAATCCGGTCGAGCCGGCCCATTCGAGCAGCGGCATAAGTCGCCGCTTGGCTCTGCCACCGTTAAATATGGTATTCAGCACGGTGTAGAGCTAACGAAACATTATGAACTCTAAATACGTCAATGTCGGTCAGAATGCAAACAGATTTACAATGCAAACAACATTATATGCTGCTGTTGAAAAGGGCAGGCTCGATCGGATTAGTACCGCGACCTAAGCTGAATACAATCGCGAAGTAGAGGCATTTGTGCTTTCGCGTTTCGTTCGCTGAGTTAACCAAGCTTCCCAAATGTCCTTACAGGCCGGCAACGCACCTGCAGCTCCTCTGGTGTTGCAGAAGTACGTCGGCGTCGGTGATCTCTCTGGCCAGCAAATAGTCCGGATTTAAATCCGATAGAAAATCTCTGTTATATTGTTAAACTGAAAGTCTCAAACAAACGTAACACCAGTCAAAACGAACTATATGAAGCATTTGTTGAAGCATGGAATTCAATCCCCCTAGAAAAATGTATGAAATTGATTGAATCAATGCCACGTCGTTGCAGTGCTGTTATTGAAAACAAGGGATACGTCACTAAATATTAATTATAACAATTGGTAGGCTGTGGATAGTGGCTACTTCGTAAATAACAATACTAATTACTAATACTTAAAAAAATATTGTTTTTTACTTTTATGTTGTTGTTTCTAATTAGTTGACCATTATTGTTCATTCCTTAAAACTGATTTAAATGTTTGTCCGTAATGTAATACTGAAACTGCACTTGTGTAATGGGATTTATATTATTTTTCTAATAAATGATAAATCGTTGAACATATTGTTGTCCTATTTATTGTTTAATTTCAAAATAAAAACGATTGCGGTGAAGTATCTTACATAATGTCAAGGACCGTTGGTAGTGTTTCTAATTATACGACCACCACTGTAGATATTGTGGATTTGCATTGTGGGTAATAGGACGAGACTGTGCACTGGAAAACATGCTAAGCATCCTTGATCATCGTCTCAGGGTTGTTGACTGAGTAAAAAACTTAAAATTCATCTCGCGGAAAGACGTTGTTAAAAAAAATACATCTGATTCCTAAACCCAATCAAAGATCAAGCCAAATACAAGTAACATCTCTGGTTGTTTAAACTCATATTAAAGTAGAGCGCTAATAAAATGGTAGGTATGTAAGATACAAAAAGATCCAACCTTACATTTAAATAGACTATTGTGGTCTTTTTTATCTGTACTTTATAATCAATATTGTTGTCACTTGGTAAATCTTCATCATATTGATAATTATTATTTCTTGGACTAGTTTCATAACACATTTTGTTCTTTATATAAGTAACCGACCGGTTCCGGCTTATGGCATCTTCGAGATATAATAACTGACAATATGCTAAAATACTCTATATAGAGCCGTGGTAGCCTAGTGGTCAGGGCGCTCACTTTAGTTTCATAGAGCGCGAGTGACCTGGTTTCGATCCCCGGTGCCGGCACCACTAAAATTGTTAGAAGCAATTTTAAGTGCTGTATTTACCACGTTCTCAGCGGTGTAGGAAAACGTCTTGAGGAAACTGAGAGGAAACTGTCTGAGAAATAATAAAAATATTATTTCGAGGATATGTGAAGCCCGCCAACCCGCACTGGAGCAGCGTGGCGGGCCCTTCCCGCCTCCTAAACCCTCTCTGATACTAGTATTTAAGAAGGAGGCCTTTGCTCAGCAGTGGACACTTACAGGCTGCTACTTTACTTTACTTTTTACTCTATTTATATTTCCCATAAAAAATACTTTTTTATGAGTCCGTACTTTTTATGTACGATCTCTAAAATCAGATATACTCTGTTACCTATTGAAAAAGTTGGCAGTTGACCCTGCCGAAGCGGGCAGCTGGCAAAAGATAGTTTTTATTTATTCGGGAAAGGCGATAAAAGAGCAAGCGGCTTACCTGATGGTAAGTGATAACCGTCGCCCACGTACATCTTCAACACCGGAGATGCTGCAGGTGCGTTGCCGACCTTTAACGGTGTTAGGGAGATGGGAGGGTGAGTGGGCCTCCGGTTACCTCAATCACCGAACGAAACGCAGAAGCACAAGATGGCTCTACTTTACGCCGCTATTCTGCGAGGCCGTGGTACTACCCCGGACGAGCCGGTCCATTCGAGCAGCAGCAAAAGCCGCCGCGTGGCTCTACCGCGTACAAAACGCAGGTAAGCGCTACGCGGGCATTGTGATGTGAGCGTTGCAAAGTGTTCCACATCGCGCTATACGCCGACGACACCGAGACGTGTTGCGACATGTTTCACGCCACAAATGGTTCGCATTGAGCCAAGCAGCGGCATACCCCAAACGTTCTGTACTACTTCAGAATAGTGTAACGTGACAATACGTTCCGCTTCGAGCAATTCCGCTTTTAATACATGTGTCGCGCTCCCCACGAATTTAACTAAAAACGTTACGCTTTGGCAAAACAATAGCGTAGCTGCAAGTTAGCCTTGTCCGTCCATACTAATAATATCAAGCAGAGTTTTCGCATAATGATCGAACACATATTATGTCTGTCTGGCAGTAACGCTTCAGACGGAACAGGGTTTTCCCACATGAATAAAATTCGTCATTATCGTGTAGGTTATCTGATTTATATTTATCATATGATAATTACTTATATACAGTAAATCCGTGTAAATATTATAATATGCCTATTGTCAAATGTCTAAACTTTTTTTATAATCTACCACCGTTCCGTAACGAGGGTCCTTTGATGGAGAAGAAACGGGAGAAAGAAACTGTTTTTTTTTTATGAAATATATTATAAACTTATTAATTAGACTATGATATAAAGTGTGCGGTCTACGGGTACTGTTATCCAACTTTGATCAACCTATGGGATTTTCTACAAAGCCGTATATTTAAAAAAAAAACAATATTGTTTACAAATATGGAATCCGAGAATCGGCAGACAAAGAGGTTTTTAAGTACTCGGAATATCATTATAAGTGTTTGTTTCTATGTAGGACGACATGCGTCATATTTGCCGGGCGTCGAAGTAAATTAAGCTAAAAACTTATAACTTAATCCGTCATTAAATCTAGCTTAGGGCGAAAACTATTTTGGTTCACTTTCACGGTTATAATTTCTATCGGTGGTACCTTGCTATAGAAATAAGTGGAAATGGAGTAGTTACTGCATTTAAATAAAATAAAACTGAATTGATCACGTACATATTTAAGCGATTCGAAAGTGTTTTATTTTTCACAGAGAGATATAATAAATTATAATACCTAAGCTAAAGACAAGAATAGAACCAGCTCGACCGTTTTAGTACCACGGCCTTGCAGAATACCAGCGTGAACTAGAGACACCTTGTACTTCTGCGTTTCGTTCGTTCGTCTCATCCTCCCAACCATTTCCCCAAATACTATTAAAAGCCGGCAACCCACCTGCCACACCTCAGGTGTTGCAGATGTACGTGGGCGACGATAATCACTTACCTTCAGGTGAACCGCTTGGTTGTTTGCCGCCTTTCCCACAAAAAAGACGTGGTAGAGACTGGAACAAACAAACAAACTGGTACAAACTGGAACACTCCTTTGTGCCCCGTGCCGGAGTTTGCGTATACGTCAGAGATGATATCTGTTCTCGACGCCTCGGTAGTCTTGGAGGTTTGGACCTATCTACCCTTTGGCTGCGCATCGACAGCGACGACCATCCGCGCGTCTATGCGTGCCTTTACAGGTCCCATAGCGGTAATACCGTAACTGACCGACTCATCGACCACATCCAAATGGCTACAGATTCCGTGCTACAACAGATCCCATCCGCAGAGATCGTGATTCTCGGCGATTTTAATGCCCACCACACCGATTGGCTCGGTTCTCGCATAACCGATCATGCGGGGAGATCTGTTCACGACTTTGCATTAGCATATGGCCTGACACAACTGGTAACCTCGCCGACGCGGATCCCGGACGTGGAAGGTCATACACCTTCCCTGTTGGACCTTTTGCTGACCTCACACCCGGACGGATATTTGGTCTCAGTCGATGCCCCTCTTGGTTCGTCGGACCACCGTCTGATCCGGAGTGTACTACCTATCGCGCGCCGATCCCGAACGCGATCTGCGGGCTTCCGCCGTGTGTGGCACTATAGGTCGGCAGATTGGGATGGAATGCGGTCTTTCTTTGGTTCCTACCCATGGGGGCAGGTTTGCTTCTCGCTGGATGATCCAAACGTCGTTGCAGATTCTGTCACCGATGTGGTACTTCAGGGAATGGAACTTTTTATTCCGTTCTCTGCAGTGCCTGTCGGAGGTAAATCCCTGCCTTGGTTTGGTCGCAACTGCAAAATAGCGTCACGCCGAAAGCGGAAGTGCTACCAGGCCTGGGCCGATGCATCGGCGTCTCGGGATGCAAAAACCAGTGCTCTTAAAAACGAGTACAACTCTGCCTCCAGGTCCTTCAAAAGAGTTATCGCTGCGGCAAAGTTAAAGCACATTGGCAAAATTGGCGAGAGACTAGTTCGCCTCCCATCGGGATCCCGCGCATTCTGGTCTCTCGTCAAGGCTGTCCAGGGAATTTCTGTCAGCCATCTCTCCCATCTCTACACAAGGAGGATGATTCGCTGGCCCATACTGCAAAAGAGAAAGCCGATCTCTTGGGCTCTCTTTTTGCATCCAACTCGACTCTTGATGACCGGGGAAACTCTCCACCTACCATCCCGTGGTGTAAGTGCTCCATGCCGGAAATTCAGTTTCTGCAGAGCTCAGTGCGAAAGGCACTCCGCTCCTGGACATTCATAAGTCGAGTGGGCCTGACGGAATCCTCCAATTGTGCTGAGGATGTGTGCCCTGAGTTGGCACCGGTTCTCACGCGTCTTTTCCGGCACTCCTACTCTTCAGGTGTCGTCCCGGAATCTTGGAAGACAGCATTTGTGCATCCAATACCCAAAAAAGGGCGACCGCTCTGATCCGTCCAACTACAGGCCTATTGCCATCACCCCTTGTTATCTAAAATAATGGAGTCACTCATCAACACCCAGCTCCTGAGGTACCTGGAGGAACACCAGCTGATCAGTGACCGACAGTACAAACCTGTGAATGCTGGTGTTCCACAAGGCTGTGTGCTATCTCCCACTCTGTTCCTTCTGCATATCAACGACATGCTACAAATCAGTAGCATTCATTGCTATGCAGACGACAGCAGGGGTGATGCCCTATATACAGGCCGTGCGAATATTTCTCGGGAACACGTCGACGAGTGCCGGAACAAACTTGTGTCTGAAGTCGAGACCTTGTTATTCAAAGTCTCGGATTGGGGTCGACGTAATTTGGTCCTATTCAACCCCAAAAGACACAGGTTTGCGCGTTCACCGCTAAAAGAATCCCTTTATCGTTTCTCCTCTTTTGAGAACATTCCCTTATTGCCTCAGCCAGTATCAGAATCCTTGGCGTTGACATATCGAGCGACGTTCAGTTCCGTGGTCACTTGAGGAAAGGCCAAATTGGCCTCCAAAAAGCTTGGTGTGCTCTGTAGAGCGGGACAGTATTTCATGCCGGTCCACCGTTTGCAACTTTATAAGGCGCAAGTTCGGCCCCACATGGAATACTGTTCTCATCTCTGGGCAGGGGCACCCCAGTACCAACTCCTTCCATTTGACCGCATCCAACGTCGAGCGGCTCGAATTGTCGGCGACCAAGCTCTCTCTGATCGGCTTGATCCTTTGGCCTTGCGAAGAGATGTTGCTTCTCTTTGCATTTTTTACAAAATTTTCCACGGGGAATGTTCTGAGGAACTGTTCGGATTGACCCCAGCTGCTGAGTTTCACCATCGTACATCGCGACAGAATTCGAAGTTCCATCGATACCACCTAGATGGTTGGCATTCCACCACAGTGCGTTTTAATCGAAGTTTTCTGCCACGCACTTCGACTTTGTGGAATCAGCTGTCGCCAGCAGTATTTCCGAACAGTTACGACTTAGGAACCTTCAAGAAAAGAGCTTATTCCTTCCTTAAAGGCCGGCAGCGCATCTGTAGCTCCTCTGGTGTTGTGGATGTTCGTGGGCGTCGGTGATCACTTACCATCAGGTGAGCCGTACGCTCGTTTGCCCCCTTCTTCTATAAAAAAAAAAAAAAATTACTTGAATATTATATTTGTTTGTAAATGTTATTTAGATGAGGAAAAATTACCTACCTAAAACAATCTGTCACCCATTCAACAAATTCAATCCTTAACGAAGAACCGACAGCGAAATGACACACAAAGGTACAATATACGGTATTTACCATAAAACAATAAGTTTCAATAGCATTTCATAGAGTTCTACTTAATCACAAATGTCCTACATATAGAGCGTTAAACCAATTTTCCTTCCTTGAAAATCTACTTTGTTTTCTAGAAAACAATGTCGTGTACACCGATTAAGCAAAACTGTTGTCCTCAATTCTCAGTATCTGCTTAGGGCAAAGATTTTCATTTAATATATATTATTGACGACCGCGTGACTTAGTGGTTAGCGTACCTTACTGGCTGAGCCATGGATCCCGGGTTTTAATCCCAGTCGAAATCAATGTTTGTGCAAAAATACAAATGATTGATTTTCGGGTCTGGTTATGTTTGCATTTGACACTTCCTCCGATCTCATTAGATAAGCGTAAGGTAGATTAAATATGAGAAGGTAAGGACCAGCGAGTGCCTGTGTTTGCGTGTACAATTACAGCACTAGTACCTCTTGCACAGTAGACAACTGCCGATAGCATTCGGGAGATGTCGCTGTGGTCGAAACAGCACTATACTACTGACTAACAGACGACTGACTGACGGTGGAAAATCGATCCCACTATGTGAAAACCAAATCTCAAAGACTATTAATGGAGAGCAGCATCTCTAGTGCGAACGTACCAGCACAGACTAAAAAGAGAGTGTGGTGTAACGCAGAAAATATTGACTGTCTGTTTATTCTATGTTTGATCCTTTCCAGAGACCCAACGCATGATCAGTATTACGATATAAGGCGTTAATGGGGAACGTAGCAACTTATTGTCCAAATGTCAACCTCAACTGCACGTGGTGCACCCTGCTGGCTAACGAACGAGACTCTGGCGACTGACTAATGTCGGTAGGTCGCCAGGGTCTGTCAGAGTCTGTCAGATGTCGAACCCAAATCCCACAGACCAGTGATAAGCAGCGTATCTAGAGCGAGGGATCCGCCTGTCCAGCTTGGGGAGTATGGGATAATCATCTATGCATGGTGTGCCAGCTTTTGGTGGCGCTTTCATGGTGTGCCCTATGTCCGTCAGTACACTTGTATGGGCTGTTAAAGAAGGCGTTCAAGACTAGCGTGCGGTTCTGGTTCACTCGTGCATTACTTATATATTGTGCAATAGATCATTTCCGACATGAATCGGTCGAAATCGATGACAATGTTTTTATGTCTATTACCTCGATTAGTATTAAGAAGCTTTCACGTCAGTCTGTCTGTTGGGTACAAATTTTGCGATTCGATTTGACCCGAAGAGCTAGAAATTTAAAACTTTAATCGTAGGTAGCTTATAACTGGATGACAGATAATAATAAAAAAAATATGCCAAAGAAATTTAAATTTGGTATTCACAATAAACAGATAATATTAAAGAAAAAAAAGACACGGTCTACCTCTATCCATAAGCATTGTTGTTGTTATTAGGCGGTAATTCTTTTAAGCGTGTGATGGTTTACGTAGCAATAGATTTCGTAATATTCCCAATCTACACAACGGCCACGCAACATTCCTCCAAATTCTCATCTCGTATTCGGAGAACATACCAAGCATTCCCTTCCGTTTCTATTCGAAGCGCATTAAGATCGCGTCGCATCGATTATGTGAATCGATGTGTATGTATGTCGATAAAACATCGTCATCACTACGTGCAATAATAAATGGTAAAACTCTGTTTGCTGTTGCGTTAGTCACGACTGGAAAGTCCATAAATTCTAATTCGGACTAAATTTACAACATTTTCTGTAAAAAGTGTATAAAATTGTCATTAGATAATATATAAATGAATACCTCCTATATTCAGAGTCCTAGACATTTTAGTCGTACCACTTTTCCTCACCTTAACTGGCTGTTTATGGTCTACAGCGGGACATAGGCCTCTCGCTTAAGGAGGATTTGCCGCAATCACGGTCCGCAGGCGAATCAACGATCACAGTATCAGGGACCTCGCAAAGTAGACGCTGCTCATCGGTCTGACGTTAATTTTGATGTGGTATTTATCGAGATAGTTAACCCGCCATCCGTCGGTAGTTAGTGCGATTTTTAACGCCTTTACCTTACAAGCGAGAAGAAAGAGGGAAGGTGGAGAGAGATTCTTATTTTCACTAGAGCTTATTTGTCACAACGTGACAGGTGGTAATGCCTGTCGCAATCTTAGTGTCCATGACAACGATACAAATCGTACATAAGTTTCAAAAAAGCAGATTGGTACATGCCCGGGAGGGTGGAGCTGGAGTCTCCTAATCGGAGGCAGAACCCCTAACCACTCCTGCTAGAGTCCCATAATACATACTTGGTGAGGCTTCCGGAATAACCGTATCTCATCATATCATCATGCAGCAGCGTCTAAGTTGCGACACGTCTGGCACTGCGCTGGCCAATCCACGCGTATCTCGTTGCCTGCCGTACTGCCAAATAGAAGACATATTTCCTACCTTACCGTCTAATTACCGTCGCACACGTACATCTGTAACATCAGAGGTGCAGCAGATGCGTTGCCGGCCTTTAAGGGTATTTAGGAGATGGAAGGAAGGAGGGGAGGTGAGCCTCCGGTTACCTCACTCACCGAACAAATCGCAGAAGCACAAGATGCCTCTACTTCACGTCGGTATTCTGCGAAGCCGAGGCGCCAACCCGGTCGAGCCGGCCAATTCGAGCAGCAGCAAAACCCGTCGCTTGGCTCTACCACTTTGAAAATACCCCAATAATAAAAATTAGAAGCTAACGCCATTTATAAACAATTATACTTTACCGATGTCGGCTAGAGATAGAGATCAAACGCGAGCAGCGTATGCTCGCGCGGACGGTCGATTGCGCATCGTCTTTGACCCAGTTATCGATGCCCAATATATATCTCGAGTCGAAATATCAAAAACTTTAAAAAAAAACATCCTGTAACTGAAACAGTTCTTGAAAGTGATATTTAGTGTATGACCTAGAAATGGCCTTTGAAATATCAGCTTGAATTTATTATCGTTAGGTCGCATCCAACCTGTATATAATGGGACTTATAACTCAAAGTGACAGCACCTAATCTGTGGCGCAGTGCCACAAAGGAGTTCAGTACATGCTGGTCGTCATTGCTATAAGCAGTTAAAGAGACTGAATAAGTCGAAATACTTTCTCGTCGTGTATTTAAATTTAAAAAAACATATTCTCTATTATATTACTATCTCTCCATCTAATTGGTATTATTACTTAAATACTATCACTTAATTTAACAAACTTGGATGTCTTTTGTTGAGGAAAGGCATGAGAACTATATAATAAATTGAAATACATTTATAGGAAAGATATACCTGCATTAGAAATGAACACTACAAACAAACAGAACTATTTTCAAGCTTTTCCAATCCCATACAGTAGGTCAGTACTCAGTACAATAAGGTTACGGGTGTCGTATCTATGTGTGATATTTTATCGAACAAGTGAAACAATGGAATCAAAATAAGACTATTCTTCTATGTCGAGTAACAAATATTGTTCTGTCGAATAATATTTGTTTGTTTTAAAAAACTTAAGTAAGACGTTTGCTTAGACAAGGGTTACAATTAAGTAATGACAATTAGTTGAATCAATAATAAGTTTACGCAACACTGAAAATAAGAAGTAGTATTCATCATCATCATCATCATTTCAGCCTATCAGAAGTCCACTGCTGAACATAGGCCTCCCCCAAAGATTGCCACGAAGCTCGGTACTGAGCCACCTGCATCCATCGACTTCCCGCAACACTGCGCAGGTCGTCACTCCATCTTGTGGGGGGTCGTCCTACACTGCGTGCGCCTGTACGTGGCTGCCACTCGAGAACCTTTTTTCCCCAATAATATAGTAGTATTCAGATATCTATAAATTGAAATTACGAAATATAACAAATCGTATGAAACAATCTAAAAAGCTACGAAATAAATCACTTAATCCGATTTCTTACAAGCTGTAATTACGGTGACATTGTATAGCCTCCATTTGTATAAACAATATCATCATCTGTCTTACAAATCGTACAAGGCCGCGTAGTTTGAAACGCCGCGATCAATAATACCTTCAACTTGTTAGTTGTGTTTTTTTTTTCTGAATCCAACCAATCACAAGCTCCGGGCGAGTGTCATGGCGCCAGGCGCGCGCGCAGGTCGGTGAGCGTTTTTTGTTCGTCGCCACAGGAATAGATCCACTGCTGGGGGATGAAGTGTATGAACGCGTTAAATTGAACATTGTAGCTTGGAACGCGGCCATTACAACCGATTCTTATTATAGTACATGTTGTTTAGACATATCTTGTAGTCATATTAAAAATAATGATTTCTTCCTGCTCCTACTTCACGAAGAAAAAGATAAATTTACCAGAATTTTATAATACAATCATCTATAGATACTAAGGCTAAATTTGAATTTGTGTTTTATTACTTTTAAGCATTAAAATTGAGTGAAATAAGGAGATGAATATACTCGATGACAATAACGAACACCCAGCTATATAATGGACGAGGCAATAGTGACTGATCGATACTGAATAATACATTCAATAATACTCAACAGAAAATAACAAGGTTAAGTGGTACAGTCAACATCAAAAGTAGATGTTTCAAATGTTTTTTTTTTTTTTAATTAAAACATTATGGATCTTTGTTTTTGAAGTATTATTTACAGTAACTTTCATTGGTTCGAAAGAATGCAAGTTTTCATTAGTAAAACGTCTTAGAAACTTTGTAGAATCATAGTCTACTTTTGTTGTTGACTGCACTTGATTTATCAGTGAAACCATTATAGAAAATTATAATCTATAGTCTATACACGTTTCTTTGTGCAATGTACTATTACTATACTTTTATTTAATGTCAAATTGCAAATTTACAGTACTGAAAATATATACTAGAAGCAACGTATATAATAAATTTCATCATAACAAACATAATGCAGCAAAGACATAAATCATAACCAAGAATAAAAAACGAAAAATATTCTTTACATTACAGAGCTATTTGCGGTAAACGAAATTGCGGGAAAACATCAGCTAAAAATAGCAGTAACGTAAGCTAAAAGCGGACCCATCCGCTATTCATTTTATCACAATGGACGCTGCTTCCTTAATGTAGACAGACATGAAATGTATGGGAGAAGTTTTATGCCCGAACGGAGTTCGCAGGTTTAGATGAAATCTTGTTACTGAAAACTTTCATTTTAATATTTTTAGTCTAACAATAAAATGTCGATGCTGTTTAAAATGTTAAGGAATATTCACATCTGTAATCTCACGTATTGACAAACCTTGCTATGATGTTCCCTGCAATAAACACGGCCGCACAGGAACACAAAAATATACTCGAACGCATTGAGAAATGCCTTACTTTAAACATAGGTGCTTGTTTACTTGAACAAGTATTGTTCTTGAACAGATTTTTTTTTACAAAATCTACAATGTTCTGAGGAACTGTTCGGAATGATCCCAGGCGCTGAGTTTCACCATCGTACATCGCGACAGAATACCCAGTTCCACCAATACCACCTAGGCGATTGGCATTCCACCACAGTGCGTTTTTCTCGAAGTTTTCTCCCACGCACTTCGACTTTGTGGAATCATCTGTCACCAGCGGTATTTCCGAACAGTTACGACTTAGGGACCTTCTTCAAGAAACGAGTCTATACCTTCCTTTAGGGGCCGGCAGTGCCAGCGATCTTAGTAACTCACACTATGTAACGTTTATGATACCATAAAAATCGAAGGATGAGTCAGATGCAGCGTTAGAAGGAAGCACGGCACGCAACACAACCAGTCCCAAAAACCTATATTACGGTTTATTGCACAATAATAAACAGGGCTTAAGGCTAAGTAGTTAATTACGCTAAACACTAAACCACGCTGTTGTCAGATTCAAGACACAGATAAATTCGGACACCGCTGCGAATTAACAACTGTATTAACAAACAATAAATGTCCAAGAATAAAATAAGGCATTTATCGATGTATTTCTATGGATTTTTCTATCTGTGTGCATTTGCGAGACCTCGTGGTAAGGGTTGTGAATACGAGCGTGAGGTGACACTGCATCATACAAAACACAGTAGTATTGTACTGATACTTCACTCTGACATAACATGAGAAATCGATTTTCATGACCGAGAATCGGACAGCAGAATCGTTAGCGGACTTGCTCAATGAAGACCAACACATTAATCAGCTCAGTCGAGCTGGCTTCCCTCGATGTAGCTGACGCCACTCTGAGTATACTGAGAACGTGATCCTTCACAAGTCTAGGTGACCCGTTCAACATAATAATATCACGCCGAGCGAAACTACAAAGTCTATTACGTCAAAAACAGAACAATCTGATTAAAATTACTCAAATAGAAAAACATATATACTCAATGAAAGGTTACAAGAATAATGTCACAAAAAAAGGGTCTCAGACGTCGTACGGGCTGAAGAGCAAAGGAAGAAAAGGATTTAATTATGAATTGGACAAAGTGCCTTCCTTGCCCCCGCCCGCTGGCAAACGACCGAAATATCTGTCGTCGCACAATGCGAAGCTTATGAAGCTCTCGAAATGTTTGCTGACCACCTCGTATTAGTTCAAGCTACGATGACTTCAAAGGGGCCGAAACTGGTGAGATAAGTTTAAGCTTGGACGTTATTATTTTAGCAAGTTCAACTTCTGTCCATATCAAATAATCACAAATTAACAATATCGAAATTAAACATCACGCAACATTAAAGAAGGTGAAATGTAAACCTCACTTAAACTAAAGACACATCTAATCAATAGACTATCGAGGACAGTTTTAGAATCTTAATCGAGAGCTTCCTTATTCACCAATTCCAAGATCTTAAGCTACCGAGAATTCTCTATTACAAAATATATATAAATGTACAATTCATAAGGGCTTATTTACTTTAGTAAATATAGTTGAATTTATAGATGATGAGTGAAACTATAGAATTCAACTATTATAGGTACTACCAATTGTAACTTGATAAAGTTTGCGAGAATACTACGGACACTTAAATGTCTATTTACATTTATTTATTTATATTAGTATAAAACACTAAATACATTTTATATTTAGTATTGAAATGAAACTGTCAATTACGTATTTTATCGCGTTTAATTAGATTTATAAACCCGACTCGGGGCTTTTTTACTGATTCAACTAATTATACGCTATATTTTCCATAAATAATAGTTTCATTTCAACAGTGTAGTATTTGCGTAAATACAAGAAGTATTCACATTTAAGTTTTTATGTATAACTTTGATAATTACTTTCGATTTATTTTAATAGATTTTAAACGTATACAGGATCATGTTTTATTTCACCGCGCTATAGTTTGATTGGCATATAATACCGATGGACATTAAGTCCGCCTTTTATATTAATGATTTTTAAGTTGAATAAAATAAAGATTTCAAACAGACCGTGCAGACGATATCTTTAACTTATCATCAGAATATGGTATCGAAATCAATGAAGGTCACATCAGCATCAGTATCTATCTTTATATCAATAACAGATATAAGATAATTTACTTCGCTTAGACCTGTTACGACTGATGCTAATACGAATTCGATCGTGGTATCATTTATTTCAACTGTAATATTTCATATCGTGAGTTAACAGAGAATTACATGGCAATCGTAATGTGGATACGTGACGTTGAAACATAGGAAGCTTTCGGAATGCATTTATTAAAACAAATGACCACAGTTCAACAAACGTCGTACAAACGTCGGTCGACGAATCAAAACTTTATAACCGGGGAAAACCTGGTTCCGACACGACAATATTGATTTATTCATAGCAACACTCGACTTTATTAAATACGACTCCAACACCCTGAGCATGAGCTATGCAACATCGATAGCTACATAGTTTTCGTTTCCTATCAATGTATTAGGAAAGTAATAAACACCTCTATCGGATGTTTAGGGAAACGCAAATTACTAATATTCATTAGTACTGTTGTATATGCGTCATTTAGAGTACAGGTGACGTCTTCATTATTCTAAGTTCACTGCTCAACGCAGGGCCAACGTACTATGGCAACGGAATATTCTGGATTGTGACACGTGATGCGATGCTCATCACAAAAACCAGTGCTCACCGCGTTGGGCAAGTGTGTTCATGACTATTTTTGTATTAGCATAGATCATGCTTTGAGTCATCTTACCAGCCTATACGAGGTTGCCACTTCGGCTCGCTGATCTTAAAAGCTGCATCGGTCACCCTAGTTCTACTGCGGATGTCATTGATGAGTGTGTCACACAGAGAAACATCAGGATGGACAGACGACCTGCACTGTGTAGCGCTAAGTCGATAGTTGCAGGTGATTCAGGAGCGTTTTTTGTGGCAATATTCAGAGGAGCCCTGTGTTTAGCAGTGGACTAGCGATGGGTTATAATGACGATAGCCCTGCGCTCAATCATAATGGACTGTAGGCTTATATATGGTAAGTGATTACCGTCGCCCACATACATCTGCAACACCATAGGTGCTGCAGGTGCGTTGCCGGCCTATAAGGATATTTGGGAGATGGGTGGGAGGAAGAGGAGGAGGGAGTGGGCCTCCGGTTACCTCACTCACGGAACGAAACGCAGAAGCAGAATATAACTCTACTTCACGCCGGTAATCTGCGAGGCCGTGGTACCAACCCGATCGAGCCGGCCCATTCGAGCAGCAGCAAAAGCACCCGCTTGGGTCTAACACGCTTGAAAATACGTACTCTTTAATATACATTAGCCTTACTATAATATATTCGAATAGAGATTACAGATTAGGGCAAAGAAAGAAAAAGCGGATGACAGAAATATTTAAATACTAAATGCCATGTTTTCTCCACTTTTATTTATTAAATGTGGAAGTTGTACGTGATTTGTACAGTAACACTTTAATGACTGAACGAATTTGAAGGAAATTAGACGAAAGATGTAAATTTTGCAGTAAAAAGTTTTTTTCTATAAAAGTCGCGGTCTTCCGCTAGTACTATACAAAGATAAAGATTATGGTATCTAGTATCAAGAACTTAACCTAGTAACAGATGATACGTATTTGAAATAATTCCTCAAATATTTAATAAACTTGACAAAGTATTTTTATCTAAAATGATTATTATAATCGTATTATATAATCGTAAACGAATTTTAACTTTAATTAATCGGCGCCTAAATGAATATCTTATCGATTAAGAATATCGATTTAATCGTTGAATTGTAATCATCATTGTACATTCGTTATATCGATTTTTCCACATATTTTACATGAATCTAAGAACAGTCCACCACGCTTTTACTTATTCATGTCACTAATTAGCAGTACAACCACTGTTTGGCATCACATCTCAGTCCTCAGGGGTGACGACGGATCTGTAACCTTCCTAGGTTGAAGTTGATCGCGGCAAGGCAGTGCAGACAGGCTGCGTCAGCCACTTACCGTTTTGTATTTCAATCCAATGTTAAAGAAAAAAAAAACGGTCCTTCCAGTTGCAGTCGTTTCATAATCGAAAGGAATGCGCGCGTTATAGCAATAATTGTCGGCTTTTAGCGATTAGAGTAAGATCATCCATAACCAATGATAGGTACCATAAACATCCAAAAACTACCGTGCAGTGTGGAAGATGGATCGCCGCTTGAAATCTCCTTTACGCAACCCTATACAAAATTGTGAGCGCGCTTTTGCGGCATTTTAATTCATAATGGGCCATGCAGCACGCAAGCTCTGTACACATTGGTATCCGATAGCGAAGAGCTGTAAGCCGTATTTTATATTTTATCAATTTTCTATACTGTATGTTGGTAGATAAAACGGTGCTGCCTAAGAAAACCGCCTAAAAAAACCGCTAAAGTTGTTCTCGTTGCTGGGCTCCTTTTGTTTTTGGAACGATAATGTTGCCTCAATACTCCTTGATTTCTACTGAAATATCGCGGGCTTCATATTTTCTCAAAATAATATTTTTCTCTTAAACGACCGCTTAGCGCTACATCTAAGTCACAGATATTTAGCAGGTCGCCAACAATCAAACTAGGTTTAAAGATTAATTACCCAAAACGGGAAAAGGCAAGAACTATGTAATGGCAGAAATAATCTATGATCATTGTTTTATTATTACAAAGACACACCAATGTTTGTTCGGAACACCACCTGGTGAAGATTATCAAGTCGTTGAATTCTTGAATAAATTATATGTGGATCTTTAGCAGCCCTGTAAGATCTAGAAGAAATTTGAGACAGAGATAGATAATCCGTACTGAAAATAAAATTACAAAGCGTTGTACGGATTGACTTAAGTATATGCTTAGAAAATCAAATTCAAAGAAACGGGAAGACGTAAATGTCGAAGACAATCAACATTCTCTTCAGCTGGAATTAGAATGTAGAAATAAATATAACGACGTACAAATCGATGACCTGTGCCAACCATACCAGAGTTCATTTGGACCAACGTGACAGGCGGTGAGCCTGTCACCGTTTTTATATCCACGCCAATGATACTGGTCGTACAAATCGTAAGCTACTAAAAACTCATTGGTTCTCCTTCAAAACTAGCCCCCAAGATAGAGTATCGTATTCGAGTTTCCCGATCCAGAGACAAATCACTTAACCACTCGGCGATCATATTGTTATAAAGAGTGTATTATAATGATTAAAATGACGATGAAAATGTTATAAAGAGTGTATTATTATGGAAAAAAAAGGTTATTTAATGGTAAAACACAGATAATCAACCTTTACTGTTCAGGCTGCACTACTCTGGAATTCCTTGCCTGAAGACATTAGAAAAGTGTCCAGTAAGTTTTCGTTCAAGAGACTGGTACGTGAACACCTCTTCAAGACATCCGTTCCCACATAGTGGATTGATATCATCGGTCATTGTAATTATAATAATATTTTGTATGCTGTGTATATATATATACATATGTATTTATGTGTATTCATATTTGTTTATATATATTTATTCCGTCAGTATGTTGTAAGTGTAAATTATTCATGTATTTTAGTTTCTTTTTTAACAAATTTAATGTTTGGCACCCTTACAATATCTCTCCACGCCCCGGGTTGACTGGCAGAGAATGCCAAGAGGCATTAAGTCCGCCCTTTGTAATACTTTTATTTAAAGGTATTCAAACTTTAATTTCATATGCTAATTGTTATAATTATTTTAATTTCAGCAACGCCCCTTCACCTCTGCGCTCACACATGGCGCGTTTCGCACAGCCCTAAGCTGTGACATGAGTGCACCGACACTGGACACCGACCATTATCTGTGGACACAATCAACGACACTGGATGGTGCAGTATTTTGTCTGTGGATTTAAGTTCTTCGCAATCACAAACAGATTAAAGAATTAATATTAAGAAAACGATTTATTCACGGCACATGTACAGACTTAAATATTTTTAATACAACAACAATCACATATAATGAATTAAGGCGTTAAAAGAGGATGTAAGGAACATTAGAATCAAGCGTGACTGCGGAAAATCATTCCGTTAACATAAAAGAAACAAAATCAAAGATTCGAATGAAAAATAAATTTTCTACCTGCCCAGCCTGTAACTAGTCCACTGCAGGGCAAAGGTCTCTCCCATGACGTACATTTAACATAATCGCCACGCACAGCACACGGATTGGCTATAGCAGTACCTCCCCCCGTTTTTTTTGTTAATGGGAAAAGCGGCAAACCAGCAAGCGGTTCACCTGCCGGCAAGTGATTACCGTCGCCCGCGTACATCTGCAACACCAGAGGTGCTGCAGGTGCGTTGCCGGTCTATAAGGATATTTGGAGGAGTGGGCATTCGCTTACCTCACTCACTGAAAGAAACGCAGAAGCACAAGATACCTCTACTTCACGCCGGTATTCTGCGAGGCCGCGGTACCGAGCCGGGCCGTTCCGGCAGCAGCGAAAGCAGCCGCTTGTCTCTACCATGTAAACTCTACATCTAAGACCGTCATCGGTCTGCTTAATTTCGGTCTGGTGATTTTCGAAACCAAAAGAAATTATAATAGGAGAGCTGACGATCACCGGGTTAGCTATGACATCAGGTCCTCGACATCAGGTTGCTGTACAGCACCCGAAACAACAGTATTAAAAAAGTAAATTGAACGCGATGAAATCCGTAAATAAAAAAATCATTTCAAATAGTAAAAAAAGACAATACGACAATGTTTAGTATTGGTTGTGTTCTATAAAGATCCAATTTTTGTAACGTACAATGTACGTTGTAAATGTTATAGAACTGAAACTCGACTATCTCAAACAACCTCTTTACGTAATTAAATACACATATTAAATTTAAGCTAACGTATTCGATACTCGTATTACTAAGGCCTAATGGGTTGGACAGAGGTTGTTGATATTTATTCTAGTTGATTTGACCCACTTTCCGTCAGAGCATGTTTGGAACAACGCGACAGGTGGCGAGCCTATCGTCTAAGTATTAAGGCGAACGACAAATGTTGTACGCAAGTTTTGAAAAATTCATTGGTACGAGCCCTAGTCCCGTGGTAACCTAGTCAGGTCAAGGTGCTCACTTTAGTCTCATAGAGCCCGAGTGATCTGGGTTCGAACCCCGGTGCTGTATTTACCATATGCTCCGCGGTGCAGGAAAACATCGCGAGGAAACCTATTAATAATAAAAATATTATTTCGAAGTATGTGAAGGCCGCCAACCCGGGCTGGAGCATCGTGGCGGACCCTTCCCGGCTCCTAAATCCTCTCTGATACTCGAGTTTTGAGTGGACACTTACAGGCTGCTACTTTACCGAGCCCCCTTACTCTAGGTAATCAGAATCGAACCGGGACCCGTGAGTCGGAGGCGGATTCTCTGACCTCTGACATGGGAAATAGCAATTTTTTGAAATCAATTTTGAAGGTAATGAATGAAATGAATGATATACACTTTATTGTACATCAATTAGCAAAAATAGGAAAAAAATAAATAAAAAGAAACATAAAATACACAAAGGTACAATTGGCGGCCTTATCGCTTAGAAGCGATCTCTACCAGGCAACCACTTTGCAGAGGATATAATGACCAGTGAGCAAGGGTTAAGGGTGTACACAAGTTACTAAGAAGTGAAAATATAATATAATAAATATACATTGATATATACACAAACATATACTGATATATCTAAATAAATACACAATATATACCCATCCATATAGAGGAACATAAAGAGTAAAGAATAAATAAAATAAGAGCCATATGACGCAAGGAAAAGTAAGTGTTAAAGGATAAACAGATAATGAGAGATGAAGGAATAACTATTTAGAGAGGAAGGAAGTGCGCTTTGACCAGCCTTTTAAAAGTATCTAGGGATTGCGCACGCTTTATATGAAGTGGTATGGAGTTCCATAGCCGAACAGCTTCAATGGAAAAGGATAGAATAGAAGGAAGTGTTATGGGATGGAATTTTTAAAGTAAGCTTGTTATCAGAGCGAAGAGATCGACAGTGAGTATCCCCAAGAAACTCATACCGCTCTTTGAGGTAAGCAGGGGTAGTGGGATTGAATAGAACACAGTATAAAAGAGAAAGAATGTGAGTATTTCTGCGAAGGCGGATCGGGAGCCGCTTGAGCTTTTCGCGAAATTCTGACACCTGGGTCATGTTGCCATACTTGGATCCATACAAAAATCTGAAAATCAAAACTGTCTCAAACTCGAGTCGCATTGTTAGCTCGTATAAAACACCATAGAACGCAAAGAGATCGATTGGCTTCGTTAAATATTATAATCGAGTACCAAATACAAACGATTATAACAACAAACAACGAGGCTTTTGGAATCCATAGTTCTGGTAACAGTTGTTACCTCAGCTGTCGAGCAACGGTTGTTTACCTCTACGTTACTTAATCGTACCTTGTATGTGCTTAATTACGTATGCCAGGTGTCTACAGTTGCGCATTCTTGTATTGCTTGAAAGCCGCAGGTACATATGTAAGTTAGAGCTGATGACCGAGTGAATCAGTTGTCAAAGCACAAGCCGTTTTAATGGTGGGCCATGCGATCGAATTCCAGTCAACTTATATTTGTACCACATTTTTGTGTCTCAACATATTTTGACTGCTTGAAAAAGCCAAAAGACCGTTATTGTTGTCATGTTTGTACTCAACGATATGCATCGTCGTATTAGAATAACGCACAGACAAGGATTCGAACTCTTGACGGATGTCGATATATTAACACAGTACAAAGCAGCAGTGAAAGGGCTATTACAAACTCTATCTGGATAACTCCAACTCTATACACTTGTAGCGAGAAGGCGAGTGTTTAGAACAAGCTACTCGCCCGCTGGAACGCAGCACGGAATCACGGCATTATACGTCATATCACCTGATCCTAGACATATATATAAATATATATATGATACACGCAAAAATGGGGCTGGTAGAGTCGGTCTAGGCAAAGTTAATTATGTATTTAAACAAAGAAAACAACTCGAAATTCTTACAAAGCAGAGACAAAAGCACGGATAAAGTTGCAAAAACTCTTGAGTTTAAAATGGCACAAATATCTCTAGACGCATCTGTTCAAAACCCGTCAGCGGCGAAAAAGAAATTCAACAATGCGTACGTCGGCGTCACCGCTCGGTCCGAGGTGTTGAACAATCAGCGGAATTGTCACACGGCGCGACGGACAGATAAAAAACATCGTAGTCGTATTCGAGTATTATTAAATACGAGATAGTAAAACGGGTATTCGAATAAAACTGACACATTTTGTATTCACATCTTAAGGTTATTCGGCTTATATGATTTCACTCAACAATATCCTTATCCTTATATTATGTGACTTCCTGTTTATGACAGTAATAACTTAAATATAAGACAATACCGTCTACTGTAAGCCATATCAACCGACATTTTTAAAGCGTGGTAGAGCCAAGCGGCGGCTTTAGCTGCTGCTCGAATGGGCCGGCTCCACCGAATTGATACCACGGCCTCGCAGAATACCGGCGTGAAGTAGAGGCATCTTGTGCTTCTGCGTTTCTTTCGATGAGTGAGGTAACCGGAGCCCCACATCCCCTCCCTATTCCTCTCCTTTTCCCTTCCATCTCCCAAATATCCTAAAAGACCGGCAACGCACCTGCAGCATCTATGGTGTTGCAGATGTATGTGGGCGACGGTAAGCACTTACCATCAGGTGAACCGCTTGCTCATTAGCCGTCTTTTCCATAAAAAAAAAACTGATTTAAATCAAGTGATCTCGCACCCTCGGAATGGATATCCGAGACCAAGGAACCACTCCTCATCGACGCGATCATTGCATTGGCATGGTGGTTAAACGCTGCCTGCCGCCTGGATAGACCACCGAAAGGTGTTCGACTCTGTTACTCATACGTGGCTAAAGAGAATCCTCGAACATTACAGTAGGAGATATCCTCGAGCAGTGTATGGGGCAATGAAGCCACGATCCATTGTCATCTAGGCGAGTTGATGACGGCTGTGGAATACCGGATAAGGATACGAAGGAGTATTTTCCAGAGTGATTGTTTGAGTCCGATTTGATTTTGCCCCTCCTTGAACCCTCTCAGTACCTTACTGGAGAGAACTGGGAGAGGATTTCAGCTTGCAGCAGCGGAAGGATCAGAAATTAGTTGCCCATCTACTCTGCATGGATGACCTCAAGTTGTTTGCCTCCAAACGCTGCCATCTGATGGAACTGCCTAAAGTCACTTGTGATTTCACCAGTTCTATCAGAATAGAGTTCGCGACGGACAAGTGTGCGATCCTCCGTGTTGAGAGGGGTAGGGTCGCTGATCACGAGGGCCTAGTCCTGTCTATGCCCGTTAATATGAGGACCCTTTCCGATGTTTCAACATAACGAAATCAGATCAACAATCTATACGCGATTTGTTTTTTGCACGCCTGACAAAAGTGTTAATCCATCCAACGAAGTATTTTCGCGTATTAAATATTTCTACAAAAATAAATAGTACGTAGACCCGAAATATACTGCAATACTATACATTATAGTACGGTCGGTAACCCTATATGCCAGTGGTAAAATTAACACCTACATTTAAGAGTGATGAATTACAAATTTTAGTGCTTACTTTTGTACTAGCGGGCGCCTAGACATCTGAGCTGTCACAGACCGATAAGTAAATATTTTATGGTAATAATATCTTAAATAACTCCTTAGTTACAAGAATAATAAAGTCTACATACGTCCAAAACTATTATTCAAATAATATCATCGAATAATGGGCCCGAATTGTTAGTAAGTTCATTGCAAAATGTCGCTTTATTTGAAAGATTCCGTGCAACCACCGACATGAGGCCGTGCATGTGAAACGTGCCCCGGGCGTGTCGAACAACCGAAAAAACGTTGAAACGCAGCGTAGGCCGATTTTAATTGCATCTGGAACTGGGGCATTTCAGATACAGGGCTGTCAAATAAGGTTACATGTTTTAGAGACATTGTAATTTTTTTTTTCAAAAAAAAAAAAATAATTTATACTTGGGTTTTTATAATTTAACAAAACTAAAATCCCAACTCTATTGTACATCGATCTGTTTGTCTGTTAATTCGTATTAAATTATTAGACATGGGTAAAAGCTTAATAGGTACGCGCCCACATGGGGGCAAAGACGAGTGATGTCGGGCTTACAACGACCATAATAACACGGTGTTTCACCTTCATCCCACATCAACTGGGCTATGGGAACGACAGGGAGCGCCGGGCGCACTTAGCATCCTCTGGAGAAGATGCGGTGTAGGGCGCGACCACCGTGGGCACCGTACACGTGGTTAATGGACTCCCCCGAATCTACCACCCATAGGACATGGAGATCATCCCATGGTGGATCTGCTCCACAAATATCATAGCATAAGTAAAAGAAATATATGAGATTTTCGCGCAGCTCCAGTACTAGTACTCCACTTTCCATATATTTTATTATTGCCCGACATGCAGGTTTTCTAATCTCGTTTTATTTCAACACCAAGCACGTGATAAATTCAATATTTATAATTGTACCTAATAATTTTAGTGATTCCAACACCAGGATTCGAACCATGATCAACCGCTATTTAAGCGAATGCTGAAACCCACTCACCTACCACGGTAACTTTTCAAAGAATAAGTTTCTAATAAAATAAGTAGCTAAACATATTGTTATACTATGCGCTTAAATTTAAGAAGGTCATAATTTTTTTAACAGTATTTTTTTTTCTGTGTCAAGTTACGATTCTGTGTTAGCCTAGCCTACTTTACAAATACAAGAGCGAGAAGCACACAATCCCGACCGTTGGTAGCGTTCGCAACGAAAACAATTAATGCGTCACGAGCATGTCGTAACAAGTCTCGGCGTCGCTTGCGAGTAGCCCGATGTGGGACGAGACCACAAAGACGATGCATTTGTATTCAACGATACTATAAACATTTAATTTTCCTTACATACATTCACGCCCTAGAAAGATGTACTACGATGTAAATACATTCAACAACAGTTGATAATGTATCCAGTTAATCTAAAAGGGTTCTTAGTAGACAGTAGCCAGCGGCTTCGCTCCTTTCGTACATACAAGCTAGAACACCGGGTTCGTTTCTCGTCTGTGCCTCTTAAATAAGGGGCTGAATGACCGCAAAATGTATGTTATTTTACATAACGTTATGACGTCATACCGTTTTTTAATAATCACTATAGCTGCGCTATCGTAATCACAGTTCGATACTGACAGTTTGACCTTGACAGGAAGTTCTCTTTCAAAGTAAGCCGCCACTGCAATCACCGCTCTCATTGGCCCAGACAGTCCCCTTCCTCAACCCGTACTCAAATTTCGTATAATAAATGGGTTAAATAAAGATGTAAATACCGGCACATACAATACCGAAATAAGTCCCCGGTCTTAATATACCTATAAATAATATTATACAATGACGACCTGCACAGTATCGTGGGAAGTCGATGGATGCACAGCGATCAGGCGCGTGTTTTGTCACAATTTTTCGGATCGACGATGTTCAGCAGTGGGACTTGTGACCGGTAATGATGTTAATAATGTAAAATCTACTAACCTAAATTGGCGCAGCATGCCGGACTCCGACGTTGAATTACTGATAAGATATTGTATTATTTTTATAATTAGTGTCAACCCTAACAGAGAGAGAGAGAGACAGCGTCGTCGACGCCATGAATTGGGTCACGCTTAATATTCACGTATCTGAACAATTCTAAAAAATTTTTACACTCGATTAGGCTTCCCCGCAGTCGTATTAAGAAATCGCAACTATTTACGGTTAAATTACAAAATGTGGTCGATAAATTTATACGAAATAGTTTAAAGGATTCTGTTTCACATAATATTCATCTGAAGTAATTCAATAGCTACCGGTAGATGGCGGGGTAACCGTGACGAAAAATACTAGAGTAAAATAAAGAAGACCGTTCGATTTTTTTTTTTTATGGTTAAGGCGGCAAACGAGCAAGCGGTCCACCTAAGTGATTACCGTCGCCCACGTACATCTGTAACACCACAGGACCTGCAGACGCGTTGCCTGTCTTTAAGGACAATTGGGGGATGGGGGAGGAGTGATGGGTAGAGGAGTTGGGTGAAGTAAGGGGCGGGGCTCCGGTTACCTCACTCACCGAACGAAACGTAGAAGCACTAGATGCCTCTATTTCAGACCCGTATTCTGCGATGTGGTGGTACTACCCCGCTCGAATGAATCGGCCCATTCGGGCAGCAGTAAAATCCGCCGCTTGGCTCTACCACGTAGAAAGTCACTACTACATTAGTCAGCTGGGTGCACCGAGTGCAGGTGAAGTCGTCGATAGAAGCCGTTTAAAATAACGTAAGTTACTGAGATCTCGCTTAACGAATAGCATGAAAGAAAATCGATAGCTCGCGCAAGTAACAACACTTTCCCCACTGGCGTTTAGTCTAGTCATCTGTATATTGGTTTCCCGGGGCGAGGTCAGGTAATTGCCATCGCGCTATATTAGAGCGGGGGTGGGAGCAGGCGCCAATTGTCCTAGAGGAAAGCGTTTAACAGCCCATTTAATGGAAATGCACCCCTCATGCTTCCATTATTACGCCACAACCATAACTATACATAGGGTCTATTATTATTTCATACCCCATGTAACTGTTACGACGGTCGCCGTAATGGGACGAATGTCTTCTTGTATGATGTTACGGAACAAGTTCGTTCGTTTCTCGAGCAGAGGTTAAGTGCAACGATTTGGCGAGGAAATGTAACTGGCGTTCTCGGCGCTACGCTTCAAGGAGTAGGCCCATATACTCCTTGATTATCTTTGATTGCCTGGTACCTGACCGTGGTGGCCTCGCGGTCAGGGAGCACGCTTTAGTTTCATGGAGCGCGAGTGACCTGGGTTCGATCCCTGGTGCAGGCACCACTTAATTTTTTTATACGTGGTAGAGCCAAGCGGCGGCTTTTGCTGCTGCTCGAATGGGTCGGCTCCACCGGTTCGGTACCACGGCCTCGCAGAATACCGGCGTGAGATTAGAGGCATCTTGTGCTTCTACGTTTCGTTCGGTAATCACTTACCATCAGGTGAACCGCTTGCCCGTTTGCCGCCTTTCCCATAAAAAAAAAAAACATTAACAGAAATTTTAAGTGCTGTATTTACCACGCGCTCGGCGGCGAAGGAAGACATCGTGAAAAAATCTGCAGGTCTGAGAAATAATGAAATATATTATTCCGAGGATATGTGAAGCCCGCCAACCCGCACTGGAGCAGCGCGTCGGGCCTTTCCCGGCTCCCAAAGCCCTCTCAAATACTTACACTTACCGGCTGCTTACTTTGTGGTATCTTGTTTAACTTACGTTCTTCAACCGCTAGAATCCTTCGTCCTTTCCGTCGTTAAAATGGGATAGTGATCGTTCTGCACCGCCTAACGCAAAGTTGCCCACAGGCGCTGCAGCTTAATTATCATCAAGTAGCTCAGTTCTGCAGCGCTAGCTATTACCTAGGATAATAATACGTCAGAAAAAGCGTTGTAATAGTTCCGAGTGAGCATAAAACTATTCCCCTAAGGCCTCCCGCTCGCTTAACAAAAATCGCAACCGGCATTGTATTGAAATCAGTGCCAGTGAATTAGTCGTCGCGTTATGTTCGTTGCGTGTTCGCAATGAGGAATGCTTCGGTGCGTCACGACCTCCGCTTGCATAAGAACGCGCATATCGCATGCAGAGGATTCGACAGTTTTTGTGCGTGAACTGATAAACGTCCAGCACTACGTGGTAGAGCCGAGCTTTAACTTGCGGGCCTCCTGCTCGCGAGTCTTACCGATGTAGCTGTAAAGGCCACCGGGCCAACAGCACATCTACCGTGGCGGTTTTAGTCGGTCCGGCATATTCAATGCTGATCCAGACATAACCAGTCACCGGAGACGGTGACGGGTAGGTGCGAGCACCTTTCCCCCGCGTTAAACTAAGAAAAAAAAAAGCCGAGCAGCGGTTTTTGGCGCTGCTCGAATCGCGAGCCGGCCCGATAGGGTCGGTACCACGGCCTCCAAGGTGCGGGTGTAATTGACTGAATTGACGGACGGATTGGAGTAAAAATATATTATCTAAAAGATGACACCTACATAGTTTCTTCAACGTCAGAGGAACTTCATTACGAAACGGTGAAAGATTGTAATAACCATCAAAATAATATTAATTAACATTAGACAAACGAAACTTTCCTATGGCAACTGATTAAAGAAATTTCATTATTTTCACACGTGGTAGAGCCAAGCGGCGGCTTTCGCTGCTGCTCGAACGGGCCGGCTCGACCGGTGTCGGTACCACGGCCTCGCAGAATACCGGCGTGATGTAGAGGCATCTTATGCTTCTGCGTTTCGTTCGGTGAGGTATCCGGAGGCCCACCACCCACCCTTCCATCTCCCAAATAGCCTTTAAGGTCGGCAACGCAACTGCACCACCTCTGCTGTTGAAGATGTACGTGGGCGACGATAATCACTTGCCATCAGGTGAAGCGCTAGCTAGTTTGGCGCCCTTTCCCATTAAAAAAAGAAGGATCCATTGACTTTGTATCTCATAAGGAAGTTGGGGTCACTGGCGTACTCTTTAGTTTAGATCATCTACATTACGACCTTTAATAATGACCTTAGATTAACCTCAATCGCGCGTACGATCATTTTCTTAAGGTTCGTATTACATAATTCAAAAAAATATGCGTTGGGTAATAAATTAGTGTAATAAATTGCGTAAAAATATAAGCTGCAAGGTAACAGTGTTTTTATATTTGTAAGAATTACCAGATTAATTCATAGATAAGGGAATACCTAACTAATTTTTATTGTTCATTGATATTCTTGGTGAATATATATTGGACTATTGCTAGAAATTGTAGTGTTTTACATTGTCTAGAGCTCTATTATTTATGTCAAAAAATTTCCGTCTTGCGTTATTCCACGTTAATATTATACTGTGTTGTTTTCAACAAAATTTCGTTTATCCAGGCCACGGTTAACAATAACCGAAACCATGTCTTGAATGGAAAAAAATACACAGAATGATTTTATAGTGGAAGGAATTTACATAATTTTTTTTGTGAAATATTTTCGAATCGGATAAGGTCCTAGATAATTGTCACGGGTTGAATGGTATCGGCGTAAGAATCTGCAAAGGTCCATCCTTTTCTGCCCGAGGGTGTTCGTAAGTCGTAAAATTAGCAATGGCTACCGATAGATGGCGGGATAACCACCTCTTAAAATACCAAATCCATGTTTCAGAGCGGTTCTTACCGCCCAAATCTATCGAAACACCTCGACCGTCCGAGACGAGGTCCGAACCTCCATAGAAGGTCCATAGATAGCTTACTGTAAAAGAGGTAAGCAGTAGATGTACACTTGTACATCTACTTAAAGCATAACGCCTTGCGGCCTCAAGGACATGCGGCTGTGAAAGCCAAAACGGCTAACAGCAATAACTTCATCGAATACTTACACCAGACTCAAATTAAGCAGACCGATGACGGGCAGCGGTGTCTAATGTGCCAGGTACCTGGTATTGCGGCCGCCAAAACCATTACCGAGCATGACGATTATAGCATCATACCCTCTTTATGCGAGAGGCCCATGTCCTGCAGTGGACTGCTTTTAGGCTGTTATGGTTAAGGTGGGTATTTGTCCATGTGCAATTCATGTCATAATTTGTCATTCAATTCATAATTTGTAGATTTATAGGGTTAAAATAAACAAATTCGAGTAATGTTGCAGTCTGTAAATGCCCACCGCTGAGCAAAGCCCTCCTGCTTCTCAAATATCTGAGAGGGTTTTGGAGCCGGAAAGGATTCGCTGCGGTGCTCCAATGCAGGTTTCCTCACGATGTTTTCCTTCACCGTCACGATGTCAGTAAAATGTATGATATATCAAAAAGATATATTCCTCATTCGAATTCCATTGTCTAGGCCTTGGGATTTAGGACCACGGCGCAACTCTACGTGACCTTAATCCAGATCAACATCCTTTTTTATTTTCAGTAAGAGTATAAATAATAATAAAATACTGACAATTATTATTCTCTCTTGCACTAGTTTCACAATTCATTTTAATTATAATACCGGCACCGCCTTACGGCATCTTCGGGGTATTCTGTTCATTCCCCGAATATGGCGAAGGTTGTTGTGAAAATAATATAATAGCATATTGGTTGTCAATATGATAAAGTTACACCTAGTGACAACAATCGCAAGTATAAATTATATAATAAAATATATTTTAGAATAAACTTATTTCAAACTTACACTGCATAATTTACATAAAATATGATTTCAGCTTCGCCATTCAAGCTTCTTCTTCGCCAACATAAAGACATAAAAAGCGCAAAAAATGACTTAATTCGTTTCTTAAAGGCACAAAAGGCATTACGTTTAAATTGATATGACAGCGAATTCGGAAACAGCTTCGAAATATCTATCAGCGTAATATCATAAATATATCACTTTGCGACAATGATGCAACCTGACGCAACTCGCGCCCCCCGGTTCTTAACTCTGGTGGAAATGGTAATGGTAATCGTGATTGATGCATGTCTGAGAAATGTTATTTCGAGGACATGTGAAGTCCGCCAACCCGCACTGGAACAGCGTGGCGGACCCTACCCGGCTCTAAAACCCTATCAGACATTGGAGAAGGAAACCCCTCGACCAGCATTGTGTGTATTTTTTTTAAAGAATGCTAGCAATGCTATTCATTAAGTAACATTACTAATATTACTGTTAACCCTCCAACTAAGCTTACAGCTTGTATCTGGTGTGGTTCACGACAATTGACGGAAGACGGGCTCGAACTTACTACGTCATGTTTCGTAGTCAGCACCCTAACCCATTTGGCTATTGGCGCTTTAGATTTATGGCAGATAGTAGTATGGGCAGATCTTCCATGGCAAGCCAGGCAAGATTTTGATGGCGCTTTCATTGATGAGCTGATCAAGACCACAGTTTTCGCTTATCTACAGTTTTCATGAAAACAAAACAGTTACCCATTCTATCACGAAGGAACGCTTAAAAACGTTTATCTTTTTATTGGAACGGGAATGAAAAACACGTTAACAGCCCACCTGGTGGTAAGCGGTTACTGCAGCCCTTGAACACCTGGAAACAATCGAAGTAGGTAACAGATGCGTTGTCACCCCTGAGAGCTAAGATGGAACGTCTCACGTCCCGTAATAATACTGGCTCTTCAACATTTCAAACCGGATCATAGCAGTCGTTACTCTGCTGTTTAACTTAAATGACTAAGAGAGTGGTACCGGTGGGTGCCCAGACGATTTCTAATTAGAGGTGTTTACAGTAATGTTGTAAGCTTAGCGACATATTTAATTAAGTTAACATTATAAACATTAGAGAAATTAATGCGATATTAAATAATGGTGACACTTTTATGACGTCATGTAGTTATTCATCGATCATTAAACGGACGAATGAGAATTGAACCGCCACATTGAACTCTCGACATTGAGACAGTTAACCTTAGAGCTACAACGTTTCGGTCAGCTATCAGCTGCGTTATTAAATAAGATATGTTTATTAATTCATTATATATCATTGGCGCATTATCTATTGAACTAAAAATATTTATTATTAATGACTGTTCGTTAGCTGTTACTTCATTTTTCACTACTCGAACCCTTCTGCAATCGTTTTAGATTATAGTGAATATTGAATATCCTCACATTAGCAAATTAACAACCACTGCGACATCATCTGGTGACAATTTTAAGTTATGCTTATTACGCAGTTCATATTGGAGGTCTTCTCATATTTTAGGCAATAAGTAGATAATTTAAGTTTGTAAAGATAGAAAAATTTAATTTTACTTGGCTTTTATATTTTATATCTTAGCCACTAACTCTTCTTGAGAAGTAAAAGTCAAAGTCGAAACTTTTTACTCAATTTAGGCTTCTTTAAAGCTGTTATGAACGTCAAAATTTACATCGGTTCCCAAAACGAGACCTTTACAGAGAAGAATCGACAAGAAACGCAGAGGTCTGTCTTTTTTCTATGTAACGCTGTCTTTTATAATCTATAATCATTTTTTTTAAAAAGGCAGTTAGAGCTATTTCCACACATCTTTGTCCTCGATGTATTGATCTATTTTATAGTAGACCTTTTTTTAATACAAAGTTTCTTTAACAACCTTCTTAAAAGTTGTGTTAAAGTCTTTAGTGTCTGTAGAAGACAAAAGAAACACCGTTAGTATCTTCTCAGAGTATCGTATTTTGTGTATCATTTCATATAACTTTTAATAATAATAGAGGCTTTGAAAACCTATTTCACCCACTTCCACATGTCGAAACGATTTGAAAGTTAGTAAACGATAACAATACAATTATCATGATAACAATACAACACCATGATACCATCTAACTGGTATCATGATGGAGCCAGAAGACGTGTCTTAGAATATCTCTACGTTTTTTTTTTTATTGAATTGGTGTGAAAAACGGGCTAACAGTTAACGTGATAACAGCCTACTGCGAACTACTCCAATCGAAGAGTCGAAGGTCACAGATGTGTTTGTCGCCCCTGAGGGCAAAGATTGAATGCCGTACAGCCCGTATTTATAATCGTTCTCTATATCAAACCGTGGTTGCACTACAGTTCGACACCAGGAATGGGTAAGGGTGTGGTCACTACCCGCACGACTCCTAGGCAGAGAAGGAGACTTCCACCTGTTATTATTAGGTAGAGAGTAGTAGAGAGTATGATCTGTTCAAAAAAACAGAGACAGAAGGTGAGTTCAGTCATTCATGTGATAGTCTACATAGGTAGTTGTTATTTTAAAATTCAAAAACAAAATGTGCCTTTATTCAATTATCTTGCAGTACCTATAATATTTGCAACAATTGAAGTCTCAGCGTGATTTAAAAGATAGCCCGAGACCTCACAAAGTTAACCTGTTTACTTTAATAAGAGATATTACGTAAACATATAAAACGATTTCATCATTCTATTCTTGACAAAGCGTTCAAAGAATACAAAGGTACAATGTGGAAAAACCTTTTGATTCTTTGTCCCAATTTACAAAGAAAATAACGAACAACCCCGACCTGTCACGAAATCTGAAATGAACACGAGTGCTACCTTTTATTCTTTCGCAATTAAAAGGCGACATAGCAATTTTAAACTGCCAGCATCAAAACTGAAATGGATAGGCACCAAACAAAAAAGATACAGCCACAACTTAATTTACATTATAAATCTTCTCGATACTTGGAATCATATTTATTCTCAGAATTTAAATCTATGGAATCAACCGAATTCCGTTAGGCGACCTTCCCGTAAGACAAAAGGACAAACAATGCTTCACGTGAGTTTTTTTTTTGTTACAGGTATAGTAATAACCACAACGCTGTACATAGCAACACAAGCACATCATTAGTAGATTTTGAAACGTATACGCTTGTAAAAGGGTGTCTATTAGAATGAGATATAAAAGCATAGATAATCTATTCCAATCGTGTAACTGGCGAAGCGTGAGTCATCTTCGGTGTCGTGAGAGCGATTGCGTCATATTCGGTTGGTGCGTAAAAAGTATTTGTTTGCAATGACATGCGTTCAATATGCCGATGAACATTCGAATTTCAAAAAGTATCCGGGTAGGTATAATAAAGACGTGTATTGAGTGCCAGTAGTATAACGAGATATTGAATTATTCCAATTTTAAATTTTTGCAATGAATTGTTAGTGTAACGTAGGTATAAATAATATTGTTTCCAAACTAATACGACAATGTTTATTCAACACACGAGTTACGTCATCTGTCACTACTTAATAAGATATGCGTTACATCGGGAAGGTGAAGACGATGTGTGCGCGTCTCAGTATTACGGTAATAACTGTATTACATACTACCTACATCACAACTTCTTAAAATGTCCTATAAATGGAAACACGTAACGTCATGATATGATTTGTGACAGCTTGTTGACAGACGGTTTGGGATCTGAAGTTTGAAGTGCACTTTTGTTTGAATGTCTTTTGCTTTCATGGTATTGTATGCGTTACAACAATTAGCAATTCAATTTTCTTTCACACGACGCACTCACATTTCGTATGCACATATTGTTCTTAATTACAAATATGTGCAGAAAAAGAAATGAATGTTATTTATTACCCAATTGTTACTCTTCAACACACTTTCTCCTCGTCTCGAGGTGGGCGTAAACAAATGCTACACAGTTTTGTTAAACTATTGCTGTTGTTTAATAATGAATTTTTATATTAAAACAAGTGTCGCTATGCTAATATAAATTTAGCTGAACTTTTTTTTAAGGGGTGACGGGCTCGCCACCTGTCACGTCACGTGGTCTGACACACTGCACTGACGAGATCAAAGTGAAAGTGGATTAATTTATGATTAAACCGAGTAAAATTAATGTCAAGTGCACTGACCACCTGACTGGATACCGTCGAGATAGCTAGATGCGTTTGACGTATGTTTTTTTTTAATGGGACTTTCCCACAAAAAAAAAGGTGTGTTGTCGGCCTGCTAGGATATTTGGGGGGTAAGGAGAGGGGGACAGCGGTTACCTGTGTGTTACTGATATTACGATGTGGACAATACCATTTACGGCTCGCAAATGTACCGACAACATAAAACACAAACGCCAGCTGGCGATAAGGCGGGGTCATGGAGCGGTCGAGACAGACCTATCTGTACTCGGATAACCCACGACCACCCGGTCGCCGGTGCCAGCTCTGATTCTTGTATTTTAATGGTAGACAGAGTCGCGATCATTTTAAGTGTCGAATTTATCACACGCTCAGCGGTGAAATAAAGCATCCCAAGAGAACATATTTTTTGGAGAAATAATTAAAAAAAAGATATCATTTACGGGGATACGTTTGACGGTGCAAACGTAACGGACCCTTCTCGGGCTCCAATACCCTCTTAAGTATTGAGCGGAGGTCTTGGCTCAGTACTTTACTTTTTTTTACGGGTACGTGGTAGAGCTAAGCGACGGCTTTGGCTGCTGCTCGAATGGGCCGGCTCGACCGGGATAGTAGTACCACCACGGCCTCGCAGTAAACCTTGGAGACCGGTTACGCACACTGTACGTAGGCGACATCAAACACTTACCATAACATGAGCCGCTTTCTCGTTTGCCTTCTATCCCATAAGAAAAAGTTATAGTCTGCCACCTTCTTTTAGTCCGGTCAGAGCGCGAGCTAATGTATAAAAAGCAAATGAACCTAGCCTACTGGATAGCGTACTGTCTGCTTGAGTCTGGATTCGAACCTCAAACCAGGCGAACATTTATGTAACAACTAAATTACCAACGTAGCATTTTCGAAACGATTACGTACGATTCGTATTAGCCTATGGGTGACAGCTGTGAATGCTTATATCTATATTTTGAAGTTACACTTCTTTTGGCGCGTTTAGGCAAAATTATGAGATTTTTTACGCAAAATTATGAGATTTTTTACGATGCGCGCGCACACCGACACCTGAAAGCGACACCAAGAAGTTCCATGTTAATTGTCTCTCAAGTTTTCGTGAGAACTGATAACTATTTTCAAGGTAGTTATTAAAATATATATGATTCTACCCGAGTTTCATATCAGTGGAGATAAAAAAAATATATTCATACATAAATATATGTGTGTGTCGGTGAATGATAATTAATTGTGAGTATTCGTGATCACACGAACACGTACAGGCGAACGCAATGTAGGACGATCCCCCACAAGATGGAGTGACGACCTGCGCAGTGTTGCGGGAAGTGGATGGATGCTGGTGGCTCAGGCCCGAGCTTCGTGGCAATCTTTGGGGGCTATGTTCAGCAGTGGACTTCTGATAGGCTGAAATTATGATGATTCGTGATCCGTTTTTTTTTTATATTATAATCATTTTAAGAGGGATTATAGATTTGAGATTAACTGATGATATGTATTCTTTTTATTTGTTTACATTATAAATGATTATTATTGTAATTTTTGTTTTGTTACGCTAAAGAAGTATAACTTTGCATATAACGTGCATTTGTGCACGTGTGCATCGTGCAACACTTGTGAATGCACAAGTATACACACGTTTTTTACAACCCGTAAATAGTTCACTACAGGACATGGACCTTTCACCAGCCATCGGTCTGCTCAATTTTTTGAGGTGATTAAATATCCACCTGTCGACAGCCCTAGCGATTTTCAAGGTCGTCCCTATAGTCGCCTCTTATGACAACCCTGCGAAGAAAGCGAGTGACCGTTTCATATAATATTTAATAAATATTAATTAATGAATACAATATAAATAGCATACGCAATATTGTCGTTACAACGCATAGGTATGTGCGACTACATAGGTACCACTTGCCCGGTCCATGCTAAATTAGCTAATACAAATAATAAAGGCCAGTTTAGAAATTAGGTCACAGACAATACTTCCGACACGTTTCCCGGTATTATATTTCGCAGTTGCTCCCTAAGAACGAAATGGATTGCGGGAGCGCGTATTCAAAATCAAAGTTTGTGTAACGTAGAATACCCGAAGTGCTACAGAATTGGCTTCAAATATTCATTTCAATTATTTCACCGGCACGCGATGTATTCCTTCACTTCTCAGCGCGTAGTATTCATTATCCTCGTCATGACGGCGTCCCACAGGTCCACGGCTGTACACAGGCTTTCCCCAAAGATTCCCACGAAGCACGGCCCTGAGCCACGCGCACGTGGTCAGTTCATTGTACGTGGCCGGCTCGTTGCAACTCCAGCTCGCCGATGCTTACGGCTATATCGGATACACTAGTTCTGATGAGAAAGTCTTAGTTGCAGATTCTACCACGCACGTGGTAAATGAACACTTACAATGACCACCACCCATCGAGAATTCGCCACCCTTACTATCCGTGTACGTTGTTAGAGAGAACTAAGATAAAAAAAAAAAACCTTGAAAATCTCAAGGCTATCCCTGAGAGAAAATATCCGACGACGAAACTTTTTTTTTCTTTACAAGAGGGGGGCAAACGACCATGCGGCTCGCCTGATGGTAAGTGATCACCGACGCCCACGAACATCCACAACACCAGAGGAGCTACAGATGCGCTGCCGGCCTTTAAGGAACGAATAGGCTCTTTTCTTGAAGGTGATCCATAAACACCTAAATTATATTCTTGATAAAATGTAAGATATAGTTTCGTTGTGATCCCTGAGTTCGCCGGTGTGTGGGCTGTAAGGAGGAACATACCAACTGTTTCACCTACCTCACCTGCACCTGCTGGCGACTGACTAAAATCCATCCGACCAGACTAATGAGCAGCAGCTAGGGTAGCAACTTCTCTAGTGGTATGGTCGATAGCAAGGCCTGCCCAGCGTGGTGAGTAGGGGAAAATTCGTGCACGGCATTTTGGCATTTGTTAGCGCATTCATGAAAATTCCCAGTACGAATAGTGACACATTAGATAGAACACAAGCTGTTAAGAACGAAGATATCCCGTACAAAACGCTGCAGTTATAGTAATATAACTAAATAAGGCTTTGCCTGTGTGCGTGACCGACCGACCCACACATGCAGCATAGCACAATCGCTTTAGAAAAATTATTTAAAAACAATTTAAAAACGTTCACCTATTCACACGATCTCAAAGCTATTTGAGCTTGACACGCATCCTGTCTCTAAAAAAAAAAAACTAAAGCCTCCGACACATTCAGATGTTTTTTTTTTATTACGTATTTACCTCATTCATGCCGCAGTCCCGGTCTCCCGTGTCGGGCAAGACCGAGTGCGCTCGCAGGAATGCGAAGGTGGGATGAAATAGTGATGCGAGTCGGAAGACCAGGAAGACCATAAGTTCTTTAAAACAGGATATCTTAGATCCTTGATACAAGCACAATGGTGGATGTATTATCTGCTTAATTTTAAACAATTATATTGTACCTGTATTGCTGTAACATATTTTTATCATTTTTTTTCAGATTCTTGCGCCGTGTGCTATCGACGTGAGAGTCTTCCACCCACTTGGCTACCGACATAATGGTCTGGAAAACTTCCAGATCCAAGGGCAAACAGATCGATGACGTCAAGCCGTTTTCCGAGCGTGACGTGTTTATGGAAAATCCGCCTTATGGGAGCTTATGTCCTGCAGTGGACTTTTTACAGGCTGTTAATGATAATAATGTATAACTATATGTCTTCTACATTTCAGCATCATGCGCTTGTTCCCTAACCACTCTAGCCCAAGAACTGAGTGGTCGTTTAAGCTATGCGTTTCACGGACCCCTTCCTAATCCAACACTCTTAAAGATGCGAAGCTTATGTCCAGCATTTAAAAGATATTGCTTAACGGTTCATGATCTTACTTTACATAAAATTATTCTAAATAAAATAAAAATCCACGAAAGACCCGAATTCTACCCATCACTATTGTAAAGCAAACGAAATTCCTGCGCTTGCGCCTGTACAGTGGAGGGGCAAACCGGTTAAGAGCGTGGCCCGCGACTCGCTCTTGATGGTTTCGGAGATCACTCAGCATCCGACGTCTCGTTTAGGTATGGCGACAGCTACACGGGAAGGGTTTCGACCGTTACAACTCCATAAGAGGGATGTTGCAATCACGCAAGAATTGTTGTTTTGTAATTTAAAATGCAATAGCTCTGCTCATTTCCGGTGTTTAAATGCAGACGTCGACGTCTAAAGGAATTCTGTGAAGTTTGAGCAGTTCAATTCTTTCAAGGTTTACATAATACGTCTCGTGGCAGTCCTCATTTAGATTTTGTAACTTTAAGGTCTTTTGTCCCATAGCCGCCTCATACGACACACACGGGGAGAAAGGGGGTGACAGATTCTTACGACGATACTATACGTTCTCTATTATTATTTATTATTAGGTCATAGTGGGCTTTATACTAATAATAAAATTGATAAACATGGATCGGGTCTGGGTCACCTTCACTGTGTAAAGTTAAGTAAAGACCTAAGACTCTATGTAGTGGCAGCGAGGAGGAAATTCCACCACAGTCCTCAGAGATGATGATGCGCCTACAGCTTGATTCTTCACAGAGAATTGGTGTAGCTGTCTATGGGCCAGTGTGAGGAACATTATTACCCTGAATGTAAGTTTTTATTTCTAATTCGTTTCGTATCCGGTAGAAGCGTCTTTTTCATCTCAATGCACATTTTAAACAGACGGATAATGGATAGTAATACTGAACAATACAAAAGTTTGGGCAGCGGTGGATTATTTCCTAAATGTGCGAAATAGTAACGTAATATATTGGACAATCACACACTGCAGACAAAAAGTGGGATTTCGTGCGTCTCGGTAACCGGACGGTCATAAGATAAATGCCCGTGTGCCTGGATAGATAAATTATCACACATATTGCATACATGTAATAGGTTCTCGAGTGGCGGCCGCGTCATGTACGGGCGAACGCAGTGTAGGACGACCCAGCACAAGATGTAGCTACGACCTGCGCCAGCGCTGCATAGTCGCAAAGTGTTGCGACGACCCGCGCCACCGCTGCATTGTCGCAAAGTGTTGCGACAATATTTTGGTGGTGGTAGGCCGCAGAGTGTGTAGTCTTCAGCAACTGACTTATGACAGGCTGAAATGATGATGTTGATTACATAAAATAAGGATCCGAGTAGAGTTCAAATATTTATATCCATTAAAATGTCTTTGGATCCGAGATCGCAACCCTACACCGATTCTGCTTCTGTATTTTCACTTACTTTTTTATTATATAGGTAAGGCAGCAAACGAGCAAGCGGTTCACCTGACGTTAAGCGATTACCGTCGCCCGCGTACATCTGCAACACCTGAGGTGCTGCAGGTGCGTTACCGACCTTTCAGGGTATTTGGGAGATAAGAGAGAGCATGAGGAACGGGGTGGGGAGTGAGAGAGGGCCTCCGGTAACCTCATTCACCGAACGAAACGCATGAGCACAAGATGCCTCTACTTCTGCGATTCTGCGAGGCCGTGGTACCAACCCGGTCGAGCCGGCCCACTCGAGCAGCAGCGAAAGCCACCGCTGGCTCCACCACTTCGAAGTATTTTTGGTAGGAGAGACAGACACTACATAACTTCTTTTTTATATGAGAAAGAGAGCAAACCTACATGCGGCTGCGTCGACATCGGCAGTGGGAGAGTGGTCTTCCGTTAACCTCGCTCGCCGAATGCACTGGGACCACCCCGGTCGAGCCCGGTCCACTCGAGCAGCAGCGAAAGCCGCCGCTCGACTCTACCGCGTGCAAAATGATATTATTTTGATATAATACACGAAAAAAAAGGGTCATACGCGACAGTAACGTTTCGCTATGAGACACTATCTAATCGAACGGATACGGGTCGGAAATGTGTTAATGATAAGATAACTGCCTACTAGACTATCCAAATAATGTTTGAACGGAGAAATATATTTAATATAGTTACAAAATACATTTGTTGTTTTTTATTTTATGGAACAGACGGCAAACGAGCGAGCGGTTCACCTGATGGTAAGTGATTACCGTCGCCCACATACATCTGCAACACCATAGATGCTGCAGGTGCGTTGCCGGTCTTTAAGCGTATTTGAGAGATGAGAGGGAGAATGAGAAGTGAGAGAGCCACACACCCAACGAAAGGCTGAAGCACAAGATACTTCACACCGGTATTCCGCGAGGCCATGGTGCCAACCGGGTCGAGCAGGCCCATTCGAGCAGCAACAAAAGCCACCGCTTGGCTCTACCACGTTTAAAAACATTTGTTTTATTTATAATGTTTAACTGATATACCAGTACAGGCGAGGTAGCTCAAGGTCATAATACGATCCCCCGTGCCGGAGTAACTGTAATTGTTAATTTTTTCTGAGCTGTATTTATCACGTGCTCGGTGGTGAGGAAAAACCTCGCCAGGAGACGGGCATGTTTCAGAGATATAAATGTCTGTGGAATATAATGAAGATAATAAAACAACAAAAATAAAAACGAATTACAAATAAACTTACATACGTTAAGTGCTGTAAGTGCTTAGTCCTGGGCAAAGGACTCCTTCTCAAACATCTGAGACGGTTTTGGAGCCGGAAGGGTCCACCACGCTGCTGCAATGCAGGTTGGCGGACTTCGCACGTCCTCGAAATAATATTTCACAAACATGCAGTTTGGCTCACGCTGTTTTACTTCACCGGCACGTAGTAAATGCAGAACCTAAAATTGGTGGTGCCGGCCACCGGTGATCGAACCCAGGTCACACGCGATCTGTGAGACTAAAGCGAGCGCCTTGACCACCAGGCTTCAATGGCAGTTCATGTCAAATAGTTTTTAGAAATCCACTTTATTCTGTTACTAACGACCTTAAATGTACAAAAGGCACATATAACTGAATCATTGGTTCGCTAGCTATGGTTTGACCCACTTTATCACAACACTATTGAGTTTCATCAAATACTGGAACAAAGCAAACGTGTTCAGTTAATAATAAAAATAGGACTTTACTAAACTAGATAGTTAACTAAAATTGGATAGCTTCTCGTATTAAATGACGTAATGTGTATTGTATGACTCATGTTACAAACAAAATACACTTGGCATGGCCTGTTGATAGGGGCCCCGTTTTAAGTTTTCCAGTCAACTATCTGGTTAGTTCTGCTTCAATCCTCCTAACTTCCTGTTTATGTAGCAGCATCGTCTCGGCTGAAGCTTCTTTCAACGTGGTAGAGCCATGTCGGCGGCTTTTGCTACTGCTCGCATAGGTCGACTCGACCGGGTTGGTATCACGGCCTAGCAGAATACCGGCGTGAAGTAGAGGCATCTTGTGCTTCTGCATTTCGTTCGGTGAGCGAGGTAACCGGAGGCCCACTCCCCTCCTCATCCACCCTCCCATCTCCCAAATACCCTTAAAGGCCGGCAACGCATCTGCAGCACCTCCGCTGTTGCAGATGTACATGGGCGACGGTAATCACTTACCGTGAAGTGAATCGCTTGCTCGTTTGCCGCCATTCCCATAAAAAAAAAACCTCGTAATCATTGGTCTTCGAGTTTTTGAATTTTCGAGAGTTCCTGTGTCTCTGACCAGACGATTGAATTCATAAAGATGAACGGGATTATTCACTATGAAAGTTTCTTAACAAAAACATATGCTTTCACGACCGTAGACCCACTACTAGTGTGGACAGAGGCAAGACATTTTTAGACGTTACAAACCTCCGTGACAGACAGACATATATTCGAAAAACTCATTAGTAGAAGCACTTCACATCGGGAATCGAATTCGAGTCTCCTGATTCGGAGGCAGATCACCTTACCACTCGGCTATCAAGGCTTTCAATAACAAGGATAAAAATTACAAAACATATGTGTAACATGTTTTAAGCAGTGTATTTGTATTCACGAGTCTACTAACATTCTGGGTTAACATGCATTACAAGATCTAATCTGAGACGAAATGAATAAAGACCGATCTTGACAATAAACTTAATATATATTATAGCCTAAAGAGCTAAGTCTAAGCTGTGCTGTACCAGTTTCCTGTCAACGTTAACACAAAAATATTTAACTCCTCTTATTGTATTATCATTATCCTGGCATATTTGTAAGGAACCATAACCGTAGTATAAAAAACCGAGCGCGTGGTCATCAAATTTAAGCGCTTCTGAACTGTACTTTTCGGCAACAAAGCTCAATCACTATTACGAAAGAGAGCGCATAATTCGTTTCAGTTTTCGTCACGCTTTCATTTCTCAAAACGACATGTTACATTACATTATGCATTATGAGATGACCTCAAAATACTTAATAACATCCTTTACTCGAGGTAACATAATACATGTTATGGAAACTGGAACGCCCAAGATTCAAGAATGATTAATAAATATCAAGTCCACCGCGTAACCCATTTTGCAGCGATGTTAATCAATTCTCTCCCCTACTCCACCGTTTATTGCTTCTTTGAAAATTGATACATACAATTTACAAACTGTCAAATTTAATAGTTCGTTCCAGTTGCTAGCGCCTTGAGCGATCATTAGAATAAGCTATTGAGACTATGCATTTATAATTTGTTAGGATTATCCGGAGAACATGTAGACTGACGGATAATAATTTTAATTTTTTTTTTTATTACGGGTAAGGCGGCAAACGAGCAAGCGGTTCAGCTGATGGTAAGTGATTACCGTCGCCCGCGTACATCTGCAACACTAGAGCAGCTGCAGGAGCGTTGCCGGTCTTAAGGGTATTTGGGAGATGAGTGGAAGGCTGAAGAGGGTGATGAGGAGGAGGAGTAGGCCTCCTCACTCACCGAACGAAACGGAGAAGCACAAGATGCCTCTATTTCACGCCGCTATTCTGCGAAGCCGTCGTTCCAACCCGGTCCAAATATGTGTGGAAATAAGGGTGGGACGATGAAGAGGGGATGGGAAAGATGGTAGGAGCTAGGTGGTAGGAGTTTCTCGGCCTAGGAGACGTTTGGGTAGGTACCACCCCATTTCTGCCGTCAAACAGCAGTGTAACTGCTTCGTTTCGTTTTGAGAGGTATAGAGAGCCAGTATTATTACGAGCTTTGAGATATTTTATCTTAGTCCTCATGGCTGACAGCGGATCTGTAACCTTATTCGACGGAACTTGTTTGCAAGTGTCCATGGGGAAGTATCCATTTACCGCCAGGTGGACCGCTAGATCGTTTTTCACACCAATCCAATAAAAATAGAAGATAAGCAAAGGTTAAGATCCCGAAATTGATCACGCAGAGTATAATAATGCTGTAAGTATTCACACAAACATTTCTCGTCTTTACTTTCCCTTTATAATATCAACCACCAAATATTAGCCTCTGTTAAGATACCAATGAGGTCTGGTAAAAGGTCCCGAAAAATAGGGAAATAATTGTGGCGGACATAATCCTACCCGAAAACAACACGGTAGCCAAGTTAAATTATTATAATATATACAAACACGTTGCCGAGCAACCGGACAGACGTCCGCTCCAAAGGCACCAGATATCCGACAATTACGTCACAAGGTTGAATATTACCAACCTAATTGAATTTCTACGCTCACTACATGCCGCCACGTACATCTTTATGCATTCCCAATTAAGTTGATTAATCATGGATTTGTAGCTTGGGAAGGAGCTCTAAGCTGAAGTGGCAATATACCGGTCATATAGTTCGCAGAATTGATCAACGCTTGGGAGTTAATGTTCTCGAGCGGCAACCCAACGTGCAACGTGCACAGTATTGCGAGGATTCCATGGACGCAGGTGGTTTAGGACCGTGCCAAACCAATGTCAAAACCATCTCGGGTCCTCCTCCACCGTGGGATCACTGTAAATATTAAAATTTTTACTAGTTTTTACAGCGAAGCGCTAGCATAATCCGGTATGCATTTTAGGAAAGGTCCTTCCATAAACATAGGCCCGGAAAGTCACTAGTTTTGCTACAAATGAGTAGTCTAGACGATTCATGACCTAAAAATCTGGTCGGATTATCCGACTGGACCAACGGCTGGTCACCGTAGCCAAGCTCGACTGCCGGGGTGCACGTACATTTGAAGAGAAAGTCGTTATATACCGCCACCTTGTAATGGTTATATCAACCCCACGGCCACGCGTTGCCGACACTCCTGCGCCAAATGTGCAAAGCGTCAACACACGTCTCACATTCATGGGTAGGTAGAGATTGCGGATTTCCATTTGGCTCGATACAACGTGCTTCCGCGACCTACTTTTTGCCTCTCCTGGAGATAGAATGGGACTTCGACACTTTCCTTGCGCCATTGGTAATGTCACACCTGTCTGACAGATGTGGCAATTTTTACGCCGCTATCAACACTTATAGATATCCAGTATTGTTATTATTATTTTTAATCATTTTTTTAATACGTTATCCTCTAGCAAAATAACTCATTAAAAATAACATCAAGAAGGTGGTGAGTTTTCTTGTTTTCCTTTAATTGAGCAGAGAGGCTGTTTATGCAATGAAATAAGAAATGGGATGTGTATTGAACAAAATAGAAGACACGCCGTTGATGTCGCGGGAAAATTTTACTACGTAATGAAGAAACATTAACTGTACCAAAATGAAATTCATCGTTACAAATGGCTGGTGTAAAAACACCCCCGCACTAAAACTAAGAGGCTGCGGTTTAAGATAACGACGTATGGCAATGATCCATCATCGCCAACTCGGAGACGACTTGAAGATTCCATTCAATAAAAAAAATTAACGCTCGGCCACGGTACTGGCGGACGCGTGAGCGAAGTCATTCGCCTTTTACTAATATTACCTTTTATGATATAGATCAGGGATTCCCAAACTATTTTGGGCAAGAAACTCATTTCCCAAAATGAACTGATACCTCAGACCCCTATAGCCAAATCACTTTCAAAATCCTATCTCTAGTTTTTTTCCTATTGATGCAAAATACTTACCAAAACAATTTACCCATGGTGGTCGATATAGATTTACTTACTACGGTTACTTAGGGAATCCCTGATATAAATTTTTTATTCTATATACTTTTGTATTTAGATATAATTTTAATAGATATAAAATACTTGATTAAAAAAACAAAACTCCCCAGCCTTTTCGACAATTCTCGTCTGTCGAAAGTGTGGTGTAATTATTACGTTACAAAATTCAAAAATAAAACGTTGAAACCTTTTAGTAATTGATCTCTTTTATTCTTAACAAAATATTATCTTCATCTTAGTTATCTTAGTTGTTATATTGTATTAGGTTCATGTTGTGTCTGCTTATTATTAAAGATACAATTATCTAATCACTGTGGAGTATGTTCAACGTGTATTCATTATTGTGGTCTCTGTTGGTAATACTTAAATAAATATATAATATCATATGAATACAATAAACGGCACGTCGTTATATTCGATAGTTTGAAATACTTTATTAGCATCCGAAATTGTGAACACATTTAAATCAGTAGATAACTCATTACAGTTAATTATAAAGTTACCTTGAACTTGAGTATTGGGGTCTTACTTTGAATAGTTAAATATATGCAAACAAATCGCCGCCTCATTTAAAACTAAACTAAAACATCGAACACATAATATAATTGTTAATTAGCGTAAACAATAAAAATTACCAATAAATGTAAGCCAACCGTACAATTTGAATATTTTCATGCGGAATACTATTTTTATTTTTAATACTGATTTGAATACGTTAAAAGCCATAAATGCTTACTGAATTTGATATCACTAATAACTACCAAATAAAATAATAACTTATGGAGTAGAACGCTTCGCAATAACTCCATATTGCACGAGCGAGTCGACCAATAGCCCTCTATCGCTTGTCACCCTATACAACACCTTATCTATTCAAGGATCGAATTCCCAAACTGAAGACCGGTTTCGTTTCCCACAGTCGGCATCATCCTACATCGAAGATGCTCTACGCCCGGGATGTTTGTGTTGTAGTGTTTAATGAACGAATTAGTATTTAGAATGCTCGACCGTGATTTGTGGTTGAAGGTCTCCGATTAAAGTGTATCTGGACTGGAGATAGCAGCGAGCCAATAGCGACGGACGCCGTGGTTAGGTTTTTTCACGATAAGTTAAACAGATTTATGGTAATTAATGGATCCTCTGCTGTATATGGAAAAGGTTGTGACGTTACAATTTAAATGCCTGGAATGATTAATAGAAAACCACTTTTGGATTTGATAAGGGTCAAGTCGGAACAAGGATCGCATTAGTAAAATTATATTACGAATATTTAAAGCATATATGACTGAGGCGATCAATGGAAGGGATTTGAGTGACTAACGCTGAAGTTCATCGACACACTAACAAACGTTTAGCTCTACTACTTGTTGTATATTAACCGTCTGTTAAATTATTGATGAACCGTCTATCTATGTCAAAATGGAGACAAATAACTATAGATGAAGAATAAGAGATACGACATTATTAACCGTAACGGATGAACGACAAACGCCTCGCTAATCTGTAGTATTTAACATCAATAACACCTAAATCAATCCAAACCCTTCCCACAGCAAATGTAACATCTCCGTCGGTTTGTGTATCAAATAAATAAATAAACATTCTCGATCCACGAAAACACGCACATCCCTCACAAGGCCAAAAGCTATTTTTAGACGACTTATCATCGGCGAACGTCCGTAGCCAAGGAACAGAACCGAAAGCTGTGTGTCAAAACAGGACCGCCGACAGTTGCTATGGTGCGGTGCGAATGTCGCGAGATATATGTTTCTCGTGCAACGGTTCTTTGTCGTTGAGCGGTGATACAAAGCGGGGAGAAACGCCTAAGGCACAAGGCTGACCGCACTAAGCATGATTTTTTTATTACGTCGCTTTTAATTTAATATTTTTATTTCCAACGTTTCGGGGAGTGCTTTGCGACACATATAATGACCTGTGCACGGAGCTGTTGATGTTCCCATGTCATAGTTAACCCGGGCTAATGTCGGCTTTCAATTGTTCATTTAAGTCCGGTCTACGCGAAAGAGACAAGTGGTTTTAAAACAAAGCTTTATAGTAACAACGGTCTTCATGTTTGAGGAAAGAGGAATTTGGTATAGAACGATTCAGCCACAACCACATAGGATATTATCCTTGGATGGATAACGCTAGTATTAACAGACGCAACTGCGTTATAGCAATGAGATAGCGCTCTGGACATATTCCATTTCGCATAGTCAATGCGCAAAGCGGCTTCACCCGATTGCACTGTCTGTGGTGTAATTGATGATGTTTACCAAGTACTGATGGAATGTGCCCAAAAAAACAGACAAGGAAACCTCTTATTCATGTGATTTCGCAACTGGGCGATTTTAATATTATTTTGGCCAAGCACTTGTCAGACGTAGCTGCATTGTTATATAGACTAGTTATTTCTAGGTAGTAAGTAAGTAATGTATATATAACTTACGGCATGACATAATCGCATATGTGATTAAGCCTCTTAATGAAAAGAAAAAAAAAAACAAAACAGTCTTCAACCCCTATTTGCCCACCCCTAAGGTGGAATATTTGTATAAAATTTAAATGTGAACACTCTCGAGGTATAGCCTATTCATAAAAAAAAATAATCATCGAAATGAGTTCACAATCGGCGAAGATATAGCGTAATATAAATAAAAACAATAACAGAGCTGTGAAGTGTTTAGAGGCTTCTTAGGATATGAATATCTTATATGAGACTAGACTGGCCAGAAATAATTTTACAATTTAACGGTTTTTTTCATTCCGAATTCAAATTTGAATTGAGAGAATTCGATCGATTTGCCGCCATTTCATATATTATTATTCAACGTGATTGTCGAGTAACGTTATGTGCTACGGCGTCAAAGATAATAGAATTGCAGTGATTGTGGAGCACTACGACATGTAAAATCACAAAGTATGTCCTCACAATTCAAAGGAAGCCACGCAACGTGGTCATCATCCTATATGAATAGTATGGTGGGGGGGGGGGTCCTACCACGGAGTCACGACGCTTTGTTTTTGTGAAAAATTAGTGTAATAACTTCGATCGAAGATATACAAGAGACTGTCTTGGATCGTGTAGTGTGAAGCCTGTCAGTGATACACTTTTCAAAGTTGTACCGCAGAGTCGTCAGCGAGCTCGTGGTCACAGGGCATGAACAGCTCGGACCCGACTCGAGAACAATGCTCCGGACGTCGTAAAGAGCTGAAGATTGACTCTCGTCTAGTCCGGATCTGAACCCGCAGGACTACAAGCTGTGATACAGTACTAGAGGAAACGGCCCGCTTAAAACGTTATTCCGACATTGAGTCTCTCAAGATATCTTAGGAGATAGCAGTGCAGCTCAATTTAGCATGGAGATATGTGTGATTATAGGTCTGGTATCAAAGCTAAAGGCGGCCATTTTGAATAAACATGTTATTATAATTAATCACTTAAACTTCGATAAATAAGTTTTATTATTATGTATTACAATGTTTCTTTAAAAGAGACGTATGTATTACAATTTGTAACTGAACTTATGACCATACTAGGTACAGTATATGGAGAAAAAGGCGTTGTAGCCTAATGGTCAGCACACTTCAGTGTCACAGAGCGCGAGTTACCTACTTGGGTTCGATCCCCGGTGCCGGCACCACTAAAATTGTTAATAGCAATTTTAAGTGCTGTATTTACCACTGTGCTCGACGGTGAAGGAAAACATCGTGAGGAAAACTGCATTTCTGAGAAATAATAAAAAAATATTATTTCGAGGATGTGTGAGGCACGCCAACCCGCAATGGAGCAGCGTGGCGGGCCATTCCCGGATCCAAAACCCCCTCAGATATTAGATAAGGAGGTCTTTGCCCAGCAGTGTACACCTACAGGCTGCTACTTTTATTAGGAAAAACATCGCAGAACCAAAACTATTGAAGCTAGACACAAGAAATTTAGATACCCGTAGTCGGTCCCTTTCATAACTTACTAATGATTATTAGAAAATTCCACCCCTAAGGGTATAAAATAGCGGATGGACGTTTGAATGATAATTCTGTCATTTTCGAATTAAGGTACATGATATTTAATATTTAACCTGACGGTTAGAAATATCCACTTCCGCGCGAGCGAAGCCGCATGGAACGGCTAGTTTAATATAACTTAGACTACAGTTTTTGGAACAATGTTGCGTTGTTGTGTGACAATGATCTTCTGCTGTTTTACTTAAAACTCACGAACGGCATCGGACCTTTTTTATATAGAAAAGACGGCAAATGAGCAAGCGGTTCATCTGATGCTAAGTGATTACCGTCGCCCACGTACATCAGCAACACCATAGATGCTGCAGGTGCGTTGCCGGTCTTTAAGGATTTACTTTGGGAGATGGGAGGGAAGAGGAGGGGAATACGGAGGGGGAGTGGGCCTCCGGTTACCTCACTCACCGAACGAAACGCAGAAGCACAAGATGTCTCTACTTCACATCGGTATTCTGCGAGGCCGTGGTACCAAACCGGTCGAGGCGGCCCATTCGAGCAGCAGCAAAAGCCGCCGCTTGGCTCTACCACGCTTAAAAATAGACTGCATAGAACCAAGGGCAGTGACGGTTTCACCTTACAGAGACGATGCGCTAATATAAAGAGTGCAAGTGCCGACAGTTAAAGACCTTTCAGACGAACAAAAATCACGACCGCAGCTGGTGTAACGAGCGCAGTGCATGTTTAGAAGGAAAAAAGAAAACAAAATAATTAGCATCGGAACCGGTTTCGCCGCAGGAGCGTAACGCACGATGAGAAAACCGGCGTAGCGTATCCGAACCCGGGAACTTTCGACCTCGTGAACACCGCGACGGCAACCAACCGTGACGAAGTAACCGTGGCGTCATTGAAACATTTATTTATTACCCTCACCCGCGCCGTCGCGTCCGCCAGTCTGAATTGTGATCGCTAAGAACTTGTATTGCGCGTTGCTCTAAGCATAAAGTTAACCCAGTTACGAAGTTTAATCAACTAAACATGCCGTAAGTTCAAAACTGGTAATGTCAGGTTAATATTTACAGTAAGCGGTCGGGTGGGTTGGGAATACACAGTTTTCCCAAATTCGATTGCAACCTAAGCCGTGGTTTTACCGAGAGTTTTACCTATTTTTTGTCGAGAGTCTTTCTTTCGTTAACAGGGGTCCGAGCGCGACACAGCATCAGCAGCGTCGTCGTTCCTTTTTGTTTATTTAACTTGCGGGCCTCCTGCTCGCGAGTCTTACCGATGTAGCTGTAAAGGCCACTGGGCCAACAGCAGATCAACCGTGGGGGGGTTTTAGTCGGTCCGGCATCTTCAATGCTGATCCCGACATAACCAGTCACCGGGCAACTTTCACCCACGTTAAACTAAAAAAAAAGGGTTGGTAATACCGGTCTAGTTCCGTGGTGCTTGTTCGGCGCGAAGTGTCTACAACAGCACGTTTAATTAATACATAGCTAATCTCATTAAAAAAAAATTGCATATTCACCCCTACTCCAGTTGTATTATATCCACCTGACTCCTGACTCGACTCAACGACAGTTATCCCCACTCAGGAATCACTCATCATTTCAGCCTATCACAAGTCCAATGCTGAACATAGGTATCCCCCAAAAGATTGACACAAAGCTCGGTCCCCAGTCACCTGCATACATCGACTTCCCGCGACACTGCGCAGACATACAGAACATAACCTTCGCTTAAAAATCTTGTTTGCCTCTGGCTACAGAGCCCCGGGCCTACATGGACCCATACGTTGTTAGCCTTTAGAAACTTTACATTACTCGAACTTTGCATACAGAACAATGTTATATAATAATAATAATAGATTGGCGTATTGGACCGTGGTAGCCCAGTCGTCTGGGCGCTTGCTTTAACCTCACAGTACCTGGGTTCAATCACGGGTGCCGTCACAGCTAAAATTGTGTGAAACTTGAAGTGGTGAAAGAAATCATCGCGAGGAAACCGTTATGATTGAAAAAATAACGACATATGATGTGTGAAGTACGCCAACACGCACTGGTGCAGCATGTTGGACCCTTCTCGGCTTCAATTCTTCTCATAAATATTATAGAAACGGCCTTTCCCCAGCAGTGGGCGTTTACAGGCTGTTGACTTGACTTTTTAAATTAGTTTAATTAGGCAGTGTAAACTCCCTTTTACCGTATAATCCATCCCTCTTATCTCCCAAAACACACTTAAAGCCCGACAACGCAGCTTCAACTACTCTGGTGTTGCAGACGTAATCACTCTGTGTCGCATGCACGTTTGCCCCTATTGCCTCTAAAAAAAGTTTAGCGTACTACCAACAACCAATATTTCTGACATAATTTAAAATAGTGATCACAAGTACCGGCATAATGAGAATAACATTAATTCAGTAACAGCGTCCGTAGATACATTGTATCTAAGCTACGTAATCTTTCCAAAGATACATTATATGTACGCTTCGTCTATCTGTATCACAACAATACCAATCTAAACGTGGTAGAGCCAAGCGGCGGCTTTTGCTGCTGCTCGAATGGGCCGGTTCGACCGGATCGGTACCACGGCCTCGCACAATAACCGCGTGAAGTAGAGGCATCTTGTGCTTCTGCGTTTCGTTCCCATCCCCCTCCTCATCCTCCCTCCCATCTCCCTAATATCCTTAAAGGCCGGCAACGCACCTGCAGCAGCTTTGGTGTTGCGGATTTAGTGAGCGACGGTAATCACTTACCATCGGGTGAGCCGCTTGCTCGTTTGCCGCCTTTCCAATAAATAAAAAAAAAAAACCAATGTAAACGAGGCTTAAAGGATGGTACGTCGACCACTTTACACGTACACCATTCCAGTGACAATACGTCCCTGGCTTCTCACAATACGGGGTCGTACTCACAACAAAGAGCCACTCGTATGTCCGGCTACGGTTTCGTGTACAGTTGCGAACGTAATTCTGTTATTACAAGTTGTTCACTACGGTGCTTTCCGCTTTGTCAGAATGCTCCAGCGTCTTATGTTGGTTTAAACAAGGCGGCGACAGTTTTATCACGTTTACAGCAAATTAAATTGTTACAAATAAATCACTATTATCTGATAACGGCGTAAATTAATATTTTTCTCTAAAACAGTGTGAACGTAGCAACAGAAAAGTTGTATATGACGTCAATTTTGCGTTGAAATTAAACAAGAATTTTTTTTTTTATAAAAGCAACTCACTGATTTACAAAACATACCACATCCATTTACCTCCGTTTAACTTTGCCTCAAAGTACTGTAATCATTTTGGGCATTTATTTCAATGAAACGTTCCGAATGAGAACGGAATGCATTGTTTTAATAGTTCATCGTGCATCGACTATGCGTCCCTGCATGGCCAATTAACGATAATTGTACATCGGCTAACGCGAATTAACGTTCAATCAAAATGCTTCACCAAGAATGAATCATCTAATCAACTTAAACTACCTGCATCCCTCGACTGTCCCGCATATGAGGAATTAGTGTAATAGTAGTGGTTCTCTGGTAAAAGATTGCCTTTCGCGGACATCTTTTTCTGTCCATAATGAAACTTCGCCGACGGTTCTTCAACGATTCAGCTAAGCATATATTGTTTTTCTGCGTGCATAATTTACCTTGCAGTAAACATTTTAGTCATTGGAAGGATTGAAGATATGTCACAGATAAGCGTTAAAGTAACAGTACAGTGCTTACACTCAGCAGCGTTATATTTTAACAACATTTTGTATTTGGAATAAAACTATTATTTTCGGATTTTATAGCGTTTAATTTTCTTTTTATATTCCCGACGTTCCGAATGCTTTACAGTAGCCGTGGTCACGGGGGGACTGAGGTGTTAGACGGCTATATAAGAAAACATTAAGGATCTTGTACAACGAATGGAATTTATTTATATGTTCCTCACTCGACTACGAACTATGCTCAAAATTCTGTACCATGCCGTGCTGCCCGTACTTACAACAAATATTACTCTAGCTTAGACATATTTCATCTTTCTAAAAATTTTCTTAAACGTCAAGTCAAAAAGATGCACCGATCCAATTAATATTTATTTATTCATATTTCATATACATATTATGACAAATAACTAATAGTAGCAAATACATACCACCCACCCATACACACATACACACACCCATCCATACACGCACACACACCCACTTACATACTCAAACACAGAAACCAGAGATTGCAAGTTGAGCACAATGTCTCTGTAAAATGTTGATATATTTGTGTAATCCGTATTTGGCCTTATTTAATGTTAGAAGTGATGTATTAGTTATTTTGTAAATCGCTGTCGGATTTCCTAATAAAATAAATAAATAAATAAATAAATATTCTAGTGGTGTCGTAAAATGCTTGTGAGCATCACAGTACCATCCTTCAACGAGTACAAGTGACGCTAAATTTAGTTAATGCGTCAACTCTTATGCTTTTATAGTCTCTTTAACTTTGTTACGAAGCTCGATGAAAATAATCTCTGTGTACGATTTCGTTTTTAATAAGCTAATTGCGTATTTACTTACGTCCCACTGTTTACAGTGGTTCCCCTTCAACATCACCAAAATCACTGCGGCAGTCCACCAGTGGTTTACCTCTGCTATGTGACAACTCCACTCAGTCTGATCAATCCAAGGAACATTCCAGAAACAATTCTCCACGCTCTTCATTCCACACTGTGACGCTTACCACGTAACGACAGCGACGCGACAGCTGTGCGGTTAGGGGATAATATGCCTTCGGATCGGGAGATCTCGTACCGATAAGGTTGTCCAAACTTATGTACGAGTTAAACCGTTAGCCTGGTCATTGTCCCGAATATGATCTGGTGAAAAGTGAGATGATACGACTATAATAAATGTGTAGACATCTTTCCACACCAGTATTATACTATACAGGTCGTGAGTTTTTGGTTATTTTACTTAGTAGCTTTCGAGCCTTACCGTGGTCTTCTCTCCAAGAAACACCCAGGTAGTCCGATCTAACCGAAGGGCGACAAACACTATGCACCTAAACGCGGTCGCCACTGAGTCTTTACTAGAGAAGTTTGACATTTCTGTATTATCTAACAGATGTGACGTAACAAATGTGATATATATACATATATATGTATATATGAAGGAGGGATGGGGGGGTACTACTAGCAGACAAACGATGCTCTGGCGTTGAAATTACGGCGGAATATCTCGTCAAATGCAGCATCACTAGTGCGCTGGTACTGTCCCTGCGCTCACCAAACCGCTTGCTCAACGTGCTGAGTATGCGCTCACCAGCCATCGCCGGCGCTTTCTTGAAGAGGCCCATGTTCAGCAGTGGACTAAATTAGGCTGATGTTGACCACTTATGACTCTGGCTCTAGTCCCTTATAAGGCACACTGCAATATAATAGTAAACATTCATTTGTGTACGTTTAAGCTATAATGAACAGTTCACATCAGTTAATCAGTCACTGGTTGCAGTAAGTAATCGGTATTATGTATGTTCTTACCGAGCTACCGGGGTGAAACATTTGAAAATGGAAATCTCAGGTCCATGACATCATTGCAACTGATCTGTTACGCTTCTATCGCCATTCATTACATCATTCGACACAGAATCCGGTCCGCGGAACGGGTGCTTTCATCTGTAACTAAAACTTAAGGGGGAAGTCGTTACCGTACATCACTGGCTGCGTCTGAGATTTCTTGATTTATTTCAACATAGGCTCACTAATAATAGGGGGACATAAGGGATTACTCCCTTAAGTAAGTACGTATGTTAAGTATCATACTATCCCATGACATAATCGACAGCTCAAGTGAAACAAACATACAAACATTCCCATTTGTATGTTTGTCTTTCAGTTAAATAGTATAAGGCACTTCTGTAATGATAAGCAATATTTTAAAAAAGGTTCCTTCAAAATCAGTCAATTTGTTTTTCGTTCAAACATTCATGCATACAAAGCATTTTATACATTAGTAATTATTGTTCGCGCTTTTGAGAATTTTCTGATCTGTCACTATAGAATAGGTAAATACGATCCCGGGGCATAATGGTTAAATAACATCTTATTCTTAGAAGTTCAACCTCACCTCAAGCGCCCTGCCTGCTAACGCACCCTGCGTACTAAGTGACTAACGAACGAGGCTCTTGCTGTCGACTGCTGGTGAAGAAAACTTATCCGAACATGGCCAATCCCACATCCCACAGACTAGTGGTGGGGAGAAACACCACTAGTGCGAGGGTAACGTTGCGTTGCGCTCACCAAACCGTCTCCCGAGCGAGTAAGGGCCAATATTCCACGCATGGCATGCCACCTCAAGTTGTCGCTTGATCAAGCCAAAGCCTAAAGGCCCCGAAGTGAAGCATTCAGGTAGTGAAAGAAAGAAAAGAAAGATGACACGACATCGGATAGAAATGGAAATGATCGACGAGCAGTAAGCGCTGCAAACGCTGTTAACACAAGCCCGACGACCGTGTTAACAAGGTCACTCGTTTTCCGCACTTTGCTCCCAGCGTTCGCATGTTTGTAAATAATCAACCGCACGGGGAGAAACAGAGCGTTTTGTATTTAATTACTGCACTTGGTTTTGTGATTAGGCTAAATTGCGCATTACCGTAACGCGATTACTAGTACTGAGCCTTTTAATCGAGAACCCAGTGCTGTGCAAATCTCAAGCTCAATGGTAAGTTTTGCCGTATCGATCGATCGCTGTACAGACATCATCGCACCATGGATACTCGCGTACCTAATATGTTACGTAAGGCGATATTTAGATACTGTTTCGCTCATTAAAATTACAAGGTCCTAAATCACACAGACTGTCTTATAGATTGTAGATCGGACCAAAATTAATAAATAAAGCTAACATACCTAATGTAAAAACAAAATTAAACGCGATAAAATCCGTGAATGTTTTCAGTTTAAAAATTATAACCCTCTAAGCTGTGTAATGTGTACCCTCCGAGCAATATCATAAGAGTAATTAATGATTCTCGTGATTATTTGTTACGCTTGTGGCAGTATTAGCGTAATTTGCGCGCGAAATAGCAAGCCGCCATTGTTCAGAACCAGCGTCGCTTCAAGCGCATTAAAATTTTTTTGACAGCGCCTCGAGCGACAGACTAAAAATAAATTTTAATACCATTTCTGAACGGTCTACCGTGCCACGTGACGGGCGCACCGCGAGCTCTTCTATCACTTCGTGCAGTTTTAATTTTATTCTCTGTTCGTTTAGCATTTGTTTCAAAATTCTAACTCATTCCCGTAACGTTTATTAAAATGGGATTGTTAGAAGTAAGGGTAGATATAACATTGTTGTGTGATAAGATTTAAATTCAACTTTATTAATTATTTAAATTAATTTTCCGAGTTTTGTTTTATTTGCATAAGTTATTCTGTGGTGTATATTTAGCAGATAATTGTTATTCAAAATTATTAGGTAGTGTTATCAATTTTAAATTGTATTCCCTAAACATAAATATTAGTTTTCTGTATTTAGTTTGTTATTTTCCTTCTTTTTGTTTTAACAGTGTCTGTTTAACTGTTCCAGAGATTCAACAAGGGCAGCGGCAGAACATCAGCGCTGTAGCTACACTGCTGCAGCATCATGCTGAGTCGAATGGCTTTTCGTTGCTATAATCCAACATATTTTATTATCCGTTATATCTTAGTTGTGTTGTACCATCTAATAAACATTGTATCTTTCTTTCTTAATATAAAGATTATGTTTCAATCTGCACAAGATAGTAATGGTAGGTTACTAATTATTCTTCAAAAATTAAACCTTCAACAATCTTGTATGATGAATAAATAAATAATAATTCCTTAGAGCCGGGCTGCACTGCACTAGTGTGTTTACGTCAAACCAAAGGCTTGTTTCGTAGAAGCGTCCTCAGCTCAGTCAAAGGATGAATGCTCGACTGCCATGAGCTTACAAATTCGTAATTACGTTCCTTCTACGTGAAAGAAATGCCTCGGTAATGCAATAGAAAAATACTGTGTATACATACCGCCAGGCGAATATTTATTTTATGCAAGGAATATTAGTTGAATGAATTCATTTATTCGAGCTTCAGTGTACTTATTTACGAATGAACGCACAGACATGCACTATGTTAAATTATATGATAGTTTAATTCAAAACATGCTTGAAGTTGTGAAACTTGGCATACGAGGGAATATACATTAAATGGCATATTATTTATAACGTTTCGTTTGTTTTTTGTTTGTAACCTACTCGAGTGATTACAATTAAAATATGCGTTATATTATTTAAACTTAAGCGTGAAAGTTCGATCAAAAGGAGCACAAGTTTTAAGTACTTGCCTGTAGATGAATGTATAAATATTTGTTCAATATTTATATGTTTTTCCATAGTTATTGGTATTAAGTTCACATGTTTTATTACTTGGGGATAAAAACACGAGCTAGCAGTCCACCCCCGCCTGATAGTAAGTGGCTGTTGCAGTCCATGGACACATGTAAACAACTACAATCGAAGGTTACAAATGGAGCCCAGAACCTTGAGGTAAACCAAACATTTATTGGTTAATACACAAGAAACGTGATTATAAAGTCTGATCTCCTCCCACTTAACACTGTTGCGATACAGGTCAACAATATAAGATTTTATTCAGCGGTGAAAATCTCCACGAATGCCTAATGCATGTAATTTGTTCAACAGAATAACCTGTTTCACTCTATCGGATGCCATTACGGAATCATTGTAGATCACGTCAACCTGTGCACAATTATACACAATGGACAAGTCGTTCGTAAGGAGACTGTGAAACGAAAATTAGGAGATCATCATCCCGAAGACTAAAATTGGGCATAGATACAGATTGATCAGTTATCCAGTAACTTATCTAAAGTGTTTATTATCGATGTCGTTCGATAGTGATTTATTTTTGTTTTTTTTTTATGGATGGAAATGACGTGAGCTTCCTTCCATTTAGAAGAATTTCCCTTCACTTTATGATTTATTAAACAAAACATTTACTGGCAAAACAACATTCTCGTCACAGAATTTTAAGAATACTGTGGTTATCTTGTCGTCACTTATTGAGGCTCTTATATTTTAATTTTCTTACTTTGTATATCTGGACCTTGTGACTTTTAACTTTTTATGATTAACCCTATTTGACTAACCGACGAGGCTCTATCGACCGAGATATAGCGGAAATCCATCAGACTATGCCGAACCGAAATCCCACATTCAGTTGAAGGAGTGCAGCATCTCTAGTACGAAGGTGTCGGTGCTCAACAACTCTTCCCGCCCGGCATCTTGTAAGGCATATCACATGTTAATTTTTACTCGCGATTGTTGGTGATGAAACTGGTGAAAGATCATTATATTGACTTCCATAAGGCGAAACCGGTCGGTTACTTATATATGTATAAAACAAATTGAATGTAATGTGAAGCTAGTAAAAGATAATAATAATGCTCAAATCAGCTTTTGTTGGCGGTGTCGTTGCAAGGTCCAGCAGTTGCTACGGATAGGCTGAAGAAAATAAGAATGCCCCAAGTGGGCATCCTTCGCTCTTCTAGAAAGGCATGTGTCCAGGAGTAGTAGTAGCTGATAATGATGATGAAGAATCTAGACAATTCAGCCGAGCATAAATTATGTCTGGGCCTAACTAAATGCAAAATGTGAAGCAGAGTAATGATAACACAAAAACATTTTCGTTGAGCACAATCATTAAGACTTCTTATATCTGACATTTTCATAACGGCACAAAACACCTGCCGACAATTTTATAATGAACGCTTTTTGTACGGATGTACGAATGTACGTACTTAAACGAATTAATCGAAACGAAATGCGTTGTCCGCATTTATCATAGCCTTCCTTTTCTGAAACAAAAAACGCGGACGTTTTTCAACGTGTTCACTTTTATAATTGTTCACATTTCTTTCTATTAAACTGTATTAGCATAGGCACTGCGACCGAGCCCGCAGCTTACGTTGTATATCTATCAAATAGCAATCTAGTTTTAAGCTAATCTGAACACAACCGTGAGATACATTTCATTTCACCCAGAGCTTCCGAAACCCTTTCCGTGAGTTAGAACGTGATGGGCGACGAGACTCGTCGCCGGCACTGCTCCCGGAGATTGTCCATACGATGTGCAGGCTTCACTAGTCGCCTCTAACGACTCTTACTCGCAACTACACGGCTATCCAAGGGCTAGGGTAACTAACCGCCATGTGCTATAAACACTTACGTCATGTCACGTATAAACCATTTAATCATTCATCAGTCATCACACGAGCCATTCGGTCATATACCAATCTTCAGTAGTCTAAATAGGCACATCATAAAAAGACAATGCATTATCAATGACTAATCCATTACTAAACAGAATATTATAACCGACATCGACTATTATGAAGTGAAGACCCCCCCCCACACCACAGTTGTTTATCTAAGTAATTGAGATTACAACGGACAGTGCCACTAAGGTCGCACGGCCAACAGAGCAGTAGAGACTTTGTCGCCAGTACTTCACGACCCGCACGAGAATTGCTCGAGGCAGAGGTCATGTAATAGGCGATCCTAGTAAACCTCCCAGTCGGGACCCTCGGATCCCCTAACCCCTTCCCTCTTCTTGGAAGTTTTTCTTTCGTTTTCGGGGCACTCCGCACTTCACAGCAGCAGCCATCGTCGACCCTTTTTTTCAACTTGCGGGCTTCCCCTCTCGCAAACCTCTTTAGATAAAGCTGTAAAGGCCATCGGGCCAACAGCAACGCGGATGGTCTTTAGTCGGTCGGTCGGCTTCCGGAATCCGAGTCCGACATTACCCGTTGGGTGGCCTCCCGCCCAGCAGCAGTAGCAGCATAGGTATTCTTAAAGTATTTACGTATACCCCAAAAAAAAAAAAAAGGGAGCCACAATAAAACCACATCTAAGATTTAATGCATGGAGATATCACATGCGATGTAAAAACTACGAAAATCTACAATAAACTGAATCCAATGTGATCGTAGAATAGTCCGGTGCACAACTAAGATTATAATAACGAACCGTATTATGTTAAGAAATAACGGACATAATCGCGCAGCAGCAACATGCTCTGCAGTTAGATGTTAAACTTTCAACGACTAGTTTCAACTTCCATGTCCTTGTACGTAACACGACAGTGCCGCTGAAATATTTGTAAGGTTTCTATTAATATGAACGTTTCGTGTGTTATGCGATTGCGGCGGCTTTGACAGGGGAAACTTTGCTCTTTTTATTAAAAACATTTACCTTATTAACCTTCCACTGTAGGAATTACTCCTGTGTTGCGGAGACAGTTTACATACATAAATTGCACATGTACAAACACCCAGACCGGGGACAATTATTATTTTTAGTCCATACAAATACTAGAAACGTGCGGGAAATCGAACCCGCGACCCACAGCGCCGCAGCTAAATGCTTAGCCACTACGCCACCGAGCCGTCAACTTAACTTAACAGAGCGTGACGATTATGGCAATCCATTAAGGTAAAGCTTTATAGAAATTCAGCTATTTTGTTTACCTACAATAAAAACGCGTCTTCTATTTAATTATTCATCGGCCCGTTTCCAATGTACAGCAGGTTAAGTTTTTTTTAATGTACCGTCTATTTCATTTACCCGTATACATCCATCCAATCATCTCTTCCTCTCGCGGAAGGAAACACGTCTGAGTTCTGCTCGACTTAGTGTGCATAATAAATACTTTTCCTCCGTGTAAGTAAAAGTAGTTCATCGACCTCCTATGTAACTTACGTTACCCAGATCGTCTAGTGATCGCTTGAAGCGAACTAGAATTAAAAAGTATATATATACGACCACAGCGCCGACCGGAAAGTTGAGTCACTGCGTTATTTATGAGCTCACCAATAAGCGAACAAAAGCCAATCAATGGACCAATTCATGAAACCAAAGGGACGGATGCGTGAATCACTTTTGCCCAACTCTCTTTAAAAAAAAGTAGACGTCAAATAAGTAAACAATATGGCCGAATGCGTGATGGGCGACGGCCATTTTCGTTTAGGGAGTCACAGAACAATGATTATTTTTAACAGGGCAAGGTTAATAGAACGTTAGCTGTAGACATAGATTATTAAGAGTACTTTATACATATAAAATTAGATAATTAACGCTGTCAAAGGTTGGATGATTGATTAACGCCAAAACAGTATACGATATTGGTTTCGGAGATAAGAAAGGTTAAAACTTATCAAGTTTTTAATCTCTCCGATTTGATATGCTTATTAAATTGAGTGGTTAGAACAATTAATTCTCTAACCACTTTTATTTCATAATTATAATGAAAAATATGATTTTTATGAAAGCAGAAAAAAAGTATATTCGAGGTTAACATGTTATTTTTATCAAATATATGCTTTGTTAAAAAAAACAATTGTACATATAATTTAAATAGAAACTAAAAATTTTGTTTAATATTCAAACTTTACACATTTAAGGTTACTCTTCGATAATCTCCCACTGCTGGGCAAAGGCGGGAGGTCATATTTCAGAACTTATGACGTCTACCATGCAGATACAGTGCGTTCAAATGGACTTCACATGACGTCGAAATGGCATATGCATGATTTCCTCACGATATTTCCATCACCGCCGAGCACGTGGTAAATTCTGCAAGAAAAGTTGCTAACAAGATAGCAATCGAACCCAAGTCATCCATAACAGTCATAACAACTCTGTCCACTAGGCTAACACGTCTCTGACATATAAAATATCTGTAATATAAAAAAAATCATTGAATATGTACCATTAAAACGATTACTAGGAGACTCGCTTTGATCGTCTTGTCGTGTTGAAACAATTGAAACTCTATTGTAATGACACAAGAAGGTTTATAGTAAAACATCTAGGTAAACTCTATAGACTGAATGTCCCGGTAAGCAATTTTATCATTTAAATACCAACAAAAGTCGGTTAAATTCCAACACTTACATAGTTGGAAACTTAACGTCTGGGTCTTCAATTCCAAGAATTAAATTAAAAAAAAAAAACACTTAGCGATCGGGGCGAAAAAAGATATGGACGCGGTTTTTCTTTACATTTTACAGGTTCAAACATGTTAAACTGCGCCTAGGATCAAGGATTTTTTTAATAACGATTACTATCTTTTCAATGTTTTAAGACTTAACGGACACTACTTTAAAGTTATCGTTGTCATTATCATCGACCAGGACACTAGTGGACATGGACCTCTGGTTAGCTAGGGTCTAGGCACTCGGGGGAGAGGATCCTTATAAATCTTTGAACTAAGTTTGTTTCTTCCCAAAGTCCAAACATAAGCAATGAACGAGTAGCTTATCATCATGCACAGGAGGTGCAGATTTTAGCTCCATTGTATTTGGCTCCAAACGCGCTTCCGAAATTAACTTGTCACCTCTCCGGGAGGCAGAGCGCGAACTGTGTTGCCGAGCCCGGGTTTGCTCCCGGCGATCGTCATGGGATTGTCGAGTGTTTTTCCTTAGGACCCACGGGACGAGAGGATGAGACGGATATTCTCTTACGCTATCGCCACACGGCTAAATCTAAACAAAAAGGCGGCCTCGAATCGTGCCATTGTGTGTTACTCACGAGGCGACGCGGCAGTGTCTTCACTAACGCCACAGGAAGGTCTCAATTTGCATCCCGGCCGGACAATCGAAGGATGTTCCTATGGAATTTATAGAGCTTTGATGCTTTTAATTCATAATGGATACCGACGACGCTTCGTGAATAAGAATTGTCTCTTCTAGCGAAGGCATGTTTCGATTGTTCTGAACTAATATTTGTCGTACGTTATAAAATATGGTTTTTATACCTCTATAAGGTAACGCCACCCTACTAATATAATAAATTTAAAAGTTTGTATCCCTTAAAGTGTCTTAAAAAGAAGATTTTTTATTACGCGACACGTTATGACACACAGCTATAGAGATACAGGCAAAAAACTAACATTATAGTCAGAATCGAACCCATTATAACGCGGTAGGTATGACCACCGAGCTATGACGTCGTCAGAACAGTAAACATCATCCACACGTTGCCTAAAAGATGAACATGCACGGACCAAAATTCTATGCGTGGTAGAGCCAAGCGGCGGCTTTTGTTGCTGCTCGAATGGGCCGGCTCGACCGGCATGGCACTATGGCCTCGCAGAATACCGGTGTGAAGTATCCAGTGCTTCAGCCTTTCGTTCGGTGTGTGGCTCTCTCACTCCTCATCCTCCCTCCCATCTCTCAAATAGCCTTAAAGGCGGGCAACGCACCTGCAGCACCTCTGGTGTTGCAGATGTACGTGGGCGACATTAGTCAATTACCATCAGGCGAGCTAGCTCGTTTGCCGCTTTACCATAAAAAAAAAATTACCGATTAAAAAAAAAAATTTTAAATTTCACGAAAGACGTAAACCGTCAAGAAACTTTGAAAATACGTTACGATTACCGGATCAGACTTTCACCGGCTAGGAACTTGCAAGTTGGAACGACTTCCCCGAAGTTCATTAAGGGCGGAATTCCTTGTGTACGCAGTCGCTCTCCACTTTTCAGCGGAGTATAATTGGAATTGAAGGAAGCATGTGGAAACTTCGACGTCGTCGTCGGAACACGGGAGATGAGAAACGAGAGATCGAATGCTCATTAGCCTTGTTACATTTGAAACATGGACAGACAGTATCAAATACATAGTAGGTAGCAGCTATTGTATATGTGTATTAGATAATCTTTTAATTGACTGGTAGACTTTTCACCAGATGTACATTAAGATACTGTTAGGACATTATACAAGTAACACTAACGAGCAATTATGAATGCGTTCCGCTGCCATATCAAAAGGAAAACAAACGACCACAATGAACCGATCCACTATAGATCTACGGCAATGTGTCGAGGAGTTGGGAAGTCTGTAGACCGGCAATATGTCGATATGTTATTGCAATGTCAAATTATATACACATTGTACTCAATTATCGATCATACAAATGGCAGTAAACTTCAAAACCATTGGTAAATCTATCGCAAACTATTAAAAACAGCCGAATAGGTTTTGAACAAACATAGCTAAGAGCAATCCCAATTAAGCTAGCCTGTAAATAAAAAAAACATCGAAGTGAAATTAGTCCATTCGTCTACGATATAACTGACAGACACAGATACAAAGGTTTCATACTAATTACCCTACTCTTTTTGCGTCGGAGACTTAAAAGTAATCATAGAAGTTAATAAATCAAGAACCGATGTGGACGGGATCTACAACGTGGTCGCGCTCCTAATCAGGAGATCAAATTTGGATCGTCATAATAATCATAATGTATATATGTATGTTACAGATGTAAATTATACATAGCTTCGCTACATTCTACTCCATTCAACAGAGTGTGCAAATATTTAAATGTTCGCTAATAGATTGTCACATTATTTAATCATTAATATTGAACATGTCAAGAAATTAATAGATTGATATTAAAATGACAATATTAGAAAACAGAAGTAAGATGATAAATAAAATTAACAGAAGTATTGGCCCAACAAAAATTCATAAACATTACAATAACATTTTCGAGTCAATGTATTGCGCAATCTTTTCTTAAATAAATGTGAATTTAATTCCTTTAATTCATTTGGATTCCACGGATGGCTCGTTTCAATAAAATCAATTCGAAACGTATACACGATTCCAATCGATGACCTGGACATAATGACGGCGACAGGCTCACCAGCTGTCACGTTAGTACTAATCTCTAGAGAAAACTGGGTTGAAACGACTGAACTAAATGCCATGGCCTCTGACCACCCCACCATTGAATGTACGGTCGTGAGAGTTCGTCACGAGACTTTAATTTACAAATCGGATTCTAGGTCAACGAAAATTACCCTAAAGTCTTTGATGGGGGAATCAATGCGAATTATCGCCATAAGTCATTATGTCATTTAGTCATACGTCATAAGTGCGAGTCGGACTTACGCACTGATGGTTCCGTACAACTTCACAATGTATGTGTTATGTATTTTAGGGAAAAAAAAATTCATACAGTACAGGGTCCTAAGCGCGCGCCCGCCTCACGCTTGCTCAGTTTTTATCATTTTGTTGTTCTACTGAAGAATTTGCACTATAATTACACCAAGTTTGACGCTTGTATGTATTACAGTTTCTAGATAGAGCAAAAATTAAAAACAAACACGATTCATTGTATGTTATTTAACCCATTTTAGTTTTTAATTTTTTTTATTGTATTTTAGATAAACGCCATAATAACAGTCTGTTAAAATTGCAACAGAATACATATTACGGTGGAGAAGATAAAGCCGTTTAAAACTATGACAGGCGGGGGTTCAGTTTCAAGGCTCCGGTCGATACCGTAAAAAAAACAAAATATCATATTCCTAATTTAAGTGATACTTCATTATATTTGTTTCATTTCATTTTGCTGCACCGCCTCCCGAAGGGTTACTCTGCTTGGCTTAACGGTGGACTGCGGGAGAATGGCTTCAGGCATTAAGCCCGCCATGCGCCATTTTAGGCATATAATATTAAACTAATAAATAAAGGCTGGCATAATCCTAAGCCGATTTGATCCCCGGTGCCGGCACCGCTGATATTGTTAATAGCAATTTTAAGTGCTTTCGAAACCGGGTCTGAGAAATAATAAAAAAATATTATTTCCAAGTCATGTGATGTCCGCCAACCCGCACCTGGTGTGGGGTCCCCACCCGTCTCCGAAACCCTCCAGGATATTTCGACGTGGCCTTCGTTCAACAGTGCGCATTTATTTAAATAATATGCGACCTGATCACTTATTGCATTAAAAAAAAAGCAGCAACGCCGCAAATGTCGTTATAAAACGCCTTTTACGCGGTAACGAACACGAAACGTGGTCCAGAAATAGCTTGTAAAGACATCGACTTTGCATATCAAAATAAAGAGAATATATTACGCAGCTCTCTCGGCTGAGTCACCCACGAAATATGCCAAGCCAGACCAGTGCATAACCAATTATACGCAAGTATAATTCATATCCCATTACTTGTTAATTAAGTTATAAAAGGATTTCGTCTAATAAAAACTTCCGAGACACTTAACAGTTCGCCAGTGGAAGGAGGGGGGGGCCGACATGCAAATCTGCCATTCGAATGCAACGTGACGAGTGGGAGGGGGGAGCCGGGTCGGCATTCCTAGCTCTCTGTAGAGGGGGGACGGTCATCGACCGTCCTCCGACTTAAACTACGCAGCCGCATAAGGTCAATACAGGCCGCGCCGACCGACCGGTCCCTCGACACAGTGTCGTTACATTGTTCCATTGACGGTTCTTGCACGTCCACGAAAATCGATTACACAAAACCGCGCTAGAAATCTCATTTGCAGCGTGCGTTAGAGAGGTTACCGTCTGCAGAATCTTATTGCGGGTGCTTAGTTTTCACGTTGCCCAGTGGTTGTCAAGTTTTGACGCCGATTCCTTTAATGATGACGCGGATGTATGTCACTTGCCCGACACACACACACGCACGTGTAAATTGACAAATAAGCTATTTCGTGTTATATCGTATTGGTTATAATTTTCTTTTTCTCTTCAAAACTATTGCAATTAAAGTCAATGCAAACTAAACATCTCTATAAAGGAATATATGAATGATAATAACTACTGGAAATGAGGAAAAAAAGCTTGTAATATTAGATTATTAAAACGTAGTGCATTGGAAAAAATGAAAAAGGATGCCTACGGAGTTTCTCTAGCAGGTTTCTTCTCCGTCAGAGGAACCTCATTACGAAACGGTGGTAGATTTTAAATAGAAATTACGTTCGACGAGTGAAATGTATGTTTCTTACGTTGTATAAATGATTTGATTTGATCCACGTGTTAAAGTACCAAGCGGGTGAGGTCTATGCAATTCTGAAATAATTAATGTAAGCTCTCACGACCCTATACCGAATAATGGGGTGGTGGTCTGGAGAACTAAAAAATATCTCAAAACGTTTCAAGCCACTTTACACCATTGCTTTTTTTTTTGGAGCGTGTCCTGGCGAACTTGACGCGGAAAGAAATAGTACATAAGCTTGGAAAAGCTCATCGTACGAGCCGTCGACATAGGGCATCGATCTAGGATCTCATGATTCGGAAGCAGATCACCTAACCACTCGGCTGTGGCGGCTAGGTTTATTTCTGACTATTCGCGATAAGAAATAATCCGCAGAAATTCTTCGTTCTTAATTAAAGGTAAATTAGGTCGTTGTTAATGTTACATTATACTTTCGTCAAATTTAATGATTACATTACCATAAAAATAAATGACGACGGAAGGTCAAAGCATCAGCTACTTAATTTCTCTGAAGTTACATAATACTTCTTTCGGCGCGTTTAGGAAAAATTTGGAGTGAATTTTTACGATGCGCCGGATTACACCGACCGACAGTTAATTAAAAATTATTATTATTCAATTTAAATTTTTATTCTTTAATTAACCAAACAAAGAGAACTGGCACACGGGCTAAAATTTTTAATTATTTTTGGTTGTTTTGTTACGTTAAAGTAACTAAAATTGTTACATCGACTTACTGTTGTCGAGAACATTCTCCCAGTTTTCTATTGACACGAAATTAACAAGTAACCAGTGAATAACCTTCAATATTTCAAATTGTACAGCACACTAAAAGTATAAATATCGAAGAAACTTATTTTTTAATATAAACGTAATCTACCTTATTTAAACACTAACGCAATGTGTTAATAAGACTGAGTGGTTAATAGAAATATGAATATTTAAGTCTGCTCGCGAGTCTTACTGCCGAAGGTGTCATGGCCACCGGGTCAACAGCGTATATCTAATTCCACCATGGTGGTTTTAGTCAAGTCCCTAAGTGACAGTTGTCAAAAAAAAACAGCACCACGCAATAAGTGTATAACATTGAAAAGTTGAAGTAAATGAGTAACTGAAATTCGACGAACAACATTCGATGGAATTCTGAATAATTTTTATTAGACCGAGTAAAGCATAGCGTCACCGGATGACTAAGGTTTAATATCACACGAGTGATAACGGATTCTCTCCTTCAGATAAGGGTCTTACAGTGTCAGGTTCCGATATTCAAATAACTCCTATATCAAATAACCTATTCGTTGGTTATTCATTGGGGTTTCGTTACACTCCCAGTTTGGCTGATAGCGTCGTACAAAATTGCGTTCCTAAGAGATGACTAAGCGAAAAGCCTTGAAAATACCAATGGCTACAGACTGGTGGCGGTATTACCAGACTAAAATTAAGCAGACCGATGACGGGCTGCAGCGTCTGTGGTGCGAGGCGATCATGGCAAATTCTCCTTACGGGTGAGGCCAGTGACCTGCAGTGGACTATTTACAAGCGGTTAAGGTAAAGTAAGGCACTGGTTGTCAAAGATATATTCCTATATTATAATATATTTATGGTTCTTTTCTCGCTCAGAGCAGATTTATATGCCATGGTGCTTGGTTCGGAGCAAACGGGTTCCGTTTGCAGCTAATTTTAATTTTTACATGTCTGTTGATTCAGAGTGGTTGTTAAATGAAATTTTATACATATTACGTACCACATTGTTTTTAATGTAAATTATTTTACAGGAACAGCATCACCATAAGATGACTGAGGGAGACGCGTTCAATCCGCGGTTCGGTTTGCCCAGTAGCTGATCGAATGACTTTAGATTCCTACACAGTGTTCAATATTTGTATGTATATGCGTATGTAAGCTAACTTTAAGTCACGTTGCGCTCTTAGACTATTATTTACAATTATACCATAATATTTAAGAATTTGCGCTTCATTTGAAGTTAGATTTTATACTTGATCACTTGTTAACAAGCTAATTTCTTCATTCTTTCTCTTTTAAAACTCCGTCGACTCTATTTGAAGGCAAATGCCATCTGAAATATTCCTCTTTATATATAATTTATGTATGTATTAAATGTTTTTGTATGTAACATATGTTTATGTATGTAATTCCTCCTCTCCAAAATACCTTTAAAGGCCAGCAACGCACCTGCAGCACCTCTAGTGTTGCTGATGTACGTGGGCGACGGTAGTCACTTACCATCAGGTGAACCCATTGCCCATTTGCAGTCTTTCTGATAAAAAAAAAAGTAAATTATAAGGTTTATAAAATTAATATCAATATTTAAGTTACTTAACTTAGAAAAAAAAGGTGCAGCCTGCGAAAGTGGCACAGCTTTCTCATGTTGGAGAAGGTTTTGGAGCTTTTAATAGTCCGCCATCCTAATTCAATGCGGGTTGGCACGACTTCAGCGTCATCGAAATGTACAGTTCTTACAGATGCAGTTCTTCTACGTTGTCCTTTATCACCGAGCCCGTGAAAAATAAATTATAAATGGCAGTTTATAATTTGAATGCCGCCTAAACTCAAATTAGAACCCAGAGGTTACTCGCAACGACTTGAAGCGACAGCAAGGATCAAAGTTGAATATATCGTTGTTAAATGTATGTTTTTGGAACTAATTAAGCAGTTACATTTTAATTTATATGTGCCATAACAAATGATTCTATATTTGGGATAAATAAGGAATTTATTAACCACTAAGTTATTTTGTTGACATATCAGGCCTATGATTAAGACGCATTATCTAATTCCTACGTTATTCGTCACCCTTACGATTATTTCAGTACTTTTGGAAGTATACAAGAACATATAAATTACTTATGCGTTCGGGGAAATTAACCTATTTCAATAACTTTCAAATTTCACTCCTATACGTATCTTTCATACGTTTTAGTCGGTACAGCTACTCAAATTACATTGTAAGGTGATTTCGTTATTCAAGGTCTCGTGGTTGATACCACATATAGTCTAAACAACACACTACTTACCTTGTTCTTCGGCTTCGATGACGTCACCCGGCGAATGCTGGGGAAACCTGATTACTTACGTGCTGAGAGGACAGCCTGGAACATTTCTATCGATACCTTTTATACTCAACAAAAATGTATAAAGGCTGCTAGCCTATTAATGTGCCACGGGAGGGCAAAGGTCTTCTCGCATCTTTGTGAAGTGTTTTAAGCCGGGATGTGTCGCCCACACACCACCAGAGCTGGTTTTTATTTTCATTTCCCAGATATGCAGTTCACGATGCTTTCCTTCACCGCCTCAACATAATGCAAATTCAGCAAACTATAGTTCAATGAACAATACCATCCAGCACCGAAAACCGCACCCGGGTAACTAGAAAACAATGAGTTTGAAACAAGAACCCGGCCATGACCTGCCCCTGTACGATTTTACAATAGTACAATTACAAGCCATATTTTTTATGATAATAATAATATTTAATTCAGACCATTTCAGTTCCACACTAGAGTAAAGATATCTGGGCTATTTTCATTTGAAATGTTTTGACGACACGGATGTGTCAAATGTCTCATAATTGGTGTGTCCAATTTGTGTGTAAGTAATACACACAAACGCTGTTTAGCTAACCAATTTATTTATTTTAACACACACATCGTTATCGGCACCGTTCGTTCCATTTTTATTTATACACACAGATGCATTGCAATCTGTGAGTGCATTTCATATCAGCAACTCGGTAACAATGTTAATAGGCTTATTTAAACTACTTTGTTTGAACGCAATCTGAATATTACAACTTGGCAGGGCAATTACTGTTCACGAACAGTGCTGTCTGTTCGTTCGTGTTATATTTTGAACTGATTACTAATTATCCTAGCTAACTTCTGTTTCATTTAAGATCCTTCAACTTTAATATGTAATGATATAGAAAAGTCAAATAAAGACTTGGCGACTTAGTTTCCACAATCTGAGACTGATATTTGGTATAAAGGACACACTACGAATTTTTTAAATTTGTCATTTAACCTTTGAGCAATCTAGAACCGGTCTTGATCACTGCAGCGTTGCTTGATGAAAAACACTGGTACATTTGTTAGGCTTATATAATTCTTATCGCTACAAGCATAGCTACCATTTTTCAATTATTGTTTAAATAATGCGTTAAGATTTCTCACTAGGTTTTTTAATTAGTTTTCCTTGGTAATGTGGGTCAGGATCCGTTGTTCTTACTTTTATTAAATCAATATCTGATAAGATTAATACAACGTGCACTATAATTATCACTGAGATACTCTGAACATAATTTGGATGACCCTCAGTAGAGTTAAATACTTTTTAGTTTTTACTGCATTCATTGTGTACACCACATTCTCGGTGCGAGCTCTCAGCTCGGTCAGCCTGAAAATGGCATCGACCCTGATTTGATTCGTAACATTATCTCTCGACATTAACGCCCGAATTACATAAATAACAAGGAACAAGGCTCTAGGATGTGGGAGATCATCGCAGCGAGAATGTAGGGCAGTATCACGGTTGCGACAGTTGTAGGACTTACTCTCATATCCGGCGGTCCACGCCCAGAGCGACACCATCGCCAGCAGCCAGTGGTACATGAGCCCTTCGATCCTCCAATAAAGGGGTGCGAACAACGGTCGGACGAGACGCAGTGCCATCATCCACACCACGTAAGCGGGGATGCAGTATAGGTTGTTCATGATCGCGAATGCGGTACGCGCCGCGACCCTCACGTAGCGGCTGAAACAGCAGGGCCGCTCGGTTGGTGACCGTCTCGACTCGCCACAATCCTCATGGTGAGCGGCAGGTAACACGGATGGGGTGATATGGAAAGTAAGGTGTGAGTGACTGGTGCCGAGGCGAGACGGTACCGCGTACTCCCTGCCGACAGCTGCCAAGTTGGGCTTTCGTCGGGCGTGAACAATGGGGCTGCGCCGCCGACATAATGAAACACACGCGTACATTCGACGATATTTATTAATGGAATCGTTCACCGGTTCACTGTCGGTTATTTCGTTAATAAGACTGAGAGTACAAATTTAAAAATCGCCCGGCGGCGAGCGACGGAACGCTCGCCGGCGAGCTTACATGCGAATTCGTTTGCGACACACATTTTACACCGATCGACGTAACATTAACTCGTACGACGCGAGCACACATAGACAGACATACACAATTAATTTTTTTTTTTATTTACGTTGCATACTGTGGCACGACCGCGGCCGGTCGGGTTCGTCGTGTAAAATCAATACAAAGTTCATTATATAAAATTAAAAAACGACATCGGACCGCTGAAATTATACAAAAATTACAATATTAAAGACTGTACACTATCTAATATATACAATAGTTGCCAGCGTAGATATGTGCGGGGCAGTATATACAGGGCGGTGGGTGGGGGAGGCCGGCTTGGGCGTTCACACGTCGTAGTTGTGCGCCATGAGGCCGTGCACTTGTTCGAGACGGTACGCGAGCCGCTGCTTCTGGGAGAACTCGTCCTCCTCCAGTGTGACCATCAACTGCTCGTTGTACTTAACCGCGTACGCGTACAGCTCGTTCAGCGCGCAGTTCGTGTTGAACTCTTTCGTGTGGAGGCGCGACTCCTCCGCTAGCATTGCGTTCATGTCCTGATCGGATATCGCTGGCATCAGTTTTATATCCGCGTAATACCGCTCCACCCACTCTTTGTATACCGGAATATCTTTCGCGTAAAGGAGCTTCGAGGACGGCGAGTCCTTACCGAGGATGTGATCGGAGGTCGAGCACGAGTCCATGAACGTTTGCGCGATCACCGACAGGCACGAGTCGACCGTGTTAGATTTGTGAACGTCGAAAACGAAATTGGGATTTTTAATTAGATTAACCCAGAAACGAAGCGGAAGCGAATTGCTTTTCCATGTGTGCACGACTTCGGGATCGGAGATCGCGTGTTGGAGCGCCTGGTCGTCGAGGAAGTCGAACATGTATTTGATGGCGAGGGGTAGCGCGGAGCCGCGATGCGCTGTGCTGAAAATCGTCTCGAATAAGTCATCGACAAATTTCTGCAGCGTGCCCTTGGTAGCGAGGAGACGTGTGAGATAAATCTCCGAGACCATTTTATTGCCGCGCTCGCCCTCCTTGTGCGTGTCACCGTCGTGGTGCCTAACGAGGTGCCAGTATTTAAAGCCGCCACCGTGCTCGTACTTCAGCGGGCTGGCGGGGGGGCTAGCCGAGCCGTATTTACCTCTGTTCAAAGTTTCGTAAGTGTGCGACTTGTCGTTTTTCTCCATGTTGGATAAGTTATACACGGAGCTCTGCTTAGCGACTAGACTCAGGCCGGCGCAGTCCGGTACGCGGTAGTGATTGAGGGTGTTGAGCTTGCGCCACTCCCCTTCGCATTTAGTGGTGCTGTCCTCGTCATAGAGTATCAATCGACCGCAGGCGCCCGTGCGCCACTCCAAGTCGAGCTCGTCGCGGCTCGGCCTCTGGGAGTACGGTGTGGCGCGGTAGATAGCGTCCAAGCATTTCTCCTTCACTTGACTAATCGTATCACAGTCGAGAACTTTGACTTGAACGTTCTCCGTGGTCGCCTCTAAGCCACTGACGAAGATCGTTTGTTGCGATATCGATGCGCTCACGGACATCGCTTTGAAATCGATCGACTGCCTAATCAGTTTCTCTTCGCTAAGAGAATAGCGCGCTTCGGATGTTATGGCGTCCACCGGTCCCTTGTCTACCTGACCCTTCATCGACCTGAACAATAGGTAAAGAGGTTCGCCGGCGCATTCGCGTAAGAATTTATATAAAAGGAAAGTGAACCAAGCGCTAAGCATTTTTTCGGCTACGCTCTCTGTACGCCTTAATAATAACTTTGGATGACTTTTTCCCTCCATGCACTTTTCTATTAGCTCCGCCAGCAACGTCTTCAAAACATCAGTACAATATTCCATCTTACTTTGTAAAGTTACCATAATAAGTGAAGCTACATTAACACGATCGCGCATTGAAAAATATCTATTGCTTTCTAAAGTACGAATAAATAATAATAGGAATGTTTTATTCATAATTAACTGTCCGAACATTTTCAGACCCTTCTCTTTTCTAATAAGCTCTGGACGTTCCCATTGGAGGACGGCGTGATCGTCGATGTTCGGGAACAATATCTTCATAGCGTAAGTGCGGTAGTCGAGGAACGGTATACCGCCCGTCACGTCTCCCGTCAGATCGGTCATCTCAGTCTGAAGTTCGGCGAATGCCTCCTTGCATTCGGCCGCTACCCTTAATTCTAAAATATCCATTTGCTCCTGCATATTTTTTAGTACCCTAATATTTTCAGTTGATTTTCTCCTATACATAACTAGAAACACGACGAATACTAAAATGAGTATCACTACACTGGCGCTGACACCGAATAATACTGGCTTCCCGATGGCCGCCTGGAGGCCGGCCTGGGAAGAATAAGACAGTTTGCCGATCTTGTACGTGAGAGCACGACCGACTTTGACGATGACCTCCGGCGATTCGACGCCGTCCGGCAGCTCGTCGCGAGACGGCGGCCGGCAGGTCAACTGGTGTCTCGACAACGAGGTAACGTTGCACAAGCTCTCGCCTATGCGTACCTCAACGTCGCTCTCCGTAGAAGCCCTATCCAAATTCTGTCCGTTTATCGTCAAATATTCCGACTTGTAATATTTGACATCCTCGTCAAACTTCTCGTAAATTGGATCCGGATATAGCAGAAACGCATCGCCGGTTTTACTCGTCAAATTTTGTACGCTCTGTACGTCGTCCATATTGAAACCGTATTCCAATTCTAGAGGTCTATCCGGATCTAGATTGAGTCCCGCACTCTCGATGCCGGGTGATTCGCAAATGAGATGAGTCAAATCGACTCTACGGCACGGAGCGATGTAAGGTCGGTTGTCGTGATACACATATATTTGCGGGAACTGAATGGAATGAAAGTTACGGCCCATTACTTTGATGTTTATCCCTCCGGATGGGATGCCTTTGGGTTGTTTACGCTGAGACGCTAACGGCGGACCGGATTCAACGGACACGACTACGGGATCCTCTATATATTCAAACTTCTCACGTTCCAGTGTGCGCATTCCCGTGTCGAAGCGCATCCGTAGCGTGCCCATTTTTAGTTGATAAGAATGACTCGTACGACAAACCGCCTCCTCGTGAGACACGGAGAGAATCGCGCAAGGTAGGTCGTCAATGAAAGCCTGAATGTTGTTCCCGGCGTTTAGATATTCGCCCGTGATACGCAACTTAGTCCCACCCGACTGTGGACCGTATTTCGGTTGGATAGAATTTATTTTCGGATTGACGAAGGCATAATGATGTTTCGATTCGCCGCGATAGTCCGCGACTCTGACGACCACGGGTCCGTCCCGCGGGACCTCCTCGCCCGGTCCGTCGACAGTGCAAACGATACGCCTCGTTTTCACGTACAATTCGACTATTGGCTGACATTTAATCCCGGCTATGGTGACGCCGTTATAGATATCCGATATGTTGCGACCTAGATTAATGCCTTCGATAGTTATGTTGGTGCCACCGTCCCACGGGCCCAGTTGCGGTCTGAAAGAATGTATTTCCGGATTGGGGCACGTTTGTGTACGATTCAACCACACGCTAGGGACCCCGCACTGCTCCTGTACTTCGCATCGATCCGAACCTTGACACCAACCGCACCCGAATTTCTCGGGCAAAGCCAAACAAATACCGCAATTATCTGCCATGTCGCTACAACGGTATATGAGTATGTGGGTGTTGTCGGGATTATCTAAAGGCTTCGATCCCCCCCATATTACGGCAAACGACGCGGTTATATTCGGAGCGCGAGATGTATACGTGAACTCGACGGGTTCGCAGTAAATGGTATCGGCGAGAAGCTGAGCATTTACATGAGTAACGCGTCCCTCGATATTAAACTGGCATACGAACCTCGTTTGGACTATAAATTGGCCTATTATATGAACTTTTACTTTTATCGCCTTCTTAACGCCGGATGGGACGAGAATCTCATTTGTGCCGTCGGATGTTGAATTGATCGTCGGACAAAAACCGGGCCCGGAGCGATAGCTGGGACCAATTCTACTGACACCCGTTACGAGTATGTCGTTCCTACAGTTTTCTGCCGTGTCGTGGGTGCAACGGTGACCGTCTACGCACCAATCGCAAGGGAAGAAGGAGCTCACGCACTGAGTACAAGAGCTATACGTATTGCAATCGAAGAAGGTGAAATTTGTCGCAACGAAATCGGGACCCTGAGTCGTACGCACCGACAGCTTCGCTGTGAAGTGATGCTGGCCGGCGGGGATTGGTGGTAAAGTGTCAGTGCGCGGAGTAGTACAATTAACACCGTAAGGTTTCCTAGTTGCATTGGTTATAAGAGTACGATCTAAAGCTGTGAACGCGCACAAGAACTGTCCGTTCAGTGTGGGCAAGTTTTCTATGTGTAAATCTAGAGTCCTTGCGGTCGTACGTTGCAATTGATTCGGTGTCACTTGTGTGATGGTTGTGCAACGTCCGCTACGGTACGAGATCCAATACAACGGATCCTGAGCTGCCTCCTGACAGTCCGATCGGAGACTACACTTGTTCTCTAATGAACACCAACCACAGTACGGGTCTTTGGCACCGAGGCACGTTAAACACGATTTGTACACGCTACACTCTTGAACTTTCACTTTCGACACTTTGCGCTCGGTCATCACGTATAAATGCATTAATTGAGTATCGAAGAATAAGTCTTTGTTCACTGGGGAGCGCTCATCTACCACGATGTCTCCATACTCGAACGCTGATGTGGCGCTTTCAACGACTACCTTCTTAAGATGTCCCTCCGCCGTGCCTGCGAACACGACCGTATAGTCTCCTGTGGCCGTCGCGGCTACGGCCGTTAGTCTCTTTTTAAAGACTGCCACCGGCACCGCCTCCACCGGCTGCTCCCCTCCCAGTGGCGTATTAACGTCCAATCCACAGAAGTCTTCGCTAATAGATTGCAATTTTGTTCCGATACAGGCGTGGGAAGGCGATATGAAGTCCAGACCGCGGGAGCCGTTTCCGCTGAAGCAGGTCTTGATATTCTGCATGAACTTGCGACGTATCGCTTTGAGGGAGTAGACGCAGAGTGCCGAGAGATCTGACGGCGCGTTCGTGTTTATCGATTCGCTCTGGCTGAATGCCGCGAATAGGACGTCGTGCTGTGCAGTGATTCCGAGCTCAGAAGACAGCACGGAGCCTGCCTTCCCAACGAAAGCCGCCTGGACTAGGTTATAACCGAAGTTGCCCCCACCCTCGCCCGTGCATGACATCGGAATCTCGGTGTACGAGTAGTAGTTTTCATCATCGTGACACACGCGCACCAATTTGCTGTAATACGTATCGGAGCCCACGCCGCGCAGCTGAGTCGTCAAGAAATAACTGAACCCTTCGGAACTGAAGCCGTATACGTAGTTTATAGGGTATCGTTCCCTGGACAGAGAATTGACGAACATCCTTGTGCCGGTTGTCACCGCCGTCCGAGCTATCATGAAGAGTCGATCGTCCTCCAAGGAGCGACTACTCACAGTGGGCACTTCGGAACGGTAAGGAGAATTTCCAGTGAAAGTGACGCCGACGTACATGACCTGCGTCATTGGTGGATTGGGCGGTCCGGGAGCAATGAAAGCCACAGTTGAAGCGCTAGCGTTATTCGCGACCACCGGTTCGCGAACCTCGCGCACATCGTGAGAAATGTTATTCAAATTCCGCACCGAACACAAACCTTGCAGCACCGAGCCGCACGTTATGAGGCGGCTGGTGGCGTAATCAATGACCAGAGCCTTGTTCACATTGTCCGTGGGCTTCTTCACAAAGTTCGGCGGGCAGTCGAACGTGCATAGGGCCGAATCGTTGACGGGCCCGGTGACAATCGACTGCGCAACCTCCAGATCCGGCGACAGCTGGTAGATCCTGTTGACGGCGCCGACGTACACGCGGCCGGTGTTCCGGTCGACGACCAGGTGGTTGAACAGTGACGTCGAGGCGGCGAGTGGATCCGCGAAGGAGCGCACGACGTCGTGGGAGGCGCGCGCGGCGGCGCTGACGGCCGCCAGGGCCAAGAGCACGCGCCACATGACGCGGGCGCATCGGGCCGCCCGCCTACCGCCGCCGCCCGCGCGGTTCCCCGCCCGCCCATCTGCAACGCGACACACGTCAGCCGCACTGCAACCGCCCGTTCCCATCGCACCGCGCCATCGCCCGCCACGACCCTGTGCCTACGACAACCGCCTACTGGGTACGCGACACGAGCGCAAGCCGCGGCGCGCGCCAGAACACACGAGGCCCAGTGCGATCGGAGCGAACTCACGAGATGGGACGCGCAACCACCGTCTTCCTATCAACTGTACTAACCTTTTGTCGTACTCGACTGTACTGGTTTATTGTGGAGCGTATTGAAGCACATAACGTCCGGAAGATATAAACTTCGCGAGAAAAAAAAATAGGTTAGTACCGGGGAAGAACGGGGATCGGCGGCCCCGACGCGGTCAGTGCTCTGAATGATTTACACACCCGACGAAAGCCTCAACATTATAATAGGGAGTAACATAAAAAATTTTACAACTTGGCATGCTGTTCGATACGAGGGAGCAAACGTGGTATAGCGCAACGGGGAAAGAAAAAAAAATAAAAAATCAACTAAATATTCGAAATCAACTGAATACATTGACGAGATCGAATCTATACTTACAGGAGAGCCATGACGGAATTAGATCGGACGGGCTTCGAAATGACGGTCTACTCGATCATACGCGTGTATGGAGGAAGCGTACTTTCATAATGCGAGGACCTCGCCGTAGTTTTCTTGTTGAGACCTGTAACAACAAACATTACGTTTTTAAAGCCCGTCTGGGCTCGATCGATCTTCGATGCTTTACACCGCGAAGTGTGTCACCGTTAACTAATACATTGTGCAAACTACAGAATAATTAGAACACAAGGTCTGCCTGCGTAATCTAATGTTTGTTATTGCATTGACATTTTGCAAAACAATTACAATATCTAAACATTATATTAAACTCGAAACAATGCTTACAGTGCAAAGATTCAACTATAACGGCTCATACCGCATTTTTTCATGAGTATAAACTTGTTCAACACTCGATAAATCCGATTCGATAACCCCAATGTGGGCCCAACACTACGCCGAGCACGAGCGCGACCGGTCGTTTAGTCTTCATTGCATTCCCTGCCTCCACCCACTCTACGTAATCTACCACCTACGCACTCGTACCAAGATAAAAAAATCATCACATTGTCACTAACTTAATAAAAAAAACAATAGAATGATACTAGTTGGACGCTATCTGGTTCTATTTCTTTGGCGGAGAACGGAAAAGAAAGTCAGCCATTACCGCGCACGCGATTCGATAGACGGAAGCCATTCCAAATGCCACGCACTGCTGAACGAATTCTGGTTTAATAACACTAAAACTTACCTTATGTAATACTAAGCTCTCTAAAAACAATCCTTTGGTATCCAGGAACAATTGACAAAAAACGAATTAATCACTAAGTTGCACTTCACAATATTCTCTTTGTAATGATTTCACTTTATTTTGTAACAATAACACAACACCACAAGCGACCGTCTATATCACAACATTATTTGTATAAAATAAACTCTGTCGATAAAGCTAAGCCCGTTCCAATGACTAAAATGTCCCGTTTGCACAAAGAGTCCACGACAAGAGCATCAGTCTTCGTACATCGCCGTGGAATGATTATGGTTTCGCTTTTCGAACGAGTCTAGGCGTGACTGAGCCGAGAAAAGCCGAACGCAGCCGAGTCCTAACTAGTACATAAATTCGCCACACGCGGCAGCACTGGAGTATGATGCGTTCATAATTGTATATTTTATGGACGTATTCATTTAAAAAAGTTGAATAAGCTATTGTCTATTATTTACATTATGGTTAAAATAAGTAATTATATTTTATTAAAAATATATATGTAAGTATGTTTTACTAAGCTATACATATATACAACGATACAAGTGAAGACGGGTTGCATCGTTAGCGCAAAATTTAAATTAATAACATTGAATATACAATAGCAAGAGTCCTTGGCGTGACAACGTAAGATAGCATAAAACATTCAACTAGGTATTACACATTAATAGCTCTTGATGTGCAACAACAAAAATTCAATTGTTATGAAACATGAATAGACAGATAAAAATTTAGAACTGAACATCATTTCTATCCTAAATGTATTTCGGAAGTTTTGTATAAAAACAAATCAATATATTTGTAGTGGATAGTGTTGTTTAAGTCGTATTTTTATATTTATAGAGCAAAGAGACTTTATAAATAGTTAGAACCATTTGTGTTGTTATAGCTGAAAGCGTCTGTGTACCGAAAATACAACTTTTATTACGCCGTTGCACTTGACTTTTCTTTTTTTTCTAATTTCGTCTGCAAAAATAAAAGACCTGATAAAAGACTAACAATTTTGAATATCTTAGTATTTTAACTTTACAAGTCTTTTATATCCTAAATTGTTGAAAAATAATCTTAATATTAGCGATAGATTAATAAAATTGTTTCAGTTTACCTTATTTAAAAGTAATTTTACAGCTTTAAGACAAAAAACTGTAATATATTAGTTACATAATAATTGGTTTATATTACAACGATTTTTAAAAACTGTTATAAATATATTTACCCTTTGCATTTATTTGTGTTTAAGCGTGAGTCTCATGTTGATTCAGTAATCGGATATTATATTCTGGTTAAAAGAGAAATATATTATGTGTGATCAAAGCACGTGTCACCAAAGATCATGTCAGACAAAAATCTAATTGTGCAACAGCTACAATGTGTTGTGTGGATTGTGCAGCTAATTTAGGTTGATAGTTCTATTGATTCAATTTTCTATCTGTATTTTTGTATAGACATATCATATGCTAAGAACTAGGATATCAATCATCATCAGTATAAGAAGAATTCGAGATAAACAAGTTAATTAATACATTATTTTATGTCTTGTGCTCATTTCCTTTAAATTTTAATTTAATAGAGGTGTATAATTATATTTTTTGCATTTGTTTTATTCATGTAAAATAAATATTTTATTATTAATAAAAGAAAAAAAAAACAAATGAACACTTTATTTAACATATATTTCTTACATTGGAAGAAATGTATATTATATCAATAAATAGGCAAAAAGTCCTGTCAATGATGTTACGGATGGTAAAATTACCACGTAGTGCATAAGTGCACTTAGTCGCCCACCCACGGAAAGAAAGAGGGTTCTTAGACTGCTAACACACAGTGTATTATTATATATGTAACTACTACTTTTTCTTATGTTGAATAGTATGGTTATAATATATTAACTAAGAAATCTAACTACATAAATAATAAAAAATTGTGTAAATTGTTATTCAGTACAAGCAGTATATTACGCACACAGATCAAAAGAAACATAAGTCTTGCATTTATAGTTAATACAATTTATAGACAAAACACTTCTGATTAAGCGATCTTGAAACAATGAAATCATATTTTTTTTTGCAGGAGATATTCTATGCAAAATACAAACAAGTGTCATGGGTTTTAGCTGTCATCTGTCACGTATCATCTAAGAACGTCGAGCCAATTTTGAGTGAAACAATCATTGTAAATTAATAAAAATCATGGCTATGCCCATGTTTAAACTATCTTCTGTTTTGGCTAATTCATCAAAAAATCTTCGATGTGTTGTTCGTCTTTTGGATAAACATGATTTTTCCACTACAAACATCAAAGCCGTAAGTTGCATAATCAGACTCTTTTCACCTAAAATATGTATAGTTTTGCTTTAATTTGCTGATATATTATATTTAAATGGATTGACTTTTCATTTTTATATAGGTATTACCAATCTTCCAAGTTTCATAACTACCTATCTAACGGTATGGCTGTTATAAACTTCTCTTTTAATATTATTGCATACTAGATTAGCTAGCAATAGTCGAATATTTGGTTAAAATGTTTAACATCATTAAAAAAAATTAATATTTTACAAAGAAAACAATTTTAAGTTCAACTTGTAAAGTTCGAAATTGTTACATGAATTTTTTAAACATCGACAAAACACTGACGTAAATTTAACAAATTTTATATTATGTTCATCAAACTACTTTATTGTCTTCTTTGTTTGTTGTAGCCTATGACACAATTATTTAGAAATATGTATACACATTGAGGACAGAATGAGACAATGTCCCATTTATATTTTCCCGTTTATTTGTCCTTCTTTATTCATCAGCTTATTTTAGTCCACTTCTGAACAGAGGAGGAACTCTCCAAGAAAGTGACAAAGATGCAAAATTCAGGCTCCATTTTGGCCTTTGTACAGCTTTTGTAAAAATTGTTCAGTTTACACTTTGAAACTATCTACAACTATTCAACATGTTTATGTCCCCCTGACTGAAGTTCTCATCAACTCATTTTGATTCAGGATGTGAAATCTATTTCTTCATTACTTTTTTTACCTGCCTGTGCCCACTGCTTGACCCAGGCCTTTCCATGAAAGTGCCAAAAAATCTGATACACCATGCATAGAAGGTTTGCTAGTTTGTGAGTCCAGTGCCATTGGACATCAACTCACTATCATCAGAGATGCTGCTTCCCATCACTTGTCTGTAGGATTTGGGGCCCAATATCATCGGATGGATTTTCTAGGGCTTTGTCGGTTAGCCTGCAAGGTACATTCACTCCAATTAAGGAGCAGCATCACAAGTGGAAGGGCACTGCTGCGCTCACCAACACTTACCCAGCATGGTAATTATGGGCTGTGGGTATGCGGTTTACAAGTTTTAAATCAAAATTTGTATGTAAATATTGTAGGGAGTAACTCAGATTACTTTATACTTAGGAAATATTTAGCATTCCTATGCATAACTTTAAAATCATTAGATTTCCATAAGGCTAAAATTGCAAGAAACCGTTAGTGGTAAATATGAATAATATCTTTGTATATTACTAACCCTATAGCAATGTTGGATAGCTAGATAAATTTCCGGGAGTGGTGATTTAGTTTTTAAAAATAATAGAAACATTATTTAAACTATAATTTATTTAGAACTTAATTAGCTGTTGACTTCAGCGATGCTAAATCAAGACAGGCTCAGAAACAACGCACTGTTTTGCATGGACACCCAGGCTCAGAAAACTCGTCAAAATACTGAGGCATGATTTGACAAAACAATGTTTTGACAAATCGTGGCTACTGATCCATCAATACGTTAAGACGTGATCCATACGCTGGTGGGCTCATAACTAGCTGGGATGATATCATATAACATTAATGTTGTGTATAATCTAAATAGCATTTTTTTTAAGTATTTTTACTCTCACAAACATGCAATCCCAGAGGATTCGAAAGTGCGTTACCGCCCTTATGATATTTGGAAGATGGGAGGGATTATGGGGAAGGGGTTTGGGAGAGACGGAGTTGGCCTCCGTATAAGCAAGACATTGCTATGTAATAACTATTTTAAATTATGCTGATTATTAAACAAATAATTAGATTCCCATAAAGATATTCTCAATATAGATGTTAAGTTTCTGCTACAGATCTATGACATGGTTTATTTCTATAACCTATTGTTTTACCAAACAAAGGGTAATTTAAATGCATAAACAGGCATCATATCAAATTGACTCACATTTTACTGCATGTACTGCATCATTATGTAAGTGAGTTTAAACAATATGCTCAATTTGAAATGAAACTATTATGTTATTATATTCCCGACGTTTTGATTGCTTTACAGCAGCCTTGGTCACAGAGGAACTGAGGTGTTAGACGTCCAGATGTCATAGTTAACTTGGGCTACCTTCAGCTTTCATTTTTTAAATTTTTGCTCCGAGATATGCAGAATGTGCTAACAGTATCTTGAGGTTGTGCAGTGATATGCTTAGATTTCAGTAGCCTCGCGAATCATGCTTGGAAGGAATCCGTGTTCTTTTGCGAGTATGAGTTCATCATTTCAGCCTATCACAAGTCCACTGCTGAACATAGGCTTCCCCCAAATATTGCCATAAAGCTCCGTCCTGTGCCACCTGCATCCATCGACTTCCCGCAAAATTGCGCAGGTCGTCACTCCATCTTGTCGTCCCACACTGCTTTTATTGTACGAGGCTGCCACTCGAGAACCTTTTCGACTATGAGTTGTGACAATGTAATGGTTGGGGCGATCAGGCAGACAGAGTTAAGAACGTGAAGTTTTAAATCGCGATTTTATAGTTTGTACTCACTTCATACATCACTCACTTTAGGTGTAAAATGTGTGCATTGTATTTCTGCAGCTTGCCAGCTTTTCTATTGAAATGCTATATGTCCAGCTGTGGGCCTGGTATAGGTAAATGAAAAAAACGGCGAAGATAATAGTAACATCAAAAAAGCCTTACTACGCATCTAGGGTTGCCTACATTTATTTATTTTTTTGGTTGATTTAAGTATTTTTCAGAATAAGGTTTAAAAAGTATAGTACACTTAAACATATAGTATTATGTGGAAATAGTAAACCAAAGACGAAGGTATATTTATTATATTTATTTATGTGTTAACAATGTGAGGGATTTGATAGTTTATTAGTTTCTAATAAAAAAAATAACGCACAAAGTATTATTTAGGTAACAGCCCTGGTTGCATACATAACGCGACAGTGGGGCGTTGCGGGTTGAGAGGGGCAGTAGGTGTTTATAACGCGGCGTTTGTGACACGCACATAAAAGTTTCGCTTCTTTCTGATAATTTAGAATTATCAGAATTATTCTAAATAACCTTTTAAATAAATACAGAATCGTTTAAGTTGTCGGAGGTACGACATCAACATTATCATCACACCCGCCCATTGCTAGTTTACTGTAGTTATCTGCTTCCCCTATAAATTCATCTTGTCGCATACGAAACACTATAAAAGTCGTCGCCGTCTAGTATATGTCGTTATACTGCGTGTCTTTGTACAAAGTTGCCACTCGAAAAAACTTATGCCACTTTATTTTCCATCGGGTACTTTGGTTCCACTTTAGATATTCCCATCAGAGAATAAACGAACATACGGTCGTTTTGTCAATCTTCTTCCCAGTGTTGCGGGAAAAGTAAATAATGAATTTATAAGTTATGTAATAGCACATGTGATAAACTTATTATACCTCATAACCTGTCCATGAGCCGGGTCAATAGTCTTTGTTTCGCGTCTACATTTGTTGCATAGTCATCCTAACGTTATGTTTTCCTAATTTTAGGTTTTATGATATTCAGGAAAAATATAAAAGAAAAAGTATTCCACTCCTCACTTTGTTTTCGGATTGGCCGGATCTAAAATTAAACAAAAAAAAACAATCAGGGTAGTTTCGCATTCTCTGGAAAATTAGACTATACATACAAATCGTACTTGGCTCTTAGTAACAGTTATATAATGGGGCTGAACATTTGAAGGGTAAAAATACTAGAAGATGCGTAGTGTCCACTCTCTATCTAACAAACATTTTAAAAAAATTACGTTTTTCACATACAGACGATTATAATGCTGTTGAAGATGAATACGTCATCGAAGTACTGCCATATTTCAATGTTATATATATTATAGCTGTCATCAATATATTAAAACATTGAATGAAATAGAAGTAAATGTAACGTAAAAGTTACGTCCATAAGCTTCAGTAGACACTTACCATCAGATGGACTGTTACACCCGATTCCGTTTCATTGGGCTACAGGAAGGTGAAGACAAACGCGTGCCTCTGTGTTTGAGCTGCACACACGGCACTTTAATACTCTTACATATTACCCGCAACAATAGGAGGATAACGCCGTGGTCAAAATTGAACATAAAAATACTACCTCATAAATTATTAGCTATTCGAACTTATAAATAGAAAATATATTTATTTTATTCATTACTTTCAGCCAGTCTCAATTGCACTGCTGATAGTTGGCCTCCCTAAAGATTGCCACAAAGCACGGTCCTGAGCCACCTGCATCTCCATCGACTTCCCGCAACACTGCAGGTCGTCACTCCATTTATTTTTCTTTATTTATTTAAGTATAAGGTGACAAAGGGCAGACTTAATGCCTCCATCATCCAACCCGTCGGGTGGATGAGATAGCCGTAACTGATGTATCAATTACCTAAATAAGTTAACTAACTATTAAAAATAAATTTGCATACAACTATAATAAAATAAAATAATATATGTGTATACATAATAATGTACACAAAAAATAACTAAATAGGTCCTCACTTGTAAAGACAAATCAAAAGATAACATACTTTGTTTACATCGTGCAATTTTCGAAATTACCTAGCTATTATCGAGCCTTTGAAATTATTTGCTAGCGAATTACCATTTCTGCCGCCAAACACCAGTGTAATTACTGTCGTGTTACCGGTTCGATGGGATTTTTTTTTTAGTTTGAACTTGGGGGGAAAGGTGCTCGCACCTACCCGTCACTCTCTCCGGTGACTGGTTATGTCGGGATCAGCATTGAAGACGCTGGACCGACTAAAACCCCCCCACGGTAGATATGCTGTTGGCCTAGTGACCTTTACAGCTTCATCGGTAAAGACTCGCGAGCAGGCGAGTGTCTACCAGTTCGATGGGATATAGAGAGCTGGTCGTCACTCCATCTTGTGGGGGGTAGTCCGAGAAAGTGTTTGCCTGTATGTGGCTGCCACTCGAGAACCTTTCTTCCCCAAAGGTTTTCGGTTCTTTGAGCTATCTGGGGCCCATTGCCATTTCAGCTTTATAAAATATGTAATTTATACTTGCGATTGTTGTCACTTGGTGAAAATTCAATATGATGACAATTATTATAACCTCTTGTACTAGTTTCGCAATACATTTTACTTATGACTTGAAGTTGCCATAAGGCGAAATCGATTCGAATAATAATTAACTAAAACACCAAAGTAGTTCAGTGTTCTAAAAACTCTCTGATAATAAAAAAACGGTTGAAAAAGGTTTTTGCTACTGCTCGAAAGGGCCGGGCCGACGGGTAGTACCACGGCCTCTCAGATTACCGACGTGAAGTAGAGGCATCTTGTGCTTTTGCGTTTCGTTAGATAAGTGAGATCACCGGAGCCCCACTCCCACTGCCTTTCCCAAACGTTTTCTCGCAAGTTTGCCCCCCATTCCCTATAAAAAAAATTTGTTCCGTGGTCGAAATTGGCCAGGAGAGGAGGTCTTTTTACGGTACGCCAAAAGTCGGTAAACAAATTTACATAGGACCACTGTAATCAAAAAATACAAATCCCCGAAATTAGAAATGCCCGAATATTCTGTGTACATTAAGAAATACAATAGATTGGATAAAATTTTATTTGAACCAAGTTAAAACTTATTGAACGGGAGTTAAGTTGCGTGCAAGCCGGCAGTAGTCAATGTAAATTGCCAGTGTTTAAAATAAACATTAGTATTGTTATCGTCATATCATGACATGGTTGGTTGATTTAACCGCAGTTCAAATCAGTCCACCCATGCTCTTCGAAGTGTGCAGCCGCATATCTAAACGATAAACGCGTTATAAAATTGCTGGCGAACCGACCCTGTCCGCTATTTCGTGGAGGGGACGCGGACTGGTTTCTATAGTTTCCTTCCAACAGCTACGTGGCGTTATGTCGTGTATTCAGCGATCGTAATAAAAGAAAAAAAAACGCCGTATCACTGTTCTAAATTTCGTTTCTAGTTAACAACCGCTGTTGGTTGCATTTAAAAAGTGAAAAAAAAAACTCTCACTGGCCATATTCACGGCGTATTATTCTTTTTCGAATCTGACATATAACCTGTTTGTGGCTGAACTGTCAATTGTCGACAATATTTTTTCTGCTAGTGGGATAATTGAACAGTGATACAAATTTACAATAATGGCGTGCACCGTTTGCATGAATCTGGAAGGTAAACCTCCTAAAATGGTGAGTAAATATATTTCGCAATTTTTATTATTCGATATTGTTCGTTTCTATTTACCCGTTAAGCCGGATCGTATCGCGATGCTTGGATACGCCAGACGTTGAATTATCGCGTTTAATTGAATTAAACTTTATGCGTTGGCAATTAGACAGAAATCTGAGTATTTTTTTTTAATTACTCGATGTTATGCCGTAGAGAGAGAGGTTATCGGATGCGTAAACAGATGATTCAATAGTTCCATAGGATCGGATCGTATTGCGTACGAGTATTTTAAAATGGAGATAACTATTTTGCTTAACTAGATTATATTATCGTGTTGGAACTTTGTTTGTATTTAGGCTGAAATCTAAATATTTTTTAGATTCCACGTTGTTTGGCCTTGGAAAGGTTTTCAGAGACTTCAAGAATTGATTAAACAATTTAATCTGTTGTCGTATAACATGTTTTATAACTTTACAGTCGGCTTAATTAAGCAATTGTATCTACTGCTTGGATATTCTGTAAAAGCTAAGCAGTGGCTTTTGCTACTGCTCGAATGGGCCGGCTCGACCTGGATAGTACTTGGTGCTATTATTGGTCTAGGAAAATACCGGCGTGAAGTACAGGCATCTTGTGGTTCTGCGATTCGTGCGGTTCGTGAGGTAACCGGAGGCCCTCTCCCTCTACCGATCCCCCATCCTCATCTTCCCTTCCAACTCCCAGATACCATAATGTGCGCTCTGCTAGGTAATAGACTGAACTAGCGACCACCATATGGCATTAAATATCCGACTATCTCAATAGCGTAAGTAGCGACAGAGAGCAGCATCATTTAGTGCGAGGCTACTGGCACTGCGCTCACCGATCCGCTTGCCCAGCGTTGTGAGCATGGCATGCCAATATTCACCGAGGCTTTCAAAGAAAAGCCTCCAGCGGAGAATGAATTTATTCTTCGACGTAAGAAAGTTAGTTTTGTTTGTCAATTGTACATTTTTTTCTCTACGTACCACTGTTTCGTATTTAGTTTCCTCTGTCGGATAAGACGAAAATAACGTTGTAGGTGTATCCTTCTTTTTTTTTTATTAAAGAGTCGACTGGGTAGTTACAAAACTCTCAACCCTTGCTGGCCAACCTGCCCAACGGCTGTGCATCTGTTGTGTTCTGGTTTGAAAGGTGCTAGTATACCGGCTGTGTGGCATTAAGTGTAGTTAGTTAGTTCCCTGTGATCTTTACAGGGGCGACCTCGCATCTGTAATCTTCGTCAATTAAAAGTTGTCGCAAGACACGGTGTCTTGGATGGTTAAATTTTTTTTTATTTTCGGGGGAAGATTTCGCAATGAATTATGTATTATGTGTCATAGCGAATACGGCCCCTGTGATATTACGTTAACACTATAATCTGGACATCTTTGAGGCCAAAGTGAACAGTCACCTTCTAGGCAAACGTGTACCATCCTAGGCCTCATCTTCGCCTTCCATCAAGCGAGATTGAAGTCAAACCTAAGCCTATTTTTCTATTAAAAAAAAAAACAAAGTCGTGGGAACATTATTCGGAAAACTGTTATCTGACTTAAATGGAATCTTGCGTACGTTTACCAAAACCACAAGTGTATGTATGTAAATGTCAAGATTGGCGCGTGTTAATAAATTGGTGTCTGTAATATAGTTTTGTCTGTCTTTCATTTTACTAAATTGTTGATACTTCATAAACTTGGACACTACAAGAGTGTCCAAGTTTATGAAGTATCAATTCTGCGCAAGATAATCTATGACGTCCTTTATGTACAAACGGGTTTCACGTTTGAGCAAACCTTGGTAGTGTTATTAATATCAGATTAACAGGGTTAATTAAGAAATACATGCGGTCTTTTCGGTCGGGATATCAATACAAGGTAATAATCTACCATCCCCTTTTTTCCCGTGGCTGTAGTAAGATGCGATTAAGGGGTGGAGCTCCTCTGGTATTGCAGATGTACGTGGGCGACGGTAATCACTTACCATCAGAAGGGCAAGCGAGCTAGCGGCTCACCATAAGAACAAAAATAGATTTTAGTCTCCGCCCTTCTTTTGACCGCAACATGGGACATTCCAAGTATGTATAGAAAACAGGCAGTCCAGGGGTAGATGTTATAGATAGCTATTTGATACTACGCGAGCATAGCGAAGCGGGCTTCCGCTTTTCGCATTTCCGGCTGAAACAACGTGACCAGTGGTAAATCTCCAAGTGATTGCGGTGGTACATCTCGTCGCCGGCTTCAAAGCCGGTAAGGGCGATGGTGAAGTTAATGTGTGCCTGATTATCATTAAAGTGTTTCTTTAGTTAATTTCTCCCATGTCATTATGTACAATTTTACCGCGAGGTGTAGTAGAATCTGCCATCGTCTTTCTTCCCGTGGTTGTCGTAAGAGGTAAGAGTAGTCTTCGGTAGAAGATTCTGTTGTGCCACATTAGGATTAATGGCACTTGAAGTGTTAAATTGTGTTAATAACTTAAATTTTTGTCAAATGTTGTTCATATTCGTTCATTCCATTCAGCGTTCAATCGCTACAAGAAATTAAACTTTCATATATTTTGTTATATTAAGGTAGGTAGGATATAACCACACAGTACCTTATGACAGAACAAAGCCTTTGGCACTTACGGATTCTTAGCGAACAGTTAAAAAACATCATCAAAGTCCGTGTAATCGTTTCTGGTTAAATTCGTTATAATGTATGTGTGCATACATACAAAGAATTAATATAGATATGTCATTTACTGGACTTACCTTTTTGTGTTTGTTAATATTAAAATATGTTCATTCACATCTTGTGAATCCGTTTCTCCTTGTAGAGGAAGGAGCGCGACACCTTCGGCGAGCTCGACGTTCCGGACGACAAGCTGTACGGAGCCCAGACCGTACGGTCCGTGATGAACTTTCCGATCGGCGGCATTGAGGAGCGAATGCCGGTGAGTATCCACAATCACACACACACACACCCCACACAACAAGACAGAACAGACTGCTACATCAACCTAGTTTAGTTCACAGCTGGACATAGGTCTTTCCAAGGAAACGCCGCCAAGGGTCGTCGGCATACATTTCTTGTCAGGTTTGCTCGTACACGTCACGCTGAGGCCCTCTCTTGTCCAGCGTGGTTGGTGAGCGCATTGCAGCCTCATTCGCACTAGTGTCGCTGCTCCCCATCACTAGTCTGTGGGATTTGGGTTCGGCAAATTCGAATGGATATTTCACCATCATTCGGTCGTCAGAGCAACGGCTTGGTGTTGGCTGGCAGGGTGCACCGTGTAAAGGTGGGGTTTGGTATTTCGAGAGAAAGAGATAGTTCCCCCTTCCTTCATAGTAAATCTTCTACTCCTTATCTCCCTGTGTGTGTTTGTGTGAGTGTGCATCCTTGTGGCCTTTTAGAGTTATTGAAATAACCATGTGATGGTTGTTCGAGACACTATGTAAGATGTCCTACCTTTTAAAACCGACTGCCGAGTGTGACGATAAAATTAAATGACGAATGAAAATTATTCATTTTATGAAAGAAATTCATGGTTCATTAGTCAATTGTCATTTTTGTTTGTAATTTAGCACCGTTTCGTAATGAGGTACCTCTGACGGAGAAGTAACAGGCTGATGAAACTTCGTACATTTCTGTTATTTTTTTTAACAGATTTTATGCATACCAAATAATACAACAATAAAGTAACGAATAGTCATCACAGGAGATTGATGCATATTCTAAGATAAACTAAAATAATAAATCAAAAGAATTAAAAAAAGCTCATGCAATATTTGCCGTGGTTGTTCAGACCCCACAAGCAGCGCATGTGGCAGCATCATATTAAAGCAACGATATCGGACGTTTGTATTTGTTACCGATTCGCATCGCGCTCATCCAATTTGCTCATTCTACAAGTACCCCGCCATTGGGTCAATGCCAAACCCATGCCAGTTGTTTGCAACAAGTTCGACCTTAACACGGTTCACGCTTGACACCGTTCCCTTTAGTACGTCTCCCTTCACTTATTAGTATTTCTACTGTGTAATCAAATGCCATTCAGTATCTTTCGACGTGGTAATGGATCTACGTGTAATTATATCCGTAGCTAGATTGCTGGCACGTGATGAACGGCCTGGCAGACCCCTCCACTATCAGATAGGTATAACATTGCACTCTTCAGGGCTGACAACACATCTCTCGTTTCAATAGCAAGGTTGAACACACTTACACACGTCATCCTTACTTAAATTAAATATGTTGTTTATTAGCCCCATCCCCTTTCTTCCATGCGTTATAAGTGACGACTAAGGGAAAGGCTTTGAAAATGTCATGGCAGTTTCTAAAAAAACAAGCCCGACGACGTTGCTCGCGTTTAGTTATGTTTTCTTCTCCCGAAGAAGCGAAAGGTGGATTGGGTGCGTGACAACTTTGCGGAGTTCAAACGAAATCCATAATCTCTATACTCCTATGGGTGAGAGACAGGTGTGATTGTCTATATTAAGCTTTCACTAATGTATACTCAATACTGAGGTGGTCAGATGCCTAGTACTAACTAGTGAACAGGTGGACATTCTCCGTGTGAAAAGGTGGTTGGTTGTGGTGAGGAAACTAAAACGAAGATACCTATAGGTGTTGTAGCACTTTTAGTTTATCCTGATTCATTCAAATTAATATCATTTACTCGTACTTATTGTAGGACAAAATGGTTCTGTATGTATGTAAAAGAAAGATTGTTTTCACGAAATGTCAACCGCACCTTTACGTGCACCCCGCTCGGTAACAAACAAGGCTAGGGTGACCAATTGTTGGCGGGAAGATCCGTCTTAATTTGCCGAACACAAGCTCCACTGGGAAATGGGACTGGACGTGTGTGTGTATGGGCAAACATTTCGATGCCGAATTTTGCTGAGAGGCTTCTGTCTCCCCTTCTTGCTCCCCATCACTAAGACTGTGGGATTTGCAAATTACAAATTATGATGGATATTTCTCCATCATTCGATCGCCAGAGCTTCGTTTGTTTATACCAGGAAAAGGTATGGCGTATTTACCCCCTTACAAACCCTGTAAGGCTACTGAGCCGTAATAAAAAGCCAACATTGTTTATAAAATATATATGTAATAAGGAATTTATTTTCATTATAAACATATTTACATTAATATTAAAATAGATAAAATCATTTTTCTAGTCCTCTTGCATAATTTAATTTGAGATTTTCTCTACATGCTGTACTATTCTCCTGGGCAGCCACATTCTTTCCTGTCATACTTTTTAATTAAAAATAAGCCAAACTTTGTCCTGTACTTGACAAAGGACGACGAGCTTTAAACCGATTTGTTCGGTGCCTTTCGATGTTTTCATAAGCAAAGCTTTTAATATGTAAAGCGAATAAATAAAAAAAAATGCCTTTTTTCAGTATCCGGTCATCGTAGCGATGGGCATTTTGAAGAAAGCCGCGGCGAAAGTGAACATGGAGTATGGACTCGATAAGAAAATTGGTGAGTCACTGTCCTAAATTTTGCAATATGTCTTTTAAAGCACAAAACTCAATTAAATATGAAATTAGTATATTTTTAAAATTCACTACGTGCTCGGCGGTGAAAGAAAATGTCGTGAGGAAACCTGCGCTTCTGAGAAATCATCTTCATCATTTCACCCTATCACAAGTCCAAATTGACCAAAAATTAAAAAAAAAATTGTATTAGAAATGTACGCACTAAGTTTGCCATTTCAATCAAATTTCCTGTTAGGGTCTGCTAGAAGAAATTTCATTGTATGGAATAGTGGTGCCCTTGTACAGATACTACGTTTAATGTTTTCATGCCTTTTTGTGTGTACATAAATAAATAAAAAAACAATTTAATTATAAAGCCTACGGAAACCAGGTTAACTACAACATCGGGACATCAAACGCCTCTGTCCCTCTGTGGTCGCGTCGTGATTTAAAAAATATTGAAAAAACAATTGAACGCGATAAAATTCGCGTAAATAATAGTATAATTTCAAAGTACGAAATCATAAACATAGAAGTGTCCGTTTCCAGCGGAGGCGATAATGCAAGCCTCCGATGACGTCATATCCGGCAAGCTGTACCGCGAGGGTCACTTCCCGCTTGTGATCTGGCAGACCGGCTCCGGCACGCAGAGCAACATGAACACTAACGAGGTGAGAGTTATTGTATACGATGATGGTTGCTTTCAGGCCGTTTATCAACCAATACTGCCACCTGCCTATTTAAGTCCACTGTTGAACATAGATCTTCCCAAGAAAGTGCCAACAAAAAACGACACTCAGTTTGTGGATGGTTTGCCCATACTCACCACCGCTGGGTATGCGGAATGGTTGAGATTGGGCAAACGAGCAAGCCTGATGGCAAGTGATAACCGTCGCCCGCTTGAAGGATATTTGGGAGATGGAAGGAAGGACGAGGAGAGGGAGGGGGCCTCCAGTTACCTCACTCACCGAAAGAAACGCTGATTCATAAGATACTTTTTCTTCACGCCGGTATTCTGCCCATTCGAGCAGAAACTGAAGTCGCTTCTTGGTTCCTCCACTTCCTAAAGTGGTGAACGCAGTACCAACACCCTCGCACTGAAGATACCGCTCCCCATCAAGTCTGTGATATAAACTTTCGTCAGTCGCCGGAGCCACGTTTGATAGCTGGAGGATTGCACCGCCGTGCAGCTAACGTTGATAATCGAAGAAAAAGATGGTAGGTCAAGTGGCAGTTACACCCGAGACTTAAGTGCTTAAAGTGACCGTGTCCCCAGGTGATCGCGAACAGAGCGATCCAGATCCTGGGCGGGCAGCTGGGCAGCAAGGACCCGGTGCACCCCAACGACCACGTGAACAAGTCGCAGAGCTCGAACGACACGTACCCGACCGCGATGCACATCGCCGTGGCGATGGAGCTGCGCGATCGCCTCATGCCCGGCCTGGTGGCGCTCAGGGACACGCTGCAGGCCAAGTCCAAGGAGTTCGACAAGATTATCAAGATCGGCAGGTGAAGACAGGTTTATATTATCAACATGTATGTCCGCGACTTGGCTGCCCTGATTTATCATCTGTACAGTCGACTAATTGACATCGGTCACGTGATTCCGTAATTTTTATTAATAATAACCCCCTTTATTGTGGTTCATCCATCTTAGGCTATCCCCGGGTGTGGTATGATTTAGTGTAAGTACTATAATACTAGCTTTTATTTTTCTTTTTATGGTAATTGTAAAAACTGAACTGACACATGACACTTGTCTATGTCATATCACATCGCTTGAAGTATGTATTATCTGTGTTCAATATACACTGTGCTGTACATTGTCTCTGTTACCTTTCATGACTGTCTTCGTTAATAAATCGTCACCGGTTCGAGTTGTATCTTTTAGTTACTTCATATAAAATTTTAGAAAATCTGATAAAACAGAACTCATTGACAGGCTTCCCCCTAGAGCCGAGACGGGTCGGCAGGGCCGAATACCCTCACCATTAAAGCTTCTCACCATCATTCTGAGATTGTGATTGGTAAAGTATTGGTATCCTTAGACAAACAATTCCCATGTTACCATCGTCTAAACGTAGTAAGAGAGAATGAATGAATGAATTTTTTTTAATGGGAAAAGCGGCTAACGAGCAATCGGTTCACCTCATGATAAGTGATTATCGTCGCCCGCGTACATCAGTAACACGTTGCCGGTCTTTTAAGAGTATTTGGGAGATGGGAGGGAGGATGAGGACGGGTGGGGAGAGTGTTTGGGCCTCACCTCACTCATCGAACGAAACGCAGAAGCATAAGATGCCTCTACATCACGCCGGTATTCTGCGAGGCCGTGGTACCGACCCCGGTCGAGCCGGCCCGTTCGAGCAGCAGCGAAAGCCGCCGCTTGGCTCTACCACATGTATAAATAATGAAATTTCTTTAATCAGTTGCCATAGGAAAGTTTCGTTTGTCTAATGTTAATTATTATTATTTTTATGGTTATTACAATCTTTCACCGTTTCGTAATGAGGTTCCCCTGACGTGGAAGAAACTATGTAGGTGTCATCTTTTAGAGAATATATTTTTACTCCAATCCGTCCGTCAATTCATTCAATTGCACCCGCACCCAGCTGTTTTCAATTACCCGTGACATTGTTCGTTTCTTTTCTTTTGCGTTGTTATTCTGGAGTTTTTTTATTGTTTCTTCTACGTTGGTTCAGAACCACATTTCAAGCGCAGGTCGAAGAAAAAATTACATTTGACAAACGCAATATGAATTTGGTACGTATATAATGAATATTCATTGACTTTCATTCGTTCTTTCATTAATCGAGCTGTGGTATACACGCTGTAATGGAAAGAAAGAAAAGCTACTCTAAAACTTGGTATCGCGTAACCGAAATGTGACTTGTGAGTGACACGGCGCCACTGGGCCCACCAGGACGCACCTCATGGACGCGGTGCCGCTGACCCTGGGCCAGGAGTTCAGCGGCTACGCGGCGCAGCTGACGTACGGCGTGGAGCGCGTGTGCGCCACGCTGCCGCGCCTGCACTACCTGGCGCTGGGCGGCACGGCCGTCGGCACGGGCCTCAACACGCGCGTCGGCTTCGCGGAGAAGTGCGCCGCGGAGATCGCCTCGCTCACCGGTGAGATCGACGAAAGTGATGGATATTAGGGTAGCCTTTAAAGAATTTTATTTACTTTTTTTTTTTATACAAATGACGGCAAACGAGCAAGCGGCACACCTCATGGTAAGTGATTACCGTCGCCCACATACATCAGCAACACCAGAGGTGCTACAGGTGCGTTGCCGGCCTTTAAGGGTATTTGGGAGTTGGAAGAGAGGGGGAATGGGCCTCCGGTTACCTCACTCACCGAACGAAACGCAGAAGCACAAGATGCATCTACTTCACGTCGGTATTCTGCGAGGCCGTGGTACCGACCCGGTCGAGCCGGCGCATTCGAGCAGCATCAAAAGCCGCCGCTTAGCTCTACCACGCTTGACGCTCTACTACTTTCACATTACATTAGTTTACTTCATAATATTACTGTAAGGTCTGTCAGGTAAAGTGTGACCACTGAATAATAGCGCCGTAGTTGTGGCAACACTATGCCGTTCTGTTGCTGCAACCCAATCAGTCAATATTGTTAATTAAGTATCGATGCGCGTCGTTATGTCGGGTCTTGGGTTGTGGCAATGAATGAAGTACTCCTGCCGAGGTCAGTAGACTGTTCGTCATGACTAACAGCGCCTGCCTTTCATTCGGATCATTCGGACCACGTAATTTGTCCAAAAAAATAACCAATAAGGTCGCATCCAGCCTGTATATTATCAAGTCTGAAGAGCTGAGGTACTCTTCTCCAAGAATCTTTATAATAATTAATTTTCTCATAACGCCTCATTCTGTCAACTAATAGGTTACTGGAAAGTGAGACAGAATCTGTAGGAAGTGTTAGGTTAGCAGAGAAGCTGGAGACGTCCTTCGATGTCTCAATTCAACCGCGGTCATTGGTCTCACCAACAACACTTACAATAAATTTCTTTAGTAGTGGTTCTTCCCACACTTGGTTCGGATAACGGAGTGCAGTTTCTTAATTTCATCGCATCGGTTCAGGATTAGATGCGTGCGGCGCGCCCGAGCCACGCGCGCGTTGAGATCGAGACTATTTGAATATTTTTTAAACGCAGAAAACGCTTCCACTCTAAGATCAATAAAAATGAGTCTTTGAAAATGTGGTCCTTCCATACCCGATGATCGAGACAGATAACCACCACGTCGTCTTCCGAGTGCTCTAGACAGCGGAGGAGTTCACCGCCTGTTAGACGACTCTTTTTTTTTTTTATCCAAAAGTTTGCTAACTAGCAAGCGGCTCTCATGATGGAAAGTGACTGTTGCCCAGGAACATCTGCAACACCAGAGGAGTTGCAGGTGGGTTGCCTGCCTTTAGGGATATTTGGGAGATGGGAGGGAGGAAGAGAACAATAGGCAGATGCACAAAATGCCTCTATTTCACGCCGGTAGTCTGCGAGGTCGCGGTACTGCCCCGGTCGTGCCGGCCCATTCGAGCAATACCTGAAGCCGCTGCTAATCTCTCTACCACGTCCACTACTCGTCTAGATTTTATCCGTCTTACTTTCCAATAATGATCTTACTGTACAGGAATCCCGTTCGAGACGGCCCCGAACAAGTTCGAAGCGTTGGCGTGCCACGACGCGATGGTGGAAGTGTCGGGCGCTCTCAACACGCTGGCCGTGTCGCTCATGAAGATCGCCAACGACATACGTCTGCTGGCGTCCGGCCCGCGCTGCGGCCTAGCCGAGCTCATGCTGCCCGAGAACGAACCCGGCTCCTCCATCATGCCGGGTGAGTGGCACACCACTGTACACGCGCGGCCGTGTCGCTCGTGAAGATCCCCAACGACATCCGACTGCTGCCGAAACGTTCGAAAACGAATTCGGTCCAAGTCTAGAGCTGCATGCGGAGCGTCCTGCTGGTTAATTAAAAAAGAGAAGCTTTAGTGATCGAATGATGGCAGAATATATGGCCGGAATCCAACCTGTCACGAAGTAAATGCTACGGTCTTTGCTGGCGTTTTAATGGACGGAACGACATTACTATAGAGTATAGAGCAATGGACGAAAGTAGACTGATGTTATAATTGTATCGTCTAACTGTTGTCACAGGGCTACGAGGCTTTGCGAGAATTACGATAGAGTTTGGTTACCTTTGCGCGTTAAGTGAAGTGTTTAAGCTGCGGTATGTATTGATGGAACGCAATGGTAGGTATTCTTTAGATATTTGAGACGATGTTCATCGCAGTACTACAAAAAAAGATTTGCGGCATCGCATAAGAATATTTGTCATCGGATCTTATCTCGTGTGCGACGTACAAGACGACCGACCACACGTTTCCTTCTGATGATTTCGTCCTTCCAACATTTAACTACCTACCCCCATTGACCTAATGGGTTAGGTTACGGATTACGAAACATGACGTCGTATGTTCGGACACCCCATTCGACTATTGTCGTGAACCACTCACACAGCTGCAATGCTCAGTTGGAGGGTTAACAGAAATGCTACTTAAAATAGCATTGCTAGTATTCTTTTCTAAAAAAAATAAAACAGCCGTGGCCTATTTAGATGCTGCTCTAAGAGAAATATGATGAATAAGGAAGACGTTTCCTTGGTGTTGGTACATGTGACCGGCACTCGATCGTGTCATGTCATCTTTTTTTTGTATAGTTGGGCTTTCAGACTTTGAGGGAAAGGTCCGTTCGGAAGTTAACAAACGAATATTTCGAGGTTGAAGGGAGTTGGAGTGGTGAGATCCCACGGATTTCAATGTACGCTGTGGGCCGCAGGCAAGGTGAACCCGACGCAGTGCGAGGCGATGACGATGCTGGCGGCGCAGGTGATGGGCAACCACGTGGCGTGCAGCGTGGGCGGGGCCAACGGACACTTCGAGCTCAACGTTTTCAAGCCCATGATGGTTGCCAACGTGCTGCGCTCCATACGGCTCATTGGTGAGAGGGTTTTTTTGTTTGTTTGTTTGTTATAGCGCCATCTAGCGACTTTACGCCGACCGACTGACTAGTAACGAAAAAAACAAAACTCTCACACCGTAAGTATTTGTCGTGATGATGGAAGCGATTTATTATAATCGGAACAATAATTTTTAGTCCATACAAATACTTTTTAATGGCGGGGGAAGGGATAGATAATAGTGACTGTAGCTGTATGCTAATAAAATTTTTTCGCTATCTCTTTCTCGCCGGTGGCTTATCAGAAAAAAGAACTCTGCGCTGCACAAGGGAAGATATGGACCTCTATCTCTCCCCTTCAGTTCTCCCTCGAAATAGAGCCAAGACGTTGTTATGATTACTCGCGTTGTAGACGCATGGTCTCTCGCGCCTCGCGCGTCTACACGAGGAAGATAGGAAAAGCCGGTGATCTCCAGTTCCACTCCTCTAACGTAGACGGGACGAAGGATGGAAAATAGTATATATATATCTATAGTATACTTGTGGCCCGAGGGGTTTGGAGAAGGAAAAAGGTCTAGTAAGGTCCAATAAGACATAGGTCCTCGTCGAAAAAATGTGGGATACAGTACAGAAGAAATACTTTTTTATTTAATTTTTCTATATTTTTTTAATTCCAGAAGTTTTGTGTGCTTTACATCAAGTATGGTCTTGCGCGTTAAAATCGATAAATCAGTTAATTGCACAAACACACGCGCGCGCTCTTACACGTACACACGCGCCCAAACACTCACACACAAACACACCCGCGCACACGCAAGGTGTATGCACGCTTGTACATGCATACACCTTTAATCCGCTTTATGGCAAACTGGAAAACTAAATTCTTACTGGAATAAAGATTTATTTTCTTCAATCAATAAAAATTGTATAATAATGTTTAAGGGAATATAATGTCTACCGTACTAGATTTTAATCCTTGTGAAATACTAAATGTACTAAAATGAGACATTCGCAGGCGACGGCTGCTCGACATTCAACAAGCACTGCGCTTTGGGCATCAAAGCCAACGAAGCCAAAATCAGCAAGATCATGCGCGAGTCCCTCATGCTGGTCACTGCTCTCAACCCTCACATTGGATACGATAAGGTCGGTTGTGACTCTTTATGTGCGCGTTATACAGGTCGGATGCGCCGTTATTGTCAAGTAGCAGCACGTAAATGCCCACTGCTGGGTAGAGGGATCCCTCTCAAATATCTGAGAGGGGATTGGCTCCAGTGCGGGTATGGTGGGCCGTCGAGGACCTGGTGAATTTGAACATTTAAAATCGCTATTAACAATTTTAGCGATGCCGGCATCGAGGATCTAACCCAGGTCAATCGCGCTCTATGAAACTAGGCATCCACAGGATTCTACATCATCAATAGCCTGTATAATTTGGAAAGGTTTGGGAGTGACCACAACGCTTGGCAAGCGGATTGGCAATGGCTCTATCAAATGTCTGGCAGAGACTCTGTAATGTCAACTGCAAGCAGCGTTTCACAGTGCCGACTAACCAACGAGGTTAAGACGACTGACGGGATTCCATAAGAGTACTGGCACTGCCCATCATCCTGTCCAGCCTCATGAGTATGGGAAAATACTCCATGCACGGCGGCGTGGAAGCTTTTGTTATTGCTTACATGCCTTTCCGTGAAATGTCCATCTGTGGACACACACACAGGCACAAAGAAGAAGAAACCCGCAGACTAGTGATCACCCATCGCTAGTCAACGGGTGTGAACGGGTGCTGCTCGTCCAGCGTGGTGAGTACTGGGAAATATTCTAAGACAACACATAGGATTTTTTTTTATGGGAAAATCCACGTACATCAACAACTCCAGAGGTGCTGCAGGTGCGTTGCCGGCCTTTAAGGGTATTTGGGAGTTGGAAGGGAGGGGGAGTGGGCCTCTGGATACCTCACTCACCGAAAGAAACGCAGACGCATAAGATGCCTCTACTTCACGCCGGTATTATGCGAGGCCGTGGTACCAACCTGGTTCATACCGGCCAATTCGAGCAGCAGCAAAAGCCGCTGCTTGGCTCTACCACTTTTAAAATCCAGCCATGGTACCAGAAACCAATAAAATAAAACCCAAAAATGTTTATCCCACAGGCCGCGACAATCGCGAAGACCGCGCACAAAGAAGGCACCACGTTAAAGGAGGCTGCCATCAAGCTCGGCTTCCTCACAGACGAGCAGTTTGAGAAGTGGGTGCGTCCGGAGGAGATGCTCGGACCCAAGTAGAGCGCCACCGGCACCCTGCCGCCGACACAGCCCTGCGCCCCGTGCTGTGCTTGTGACAACAGCTGTCCCTTCCGTTGTTTCCCTTCTACAATACCCTCAGTCATGTTTAGTTTTTGTTCACGAGTGACCCATCTGAAATTAGTTGAAAGTAATGATGCATAAAAGTGCTCCCTTTTTAACACTTAACATGTCATAACAATGCAACTTCTATTGTTGCAACATGTCACGAGTTAATAATCATTGTTCAATATGGTGTATGCTAGATATTGAAATGTAGAGCAATTGATGGGTCAGTACAATCCAAGAAGAACGACACTAGAGCCTGAACAAGATCAGAGTAGAATCTGAATTACTGTCAGAAGCACCTTAGTTGAGCATGACGTCACACACGGGAAACTAAAATTCCTGGGGATATAATATAAGACTTGCTTCTTGCAGTGCATCAGACAGGACTTCAATTTAAAGCCTAGGAGTGTGACTCATCTTGACATTAATTCCATAAAAAAGACCTGGGTTGTCTCTACCTCTCTCTCTCTTAATAAAATTCTGCGAATGCCAAGTCAATCATGGAACTTACCTTGAGATGTTAACTAAACACTCCATAATATTAAATCGATATAACTTACATATGTCTGAAAAATAAGAGATGTTGTTACAAGTACAAATTACATTTATTGGTGAATTCATAATAAACAACTTTGAGTGTTGTCAGTATTGATAATGTATTGCGAATGAGTAGAAACTGCATTTATGCAAATGTTAACTATATTTTCCAATTTAAATAGATATTTCAAAATTAAATAATGTAACGTATACCAAAATGGTTTAGTTTATTTTTATTTTCAAGAACATGAAAAGTTTTATAAATCAAATGTAATTTTGGTTGTCATGTAATAAAAGTATGTTGACTAATGTTTAAATGTGTTGTTTATATGACTTGTAGAATGTTTATTGTCATAATAAAATTATGGATTCATATGTTTCTTTATGTTTAATTCTTTACCTGTGTTTAGGTTTGTTTTTAAAATCCTCAAACGGTGAGTGAGTAATCAAATCAGTGTTAAAAAAATACATCGCATTTCAAACATAGGTTGTTTTTGTAATGAAAAAAGTATAAATCCATACATTGAACGGATTTTAATTAAATTTGGTATAGCAATACTATCCAGCTAGTATAGTACAATAAATTTAAAATAACTCCCTCCTGGCCACCCTTAGGGACCATCTGGCACGACTAAGCTTAGTCATATAGGGCAACCCCGCAACCCTGTCTGAGATATAAAACTTAACCAAGGGCGTGCATTGTCTATTAAATTATTGCCATATCTTGTATTTACTATGAGTAAAAGATATGATAAAAGAAGAGGAAAAGAAAGAAAGAGACAATTTTTTTTAAAGCCTATGTCTCCGACACATCGTTGGTACTCAATTTTAAAATCCATTTACTATTATGAATTATCAGCGAATAACTCGGTTCTAATGTTTTTTCATTATTGTTCATAATTTTAATGACGATGTTGATCTAAAATAAATAAATGAATAGATATTGTTTACTTGTGTCAACCCTGACCTCCTTACTATGTCGCGACGATGTCTAGACATTGTCGGCATTTACCAAGAGATCAAAGGGGTCGATATACCTACTGTTTCTGTTTCTGTTCTGTTTCTATTCTTTATACTATTGTAATACGGGGGGTAAAGAGATCGCGTCTTTTGCTCTGATAATTTTATTTAAAACTAGCTGCACTGAATCCTATCATGCTTCGTCTGGCAATTTGTTTGTTCTAAATCTTTCCAATGATGTGTCAACACACAAATTTGAGCTCAATCGAATGGACGATAAGCAAACGCAGAAAGAAGACGAACACACAGACTTTAATTTTTAATTATAATAGTATCTGCCATTAGTAACTTTTTTAGAATGCCACTGAAATCTTGTAAATAATGTTTGGCATGTAAAAATATATTTCCTCAAAAAATGATAGTATTATGTGAACGCCTGCATCGTTTTTTTTCTCAAATTGTGTAAAAATATTAAATGACTGACGATGTTCAAGTCTTTTTTTCTTTGTCTATGTACCTAAGTTCAAAGCTGTATATGAGGCCGTTCTATGAAATCACTGAAAAATTTCCCCATAATCACCACACTTAACAAGCAAGATTATTTGCGCTGAATATGTTATATAAATTTGTAATCTCTGCTTATGCCATTGGGCGACAGGCATGTGTACACATACATAGCACATCTCTGCCCACATCATGAGGGTTTTTGTAATTTCTTCGTCAGCCTAAACATGTTTACTGCTGGACAAAGGGCATTTTTGTTAGCTCTGACATGCCATGCTTGGAAGCTGTGCCCATATTCGCCACACAGGTGTTAACGAGCGCAGTACCGGTGCACTCTTACTAATGACGCTGATCCCCGTCACTAGTCCAGTGTGATTTTGGTTTAGCAAATTCGAATGGATTTTCAGTCATAAGTTAACCTGCACTGCCAAGGTGAGGTGCCTGATAGGTTGTACTCTTAGGGAAACCGTGGTTTGTCCCTTTTATATCCCCATGATGGTTAAACCTTAACCCATTCAAATATTGAAATGAAACTAATAAGGGTTTAATTTATTGATTGTTAAAAATAAAACTCGATCACATGCTTCAACTACATTATATTAGCAATATTAATTTTTAAAATTATGATACAGTACCTTTGGTAAGTTCTTTGGATTTGGGACTTTAGTAAAGTATAACATGGAATGTAAAATTTCTAACAATTTTAGAGGGGAACATCAAGCACTAAACGATATATACATCATATTATAAAATATTTTACTAGAAATAGATATTACAGATCTCAAACTGTTTGATGTGTATTAAATAAATATGAAATCAATAGGCGAAAAAAGTGTTATTGCTGTTTTCACACTTGGCTAAATTATTATACATATACAAGCATAGGTTTTATATAAGTTAATAATAAGAAATTTGGTAATTAGGCCAATTAATATATAGTTTATCATTCAGCAACATGATTTTATAAATAAATATACTAGTTTGTTTAACAACACTTAATAATAAAAAGTTGAAAGAATGTAGATGAGGGTCTATTCATAGTATAGTCATGTCACTGGTGATATCAATTTGATGAAAACATAATTTGTTCAACATAATTCTTATTACAGCAAAATCTTACATAAAAAAGTGGACTAGATTAAGTAATTACAGATCAACTAATTACAAATACATCAATGTGGAGGGCATTGTAAAGAATGTGTAAAAAAAATTTACTCTTATAATTACATAAAAACATCTTTGATATTTTGGAATTGTTTCACAGCTAGATCAACTGGTAAGTCAAAGTTGTAAGGCGTGAGACGGTCTAGACTTTGCAATGCATCTTGGAACCCTGTGTTAACAATATAACTTGTGGAGGAATAATATGAATCAATCAAAGATCTGCATTTCAACATAACATTAAGCCATATTACAAGCTTGTGAACATTTAGACCTGCGCAAACAAAAGCTTTAAAATGTGCATCATAACTTCTTTTGTATGGTGTATGTGATGCTAATATGCTTCCTATGGTGCTTAATAAACTTTGTTTGTTTGTAACAGCAGTTCCTCCAACTATATCCAAGTTAAAGCTTTGGCTTAATTTCCTCGCTGGAGTAGAATTAAATCTGTCACCATCATTTATATCGTAATAACGTAAAATAAGCTCCCAAATATGTATTGTATGTGCCGTGGAAGACCTGCGTACTGGAAAGCAGCCAATTAATGGTACAAGGGATGTAGACTCGGGTCCAACTAAACCATGCTGGAGTAAATCTCGTAAATTAACAGCCAAATGTCTCCGAACAGCAGTTGTAAGTGGGGCATCATTGATGATTACGGGACCTTCTTCTGAATCACTGTCATAACTATCAATAATGGAATTTGATTGTCTGTCACGAGACACTAAATGTAATACAGCATCAATTGACATCTCTAATTTCGCTCTTAAGTTACCCCAATGAGTTACAACTGGAGATGATTTCTTATTATGCTTCTTAGTGTTTGGAGAACAACCAAATTGAGAGACCGTAAAAATTTGTATTAACGTAGATGCTTTTCTCATGAGATTAATGGTCTCTGCTTTCAATTCATCATTAACTTTACTCCGGGCAAAGCTCTTATCAAATGATTCCGATTTTCCCACTTTTTTTGGTTCCACCTTCTTTTTCCCATTGCCTTTAAAATCCTCATTTTTTATTAACTTTATGAACTTCTGCATATCTTCTATGTGGGTCTGTAGCTTGCCAATGATTTCTTCCTTTGACAATTGCCTATCAGCATACTGTCGGACAGCACAGTTGATCTGGTGTCTTAATTCATCAGCACTTAGAGGCTGCTGGCAGCCTTCTTCTACAGTGCGATCAATTTCACTTCTTAAATGTTCTATCAGAGTCCTATGTGTGCTGTTTCCCGATTCCGAATTTGGATCTGCCGCGAATCGTTCTAATTCCATCAGCTGGGATTTAAGTCTTTCAATGAAATGGGACTGACGTGCGCGCTGCCTTTTAATTTTCCTCTCTAATTCAACGCACTCATTGCACGTCGTTTCACCAGCGCTTCCTTGTGGTGCAGTCCGTGAATCCGGCACACCGCGTGAAGTAAACACTTCGAGTTCTTTGAGCATGGCATCTTTTTCATCCGGCGGTGCTTTCAGAATCTGTCGTAGGCGAAACTCTACCTGTGCGAGATGCGACGTAAGAGAAAATACAGATGACGATAGAATTTCTTGCTCCTCTTCCAGTGCATGTATTCGATCACCTGACAGTTGTTCCGGAGTGGCCTCCTCACAGAGGTTCTCCTTGGGAGCCCCAAGTGGCTCACATCGAGGCTCCTGCCAAATCGGTCTCTCACTATCATAATCACAAGCTTCATCCATTTTAGACTGCTTCTAAACTAAATTGTGATACAACTAAAGTTTCTCCCTCTACTATTGAACATTTTGACGTTCCATTTAGTCGATAATGTTATTAAAATAAAACTGAAAACACTGAAAAACTAAAGAAAACTTAAGTGAATGAAGTAATTGGATTGATTGATTGCAGTTGAACTCAACTAGTGAAGATACTCGAGTGGTTTTTCTTGAAAGAATCGACTAAAATATTAACCACTCGTATTCGAGTGAAAGAAAATAAAAAAAAGTGCGAATTTAACAAGCGCACTGAGGGTTCCTTTCCACCAAAGTTTCCACTATAATTACATCAAGTTTGACGCGTGTGTATATTACCATTTTTACGATAAAGCAAAAGCAACAAATGTAAATGAAACATTTTTCATGTTTTGAAGTGAAGTTTTCATTCTTGAGCACCGTTGTGATTAGAAAATGACATGAAAAAGTGATTGTAAAAAGAGACAAACATATTCATAAATAGAATTTAGCATGCGAGAGAATGAGATAGGTTACAAGTATGTACGTATGTTATCACGTGTCTTTGCGCCTGCATGCCTTCGGAAAATGTGTCATAAACAACGTGGTGTATCATTCAAGTTTTGTTTTATTTTATTGTTAGGATATCTGTCATAATAATATTTTAATTTCAATCAGCTACCTATTACGATTCAAAAGATACATCCCTTTCAACTGATACATTAATTTTAGCATTATTTAGAGTAATAGTTATTCAGGAAAATTATTATATACGCTTTAGATGGTATGGAGCCATATTACTAAGCTTACTTATTTATTTTTTGGTTTATTCTTATAACACTTAAAAGTTTAAAAATTTCAATATATGTTGTTTTTTTTAAATTACTTTTACTCAAGTGACAATATTACAAAATAGTAAAATTTTAATAGAGAGAATCGGCGACTCGAGTTTCGAGTGATGCAGTTTTACTCGAGTTGCGTCACTAAACTGTATAGAACTGGATTTGATTGAATTGTAGTTGGAACGCTGAAACTGAATATTCAAAAAACTAGAGACAGCATGCGATTTTTTTAATGAATGATACCGAAAACTGACCGATGTCAATTGGGCCGAGTATAAATAGCCTTAATTCAAACGATTGTCTTTGTTGATTTGTCTTTATAGGATCTGTAGTTTGTATCTTATATTTTTTTAATTGTTTATGGCAGTTACGAGTCGCGGGTATAATTCCTTCAGGAATTGCCCCGCGCAAAAACCCCACGGACCAATCGTCTCTACGGCAAAATACACAAATAAATAGTCATTTCTTATAGGCTAATATTCGCGTCTCTTGCCTCATTTAGCTGCCTCTGGTGTTTGCCTCGGCCCTGGTCGATATATGTATGATATTTAATTGTCTACCGAAAAGTAATATAGCATAATACATAATGTTTTATTGTATTAATAATGAATACGCAACATCAAACAATTTCAAACCAAGGGTTACTTATATAACAATTCACTACCTAGTTACGTAACTAATAAACACTTGGTAAATTTTGTACGAGTACTGTTAGCCATTTTGGTTTTTAGAGCATCATCGATCTCGGGCGCAATCAAATCATGCGCAAACTTGATGAAATAATCTTAGAGTTTTCGCATTTCAAGTGCTGATCTTGAATTATATTAAATTTAGAAAGTTTAGTTACCCGTATCTATGCCGAATTTACCGAACCCGTCATCGGACCGTGACACTATCGAGACTGTAACAATGTGTGATCGATGTGAAATAGTCAGGTACGAAATCCCGTCTCTAGTAATGCTCATGGCCAGCTCCCTTCGTTCGTTCAATATTTGACGTCACAGTCATATATTGAACGAACTTAAACGTGACTTATAGAAACGAATGATGGTTATGGAAACAGAGTGAACTGTGAATTTCAGGGGTTATTTTCTTACATATTCTTTGTGTTTTTACCACATTGGTAATATTAATACACATATTGTAACAAGGCTGCGAACCTTTATTGATCTATGAGCGTTATTATAAAAAAAATTATGAAGCCATAACGTGCCGTCAAAGAATCTTGACTATTGGTAGAAAAAAAAACAATAGACTATCAATTTAAGCCTCTTATTTGAAACCAGAAATAATTTTTTTTTGTATTTAAGTATGAACACTAGATGGCGATGTTATCGAAGTCTTTTGAAGTTAGTTTTCTGAAACACTACAACGTATCTCCAGTCCTGTCTTCCCGCGATAAGGGGAATTCTTTCTCTACCAACTCGCAACAAGAGAAGGCACGCCAAGCTCGAAGAACCCTGCCTGCTGCTAATCTTTGATCGGTCTAGTAGAATCGGCCTTCTTTGTTTCTCGGTGGGCACTATGCCAGACCTAAAGTTTGTTTAGACCATAGACGGACTGCAATAGACAATGTGCGAATTGGTACAGCGATCTCAAACCCGGTATGAATATTAGACAAACCTTTCTGTTCAGAAACATTTCACGAATATTTTGTAACATATTGTATATGGCCCCAGCAATTGTCTGTTTGTCTGTTGTAGTAATGGTGTGTCTGTTAATTCATAGTGGTTAATAGTTAGACAGTATAAAAAAAAAAAAAAAAAAAAAAAAAAAAAAAAAAAAAAAAAAAAAAAAAAAAAAAAAAAAAAAAAAAAAAAAAAAAAAAAAACAATAGACTATCAATTTAAGCCTCTTATTTGAAACCAGAAATAATTTTTTTTTGTATTTAAGTATGAACACTAGATGGCGATGTTATCGAAGTCTTTTGAAGTTAGTTTTCTGAAACACTACAACGTACCTCCAGTACCAGTTCTGTCTTCCCGCGATACGGGGAATTCTTTCTCTACCAACTCGCAACAAGAGTAGGCACGCCAAGCTCGAAGAACCCTGCCTGCTGCTAATCTTTGATCGGTCTAGTAGAATCGGCCTTCTTTGTTTCTCGGTGGGCACTATGCCAGACCTAAAGTTTGTTTAAACCATAGACGGACTGCAATAGACAATGTGCGAATTGGTACAGCGATCTCAAACCCGGTATGAATATTAGACAAACCTTTCTGTTCAGTAACATTTCACGAATATTTTGTAACATATTGTATATGGCCCCAGCAATTGTCTGTTTGTCTGTTGTAGTAATGGTGTGTCTGTTAATTCATAGTGGTTAATAGTTAGACAGTATAAAATATCTAATAGGTACATGCTTAACATATATTTTGTGAGAAAAACTGTTGAATTATAATTTTTATGTAGTCAAGTTTTGTGAAAAGTATGTGAGAAAAGGAGCAATTAAATCACGAATGTGCTATAAAAACCTTAAATGGGTCACGGACGAGGCAGGCCGCATGTCATTTCAGTATTTATGGACCTTTACGTAAAAAGAAGATCGCGTCGCCCTTTGCAACGTCCCTCAAAAATTAAGGTCCTACATTCATCATAAATCCTTGTTATTTTGTAAATGCATAATGAAAGTAACATAAATGTCATTATATACATTCTTAATAATATATATTTCATAATTTACAGGCTGTCACAAGTGAAACAGACCTTGAGGACCTCGGTGCATTTTCACTTTCAGTAACAGACGCTGTCATGTTACAGCCGACCTATTCGATCGAGATCAATGTACAGATTCGCTTGCACTATAGGACCATTGTCATAAGAGTCGACTTAGGTAAAACCCTAGAAAATTCTATGACTCGTCGCCGGGCTTATCATGAGAGCTTCCCCACGTTTTATTTCCCGTAGAAGCTCAAGTTGAGTAGCGTGAGCCCGTTTGAAAATGGAAATCATTAAACTGGTAGGTTACCCTAATAGTTTATAGGAGCGAGTGCATTTAAAAATATAAACACGGGACGACGAACCTGTAAGGAATTCGATTTTTTTTCTACATTGTTTCTTCTACCGACAGTTTCCTCGACGCCGAACATATTTTAAATTCAGCACGTGACAATGGTATAATTTTGATAGTATCGAAATCGAATTCAGTCCAACACACGAGTAATATGAAATTAAAACAAACCCACACGTTTTCAACAATACACAGTTGTATTCAATGTTTGTTCACTATTGGCTACATAATTATTCCAAACAATTGCAGCGTCTAGGACGGCAGATGGTTCATCTAGCGTACGCTTAATATTATGTAATATCTAGTACATTTCGATTATTTGTTAGTACTTTTTCTTACCCGATCTTTGAGGCAAAGTTTTTTGATGTGTTATCCCTACCTACACTCTAAAGTTTTAATAACGTTAGATAATTTATTGTGAGTAACGTTAGTTATAGATAACTGACAGGGTTCGAAATTGTATGATCAGAGAGCGTTGTGGCGTGAAAGACGATGTAGTGCATGTAGTAGTAGTATGCATGCGAAGATTGATGAAAGTGGGAGACGCGAAAGACGTATGTCAGGACCGTAGCAAGTGGAAGAAGATTGTCTCTGCCTGCCCAGTTGGCAACAAGGCGTGAATATTCATACATACATACAACATTAGTCAAATGTCTTATTATAATTTAATACACTGAAAATCATAGAGTAACCTATACGGACTATTTATTCCGAAAAGCACGTCTGCTCGGTTCTTTAAATAAATATAAAAAAAACGTGATAAGAACAAATAAACATTTACCGTGAAACTAGTAGAGGAGTTTCAACAAGTGACAACAATCGCAAGTAGAAATTCAGAATTCAGACAACAAAGGGCACTAAATGCCAAACGTCCGCCACGCGGCTCTAGTGCGGGCTGGCGGACTTTCTCAGACATGCCGGTCACCTCACGATGTTTCCCTTCGTTGCTGAGCGCGTGGTAAATTCAGCATTTTAATTGCTGTGAACAATTCGTAGTGGTGCACCGAAGATCTCGCGCTCGCTTTAGAGCGAGCGCCCTGATGCTACGGTTCTACAGACAGCAGAGTGACATAAATGGGGCTCCGTTTTACCCCTTGAGTACGGCACAAAAGACTTTAAACGCGGTAGAGCAAAGCGTCGGCTTTTGCTGCTCTAATGGGCCAGCTCGACCGGATTGGTGCCACGGCCTCGCAGAATATCGGCGTGCAATAGAGGCATGTTGTGCTTCTGCATTTCGTTCGGTGAGTGAGGTACCTGGATGCCCACTCCCCCTCCCCATACCCCTCCTCATCCTCCCTTCCATCTCGGTACGTGGTACGTGGGCGACGGTAATCACTTACCATCAGGTGAACCGACTGTTCGTTTGCCCTTTCTCATAAAAAAAAGACAAAAGCACAAAGCTTTCATCGTTGTTAAATGAAGAGCTAAATCTCAATCAATCCGATTATATGTCCGTTATTAGTATAATGCAGGTCGACAGATCGGGGAGGTTTTAATTCCACCATCTTGGAACAGAGGACTACATCGTCTTTCTGTTGTTGCTTTGTGTGACACGCTTGTCGTAAGAAAGCTTTTAACGACTTTAATATATTCGACGTTTGAGTTTTTTTTGTGTTTGAAGTTACTGATTTATTTACAATGATAATGAATATAATGTTTTATTTTGTAAACGGATATAAATATTATTCCCTCAATATGTTGTTAATAATATATTAAGTAGCTGAGATCTGTATGAAAAACAAAATAGACATCGTAGTTCGCGAAGGAAGTGAGCTGCTTCTTCATTTTATATTAACCTTATCTTTCGTTCACAACTCATTCAGGTGTAAGACACGTCACTTCACTTAAAAAAAGCACAAAAAATAAAAGAATAAAGAATACTTAACGAGTTTCGCGTGTTTCTTCTCCGTCAGAGGAATCTCGTTACGAAACGGTGGTAGATTGTAAAAAAAAAAAATTTTTGACATTTCACGAAATATCTTTCTTACTTTCCCGTATCCTACTAATATGTTGAGCTTTTTATGTCTTGTTTTCACCCCTGTTGTTAATGTTTGTGTGATTTTATTAGTGTTAATAAAATTAAATGTTAATCTATATACAATGCGTTTTTTTTTATTTTGAAATGGGTGCAAACGAGCAAGTTGCTCCTCACTTACCATCAAAGTGATTACCGTCGCTCACGTACGTCTGAAAAACAGAGGAGTGGCAGGTGCCGTACTTTGGGAGGGTTGGCGAGGATGAGGGAACGGGGAGTGGGCCTTCGGTTACCTCACTCACAGCACGAAATACAGAAGCACAAGATGCCTTTACTTCACGACGGTATTCTGCGAGGCCACGGCCTAGGGTACAAGGGTCGTCGAGCCGGTTCATTCGAGTAGCAGCATAAGTTTCCACTTTTCTCTACCACATACAAACACGTGTATTATAGAGTATAATTAAGGTGATAAAAACTAAATATGTTTGTCTCTTTTGATTTTTTGACTAGGGACTATTGTAAATTATTCCTATTCTAAATTAAACATTTCTCTAACGTACTGTTTAAATAAACGTCACTCGCATGACTGACATAATTCTGGCAGAAATATTCTAAGAGAAGTCATAAAAAATATAATAAAAAAAAAATCCATACGTTTTCATTCATTCGTTCTTTCTTTTTGAACGCTTCAATTGAACATGGAGGTTATGTTGTTAACTCAATGGTCGTTTTGTCACACTGTCACGCTCGCTTCCAATATTTGCGTCCCGCTAACACGATACGCATTCGAAATTGAAAAGTAGCGCCGTTAACCAAAATAATAATTTTGCTTGCACTGTTCTAGAATGTTCGTCAAAATATACCAATTTTTTTCTTTTACTTGAACAACTTTGTTGAGGTTTTCTTATTGTACAAAAAGTTAGGTACAGGCAGGTAGTAGCAGGGAAGCTGGAGATGTACTTCGATGTCTCAGTTCAACCGCGAACACTGGTCGTTCCCACAACACTTTACTATAAGTTTTTAATCCAAGTTCTTCCCAGACTTAGTTCGGCACCGGAGTGCGTTTTATTAATTTTGATGAGAAGTTATATGGGCATTAAAGCGGTTTTTGTAAATTAAATATAAACATTTAAATTACATTTCTAATATACAGATACGTTATTTTTTAATTATTTCTAATACAAATACATTATCCTTTTTTCCATCCATAATAGTTACATACATAATCTATATATATAATACATATAATAACTGAAATATCTACCAGTTGTACAATTGCTATGAAAAAATATATAATTGAGAGAAGTCCTTTGGCCAGCAGCAGCCATCTACAGGCAGTTATTTTCTTTACTGCATTATAAAGTAAGTAAGAATGTCGATATGTCAATATGTCTGTTTCGATATATATTTAGACACATCGATCAAATGTTCTAAATCCGAGTTCAAGGTTATTTAAGAGCTGCCCTATAGGATGTAGATAACGGGCATCTGCGTAATTTTTGAGATTTTAGTTTTTAAGAGGAAGACGTTTTGAAGGCATCTCAGCGAATGCAAAGTGAAGGGTACTTTCCGTCTAACTTCAGCGTTTTAATAACATAACCTTAATTCATGTGGTAGCAGCGGGCGCTCACTTTAGCATCATAGAGCGCAAGTGACCTGGGTTCGATCCCCAATGTCGGCACCACTAAAATTGGTAATAGCAATTTTATGTGCTATATTTGCCACGTGCTCGGCGGTGAAGGAAAACATCGGTAGGAAACCGGCATTTCTGAGAAGTGATAAAAAAAATTTTGAAAATATTGGAAGGCCGCCAACCCGAAATGGAGCAGCGTGGCGGGCCATTCCCGGTGCTTACACCCTCTCTGTTATTTGAGAAGGGGAGGCCTTTGCCCAGGGGTGGGCACTTACAGGCTGCTACTTTAAACCGAGTGAGTTTTACTCGTTACATCACTTAATGCTGATCCCGACATAACCGATCACTGACTTCAGTGATTACAATTATTGCTCACGTGAAAAAAAAAATGTTTCAGTTTGACAGTATCTGTAAAGGTTACAGGAACGTCGTCAAAGCGCACGAAGCGTATAATTGTGAAATCTTACGTACGTACGTGACGTAATAAACTTTGGTATAGTGATGAAGGAGCTATGAGGAAGCTCAAAGTTGCTCAGCGCGCTATGGAAAGAGCAATGCTCGATGTTTCTCTGTGCGATAGAGCCTGCAACGATGATATATTGTATTTACGCGAACAATATTATTTACGGATTTCATCGCGTTTAATCGGAGCAAAAATTAATAAATAAAAGCTGAAGGTAGCCCGAGTGAATGACACCTGGACGTCTAACACCTCAGTCCCCCCGTGACCATGGCTGCTGTAAAGCGATCGAAACGTAGGGAATATAAAAACGAAATTAAACGGGATAAAATTCGTAAATAATAGTTTCATTTCAAATAATTGAATACCCTGATGATGCAATAAGGCGAAACCGGTCGCTTGCTTATATATGCGATTAACGACAAAATGCGTTATGAAACTAGTACAGGAGATAATAATAATTATCAATACATGTTTATTTAATTCTAACCTGTATTGGACTAGGGACCCGACGGCACGACACGACACGACACGACACAAGTCGACAATTTCCAACGTGCCCGAATGGTAATTGAACACGAAGAAAACTTGCTTTTATCAGCAATAAAAACTGTGGAAATATTAGTATGGTTATAACGCTACGTCGTCGCCGGGAAATGCACAGAATAAACAATCTATTTTATAGAGAGAGCGTTATAATTAAGGTTCGTTCTTCAAAAACGTCGTGATATAAATTCTAGTACCTATTTTTTTTTCTTTTAAATGGCAACCTAATGATTACTGCCAACGTCTAATCATTAGTACCTATTTAGTACGATATTAAAAAACTAAATGGCCTATAACAGCGTCTAATAATTCTGGAAAGTTCGAGTAAATCTTGTATTTATTCGAACTTTTGAAATTAAACTATTATTTACGTAGTACACGAAACGTGGGGATTTAAAAGATCTTTTTAATTCCAATCGAGTCAATCTTATGTTCACGACTTATATGTAAGTAAAGTTAATGTTTAGTTTGTCAACAACAGATGTCGCCACAGGTTGTTTGAAACACATTATTAAGTGGTCGACACAAATTCAATAAGTTCATCCGATAATATTTACAGATAATCCTCACCTCGACCGTCCATAGATTGCTTACCATAAAGAGGTGAGCAGTAGATGAACTCCTGCACATCTATTAAAAGCATAAACGCTAGCGGCCTCAAGGACGCAGGCGCAAACCTATGAAGCTGTAAAACTCAAAACGGCTAACAGCAACAACTTCATCGAATACATACACAGATATACATTAACATGGAGCTATACGTTTAATTCCCTCGGCACAAAACAAATTCACTTCTACGACAAATGTTATATCTGCGTCGAGAGGGGAATTATCTTTTTCTACAATTGCCATCCTCATCTGGCACTTTAGTGCACTCTGTTAGTTAACAAGCGAAACCTTGGCGATCCAAAATCCTCACCGGCCTGTATATAGTCCACTGCGGGACATGGGCCTCTCTCATATGGTAGAGCGTCCTGATTTACCATAATCGCCGGTGGTGTGGCGTGTATTACGAATATTTCCATTACTAAACAAACAATAAACGGATTACATATTAGCATTATATAGCATAAAGAGACAACACCCAGAGAACATGTTAATTTAAAAGTAATAACAAAAAGCATAAGATACAAAATAAATCAAAAGTAAGGTCAGACTTCACAATAAAAGAACAATAATACATTGTGCGTGTCTCATGGCGGGACCATTAGGTCTCTAGTTCAGCTTATTGTCAAGCTTCAGATCCGATGACGCTGGTTTTCGTCTGGACTATGTTCACCACGGATGTCAAAATTTAAAGCATACTGAAAACATATATTACGTAACGCAAAAAATAAACATAACCTAAAATAAAAATAAATGAATGTGATATGTAGTCATTTCCAGACTAGTGGGAGAGAGTGAGAGAGAGCAACATCTTTAGTGCAAGTACCGGCGATACTTACCACCCTCGTACTCTTTTCTGCTCTAGGTGGTAGACCCTCTCTCTCTGTCTAGGAGTCGTCTGGGTACTTACCACCCATTCCTACCGTCACATTGCGATGCAAGAGCCATTGCGTTACAGTTTGAAAGGTAGTATAGAGAGGCAGTATAATTACGGACAGTGAGGCACTCAATCTTAGTCTGCAGGTTACCCCTGAAGACCAACATTGACTCTTGCTGCTGTAGTCACTTACCATCGGGGGGACTGTTGGTCTGTTTTACTCCTATATAAAAATAATAATAATCAGCTCTCTCGATCGTGATGAGATGGGGTTCTAGATATTTTCATGTAATTTCAACTCACTTCTGACCATTTGGTACAACTTGACAGGTGGTAAGCCTGTCGCCGTTTTAGCGTTCAAACCAACGATACAAACCCTCAAATCGGGGATCGAACTCAGTAGACACGCTTTGAAGGTAGGTCTCCCACTCCTTAACCTTATTCCTAGATAGCTGTACTGTCTATAGATTGTAACTCTTCAAACTGAAATCTAGTAAGAGCATAATAAATCCCAAACTAAAAGAATCTACGAAATCTTTGAATGTATACGGGCCACCAATGTGTCGATCCAAAAATGGTTCCGTATTCATCTTGTCGCACCTTTTACCCTCATAGCTCGGAAGTTTTAATCACAGGGTACCCGAAATAATGTTCTTTGGGGATTTCTTGCTATGACCTTGAATATCGTGATAGAAAATTTTCCGCTCAAACAGTTTAGAAATTCAAGGAGACACATATATTGCCTATTTCTTCTTGATACTTTAAGTAGTCCACAGCTGGACGTAGGCTACTCCTAACTGAAGGCTTCATTGCAATCGCCACGCTTGGCAAGCGAGTGGCGGTTGGCGAACAATATATTTTGCGCTTTTGACTCTGCTGCCCTGTCCGGTTCATTTAGGCCTGAGTTTTGTTTGTAGGGATCCCAGTAGTTCCAGTCCGTAGTCCGGTCCGTAGGTAGTCCGGGTGGCCTTTACGAGTCCACTATGAATGGGAGGGATTGAAGAGTAGTGGTGCTGGGAGTCGCGGGCGAAGACGAGCTTTGGTAAGGCGCTCTTTTCGACAAGGGTATCAAGAGGGAGAGGGGAAGGGAGAGTCTTCTCACAAGGAGTGTTTCCATGGTCCTGCCGTTATGCAAAATGAATCCATTTTAAACCAAAAAGCAAAACATTGTGTTAGGAACGGTTATACCGCCGACCAATGTCGTGATATATCCGACATTCCCTTAGTGGACTATGACGTCATATTAATTCAATATGACATGGGATGGCAGATTGTCATACATCGATAGCAAATAAGTTTTATTAACAAAGATATTGAGTTCTAATATATACATCTAAATTATTCATTTCGGTTCACAATTGTAGAAATGATTACGTTGCGAATGATTGCCACAGGTTAAGGGTTCCTTTTCGGATTGCGGTATCCTAAAAATGTCGTGTCCGATAATAGACTTTGCCGTTGGGACACGTGTCACGAACGTCACAATCTCATTTACAAACCATCGCTGGCCGTGCGATATTACATTTTTTGCGATGGCGCATTACGAAAATGCTTTCAGGGGTCGCTTGTGAAATCTGGGACATGTGCACGTATTTTTGTTGCCAAAGGCATTATACGTTTTATTTTATATTCTTTCCTAAGTTTTTTTGTATGCTAAAGGGGGCAAAAGAGCAAGCGGCTGACCTGATGGTGATAGACTACCGTCTTCCACGAACATCTGCAACACCAGAGGATATGATATTTGGAAGATGGGAGGGTGAGGGATGGGGAGACGCAGTCGGCCTTCGGTTAGCTCATTCGCCGAACGAAACGCAGAAGCACAAGATGGAAGGCCGTGGTACAACCCTGGTCGAGCTGGCCTTTACTTGCAGCAGCAAAAAATAATGTTTCCTGACCTATTTGAAGCGAGTATTTTAAAACTTATTATTCATATTAGACGTGGCTGAACACTTCATTCCATGTGAAAAGTATTTCCCGACAATAGTTAATTACATTTTCTGCTCAACAAATCAAACGCCAAGCATAGTCTGTTGTTTCATAATCTTATTGCGGAAACTGGGACGTTGTTGTGATCGAATTTCGAAATATGTTCTAATAAGTGGATTGGTTGTTCGGATTTGGTGTTTAGGTTGTTGGTGGTTCGGAAATTAATATTTGACGGCGCATCTCGCCAGAGGATGTCCGGTTAGTTGTGTCGTTATTGTACACTACTGAATCGTTCACGGTTAGCTCCACTCAGAATAATATTTATGCTAGACTAACTTGCTCCGCGCGTTAATCTTTCCCGCGACGTGCTATTCAGGCTATGTCAAGCTTGCACCGACCTCACGACGGGTCCACCGTCGCTGCATATCGGCAGAGACCCGGGAACGCTTTCGGACGCAGACACGAATCCACCAGCCCCGGCTGACCCCCCAGCTTATTCTCGTAAGTGTTTGTTTTTTTTTACAGAAGTAGGGGGCCAACGAGCGTTCGGCTCACTTGATGGTAAGTGATCACCGACGCCCACGAACATCCACCACAACAGAGGAGCCACAGATGCGCTACCGGACAATACGATATGTTATGCTGTGCGGCTTCCGGTGCCCCTGACATTGAATACGTGAAGGTAAAGACGTGTGAGTGGTGAGTATATGTGACAGAGTGCACACTTACGGCACTATAACATACCCTGGGTAGTTACCAATTGCTGAAAGTATTCGGCAGAAAAATTGACAGGCAATTGAAAATCGTCAATTGATTGGCAAAAAAATTGATTGGCAGGCCTTGAAAAACGTCTTTCGATTTTCAAGGCTTTTCTTATAACTTTATCTTAAGACCAAGTAAGCAGATAGCCCACGGCGTTATATCGTACAAGATAACATTTACAGTATAATTCTGTTTTGTGTTCTTTAAGCTTTATCGAGATATCTCAATTGTAATCCGATTTATCTCGGATTTAAAGTTATGTTTAATATGTAAAGACGTAAGGCTTTGATGGCTGAGCAGGGTAATACAAAGTCAGTTTTAATCTTTTGAGCAGGAAGTTTCTGAGATTATCTGTTCGTTAAAATAATATTCCATTATGCTTGTTTTGACATGTTAGTATTAAATATTTAAATACTTAACTTGTATACATGTACCACACCACTGCTACCAGCGATGTCTTTTGGGAACCGAGATGTGATCTTTCACTGCAGGCCGCACGAGCAGAATAAGATCTATTCAGTTGGGAATTGCAAGGGTTGACATGTTTATGCGGTTTTTCCTGCGAGATAATATCCTCAGCAGGACAAGGGTAACCGATATAGATCACAGAGTGGAAGTGGCAATTTGGTGGCTCGGAGAATTGTCAACCTTTGGCGAAGAAAGATTCCCAACTAATTTTGTAACAGCGAAGGCAGTGTTACACTCAAAGATAGAGTGACGACTTGCACCGGGTTGCGGGAAGCCGATGGATGCAGGTGGCTCATGACCGTGCTTTGAGGCGATCTCTGTAGAAGTAATATTTTCAGTAGAGAAGATGTGTCAGACCGTGATGATCTTCCGTGACTTCGGCGTGGGCCGCACCGCTGATGCGACAGTGGTGGGGTCCCGGGAAGTGTCGGCTTAATAGGCACCAGACTTCCTGATCTCCATGGCTTCCGGGTGGAAGGAAGACGCGTCTGTGTTCCGGCGCAAATAGCCAGGACGGTGATGGAGAGAAGGTGTACTATCCCGGTAGGGGCCGCCTTCATGCGTTACCGTGGGTCTGCTGACTGCTCCTGGTGGGGTTTTGGTCGGTGCAAGTATGACATGGAATTCAAAGTACACTGGCCCTTTAGCTTCTATGATGCTGCAGTATCTTTAAGTAGTTTTAGCTTAAGTAGTTTTCTTTTTCCTTCTCTTTCTTTCACAACGTGAAAGTGGTCCTGAACATTGGCATCTATCACTTGGGGAGGATTTGCCTTAAACCCCCACGCTTGGCAAGCGGGTTAGTCGATCGCTGAGCCCGGCACTTCCGGGCACGTCACCCTTCTAAGGAATTTGGGTTTGTAATTTTTGAAATGTTTATTGCGCCATCTATCGGTAGCCATAAGACTTTTTCCTTAGTCATCTTTTACGATAAACACAAGATTAGTTGGGCTGGCAGATTCCGTGACTCCGTCTCATGGCTATTGGGTCAGAGCAATTAATATTTAATTAAGCACATACTGCTTACTAAAGGTTGTTTTTAAAAAAGCGCTAATACAGGTATTTTATTGTTTAAAAATGTAAATTTAAATGCCAATTTTCATTATCTGTAAGAACATAGGACTTCATACTGTCACTTCCCACCATTTCACCTCTTCAGCATTGTTCAATTTAAAATCCATAGACAGAGTCTGCAACGTGATATCCGCAGCAGAACTAGGGTAACCGACATAGTCGCAAAGATCTGTAAGCTGAAGCGGCAATGGGCCGGCCACATAGCTCGCAGAACCGACAACCGTTGGGGAAAAAAGGTTATCGAGTGGCAGCCACGTACAGGCAAACGCAGTGTAGGACGACCCCCCACAAGATGGAGTGATGACCTGCGCAGTGTTGCGGGACGTCGATGGATGCAGGACTTAATTTAATCCTCTAGAAGAACTAGAAATTAATAAATTAAAACACTTCGAAGAGGACCGTATTCTCAATGATCAAAAGGACGTAAATAGATCCCCATTGTTTACATATTTTCTCCATTAATTTTATTTATAAACCATTTTCTCATTAAAACTTCATGAATTTGACATCTGTTATTAACATAATTAAATATTGACGCCAACTTGTGTTTTAAATTAAAATTTTTGACATTTTCATTAAGCACCTAGGTATTTATTTTGATTTTATCGGTCAGTTTACTAATGAATTTAAATTTAATTATTGACTGAAGTTTAAGTTTGATGGGACTTTGTACTTTTAGTACCTTTTGCCGATCTATGAAGCAAAATTTTATGTTTACCTATTCAAACTTCTATGCATAAAATGGTACACATGGCGGACTTAATGCCTAAAGGCATTCTCTCCCAGTCAAACATTAGTCTAAGCACAGATAAACATGTAAAAGAGGCGATGCAACTGAACGAAATCTAAAAGTAAAATAATATATATATCATTTTAGTTATCATATTAGGATGAACAACTAAAACGATGTTATGTTCACTAACAAACATTTCTTCCTCCATTGGTTCAATATTCTATTATACAAGTACCTTAAAGATGCCGTAAGCCGAAAACGGTAAGTTAAATTTTTTTTTGGAAACTTGTCTAAGAGTTTTTTATTTTTATTTTCATTATAATATAATGACTTAGAGATTGAATACAGGAGCATAGCATATTACAATAAGTAGAAGATTGGCGTGTGGTAGGCGTGGTCTACCACCTTCCATTCCGAGGGTGTCGTAAGCGGTCACCTGAAAAGTTCGGCAGCAACGGCGACGAGCCTGGCCACATCCAGGATAGACAGTAAGTTCTAGGCTTGTTTGGCTGCGCTTCATGCTAAGTGGAAATCCGCCGACCCTGCTTACTCCTGTCATCCCTATGACAGCTGAGTGCTAATATTTACAAAATGTTAATTTAAAAATCACAAAGTTCTCCTGCGTCGCGCGTCACTAGTTGAGAATAAATCTGTGATTCAATTAAACTTCTACGTGCCGCTTCTCCATCCCTGACAGGGACTGAATAACTTTAATGAATTGCGGTACTATTTTTAGTGATATCATTATTTTGCTTTGCTTCATGATCATATTTCGATAGCAAAGTTTGACCTTGGCGGGAAGTGTCGGACAAAGCAATCCGAAGTGTCGAATAAAGCAAGTCGCCACTGCAATCAGTGCTCTGATTGGACCGCATAGGGTCCCTTTCCTCGTCCCGCAATTAGATTTCGGTACAGAAATGAGAAACATTTATTGTTATTGCCATTATCCCTTCTCGTGCTGAATAATTCATAACAATATAATTTCAATTGTTTCAACACGTCGAGATACTCTTTATCTCTGCATGTATACTTTTTTTACATATCTATCTATTTATTTACTTTATGTTTATGCACATTATTATATGTACCAGTATCGCTTGAGGTCGGTCGACTTTAGACGTCTTTGTGAATTATCAAAACATTTAGAAAGAAAGAAGAAATACATTTATTTGCTAAGTGTTGAACGCTAACAAAAGTAATTAACTGAAACAGATAAATAAACGCCACATTTCCATGATTATCATTGAAATTATCATGTGTCAAAATAAAAGCAGTTTGTAAAAGTAAAGACACACAAGACGCTTCTACTTCACGCCGGTAGGTAGTATACGAGGCCTTGGTGGAGACCTACCCCGGTCGAGCCGGCCGTTTAGAGCAACAGCAGAAGCCGTCGCTTGGCTCCACCACAAATGAGATGCTGGACGTAGGCCTTTGCATGAAAGCGTCAGCTAAGGCTAGCTCGGAATAAACGGAAGATTTGCCGACACTCTCTAAGCTCTGCAGGCACCCTCGCACTAAACATTCTGCTCCACATCATCAGTCAGCAAGATATTCAGATGTTTCTGTCATCAACCGGTGGTTATGGCGGTCTATCGATCAGCGCGGTGCACCGGTTATACTTCTTTACATATCTATCTATTTATTTGCTAAGAAATGGACGCACACAGAAACAGATAGTACACAGAAATACATCTTCATCATCATCATCATCATTTCAGTCTATCAGAAGTCCACTGCTGAACATAGGCCTTCCCCAAAGATTGCCACGAAGCTCGGTCCTGAGCCACCTGCATCCATCGACTTCCCGCAACACTGCGCAGGTCGTCACTCCATCTTGTGGGGGATCGTCCTACACTGCGTGTGCCCGTAAAAAAAATACATATAAAAACAAAATTACAATAAAAACCGGAAAATTAGGAATAAAGTATGGAAATGGTCCGCCATTTCGTGCAAACGAGGCTGGCCTCTCTTTTTCATTTCATTGGATTAAGAAGCATTTAGTCAAAATATAAGCAGGTTTTTTTTAAATTTTTTTGTCATTTGATTATTCACTTTATTGTCATTCTTTATTCACTTTATTTTACCTGTTTTAATGGCAACTTAAACACATGATTTTCTTTTAGTGAATATCTAATCTAGCACAATACTTTTCGAATGATCTTATTTTCATTTCTCTCATTTTAGAATAAATACTAAAAACAGGTACACACATTTTCGATGTTCTCATATTAATGATGATTTGTATATACTTATGTACTCATTTCAGCCATTGAAAATATTTACTTTCTCATGTACCTGTTCTTGACTGATATGTTTAATTTTATAACAAAAAATTTTTTGTGTATAAATTAAAATTTAATTTAGGCGAAGGTTTTGACTTTTTTTTAATAATTTTCTTATAAAGCTGACAGTAGCCGGGTTAACTACGACATCCGGACGTCAAACACCACAGTCCTCACGTCCACGGGTGCTGTGAAGCACAGATTAAAAAAAAAAGCTAATTAAACACATTAAATATCTCAAATAATAGTTTCATTACAAATGTGTATTATAAGCGTAAATACAAATGTTAATTCTTACATCGCATAGTTGCAAAAAACGAAGCAATTTTCATTACTGCCTGCTAAATAACAACACAGCACCGGCCTCGGCCATGGCCCACTTTACAGAGTTTAAGGGGGGAGATTCCCCCCTGATTTCACAGGGGCACAGAATAGAGCACGGTTGTATTCAATTTCATATAATTCTCCCGTTATGCAATTTTATGTGTTGTCTGTGATGATTCAATTGGATGGACGTATTATAACAGTGGCTGGCTAAACATGACAGTTGACACAACGTGATCAAACACTTACACTTATAAACTACACACACATATACAAAACCGAAAGCCAAATTATCGATACTATTATCGATTTTTTAGCCTTGACGAAATACATAAATATTTTTTTTTTTTTAAGGAAGAGGTTTCAAATGATCACCGACTCTTTACGTTACATCTGCAACAACAGAGCTGCAGGTGCGTTGCTGGCCTTTAAGGATATTGGGGATGACGAGACGGATCAGATGGAAGAGAGGGTAACACTCCACTTGCTCCCTGCAAGTGGAGTGTTACAACACAATCACCGAATGTTACGCAGACACACAAGACGGTACCTCCCCTGGTCGTGGCGACCGTTTAGAGCAACAGCAGAAGCCGTCGTTTGGCTCCGACACAAATGAGATGCTGGACTCGGAATAAACGGAAGATTTGCCCACAGTCACTAAGCTCTGCAGGCTCTCGCATTAAAGATTCTGCTCCCCATCATCAACCGGTGGCTATAGCGGTCTGTCAATCAGCGCGGTGCACAACGTAAACGAGCATGTCGTTTGGTGAAGAATTTGTATGTACATCTTCCTCACGGAGTATAAAGCGTCAATAAAAGTGGATAAGAAGGTAAAACTTTTAAAGTGGGAGTAAATTGCATTAGCACTTCGAAGTCTCGGTGGAAAGTTTCCTTCCCAGCGGGAAATTTTCTTGTAAATTTTTAATCACGACGTTTGTGTTCCGTGCGGAGATTGTTTGTCTTTATAATGGTTGCCTTCAACGACATTAGAAAGGAACAGTTATCTATTCTTGAACGTAAAATTGTTTGTGTGCATGAACGGGTTTAACTAAATAATAATTACACGAACTTGGACGAATATTTTCAACAATTTCTAAAAAAGAGGTTCTATTTTCGTGTTTCATTTTTTCCGGCTGAATACCGGCATACCGCCCGGTGAGCGAGGTAACCAGAGGTGCAATCCCCCCCCTAAATCTTATCCTACCTGCCATCTCCAAAATATCCTTAAAGACCGGCAAGGCACCTGCAGCGCCTCTGTTGTTGCAGATGTATTATGGGAAAATCTGAATACCGTTTTCAGCTTTTCCCATAATACACTATGCACACAAGGACATCATGAAATATGTACATAAAAAGTTGACGCAGTTCCATGCTCACTAATCGATAGTGGTTCGTGCTGAACGACCCCGAGGGAGTTGCTCACCCCTAACGCGCAATACTCTTTACCTGTAAGTAGAACAAGAAAGGGCCCATGAGAATTACTTACGGACCGACGGTTATTTTTATAACTTAGTCGTTGACTTTTGTCAAATATAATATTTTGGGTTTTTTTCGCTTACTTGGTCAGAGACACCCTCTTTATTTATCGGCGCGTTAAAAGATAATTAAGATTTAGAAGATTAAGATATTAAAAATTTATATAGATTATTTAGATATATGCTGATATTTTTATATTTCCATTTCAAAGAAACCAAGAGTATATCTAATCCCATTCTTTATTTGATACAATAATGATTTTATTAAAACAGATTAGAAAGAAAGAAAGAAGTAAGATACAATGTTTATTCGATGCTACAATATAACAAAGAAATAACAGATAATACAATATGTTGGATTATAGCACCGAAAGGATATTCGGCTCAGCATGATGCTGCAGCAGTGTAGCTACAGCGCTGATGATCAGCTGCCATTGTTGAATATCAGGAACAGTTAAACAGACCCCGTTAAAACAAAAAGAAAGAAAGTAACAAACATAACTAAATAAAGAAAACAAATATTAACATACATATATAACATTACCTAATAATTTTGAAAAACAATTATCTGCTAAATATAATTTTAAAGGCCGGCAGCGCATCTGTAGCTCCTCTGGTGTTGTGGATGTTCGTGGGCGTCGGTGATCACTTACCATCGGGTGAGCCGCACGCTCGTTTGTCCCCTTCTTCTATAAAAAAAAAAAACTTATGTAAATAAAACAGATTATCAGTTCTCTTGCTTCAAAGTCCCTTTCATTACTTTCTTGATTAATCTTTTTCCCATAAAGTCTACTGATAGACGTTGGCGTATAGATTAGAAGTCACGGTATCATATGCTTCGAACCTTAGACCGTTAACTGGAATATTTGAGATGGTATATTCATTACTCATAAACGTGGGGGACGTTATCTCTCCACAAGAAGGGATCTGCGCGGTGTGACGAGAAGTCAATGGATCCAGGTGGCACATGAGAACGCTTCGTGGCAACCTTTGGGGGTTCAGCAGTGGACTCATGGCAGGCTGAAGTAACGATATTAATTACGTTTAATCGATATTAACGCGTTTGATTGTTAAAAGTCCTTTGGTATATGACTTTGACACAAAAATGATCCACAAAATATCAGCGTGAAGACATTCCTAACCAATGAACTAATATAAAGGAACGTAACTCCAGATACCTTGCATCTTTTTCACAAAAGGAGGTTAACACATAAACGCCTTGCACGCTCTGGCACCTTTGCCTGTTTGCACCATGAATGAATGAACGATACATTTTAATGATATCAGCCGTCAGTCCTATGGAATATACTCTCCATCTTAACACCGTATGCCTAAGATCAGCCTGCAAGGTCGGTCCGATCATCAACGTCTCATTCAATGACACTCCTTTGCTGTTCTTCTCAGACGCATTGAATACAACACGCAGCTTTGTTGTAGATTTATCGCTCCTTATAACGGCGTGATGTGGTAGATAGACGGTAAAATTCTGTGAAGTACAATAAAGTATTTTTCATTCATTCATTCATTCACCTCTCACCTCTTTAAACTAAAACTAAACTCGACAGTTTATATTTCCATTTCAAAGAAACCAAGAGTATATCTAATCCCATTCTTTATTTGATACAATAATGATTTTATTAAAACAGATTAGAAAGAAAGAAAGAAGTAAGATATAATGTTTATTCGATGCTACAATATAACAAAGAAATAACAGATAATACAATATGTTGGATTATAGCACCGAAAGGATATTCGACTCAGCATGATGCTGCAGCAGTGTAGCTACAGCGCTGATGATCAGCTGCCATTGTTGAATATCAGGAACAGTTAAACAGACCCCGTTAAAACAAAAAGAAAGAAAGTAACAAACATAACTAAATAAAGAAAACAAATATTAACATACATATATAACATTACCTAATAATTTTGAAAAACAATTATCTGCTAAATATAATTTTAAAGGCCGGCAGCGCATCTGTAGCTCCTCTGGTGTTGTGGATGTTCGTGGGCGTCGGTGATCACTTACCATCGGGTGAGCCGCACGCTCGTTTGTCCCCTTCTTCTATAAAAAAAAAAAAAAAACTTATGTAAATAAAACAGATTATCAGTTCTCTTGCTTCAAAGTCCCTTTCATTACTTTCTTGATGAATCTTTTTCCCATAAAGTCTACTGATAGACGTTGGCGTATAGATTAGAAGTCACGGTATCATATGCTTTGAACCTTAGACCGTTAACTGGAATATTTGAGATGGTATATTCATTACTCATAAACGTGGGGGACGTTATCACTCCACAAGAAGGGATCTGCGCGGTGTGACGAGAAGTCAATGGATCCAGGTGGCACATGAGAACGCTTCGTGGCAACCTTTGGGGGAGGCCCAAGTTCAGCAGTGGACTCATGGCAGGCTGAAGTAACGATATTAATTACGTTTAATCGATATTAACGCGTTTGTTTGTTAATTAAATAATTGTTAAAAGTCCGTTGGTATATGACTTTGACACAAAAATGATCCACAAAATATCAGCGTGAAGACATTCCTAACCAATGAACTAATATAAAGGAACGTAACTCCAGATACCTTGCATCTTTTTCACAAAAGTAGGTTAACACATAAACGCCTTGCACGCTCTGGCACCTTTGCCTGTTTGCACCATGAATGAATGAACGATACATTTTAATGATATCAGCCGTCAGTCCTATGGTATATACTCTCCATCTTAACACCGTATGCCTAAGATCAGCCTGCAAGGTCGGTCCGATCATCAACGTCTCATTCAATGACACTCCTTTGCTGTTCTTCTCAGACGCATTGAACACAACACGCAGCTTTGTTGTAGATTTATCGCTCCTTATAACGGCGTCATGTGGTAGATAGACGGTAAAATTCTGTGAAGTACAATAAAGTATTTTTCATTCATTCATTCATTCACCTCTCACCTCTTTAAACTAAAACTAAACTCGAAAGTTTATATTTCCATTTCAAAGAAACCAAGAGTATATCTAATCCCATTCTTTATTTGATACAATAATGATTTTATTAAAACAGATTAGAAAGAAAGAAAGTAACAAACATAACTAAATAAAGAAAACAAATATTAACATACATATATAACATTACCTAATAATTTTGAAAACAATTATCTGCTAAATATAATTTTAAAGGCCGGCAGCGCATCTGTAGCTCCTCTGGTGTTGTGGATGTTCGTGGGCGTCGGTGATCACTTACCATCGGGTGAGCCGCACGCTCGTTTGTCCCCTTCTTCTATAAAAAAAAAAAAACTCCCTCATCGAACGCAGAAGCACATGATGCTTATATTTCACGTCGGTATTCTGCGTCACCGTGGTACTACCTCAGTTGAGGCAGCCCATTAGAGCTACAGCAAGAGCTTGCCGTCAGTCGCTACCTCGTAAGAGTTAAATATTTCTTGAGTTGTTATATCACAGACCTTTGCAAGAGGTCTTTCTTTTCGAGGCTCGAAATAATGTGATCAGGAGAGCGTTGTGGCGTGAAAGACGATGTAAGCTGGTTTGGACATGTGGAGAGTATGAATGAAAGTAGGTCGACGAAACAAATATATGAGGCGAGTGTGAATGGTAGCGTCGGGAGAGGAAGACATAGGCTAATATTACACGATCTAAACCGGAGACGTACTGAAAAAAGACCAGATCAAGAGAACTCTAAACCAACGAGCATGCATGCGAAGATTGATGAAAGTGGAAGAAGCGAAAGACGTATGTCAGGACCGTAGCAAGTGGCAGAAAATTGTCTCTGCCTACCCCGTTGGGAAGAAGGCATGAATATATACTATACTTTCTTTTCCTTCGATCCAGAAGTTGTAGTAGTTTCCTCTTCCCTATGTCTGTAAACTGCTGTGTAACCACTCTTGTGTTCCCGTGAGAAGAATGAGCGGCATAACATCTTAGTCATCAGGGGTGACAACATCAGGGGTGACATCTATAACCTTCTTCGATTAAAATTACCAAATAAACTATCCATTGGCTGCCGTAGCCATTTAAACTCAACTAGACCTACATAATTAGTCTAGATTGTCTCCCATATGTACGGACACAGCTCGGTTAATGAATAACTAATGTTTGCATTTACCTTCGTCACTCATACGGATAGACAAAGTATAAGGATATCAAGATGGCACGATTTGACGAAGCCTAGCGAGTTTCTGCTATCTAGTATTTTCGAATTTCCAGGAGAAAGAACGTGATAAGAGGCGTGTCTCTATGCTAGGTTTGCTCCTGGAGATGGTCATGAGACTCTCTTATTCGCTTCTTGCGTCCCCCGCGGGAAAGAAGAAGGTGGCAAATTCTTAATAGAAGAAGATCAATCAAAGGCAACGAACGAACGCCTCATACGTTGTTATACTATGAGATAATATTGCGCTCTGTAAACAAAAAGGTAAAGGTAACACAGGTTGTGTGATAAAAGTATGGAATATTATTTGTATTAATCCAGACAATCGATATTAAGGGACATTTAAATTATAAAGGTTGGCAGACCTTCAGCTTCAGATAAATCTCTACAAAGTGTGTCTGTGATAGCTTGTTATGAGGGTTTTCGCTTTTCATACAAACTTTCCAAGTCCAAAATCTTCGAAATTTATAATCCGATTTTAATGAAACTTTATACTCATAAGCAGAATGCGTTGGTCTAGAATATTTGAGAAAGGTCTAATGTAAGAAAGGAGAGGAGATAAATGTAATTATCTGTAATTATCGATTTTTAGCAGATCCTATTCCACGTAACATTACAGGTATTAGAGTTTATTATTACAGACGTTTCGTAACAAGACTCTTCTGATGGAGAAGAAACAAGCGGAATAACTTCATATGTAACCTTTTTTTTTAATCGCAATATAAGGTGTTCCATATGCCTTAAAATAGTAGGTACCTGAAAGTAAGCTACAAGAATACAGTGATCTATTAAATTAAAGCACAAGTGCGCTGCAAATTACGAGCAGAATACGATCCACAAGCAGCACCAGTTCAAAAGTATGACGCATGTGGTAGTAGAGCATATTAAAGGCACATTCCTTTTTGTTAATCTGTAATAAAAAAATATTGGCGTCGTAAGAGGCGACTGTGGGAAAATTCTTTAAATCGGAATGGCCACCGACAGATGGCGGGACAACCATCACGGAATATACCGGACCAAAATTAACCACACCGATGACGGCCACCAGCGTCCATAGCGTAGCGATTATGGCAAATCCTCGTTATGGGAGAGGCCTATGTCCTGCAGTGGACTATTTACTGGCTGTTAAAGTATGATAAGTTTATCAATACAGCCTCGTATTGCGTACGTTGAGGGAAAATTGAAAACATTTTCTAATCAAATCACAACTACACGTTTAATATTAGCGCATGACTTGCCCCTGGGGTGAATTCGATATTGGATATTGGTAAGTATATACAGAAAGGATCACGATGTAAAGGGTTTAACTTATAAAACGAATTGATTATATATTGTACAGATTTGATATATTTACTCTTCGTAAATTGTGTGTAAGTTTATTTAGTGAGACATCTCTGTGTCGATATAAGTTTCAAATTGGTCTAGAGAAAAATAGTTAATACCATTTTAAGTGTTGAATTAACCCGTGTCCGGCGGTGAAGGAAAACATTGTGAGGAAGCCTGTATGTCTGAGAAATAATAAAGCCGCAATGGAGCAACGTGGCCGACCTGGCTACAAAACTCTCTCAAATGTTTGCTGGTTTACTGTTTCAGTAATGTCTATCAAAATTTCGCTAAGCATTATAAATTTGACAGCGGTACCTATTAGGGGAAGGTTATAGACGTGAGCTTGATTTGTCTGTGCTTTTCTGTAATGAATTTATACTTAATAAGTGTTTAACAGAGTCGAGAGTAGTAACTAGACAAATATTGAAAGGCTTTGGCTAGACTAGAAGAGAAGACTGGCATCGAAATAATAACGCGATTAGGATTGGAAGCTATGAACTATTAACATTCCATTGGAACGCTAATCACTATGCCACAAGGTGCAATGAAACGCAACTTGATTTCTTCCATAACTTTTTTTGGTAATAAATTAATTTGGTATGGCGACGGCGTAGGATTATTTGCCACCATTTTTTGTTCATGGCAGTCGTAATAGTCTAACGAAGGGTGAAGACTTGAAAACCTCATGGCGTCTATTTTATGGCATACTACATGGCGGATTAATATTCTTAAATTATATGCCAGATCGAAAATATACAGACCGATGCAGCAGCAGCATCTATGGTGCGAGGTGTCTAGTGCTGCATGCGCCAACCAAGCGTAACGTTAACCGCCAATTCACAGCCTTGTCCGCTATGACCCAAAAATATTTCAAGAAATTTCCGTGTTGCGTCATTCCTTGATAAAATCATACCATTATATTTTTCACATCCAAGACATATGTATGTACACGGAGTGCTTGCTGCTGCTCGAATGGGCCCCCTCGTCCTAGGTCCACAAACTGGCAGAGATACGGTGTGAAGTAGACGCATCTTGTGCTTCTGCGTTTCGTTCGGTATGTGAGGTAACCGGAGGCCCACTGTCCTCTCCTCATACTCTCTCGCATCCCCACATAATTTTTCCAGGAAAGTTTTGAAAGGCTTTGGCTAGACTAGAAGAGAAGACTGGCATCGAAATAATAACGCGATTAGGATTGGAAGCTATGAACTATTAACATTCCATTGGAACGCTAATCACTATGCCACAAGGTGCAATGAAACGCAACTTGATTTCTTCCATAACTTTTTTTGGTAATAAATTAATTTGGTATGGCGACGGCGTAGGATTATTTGCCACCATTTTTTGTTCATGGCAGTCGTAATAGTCTAACGAAGGGTGAAGACTTGAAAACCTCATGGCGTCTATTTTATGGCATACTACATGGCGGATTAATATTCTTAAATTATATGCCAGATCGAAAATATACAGACCGATGCAGCAGCAGCATCTATGGTGCGAGGTGTCTAGTGCTGCATGCGCCAACCAAGCGTAACGTTAACCGCCAATTCACAGCCTTGTCCGCTATGACCCAAAAATATTTCAAGAAATTTCCGTGTTGCGTCATTCCTTGATAAAATCATACCATTATATTTTTCACATCCAAGACATATGTATGTACACGGAGTGCTTGCTGCTGCTCGAATGGGCCCCCTCGTCCTAGGTCCACAAACTGGCAGAGATACGGTGTGAAGTAGACGCATCTTGTGCTTCTGCGTTTCGTTCGGTATGTGAGGTAACCGGAGGCCCACTGTCCTCTCCTCATACTCTCTCGCATCCCCCACATAATTTTTCCAGGAAAGTTTTTGAAAGCCTTTGAAAGGAAAGTTAGGAATGACTTCAATAATTTTAGTGTCCTTCCTGCTAAGGCCCCTGAGACGAGAGCTTTATGCTCAGCAGTGGACTCTAAACAGGCCGACGAAAAACGAGACAGTGAAGGTTTTTACAAATTTTATTCGAACACGCCGTAAGGAAATACAGATAACATAAAAACAACGCAAAACAATAAATAAAATTCTTTCACTTCAGCATTTACCGAAAAGTGCCCCTAAACTGAAACAAATGAGCTGTGAACCATTCAAATTCGACGTTTAGACACGTCACATGAGGATCCTGATATGAAAACAGTATCAACACGTAATATTTGTAAGATGCAGTAGTTTACAAACTTATCATTTCTATTCGAATCCTTTAAGCCTCAAAAGGCCTCAAAGATCACAGCCGACGTGAACCATCGACGCTCTAAGAAGTGCTTAGTCTGTGATCATATTCATGATCTTCTCCACCATTATATCAGGTTAGATGTATAGATAAATTTCAAATACATTCTAGTATTCGCGTACGATACGATACGATACGATAAGATTTATTCATTTACACAACACAAAGGTTACAAGAAATACAATTATACAGAAAAAAAAACAATAGATATGTAAAAACAAAATGAAATAATTTAAGAGAAAGACTTTATAATTTATAACCCGTGTCGTGTCAAATGAAACGGTGCTGACTCAGCATAGTGTCGCGGGGTTAACCGCAACGCTGATTTTCAGTCAGCACCGAACAAATTAATATCAAAGCGACAATTAATGTACAAAAGGAAATTTTCTCTAAAAAGAAAACAAAAAGAAAAAAAACAAAAACAAGTTTTTGTGTATTTTTTTCGAGACCCGAGAAGCATATACTTGGACTTTGCTTTATTAAGAGAGAGATTGTTATTTCGCGACCATGCTGCAATATGTTTCAAGTCAATATTCGCGTAAATGGAAGATATAAATCATATTGCCACGTTACCAAGATTTTGTATTAAAAATGCAAGTCAAGGCTTAAGCTGCACTTGGCATGTCTTATGTTTGGTGTTGTTAAGTTTAAGGAACCAATGTATCTTTATCAAAAGCTTAGCTGGGTATCTAGTGAACGTGAATGCCGGAGTAGGCAGTGCTCACTCCAGATTTCCATTCCACCACGCAAACCAGTTGCATTCAGAGAGGTAGCTTCCGTTGTGCAACATCTAAGATATTGAATAACTTACCACCGTCTATAAGATCACACAAAATTATACATTTCTTTAAACTAAGCGTCATCTATTCGATGCACAACGGAAGCTAGACATAGTCAATATTAATTCGTCATTTATGTGATATATAAATGACAATTAATATTCTACCTATGAAGATATTTATAGTGGATATATGCATTAGATATATATATTAGATAGAGGTATTATATTCGTTTATTTTTTTGGTTTACGTAATATATGTTTTCAGTATGCTTTAGATTTGACATCCGTGATGAACATAGGTTCCAGATGAAAACCAGGGTCAGGCACTAAAGCTTGACAATAAGCTGATCTGGAGACCTATTGGTCCAGCCATGAGACACGCACAATGTGTTATTTTCCTTTAATTGTGAAGTCTGACTTTTGATTTTTTTTTTGTATCCTATGCTTTTTGTTATTACTTTTGAATTTACATGTTCTATGTGTGTTGTCTCTTTATGCTGTACCAATAAATATATTTCTTTCTTTCTTTCTGTCTTTCATATTCATAAAAGTCCATTTGTTACGAGTGCTGCCGCCGATCGATTTCGCAATACAAACTGAAGTATTGCAACTTAATCCCACCTCTATACTCGCACATTAAGCCAGAGATCGAGTGGAAATCAAACATGTTCAGACCTTAATCCCCCGAAGGATTTTTATAGGCAAAGAATTTCTTTTAGAGTTTTTTTTACCAGATAAACTCATTGGTTGTGTATTTCCCTTGACTTGGTTCGTGGTTTTTTTAAGGTAAGGTTCGCTTAAGCCTTTTTGGGTACAGAATTGTCGAGATTTACAGACACTGAATTTATTTTAAACTTTCCGTAACTGTACACGAGCTTAAAGCTTGTTAGCTTATTACAAGATAAACAAAAATCGTGAACGGCAGCTTATCGCCAACTAAGTTTAGTAAAACATAGGGCATATTAGTAATTGTATTGTTATGTAATTGTAAGCCAAACACATAACCACCTGTTTTTTCGACCAATTATAACTGTTGTTTTTTTGAATTTTTACATGTTTTTAACCTACAGAAGTTGTTCCTCGATAAAGTCATAAAGTGTTATTTTTCACATAAAGTGTTTTGTTTATTGGTATATATTACTTTACTAGGTGGTATATATACTCCTACTATGCCTAGGAGTCGTCTGGGTAGGTCTCTACTCTCTTACCCACTGTGACCAACCAGCAGTGCTACTTCTGTTGTGTTCCGGCTCGAAGGGCCAGTAAATTTATGGGCTGTGGAGCGTTTCAATTTTATCTTTAGGAGTTCTTTTTTTCCCTCACCCACGCATCTGCAACACCTAAGGAGCTGCAGGCCTTTAAAGATATTTGAGGGATGGGAGAAATGATGAGAAGGGAGATGGGAGAGGGGGAAGTCTCTGATTTCTTGACTCACCGAACGAAAAACAGAAGCACAAGATGCCTGTACACGCTGGTATTCTGTGTGGCTGTGGTACTACCTCGGTCGAGCGGGCCCATTCGAGCAGCAGCAAAATCCGCCAATTGACTAAACCACGTACATCCATTGGGCGATAATGGCGATCCTATGTCCCGCAGTGACTATTTACAGACCGGTAAGCTAAGCTAAGGTACATAGGCAGCCACTTACCATCAGGTGGACTATTAGCTCGTTTGTAACCCGAAACCAATAAAAACGATATATACCAAAACGAAACCGAATTAAACGTTAACCTGGTATGATTTTATAGAGGATTTTTTGTGAAATTGTTAGAGGTATAGCAGTGAAGGCGCCTGACAATATTTTAATCGTTTTGAGCATTAATAATATAACAAATAGATATAATGACCATGCGGTGAAGGCACCTGACAGAGTTGGCAATCTCTTAAAATTACATCCAAATATTGAAATATATAATAGACATTGCCCATTTAATTTGTAAGACGATATTATGATATGAATGCGACATATCAGGTTTGACTTGTCCCGTTTTCTTTCTCTTTCCCGGCTTCCTCGTAGCCCCTAACTAGATTCTCTAAGATGAATTTGATCGTTATTTTGTAGATGTTTTCTATGTTCGGCGTGTATCTCTCGCCTAGTGTCGTCTTGGCTGCCTCTAAGAACGGTTGCTCGATTTTCTGTAATTAAAAAAAAAGGTAAAACTATTATAATCATGTCCACGGTGTGCTGTAACAGTCATCAAAGGGGAATGCCGCCGCGGATTATGCCATTTTATGATAGCGCCTTTTCGACAACGGTTTATGATTTAATGGTTAACGTACCTGATTGTTCACTATCGACAACTTCAGAATACTATCGACAGTTGTCAACTGCGCAGGAGATATTATAGTGCCGTAAGTGTACGCACAAAAATACACACTCGTCTTTAACTTTCCGTATCCGATGCACATGCGTAATCCGCCAGATTCTTTTTTTTTTCACAACGACACATCACCACCAAACCCGAAAATCAATACTTTGCATCTTTGCATCGCCTGAGATTAGACCACCTGAGATAAGACCCACCAAAAAAAAAAGGCTGTTCATTAAACCTTACCATGAAGTTCTCGGCAACGAAGCCCGGGACCTGTCTGTGTGTACCACCGACATGTCTCACGTACGCGAAGAAAGTGTCCATATCGTTGAGGCCCTTGATGCCCTCGTCCAGGGTGTGCATGACTTTAGTCGCGTGCTCGGCCAGCTCAGCGGAGCTGACTTGCGCCTCGATTGTGCGCAAGTGGCGAAAATCTTCGAAGAGGTGGAGCAGTTCTTCATTCTCCTGGAACAGTCTGGAAAATTAAAAGAATGAGGTATTAAATTGGGCTTCCTGGTTTTAACCGCTTCACGTCTTAAGTCTTCTCATATAAACTTTCGAGTTCAAAATTGATCTTTCAATTTAAAACGAGTTAACCGATTTTAATGAAACTTTCTACGTAGAGGCAGAATACTAATAATTAGAAGAGAACATTTGTAAAGCACTTGAAAGGTCGGGATCACAAAAAACCAAAATTGAACGCGATAAAGACCGTAAATAACAGTTTAATTTCAAATATGCAGTGTTCGGGTTAACTAAAGAAATCTTTAAGCTAACTGTCATGTGACAAAAAATCAGGCGTGCATCCCTTGGTCAAAAATTCGCTATACCATAGCTCTGAAGCAATGAAGCGTGCCATGTTAGCTACATGGGATCTCTCACACAGAACACGATAACACGAAAACAAATAATTTTTTCGTTGCATGTATTTCAAATTTAGGCTTAGATTCAAACCTAGGATCCTATACTTAGCTGACATGTACGCTAACCACGGAGTCAGGCAATCGTTGAGCTCTGAAATAGTTGATAGACGTCAGGAATAGAGCGAGTGGAAGATTAAAGGCAAAAAACACTTTGATCTATTAATGCACTTCAAATTATTTTTGCTGTTTGATTTTCGACGCGTCCCTGATATATTGCAACTATGTACATATTTTGTTTCCAGGCGTACGTTTAATTTTAAGGTGTCGATGACGCATTACAATGATGACTCCCGTACGTTGAGGGCAATATTTGTGTAGCCCACGAATTACTTGGTTTGTTTTTTTTTTCTATGGAAAAGGGGGCAAGCGACCAAGCGACTCAGCTGATGGTAAGTTATAACCATCGCACACGTAAATCTGCAACACCAGAGGGGCCAGTCTTATGCCTCTCTCAAATCCCCCAAGTATCCTTATTTGTTCAGCGTCGAGCACAGCACAAGATGCCTCTACCTCAGGCCTGTATTCTGCTATGTCGTGGTACTACCCCGTCGAGCTGGAGGATAACAGCATAGATTATTTTTGTACTGGGAGAAATGCCTGACACATACACGAGGTACGGACGGGTTATCGGGCATATTGACAGAGCACGGGAGTCGGGAATGATCACGCACACATCTGTGAGCCCCACGAGCGTCGACCAGTTAGTTCGCGGAGGAGATGAAGAACGTCACATACTGGCACTCCTCTACTCACTCTCACCCTCACGGTGAGTTGGAGACTCGAACTCGGCTTGGGCAGATAGAGCGGCGCCACGCAAAAGTGGGTTCCTTCCCTCTAGTCCACCAACACGCATCCCTTTCAGACCGTTTCAGGCAACATGAGTTTCTATTAGCTTCACCGTGGGTGACTAATCCGCGAGTACTGAGCCCCCACCCCACAACCCCCGTACAATATATTTTTCATTAAAGCAATAAAACTGTCTGTAAGAATCTTATCTGAGCGTAAATTACAAAAGTTAATCACAATTTAACGAGGAAACTCCTTAATGTGAAGGCAAGATATTAAAAATACTTCATAAAGTAATTACAGACGTATTATTCTTTACATTGATGTTTTCCTGGTGGGTTTCAATCTTTCGATGTACAAAAAAGTGTTGATTTAAATTGGTCCATATTGTAGTGTCCAAAGTTACAACGCAAATACAGACGCGCTTCGTCATCATCATTTCAGCCTGTCACAAGTACACTGCTGAACATAGGCCTACTCCAAAGCTCGGTTCTGAGCCACCTGCATCCATCGACTTCCCGCAACACTGCGCAGGTCGTCACTCCATCTTGTGGGGGGTCACCCACACTACTTTTGCCTATACGTGGCTGCCGCTCGAGAACCTTTTTTCCTCAACGGTTGTCAGTTCTGCGAGCTATGTGGCCGGCCCATTGCCACTTCAGCTGATCCCAACGGCTATGTCGGTTACCTTAGTTCTGCTGCGGATATCATCGTTGCAGACTCTATCGCGGAGAGTAACACCGAGCATAACCCTTTCCATAGCGCACTTACTCTTTTACTAATAAATTAACTGACCCGACAGAAGTTGTTCTCAAAGAAAACCAAATACTTACGCATATCCATCGTGCGAGTCGTGAGTTCATGACGAAAAGAAACTTCCAGGTTTTCCCGAATATGCCAACTTTCCGAGCAACTTTTCCAATTTACCTTTACATAATAACCTAATTCGAACTTTTACGAAAATTGTGAAGAAAAATCACCAAATCGGTCCGGCTAAACAATTGCCAAAAATAATATATATAATATTAGTATCGCTTGTGGTTGAGATTCGGGCAACTTGTTTACAGACATGATTTTCTTATTGTGCACATCTACCGCACAGTACCTTGTGAATGACATAAGTTTCATTCCTCTCATTTTATATAGTAAAGTAAGTAAAGTAAAGTAGCAGCCTATAAGTGCTGGGCAGAGGCCTCCTTCTCAAATACGAGTATCAGAGTGGGTTTAGGAGCCGGGAAGGGCCCGCCACGCTGCTCCAGTGCGGGTTGGCGGGCTTCACATATTCTCGAAATAATATTGTTATTATTTCTCAGACATGCAGGTTTCCTCACGATGTTTTCCTTCACCTCCGAGCACGTGGTAAATACAGCACTTCAAATTGCTATTAACAATTTTAGTGGTGCCGGCACCGGGGACCGAACCCAGGTTACTCGCGCTCTATGAAAGTAAACTGAGCGTCCTGGCCACTAGGCTACCACGGCTCTTTTATATAGATGAATATTAAAAAAAAGCTGTTCACATATTAGTATCTTGGTGTACTCAATACTGGGGTGGTCAGAAATCCAGACCATTTTTGTCCTTTCAACCCACCGTCCACCAGAGCTTATTTGGGATAACGTGATAGGTCGTGAGCCTGTCCTTCTGAATGCCGATCTTTGTGTCCGAGCCAACGATACAAATGGTACAGAAGTTTCTTGAAGTCTTCTGATAACTGGGCATATCCGCTAACCACTAGGCACAACAGTTAACAGAACCAATACATTTAGGTTAATTATGTTATGTTCGGTGGAGCAGTGGAGCCGATGAGCATACCCGCGGAGCTCAATAGTATTGTGACGGTTTTTACGAGTACGTACAAGATGGTACTGACTGTCTGTTACGAAATCCGTGTTTTATAACAGGACGTATTCGCGGATAGTAAGTCACGCGTGTTAAAGCAATTTCATATGGTGTTTTATGATAAGTTTTTGGCGATAAAAAAATTGACAAATTGAAATGTTACTGCTGGTGTTGGTTACAGCAGAGGAGAATATTTGAAAGTCGTCCTCAGCTGCATTGCACTCCGAATGATGTCACCGTAGAATCGGATCGGACATTACCGAGGAATCGGAGGTATTGTTGTGCAGAACCCAAGCGGCGCGAGTTCTATTCACGCTTGACCGTCTTATTACCGTAGCAAATATTGACATTTTAAAAGTTTAAATCTTTATGAAATCTTTTGTGAAGAAGAGTGTACAAGTTTAAGAACTTTTTTTTTATAGGTTCATAGAAACTAAAGCATAAAAAAGTAAAGTAAATTAGTAGCCTGTTAGTGCCCACTGATGGGCAAAGGCCTCCTTCTCAAATATCTGAGAGCATTTTGGAGCCGGGAATGGCCCGCCATGCTGCTCCAGTGCGGATTGGCGGCCTACACATATCCTCGAAATAATATTTTTTATAATTTCTCAGACATAACCAGCATGTTTACAGCGCTAAAAATTGCTATTAACAATTTTAGTGGTGCCGGCACCGTGGATCGAACCCAGGTCACTCGCGCTCTATGATACTAAAGTGAGCGCCCTGACCATTAGACTACCGAAGCTCGGATAAGACATAGTTTAAAAATAAGAATCTGTTCCGTTAAGTAAAGTATTGTAAGATTTACTTAATATGTAGATTTAACTTAGTTTTTAACTAACAATAACATGTTCTTTACTGTTTAATATTAAAAGTTAAAGTGAACGCATGTAAACCAATAAACTGTAAAATATATTTGTAATAAACAATAAATAATTGGCGGGATTGGTTAGTCAATCTTATGCGTAATGTAACTCAGTATTATTCAAGATACAAAATCCTGCAAAATATAATTTACCTTTGACTATTATGTACGTAGAGTTTCATGCTTTCAATTTAAACTTAATTATAGTTCTCTACAGTAAGTAGTTATGACTTCGTAACTACATACATAGTCTGTGAATTGTTACCAATGTATGTAATAGCTTGAGCAACCAAGTTAGGGTAAACTTTGTATTAGTTACAGTTCGACTTGTGCTTTGGCAGTGCACCGTGTTGAAGTCGATTGATGTACGTGGCTCAGGACTCTCAGGAATCTTTGTAGATCTTTGTAGATCTTTGTGGGAGGCCTATGTTCAGCTGTAGGTTGTTGAGAGGCTGTAATGATGATTATGACGATGTGAGGTTTTTTTTTTTAATGGAAAAGGCGGCAAACGAGCAAGCGGGTCACATGATGGTAAGTGATTACCGTCGTCCATGAACATCTGCATCACCAGAGGTGCAGCAGGTGCGTTGCCGGCCTTAAAGATTATTTAGGAGATTGGTGGGAGGATGGGAGTGAGCCTCCTCACTCACCGAACGAAACGCAGAAGCACAACTACTACTTCACGCCGGTATTCTGCGAGGCAGTGGTACCAACCCGATCGAGCCGACCCTTACGAGCAGCAGCAAAGCCGCCGCTTGGCTCTACCACGTAAAGCTTACGACACCCACGGGAGGAAAGGTGTAGAAGGGTGGTGGAATCTTACGCTGATACTAACTTAATTCTTAACTTAAATTTAACGCAATCTTTATGTAGAAATGTCATGCAGTGTCTCGAGACTTACGCATAGCCACAATAACGTATGACATAAATTCCGTGTAATATCCTACACCGTTACTTTTCAAATCCATGACATGGTTTTGTTTATTGGTAACTATGTTTTGGATAAAAGGAACCAGTTCAAATTCAGAAACTGCATTAACCTTCACTATTTGAATGATTCGGAGCAGTTGATCAAACGCGTTGAACACTACAACCATTTATTGACTGGCTGATAAATCAGGGGTACTTGTAGAAAAGCCTATTGACATCCACCAATATACATATGTTACAGAAACATTTTAAGATATTTAGATAAAATTTACACAGCAGCTTATTTTGACCTATATTGGGAGTATAGTGTCCAGGTCAACGATAAAATCAAACATAAGGATTCTAACCCGGTCCTCCTGTATCAGAGGTAGAATAGAATGACTCGGTTGACGAAGCTTTTCCCTCGGGGAAGATTAGTCATTACACTTGGCTGGTGGTTGGCCATCGCAGTACCAGACATCTTATGTTTTAAGTTTCCGCATTTTAAATATTTTTTCTGTAGGGAAAGTAAGTAACGTCTGTTACCTATTCGCTTACTTGACATGATAAGACGTTAAGAAGAAATCTGTGTCCAGCAGGAAAGAAGAAGTTTCGGGTTGAGCTACCAGGGCTCAAGGATGCCCGAGGCTCTGTATTTTCCATATATAATGAGTCAGAATTGCTAAACCAGGTCCTTCGATAACGCTTCCAAATATAATAACGTCACGCCGCCCATTGTGCCCGTCCGATGACGCTATCGCCTCGCAGGGGACGCAGTTTGAATACGTAAGCGCTCCGATTGGATAGTTGGGTTAAGACCAATTTGATAGGGTTGCCAATTAGCTACGTAACTAAGAGATTGCTAAACTTAAACTAGAAGAAACAACAATGAAAATATACTTGGTATGGATGCATATTTTATCTATGATTGGGGTAATTCACAATATTACATCACATCTGATGGTAAATGTCTACTGTAGAAGTTGTTTGCAGGTCTCCAACACCAGCAAAAAACTTCAATCGTAGAAGGAAACTGATGCATTGACACCCCTAAGGACTGAAATGGAATGGCTCAAAGTCTGTAATCATATTGGCTCTTTATACCTTTCAAGGTGTAAGACAACAGTTGTTATATTGCCGTTTGGCGGCATTAATTAAAGTCGGCTGCCTTACTGTAATGTATTCTGTAACGTAGCATTTCATGTGGCTGTAACAATCAAAAACTAGTGGCAACCCTATCTGACCATAGGTGTCGTAGAAGGCGACTAATGTGAAAACATATCTAACATTTGTTAATACTACCGTGTGGTGGCGTGGCATAACTATTTCAAAAACTCCCCATAATTAATGTTTGTTAATTATTTGGCTTTTAAGGATATTTGAGATCTTATATATAGGATATTTGATACTTGATCAGATACGGAGTTAGACACTACCTATCTGACCAACAGACCGACTAACCGACCCAGTCTCGGTTAATCCTACTCAAACATACACTGTACATACAGTTAGGAGTAGAAACAGTTACACAATCCCCCGCCAACGCATAAGAGCGTATCGAGCCAACAGAACATCCGCGTACACACCGTACACCCGAGTTTTAAGGTCGGTTCTTACCCCCCAGATCTATCGAAACACCTCGACCGTCCGTGACGAGGTCCGGACCTCCCTTGGACGGTCCATAGATAGCTTACCGTAAAGAGGTAAGCAGTAGATGTACATAAGGCAGAATCCCTGGAGGAGCTTAGCGCTATGCTTAATAGCCTCAACAGTGTCTCCCAACAGGTTGGTCTTGAGATGAAAATGGACGAGACGAAGATCATGTGTAACGTACATATCTCACGGTTATTGTTGGGAACACTATACCCGAACTTGTTGACGAGTACGAATATCTGGGACAAACTGTTCGATTAAGTAAGTCCAAGTTCGATCCAGAGGTCAATCGACGAACCCTAATCGGTTGCGTGAAGAACCACCCTAAAATGACCATCCAGAAAATAAGGGTTAAGTTGAAATTATATTTCCATGTACCCGTACTTCCAGACCAGTTAAACATTTTCATTTATTTTTATTTATTTATTGAAACTTTATTTAAATACCTTTAAATAAATCCATTCTCTGCCAGTCAACCCGGGGCGTGGAGAGATATTGTAAGGGTGCCAAAATAGAGGAATAACTTACACTTACAACATACTGACAGAATAAATACATATAAATATATATATATACATACATACATACAGCATACAATATATTATTATAATTACAATGACCGATGATATCAATTCCACTAAGTGGGAACGGATGTCTTGAAGAGGTGTTCACGTACCAGTCTCTTGAAGGATAACTTACTGGACACTTTTCTAATGTCTTCAGGCAAGGAATTCCAGAGCAGTGCAGCCTGAACAGTAAAGCAGTTGCCAACTCACTGTTGTTCATCAGGTATAAGAAGCTGTAGATTAGTTAAAGCCACCGTGCTTATGAGATTATAGATTATTTACGAAATCTTGGCAAGCGCCTCGTCTGTGAATAATATACAACAAAGTAGCAATCCGTGTTTGTCTGTGAATTCGCTTAAAAGTTCTAAACTTTTAAGTACATTTCGTTGCGTTTTTTACCTTTATTTAGAACTTTTAATTAAAAAGGTTTATACATATAATTCATTCACATTAAGTCTTTACAGATCTGTTCGAGCGAAGCCGCTGCGCTTCGTAAGTGAGCGTGAAAATGAACGTAGGGCGATACGATTTGAGTGACCCAGATCTCTATCAAACGTCTCTTTATAACACAATGATGTAATGGCTTGAAGAATAGCGAATCAGTGGAGGTGCCAAGATTTTCGCGATAACATCTATTTACTCGTAGATCCTTCGACTTTCACTGCGTGTATAAACTTCGGTATTTGTTTTTTTTTATTTGAGAAAGGAGGCAAACGAGCAAGCGGTTCAGCTGATGGTAAGTGATCACCGTCGCCCGCGTACATCTGTAACTATTAAAGGTATTTCGGGAATGGGTAGCTTCACAATTAGCGTAGATTTCGCGCAATATATTCTAATAATAAATAAATATAAACGAATTTGATAAAGTTACCCTTTTTTTTAAATGTTTTATCGATTCAGTAAAAAAAAGAGATAATATATTATAATTATAAGATACGATAATTCTTAATTTGCTTAAAACATGGTATCAGAATGTTACAGTCTTTTTAGTCCATATTTTTGCTATGTTTATAAATAGCATTAAAATTTTAATTATATTAAAATGCCAACATTAAAACGAATTAAGATAGTCAGTACAATAAAATGAACATTAAACTAAAACACGTATAAAAAAATTAAATGACATCGAAACTACATTTTCATGTCAATGAAATCTTTGATATCATAGAAATTATTTTGATTGAGATTAAGTAAATTTTTTTTCCGGAATTAACAATTATCACATGATTTGATGCCACTTGGTGTTTGTTATATATATATATATTTAAGATTATAAGTTTCTATTTAGTTTTACGTGACGAGGTTTTGATGATTTTTTAGAATCCCTCTTTTTTTGGAAGTTATTAAACTACAATTGCCTTCATTAGTGTACTGTAAATACGCTTCCGCGTTGTATTGTGTGACACCCCGGGATGTTTGTCTCAGCGCGCGCTCGTTGAAACAAAAGCTTTCTGTTTCCGCCTGTACTTATCAGACGAGACAATGGGCTTTGCGGCAAGGTAACGATGACGTCACAACTCTGTCGCCTCAGTTCCGCGGATAATGAGCCGGAGGATTTGGGGCTCCAAGTGCATTGGCCTTGATTTTGTCTGTAACGCTAACGAGTTTGAAAACAGTCGCTTAGTAAAAATTAGTAAAGGCGTTTTAACATGGTAGAGCCAAGCGGCGGCTTCAGCTGCTGCTCGAATGGATCGGCTCGACCCGGGTATTAACCACGGCCTCGCAGAATACCGGCGTGAAGTAGAAGCACCTTGTGCTTCTGCTTTTCGTTCGGTCAGTGAGGTAACCGGCGGCTCTCTATCCCCTCCCCCAATGCCTCCGAGGCCGAAACCCTTTTTATGACGTAGACTGTTTTGATGTTGTTTTTTTTTAAAAAAAATCAAGGTAACGAACAGCGTTGTCAACTCGATAAGTGGTTGATGTGTACGGTAGACACCTGCATCTGTATTCGATTAGGAATCAAAATGCAGGTGCGTTGTCACCAGCATATAGATCGAGCGGTTCAATCACTCAACATACGCAGTACTGATGTTCCATGCTGGTATTCTACTGAAGTCATCAATCTGTCTTGTTTTTTTTTAAAAAAGCTGTCTGGAAGAAGCTGCTGTGTGACAGTAGTACTGCCTTTTATAATTTTAAATATAATTTGGCGAACATTAAAGAGTGTTATATTGTATAATTCAAGTAAACTGTACGGTATTTTTCTTTAAGTAAGCTTTAAGATTTTTTTTTTTATAGAAGAAGGGGGCAAACGAGCGTGCGGCTCACCTGATGGTAAGTGATCACCGACGCCCACGAACATCCACAACACCAGAGGAGCTACAGATGCGCTGCCGGCCTTTGGGAAGGCCGGCAGCGCATCTGTAGCTCTTTTCTTGAAGGTCCCTAAGCCGTAACTATTCGGAAATACTGCTGGCGACAGCTGATTCCACAAAGTCGAAGTGCGTGGCAGAAAACTTCGATTAAAACGCACTGTGGTGGAATGCCAACCATCTAGGTGGTATCGATGGAACTTCGAATTCAGTCGCGATGTACGATGGTGAAACTCAGCAGCTGGGGTCAATCCGAACAGTTCCTCAGAACATTCCCCGTGGAAAATTTTGTAAAAATGCAAAGAGAAGCAACATCTCTTCGCAAGGCCAAAGGATCAAGCCGATCAGAGAGAGCTTGGTCGCCGGCAATTCGAGCCGCTCGACGTTGGATGCGGTCAAATGGAAGGAGTTGGTACTGGGGTGCCCCTGCCCAGAGATGAGAACAGTATTCCATGTGGGGCCGAACTTGCGCCTTATAAAGTTGCAAACGGTGGACCGGCATGAAATACTGTCCCGCTCTACAGAGCACACCAAGCTTTTGGAGGCCAATTTGGCCTTTCCTCCAAGTGACCACGGAACTGAACGTCGCTCGATATGTCAACGCCAAGGATTCTGATACTGGCTGAGGCAATAAGGGGAATGTTCTCAAAAGAGGAGAAACGATAAAGGGATTCTTTTAGCGGTGAACGCGCAAACCTGTGTCTTTTGGGGTTGAATAGGACCAAATTTCGTCGACCCCAATCCGAGACTTTGAATAACAAGGTCTCGACTTCAGACACAAGTTTGTTCCGGCACTCGTCGACGTGTTCCCGAGAAATATTCGCACGGCCTGTATATAGGGCATCACCCGTGCTGTCGTCTGCATAGCAATGAATGCTACTGATTTGTAGCATGTCGTTGACATGCAGAAGGAACAGAGTGGGAGATAGCACACAGCCTTGTGGAACACCAGCATTCACGGGTTTGGGGTCCGAGCATGCACCGTCGACAACAACCTTGATGCTCCGATCCGTGAGGAAGCTGGTGACCCAGTTGCACAATCTCTCAGGAACCCCGTAAGATGAAAGCTTTGAAAGAAGCGCTTTATGCCAAACCCTATCAAATGCTTTCGCTACGTCCAGACTAACCGCCAAAGCCTCCCCCTTAGACACAACTGCTTCTGCCCATCGGTGAGTCAGGTAAACTAGAAGATCACCCGCTGATCGTCCGCGACGGAAACCGTACTGTCGGTCACTGATGAGCTGGTGTTCCTCCAGGTACCTCAGGAGCTGGGTGTTGATGAGTGACTCCATTATTTTAGATAACAAGGGGGTGATGGCAATAGGCCTGTAGTTGGACGGATCAGAGCGGTCGCCTTTTTTGGGTATTGGATGCACAAATGCTGTCTTCCAAGATTCCGGGACGACGCCTGAAGAGTAGGAGTGCCGGAAAAGACGCGTGAGAACCAGTGCCAACTCAGGGCACACATCCTCAGCACAATTGAGGGATTCCGTCCGGCCCACTCGACTTATGAATGTCCAGGAGCGGAGTGCCTTTCGCACTGAGCTCTGCAGAAACTGAATTTCCGGCATGGAGCACTTACACCACGGGATGGTAGGTGGAGAGTTTCCCCGGTCATCAAGAGTCGAGTTGGATGCAAAAAGAGAGCCCAAGAGATCGGCTTTCTCTTTTGCAGTATGGGCCAGCGAATCATCCTCCTTGTGTAGAGATGGGAGAGATGGCTGACAGAAATTCCCCTGGACAGCCTTGGCGAGAGACCAGAATGCGCGGGATCCCGATGGGAGGCGAACTAGTCTCTCGCCAATTCTGCCAATGTGCTTTAACATTGCCGCAGCGATAACTCTTTTGAAGGACCTGGAGGTAGAGTTGTACTCGTTTTTAAGAGCACTGGTTTTTGCATCCCGAGACGCCGATGCATCGGCCCAGGCCTGGTAGCACTTCCGCTTTCGGCGTGACGCTATTTTGCAGGTGCGACCAAACCAAGGCTGGGATTTACCTCCGACAGGCACTGCAGAGAACGGAATAAAAAGTTCCATTCCCTGAAGTACCACATCGGTGACAGAATCTGCAACGGCGTTGGGATCATCCAGCGAGAAGCAAACCTGCCCCCATGGGTAGGAAGCAAAGAAAGACCGCATTCCATCCCAATCTGCCGACCTATAGTGCCACACACGGCGGAAGTCCGCAGATCGCTTTCGGGATCGGCGCGCGATAGGCACTACACTCCGGATCAGACAGTGGTCCGACGAGCCAAGAGGGGCATCGACTGAGAAATATCCGTCCGGGTGTGAGGTCAGCAAAAGGTCCAACAGGGAAGGTGTATGACCTTCCACGTCTGGGATCCGCGTCGGCGAGGTTACCAGTTGTGTCAGGCCATATGCTAATGCAAAGTCGTGAACAGATCTCCCCGCATGATCGGTTATGCGAGAACCGAGCCAATCGGTGTGGTGGGCATTAAAATCGCCGAGAATCACGATCTCTGCGGATGGGATCTGTTGTAGCACGGAATCTGTAGCCATTTGGATGTGGTCGATGAGTCGGTCAGTTACGGTATTACCGCCATGGGACCTGTAAAGGCACGCATAGACGCGCGGATGGTCGTCGCTGTCGATGCGCAGCCAAAGGGTAGATAGGTCCAAACCTTCAAGACTACCGAGGCGTCGAGAACAGATACCATCTCTGACGTATACGCAAACTACGGCACGGGGCACAAAGGAGTGTTCCAGTTTGTACCCCGGGTAATGGAGATAAGAGGTATCAGCCGGAGACGATATCTGAGTCTCTGTAAGAAAAAGCAAGGCCGGCTTCGCCGTTTCAAGATGGTAATGAACGGCGCTAAGGTTCGAGTGGAGTCCCCTGATATTGCAGAAATCCACGGCGAGCGCGGTTGGGGATGCCATAGTTTCCTTGCTGCGTTTGCCTCGAGTAGGAAAGAAAGAGAGCGGAATATTGCCCCCCCCCCCCCCAGAATACGCGGGGCAGACTGAGCATCCACGATTAGGTAGCGTAGGAAAGCCTGAACGTGGATGCTCAGTGAGGGATTCTCCAGAACCGTAGGTACTGGTACCCTCCTGGGGTAGCTCAAAATTATATACCGCTACCATATTTGGGGAGGGGGGAGGGGGGAGAGGGCCTCCGGTTACCTCACTCACCGCACGAAACGCAGAAGCACAAGATGCCTCTACTTCACGCCGCTATTCTGCGAGGCCGTGGTACTTATCCGGACGAGCCGGCCCATTCCTGCGACAGCAAAAGCCGCCGCTTGGCTCTACCACGTTAAATATATATAGATATAATAAAGTCACGTTTTATACTATTCGCTGATTGCGAAGCGCATGCTTGGAAGAACGGTAGAACACAAAAGTGATCGCAGGGCATTCTGTGGGAGAAATGGGTAACTCTTTGAAATTTTGAGTTAAGTAGAATATAGTATTATTATTTTCAAAATTGTTATTCAGTGAATTGTCATAATAATGTAATTACACAAACTACGTTGTAGAGACAAGCGGCGGCTTTTACTGCTGCTCAAACGGGGTAGTACCACAGCCTCGTAGAATACCGGCGTGAAGAAGAGGCATCTTGTGCTTCTGCGCTTCGTTCGGTGAGTGAGGTGACCGGAAAAACCGAAAACACAAAATGCTTCTACCTCACCCTGGCATTCTGCCCGGTCTGGTGATACTATCCCGGTTTAACGGACCCATCCGAGCACCAGCAAGAGTCACCGTATGGCTGTACACCGTACGTGAACTTCAGACGAGTTGCTTACTCATTTGCCATATCCATATTGGCCTTAGAACGAAATAACACTAAATATAATTAGTGTCATCATCATCATCATCATCATCATCATCATTTCAGCCTATCAGAAGTCCACTGCTGACCATAGGCCTCCCCCAAAGATTGCCACGAAGCTCGGTCCTGAGCCACCTGCATCCATCGACTTCCCGCAACACTGCGCAGGTCGTAATTAGTGTAGATGGAAATAAATAGAATTGTTTTAATATATACGTAATAGTTCAGTCGAGAAGCGGGATTATAAAACAGGTTTTCAGCAGTTTTGCTGCTACCGCTTTTGTGTTTTAGTCAGTTTGTTGTTAGTTTTTCGTTTTCATAAAAGCCTTTGTCTTTACTCTGCGGTCAGAAGTCGATGGTTTATGTTTTTAAACACCGTTTATATCATTATTTAACATTTTTAAGACTTGTGAATATTGTATACTAGATTTTTACTGGTATATTCTAACCTATAAGTTGGTTTACTAACTTTGCAATAATTAAATAATTAAAAAAAAGACTTATAAATGCTTAATTAGTACTTAAAACACCAATAGCTCCTAATTATGTAGCTTCGTAAAACAATAACAATAAAACAGTAACTTAGACGATGTACAGTGTTATACTATTGTACTCGTTGAACGGTTTGAATGCCATAATACAGCATATCGCAAGTTCATTTCTGAACATACGAGTAGGTTCGAAAATAGAAAAAAATATATAAATATAGTCATAAAGCGTTTTGGTGTGAGGAGGTGGAGAGAAAAGCGTCTTGTGAGGAAATATGCAAACCAGGATTGTTTTCATTTGAAAGGAGTATTCCTTATATTCATATTACTAATATTATATTAATTAATATTACTAATATTTTATTAATTAACATTACTAATATTATATCATTTAACTTTACTAATATTACTGTTAACCGCTGGAGTGGTTCAAGGCCATAGTCGAACAGTGGACACGAACTTGGGACGTCATGTTTCTAAAACTATTTGACTAAAACTCCCACGGAAAGGCTGTTCGAAGACAATGGTATTTAAAGAAAAATACATTCTTGTGTTTGTATATGAATATATCACAATAGTTAAATAAATCCATCCGAATATTCTGAACCTACCTTCTAAAAGACTAGAAATCAGAAGTGGCATTTTGATTTTGAGGGTTTGATCCCCGCCATCAGCACCAGCATGCAACGCATGACAGGTTTTGTTGGCGTTTTCATAGAAAGGCCAAAGTCGAGCAGTGGACTTCTAAAGGCTGATAAAGAACAATAAATATATTACAACAATCAATTTTTAAGTGATTTTGAATAGTATTAATATTTATTAATAAATTAATATATATTAGTAATTTTCATTCAAACTTAAAAGTCCTAAACTCCTCGAAGTGAATAAACCGATTCCAATGAAACTTTATACTCAAGTCTATAAAGTTAGTTTTCAAAATAGTGTATTAAAGCTAAAATCCTAATAACATAATTTACAATTTTCTCCTTTGTCACTGGAATTTTAAAGAACCGTGAGGCGTGAACAGGTCCTTTTTTTATTATTCCTCAGATATGCAAGTTTCTCACAAAGTATTCCTTCACCACCGAGCACAATATAAATAAGCACTTAATATTGCCATTAAGAATTCTAGCCGCACCGTGAATCCAATCCAGGTCACTGGAGAACAATGAAACATAAGTGCGTCCGGCTTCCGTTTATAAACAAATAGGTTCATACGTGATAGAGCCAAGCGGCGGCTTTTGCTGCTGCTCGATTGGGCCGACTCGAAATATAGGCATCTTGTGCTTCTGCGTTTCGATCGGTTCGTGAGATGACTGGAGGCCCGCTTTTTCTTCTCCCCGTCTTGGCTCCCATCACCCAAATATCCTTAAAGGCCGGCAAAGCACCTGCAGCACCTCGGGTGATGCAGATATCCGTGAGTGACAGTAACGCTTACCAACTGCTAGTTTGCCCTTTTTGGCATAAAAAAAAATCGTAATAAAAAATATAATAAAATTTACTTGACGAAAAGTATGACACCGGTTTTCTCGATCTGGCGGAATATTCCTTTCCAAGATGCCAACATGCAGTACTGCTGCTTCGCTGTCAATGGCGACCTCGGGTCTGACGCCGGCGGCGGACGGTCGAGGGGGTCGCTGGTGAACTCTGACGCCGCTAACTGTGACAGCTTACAGCCCATTGTAATGTAAACTTTAACACTTGCAACACTTGTAGATCGTTTGAACACTTAGCTCTGTCTGATATATAAATTATACACTTTTGAATTTGAATATCAAAAGTGTTAACTAATATTTACTTTGTATCGACTGGATGTTAATGAAAATTTGTAAAGCATTTGTATTTCAAATATATTTTGTCTTATTTTTACCGGGACTGTTATATTCCAATATAGTTTTATATTATTCACTTAAGAACACGACAAAAACTAACCAACGCTTCGTGAATTTACTTTAATTACACAAATACTTTTCTCAAACTTAATCACTAGTTAATTGAATAATAAAAACTCATTATTAATCAATCACGATGTCTAGGGATTTTCCTAAGAATTGAACGTTCTGTTTCGATTTTATTGTTGATACTAGTGAAGCGCGCGAAATATTTTTTATTACTGGTCCATACGCCACACTAGACGTAATAGTTTTAGTGATGTACCACGTGACGATATCATTAATCAACTTTCGCTGAATAATTGCGGAGCTGCGGCCAGGGCGTCTTTAATTTTATATCACAAGAGTGACCAGGGTTCGTCATCCCGATGCGCTACCGAAATTGTTAATCGCTGAATTCACCAAGTGCTCGGCCGTGTTGGAGAGCATCGTAAAAACTTGCACGCCTGAGAAATAATAAAAACAAATTTCTAGGAGTGTGACAACCGTACTGTCGATCGATCTGAAGCGGTTTGACGGGACATTCATGTCATCTAAACTCTTTTAAATAATCTAGAGGAGGGTAGCCTCTCAAATATCTTTTGGAGCCTGGAAGGCCTGGAAGGCCCGGGTTGGCGGACTTCACGTGTGATCTAGTATTTTTTATTATTTCTCAGATTCGCAGGTTTGCGGGTGATAAATAGACCACTTAAATTGCTATTAACAATTTTAGTCGTACCAGCACCAAGGTTCAAACCCAGGTCACTCGCGCTCTATGAAACAAAAGTGCTGACCCCTAGGCTACCACGGCAAATGTACCGACTGCTATTTTTTTTACTGTAAGTTAAATATCATAAAAGTTTTGACAGATTCAATAGCGCTCTAACCTTACCCTTGACCTGCATGTGATGCTAACAAATACGGCTCAGGCGGCCATGGTGATGAAAAATCTATTAGAATTTGCCGAACCCAAATTCCACAGCCTGATGATGGGGAGCAGCATCACTGGTGCGTTTACCGGCACCTAAACAAATGCTTGCTGGCTTATTAAATGATAAATAGTTAATCTTTTCTCCGTTGGTTTTGATTATATGTACAAAATGCACATCACTATTTCTTTAGCTCCATTCAAATTTTATGACGCGCGAGGCGATTGTGTGATAATAGTGTTGTCCTTTTTTGAATTTATGGTCGCCATACGTCATTGCTGGAGGACAATTCGAGTCTCGTGTTTTAGAATTTTATGCTTAAACGCCTCCGAATAAGATCGTTTTGTACTAATTAAGATATAGTGAAGTGTTATCTGTGGCTCTATCGTTGTTCAATCACGGCAAGCGTTTTTAATCACACGAAAGAATGTCGCGCAAATTTTATAAATGACAGCTGTCACTAAAATGTCATCGATTGATGTTCATAATTCAGACAAACACAGATAACAAAACAAATATGACTAAATTTAATTTTGTTTAACATGGAGGTCGAAGGTAAAACGTACTATATTTTTATTTAAATACATATATATATATATATATTCACGCCTTGTTCCCAACGGGGTAGGCAGATATAATATCCAACCACTTGCTGTGGTCCTGACATACGTCTTTCGCTTCTTCCACTTTCATCAATCTTCGCATGCATGCTCATTGGTTTAGAGTACTCTTGACCTGGCCTTTTTCCAGAACGTCTCCGATTTGATCGTGAAATCTCCCGTCCTCTCCCGACTCTACCATTTACACTCGCCTCATAATCAACCATTTAAAAATTCATCCTCTCCACATGTCCAAACCAGCTCAGCCATCCCTTTCTCAATTCGTCTCACCACATCGTCTTTCACTGTTTATTTAAATCCCCATTATTTACTTACCTGCACCCGGAACATGCTGTTGTATGGCGAAAAGAGATTCTAGCGAACTCCAAACTCTCGCGGACTATTGATCCCCATCGGCTAACTAACTCGACAGCTCAGCGGTGATCGAGTTGTGCTCATCAGTGGAATACGAAAGGTGATTATGATAATGATTACGATTACAGGCACGTGATAAATCAGGATTTAAAATTAATACATGGATAAAGTAATTCGGGACATGGGGTACAACATACAAAATCTGATCTACCTCTAAACGAAACGGTGGATAATAAAAAAAAAATTACATTTGTCTAGTGATATTTTGTGTTGCTATGTGAAAAGAAAAAAAAAAGCTTATGATTTTGATTTCGTCGCGTCTGCACTGTTCAGCCTCGGCTTCACACATCATCACTTATATTTCATTGAAACTGTCTACGTTTTCCTCTTAAAATAGATCACCCATGGAATGTAAAATAAACAGACGCAGAGACAGTTATAAATAATTTTTATTATTAAACCGAAATGAACATTTTTATACACAGATCGTACCTTTCGATTCGTACAAACACACATCTTTATTACATACGGTACTTCTTAGAAACTATATTTTAAGTATTTATGTACCTAACAATAAATAATACCGATTCGCAAAACCAATTACTGTATGGTATTATAAAATAACACGAACCGATCCACAATCGCAAGATAGGATAACCGATAAAATGTTATTTATTAATACATAAAAATATTGCACACATCTGTATCAAAAAGTACAGTTTGACAAGAAGAATGATTACGTGATATTTATATTTAATAAATACGTTTCTGAAAATATGGATAATAGTTTCTTTAGAAATACTTAGTATTTAGGTTTAGAACTACGTAATAATAATGTACATTCACGTTTACTCATCAATTGCCTAAGTAGCAGAGGATATTTTGAAGTATAGATATGCTTGGCCGCCGATTGCGAAGATTGTTATATGTTTATATTGCCTTAACATTTGAGAGCCGATTTTAATGAAACTTTGCACGCACAATCAGGATGCACAGGTCGTAAAAGCGAGCAGAATTTTTTTTACAAAAAAACAGTAAAGCAAAACAAAGAAGCAGCCTATAGGTGTTCACAGCTGGGTAAAGTCCTCATTCTCTAATATCTGTGAGAATTTCGGAGCCGAGAAGGGCCCACCACGCTGCTCCAGTGCAGGTTGTCTGTCTTCACATATCCTTAATCATTTTATTATTTATCAGACATTCTTTACTTCGCGATGTTTTCCTTCACCGCCGAGCACGTGGTAAATACAGCACTTAAATTTGCTATTAACTATTTTAGTGATACTGGTCCACCGGGGATCGAACACAGTTCACACGCGCTCTATGAAACTAAAGCCAGCGCCTTGACCACTAGCCTATAGTATTGATGCTAAATAAGTACGATTTTAAGTTTTTCATAACAGCAGATAATTGGTTATTATAATTATTACCTCTGTAGAGAGACATTTCGAAATTATGGTTACGTATATGGATACAATGTGTCATTAAAATATTGACCTCGAAGATTTTGGTTTTGAAAGTTTGTATGAAAAACCGAGAGGCGTAAAGGCGCCACGATAACCGAGTTTTGAGGTGATTTGCTTACAAATCGGGAGACTCGAGTTCAATTCCCATATGTGGAGCGATAGGACACAAATACGGCGACAGGCTAACCACCTGTCACGTTGTCCCTAATGAGTTCGGACGAGAAGAAAGTTAAAAGGATTCAAATGTCTAGATCGCTGACCACACCAGTGTGTGTATACGGCCGCGAGGGCTTATTTATTTTTAAATACTGCAAAACAAATACGACTTATATGAACCCCCCTCACTCCCCTCACCTACCCCACCCCCTCGTTCCGTGACCAAGGCTGTATCTGTAAACCAATCGAAATGACGGGAACATAAAAACAAACTTAAACGCTATAAAATATGTAATTTATAGTTTCCGTTTCCAATGTGTAGTGTTCGCGTAAATACAAGAAATCATTAAATACGATTTAATTAATATAATAGAAACTTTACGGTTTTCACTTTCAGATTTAAATCTAAAGTGAAACGTAAGCAACGTTTTTAAACACGTTAAGAGTTTTCAAAACGCAAACAAAAACTCTTGCCTCAGCAAACGGTCGAAAGGAACAATAGCTTATATTTATACATGCGACTGCTGTACCTTGGCGGAGCTCCGTGTTTCACACACTATGATTGTTTTGTTAAAATACTTGCGCTGGTTCCTCGATTCTTTATCTCCCGTCATGGCTTAAGTGCGAAACAAAATAAAAGCAAAAGTAAAAAGAAAATTGTCGAACAAATGCAAGTGTAACATCTAAAAATAAAAAAAAAAACATTATCTGTATTATGCGCATAGAAAGTTACTTTTGAGCTTTTATATTTGTTAAAACTTAAACAGCTAATTACGCTTCTCTACTAGACTAGACTATTTAGTTTTTAGGAGACAACAAAAACAAAAATCAAAGTGAACGTTCATTGCTCTCTTTAATGTTTTATACATTAAAGATGAGAAAATATACGAATATATTATTCGAACTATATCACCCTGCGTCATCTATTATCTATGCTACATATATATATATATGTGCAAATGGAAGGGAAGCTTAGAAAACATAGCGTCGAAATGGCTTTTTGATCTCATAAAACGCATAGTTGAATTATAGCGAGATATTTCTTAACGCTCAGATCGAAGGTAATTGGCATATTTGGCGAATGAAAAAAGAGACGATCTTCAAACTGTTACTGAAAATTTGTTTTAGTTTTACTGTCTGTCTGTCAACAAATAACAACACAACCTGTTACAGTTGGATGTATAGTTTGATTGTTTAAATTAAATTTTGAGTGTAATTTTGTAAATAAATCTATTATACCTAATTTTTGTTTCATTTTCCACAATAATTGAATACAGCTTTCGTTATTTGTATTATTGTACAAAAAAAATTAAGACAAGTTCTGTCTCTCATAGAAAATTTATACCGACACCGATATATGGCGATATGTCTGAAAGAATTTACCTAAACAAAATTCCACCGACCAGGAATGCATAACCAGTGCGAGGGTACCAGCACTTTGCTCACCAAGCCTCGTGATGAGTACGGGCAATTAATACGGGAAGACTTTGGGCTGGCACTGACTGAGAGAGGCCTATGTCGTATGTTCAGCAGTGGACTAAAATAGGGTGGGGTAGTAGAACACTGCAAATCTTATAAATAATATGATACACGCGACCATTGTTGGACGCATGAAAATGTGAAATCAATCAAACCATGTCGTGGATTTGTTTGAATGAACTTCTCACGAAATTATTGTGAAACATTTTAACGACATAGTGGATAAGGGCCTAGTCAGTTCGGCAGTCAGCCGATTGCATTGGAAGGTTGGACAAGAAAGATTGTTAAAATGGGTAAGAAAATACCTTCAGCATGGGCATAAAAATAATGTATAGTTTTGATACAAATGTAACAAAAATCAATTAGTGTTGAAATGATAATGTAATGAAAGAATGAAATTAAATTCTATGTTGAATATAGAACCATTCCGTTTTTAATTTCAACACTATCTTATCTATAATTAAAATATTTTTTTATTTCAATATGAGTTTTAATTTTATCTTTGCACCCGAACCTATATTAGCTTAGGATTCCTCCGTACCACAGTTTGGTTTTTCAATCCGTTCAATTTATAAATACATAATATTTGCACAGAGCCCAAACTAATAGTCACATCCGGTCTGACCTTTACGCACCAACATAATAAGAATAACAGACAAAGTTACATTGTTATACAAAAAATCGTAATTAATATATATACAGCACATTAAAACGTGATGAAGTTTGACTGATTTTCCTTATAATCTCCTGAAAACAATGTTATTAATACTGTTCAATTAATACTCATTAATGCTTAACAAATAATCCATTTATACAAGTGTAACTAAAATCGCGTAACACCAAATAAACCTAATTTAAAACCTATTCCTTTACACAAACAGCAATTAATTACAAATGTACTACACGCGCAGGAAATTGTTAAGACATCGCCTATACACATATTATTCACATTAAATACACATAACAGCTATTCGGGTACGCTTTAGCGTTCGACAACTTTTTTTTTTTTGTAGGAAATTGACATTTTTAAACTTATGCAAAGCGTTAACATCGATTTACTTTGGGACATTTCGTCTTTGGATCTCTATTCGTGTAATGAAACATCTAAGCTCACGTCGAGGAGTTAACGGGCGCACCGGCTTTCTCGTATCCGTCCACAAGAGTATTTAAAATGAGCTTTATTGTAATTTTATATATGTTCTCGACGTTCGGCGTGAAGCGATCACCTAGCGTGGATTCCACTGCGGCCAGGAACGGCGCCTCGATTTTCTGCAACGAAAAAACATTGTCAAAAAAAATTTTTTTTTGAATAGAAACAAACTTAAGACTTAAGAGAGAAGAAGAGAGCCGTGGTTCGCCTAGTGGTCAGGGCGTTCAATTTAGTATCATAGCAGGTTAGTGGCCTGGGTTCGTACCCCGGTGCCGGCACCACTAAAATTGTTGATAGCAATTTTAAGTGCTGTATTTACCATGTGCTCGGCGGTGAAGATAAAACATTGTGAGGAAACCTGCATATCTAAGAAATGATAGAAAAATATAATTTCGAGGATATGTGAAGCCCGCCTACCCGCAATGGCTGCTCCATTGCGGGTAGGCGGGCTAGTCCAGGCTCCTACAGCCTCTCAGATATTTGAGAAGGAGGACTTTGCCTAGCAGTGGGCACGTACAGGCTGCTACTTTACTACTTTAGACTTAAGATCCGAGCCCAATTTTTTTGGCCAACAATTCCGTGTGATTCAATAAACAAAAGCACTCTCGTCCGTCGATCCTCAGCGTACTTATGCGACGCTGATATTATGGAGAAATGGTCAGTAATTACCGTCGCTCACGTATGTATGCAACACCAGAGGAGTTGCAGGAAGGTAGCCGACGTTGAAAGATATTTTAGTAATGGGAGGGAAGGAAGGTAATGGGGAGAGGGAGTGGGCCTTCGGTTACCACTCACTCGCCGAACGAAACGCAGAAGCACAAGACGCCTCTATTTCACGGGAGTATTCTGTGAGGCCGAAGTACTACCATGGTCGCGTGGTCCATTCCAGCAGCAGCCAAAGCTGTCGCTTGGCCCTGCCGCGTCAAATCACCCAATACAGTCACAATGGACGTACTCAATTTATTTTTCTCATCTATTGGATATAGAGAGCATCATTGTAACGGCACATTGTAACGCTGAAATCACAAGGCTAATGATGATTCTATTTTAACTATAGATCTCTTGTATTTGCGAACTACAAGCTCAGTAGCGAACTAAAAGGACCACGCTGCTGTAAAGCACACGAAACGTTAATTAGCTATGTAAAATATTTAAATATGCTTGTTTGTTATGATGATTTGTGCAAAAACATATTGATAAATATATATAGATAAACCCCCCACAAGTTGACGACCTGCGCAGTGTTGCGGGAAGTCGATGGATGCAGGTGGCTCGGGACCGTGCTTCGTGGCAATCTTTGAGGGAGGCCTATGTTCAGTAGTGGACTTCTAATAGGCTGAAATGATGATGATGATATTGATAAAACTCTTTTTGCAATAACAACAAAACTATCCAACTGTTTCTAATATTTTGTTGTTTTAGTCACGTCACGTATCTCGATATATTTCTAGTCCAAAAAGGCTGGATCGCTATCCGTTAGTGGTAAGTCATTGAGTTTGTGGCACGGCCTCGTTAAAAATCGTCTCACGCTTTGACGACTGTCGACGGTGACCACAACTTTCACTTACAAAGCAACGGTCGTGTTAATGTTATTTGTATCGACGAATGAGTTAATAATGCATCTAATACTCGCGAATCTGGAACTGACGCCTATGGTACAGGTATAGACGGGTTAGTTTTGCTTGGATGTCTCTGATGGCTCGCGGTTCCGATAGTAATACTGCACAGTACGACCAGAACGGAATGCGCTCGATCGAGCGGCCGGTGGTGCGAATCTACCAGCCGCTGGATTATGTCTGAACGCCTCTAAGGCCGAAGACAGCCTAGCCGAATCCGGCAAGGATAGGCTCACTATGCGGCTCCGAGAGTCGGGAGACGCTATACAATGAAAATGAAAAGTGAAAATACACTTTATTGTACACCAATAGCAAAAATAGGAAAAAAAAAATAAATAAAAAGAAACACAAAGGTACAATTGGCGGCCTTATCGCTTAGAAGCGATCTCTACCAGGCAACCATTTTGCAGAGGAAATAATGACCAGTGAGCAAGGGTTAAGGGTGTACGCAAGTTATTAAGAAGTGAAAATATAATATAATAAATATATATTGATGTATACACAAACATATATATATACTCTAATATATACTGATATTACGGTAAATATGGTATAGGCATATTGTTTAAATAACCGTTTGGTATCGGCGTCAGAATATGAAGTTAAAATTTTAACCTAATTGATAAATGTTTTAATGATCCAAATCCTAATATTTTTCTTACGTCTGCGAATTTATTAGACGTTGTTATTGGAGCCATGATTTTATTAAAAATATTAATATCTCATAATTATTAAATTTATTATTAATCGAATGATCAATTACTATATATGTATATATATATTTATAATGTATAAGAAGAAATAATATTTTTCTTCAGACATGTGTCTTTTCTTAAAAATTTCCTCTTTTTACATGATTTAACAAAAAATATTAATTTCGCAGTATTGTTCTTAACTACTACGCAATTTGCATTGGTAAACTAAGAATATTTAAAAAACTACAGTTAAAACAATACAACAATAAAAGATAATTTTATCAACAAGAATCTATCTTCACTTGGAATAATGAAATTGGAAGAAAAATCAAGCAATTTTCTTAATCTATTATATTATACATTTGAAATATGAATTGAAATTTGAAATGGATGTGAATCTCAAAAAAATCTCCAAAAATAAAAACTTAGTTCCTAGATAAATTTGCAATGTACAGCATACGAATTCTTCAATTGATTGCATGTATTCCGGTCTGTCATCACTATTTTGATGAGACCCGAACATGTGAAACCATATTTTGTTACTACTCGGATGTTCTACCAGAGCTAAACCATGTTAACACAATAAAGTCGGCCAGTACATATAGAAAACCTAAAAACGAAAACCTAATAAATACAGAAAAATAAATAAAGAAAGAACCATAAAGCAAGTATATAATTTAGTTCCAATTTCACGAAACACGTTGTATGGCATCGATCATGATACGATTGAACGACGTTGCCAAAGAGAACGTGATGCTTGTGAAAGTTTTCCCCAAACAATGTATTCGGTAGCCAGGCGGGTTGTGTACAGATCGTGACATGACTTATGACCGTGCCACATCTAGCTTATCGAACTGATATTCGATATCGATATAACATCGATGTGATTTATGTTTGCGGAGGTAATTTTTTCAACGTCACACCGGCGTATGCGGAATTCATTTTGAGCAGGGGTGGTGGCGGTGTAAAGGGAACCGCCACCCCCGTCTCCCGTGAGTGTCGTGAGCGTCAACTGCGAAACATGTCGACACGTGGGACTACCAGCGTCTAAGGTACTTACCCGGTGTCAGAAACTAGGATCGATCGATGTAATCAATTCAAATACTTTATATTTCGACATGTGCCTAATAATATCATTTGTTCAAAAGACATTAATTTGTTTTAATCTGTCACCGGGACGGCAAGGAAACAGATGAAATAATCTCTGTAGGTAACAATTCAATTACTATACAACATTTAGAAACGCCATCAAGTCATTTACAGGCGATTTTATCATCTATATATATATATTTTTGTTCGTGGTAGAGGCAAGCGGCTGCTTTTGCTGGTGCTCGAATGGGCCGGCCAGACCGGGGTAGTGCCACGATCTCGCAGAATACCAAGTAGAGGCATCTTGTGCTTCTGCGTTCCGTTCGGTGAGTGAGGTAACAGGAGACCCTCTCCCCTAAACTTCCCCAACGGTCTTCCCATCTCCCAAATATCCTCATAGCTCGGCAACGAATCTACAGCTCCTCTGGTGTTCCAAATGTACGTATCACTTACCATCAGGTGATCCTTTAGCTCGTTAGTCACGTAGAGCAGTAGCGTTATATTAAAATAAATAAGTAAATTTACACCGGGTTTCTGTGGAAGCCTTCTTTGTATATTTATCCCACTCATGTGCTACCTTCAAGGGCTTTATATGTTGAATCACAAACAAAATTTCCCAATAATTCCATGTAAAATCGTTCTCCGAAAAAAACATACGGTTTTATTTTCCAAGTATCGTTTTCCAAGACATGGTTACCAATAAACAAAAACTCAAAAAAAAAAACACTATTATTTTATCGAGGAATTACTTCATACGGAATTTTTGTGAAATATAACTGCTACCGGACTAAGTAATCTTATAAGCATTTGGGGTGACTAATAAGCACACAGTATAACAGATGGTAAGTGGCTGATGCAGGCTTGTTCACCTGCAAACAACTTCAATCGAAGGAGATTACATATGCGCCGTAATCTTTGAACAAATAGACGGTTTATTACAGTTACTGTGTTCCATTTTCAATTATTTACATCGTTTACTGCGACTTTCTTTTTTTATTTATTTCGATAACGTAATTAATTCGTGGAAGTGTGAAGTTCGCGAACTCGCACTGGAGCAGCGTGGTGAAACCTTCTCGGCTCCAAAACCCTCTCAAATATTAAGCAGAGTTCTTTCCCCAACAATGAAATATTTACGGGTTACTTCTATACTTTACTATAAGAAAATATTGACAATCGCTTGGTAGTTTGTTGTTTGTTTGTGTTTTAGACACAAAGCTCATGTTTGCTCTTTATCAAGGTTAACCTTTGTAGGGTAATTAGTTTACTTGTGAACTTATGTTTACTATATCGTTTAAATGAGATTAAGGTAAAATGTTTTGATATTAAAATGTTATTTACTTGTGGCAAGACCTAATATCTAACGTCAAGATAAAAGATTTTATTTTAGGAATCATTTGACAAATCAAAATTATATTTATCTAATTCTAGACTGCATTTTAATACTCATCTCACGTTTGAATAGGATTTTAACCTCTTGACTGATTCATTTGACATTTTTCGGTTGACATTCAGAAATTACCTGGATATTGTTTTCTGTCTCTTTCTACAAAATGCCAACCTCTCCTGGAGGTGATGAGCTGCCAACAAACAAGGCTCCGGATACCGAATAATGGCAGAGTATCCTTTTTTTTTTTTTATGAAAAAATAGGCCTGCGTTTGACCTCAATCTTGCCCGATGGAAAGCGAAGATGAGGCCTAGGATGGTACACGCTTGCCTAGATGTCTGTTCACTTTGGCCTTGAAGATATCCAGGTTATAGGCCTCCGGAAAAACCGACCTCGGCAGAGAGTTCCACTCCTTAGCCGTCCGCACAAATAAAGAAGAGGCAAACCGCCTCGTGCGTAATGGAGGAATGTCTACAACATAAGGGTGGAACTTCTCGCCGCGTCTAGTCGTTCGGTGATGGAAAGGGGAAGAGGGTATTAGGTTATGCAAAACCTCCGCACACTCTCCGAAATGAATTCGATAAAAAACCGAGAGGCAGGCCACTCGTCTACGGTGTTCGAGGCTTTGAAGTTTTGCCTCTACTAGTGAGTCACTGCCTATGATCCTCTTCGCTCGGCGCTCCAACGAGTCCAAAGCATCAAGCTGATGTTTAGCCGAACCATCCCAGAGGTGGGAACAGTATTCCATGCAAGAGCGGACTTGAGCTTTGTATAGATTTAAGAGCTGCTCCGATGTGAAGTACCGTCTCACCCCCGAGAGGATACTAAGTTTTTTTGGCAGCAGTGTTTGCTATGGACTCGATGTAACGACCGAAATTTAGGTTAGAAGAGAGATCTAGACCTAAGAGCGCAAGACGGTCATTTACCGGAACGGAGACATTCTGGAAAGTCGGAGTCAGTTGGAATGGACTCCGTTTCGCCGAAAAAAGACTAGCCTGTGTTTTAGAGGGCTTAAACTCGACCAAATTGGCATCACCCCATTGGGAAACAGCCTCCAAAGTCGAGTTCACCCCCTCAATCATCGATTCTCTGAAAGACTGGACTTTGCCACAGACTTAGCATCGGACAAGTATCTCCCCGAGACTGTGCTGTCATCTGCATACCCAAAGATATCGGGTGTTACCAGCAGGTCGTTGATGTGCAGCAAAAAAAGAGTCGCGGAGAGCACAGACCCCTGAGGCACACCGGCATTAATATCATGGAGATCGGACGAGGCGCCATTAACGACAACCCGAATCGATCTGTTCCTCAGGAAATCCTCGATCCAGATGCAAAGCTCGGGAGCAATACCATATGCCGGAAGCTTGCTAATGAGACTTGCGTGCCAGACCCTGTCGAAAGCCTTAGAGATATCAAGAGACACGGCAAGAGCTTCACCGTGTCTCTCAATGGCTTCGCTCCAGTGGTGAATAGCATACACAAGAAGATCCCCAGTAGATCGGCCTCGACGAAACCCGAATTGACGGTCACTGAGGAGGTCGTTGTCCTCCAGGTATGCAAGGAGGCGGTTGTTTAAAACGCGCTCCATAACCTTACAGAGTATGGAGGTGATTGCGATAGGTCGGTAGTTGGCAGGGTCGGAACGACTTCCTTTCTTAGGTACAGATTGGACATTGGCAATCTTCCAGGACTTCGGAACTTGACCAGTCCTCAGGGACAAGCGATAGAGGCGAGTCAGAACAGGAGACAACTCAGGCGCACATGACCGCAAGACAATGGCAGGAATGCCGTCAGGCCCACTAGCCTTATTCACATCTAGAGTTCTGAGTATTTTGAGTACCTCTTTTTGCCGAATGTGTACCTCAGGCATTGCAGAGTCACAACGAGGTAGCAAAGGTGGGCAGTTATCAGCTGCATCTAGTTGTGAATTCTTCGCAAATAGAGAGGCAAACATGTCTGCTTTCTCTTTGGCGGTGTGAGCTAATGAGCCATCAGACTTCTGCAATGGCGGGAAGGAAGACCGGCAGAAATTGGCTTCGACCGATTTGGCAAGAGACCAGAAAGCTTTACTCCTGGATCGGTAAGACGCTAGTTTGGCTCCAATACGGCCAATATGGTCGAAGCGGGCCTTGCGGAGGGCAAGTTTGCAGGACTTAGCAGCACTATTGAAGGCTCTTTTCAGTTTCGGGACATTCGGTGCTTTGCGGGCTCGAGCATCCGCCCACTCTTGGTAAGCTAAGTGCTTAAGTGCTTCGGCACTATCACACTCAGAGTTGAACCAAGGGCGGGCTCTCACATGGAGTGAGATATTTATTTATTTATTTATTTGTTCTTTATTGTGTCCCTTAAAAAAAAGAAAGGAATACAATGGGCGGACTTAATGCCTTTTGGCATTCTCTACCAGTCAACCCTTGGTGAGAAAGAAAACATGTTGGCAGGTACAAAATAAATAATACATATAAATTAAATATAAATATTAAATATATAACCCTTGTAATATACTTACATACTTATAATATAACATACATAATACACTATACATAAACATATAATACATACATAAACAAATTAAATGAGGAGAGAAAATTCTTAGATGGCATTTGCCTTCAGATAGTGACGACGGAGCAGGGTTTTGAAGGAGTTTTTGTTCGCAGCTTTCTTGATATCATCGGGGAGAGCGTTCCAAATAAGAGTGGCTTGTACGGTGAAAGAAGAAGAAAAGAAACCAGTACCATCTTGTGGAACACTAACCTTCAGGCTGTTTGAAGTTCGTGGCACTCGGTTATGACTCGAATAAAGAAAATTGAAGTTATCCTTAAGATACGAAGGAGAGTTTGCATCGTTTAAAACGGAATAAAGTACTGATAAGATTCTGGAGCTACGCCTTTGGTGAATAGTAAGCCATTTTAGCTTTGAACGATAGAAGGAAATATGGTCATACTTACGCAAGAAAAAAAATCTTATGCAGTTATTGAGAAGGCGCTCCAGTTTAGTAAGAAGATATTGCGGTGGATCTGGGTAACACACATCTGCATAGTCGATAATGGGTAGAATAAGTGAATGGACCAGCAAGAGTTTGGTTTTAAAAGGTAGGAAATTCTTGAGACGATAAAGAGAGCGCAAAGTGGCAACGACTTTACGGCTGGTTTCACCGATGTGTAAATTCCAAGTCATAGTGTGGTCCAGATGTAAACCAAGGTTTTTCATGGAACGACAGTATGGGATGATTAGGCCGTTGTAGAGAACAGGAGCAAGACTTCCATAATCCACCCTTGCGAGCATTCTTGCACTACCCATAACCATCACTTTACATTTTGATGGATTGACAGAGACTCCGTATCTGTGTGACCAATCTCTGATGGCATCGAGATTATCATTAAGACTTTTAATAGCATTGTTTAAATCTTTAATGCTAGAGTGAATATAGAGCTGAAGATCATCAGCATACAGATTGTACGAACAGTCGACAACTGATGTGATAGAATTTATAAATAAAGAAAACATTATTGGAGAAAGTATACCGCCTTGCGGTACACCAGACTCTAGATCAGCCCATGCAGATAGCTGCTGTCCTAATCGGACTGATTGCTGGCGACCGCGAAGATAGGATGAAAACCATTCCAAGGCCGGGGATGAAAATCGAAGAAATGTAAGGATTGAGAGAAGGATATCATGATCAACTGTATTAAAAGCATTTGAAAAGTCAACAAGCGCCACCACTGTGAGTTTCTGCTCATCCATCGCTTTTCTTACATCGTCAGTAACCTTAATCAGTGCAGTGGTGGTGCTGTGACCAGGACGAAACCCCGACTGAAAATTATTCAGTAGGTTATGTTTTGCTACAAATAAAGAAATTTGCTTATGAACACAGGCTTCCAAAACTTTCGATAGAAACGGGAGAATTGAAATTGGGCGGAAATGATTTGGCAATACAGGATTAAGGATTTTAGGAATTGGTCGTACATAAGCTTTTTTCCACTGGATAGGGTACTGACCAGAGTCAAGGGAAAAGTTTATAATATGAGTAATGACGGGAAGCAGGTACTCGAGGATCATAGATAACATTACCTTACTTATATCATCGCAGCCCACAGCTTTGGATTTGATTGAAATAATAATTTTCATAATTTCGTCTTGAGTAATAGGGGAAAATTGAAAGAAAGGAACAGAAGGAGGTTGCATTAAACCTATGGAAAGAATTGTTTGAGTCCGGATTGCAGGGTCCAACAAAGAAGTCGAGGCAAAATGACCATAATCCGGTGAAATCACTTATCCGAAACCGAGAGATCTTAAGAATGGAACAAAATATTCCATAGCCTGATATATCACTCCAGAAACAGCATCCGCGCAGCACGCCGGGTCGTCTGAAGAGAAGCATAAGTGCTGCCATGGGTAGGATGCAAAGAAATGCCGCATCTCATCCCAATCAGCTGACTTGTATCGCCATACACGCCTAGTCCCCATGTGTTCGGGTTCAGGTGGCGAGTAGACAGACACAGATTTCACCAGACAGTGGTCGGAGCTACCTAACGGGGAGGAGACTGCAACTTGATATCGGTCTGGATCAGTTGTCATCAGAAGGTCCAAGCAATTGGCCGTGTGGCCATCAATATCAGGTATCCGAGTAGCGCCAGCTACCACTTGGGAGAGACCTAGCGCTAGAGCAAATGCGTATGCTAATCTCCCGGCATGGTCAGTGTTCCATTCGAATGTTTTAGATGCTTGTGATAGAGAGAAGCTCTCCATATGCTACCAACCCCCTTGCGCAGCGTGATTATTGTGGGCTTAGCTTCCAAAAAATTAGTTGCCGGCTTTCGCTGGAGCTTTCTTGGAGATGCCATTTTTCAGCAGTGGGCTAAAATAGGCTGATGTAAAAGTGGTCTTTCCGGTTTACGATTTTTGTGTAGCGTTTATGTGATATGACCCGAGGAATGATCGGATACTGTGTTCAAGAGAAAGAGACAGTCTATAGATTCACACCTGAAATTCGTGCAAATCAGTACACAAGACTTAGCAAAAATGTGAAGAACCACTAAACAACGCAATCGTTGTAAAGGTAAGGACACATTATTGACTTTGACATTTAGTAGAAATTATTTCAGATTTGAATATTTTTTTATGGGAAATGCGGCAAACGAGTAAGTGTTTCACCTGATGGTAAGTGATTACCGTCGCCCGCTTACATCTGCAACACCAGAGGTGCAGCAGGTGCGTTGCCGGCCTTTAAGGGTATTTAGGAGGTGGGAGGGAGGAGGAGGGGGAGTGGGCCTCCGGTTACCTTACTCACCGAACGAAACGCAGAAGCACAAGCACAAGATGCTTCTACTTCACGCCGGTATTCTGCGAAGCTGTGGTACCAACCGGGTCGAGCCGGCCCATTCGAGCAGCAACAAAAGCCGCCGCTTGGCTATACCACGACTCTAACGCTCTTACGACCGTTTATCCAATACTGTTGTGGTCAGAGGGATAGAGATTTTAGTCTTTTTAAACCACTTTTCAACCGCCGTCATGGTCTAAGCCAACGATACAAGTCATACATGTATTTCGAAAATCTCATATACATATATATACCCGTCCAGGAAATACGAGCCCTCCATACGGGGGATTGAACACTACCCTCCTGATTCGAAACCCAGAGCCCCTTCTCACCCGGTTATCGTGAATCAATATGATTCAAAATAGAACTTACCCAAAAATATTCAACCTTAAAGCCGGGTATCCTTCTGTGGCTTGCGCCCACTTGATGGATATAAGCAAAGAAGTTATCCAAGTCGTCCAATCCCTTGATGCCCTCGTCAAGCGTGTTCATCACATTGTTCGCATGTTCCGCCAGCTCCGTAGAATTGATCTGCTCCTCTTTGGTCCTGTACTGCCGGAACTTCTCGAACATGTGCAGAAGATCTTCATTTTCTTCGAATAACCTGTAAATTATCGGAACAATGAGACACAGTATTCTTATTGAAACAAAAGGGCAAGAAGTTTACAAGTCAGGCAAGACAGAAGCCCACCTGCGCGAAATAATTGTGTTAGCACTTCATTACAAGAGATAGCTTTTCTAGATTAACTAATATTTGATTAAATGCCACAAGATAGTATCACTGAAGCGTAAATTATGGATCAGCTATATTTTACAAGTTAGGGGGAGTAGCTGTTCTAGTTCAGCTAGTACCTGCTATACGGCAAGGATTGAACAAACAGAAACTTAACATATCCAGAATTACATAATTTTTTTTGACTCAAATGGGGTATTCTCTGACCTGAAGCCGTATTCTAATTATAGATTGCAAAATGGCACACTATAGAGAAGATTCAGTGATGAATTGTTTTAAAGTAAATATATCTGATTAGCCTGGAATACAATAAAAATTTTGTTAAGTTACAAATTAAATACAACCGTTGTTAACATTACGTAAGTGAAAATAGATAATCTATAATAAAAAAAAAAGTCCGATGTACGCTACTCTGGTTAGATCTAAAGAATAAGAATACGACATCATAGAAGTTTCTAAAACTGTGTAAATAAGGAATTTTAAGTGAATGGATGGACGGGATAGAAGACCAATGAAGATACAGAAGTAAGTTAATCGGATTTAATATTCATAGACTAAATGACATGATCTTTAATAAAATTTACCTTAAATCGTTTAAATTCAATATACAATAAGCAAACAGCTTGTACATAATACTACTGTACACTATAGCATCTTTGGTTACAAGAAGGTTTAATGTTTTCATTTCACAACTAATAGAAAATTAATTAGATATGAATATAGATTATTAAGAAAAAAGAGAATATAACAATGCTTAAGAAATATACAACAATTTTTATGTCACAAGAGAACAAACAAAATGACTTCGATCCATGGTGGCTTTAAAGTTAGTAGCTTATTGTTAGCGCTGATACATTTTTCGTACATCTTCGTACTGTTAAGTATTGTTAGCTCTAGCCAATTCAACTTCTTATCTTACTGTGTCCAGATATAACTGTCGTTCAAAGTTGGCCGGTAGCAGCACGAGAATCACTTTGTCCACCGGGCACTCGGTGTTTATGCGGGATGACTTCAGGATCGTAATTGAATAAATTGCGGACGAACGTGTCAACGATTGTCTTAACCAAAAGTGACGTATTGAAGAAACAGGTGTCAGATTCGCTTCTAGAGTGCAAGGCTTTGAGGGTAAAAAAAATGTTGCCAGTTTTTTAAGATAATATAAGTGATTACCGTCGCACACGTAAATCTGAAACACCAGAGGAGCTGCAGGTGCGTTGCCAGCCTTCAAGGATATTTGGGGATGGGAGGGATGATGGCTTTACTTTACGCCGGTACGTTCTGCGAGGCCCATTTGAGAGAAACGTATCGAAATCAGTTTAACAGATGCACTTGCTTTGATGAATCTCATGTTATACTGTTCTGGAAAGATGGGCGCAGCATCCGCATTTTATTTATCTCACGAGACCTCACTCAAAGAAAAGAGCTGAGATACTAGTATCCATCGACATCCCGCAACGCTGTGCAGGTCGTCACTTTATCTCGTTATGAGACATCCTAACTACAATTTTAGGTGCTGATTTAACCCACATGCATCACCAGGAAATATAAAAAAAATATTTCGAAGGCATTTGAAGTTCACTAACCCGTCGTGGACATTCCCCGCTCGCTTGAGAGGATTTCGCTCTCAGAAATGCGATGAGCCGTTCGCTGGGCAGTGGGATATTTACTTATAACTGCTAATACCAAATTTGGATGAACATCTTTACAAACTGATAGAACATCTGTTTCGTATATTCGCTTTGTCGTCTACTAACTATGCTAACGATAGGCATGAATGTAAACTCACATTTCTACATGAGAATAAGATAATGTCTCGGTATTTGTAAGAAAGTGGCTCTAATTTATTCCGTAAAACCTTCAGTCTAGCTGTGCTGGGTCAGCAGTGCATACTAAATCAGTAATTTAACACAGAAAAGGTCTCCCATCGCGTCTTATTTTCCGATAGGACGATGGATTCGACGTTCGCATGAGCTTGATAAAGGTCTTAATAAAAAAAAATCACTGAATTCGTAGAACGTGAATAAAAAAGTTAATATGCCAAGCAGCCAGTACATGTCGTCACTTTTTACACGCTTTTTATTAGTTTGTATGTATGTATGAGGAATGAATGAAATGGTAAAAGTGATGAATAAAGATAATTTAAGATTAAGCTGCTGATAATATTAAGCTGAGTGTGGTCTGTTTGTACAATGCGTCACGCAGCTCACCCGGAACACGACTCAACATTGATCAGGCAACGCTAAATGCATTGTTTGTATAAATTATATGTTTTGTTTAACAATGTTTTGCAATGTTTCTTTCTTTTGTGTGACGTATTTGTGCAACAAATGTTTCTTTCTCTCCAATAATGAGCTGTATCTCCCGGAGTGGTGGAAACAAGTGCTGAACTACTACTTACACTAAGTAGTAGGAAATAGAGATCTGTAATCTCTGTCTAACCTCTATGAGCGACAGGCCCGTGCGCTTGTATTTATATCGGATGCCTTTACGTTACAGTAATCTAATATTTATAGCTCCAGCCCTTTTTAGTCCACTGCTGAACATGGGCCTCAACAATAAAGCGCCTGTAAAAGTTGAAGGATGAATTTCTTGAAATGTTGGGCCATAGTCACTATGCAGGGCGAGCTGGTTGTTGAGTGCAGTGCCAGTATTAGTTACGCTACGTATCACAAGTCTGTGGTATTCCGCTTCGAAAAAATTCGGATGTAAATACCGCCATTTCTCGATCGTAAGAGCCTCGTTTGTTTGAGCGTAGGAACACCGCGTCAATTAAGATAATATATGGCGTATTATCACTTTTTGTTAGAAATGAGTTTATGCGGTAACACGAAAAAACATGAAAAATTGTTCCGATGAAATCCACCAGAGGGCGTTGCTGAAGTTATCAACCTAAGTATTGCGAGTTCAAAAGAGCCATAAAAAGTCTTAACGTCACGCGGAGGGTCCATTTCGTGTGTTGGAAGCAGTTATACGGGCTTCACGGGGGTTCATAAAGATTTTATGTCCGGTGCGAGCGTGCGATGATTCTTCAATTTTCACTTCTCGTGTTCGTCTCGTCATTTGTCATTTCAAATGTTGAAATCAAATTGTGAAAGTCTCGCACAAAATTGCAAATTTTATTTAATAATTATCATTTACTTGTCACTGTCACGACCGACTTGACATTGGCAGAATTCTATAAAGCGATGCCATAAATTATGAAAGAAAAGGAAGTACTATTACTATGGAAATATAAGGTAAGTTAAATCACACATAAGCCAAATAGTTTCCATAGTTAGATAAAAACAAATTAATATTGCACATTACATTTCCAACGGTTAACCAATGATATTATAATAAAAAAAAGAAGTACTTAGATGCGTTAAATGCACTGAAAATGAAGCATAGATAAGACTATAATTGTTGCCTCTGGCCTTAGTCGCTCTCGACTATGTAACCGATGTACACGCGCTTTAAAATTCCCGCTACCAGTGTTTAGATTTCGTTGAATAGCTTCAAATGTCGACATGTGTCGTTACATACATTAGAACTAAAAGATTTTCGGTTGGTATGTGAGCATATAGCGTATCATCATCATCATCATCATCATTTCAGCCTATCAGAAGTCCACAGCTGAACATAGGCCTCCCCCAAAGATTGTCACGAAGCTCGGTCCCGAGCCACCTGCATCCATCGACTTCCCGCGACACTGCGCAGGTCGTCACTCCATCTTGCGGGGGGTCGTCCCACACTGCGTTCGCCTGTACGCGGCTGCCACTCGAGAACCTTTTTTCCCCAGCGGTTGTCAGTTCTGCCAGCTATATAGCGTATATGTATTATAAAATAATTGCCGTGTACACGGGGTTATCATCATTTCAGCCTACCAGAAGTCCACTGCTGAACATAGGCCTCCCCCAAAGATATACTACTAATAAATTAGATAATAGCAGTAGGTACTTTTGATGCATAAAATATCATCCAATCACAGGTTTTTACACATCTTAAAAATATTCTACATGGGCCTAACGAAAAATATTTAAGTAATTCTTTCTTTTCCTCGTCTTTCACTCTCTGTGTATATGGCAACGGTGTTTAACTATTTACCATAGTCTATATTCGACATGCTTGATTACTTTTTCAAGTATAGGAACAGTAGAATGCCAGTCAACTTCCACTGTATACCTGTTGGACTGATGCCACAAAAATAGATTGGACATTTGGACAGATTTCCGGTTTTCAATTAAATTTTCTGCAAACATTCACAAATACTTGCGTCATGATATACAGTATCAATATAGATCAAAACTTTAACAATGCAGGCAAAACCTTATTTAAGCATAATTTTACGAGTAACACGCCATAAGGCAAGTAATTTTAATTACAACGATAATAATGCATGGTTGTTGTAAGAGAGTGAAAAGAAGCAATTTAAATAATAATTATTATATTTAATTATAATAATTACTGTCGACCCTTATTATTGATTTTCGGGTCTAGTTGTATCGTGTTCGACCCGTGTCACACAGCAGCCTTATCACATTCATGTTACATCGGATATGGGAAGGTAAAGACGAGCGAGTGACTGTTTACGCGTAGACGGCACTGTAACATCTCCTGCTCAGTTTACGACTGCTGTAAACCAGGATAACATAACAACAATGATCACACATTTAACATAAATTGTTCAGGACAATCTCTATAATTACTAAACAAACAGTAAACAGACTATTGTAAAGTGCGGAAAGCTAAGTGAACTCAGATGACGCATTAATCTTGTTTCCTTTGTTTCGATTGAGTTAACGTGGATACTTCGTGGTTTTATGGGGAAGCTTAAAGTGATTGCTCAGCGAGCCACAGCTACGCTTGATGGTAAAGTACAATCTGCAACGATGCCATCACTAGCAGAACTAATGTAACAGAACACAGTCTTGAGGTATGAAATTTTATCTGACACCAATTGATTTCAAGCAAACTTGCTGTCACTAAACACACAAATAGAGCCCACATACGTAGCTCGCATATAAAGTAACAAGTGGCCTCTTCAGGAACATAAACTTAGCGATTTTATGACTGAATCTCTCCTACTGAGCTGCACTTTGTTTTATAGCGCTCTTTTCAGTAACAAATTGTTCTGTGAAGTATTGGAAATTGTTTGTGAAAAGTTGTCATTTTTCATAATTCATTGTTTTACATTAAATGCAATATTTATTGTTATGTTTTCTGTGAAGAATTTGTTATCTTCTCGAACGTTTTTTTTTGTGGTAAAGGCGGCAAACGAGCAATAGGTTCACCTGATGGTAAGTGATTACCGTCGCCCACATACATCTGCAACACCATAGATGCTGCAGGAGCGTTGCCGGTCTTTAAGGGTATTTGGGGATGGGAGGGAGGATGAGGACGGGGATGGAGAGGGGGAGTGGGCCTCCGGTTACCTCACTCACCGAACGAAACGCAGAAGCACAAGATGCCTCTACTTCACGCCGGTATTCTGCGAGGTCGAGCCGGCCCTTTCGAGCAGCAGCTAAAGCCGCCGCTTGGCTCTACCACGTAAGAATAATGTAGTGTTTAATATTTAAGGTTTATAAGGTAGCATTTTATTTGCCGCCACACGCATTCTTACAACGTCGATGTCGTAACTAAATACAGACAGTCTTGCGATAGAATGATGCTGGTGTTTCATTGAATACATCACAAATAACAAAGGAAAATATTTGAACTTTTGAGTGCTCTTCGATATCGTTCATAATACACGTATTAATATGTAATGTGTGCATAAAAATATAAATATCTCTGTGATCATATCTCAGATCTCCCCAATCATTACGTCAGATTTGATACACCGCAAATACTGGAAAGGATGATTCGCGAGGCTAATGTAACCAAAAAAACATCCTTATTTCAATAGAGAAGATGGCTGGGTGTTAACACCGGCTTGGGATCCAGTAATAGATAAAATTAAATCAAAAACTAAGCATGGTATGCTGCACAATCTCGAGACAATGTGAGCACATTCTGCGTAGACCGGACCAAAATTAATAATAAAGTGCTGAATGTAGCCCGAGTTAACTATGACACCTGGACATCTATCGGTAACGGTCCTTGCGTAACCACAGGTGGTGTACAGCACTCGAAACATCGTAGTTTCAAGAGATAATAATGATTGACAATAGGATGAAGTTTCAGTAAGTGAGAACAATCGCAAGTATAAATTATAAAACAAAAATAATTAGGAAGACCTAGGCGAAAATTTCACGAACAAAACGAAGCGTGCATGCGAAGATTGTTGAAAGTGGGAGAAGCTAAAGACGTATGTCAGGACCGTAGCAAGTGGAAGAAGATTGTCTCTGCCTACCCCGTTGGGAACAAGGCGTAAATATATACATACATAATTAAGTTTTACCAATTTAATATTACTCTACGAAGCGTATCGAAGAAACCAAACGCGCGTTGCGTGCCCTTTCTAAACAGATAAAATTGATGAAAATCACGTTATGTCATAATTTTCTTTAGTCGTTGAAATTTTGGTTCAGTTTTTTTTAATACTTAAAAAAACTGCGAAACTAAATTTGTTATATTTTTAAAATATTAATTCAGAGCGAAAACGGATTGATACGAACTCATTTATATATTTTTTACAGCCAATTTATATGTTATGTATAAATAAAAGGATTAAGTGCCATATGATGGTTCAATAAAACGAGTTATGTTCATTTGATTCCCATTTCGTTTAACTTAGAGACGTTAACCCTTTTCCAACGCTACACATCGCGGTCTCAAGTCACGTTCCTAATTTAATTTGAGCTTGTGCCAGGCTCTAAATAACTGCTTCGAAGTTTTGTTTTTATCACACTTAAACAAAATCAATTAAATACAATGGCTTGGAATTGGTGTGAAAAGTGTAAGGAGGCGTACATCGATATAATGCTTAACACCTACACCCTGCTGTCTGGTATAAAAAGCTGTAGCTCCACGTTTTTACAGGGCGCCAGTAGCCCGGGGTTCGAATCGCGGTGCCGGGGCGGCGAAGGATAACATCTTCTCCAAGAAATCCGAACCTTTCCCGGCTCTAAAATCCTTGCGCCTCTGCAGGGGGAAGAGGGTGGCGATCGGTGAAAATCCAATAAATTATGCAATAAATCGAAACGCCTAATTAAAAAATGTAGGCAAATAAACACAACTAAGGTATTAACGCTTTAATTTCTCAGGCGTCTGATAGAAATTAGAGCTTACGTACAACTTTAAAAACTTCTTCAAAGTTAATTTTAGTGACGATTTTTATTATTTCATATGCCCACAATAGATTGAAGAAACATGATGTTCTTAAATCTCACATGAGATACTCTCGACCGAAAGCTATACCATCCCATCTAACTCTCTCTCCCAATCGCCCCTCCTCATCCTCCCTACCACCTCCCAAATATCCTTTAAGGCCGGCACCTGCACCTGCAGCTCCTCTGCTGTTGCAGATGTACGTAAGCAACGGTAATCACTTACCATCAGGTAAGCCGCAGGATTGTTTGCCCCCTTTCCCTTAAAAAAAAAATAAAACAGTTCACTAGTTTTGGAACGGGAGGTTCGAATGCCTCGTGGAGGGTACTTACCTGCTCGCTTTAGGGTCAAGTGGTTTCGCCTTAATAAGACGGAATGATGTATTGCCTTTGTTTGTTTGGGATTCGTTGTGCGCCTTTCCGCAATATTGCGGATATTACTCATTAACTTTTTTTGTGCTCGCGCGTTTACAAATTATAACTCAAGTGAACTCATAATTGAGCCAACAAGTAGTCTATACACAAATTATAACTCAAGTGAACTCATAATTGAGCCAACAAGTAGTCTATACACATTACTATAGTATAATCTGCATCTTTGCCAAATTTTCCTCATATCCTTTCACTTTAAAATACAAAAAAATAAAGAAACACATTTATTTGGCAATCACAAAAAACAAAGCTTAGTTCTTATAAAGAAAAAGAAAGTTTATTTCTTATATTAATCAAGAAAAAGACATTAGTTGGGCGACGCCAAAATAGGAGCGCTACTACACCGGTTTTCAGTGACGACCTTCGTTATAGATATAGATATGGTAACTGCTTAACCACCAGTTACGACTTAGGGACCTTCAAGAAGAGCTTATTCCTTCCTTAAAGGCCGGCAGCGCATCTGTAGCTTCTCTGGTGTTGTGGATGTTCGTGGGCGTCGGTGATCACTTACCATCAGGTAAGCCGCAGGATTGTTTGCCCCTTTCCTTAAAAAAAAATAAAACAGTTCACTAGTTTTGGAACGGGAGGTTCGAATGCCTCGTGGAGGGTACTTACCTGCTCGCTTTAGGGTCAAGTGGTTTCGCCTTAATAAGACGGAATGATGTATTGCCTTTGTTTGGGATTCGTTGTGCGCCTTTTCGCAATATTGCGGGTAATACTCATTAACTTTTTTTGTGTTCGCGCGTTTACAAATTATAACTCAAGTGAACTCATAATTGAGCCAACAAGTAGTCTATACACAAATTATAACTCAAGTGAACTTATAATTGAGCCAACAAGTAGTCTATACACATTACTATAGTATAATCTGCATCTTTGCCAAATTTTCCTCATATTATTTCACTTTAAAATACAAAAAATAAAGAAACACATTTATTTGGCAATCACAAAAAACAAAGCTTAGTTCTTATAAAGAAAAAGAAAGTTTATTTCTTATATTAATCAAGAAAAAGACATTAGTTGTGCGACGCCAAAATAGGAGCGCTACTACACCGGTTTTCAGTGACGACCTTCGTTATAGATATAGATATGGTAACTGCTTAACCACCAGTTACGACTTAGGGACCTTCAAGAAGAGCTTATTCCTTCCTTAAAGGCCGGCAGCGCATCTGTAGCTTCTCTGGTGTTGTGGATGTTCGTGGGCGTCGGTGATCACTTACCATCAGGTGAGCCGCACGCTCATTTACCCCCTTCTTCTATAAAAAAAAAAACCACTTAGCTACCACGGCGCACACTTACGGCACTATACTCTCCGGCACGGTTGACAACTTCCGTTAGTACTCGGAAGATTACATTATAAAGGCCATAGAACCACATTGATGTTGAAAATGTTGTACATAATAAAAGGCATGTTTTGAAGTTAAAATTAAACGAGCGAAACCTTTCTCTCTAATTAGATTCTTCTCTTACAAATTAAAAGTTCAAATTGGGTATTCTTCGTTATCAAAGAAATTTTTGCCCTTTTCGTTAAAGGCCAAAAACTTGTTTCAATAATAAAAAAAACATCGTTTCTCGAATACTTTATTTTATATTTTGATCGTCTTATAGTACGTTTAGTATTGTACGCCTAGCTAAGGTTTGTTCTGCGTTTTTTTTGTGAAACATTACAGTGAAAAACGGTTTAACAATTCATCTGATGGTAAGTTGCTGTTCCAGCTCATGGACGCCTGCGAACAACTGCAATAGAAGGTCACAGGTGCGCCGTCACTGAAAATTAAGATGGAATGCTTCACAGCCTGTAATTATACCAGCTGTAGAGAGATCCACTAGCAGCTGTTAAGAACAGTTAACTGTTTTGGTATTAGAATTGCTAATTTCAGGACGTAATATGGTATGTAAAGGGGGTGCCGTTTGGTATTGGTGTAAGAATCTGTCGTGCCGTGGCGGTCGTGAGAGGCGACTAAGGGAAAAGTCTTGAAAATCGCCATGGCTGCCGTCACGTAGCGGGATAACCAACTTAAAAAATACCAGCCCCAAATTTAGGGGACCGATAGATCAAGTAGTAGCGGCTATTCGCTTGCCGTTGGTAGAGGTTTTTGTTTGGTGTGAACTTTTTACAGGCTGTTAGAGATAGAGAAAGATTAAGGAAGAGGTGAGTATGTATGAAGTTCATGCCGAAATTTTCTGGAACTTTCGAGAGGAGGCCTATATCCATCAGTGTTCTTATATTCTGTTTTGCACAAATAAAGGCTTCTGCTGGGATTTTAACCCAGGACCCATCCCCTAGCAGTCAGTTATACTAAACAGTAAGACCTATATATCACAGGACAACATTTGAATATTTTTTAATGAGTAAGGAACAGACTAGCAAACGGTTCACTTGATGGTAAGTGATTACCGACGTACATCTGCAACACCAGAGGAGCTGTAGGTGCGTGGCCGGCCTTTAAGGATATTTCGGAAGGGAGGGAGAAGACGGAAAGGGAGAGGGCCTCCGGTTACCTCTCTCACCAAACCAAACGCAGAAGCACAAGATGCTTTCACTTCAGGCCGGTATTCTGTGAGGCCGTGGCATTACCCCAGTCGAGACGACCCATTCGAATAGCAACAAAAACCGCCGCTTGTCTCTAGATCACCCAGCAAAAAATTGCATAAGTCGCACCGTAATGACCATAAAACCCAGAAACGTCCGAAAGGTAAACAAATATAAAAAAAATAAAAACAAAAAAATCGTCAAGTCTGTGCTGGCATCTGAAATTGAACCCAAATCACACATGTACCATATAATTTAAAGCGAGCTCCTGGCTCGACCTACTCCGGCAATGGGGGATTAGTATACGTTTTTATGTTAAGCAAGTTTTTAAATTAGCATTGTTACTATGTATGATGCGGAAACACAACCGGATGTAGATATGTATCGCAATCTGTTGTATTTTATGGGTCGTGTGTTCCTCAAGGTTCCTCGTGTGCGTAATACAGTTATTAGAAATCCTGTGCGAGCTGGTCGCCAAGTGCTAAGAACTAACTGAGCTCCCATCATGTTCATACCACACTCAATGATATTCCTATCGCACTGTTACAGTGTAAATATAACGACATAAAATGCTGAAACAACCTCCCTCCTCCAATTCGCAATACAAATCCTTGCTTTTAAGTCTACAAAAATCATGTTTATTGTTTTTTTTATATATGTAGGTATATATGTGTATGAATATTTGTGTATATTGAATGTATGTTTTATGTATGTTGTGTTATATATATGAATGCATGAATGAATGAAATGAAATATACTTTATACTACTTTATTTACGATTTAAAAAAATATCGCCCTGGCATTTTGTGACAATTGAAAATATTTGTATGTATGTGTTTTTGTATATATATATATATATATATATATATATGTATGTATGTATATAAAAAGGAACTTGGTGTACCTTGTATATAGTCATACCCGATTGTATTTCACTTTATTATTATAAGCTCATGATTTAATTTCAGGTGGTTTTGTGATGTCTTTTATTTTATATATTATTTTTCTTTTTTATTAATATATAGATGATCTATTGCAGACACTACCGACTCAATAGTGGTATAAGGCTGCGCTGAAAATCATGACGTATGACCGTAGATGAGCGTAGACCCTTTTGTTGGATAATACTGTAAGGAAAAAAAAGCGATTTTTTTTTATTTGTAATATTTTTTTAAATTGTTTTTATCAAAAACTTATTAACTATATTGTGGTATAGTGAATAAGGTATCTGTCTTTCTTCCTTTGTTTCTGAACGAAAAGTTAGTGACCGATTTAGCTTTAGAATAAATCTTTTATTGGTCAGGGTGATTGCTTTAGTTTAACAGAGCGACTTGGGCTCGATCTGAATGCTGAATTTATCATGCGCAGGGTAGTGAAAGTAAAACTGCAATAATAAATAAATGTGAACCCTAAAAATATTATTGAGACAAATAAAATTAATTAAATTTTCCTCGCATTCAAAGTAGTAAGTAAGACTAAGTATCTCCAAAACAAATTTCTTTAATGTAACTCTGTCACCCAGCGGTTTAGCTGGGACAGATAGACAGAGTTACTTTCGCATTTATCATATTACATATGTAACAGTACAGTAAATGTAGTTGAATCTCGAATAATCTTGCGGGATAATCTATATTACTAGGCTACTTAAGACTACATCAATTATAATAAAGCCCGTAGAAACTACATGCAACCTGAGCCCCTACTTAAGTGATATTGTGGATCCTTGTAATTGAATTAGTTTTATAGAGGGCTTATGGAGCTTAATACTAATTATCAAAAAATGGCAAACTTATAAAAAAATATTAGAGCCTTATGGTCCATGCTTTTAATTAAATAATTTAAGAAAAGAGTCAAAGACGAGAAGATATGTCATTGGCAGTATGAACTATTGGCACTATTCTATTATGTATATATTTATTTAATTTTGGGTATTTATCTATATATTTATTTAAGTATATATTTATGTATAAGTAGGTGCATGTAGATTTATTTAGAACGTTTCGCATATATGTATGTTTTTTTTTTGTATTGTACGCGCGCAATCTACCATTGACTTGCTATTCTCCTGTCGCAGGTCTGCTGGAAGAAATTTCTTAAGAAATAAGCAGTACCTTTGTACTGACCATTTCTTCCTATTATATTTCTTTTTATACTAATGGCTACTAATGGTACCTATTAATACATAATTTAAAGTGATAATAGGTATACTAAAAACATAGTCGAATGGATAACGTACTCCGTTTTTAAAGGCGTTAAAAAAGATTAAAAATATCCGTGGAATGTTTTAAAACTAAATGTACAAAATTTTGGTATAAAAGCTCATACTGTCCCTGTTAAAATAACCTATGTTGCGTACATAAAAAAGGCGTCCTCAATGCCTTTTACATAATATTAATTTGACGTAACAAAATTTTATTCCAAAATGGTTTTTATTTTTCATAAGTCGCTAGAAGCTTTACCCTTTTTAAAAATCCCTCGTACCTGGTGTTCACTCAGAACTGAGTTACGAATGAATTGATTATATTAACTTGCCTTATTTAATAAGTGTCGGAAGAGCAAGCGGGATACGGTTCGATTGTAAAGGGATGAAAACTTTGATAAGTGGAAGCGGTGCTTATAGAATTTACAGTTTTCTATTTTGCCGTTCGAATGCCACGTTTTTTCAATTGATTCTTTTTTGGGTCTGCTTTTATGTGACTCTGAGACTAGTACACACGTGTGAGGGTCTCTGTGCGTTTGCGCGTACGCTAACGGCACTATAACATACCCTGCGCAGTTGACAACTGCCGGTGGTATTCGGAAATTGCTGGCGTATTCCATATGCAGTAGTGCTGGAAGAGGATTTTCCATACAATTAGCTGATTCTCGAATAGGCCGGTTCGACCGGAGTAGGACCACGGTCTCGCAGAGTACCGGCGTAAAGTAGAGGAATCTTGTGCCGAAGGCCCACTCGCTCTCCGCATCCCCTCGTCTACCCACCTATCTCCCAAATATCCTTAAAGACCGGCAACGTACTTGCGGCTCCTCTGGTGTTGCAGATGTACGTGTGCGAAAAAACCCTTACATACTCATCGGTAATGACTTACCATCAGATGAGCCCCATGCTCGTTTGCCCCCATTTCCCATAAAACGCTAGAAAGGACGAGATATGGCATTTAAAAGGGAATATACCATTTTTAATTCCAAACGTCAACCTCACCTACACTCGATATATTCTGTTGACTGGCAAACGGCTGATGATGGAAAATTCATGCAATTATGCTAAACCCAAATAGGCAAATTTAGAGTGTAATTTTGTTGGCGCCTTCATATCCTGTTATGGACACAGGCTTATTGAGAATAAAGAACAAAAGAAAACGACTCTGTAATTCAGTTAATATATGAGTATGTAAGGGTTTTTTTTTAATGGAATCGGTTAAAAAATAAGACCATTTATTTTGAACACGGTTTTGTTTATCCAAGGCATGGTTACCAATAAACGAAACCATATCTCGAGTGTGATAAATTCGCACGTATAGTATTTACCGAGGAATCCACACGGAATTAATGGGAAATATTTTTGTGACATGGTACACGGGCCGCAGTGATTACTTCCATCAGGTAAACTAAATCTAAACCGTTATTTAAAGCGTGGTAGAGCCAAGCGGAGGCTTTAGCTGCTGCTCGAATGGGCCGGCTAGACCGGATTGATACCACGGCCTCGCAGAATACCGGTGTGAAGTAGAGGCATACTGTGCTTCTCCGTTTCGTTCGGTGAGCGAGGTAACCGGAGGCCCACATCCCCTATTCCCCTCCTCTTCCCTCCTATCTCCCAAATATCCTCAAAGACCGGCAACGCACCTGCAGCATCTATGGTGTTGCAGATGTATGTGGGCGACGGTAATAACATACCATCAGGTTAACCGCTTGCTCGTTTGCCGTCTTTTCCATAAAAAAAAACAAGATATTATATGTGTGTTCCACGTCACTATGTTAAGGAGCTTGAATGCTTCAGAGAACAAGTTACACGAGTGACAGGCTAATTGTTTCTGGCTCCGTACAATTCACGTTGCATAACATCGTGCTCGCTTCATTCCACCTCGTTATATTCAAAGGCAGTGGCAGAACATTGATAAGTGAGACGCTTTGTGTTCAATGTAAGAGGCATGGCATATCAATTGTTTAGATCTTTGTGAGGAGGTCAGAACTGCTGCAAATTGGGGAATGACACGAACAGATGGCATTTTTATTAACATAGCATTAAGGATAAGAGAAAAGTAATAACTTATTTTTATTATTTATCTCGTATCCTATCACGTAATTCCAATTTTTTTATTTAAAAGAAAAATTACCTCTGCTTTAGGGTTTTCTCCTGTATCGTAGAGGCGTTTTATAAATTACCTTAAAGACCGGCAACGTCTGGTGTTGCAGATGTACATGGGGGACGGTAATCACTTACCATCAGGTAAGCCTATTGATCGTTTACCCCTTTCCCATAAAAAAAAGATGCTCATTTAGAACATAGTGACAGGCGGTGAGGCTGTCGCCGTCTAACCGTCCAACTCATTGGCGCAAGCTCTCCATATATGAGAATGAACTCATGTCTCCTGACTCCCTGACCACACGGCTATCGTGTCTTGATGGAAATCTATGGTGTGGTCATTAGGTGGTATCATTGAATTCCCAGCATGTTTGGGAAAAGTCTATTTAAATACAGTATATCATAGTTAATTATTTTCAATCAAAACAAGGAGTAAAAATAAGTTATTCTTCTACTTCTCTTTCAGTCTGTGTAATTCCACCGCTGGACCAAAGCTATTTTATGAAAGCGCTGTAAAACATCGTCGTCTCTACTGAAATCCTTGCTGAATTACGTATTGATAGCGTTCAAACGGTTATGACTCCCAGCACACCGAAAGACTTTCACCCTGAAAGTGTTATAAAGAGGGTGTGCATTCAGGAAGAAACGTATCTAAAAGTGTTTTATCTCCTCCCCGCGAGACAGAAATTAACGGGTCGCGAGCCACATCGCCGGCTATGTTCTTAAAGATCTCAACGATAAGATATATAAACTATCTACTTAAATACAAAGACTCTATTCGTGAGATCGTACATTAAATGTAATCGAAAGCCCTAGGAGACCGAGACACAATTAGCTCAGAGCTTATTTAAGCTCTGCTGTTGCTGATACAGGACTTGAGTCGTTATTAAGTTAAGATTAAGTCGTATAATGGCACTAACTAACTAGAGAAGTTGTTTGTATGTTGTGTCCATGCAATCTTTATTTACATTCGTTTCGTATCTTCATTAGTCTATTAAAGTCCACTACTGTTAGGTGGCCTAGTGGTTAGGGCGCTCGCTTTAGTTTCATAGAGCGCGATTGACCTGGATTTGATCACCGGTGCCGGCACCGCTAAAGATGTTAATATCGATTTTAAATAGTGAATTTACCACGTGCTCCACGGTGAAGTGAAACATCATGAGGAAATTTCTGAGAAATATTGTTTCGAGGACATGTGAAGTTCGCCAACCCGGTCCCAAAAAACCCTCAGAGATATTTGAGAAGGAGGCCTTTGCCCAGCTGTGGTAATTTAAAGGCTGCTTGACATGACTTAACTGAATATAGACCCTAAAAGCCAGCATGGTTTTCTTCGAAAGGAATGCTCACCAAGTCGGGCAAACGGTTGATGAGCGCAGCGCCGACTTCCGCGCACTAGTGATACGGCTCCCCATCACCAGACTGTCGGGGTTTGGGTTCGAGAAATTCGTGTGGATTATTAGCCATCATTCGGTAGAATTTCATTTGTTTTCTAGCAGAGTGTCACCACGTGCATTTGTGATTGGAATTAGAAGAAAAGATGTTATGTTCGCCTTTACACCGTATCATGAAGAAGTAAACTAATATGACTACCCGAGCCCTGAGGTACGCTTTGGAGGGCACTTAGCTATAGGGTCAAGGGGTCTTCGATACAATAGAGGAGGGAAATCTTTCATGAATTTGAGGCAAGTGGCTTTGAAAAAGATATCTATTTACTATTTGTGTTATATAAGTAAATAGTGAACATAAAATTGTTCTAATTTAATTTTAATATTATTTTATAAGTGACACTATCCAAAAATAGCATACACTTTTATTAAGTTAAGTGGGCATCCGGTTAACTCACTCACCGAACGAAACGCAGAAGCACAAAATGCCTTTATTTTACGCCGGTGTTTTGCGAGGCCGTGGTACTACCATGGAAAAGCCGGTCCATTCGAACAGCAGCAAAAGCGTTAGCTCGGCTGGAAACTAAAGTAAAAGCAAAAATCTATAAAAGTTCCACCGCAGGACTCCACCCAATCTTGGTACACCTTTATCTTTCGAAGGCCTGCGCGGTTCACTGTTCGCCCAGCGGACCTTACAGCTTCGGCAGAAAACTTGTGAGTAAAAATAATAAAATAGCAACGACGCTACTGGTGCTGTATGCTACTATGCTATGGTATGCCTCCAGTTAACTAAAGAAGGACTCTCAATATCTTGAGGGTTCGCAACACAAGGACCCTCTTTAGCAGGTATGGAATAGGAGGGATAGAAGGAGAAGAGGTAACGGTAATCCAAGCTGAGGTCTGGCAAAGCGACAGCTGAGCTGACAAACGTTCTTTCAGTCAACTTGAGGGCACGTGGCATGGATACCACGGGCTGCAGTAGTCAAACCACTTCAATCAAAGAGAGTTACAGATGCGTTATCCCCTGACGACTACGATTGAATGCCTCTCCACCTGCACTTATACTGGCAACCTATACCTGTCAAACCGGAACACAGCAGTGGTTGCACTGGTGATTGGCTGTGTGTCCGGGTGAGAGGGCGCCGACCAGATTGCTTATAGTGACCAGACTCATACTTACCTGACCAGACGGAAGAGAAGTAGTCAGTATGACGGACTAAAATTAAACATATAAAAATTATAAATTTAACCCAGTAAACACGGAGGTGGGACCTTGGATGCCGCAAAGTACACGAAACGTCGGGACTAGAAACGTTAAAAAATAGGAACATTTCAATGTATTTATTAAGATTCAATATCGTGATAAAAAATAATCTTCAATTTTTTACGCGAGCTCGTTTTCAGAACGCTTTTGAAGTGAAAGTATTTATAAAAACATAATTTGGAATTTCATTTACTGGGCGTTCGTTCTCAATTTGATTTTAGTTCAATTTCTAACGTTCCTTTACCAACCTAATATAATAACTGTAAGGCAAGGATATAACATAAATATCGAGCATTGTTGGTCTGTTTGCATCTCACCTACAACGGGTAGCGAAGGCTTATAGCGTTATCGACCATAATCATTTGGTGACAAAGCATTACAGTGACTTTTCAAGTGAAATTGTTAATGTTTTTGATAAGACATAATGTCAGTGAAAAATTTTTTTTTATTGCATTCTTTTCTTTTATTCAGCAAGCACTTTACGTTCCTTGAATGAGATACGCCGCCGCAATACGTTAAATAAACTTACGCTTTAATATTGATTCGCGGAAAATATAACGAAGAATTGCATACGGCATAGAAAGGAACATTAAGGAAACTTCCTCATTGAAGAACTTCGTAAGCAAGCAGCAGTAAGGTCTGATATTAAAGTTTATAATAGAACTTTAGCCTGCGGTCGCAGATAGTGAAAAATAAGTGAAAACTTTAATATAGCTTTGAAAAATAAACCATATATATAAAATATGCTTTGTACCGTGTAAATAGAAAGAAAGAAACTCTTTTAAAGCCTGAGAGAGAACAAAAAGTTTACATCATTTTAAAAATAAAGTGAAAATATAAACATACGTACGTAAAATAATACATAATTTCAAAAATAATAATAATATAGAGCCGCCGGTTTCTTTCCCCTTTTCCCTAACCCTCGCCGTCTGGTCTACCCTGCCGTGGCCTTCCGTCTGGTTGGGTTTTATATATCTATACATTTACATATACAACCCAATCAAATGAGAATATATAGAAATACTCCGTTATATAGAGCAAGTGATAAGACATGAATGAAATCTCGTGACCGCAGATAACTGAACCGTCTGGGTGGGTACCACCCTCTCCCCTATTTCAGCCCCTAAGCAACAGTGCAACCCCTGTTGTCTTTCAGTCTGATAGGTATACTGGGTCAGTATAATTGCAGGCTGGGTTGTGTTGTCTTTGTCCTCAAATCTCCTTAATATCCGTGCAGCTCCTCTGGTGTTGCAGATGTACGTGGTCGGCGGTAATCACTTACCATTCAGATGTGCATCATCTTACTCATAGGTATAAGGGGGCAACCCTTTTCCATAAACATGGGACAACGTAACCGGTTTTAACAGGTGACAGACTCCTCGTCTGTCTTGGAGTCGTCTGGGTAGGTATCACACTCTTACCCAATTCGGCGGTCAATCAGAACTAACTGTCGTGTTCCTGTTTGAAAGGATATAGAGAGCTGGTACAATTAAGTGCCGTGAGGGAATCCATCTCATTTCTTAAGGGTGACAACGCATCTATTACCTCCTTCGATTGGAGTTGTTTACATATGTGTATTGACACTTTTGTCTACCTGATACAATAAAAAAAAGTTCACCACTATTCTGATATTCTACACAATTCGTAAATACTTTGCTGTTATAAAATGTTCTTCTTTATTAGATTTGAGCTCGGCACATTCAGATGAATTTTCTGCTATTCTCATTCGTTATTTAGTAGACACGGTGTGCTGGCGAAGTTGACTTTTGAAGAATCACCTCTTTCCCTCTTAAAAGCAACGAAATTATGGTCAGATGAAAGGAGTTGATGCAGTTCCTTGATTCCGTTAGCTACGCGGAATAGCTATGGTCACATTCAGTCAATCAGCTGGTACATGACGTACAGATAGATGGATGTTTAAAGTTTTAAGGTAGTTTTTAAAAGCAATAGCAGAACTTAAGCAAGCAAATATATCGCTTAAACTTAGTTGGAATTTATAACTTTAACTTCGCTGTACAGCGACTGACAAGTTAATTCTAAAGTTTAAGGCTTGTAAAGTTATTATATAATAAAACATTCATATTTTCACAAAATCTTTTCTACATGTAGGTGTGTGTAGATATATATAGAAAATATTGCATATATGTTTTTTTTTAATTCTGTACTCTCGACCTTACTCCAGTTGCGGGTCTGCTGGAAGAAATTTCTTTAGCAATAAACAGTACTTTTGTACAGACCATTTCCTGCTAACACCTTTGCTCTTTTGATGTACTTGTGTGCACATCATTTATAATATTTATACTCCTTGTATTTATTAGTCTTCAGTAGATTTAACATCGAAAAGGGACTAGTGATAAAATAAAACTTCAGATATTAAGCCAAGTGGAGTCGCGCTAATAAAACTTTTTATGGGCGTCCATCAAAAGCCGGTGGCGTCGAGGCCTAATCTCTTAAGTAATAAATGCTCAGAGCCACTAGCCCTTAAATTTCCTTCTATAACACCTTCCAAATAGCTCACAGCTTCCAGGTGGTGGTTTCGTTTAAATCGCCACACACACAGACGGACTGGTGATCGCAGTTTCCGACACTTCACACCTTAGACGTTTTGAATTCCTTCACTAAGAATAAAGAATGCCAGTTCACAGCACTGAATTTCTGGAAAGATCCTTCTCTGTACAAGCTGTCCGTATATGGAATGCCCTACCGCTATCAGTACGACGCGTCCAATCCTTACCAGTTTTTAAAATTTTTGTCAAGGCCCACTATCTATCTCTGTAACTTCGTTTATTTCGACAGTTCTATTATATATATATATATTTATATTCTCTGTATGTATTGATTTAGTCGTATACATTAATTATTTTTAATATGTGTATATATTTCTATAATGTGTGTTTATTATTCATTTTGGTTCACAACTTTCATTGTATATCAACTTCCAAATAAATTTTTAACAATTAAATAACAGTTGTCTCGAAGAGATCGCTTTTAGCTATAAGACTCAATGTTTCATGTTTAATTATGTGTTTATATTATTAATTTTTTGCGTGCTTTTAGTGTGTAATAAAATTGAATTCTGTCTATCTGTCTAGACGCAGCTGGCCGATGCGCGGGCTACACGTTTTCAGTTCACGCTAACTGTGCGCTTTAACAATACCGATGGACTGTTCAGTTGAATCGTTTGGCGTGTCAAATTAACATTCGAACTGTATACTAGGTTCGACAACTGATTATAATACGATCGGATAAAACTGAACAGTAAGACTTGTACAGTTAAAACTGAGCGGGTGTAGCAGAATAACTGCGCAGTACCATCAGGTTCTGATTTTAAGATATTTATTTATAATTATACCATTGTGTTTCTACTGATTTCTAATATGCTATAAAAAGTATGACATTTCTAAAAAAAGTAAAAGCAAAGTAACAGCCTGTAAGTGCCCACAGCTGGGCAAAGGCCTCCTCAAATACTAGTATCAGAGAGTGTTTAGAACCCGGAAGGACCCGCCACGCTGCTACAGAGCGAGTTGGCGAGCTTCACATATCCTCGAAATATTTTTTTTTTATTATTTCTCAGACATGCTGGTTTCCTCGCGTTGTTTTCCTTCACCGTTGAGCACGTGGTAAGTAAAGCACTTAAAATTGTTAAAATTGTTATTAACAATTTCAGTGGCGCCGGCACCGGGGATAGAACCCAGGTCACTAACACTCTATGACACTAAAGTGAGCGCCCTGACCATTAGGCTACCAATGCTATTAATTAATAACATTTCTAATGAGATGATAATTAAATAAGTCATTATAAATAGTATTCCGTAAAACATAATTTTAAATAATTTCTTCTTACTAATATTACAAAAGGGAAAGGTTAGACGAAACGGCGGAAATGCTCCTTTGATTTTCTTCATCGGCCTGTAAGGTCCACAGATATGGGGGACCCTTTGATTAAAGCGCCACAGAGCCGCAGCACAGATATATCTTAGCATAAACAAGTCTGGTCACAAGTAGACAGTAGTCAATACTGTTTCGTTTTTAAGTCAGTTTTTTTTACTAATTAGTTTTGATTATAGTAATCGAATTTTTTTTTGTTATATAGGTACTTTAATTCCCCGATTTATGCATTTAATTCTTTTTGTCTGTTCCCTCATTTTTAACATCTATTTTATTCGATTATAACAAGCATTATGCTGTCCTTCGCGTGCCATGAATAAAATGTAATTTATTTTTTGTACATGGCATTTAATATTCACAAAAATGTAGGCAAGATTTACACGTACACCTGTACACCGTCTGGGGTTGGTGAGAGCAGTGCTAGAACCCTCGTACTGGAGATGCTGCTCCCCACCACATATCTGCGAAGTTTCGGTTTGGTATATTCGGATGGGTTTCCCGCCATCAATGGGCTGCCAGAACCTACCACCATATTTATCAGCATATTTTTCCTTACTAAACTAAATATAGGGCTTCACAGTTTCGTTCAGTGATTGAGGTAACTAAAGGCCAACCACACCTTCCTCCCTCTCATCTCCCTCTCTTATTATCCTCAACGCATCCGGAGCCCCTCTGGTGTTGTAGATTTACATGTGCGTCAGTAACCATTTCCCATCAGGTGAGCCGCTTGGTCATTTGTCCCGCATTCCTATAATAAAAAAAACTGTCGCCGAAATACCTTGTATGCGTGTCGGAAGTGTTTAAATCCAAAGGGACTGACCGAGCTAACACAGCCTTTGTTCTGTTGTTATCTTCTAAAATACTCTGTAGTCACTTGAATACTCTACGCGACAGAAAAGTTACAGGCACTGTTTGACACAATAAGATATAATGGTATAAATGAAAAGGACTGGTCATTCGTTACAAGACAAAAAGGTTATCATTCTTTGAACCATGACATAATGAACAGAAAGATTAATATAATGTGAGGGACTAATATTCTGAGGACAAAAGAAAACGGGAACGTAAGATTAAAGGGAAAACATTGTTTCCACCGAGAAGTTTTTCTCTTAAGGAGGGGCATATTTTGTTTATGGTCAAAAAGAATTTGAATATAACAAAAGTTTACTACTACAACTCACAACACAACATCCTAACGTGGTAAGCAGAGACGCTAATACTTCGATCAACGGATGGTTTATGAGGTAGTTTTTTGACGTGGTAGAGCCAAGCAGAGTCTTAAGCCGCTGATCGAATGGGCCGACTCGACCGGGCTAGTTCAACGACCTCGCTGAATACCGTAGCGTTAAATAGAAGCATTTTATGGTTTCGAATGATTATATATATAAATGCCGATATATACAGGCGAACGCAGTGTAGGACGACCCTCCACAAGATGGAGTGACGACCTGCGCAGTGTTGCGGGAAGTCGATGGATGCAGCTGGCTCAGGACCGAGCTTCGTGCCAATCTTTGGGGGAGGTCTATGTTCAGCAGTGTACTCGTGATAGGCTGAAATGATGATATATATAAATGTTTGTTATATTAGGTTTTGTACACTCCCTATCTACCACTCGTAAACATTCTGCAGTCGCATATGTGCTGGAAGCGATTTCTTAAGAAATATGCAGAGCATTTGTAAAAGTAGTTTGTACTTGTATACAAAAACAAATATAATTGATACATAATTAAGTTTACTCTTGTATTTACAGTGTAAACATAAAATATTAAATAAATACATAAATAAAATATTCATAGATATTTACCGTAATCCTCACGCTAGACGTGCGACTTGAGTGGTAGTGGTGAGCGATTGGGATTAATGGGCTTAGTAAGGTACAAAGAAATAAAAAATCAAAGAGATGGCAGAGGAAACAGAATCTTTTTCTCGAAATGTCAACCCTACATGCGAGTGGTGCGCCTGGCTAGCTGAGAGACGAGGGTCTGGGGAGTGGATGATGGCGGACAGCCTGTCCGATCAAGCCCAGTACGCTCACTGATCCCCTTGCTCTTGATTGAGAGACGCTGATGTGGTAAAGGATATGAAATATTTTTTTTGTAACAACAGACAGCTGACAACCCTAAGAAAATAGGAATACTTATGAAGTATAATTAAGGAGTAATTATCATTTAAATATCGTTCTCTGGTTAGTATTTATACTCTGTCTCCTACTATAGTACAGTATAAAATATGCATTCGGACATTTCTACAGAGTTTTAAACAACAAAGTGCTATATAAAAGTGCCTTGAGGCGTGAAAGCTTTTCCATTGCAATTCCAATGTATTCTCGTTGGGATTTAAAAAAAAAAAACACTATTTCAGTGGATTGAATTAAGGTAGACTTCGCTTTAAACCTTTGTTTTTGTATCGATGTAACGAGATTATTGTGAACCATTGGAGAGGATGAGGGAGAACAAAATCATTTATATGCAATATGGCATATAATAAATGACAAGAGGTCCTCGACTGCACATAGCTTCGATCTGGAAGGTCTCTGGAGTCTCTGTGTTTCTGCATATTTTTTTTAAGAAATGCCGACAAACAAGCAAGCTGTTCACCTGGTAAGGGATTACCATCGCCCACGTACAACAGCACCACCAGAGGTGGTGCGTTGCCGGCCTTTAAGGTTATTTGGGGAGAGGGAGAGGAGTGGGCCTCCGGCTACCTCTCTGGTAGAAGCACAATATGATTCTACTTCACGCCGGTATTCTGCGAGGCCGTGGTACTGGTACCCCGGTCGAGCAGCAGCAAAAGCGCCAACTTGGCTGTACCACGTATGAAGTATACTTGTGGTACTATAATTATATAATCCTGCACAGTTCACTTTTCCTAAAAGTATCCGGCAGTTGTCACTGTGGCTGTCATCCAGAGGAATCACACGAGCTACCCGCTCATTTAGTATACAATATAATGACCAAGTTATTAAGATATAAGAAGTCGTCTGAAACTTCTTATATAAAATCGTATATATGTGTATATAGTAGTATAGTAACAGTCTGTAACTGCCCGCTGCTGGGGAAAGGCCTCCTCTCAAATATCTGGGAGGGTTTTGGAGCCGGTAAGGGCCCAACACGCTGCTCCAGTGCGAGTTGCCAGGCTTCACATACCTAGAATTAATATTTTTTTTATTATTCGAACCCAGGTCCCTCGCGCTCTATGAAACTAAAGCCATTAGGCTTCCACGGCTCTTTGTGTATCTGTCTATGTATGTACGAGAATATGAGATTTAATTATGTCTCATATTTTATTTGGAAAGAAAAATATTATTTTATTGAAGTTATAATTCTTTAGGCGCGTTGTGACATCAAAATCTCCATGTTGAAGTTGCTCGCGAAACACTATTACTCCTGCCGGAGAATAACGGCAACTTCATTACTATCTTGTTCCAGTACTTTTATCATTCTAATTATGCATATTCATAGGTATGTTATAATCACGCGTAAGAAGTATACCTTCTAACACGCGTATATAAATACACACACATATTTTTTTGTAAATAACCGACGGGTCGTAATGTTTTTATATATTTTTGAATCATCAAAATAAGCTCTATTGAATGATACGTCACACGACACATGCAACGTGTTTCCAATTAGAAGCTTTATGTAAAGAATGGTGGTAGGTCGGAGGTCAATGCCTCATTTTTAATTTCATAGTACGCGAGTGATCCGGGTTCGAATCCCGGTGCTGGTAACTCTGTAATTGTTAATTGAAATTTTAAGTGCCGAATTTATCATGTAATATCTGTGTAACAAAATGGAATTTGGAGGACATGATGTGAAGTACACCAACACATATTAGAGCAGCGGGGCGAATCTTTCACGGCACCAAAATCTTCTGTACTATTGAGGGGAAACCTTCGCCCAACATCTGGACATTAAAAGGTAGTAAATATCGGTAAAAGTCTCAGCGTAACAGTTCCTTTGTTCTTAAGAGAATTCGATTACATCTGATTAATTATAAAGGTTGCTGCTGTGTTTTTACAAGTTTGAATGATGAAATTCATTGAAAAATGTTGAATAAATTACGTTTTTTTTATTAGTCTGTTTCAGTCCTCAGCTGGACAAAGTGAAAGACCCACGAAAGCAATAACATGACGTGAAACGAATATGTACCAATACTTACCACGCTGGACAGGTGCATTGGTACTTTTTTTTATCGGGATGACAAACAAACTGACAGTCGACTTGAATGTAAGTGGCTACTACAATCGAAGCAGGTTACAGATGTTTCGTCACCCCTGTGGACTAAGACGGAGTGTCTGTCTGTCTGTAATTATACTGGCTCAACATCACCAACACCTTTCAAGCTGGTACTAAACAGTGATAGCACTACTGTGTGACGGCAGAAATAGGTGTGAAGGTGGTAGGTACCCGGATCACATCATGGTAGAGAAGGTAAGTTGATATGCATGGTGCTGATACCCTGCAGTGTTTCTAGTGCAAGCTGTGTCCCCATACGTGGTGTATACACCTTTTTATAAAATGTAATCAAACATTTGTAATCGTAATACAAAGACAGATTACGTAACATAATTTTATTATGTTATTATTCAATTTGAGAGTACCGTCGGCAGCGAGACGCTGGAAACCCGTGTAAATATAATTTGGAAGATGGATTCTGAACGAGAATAGTTTCGCACCGCCAACACAACAAGCTTGCAGAGTACAATTTAAAAAGAATATAGACTTGATAGGTTCGCTCAAAAGAAACGCTGGGTAAAGGTTTCCACGCTGGTTCAGTGCGGGTTGGCGGGCTTCCAGTAATTTTTTATTAATTCTCAGACATGTTTCTCACAATTATTTCCTTCACCGCCGAGCACGCTGTAAATATCGAACCCAGGTCCCTCGCGCTCTATGAAACTAAAGTGAGCGCCTTAGCCATTAGGCTTCCACGGCTCTTTGTGTATCTGTCTATGTATGTACGAGAATATGAGATTTAATTATGTCTCATATTTTATTTGGAAAGAAAAATATTATTTTATTGAAGTTATAATTCTTTAGGCGCGTTGTGACATCAAAATCTCCATGTTGAAGTTGCTCGCGAAACACTATTACTCCTGCCGGAGAATAACGGCAACTTCATTACTATCTTGTTCCAGTACTTTTATCATTCTAATTATGCATATTCATAGGTATGTTGTAATCACGCGTAAGAAGTATACCTTCTAACACGCGTATATAAATACACACACATATTTTTTGTAAATAACCGACGGGTCGTAATGTTTTTATATATTTTTGAATCATCAAAATAAGCTCTATTGAATGATACGTCACACGACACATGCAACGTGTTTCCAATTAGAAGCTTTATGTAAAGAATGGTGGTAGGTCGGAGGTCAATGCCTCATTTTTAATTTCATAGTACGCGAGTGATCCGGGTTCGAATCCCGGTGCTGGTAACTCTGTAATTGTTAATTGAAATTTTAAGTGCCGAATTTATCATGTAATATCTGTGTAACAAAATGGAATTTGGAGGACATGATGTGAAGTACACCAACACATATTAGAGCAGCGGGGCGAATCTTTCACGGCACCAAAATCTTCTGTACTATTGAGGGGAAACCTTCGCCCAACATCTGGACATTAAAAGGTAGTAAATATCGGTAAAAGTCTCAGCGTAACAGTTCCTTTGTTCTTAAGAGAATTCGATTACATCTGATTAATTATAAAGATTGCTGCTGTGTTTTTACAAGTTTGAATGATGAAATTCATTGAAAAATGTTGAATAAATTACGTTTTTTTTATTATTCTGTTTCAGTCCTCAGCTGGACAAAGTGAAAGACCCACGAAAGCAATAACATGACGTGAAACGAATATGTACCAATACTTACCACGCTGGACAGGTGCATTGGTACTTTTTTTTATCGGGATGACAAACAAACTGACAGTCGACTTGAATGTAAGTGGCTACTACAATCGAAGCAGGTTACAGATGTTTCGACACCCCTGTGGACTAAGATGGAGTGTCTGTCTGTCTGTAATTATACTGGCTCAACATCACCAACACCTTTCAAGCTGGTACTAAACAGTGATAGCACTACTGTGTGACGGCAGAAATAGGTGTGAAGGTGGTAGGTACCCGGATCACATCATGGTAGAGAAGGTAAGTTGATATGCATGGTGCTGATACCCTGCAGTGTTTCTAGTGCAAGCTGTGTCCCCATACGTGGTGTATACACCTTTTTATAAAATGTAATCAAACATTTGTAATCGTAATACAAAGACAGATTACGTAACATAATTTTATTATGTTATTATTCAATTTGAGAGTACCGTCGGCAGCGAGACGCTGGAAACCCGTGTAAATATAATTTGGAAGATGGATTCTGAACGAGAATAGTTTCGCACCGCCAACACAACAAGCTTGCAGAGTACAATTTAAAAAGAATATAGACTTGATAGGTTCGCTCAAAAAAGAAACGCTGGGTAAAGGTTTCCACGCTGGTTCAGTGCGGGTTGGCGGGCTTCCAGTAATTTTTTATTAATTCTCAGACATGTTTCTCACAATTATTTCCTTCACCGCCGAGCACGCTGTAAATATCGAACCCAGGTCAACAGCGCTCTGTGAAACTAAAGTGATTGCCCTGGCCACTAGGCTACCACGGCTGTTCTTTCACTTCTTTTAAATATATATTAAATAATTAAAATAAGTATACGCTTATAATTTTTAACTTAATGAATATCCATATTTTATACGTGGTAGAGCCAAGCGGCGGGTTTTGCTGCTGCTCGAATGGGCCGGCTCGTCCGGGTTGGTACCACGCCCTCGCAGAATACCGGCGTGAAGTAGAGGTATCTTGTGCTTCTGCGTTTCGTTCGATGAGCGAGGTAACCGGAGGCCCGCACCCCGTCTCTATCCCCCTCCTCATCCTCCCTCCTCCCGAATACCCTTAAACGCTGGCAACGCACCTGCAGCACCTCTGGTGTTGCAGATGTACTTGGGCGACGGTAATCACTTACCATCAGGTGAACTGATTGCTCGTTTGCCGAATTTTCCATTTAAAAAATAATTAAAACATATCATAAGAAAGTACGTTTCATAATGTATATGTTACACATTCCCAGTTAGTTTACATATAACAGATTTGTACGAACGAAGCCAGCGTGGTTCGCTAGTATATTATCAATGCAAACGTAACTCTGTCTGTCTATTACGTTTTAACGACCAAACTGTTAATATTTTTTTCTCGGGAAAACCGTAAAAAACGTTTTCACGCACAGATATAAAAATAGTTTAATTATTTTGTATTCTCTACAATTTGACATGAAGCTCGCCTGGAGCCAAACGAAAAAGAGAAAATAAAATAATATTTAATTTAATTTATTTTATCAAAACCAATGAATGAAGTCAATGAATACTATATCATATGAATTTACCTTCAGGTTTTCAGACCAAGAATTGCATAAACCATATTTCAAACTATATTCATTGTAGACATAAATACAACGAAGCTTTTATTTTTATAATTTATATATTCTTTATTGTTAATACTTGAAACTAAGTTTTCAATCGACTGAATTTCCTTCGGCATTCTCTGCCAGTCAACCCTGGGTGAGATTTTTTTTTTATTTATGAAAAGAACCACTTTATACATAATTTTAAAAATATTTTTATTGATCGCATGATACTTGTTTAAAATAAAGATTAATTACAATAGTTCACAAAATTGTGTTTTTTTATTTTATATTTATTAGGGAAACAGACAGAATAGCTCTAACTGTCATTTTGTTTTTACCAGTCGTTCAAATATCAATTAAGTTTCCGCTTACGTATAAATCATACTGAGCAGAAAGTAATAATTAAAAAAGATACTAATCATACAACAAAATGGAAAAAATATATATTAAATTACATTTTAAACTAAAACAAAAGTAAACATTTCCATATATATGATAGACTAATGAGATATTTTAAGTAATTGAATTCGAAACTGTCTTACAAATTCTAATAAACGGTTTACATTAACCAATAGAAAAGTTAAAAAATATCAAATTATTTACGGGAAAAAACCCACATCCCAAAAAAACTCCTACGGGAAAATAAGTGGTGGCCGATTCTTACTGCTCGTAATAGAAATATAGAAAAACCAGCGCTGTAGTTGTGGTTTAATATTTAGCATTGCTACAGCATTATGCTGAGTCGGACACCGTTCTGTTGCTGCAAGTCAACAAAATGTTATGTATTATTAAGGTATTATTATTATTATTATTTTTTGTAATGTGAATTAAGTTTTCCTTATGTGTTACTTGAGTTGTGGCAATGAATAAAGTAATTCCTTTCTTGCTTTCTTTCAAATACCACTTTATGTGTTCCTTGTCCAACACTGGACATTTTTAGAATGTACTCGTGAGTCATGAGTGCTTCTAAATAATGTCACATGACGTACATTTTATGTCCCTCCCTGTCGTCGGCCTGTCGTAAAGTTTTGCGAGACAGTTGTATACATATATAATATAGTATATAATTTCCATTGTCTTTCTACATAATTTCATGAAAGGGTTTTTTATTTTTAGTATGAAAAAATTATCTAATTTTAAAACATAGATTTTCTTTTCTTTCTCTTAATCAGCCTGTAAAAGTCCACTGCTGGACATAAGCCTTTCCATGAATTCGACAACAAAAGTCGGTGTGCCATGCATGGAAGATTTGCCCATACCACGTTGGTCCAGACCCCTCGCACCAGTGCAGCCACACCCCATCACTAGGTTCTGTTTGGATTTTCCACCATCAGTCGGTCGCCAGAGTCTCGTTAGTAAATCAGACCATACTGAGAAAAAATAATATATTCTCAAACATTCATCATCATCATTTCAGCCTATCACAAGTCCACTGCTGAACATCGGCCTCCCCAAACATTGCCACGAAGCTCTGTCCTGAGCCACCTGCATCTAACGACTTCCCGCAACACTGCGCAGGTCGTCACTCCATCTTGGGGGGGTCGTCCTACACTGCGTTTGCCTGTACGTGGCTGCCACTCGAGAACATTTTTTCCCCAACGGTTGTCAGTTCTGCGAACTATGTGGCCGGCCCATTGCCACTTCAGCTTGCTGATCCTTACAGCTATGTCGGTTACCTTAGATCTGCCGCCGATATCCTTGTTGTAGACTCTATCACGCAGAGAAACACCGAGTTTAAAAACAAGTACCATTTCTCAAACATTATTTTTATTAATGTTATACTGTCATCCCTGTTTGTACATTCTCGCGGAGAATCCTTCTGCGACTTTTCTTTGATAAAATGTAGTCTATATATCCTTTTCCAGGTTTCCAGTACGAAGTTTAATCAAAATCGGTTCAGGAGTTTGTGCGTGATGAAAACACAAGCAATGTACTATGTGGGTGGTAGGCTCCTTGTCTGCCTGGGACTCGTCTGGGCAGGTACCACTCTCTACCTATCTCTGCCCCCAATTAGTGCAACCACTGCCGAGTTCCGGTTTGAAAGTCAGGGGTAACAACGCATCCGTAACATCCTTCAATTAAAGTTGTTTGTATTGTCAGGCGCCCGTGGGTTTCAATGTCCACATACCATCAGGTGCACGGTTTGTTTGTCACCCCTATCTAAGCAAAAAAAAAACATCCAAACAAAATAATGGGGATAAAAACTAATTTTGAAAAGAAGGTAGGTACTGCATTAGATCGTAAGAAGAAAACACTAAAATCAAGTAGCATATCTTTTTAATATTCTATGCTCGTAGAAAATCTATAGGCACGGTCTCCAGACGACGCCTATTAACCTAGATTGTTATAGTTCCATGTTCGTACAAAGGGGACGAAATATGTGGTTATTGTTTTATTGTTTCCACCCTTACAAACATAAATTGTATTTTATGATAATTTATTCCACTGTAGAGTATAATCCTCTACTCCCCCTCCCCCCCCCTCTCACCCAACCGACGCTGACCTAGGTCGAATTCTTGGTAGATTCAAGCGGCGACTTTTGATGCTGATCGAATGGGAAGAAGAGCCACCTTGTGCTTCTGTGTTTAGTTCGGCGAGTGAGGTAACCGGAGGCCCGCTGCCCCTTCCATCTCTTCTTTCCCCTTCCCCAAATATCCTTGAACGCCGGTAACGCACCTCCAGGTCCTCTGGTGTTGTAGATGTACGTGGGTGTCACTTACCATCCGGTGAGCCGCGTGCCTTCCTTCTTGCCTCTTCTGCTTTGTGCATTGCTGTTCTAGCATCCCACGCGTGGGACAGTGTGCACGCTCGTGTGCAGTCCGTTAATTACTGGTGACGTCGCCGGGGAGCCGCAGACGAACGCAACGCATCTGTTGGACAACGCAGCGAACGCTTTTCTTTCGAGGAGTGACAGGGGAAGATTCAGATAAGTTGCATGCAATAACCCGTTGGTCCATGCCCCCCGGCCCGTTTTGTCATCTCGGACTCAGAGTCTACTTGTAGTGGTGTTTTAGTCAATTTCCCCCAATGGAGATTCTGATATAACCGATCACTGCCTTGAGAGTCAGACGCGAGCGCCTTTCACCTGGAGACTAAAAGAATCCTCCTAAGGTAGGTTTGCGAAACATCACCTCGTGTGTTTAAGCCCACCGCTATTGTCGTGAACCACTCCAGATGCAAGCTGTAATGCTTAGTTGGAGGGTTAACAGGAATTTTAGTAATGTTACTTAAATAGCATTGCTAATATTCGTTGTAAAGAAAAAAATAGGTTTGCTCTTATCGTCACGCTTGCCAGATGGATTGGTAATTTTAGATTCAGCTGCTTTGTAACAGTTTTGTTCCGGCATTTATGAACGAGATAACCTTTATGTTAAGAAACTCGTTGTCGAGACTAATTGGTATGTTTACTTGAGCATAAAAAAAACATTTTCTTTATTATATTTAAAAATAATAATACAAAAATTATTTATTGATTACGATTTTAATTCTGATGACGTCACAATGTTGCAGGCAACGTTAAAATGTAATTACCCTAGAGCGAAGAATGTAAAGGGCAAATTGCTTTATAGTTTAATAATACCCTCTATGACTTAGAAAGTTAAGTCTACATTAATTTAATGTATGCCGGGTGACAGAATGTACAAGTACAACCTTAATCCTTCCGCTCAAGCGGCTCCCGATCCGCCTTCGCAGAAATACTCACATTCTTTCTCTTTTATACTGTGTTCTATTCAATCCCACTACCCCTGGTTACCTTAAAGAGCGATTTGAGTTTCTTGGGGATACTCACTGTCGATATCTTCGTTCTGATAACAAGCTTACTTTAAAAATTCCATTCCATAACACTTCTTTCTATTCTAAATCCTTTTCCATTGAAGCTGTTCGGCTATATATATCTATGTGTTATTAATTATAATTTAATTTCTTAGTACCTTGCGTACACCCTTAACCCTTGCTCACTGGTCATTATTTCCTCTGCAAAGTGGTTGCCTGGTAGAGATCGCTTCTAAGCGATAAGGCCGCCAATTGTGCCTTGGTGTATTGTGTTTCTTTCTATTAATTATTTGGTGTACAATAAAGTGTATTTTATTCATTTTATTCCTAATCCTAGTAATTTTTCAGAATTATAAATATCTATTATTTACAAAAAAAAATACCTATGCCAACGTGACTGGAAGCTATGAAATGCTGCAATATGGACCTCCCAGATCATTATGATTACATTCTTAGACTACAAATAAAAGACTCAAGCCACAATAAATTAAAAAAAGTTAGGCATATTGTAAATTTACTTTTAATTCAGTTGATTTTTTTTATAGGAAAGGCGGCAAACCAGCAAGCGGTTAACCTGATGGTAAGTGATTACCGTCGCCCATGTACATCTGCAATACCAGAGATCCATCAAATGCGTTGCCGGCCTTTAAGGGTATTTCCCGTTTCGGGACGGGAAGGAGGACTGGGGCTCCAGTTACCTCACTCACCGAACAAAACGCAGAGGCACAATATGACTTCTACTTCACGCCGGTATTCTGCGAGGGCGTGGTACCAACCCAGTCGAGCCGGCATTCGAACAGCAGTGAAAGCCGTCGCTTGGCTCTACCTCTACATGTGAAGTGAAGTTAGTAACAACATAAGAAATTAAATGAAAACTTTTATAAACTAATGGCACAAATAAGGCTACTTACAGGCTGTTAAAGAAAACTCAATTCAAGTTCAAAGTTCAATCAAAACTATTTCTAAATTAGGAAGTTACAATGAAGCATGTAACTATCCTCTAATGTAAGACAGCAGATGGAAAAATTCTTGACGGAGTCCAAGGACAGCTTGGGCGATGATGCTTTATTATTCAATGATACCAACCTAGAACTGGATAATACTTGCACTGAGCTAGTAAAAGCGTAGCTAAAAATGTCTGCAATAGGCTGGGGTATTCAATGGGACGAATAAGATAATTTATTTAGGATAACCAACGAGACATATATCGCAATGTTCAATGTCTATTCTAGGATTGAAACTAAATACCTTAATTATACATTATTGTGCTACCAGACAACTCTTTTGAACTCTATACGTATATTCGCATATAGCCTGTATATCTTTAGTAAAAATTCAAAACAAAAATACTTAATAATTAAAAGAAAAGTAATAACAAGCAAGTAATAATTTAAAAGAAATATAATTAAATTCAAAACTTTTAATACAAAATTGTAACTTTTTAATACTTGGAACAGCAGTTCTGTGTAAGTTAATTTACTTGGATGACTTTTTCTGTGGTAGGGCCTCGGGTATTCAAAACTTTGTTAGCGGTGTATTCACAGACCCGTGCCATCTTAAATTCTATTCAAAAACAGTTTAACCCAAAATACGAAATAGCTAAGCATTTTAGTCAATTAGAATGTTCATGAAAAGTAATTTCAAAAATAATAAATATCTAAGTTTAATATTTTTTTTTTTTGGGATAGTCGGCAAACGAGCAAGCGGCTCACCTGATGGTAAGTGATCACCGTCACCCGCGTACATCTTCAATACCATAGGTGCTGCAGGTGCGTTGCCGGCCTTTAAGGGTATTTGGGAGACGGGCGGAGGATGAGGAGAGGTATGAGGAGGGGACATGGGCCTCCGGTTACCTCACTCACTGAACGAAACGCAGAGCCACAAGATGCCTCTACTTCACGTCGGTATTCTGTGAGACCGTGGTACCAAGCCGGCTCAATCGAGCAGCAGAAAAGGCGCCGCTTGGCTCTACCACGTAAAAGATTCGAAGGTAGAGCCTCTAATAACTCGGCTATTGTATACATTCATATTGTATAAATTCTTGTGATTCTTATTCATTGAAGTGAAATCGCATTGTCTAAAGTATTTTATTAAAAAAAAATTTAACATAAAATATTCGATGAGAATTTTGTTCATTTTCAGAACACCGGCACAGGTGGATAAAGGAGTTTTTGTACTGTTATTCAATACAGACACACAAAGACTCTTTGTACATTGTAGTGGGTCAGCCGTGTTGAGGCTTTAACAACCCTTGTTGACCTACAAAGCTAAATTTAACTTGTTTATAGTAACAAGGGAAGATTGAAGTTAAAGTGACTTTTCGTATTGATCGTCATACCTTCTTTTACCTTGTGCAATTGGGACAACAGAAACGCAATACAGTGTATAGTAGAGTATAGAGATTGTTTTATACATAGAGCCAGTGAGTCATCACTTTTTAAGAGAAAAGAAAAGAGAGAAAAAGTCAAAAAGAGCGACTGGAGTGTTACGTCTTTTATATTAATAATTTGCGAGATGGGATATACATTAGTAACTCTCACTTTAAGACTCTATTTTTGAGTGTTTGTTAAACCCAAATTAAACAAAATTAATCATAACCATCTTAACCCATCTCATGTTATTACAATAGTTCGAGAATTTCAATGATTTCAACAAGACAATAAACATTTTGCGAATCACATTACAAAACGTAAAATGTTCACTTAGTTGACAATTAATAAATCGTAATCAATTCATGAACGAATACGTACATATAATCACGCCTTGTTCCCAACGGGGTAGGCAGAGACAATCTCCTTCCACTTGCTACGGTCCTGACATACGTCTTTCGGTTCTTCCACTTTCATCAATCTTCGCATGCATGCTCGTTGGTTTAGAGTACTCTTGACCTGGCCTTTTTTCAGAACGTCTCCGATTTGATCGTGAAATGTTCGCCTAGGTCTTCCTCTCCCGTTTCCTCTTTACCATTTACACTCGCCTCGTATATTTGTTTATGTTCATGAACGAATGATGTCGGAATAACATCCGGATTAGTTTAACCAGAAAATCCACGGGCTAGTGATGGGATCACCGACCCACTTGGCCAGCTTGGTGAGCATGGGAAAACCTTACAAAAAAGTATGCCAGCTTTTACGGAGAGTCCACGTTCAGCAGTGGATTTAAATAAACTAATGTAGATTATTCTTAGATCACATCACAAGATGCATCTAGTAAATGTATCTATTTCCTGTATTTCTGTAGATGTACGTAGGCGACGGTACCTCACTTACACCCATTCCCCCATCTCTAGATATCCTTAAAGACCGGCAACGCAACTGCAGTTCCTTTATTGTTCCAGATGTACGTGGGTATCGCTAATCACTTACCACCAAGAGAGCGGCTAGCTCGTTGAAGGTGCAAACTTCTTATTAAAAAAAATCAAACAAAGTGTATTCGTTTCCCACGAACTAGGTAACAAACAAATGTTATTAGATGTGTGTCTCATTTATAAATAAAACCCATGTTATATATGATTCATTTGAAGATGAGGCCTCAACCAAATATAATTTATACTTACAGGACTGTCTCCCTTCATTGGGACTTGTGTAACTTTAATTATTATCTCTGTAGCCGAGGCTCGAGCGTTATTTGAAACTTTGTTCACTAAGTGACTGCACGACGTCGTCTTTATTTCTGCTCTCAAACGATTTGAGTTCAGATGCTGGGAAACTTTAACGTAAACCCGCTTTATATTAACGTAACGGTATTAAAAAGTTTTATATATCGTTTCAGTGTGATGATCTTCCTGCTGGCCGGTTTAGACCACATCGACAAACCTCGGAGCATTATCAGCAGTTGTCAACTGCGCAGGAGATATTATAGTGCCGTAAGTGTACGGGCAAACATAGAGGCACTCGCTCGACTTCACCTTCCCATGTTCGACGTAACGCTTAAGGCGAGAAGATCGGAGGAAGGGTCTCGGCTGAGACACGGGACGACCATAACTCAGATCAGACTCGAAAACAAATAATTTGTGTTTTTGCACTAATGTTTGACTTCGGTTGAGATTCGAACGCATGACCAAGCTTAGCAGTCAGGTATAAAAAAAAAACTAAGCCAGGCGGAGTTCAATATATGTATAATATGAGAAATAAAAGAAATATATTTGCAATCAAGAAGTTCATTTGAGTAAATGTCATCTCATCTCATCTCATCTCAGATAGTCATGCGTTTATTATTTGGGTGATGAATGTAAAGAATAAATAAAAAATACATACAGTTATTTTACATTATAAGTTCATGTTTCTATCTTACAGTCAGCCGTTGTAACAAAGCGTTCTCTGTCTCTACGTCAAAGTTTTATTCTAAAGACATCTGCATTTGTAAAGAATAGAAATTATTGTCGCGACGCCTTAGAATAGAATTCTCTTCGATAATCAGAATGTTCACGATGTAACTTTACACAGACAGCGTCGTTATCAGCAGAGCCTTGGAATTAATCACAAATCACATCAGCATAGGGTGTTGACGCTTAAAATGTCATATCTATAATAGATTATCACCTTACCTTACCTTAACAGTGTGTAAATAGTCCACTGCAGGACATAGAACCCTCCCAAGGAAGGCAAGCGGATTGGCGAACGCAGCACCAGCCACCTCGCACCATCGACGCTGCTGCTAATCATCGTTCTGTTCAATTTAGTTCTGTTATTTTTCGATATCGATATAACGCCATCTGTCGGTAGCTATTGCGATTTTCAAGGTTTTCCCATAGTCGCTTCTATTGCCACCCCGGGAAGAAAGAGGATGGCAGATTCGAACGCTGATACCTCACATATCCAAAAGCTACTTAAATGTAAAAAAAAATCAAACCAATTAAAAAAACTTTATTCTTCCAAGTAGGAACATACTTTTCACTTGTCTAATGTCATACGTTTTTTTAAAAATCCGTTTCGCAATGAGTTTCCTTTGCCGGCGAATAAACGACGCAGGATTGAAACTTCAATACAAATTTATTTTTAAGTTGTCATTTCTAAAACAGATAATAGATCAAATCTTTTATTTAAATATTCCGTGATGAGGATGGAAGAAAAATTACCATTTTAATGAAGAAATTAAATGGTAGAGTCGGGTGAGGAAGACCTTTCCGCGAACATTTCACGATAAAATCGGAGACGTTCTGAAAAAAATATAATGTTTGTCTTTACCTACCTGCCTACCCCGTTGGGAACAAGGTGTGAATATATACATACATACATTATTAAAGAAACTTTAATGAGTTTCGAATTCCCTGAATTTTTCGTCTAATTAAGTTATGATAAATTATAAATTTCACTGCAAATAAAACTAAGTTTAAACGATTCCCTAAGGAAATTAGTTTAAAATAAAATTGAGTACATCTTTATAATGTTTAAAATAATACGTACTTGATAAACATGCAAATGCCGGTTTTCTCCATCGCCCTCGAGATGCCTTTCCACGAGGCAAGCATGGAGTACTTCTGCTTCGCTGTCAGTGGCAGCCGAGGGTCGGTGGCTGGTGGAGGCCCATCGGCTAATGCTGCACCTCCACTGTTGCCACGCCTCTCAGAGGCAGCCAGCTTTCCTAACTGGCAGCCCATATCTTCAACACTTCATTCTTCCTCCAATGAACAATTAACAAACTTCCACTTATCACTTTAACTTTAGCACTCCAACTTTTACTTGTGCCACTTAATGGTGAGTTATTTCTTCAAACCCCTTGGTCACTGTTCACACAAATTTACGTTCGAGAATGTCAACAAACTAAATTTTCGTTGTATCAACCATTTGATATTCGTCAGATATTGGCTTTAATATATCACTTATGAGATCATATTATAGGGCATGCAATTATTAATTTCTTAGCACAATGTAATCCATCTTTCCTTTCAGATTAAATTTCTCATTTCATTCACCGCCTTCGAAGATCTTACGGTTTTCGTGAATTGAAATTCCAACATTTTCACAAAGAATCCAGCTCCACGTCATAACTCCGCGCATCTAATCTAATCCAATGTCGGCATTCACGCAACGGCTACCTGCGAAATGAGAAAATTATGTAGTAATACGGTTGAAAAGGGAAACCAATTAGGTTAAGGACATCGAAGAAAATCGGACGCATGCGGATACGGACAAAGTTTGAGGTATATTTTTTCTCCAGGACAAGATCTCAGTGCCTATTATTTTTTTTTATACTAAAACTTTGAAAACTTTCCCTTAAATTCATTTAGAGTATTAATTATGCTTAAAAGCTGAGATCTAAGGAAACTTCACGTTGTTCATTATTTTCATTATGAATAAACTATGTAGAGGTTGAAATTAACTTTAACTTTTTATTCCCTGCATTAGGAAAGGTCTATGAAATTTAGACGAACACCGACGTGACGGTGTGGCATATCAGTTTTACACTTTCGACGAAATGAATGAAGTGAAAGAAATTATACAAATTAATGAAAGTTAATTTCGTTTGTCAAGTGTCAAATCCTATTTTTTTTTAAATTACCTCTGACAGATATGAATCAGGCGAAAGAAACTCCAATAATTGTAATGGAAATCATAGAATAAAAGTTATGTTCCCACAGGCTATGCATGCTACAAGAATATAGTGATCCTCAAAATTAAAGTTCAAGTCCACTGCAAATTCCAGCAGACAAGCCTCCACAAGCAGCTGGTCACAAGTATGACGCATCTGGCAGCCATCGCCCTCCTCAATCATGTTAAAAGGAAGTGGACAGCCCACCACACGACTAAGCCACGGGTCAGTCTAGCGGGCACTAGACTGTCAAACTTTTCTATGATGATTTTCCATGATGTGACTAATGCACATCACACAGGATGTACCGTCTCTACTATTTAATTTTTTATTTTATTTTATTTATTTTATTTTATTCGGAAAAGATACAGTGATACATAGCTTGAAAAATTGAAAATTATTATAAATGCTACACACAATTTTAGTTGTTTATCGCATATTGTAACTAGAAAATTTATCAATCTGTTTGTTTGCTACTTGCACATAAGCAATTCCCAACAATTAAGAAATCGCATCGAACCATTGCTTTGTAATATAACCTTATAACGCAATTGGGGAAATGTTAAAAATATCAAAATCGGGAACGCCATCCAATCTATTAATTAGGTTTGCTGATCTGATGATTAATTAATTTTGTCTATATTTTGTAAAACTATGTGAAACATTAAGATATCTTGGTTGTTTTACGGATCTTGAAGGAATCTTCAGACTTATTTTAGACAAGAGCGGTGGAGAATCTACCTGGCATTGCGCAATTTTAGTTAATAAGGCATGATACACATGTTTAGGTTTTAAGTCGTTTTACTGCTGTTTGAATGGAAAGAATGAGAAAAACCGACGTGAAGTATAGCCATCTTGTGATTCTGCGTTACGTTTTATGAGTGAGGTAACCGGTGGGCAACTCTCCTCCCTACCTCCCACTCCTCAATTACACTTAAAAGCTCTTAATAGACCTCCAGCTTCTCTGATGTAGCAAATGAACGTGGGCGTCGGTAATCACTTACCATCAGAACATCACACAAAAAAAAGAGAAGAAAAAATTTTGAAATTAATTACTGATTCTTTGAGAAAAGAGTCAGTAATTCATTTTGATTTCTTGTAATTATTATGAGTACTTTAAGATGGCAGTTCTAGGACATTGACCCGTTTATCTATTATAATTTCCACCTAAGTTCGCTGCGCACAATGAAATTTTATCGTAATACCAGAACACGAGCCTCTTCAAAATTTTGTTCGCCTCAAGTTATCTTGATTAAATCAAGTTACGCACAAAGTGGATGGTGGAAGTTATTATCTTATTATAGACCCTTTAAAAGTATATGGTAGTCGTTACGGAATTCATTTAATACTCAAAGCTATAGTAATCATCATAATTACAAGTCCATAGTTACTTATTGCTGGCCCAAAGAATGTCACAAAGCAAGGTCTTGTGCTGCATAAATTAACAATCAACACTGTGCACCTGTCTCTCCTTCTAGACTACGTTTTTTTTTTAAATAAAACTATGTCTCCACAGACTTTTTTAGATTTCCCCTTATCATTTTAATTATTTATTGTTTTGACATAGCTCCTTTCACAGTGTGCAACAAAAAAAATAAAATAAATACATAAGTTTGTTTTTGCAGCGAGTTCAGTTACTTCCTTATATATACAGCTTTTTTTGAATTATAAAATATTTTTTTTTCCTTCTTTTTCTAGTTATTAGTCTTATTATATTAGTATAAACATGCTTATTATTTTTTTTTTTTACATTAGGAATTAATTTTTTTAACTATCTATATAATTATAACTATGTTTATTGAGTGACAGTGCCGTTTGCGTTGTCAGGTTTTCCATGACCGCTGAGTCTCTATTTCTTACAGCCATTTTTAGGTTGTATTCTTCTATTTTGATGGTTGATGCAGCCATGGCTCTTTGAATCAGCTTCCCTGTTGCGTCGTCGCAGTCATCCGCGTAATTGGTGCAGCTAACTGTATGTCTGGACACAGCCACCACAGCATGCTGAACGCTGTCGTGGAGTTTTAGCTTCTCTGCAGCAGTTCTTATAATTATGACTGTTCCGCATGTGAGTCCTTGGGCCTCATGGACTGTTAGTCTACACTACGTTTGCCTGTGTTAGGTTGCCACTCGATATCCTGTCCGCCTTAACGGCTTTTTTATGGTATTGTATCTTTATTGGAGTTTGGTGATCTTTACGGTATTTCCAACCACTCTATTGAATTGTACTGAGATATGTAGTATAATATTCATATATTCGTGAATACTGTTCTCTATCACCCGCAGGGATAAATAGAGGTTGAGTATTTCTATTTGAAACGCCTCGGTAAGTCACATATTTTTGTTTTTGTCTACACAGAGTCATAGACTATTTTCACAATCCATTTTTGGCATTGACATGACAGACAGATAGTTGAGTTTCATATCAGTGAGGGCAAATTTTCTCATTGATGCCAAGTTTGTTACTTAACTACAAGCTAGGATATACCAATGCGTATTGCCAGTGGAACAGAGACGGTGCAAGACATAATCTGTAAAGAAGATTTAGGCAGCAGAAATATAACCAATATAGCCTTATGGATCAGCAAGCCGATGTCACAAATAAGCCACACGAACCGATAACAGATGGGTAAGGAGATGTATCGACTGGCAACTTTGTACGGGAAAACTGCACATTGTGGCCAGAAGTCGATGCATCGTCGACAGGCGGATCTGTATAGCTTAATGGTAATGTTTGGGGAAAACTTTATGTTCAGCGATGGACTCGAAATGGGCTTCGAAACTAATAACGAACGCTGTGAGAAACATTTTTTAATGTTTATTTTTTAATTTTTGTTTCGTGAAACATCGTAAATTTTGTACAAATAGTACAAAAGCACAATTCTTTTGTTTCAGTAGCCATTGTTTCGCATGCTGCAAATGTCTCTTTCTCCTTCTTTGTAATTTATGAAAACTGTTTATATCTAATTGTTATTCCTCTCAGGTCACTGGATAAATACCTAAATAGATTTAACTAACGGCGTTATTCGTGCTAAGTGACTTATTTGCTTCACGTCACAGAGCTTTATACAACCATTTGTTTATGTTTGAGCATGACTCGGGTTATAATTTAAATTCCCTCTAGATTAAAAACAACGTTAAATAACTGAAATCAGGAGCTGAAGGCGTGCTCGCTAAGCAATAAGCGTAATCTTCATTGATTCACCGGTGTGCAGCGGATAGAGTTACATAAATCTATATTCATCGTAATATTCGTAACTAATGATACAATAAGGAAGGTCATTGCTTTCTTGTACCTCTCATCATGGGGGGGGGGAGAGGGGGTTTGCCTTAGTTGCCACGCCTGGCGTGCCGGTTGGCAACCGCAGTTTTTTTTTGTTCTAGTGCAGGAAGATGCTGCTGCCCATCTCCTAATATAAACTTTTACCATTAGTCGCCTTTTACGACACCCATGGTCAGACAGAGTTGGCGCTGTTCTTTACTTCCGACAGCCACACGGAATAGGAAAATAAGGGAAGTCGACGGATGCTGGTGGCTCAGGACCGAGCTTCGTGGCAATCTTTGGGGGAGGCCTATGTTCAGCAGTGGACTTCTGATAGGCTGAAATGGTGATGATGATGATAGAAATATTTTAGATAAATTACCATTAACTTCTTAGAACGCAGTATATACTTTCATTGAATATCCCGTCGCTTTTCTATTTCAATTAAACTTTTAGTGAAATTGGAGTCATCTGGGTAAGCCTCAAATCAACATATTACCCATTTCTGCCACAACTGCTGTGTTCCGCTTTGAAAGGTATAGAGAGCCAGTAAAGGACCTTTAGATACCATGTGTATTTCTATCTCTTTCCTCGGGGGTATCGACGCATTTGTAACCTTCTTGGATTGAAGTTGTTTGCAAGTATCCATGGGCCGCAGTAGCAGTGCTTACCATGACGTGAACTGTTAGTATATTTTGCAGCTCAATTCAACAAAAAAAAATCAGTCCTTAGGGGTGACAATGGATCTGTAAACTTCTTCGATTGAAGTAGTTTTCATAGGCTGCTTTTAACGTTCTGCAATGGCCACTTACCATCAGGTGGACTGATATCTGGTTAGACAAACCTGTGAATTAAAAACAACCATAACGGCAGACTATGCAATACAAATACAAGGAATATGCTCTTGACAAGTGAGCTGCTAGCACAAATATAAAGACACAGAATAAGAATGTTACAGATCTCTCTGCTGAGATATTTGACAAAGATGGTGGTAGAGTCGGGACAGGAAGACCGAGGCGAACATTACACGATCAAATCGGAGACGTTCTGAAAAAAGGCCAGGTCAAGAGTACTCTAAACCAATGAGCATGCATGCGAAGATTGACGAAAGTGGAAGAAGCGAAAGACGTATGTCAGGACCGTAGCAACTGGAAGGAGATTGTCTCTGCCTACCCCGTTGGGAACAAGGCGTGAATATATACATACATACATACTGACCAGCTTAAGATGTAGTCATTCGTCCTTGTCACATTTTATCTCCGCTTGCACTCCGTTTAATAACATCACAATACTTATTATTCAGCTAATGTCATGAACATTTACTACAAGGTCGCTGAAATGATATGTCCGTGACCATTTATGGACATTTATTTGTCGTACCAAGCGGACCCTAATTTGTCAACAGCCAAAGTTTTATTAGGAGTGTAGGCGTTTCCTCTCTCTACAAGTGTAGTATACTGTTCCCCATCCACGGGGACGCCAAATACTATATTCTACGTAGTAGAGCCAAGCAGCAGCTTTTGCTGCTGCTCGAATGGGCCAGCTCGAACGAGTTGGTACCACGGCCTCCCAGAATACCGTCGTGAAGCAGAGGCATTGTGTGCTTCGTCTGTGTTTCTTTCTGTCCCCATCCCCTACCTCATCCTTCTTACCATCTCCCAAATACCCTTAAAGGTCCGCAATGCTCCCGCAGCACCTCTGGTGTTGCAAGTATGCGTGGGAGTCGGTAATCATGTATCATCGGGCGAACCGCTTTCTCGTTTGCCGACTTTCCCATAAAAAAAAGTAGGCGTTAATTCAAATATGATAGATGGGTAAACTCAAGTTGTTTTTTTTTTAGTAATTTTTCATCTAATCTGTTTGTTCTTCTCGTTCTTCTTCAACAGCCTGTATTATGTCATGTGTGAAATCAAAAAACAGTGCAACGAATGAAAGATTTCTCCATATTCACCACGATGGGCAAGCGGCATAACGTTCTCCATCACTAATCTGTGCGATTTATGTTCGGTTGGATCTCGCCGATATCATACGCTCGCTTATCTCTTTCGCTTTACGCTATCGTCTTTAGTGATGTGATCTTTAATGATGCTTCATTTTCGCTTTCGTGCGCTAGTAACATATCCATATATGTATTCGATGAAGTTGTTGCTGCTAGCCGTTTTGGCTTTTAGAGCTTCATAGGTTTGCGCCTGCTTCCTTGAGGCCGCAGGCGTTTATGCTGTAAGTAGATGTGCAAGAGTACATCTACTGCTTACCTCTTTATGGTAAGCTATCTATGGCTAGCTATCACGACCGTCCGCGACGAGGACCGAACCTCCCTCGGACGGTCGAGGTGTTTCGATAGAAATGGGCGGTAAGAACCGCCCTGATACGTATCTACCTCTTTTTTATATTTTAAAATCATTGATAGTAGTAGTAGCTAGTAGAATAATAATATATTAAGACACATATAAGAGTAATAAATTTGCTTGAGTGCTCTGATATATTGTCCATACTATACTATACGACGTTGGTAATTGCTTTCATGTTAAAGCGCTACAAATATGAGAGCCTTATGGCAATAAATTAGTTTTCTTTTAATATCCGGCTTTGCCGGGTAAAGAGATTTCTTCGTACTAACGTGAGTCATGTAAATATCTATATTCATAGATAATGTGATACTTATATATCTATTAAGAGCCGTGGTAGCCTAGCGGTCAGGGCGCTCACTTTAGTATCATAGAGCGCAAGTGACCTGGGTTCGATCCCCGGTGCCGGCACCACTAAATATAATTGTTAATAGCAATTTTAAGTGCTGTCATTACCACGTACTTGGCGGTGAAGGAAAACATCGTGAGGAAACCTGCATGTCTGAGAAATAATAAAAATAATATTTCGAGGATATGTGAAGCCCGCCAACCCGCAATGGAGCAGCGTGGCGGGCTATTCCCGGCTCCTACACCCTCTCAGGTATTTGAGAAGGAGGCCTTTGCCCAGCAGTGGGCACTTACAGGCTGCTACTTTACTTTTTACATTTCTATTATAACCTATTTTGTATTTATTGGAAAGGGGGTGAGAAACGTGCTAACAGTCCACCTGATGTTAAGTGGCTGCTGCAGCCCGTGGACACCTGCAAACACTCTCAATCGAAGAAGGTCACAGATGCGTAGTTACCATTGCAGACTAAGATGGAACTTCTCACAGCTTGTTTGCACAATTGCACTGTCTGTCTATACCTTTCAAACCGGTACACAATACCAATAGCACCGCTGTTTGGCGACAGGAATGTGCCAGCATGTGGTGCCAAGCCAGACGACTCCTAGCCAGAGAAGAAGTATACCGACCAAATTTAGCGTTTCTTCAGTATCGTATAAAAAGCCAACCTATGTTCATTTTGCCATGGCATCATTTCAGTTTTCTTCTAACAATTACTGCTCCCTGCCTTTACTATAATTGTTTTTGTATGTTTTGTAAAATGTTATGGTTTCATATTATTTGACCTCATTGATGCTAGTTAATTAAAAAATAACCGGTTCTCGAAATTTCGATGATTTTAACACAAATTAAAACTTGTGATCGGTTCTTTTTTCTTTCCATCATGACTCTCATTCTAATCGCCAATAAATTTAGTAAATTTTACAATTCTATTATGCCATCACTTGCCCATACTTTAGCTCTAATGTGATGATGATGATGAAAAAAAAAAAATTTTTTATGGGAAAGGCGGCCAACGAGCAATAGGTTCACCTGATGGTAAGTGATTACCGTCGCCCACATACATCTGCAACACCACAGGAGCTACAGGTGCGTTACCGGCCTTTAAGGGTATTTGGGAGATGATAGGGAGGATAAGGAGTGGAATGGGGAGGGGGAGTGGGCCTCAAAGAGTGTTAACAAAATAAACATTTATATTTACTTTTACTTTATGCACTTGGAATAGCAATTACATTTGTAGCACACAAAGTGAAATATAGCTTGCGGAATCAAATCGATAACCTCTGCTTAACCCTATGGGTGTCAGACGCGTGTGCTTATTCATAAACATATTAGGTTAAGTATTATCAATTCGTTCGCGTCTATTCGTGAATATCATCCAAACAGAGCCGGTTGTGGTTATTTCGACCGGAGGCATGGAAACAATATGTCGGCAACATAGCGTATATTTATATTGTCTCTGACTGACCCCTTTCTGTCAACAGCGGAAGCTTAATTAAGAACGTGATCGTTTGCAAACTAAATAAGCTTCATTAGCAGTTTATTCTGAATGATTTCTTGTATTTATCGCGTTCAATTTATATTTTTTAGAATTTCTAAACATTTGGTGATAATTTAGGTGTAAGCTCTAAAGTTAATTTCATCCAAAAGTAAAAATAAAATATTAAGCTGCCATAACTATACCGGAGTCGTGGTAGAGCCAAGCGGCTGCTTTAGCTGCTGCTCGAATGCTCCGGCTCGACCGGATCGGTACCGCAGCCACGCAGAATACCGGCGTGAAGTAGAGGCATCTTGTGATTCCGCGTTTCGTTCGGTGATTGAGTTAACCGGAGGCCCACACACCTTCCCTATTCCCCTACTCTTCCCTCCCATCTCCCAAATATCCTTAAAGACTGGCAACGCGACTGCAGCATCTATGGTGTTGCAGATGTATGTGGGCGACGGTAATCACTTACCATCAGGTGAACCGCTTGCTCGTTTGCCGTCTATTCCATAAAAAAAAAGTCAGCGGTATGATATTTATTATTATAATACAGGTTTTAATCTACGTTTCAACTGAGCTTATTTGGAAACATGTGACAGGTTTTGAGCTTGTCGCCGTTTTAGTGTACAGGTAAACAATGCAAAGCCTACAGGTACACAGTTACGGAAAGCTGGCACGTGCCCCTCGCATAGGTAATGTAAATCGTATCTTCTGATTCGAAGGTATATCCCCTAAACACATCGCTATAATGTGGGTATAACACTTACACCCACTGTTGGGCAAAAGGCCTCCTTCTCAAATATCCAAGAGGGTTTTGGAGCCGGGAAGGGTACGTCAAGCTGCTCCAATGCGCGTTGATGAACTTCACGTGTCCTCGAAATAATATTTCTTAGGCCTAGGTTTCCTTAAGATGTTTTCCTTCACCGCTGAGCACGTGGTAAATTCAGCACTTAAAATTGCAGTTAACAATTTTATTGATGCCGGCACCGGGGATCGAACCCAGCTCAATCGCTCTCTATATGACAGTAATTGTTTTTAGGACTACTTTCTGTGATCCATTCAGTTTTTAACAAATTTATCAAAAATCACATAATAACTTCACTACAACAACAAGCTATTTCTGTATTTAAGAAAAGAGTCAAAGACACTATATGTCATTGGCAGTATGAATTATTGGTACTATTCTATTATGTATATATTTATCTACATATTTATATATTTATTTAAGTATATATTTATGTATGTGGATTTATATAGATGTTTTGCATATTAGTATGTATTCTTTTTTTTTTGTATTGTACGCGCGCAATCTACCATTGACTAGCTATTCTCCAGTCGCAGGCATGCTGGAAGAAATTTCTTAAGAAATAAGCAGTACCTTTGTACAGACCATTCTTTCCTATCATATTTCTTTTTTTCGGTTTTACTTGTTACTTGTGTGTGTAAATGATTAAATGAATAAATAACTTCACTTTTATGGCAAAAGTGAGCACCTAACACGTATATCTCTCCATCACGCACAGTTGTCTGGCAGAGACTGCCTCTAGGCATTATCTCCGCCCATTGTAACCCTTTTTTTTTTTATAGAAGAAGGGGGCAAAAGAGAGTGCGGCTCACCTGATGGTAAGTGATCACCGACGCCCACGAACATCCACAACACCAGAGGAGCTACAGATGCGCTGCCGGCCTTTAGTGTAAGGTGAAAAATTTAGTGTAAATAAACAAACAGATAAATAAATTTTTCAGTTGTTAGAGATGAGTGAAGCATAGGGTGGCACTGGCATTCCATGCAAGGTGTGACAAAACCGATGGTCGGTCAATTAACGTAATTATTATAGAACATCTATCTATTGAGTGAAGGAGTTTGAAGAAGATAGAAGTAAGTTGGTATAGGGCCAGAGACACCAACTAACTATGTATTTTCTTTCTGTCATATGTTTTTTGATTTCGTTCCATGAACCCATGAAAGGCCAAAGTGAACAGACACCTTCTAGGCAAACGTGTACCATCCTAGGCCTCATCTTCGCCTTTCATCGGGCAAGATTGAGGTCAAACGTAAGCCTATTTTTTATAAAAAAAAAAACCTCTGGACGTAGAGTCGCATGTTTCTCTTACAAACCACTCGGCTAAACTAATTTCCACGTCAAAGCGTCGCATATTAGAGCCCCTTCTAATAAATAAGCTTCCCTTTAACATCCGGGTCTTTGCACTTTAACTAAAGATTTCCTCAGTCAACGGTAGGTCATTGGCTATTGGGTACAGTAGTATGATAAATATTCTAAGTTTTATTATTGAAAACAGTTTCTTTAAAATATTAATTTTTAGTAAAACGTTATCCAATCAATCCAACTTTCAAGTTATTTTTCAAACGACTTCGAATAAAAACAGTTTGACCGTGGACCTTGTGCTTCTGCGGTTCGTTTGGTGAGGTTCAGGTAACCGGAAGCGCCTCATTCCTCCTCCATATCCTCCCTCCCAAATATACCTAAATGCCGGCAGCCCACCGGCCGCTTCGGTTATCACTTACCGCTTCAGCGTGTATTTGGAGTGTCACGAAAATAGTCGAAAAGTTGTCTCGAACCTGCAACGAAACATAATGCTAGTGCCCCAGTCGAACCAGCCAATTCGAGCGAAAATCTGCCGCTTGGCTTTGTGTATGTATGTAAATATTCACGCCTTATTCCCATCGGGGTAGGCAGAGACGATCTTCTTCCACTTGCTACGGTCCTGACATACGTCTTTCGCTTCTCCCACTTTCACCAATCTTCGCATGCATGCTCGTTGGTTTAGAGTACTCTTGACCTGGCTTTTTCCACAACGTCTCCGATTTGATCGTGAAATCGTAGGTCTTCCTCTCCCGACTCTACCATTTACACTCGCCTCATATATTTGCTCTACCACGTACAAAATGTGCAGGAGAAGTTAGTATTTGGAGAATAAGAAGAAGAAGAAGATGAAAGAAGCTTGATTCCCCCCTACACTCTATAGACATATATTTATTGCAATCAAGGTACTAGAAAGCTTTACTTCGATTACTTATTTCCCAAGATTTTCTACCTAACACACAATGGGGGGAAGTAAAAGTTTGAAAGAAATCCCTGAAGTGTTATACTTTATCGGTAATTTATACTCCATCTCGAACACTCAATTGTTAACTTATAAAATTATTTCTCCAGGAGGTATCAAGACTTGAATTTCAAGTTATGAAGGAATTTATCTGATGCTTATTGAGAAAAAATAATTTCTTATGTCGTAAGTAATATCTTATTTCAATTGTCGGTATTAAGGTGTTGTTTCCAACTAAACATTTGAAAAAAAAGTATTTGTTTTTAAACAGGGTAAGTGTGGCTTAGTTCTCAGCCTATCAGACAGGCCAGCCATGTTACCACATACCTAACAATTTTTCTAAGTACTTAAACGGTTTTTAGAGCATTGTGCGAGTATGAAAAGGAACGATTGTCAAACTCTACCCTTCGGCCAGGCGAGATTTGGTGAGCGCAGAACCGTACAACTGAATTCGGTAACTGGGTTTTTAATATTTTATAAATTATAATAGGTGATAAATAATAAGTATATTTTTCTCATAAGCCAACGAGGGCACGCTTGTCTACGTTCTGCCAAATGAAAATTCACAATCTCTACCAACACCATTCGCGTGACAGGCGTTAGTGTATACAAATACAAAACAGACTATGCGAGGCTTTGATCTACTCACAAAGTAAACTGGCGAGAGCAGTTCAGAATTTTGAAAACGGTATTAAAAGCTTTTCGCTGCATCTCCTTTCACAAATAATAATATGCACATTTCTCTCAAAGAACCACGCTGTAAAATGATTATGCGGAAATACTCCACACAAATTGTCGCGACAGTTCAATTAACTGTGGTAGCCCTGAGCACTGTGACTGTGACCAGTGTTCGATTCCCGGGGACAACTAAAATTATTGTGCTTGTATATGAAGGAAGGTATCGCGAGGAATCCTACACGTGTGAGAAAAAAAATATTTCAAGGACATGTGAGGTCTGGCAACCGTATCCACAATTTTTTTTGACAGGAAGCATTTACCCAGCTGTGGGATTTTTTTACCGGCTGCTATTTTACTTTACCACGTCACCAGTTTAAATATAAATTGATTGTCAATTGTTTTTATTAAATCTGGGGTCTGTAATAGATACGAGTCTAACGAAGACCAAGAGAAATGTAATTAAAGATACCATTTCAAAGATAGTGTACTAATTACGGAACACCCAGTCCAAACAACTAGTGCAATATGATCGCTTCATCATCATCAATGCCTGGTCCACTGAAGAGCATAGGCATACCTCAAAGATTGCCGCTAAGCACTGACCTAGGAGCCGTGGTAGCCTAGTGCTCAGAGCGCTGGCTTAGGGTTCCTATGTCGCGAGTGAACAGGGTTCGATTCCCGGTGCCGGCCTAATAAAATTTGTTAATAGCAATTTTAAATGCTGAATATACACCACGCTCAGCGATGATGAAAAACATCGCGAGGAAACCTGCATGTCTGAGAAATAACAAAAAATGTGGAGCGTGGCGGGCCATACCCGGCTCCAAGACCCGTTGAAATAAATGAGAAGGAAGCCTTTGTACAGGCTGCTACTTTACTTGCTACTCCCGCTTGGTAATCCTTAAGGCTGTGTAGGTGACCGTAGTTCCGATGCAGATATCATCCTTGTAGATTCTATCACGCAAAGACATATCTAGCGTATCAGTATATCTTTTCCCATAGAAACGATCAACTCAGAGCTTCTTTTTCTATCAACGAGCCTGGTTAAGAAAGCAGGATCATAAATCTAAAACGCAAACGATTATAAAAAAAACTGTCATGAAGCGGCCGTCTCTCAGAATTAATTCGGTTATTTTTCAGTCGGTTTTTTCAGGATTCTGCCTACATCTTAACACGACGAAGGAACATATCCGCTGGATTGAGTTCATTTATCAAATTTCTTGCGTACCCTTTTTCCGTCAACACAGACGAAGGTTAATTAACGCACTGCGGTTGTTCTTTGACAACGTAACCCTTAAATGAGTGAAGAGAAATATTCACGACTTAATTAAACTTTAAACTTTGAACGAGATGAGGCAGTAAGTAAGTTTTCTTTTTCTTTTTAAGCCTTACATATATATATACTTTGTTTTGTACCGGCCAACTACCTTTCACCATAACAAGGGTTGACTGGTAGAGAATGCCACTTGGCATTAAATCCGCCCATTGTAACCTTAAGCTTAAGGCTGACAATAAAGAATAAATAAATAAATATATAATTCAGTAATATCATTTTTCTTGTTACTTTTTTAGAAAGCGAAAAAGATTTCGATTTTAGGTTGAAAGGGGGAATATATAATCTCTTTCTCCAGTTGCCAACAAAGAAGTATAAAATGTCAGAATTGGAGAATATCATAATATTGTGACTGCGAGTAATTAAGTAATAGATTTCATTGTTGTTCTGTCAGAAACTCTTCAATATCATTAAAACATCTAGTCAACGGTCATTTTCACTACGTAGTTTACTCAAAACAATTCGCCATCAGATTTATCTCAGTCCCTCTAATTTACTAAAGTGCCACGTTTCTCTGCAACGTCACGTGGTAAACTAATAAAGACAATTGTGACGGAATTAAACCCAACGTTACAAAAGGAGATTAAGGTATAAGGAAAATCTTTAACAGTACAATATATATTTTTTGTTGGTTACAATAATTACAAGACAAAAGTATTGGGCATTTACTTGAGGAAATGTGCAAAGTTTAAAGCTTTACTAAATTATACCACTGCAATCTTTTATGTTTGACAAATTACTAAATATGCTCCATCCATAGTTCCATCAATACCACCTAGATGGTTGGCATTCCACCACAGTGCATTACACTCGAAGTTTTCTGCCACGCATTTCGACTTTGTGGAATCAGCTGTCGCTCGCGGTATTTCCGAACAGTTACGACTTAGGGACCTTCAAGAAAAGAGCTCATTCCTTCCTTAAAGGCCGGCAGGGCATCTGTAGCTCCTCTGGTGTTGCGGGTGTTCGTGGGCGTCGGTGATCACTTACCATCAGGTGAGCCGCATGCTCGTTAGCCCCCTTCTTCTATAAAAAAAATGCTACTAACTCAAAAAAATCTAAGCAGGGAAGCGGGGATAGTAATACTACTAACCCGAATGGCCCCCACCTCCCCTCCTGTTCATGGCGAAAGAGCTCGGTGACCATGGCTTTGTCTTCCGGTGGGCTTGACGAGCCTACTTCGGATGCGGTTTGTTGGACAGAAAGAGAGAGAGAGAGAGAGAGTTTGCGTCGTTGGTTCCTTGCCCTCTGCAGTCGTGGAATAAGAGGAGTATTGGTACTGCGATGCGCCATTCTTCCCGTCCTCCGCGACTCCGACTACGTCACTGACCGCGTCGCTGATGCAACTGATGTAGAGCCACGGGAGGAAAGGTGTGTCGATATTACGATGCACTGCTTCCCCCACCCTTCACGGCCAAAATGAGGTTAGCGGCGGAGCTATAGGCCCGGAGGGCTGGCGCTTCCGAGGACTCGACTTCCTGATCTCTATGTCCTCCGAGCGGTGCAAGCCGACATAACCTACCCGTGGACCAAGGCCCCCGCGGGAAACAAAAACGGGTAATAATACGGAACCAATATACACTCATGAGTGAAATGAGGCCATGGTCCTACTAGAATGATTACTTCATTTGGTTAGATTGGATAAACTAATTAATTCTTTTTATCCTGATTCAGCTGCCGTTTGATCATGAAACTGTCTTTATTTAATAAATTACTAAAGAGAATTCCTAATATTACCACCGACCTCAATAGGACTAATTATTTTCAAAGCGCATTAACTTTTCCACAAGGGGAAACAGAAAGCTAAGGCTTATATGTCGACGAATTAATTAAATGAAAATCGATTTTTAGACTGTAAAACATTAATTTTAGATTATAAAAAAGTTAAGTTATTATAGGATATTATAGTTCAAACCGCTTTCAGTGAAAGTTTATTTCTTTTAGGACGTACTACATTTACAACGACTGCATTTAAGTTAATTAAGCTTCCTCTGAAAGAAATCTGATAAATGTATCGATCCCCGGTTACTTCGTAGTTTACAATTGTTCTAGTTACGAAGATAATTGAGAGGGGTGATATCAAAGGAATGGAATAGAATCGAGATGAAATCAAATAGAAACTGATGCGGGTAGCTTTTACAGAGGCAATTATTGTTATTAGGTATGTGTACTGTTTATTAGTTAGTTAAAATTATTTATGTCGAAGCAATTGTGCAAAAAATATGCTAATCACAATGGACGATAAAATATTAAATAATAAATAATACCAACCGCGCAGAGTTGTTTTTTTTTTAATGCGAAAGGGGCAACGAGCAAGTGGTAGTCGCTTAACCTGATGTTAAGTGACTACCGTTGCCCGCAAACATCTGCAAACCTTATACAGCGGGGTTAACGATAGAAAGAACTAAGTAATAATTATCTAAAATTAATTTCTATTTCACACACTCTGTACTTGACACATCTGCCACTTAATGTTATCGCAAATAAATTTTTAAATTTTAATCAAAAATGTTCAATATAAAACCGACGAAGACATGCGTAACAGAATATGCCACTGAATTTGATATGTAATGGAATGTTCGAAAAATGATAGAAACAGGGATGAATCTCGGGCGCTCGTGTGGACATTGTCAAGCGACATCGATTATATGACGGGATGAGTAATCGAATAAATATTTTTCTATTTACCGATCTCGACATAAATTCGATTATGGTAACGATATTTTATTTTTCGCCAATATAGAGAAGGAATGTAAACATTAAATACATTATTCGTTTGATATTAATGTTTATTACTATTTAAAGTAAACTGTTGGTTTTGGGCAAGGTGTACTCGTTATAAAGATATATGATTGTAAGTATAATTTTATCTGTCACGTTACTCTAGCTATAGGGAGGGGAAAAATTGATCGCGTCTTCTCCTGGAGGCAGGCGTGACTACTTATGTAATATACTATTATGTACCCGCGATTTCACCTGCGTATTATCAACGAGTACAGTGTAGTAATATTTATAATGTTTTTTTCTAAATATATAGACTCGTTAGTTATCCATAGGCTTCCGAACAGTGAGTGTAAGATTTTCATTGTTTTGTGGTTTTGTCCAGGCATCCCGTTCTGGCCATTATTTACGAGTATATTCAGTATTTTCTTTCGCGCTCCCAATATATTCCCCAATATGTTATTAAAAGTATTCTAACTTTTGTCATATGCTTTAGAACAATTTAAAAAAATACAAACTGGAACCAGCAGTATTCCTTGCTTACAAATCCGGTACTGGAATTTTCCAGTTTTTAATGTAGAGTCGTTCGGAATGTGAAAGTTACCGTATCCGATGTAACGCTTCTTCGAGATCTAAGGAGCAGGCTGAGGCAAGTGTCAGAATCGGGGTGCATCACAACCAGATTTGAAAGTGAATCATTTGTATATTGCACAAACTTTGACTCTGGCTGGTAATCGAACCTAGGACAGGTTCAACAGTAATGTCCCATACGAGAGATCGAACTCTTTAAAATCCAGAAAGAATGATCTGCTCACACTGAGTATCGTTGCCTTTACACTGATTCTTTCGTTTGTTAGCAGATTGTGCAGTTGGATTTATTTAATTGGTAAGATTTTCGTCGTCTCACATTTGCTAAAGTTTGACATCGGCTGGGATTGGAACACAGGACAGGTTTAACTGTCATGTCTGATTAGAGGATTCGAACTCTTTACGATCCAAAAGGTGGTGGAAGAATGATCTGCTCATAACCAGTCACACACTCCTTGGATTGGTGATGCTTTCTTTGGTTAGCAGATTTATTTTATTCGAATAACCTTCAGTCGTTTTCAGTTCACGTAAGTCTAACTTGTCCTTCATGCACCAGAGGCAACTGTTGAAGATATCTCGAGTAAAATCTCGTGTATCCCCCTATACATACAAATTTATATCGAAATTACATGTTTAATTTAATAATATTAATAATGTTTAATAAAAGGTGTTACACTCCTGTGTCTCTCTTCAAATCAGTGCCTTCTTGGTAAAGATAGCTCGAACATTCTCGCATTTCGCAAATTTGTCTTTGCTAATTCATATCAATATTTATATTGGCAACTTAACATACAAAACATAAATCTCGCTTATAAGTGTCGTTGTTATGTAAATGGTGAAATTAAAAAAAAAATTTGACAATTTTCGTCGCGGTATATGCATTGAGAACTCAATTACGGACGCCAAGTTTGTGCTGTTATTAAGTATTTTACGTTCATGACAGCCGTGAAGGACGCAAACAGAAAATTTACGTGAACGGTCAGAAGAAGAGATACTGGTCATGGAAATAATTTTAATATTTTTTGCCACTCGTCTTTTCGTACCTCAGACAGAGATTTAATATTAGCAGTCATCCGACTCATGTATTTATGCGGGACAACGACGGGGGTTTTGCGGGGAAGCGAGCGGCGGGGTCAGCGAGCGCAATCTCTGTTAGTTTGCGCTCTATATTCTGAAAGGGTGTTACGTGAGAGATTTAAATTGAACGCTCTTAACGAATTTATATAAATATTTTGAAAAGTCAATAACACGCCTCCGCGTTGGAGGCGTATTTCTCAAATATGATGATGATGCTGGTGATGGTGATGGTGATGGTAACTGATGATTGGTTTATTTGATTAGATCGGACACGAAGAACCGATGAAATCCCCGAAAAGAGACATGCGGCCTTGTTCCCTTGAAGAAACGTTCCAAAACGTATCACTTCAAATAAATTCATCCAGTTTTCGATTGACCCATAGGATATACTTAGGAGACGCCTTAGACCGCAGATTAAGCTTTCAAAAAACATATGCTTTTAATAAGTGATAAGATAGCGCGGTATGCGCTGATACGGCTGCCTCGTTTTAAGTAATATCTTAAAGATACATACATTAAAACCAAATATTTCTCAAACTCCATAGTGGCGGCGCTGGGAAATTATACCCTTGCATGAGATATCCCTTTTTTTAAAAAGTTAACGACGTAACAAAGAATTAGTATAAGCCAGGACCCCAGGATATAATCACACATAATATACCATTACAATGTATCGCGTAGTTTGTATTGATCTCACTCCTTTACCGAAGTTCTTAGTTCAGGGCCTACACAAGACATCCGTGTACAAGTTCGTTTAAAAAAAAGACCCATTTCTCCCCTATCGACGCTGTAGTGGTGATGCCGATCCAACCATCATCAAATCATAATGAAAAGTATGAAGTAACATTTTTTTTTGCTAACCGTACATTTTTATCTGATTTTACACAACACTTTTCTACGTTATTACATTAAGTCACTTGACATGGCTGTCTTACAATTTTTGACGTTGTTGCCTGAAATCTTTTGTATTCAGTGTGCTGGAAACCTTCAAACGATTTTGAGTTATTCAACATATTTTGGTTCTTACGGGGCTCATACATTAATACTATATCATATATTAAACTCGATGCAAGGCCTTCGCTCGGTTACGTACCAGCGTGACAGTATATTGCATCGGTTCTCCATGAACCTTATACTAGAGCACGCATGGCCGAAAGTTTTGTTTCATGGGAAAGAGGGTTAACGAGCGAGCGTCTCACCTGATGGTAAGTGACTACCGTCGCCCACTTACATCTGCAACAACAGGTGGAACAGCAAATGCGTTAGTGGCCTTTAAGGATGTTCGGGTGTTAGGAGGGACGATGAGGACTAGGGTGTGGAGGGGCAGTGGGCCTCCGAACGAAACTGCAGAAGCACACGAAGCATCATGCCGGTATTCTACAAGGTCGTGGTACAACCCCGGTCGAGCCGGCCCATTCGAGCAGTATCAGAAGCAACTACTTGGCTCTGCCGTGTACGTTCACTTGCCAAATGAATGAATTCAAAGGTAACCGTATGTCATAAGCTAAATACCATTTAATAGGATGGATAAGCATGGATTATTCATGGTGTTTTAAAAGAGGCCGCTCTATTTCTTTGGGTTAGTGGCCTGTAAAGATTGTAGTTAAGGTGATAAATAAAAAAAAAAAAACTCCACTGTATTCTTTAATACAACACGACTAAAACGTTATCCGTTAAATCTATCAGAAATATCTTTATGATATTTTTATCCTCAACTTTATCGTAAACTCCGTGAATTATGTTCCAATAATATTTACACCCCCTTCACTAGGCTTGTTTAGGTTTTGCTATTTTTATCTCGTGGAAACAAAATGCTCGGTAGAGTACGATGGTTATCGTAACAAGCTATTTTAGAACATATATTTTAGAACATATATTTGTATGCATACTTTTGTGTATCCGCTGTCACTTCATCTACACTATTATCAAATTTGAAATGAAATGACGTTTAATTTTTGTTTTGTGTTATGGCCGGTAAATGACAGCAGTGTCTCTGATGTGGCAGATGTAGGTGGGCGACGGTAATCACTTACCATCAGGTAAGCCGCTTGCTCGTTGGCCTGCTATACCATAACGCAGAAAAGGATTTATTCGGAACAAGTCGTAATCATTAGTGAAAGTAGAAAATCATATTCCAATGTGAATTGAAAAGTAAACAGCGTGCTCAATCGACATGCATCGAAGCCGCCGAGGCCGTTGGTCAATCGATACTCCATTTGCTTGTATGTCGTACGCTTGTGTTTTTTTTTAATTAGGCCAACGTTCAATTTCGCTTGTTAGTATGTCAACCTATAATGTTTCTTTCTATTTAGCAGTGTAAGGGTAGGCTAGTTGTCTATATGTCTGCCTGCAGTGCCGATGGATCCCGAGTTCGAAAGCCAGTCGGAGCCAAAAATACTATAGCGCCAGTATCTTGGCGTTTAAAGCCTTTAAGAATTTCTAATCTCCAATAGAAATGAAAATCTTTTTAAAGAAAAACCAGCAGTCAAGCATGTTCGTCAAATGTGTTTGCAAAACCTACCGTAGTCTGTGACATGTAGCGAAAAAAGTTTTAAACATAACAATTTTAAGCTGTTAGGCTCTAAGGCTATTTTTTTTTAAATATGTTATTCTCCCCTCGCTGGCAAACGCGGGGATATTATCTTGCATAACATGTTTGAGTGTTTATGTTCTACCTAGCTAGGCCACATCCATTTTTTGTTAATATGACGTGGCAAGCTTCTAACGAGGCGTGATGTTACAGCGTTGGACGGGCCACGTCCGTGGTAGCGCATGCGCTTGATCGGCGTGATCAGCGCATCACCGGTGAGTCTTGTCCGTCTTTGAACGCTATTGGACAGACCCCTAACGGTGAGCCAGTGCGAGCTTGTACGTTCTGCGTACTGGTCCGTTTATTCACGCACCTTGAAAGCCACCTTTAGGTGTTAGAAACAACAAAAACATGATCGCATGGGACACGGCTTAATACTCGTATATACCGAAACTACTTGGCCTAGAATCCTAAAAAAATTAGTTACTTAAATTACACAAATAACGAAAGTTATTTGTGTTGCATTGGTTATGGGTGTCAAAAAAAAGTTTTGGCATGTATCTCTCTGCGCACAAGTCAAATTTTAACATTGCCGCTTTCTACAATATTTTGTCAACGTCGTCTTTCAACTGCCATTTAAATACATTTTGACGGTACAAGTCGTGTGTAAATAATTCAATATAAGTTACGTAATAACTTACGGCACGTTAACTTAGAAGTTGCTGGTTCGCCGAACGTGACAAGCATGTAATCTGTAAATAGAAAATGTACGTGGTACATTCAGGAGGAATCAACGTAACATTGAACAGTTCTTTTAAGGGTTAAAAGGTAGGGGACTTTCTGAACAAATATCACAACAATCTTATTCTAATATCTGGACATAAGGACAACAAGGTTCATTAACCCACAATGTCAATCCACCACATACACGAACATACGAAGGTCATTCTAAAATGTGTGGTGTGTGTGTAAGTGAGGTAACGCCCCCCTCCAATTAGCCCCCCAAATTCCCCATTTTCACCAAATAGGCAATTGGTGAAAATGGGGAATCTTTCTTCTGACACCACCTTTCAAATATATTTTAGCTACATTAATTCAGACAGACAGAAACTAGGTCTCATTACAATCGGAATAAAAGGGTATAAGAACGTAAAAACTAGTCACGTTAAAGCAATGGACCACTGTAACTTGGTTTTAATGAACCCTGGAGTTCCGTTATTGCAGGAACAACGCGCTACAACAGTTTAGTGAACATATGAGGGCGCGATAATTGGAGTGAACAATGCGCTCAACCAAAATCAATAACCAAATACCTAGATAATGTTATAACGTTGCCGTGGGGTTGTAGCGTGGGGAGAGTCTACCACCCTATCTCATGGCGTTGGTGTCATAACTCGACTAATGGAGATTATTAAGAGTATCTCGCATATAACAAAAAAAAAAAATTCTCCCATAGTAAGCAAAATTCACATTTAGTTAACAGTCCATCTCATGGTAAGAGGATACTGTAGCTCAAGGACAACGGCGAAAACTTCAACCGAAGGAAATCACAGATACTTTGTCACCCCTGACGACTATCATGGAATATCTACTGCATCAATCTCTTTTAGTCCACAGCTGAACAAGGGCGTCTCCAAAGAAAAAAAAAACGACTGTAAAATCAGGCATACATTTTTGAAAGGTTTCCCCATACTCACCGCTCCGGACAATCGAGTTGTTTGATTCGTTTGGTGTTTTGTTTTCTTTTAATCACATGCGATCAACAGACATACAAGCAGAAAGCATATTAGGCATCCAGTTGGTATTTGCTCAACTAGTTGTCCAGCTCGCAAGTTCATCTAGAGCTATTAAATTCACTGTGCGCTCAATTGCCATCTATGCCAATATTCCATCGCCGGTGCCCGAAGACCTGTCAGATTCACGTCAACACCATACGAAGTATTGAACGTAACAATAATCTCGCTCTAAACAAACCTCTTTTCACACCCCCTTTTTGGATTACCACGCAATCTCACTACACTATCACTTTTAGCTTTAGACTTCGGAGTAGCGTCAAAAGCGTTATAATATACAATATCGTTCTACAATATAATTGTATTGTATACATCAGGGATTCCCAAAGTGGTCGATATAGTTTTTCCATGGGTTTTAGGAGTCGACGAGGTCTAAAAATCGACCCCTATTAATAAATACAAGTTCTTATTTGAAACTTTCGATGAACTGTATAAGTTGTGGTACGTGTACCAACTAGTTATAATTAAAAAAAAATTACGTAATTTGTTACATAATTTTTGTCTGTCTGAATTTCATATATATTTATTTTGTAAAATTTGGATGTGAAATTAATGTCAAGTTAACTCACTTAATCAACCACAGAGTTTTTAAAGTGGTAAGTATGTTGTATCGATTGGAAAAAAATAAGTGATCGGATTTTTAAAGTAATTTGGCTATAAGGTCTCAGGTATCTGTTCACTTTGGAAAAAGATCTTGCCCTAAATAGTTTGGGAATCCCTGGTATACGTGATTGAGTAAGCAAATATAAGTTTCATGAACAAATTTTGTTTCGAGAATATGTTAACAAAATACGAGAGATAGATTTATAACCATTCTTATTACTCGTAATTGAAAAATATACAACCTCTTCATAATATGTATGTATGTATATATTCACGCCTTGTTTCCAACGGGGTAGGCAGATACAAACTTCTTCCACTTGCTACGGTCCTGACATACGTCTTTCGCTTCTTCCACTTTCATCAATATTCGCATGCACCCTCGTTAGTTTAGAGTAGTCTTGACCTGGCCTTTTTTCAGAACGTCTCCGATTTGATCGTGAAATGTTCGCCTAGGTCTTCCTCTCCCGACCCTACCATTTACGCTCGCCTCATATATTTGTTTCATAATATAATGATGTAATTGCTTTTATATAAAAGTAAAGTAACAATACACAAATGTCCCTCAGCTGGTGCGAAGGTTTTGAGAGTACCTCCTTTATCGTCGAGTGCGTACGTGGCAATTACAGCTTTTAAAATAGCAATTAACCAAATTAGCGGTGCTGACACCCAAATTCGAACCCAGTTCACTCGCCTACTATAAAATATTTTTTTTTAAGTGCCTTTTTTAAATATTTGCGCGTAATATGGTAAGCATTAACTTGAACTCCAATTACCGTATACGTCGGGATGTATATCGGTTAAATAGACCGTGTATTCGCATGTCGAAAATAGCCAGGTCTCTCTCGTTTGGTGATAACGCAGTGAGTTTCCGTGGTACGATGCATTACCGGCTGGCGTTCATGGATGCGACCAAGGTTGATCGATACTCCACTCGCTACCCTGCACAAATATGCTACATGTTAGGCTAACGTGTGATTAATTTAATCGGAAACAATTAAATTATCACATAACGTAAAATATAACACATTGCTTTCTGCACTTTGCGATGTTTTTTTTTATAGAAGAAGGGGGCAAACGAGCTTGCGGCTCACCTGATGGTAAATGATTACCGACGACCACTAACATCCACAACACCAGAAGAGCTACAGATGCGCTGCCGGCCTTTAGTGTGTATTGGTAATGGTGTGATTTACACTATAATAGGCTTAAAACATTTATAATAACAAAACGGACTAACATAGTGTAAATAGTCCACTGAAAATTATAGACCTCTGGCGATCCCAGTACCAGAGACCTCGCTTAGACTCTGCTGCCCGTCTTCGGTCCGCTCAATGTTTCATGTTTTGAGATAGTTATCCCGCCATCTGTCGGTAGCCACTGCGACTGTCAAGGTATTTGCCGTAGAGGCCCCTTGCTATACCCGCGGGAGGAAAGATGTGGCAAATTATTCCGTCGATTCCATACAGCTGCACGGCATTTACTTATCTATTTATGTAAAAATTACGTCAATCAATTTTAATGTAATCGTGATTTGATTGTGTATAATTTTTAATTGTGATTTTATATATACATTAAGATAAGTCGCGGTTTTGCTGCTTCTCGAATGGGCCGGATCGACCGGGACAGTGCTACGGCCTCGCATATATATAAGAATGGACAAAATAAAATGATAAACTACATGAATTAAAGTCAAATATTATACACAGATAAAATATCTCACTTAAAAAAAAAGATATATTTATACTTGCAAAAGATAATCTGGTCTAAGACCATTAGGGTAGATAGTGTATGTGGCCACGCATATACGTAACTCTCTAGGGTTGCCTCTACATGCAATTAATTCACTTTTATCGACTGCACAAAGGCGCTCTTTGTTAATAACCGTTGTCATATCTTTTTTTTATGTTAAAGAGATCAAATGTGCAAACAGCTTACCTGACCTGACCCGACACCTAAGTGATTACCGTCATCTACGTACATCTGCAACATCAGGGGAGCTTTAGGTGGGTTGCCGGCCTTAAAGGATAATTGGGTGATGGGAGGGATGATAGGGACGGAAGTTGGGAAGGGGGAATGGGCCTCCGGTTACCTCAGTCACCGAACGAAACGCAGAAGCACAAGATGCCTAACCCTGACCAGCCGGCTTATACGAGCAGCAGCTAAAGCCACTTCTTGGCTCTACCACATTAAAAAAATTACGTTAATTAAAACATACTCGTATATTGAAAAAAAATTAAATATAGCTCTACAAACGATAGCATTAGACATTTCGTAAGCTGAGACGATGTTTATGATAGACGGTAGTCCATGAGAGCGAAGCTTTTTAATATAAATAGAAGCTCATTACTTTATAGCCCAGTAATGTAACATAGCCCAAGTTCTTAACAAAATTAAAGTCCCTTGTCAGATCGTAGACATTTTTATCCCTTTATTATAGTTACAAGTGAAAATTGCTACGAACCGATACGTTAGCGTCACGCGAAAGGGTTGAAGGGTTGGGTGATGAACGGATAAATAGACAGACAGTGCTGGCTTTAAAATATCAAATTATCCAATCCTTAAAAGTCAGCGAAGAGCGATGGTAAAGAAGTATTGAGTAGAGAGATAAAAAGAGAGAGAGAAATTAATCTGTAATGAATTTTTTTATATTTATCTTTTTTTTTAAAAAACGTTACATTCCGCTGTAGGAATTTCTACTATTATTTGTAGTCCATACCAGTCCCGTGCGGGAATCGAGCCCGCGACCCAAAGCGCCGCAACTAAACGCTCAGCCACTACGCCACCGAGCCGTCCAAATCTATAGAATAATCTCATGGTTTCTATAGTACCGGAATAAGGATCTTCAACTGATGTCGTCTTATGTACGTCTACGGTGCTATGTGTCTGGTACTGTACCCAACCCACCAGTCAACTACAGTAATTATGGTATAATCCTCCTTATGGGAAAAGCTTTATGATTTTTGTCTGTCCTTGTTTCGTTCATTTTAATTGGTTTGTGTTTGATATGGCGGAATACGATATCAAGGTCTCCCGGTTTATAATCCTAGAGTAACAATAAAAAGTTCGACCATCACTTAAGCTCATAGGTCCCATATCAAGGTGGTAATTATTCAGATCTACTTACACTGTCTTTATATGTTAAGCTGTAGCAAAATGATATTTTAATTGGATTGGGGCGAAAACTAAAATGAGACGATACAAAAAAAAATTTCATCCGCGGCTATATCATTTCAGCAACTTTTGTAGAGAATGGTCATGACATGAGCTGAATAATAAATATCGTGATGTTATTAAACGGAACGGAGATAAAATGTGACACGAACGAACGACTACGTCTTAATTGGGTCAGTATATAAGTCAAATGTCTCAGAAGAGAGACATGATTTGCCTTTAGTATCTCTTATTTTTTTTCCCCGTATATATAACAATTTCAGGAATCATATGTATGTACAGATCCTTCTGATCTTAACACATTACTGATATCAGATACGAAAGTTAAATCAGAATTTAACTCACGATTACTCCATTACGATTAGAGTTACGCAATAGTGGGGCGGAATTAATCTCGAATTTCTCACGTGCTGTAAAATTGAGTTGAATCTTTCTTACCCCGAAATGACATTTAATTTGCGTGATAATAATAATGAATTATCTGCTGGAGTTCTGGGATTTGCTTAGATCTGAGAAATGGGTGACATAAATTCCATGTTTAATAATACTTAATGATTCCTCCATTTTATTTACGAGGAGAAGTCGCAGCAACTGTGAACTGAATGTGTATACTCGATGGGTTGTTAAATAAAACCACAACTGTATACTGGTTCGAAGCGGGTATATTTTAACATAAAGGATCAATGAAAATATTAAAGACATTACAGGCAAACCATATCGCGATTTGCTTGTGTTGTAGAAATTTACATAAACATTAATCTAGTATGATTGACACTGTTACATTAATAGAGTAGTTTGAAGTGTAAGCAGTGGTTTTGCAGACGCTCGAATGTGTCGGCTAGTCCGGAGTACCCCGTACCCCTACGTAGAAGTCCACGACGTCGCAGAATACCGACGTGAAGTAGAGGGATCATGGTTTCTGTGTTTCGTTCGGTGAGCGATGTAACCCGAGGCCCACTCTCCCTACCCAATCCCTTATCCTCGTTCTCCCTCCTAACTCCCAAATATCCTTAAAGGCTGGTAGCCCTCCTGGTGTTGCAGATGTACGTAGGAAAATCTGTCTAAGAGGCATCACTTACCACCAGATGAGCCGCTTGCTCGTTTGGCTCCTTTCCCATAAAAAAAAAACTCCGGTAGGGTTCTCTCAGGTTCCTCTTTCGGTTGGTAATGTTTTCGACTCAACGGGCAGAGTTTTTTTTCGTTGGCAGTTCATGCTCACGCTTCTATATTCAACATCTTACATACTTTAATGACTAATGAAAATCCACAGCAAGGCCTTTACGTGGCACAGCTAACAATAGCATCATGAGTGGAAGATTTACCTGTAGTCACTAGGCACGCTCGGGTTGGTGAGAGAGTGAACTGGTCTGCGGTATTTGGGTACGGCATAATCGTATAGTTTTCCGACATCGGTCTGTCGCCAGGAGCCTTGTCCGTTACTCAGTGCCACCCACTATATACGGGTGAGCATGAACTTTGGAGAAAAACATGGTACATTCCCACTTAAATATATTTTGGAATAATTTGGATTACAAAAATGTTAAAGAAATAAACGTACTGAAAAAAGGATGAATATTCAAAAAAAAATATTTTTGCAGCAAAAAAAAATTTTTTTAAACTAACTAAACTAAAATGTTAACTGTACTCGACTGACGTTATCTCTGAACTAGCAGTCGAGATGGATGTGATTCTGATACTAAATCCGAACTTTTATTTCCGGATCAGGTTCGTTTAATGTCCGATTGTCAATTTTTAACAATTGGAAATATCGAGAACTTTACACTGAAAGTTCATTTGTATATGTTAACAGGGAAATACCTATAAATATATATAAATCTAGGGAAAAAGTTTTTTCGTATTTTATTAGTAATAAGTTGGAGTAAAATCACTTTGGTTGTACTGTGTGTTGATGACCATTAAATAGATGCCATTTAAAAAAGTAAAAACGGTTTCCCGCCATTTTTCTATTGTTTTTAATTTTTGAAAGAGTGGAGCAAGACCGGCATATTAGTAGTAGAGTTAGGAGTAGACCCTTTGCTTTGTGCGACACGAGTTTACTTAAAGAAACCTAATGAAACGGGTACTTATTTGCTATTCTCTATTGAAACGAAATGAAACCGAACCGAAAGATTTTTGGTGATGAAAAGTGGATTACCTACGACAAGAGCGCGAGAAAAAGATCGTGGTCAAGAGACTATAGGGAAACTCAGATTAACTCGCAATAAAGTGATGCTGTGTGAATGGTGAGATTGGAAGGGGTTCGTTCAGCTTTTACCGCCGGACAAAACCATAGATTCAGAACTCTACTGCCAACAGCTGAACTCAAAAACTCAAGTAAGAAATAGAGGAAAAACAGCCAGAATTAATCAACAGAGAGGGTGTATTTTTCATCATGATAACACCAGATCACACCCATGTTAAGCCACTCAGTAAATATCGAGAGAGCTTGGTTGGGAAGAGTCAATGCATTCACCATATAGCCCTGACCTTGCATCCACAGATTAACATCAAGAGAGTACTGTCAAAACTACTTGTTGCAGTTTTTGATCAGAATTACTAATTTTTTTACAGCATTGGGATTCTACACTCTGGGATTGTCAGTGCCTACAAAATGGCAACAAGTCATCGACAAAAGTTAATGAAATGAAACTATGATAAAAAATATCTTGAATATGTATATAAAATATATAAAAACTTATACTCGTAATTCATATTTAGACCTGTCAACCACAGAAGTAGGCAATGATTACGGATTTAAATAACTATTTCGTAATCAACCTCTCTGGAGGAGAAGGTGACAGCTGGCGAGGCACTGATGAATATTTTTAAAGCTTGTCGCTTAATCACCCCTTGCGACACCTACTACTGGGTTTCTTACACCCCAACCTCACGGCTACAGCTAGATAATTTCTCTCGTAATAGGTACCTGGTACGTAATAGGTAAACCTGGTGACGAGACTCGTCGCCTGTCACGTTCTGTCTCTAGCTACGCCGAGTCCTACCAAATGGACTATGCCTACCCCTAAATGCATGTCGAGCGATAATGTTTATTTAAGTAGATGGGTTTGTTTGTTGTCTTATATTTAATTAAGTCAAAGCTGGTAACGATCTTTAGTCATCTAGTAATTTTTTATATGTACAACTCGAGCTTTCTTCATAACTAAAAGTTGTAAATTAATCCTATTTGAGTGTCCTGTATAATTGTTGTACAAATTCAATGTTACGTGTATTTGTATAACATTGTAAATTGTTACAGTGTCGTACAATTATATATACTGTTACTACCGCGTCTGAAGGTCTAGTTATATATATCACCAATTATTTATTAACTTCTATTGCCATGGATTTGAAATTGAAATGACTTGAATTAATTGACTTATGGCCAAACATGGGCGTTAAATCGGTTAATTGATTGTTCGATTAGCCAACGACTTGACACACTCGTTCCGTAATTGGCTTATGGACCAGCGACCTCAGTTTGGTTCACAGCAAAAACTCTGATTATAAAGTTCTTTTACGCTATATCTCTTTCGGCGGTTTATAAGTTTGATAATTTACATTCACATTCTTCATTTTTTATTTTTATGGAAAAGGGGACAAATGTGGAAGTTACTTTGCATCTGCAACATCAGAAAATCTGCATGTGCCTAGCCGGCGTTTTGCGATTTTGAGGTGGGAAGAGGAGGAAGGGAAGGGAAGGGGTGGGGGGTGGGTGAGTCTCCGGTAACTACACTCACCTAACGAAACGCAGAAGCACCTCAGGACGGTATTCTGTGAGGCCGTGGCACTACCCCGGACTAGCCGGCTCATTCGAACAGCAGCAGCTTTTGCTTTACGACGTATATATATATCACGACTGGACGCATTTCTCATTTCCAGTTGAGTCGCGTTCCTTACAAGACGTGTCGGATGCCTTCCCACGTGACAGCTTTCATCAATCACGCCCGACTGCAGTGAAGATCTAATACCCTAAAGCTAACTTCTTGTAAACGTATTCAATTTTCTAATATAACTAGTGAAACCCTCCGGCTTCCGCGGATAGATCAGATTATATATTAATTAAATGTAAATATATTTAACATATAAACTTTTTCCGTGAAATGTTTTAAATTAAAGTGGTAATCGCATTGATATCCTCTTAGAAGTTTGGTACTTATAAGACGAATAGACAGATAAAAGCGGATTACGACTTTGTTTCATATCACTTAATGATATATATATTACTATAAACATAAACAGAACATCTACATAGTTATAAATATAGAAGTGGAAGCCTGTGGTGTATAAAGCTCGTTCTTTACCAGCATTACTAAAATATTAATAGAAACAGTATCTCAGAAAAATCCTCCAACTCGTACGTGAGTATTTTATTTCGAACAGTTGGTAAACCTTGCCAGCTGACAGATTGCTTTTGCAGATCCAGATGACACCAAATTAGAATCATTCGCTGAATAATATTACAAAGATATGAGGCGAGGGTAAATCGTAGAGTAGGGAGAGGAAGACCCAGGTGAACATTTCACGATCAAATCGGAGAGGTTCTGAAAAAAGGCCAGGTCAAGAGTATTCTAAACCAACGAGCGTGCATGCGAAGTTTGATGAAAGTGGAAGAAGCGAAAGACGTATGTCAGGACCGTAGCAAGTGGAAGAAGGTTATCTCCGCCTACTCCGTTGGGAAGAAGGCGTGAATGTAAATGTATATATATCCCTATAGACATAACTTTTAAAACGCTCATAGAAGAAAACTATGTTTTCTTGCTAATGAAGTCATATTTTTCTTTACATTTTCTATGTGTAATTTCGCTGCTATCCCACTCATTTGTTACATTCAAGAGTACAAAGCTCAATTATCTCGGGGGTATATTCTGCAATGGTCCCCAGTGTCTCGCAACGAATACATTTCAAATGTTATCAAACTACAAGAGCTTGACAGTCGTTGCTTTAATTTATGTTTGCTCTTCTTAATGGCTTACTTTACAAAGTTTACTTTGTAAGATTCATTATTATTAAGTAGTCACGCAAAGTCTACCAAATTTGAACATCGGTCTAGCAGTGAACATATAATAATGAAATGGCCGATTTCCATGAAACATTGAACATCATCATCATCATCAACATTTCAGCCTATTACAAGTCCACTGCTGAACAATAGGCCTCCCCTAAAGATTGCCACGAAGCTCGGTCCTGAGCCACCTGCATTCATCGACTTCCCGCAACACTGCGCAGGTTTAACATGTTTAAGTAAATTTCCAGATGACCATTTTAACACTTAGCGAAATATATCGCTAATATTTGTTTGTCTCAAGAGCACTACAGTTAAAAAGATTAGAAAACCCACAATGGTATTGTCGATATTAAAAAACTTTTTTTTTTATGGGAAAGGCGGCAAACGCGTAAGCGGTTCACCTTATGATAAGTGATTAACGTCACCCACGTACATCTGCAACACCAGAGGTGCTACAGGTGCGTTGCCGGCCTCTAAGGGTATTTAGGATCATGGAGGATGCGGACGGTGACTTTTATATAGTGTTAGGAGTCTGTGTGTGACTTATGCGACATACGTATGAACAGGAGCTTCTTGTGGGGGCTGGCTAATTGTAGTCTGTCTGTCTGGTTTTCAGTTGCCTGTTTCTTTCTTTTTCTTTCCTTTCTAGTACTAGGTAATTGAAAGAAAAGAGCTGACTGAAACGCTACTAAAACTAACGCCTGTTTATTATAAACCGAATACTCCACATAGATACAGGTTGAACCATGTTTATGACACAAAAATCTTCTAAAGGTCATTAACCTGATACAATTAGAGATCGGCCGATTTAGTTTGTAAAAATCAAAATGTCTGGAAAGATATATTTGCAAACTAAAGACCAAGCTAACGAAGGAGCATGCCCAGCTTATTCTATAAAGTTGTAGGTGTATAAAAACTATTAGTGAATTAGTTACAAATCCCATATTATTCAATGTTTGCAGATTAAACAATATGTACTACTGTTATATAATCTGTGTTTTTCGTTCATATAACTACGGAATCACGGTAAAAAAGATTAAAAAAAAACAATAATGAAAATTTATTACTGGTCCCTGCTTATTGGTTCTGGGATTTTATGTTCGAATCTAAGTATATTAAACATTTATTATACAGGCTGAATGCGACGTTACGACTTTAATTTTAACCTCATATTTTACATGCCATTTTTAGGTTATACTACTACTGCATATCTACTATAGCAATCTATTTTAGTTCACTGCTGGACATAGGCATCTCCCACAAATCACCAGCTAAGCACATATATTTCATGAAAGGTTTGCCCATCTCCTGCAGCACCGCTAATCTCTAACTAGTGATGATGGCATGCTGTGTGTACACGATCTGTACATTCTCCACATTTTATTGGTATTTGTGAACGAAATTAACTTCCATATAAACTTCTAATACTTAATTTAGATAGCAAAGGACCACGCTCTTAATTAAGCTACGTTTCCTGCTGTTGACAGAAAAGGGTCCGACAGAGACAATATAAATGTACGCAATGTTGCAGACATATTGTTTTCGTGCCTATGGTTGTAACATCCGCAACAGGCTCGGCTTAGCCAATGTTCGCGACTAGATACGAACAGATTTATAAACGAATATGTACCTAATGCCTGCACACGTAATAAACAAATAAAAAATAAAACTCTCTTAATTCTAATATTTTTGTTATTAAAAAATAACTCCAGCCATATGAGTGATAACGAAGCTAAATCGGTGCTATTTTAAAATTCCTGTTTGTCTGTCTGTTTTTGAGTTACCTGGGTTCGTACCCCGGTGCTGCCAATAAAATTGTGGTACCAATAAAATTGTTAAAAGCTAGTTTAAGAGCTGTATTTACGACGTGCTCGGCGATGAAGGAAAATAGCGGCCTAGCGAAGTTGGAGGTCTTTGCCCAGCTGTGGGTACTTACAGGCTGCTACTTTACTTTATATTTAGGCATCCTAGGCATCCCTTCATGTTCCGCGGAAGGCAGTCGCCTGCATATGGCTACCGTTTCTTTTTGTTGGTAAATGATGACAAACGCGCAAGCGGTTCACCTGATGGTAAGTGATTACCGTCGCCCACGTACATCTGCAACATCAGAGGTGCCGCAGGTGCGTTGCCGGCCTTTAAGGGTATTTGGTAGATGGGAGGGAGGATGAGGAGGGGGATGGGGACGAGCGCGTCCATACGTTGGGACGCGATTCCACCCACGTGCTCCCTACAATATTAATCATCCCTTACTGTAAAAAAGTGAGAGCGGCGGGCAGCAGTAAGGGACGAGCGGAAACACATATTCCCACTGGTGAATATAACTACAACGTAACGTAACGTAACTAGCTAAATCGTCTGTCGAAAAAATCACATCCGAACGCGACGAGCGAGAAACGCATGTTGATTTGCCTTCTTTACAATTGCTCTAAAAGTGCTCATACAAAGAAAGAATTGTATTTACAAGATCCTGCGCCCCCGCGCCGCTCACCGCTCCGCTCCGACTGTGCTTGTACACCGAGGCTTTCGCAATTGCCGTTGTCACTTTATTACACTAGTATTGGATCCAGATGATCTCTTCTGTTGGTAGTCGAACGTGGTCATGTCAGACTTTAAAAGGAGAACACAACGATATTAAAAATAAGCTATCGTTTACGAAAATATGTCCTTCAATTGAAAGTGATGCTAATGCGCAAGATATTTGTTTGCGTTTTGTCAATCAAATCGCAACATCCCCGGCTCACCTTGCCACGCGTCGTTACAAAGATACCAACGATAATGCAATGCTAAGATGATCATTTTTATTCAATGCATACTGCATATTGTATTTATGTAAATGCTCACGCCAGTCGCCTATAAGAATAGGCAGAGGTTACGAATTCAATTGGCATGATTCAGCGCAACCTAACGGGCTACCAGTAAAAATTATTATCTTCATCTAGATAAGATGAAAAATTTCTAGCTTGATCAATTTATGTTATATATTGAGTATTGTAGTTAAAAAGGTGAAACAGTAGTATATATATGACCCACAACTGGGCAAAAGTCTCCACTGGGAAAATAGGCCTTTGAGTTACCCCACTCACCGAACAAGAACACAGAATCACAAGACGCCTCTACTTCACGCCGGTGTTCAGCTAGATCGTGGTACTACCACGGTTGTGCTGGCCCATTCGAGCAGTAACAAAAGCCGCCGGGAGCTGAATCTATATCTAATAAACCCATAAATAAAGTTTCTCAATTCTACTCCTCAATAATAAATATCTTACACATCGTATATCTGATTGTTTTATTACTATATTACGTGCGTCCTTAACATCATTAGAAAATATTTTGTAATTTTATGAATAATATTTGACATAAAAAAGGATATGGCATATTGTAATGGATGCTCTAGATTTTGTTGCAGTATCAACTCTTCTATGTACACAGTATATATCTATAAAAATATAAACTCCTTTAACATTCCAGACAAAACACAAGATCAAAATTAAAACAGCAAGATTCCGAAAAACAGCAAATATGTCAAGGTACTCTGTTAAATTTCGCTTAACATCTTCCCGAATACGTACATCAGATAATATGTTTTGACATTATTCTTATGAAACCAAATCGCCTTTTGCCTTTGTTATCAGTTATTTTTAAATACAATAATAGCTTAACATTCTTCCACTGCTGTATATGTGCTAATTATTGAGCTGATTGGCATTTGGAGATTATTTTTAATTGGATTGGGGTCTTCACCCTAACGAATCAAAGACAAGTAGCTTCTACAATCCATAGACTCCTGCAAACAACTTAAATCGAAGTCGATTATAGATGCGTTGTTACATCTGATTTAATGTAATCATAAAGAGTAAAGAAGGAACTAATAGTACACTTGATTGCAAGTCGCTGTTGTAAACCATGGACACCTTTTTTTTTTTTTTTTTCTGCTAACAAGTTGAATCGAAGAAAGATAAAGGTAGGTTGACAGCTCCGTCTAAGATGGTATGCCTTACAGCCAGTAATTACACTGGCTCTCTATACTTTTCGAACCGAAACACGACGGAGGTTGTAATCCTGACCAGCGAAATAAATGGATAAGAGGGTGTATCGTGTGCTTGGTATGGTACGGTACGTAAATGACAGAGACAGAGGAATCTGCAATCTAATAAAGAAATTATTACCCATAAATCATTAATTTACCACGAGATGGTATTAAATCTAGGAAAACTGTCATGAACTCTGCCAGTTGGCGGAATAAGCATTTCAAATATGACAGGCTTTAATGATCCAGACTCTTAACGTGCAGCAGTTGTCTGGTACTGCGGTCTCCAAGTATATCGTTTACAGAGAACCCCTCCTCCTATTGGGTGAGTCCATTGAGCCGGGGTAGCTGATAACTAAGAGAGAGAGAGAGAGAGACATTGCTTGTGTTTTAGTTTTGTAAAGCAGGTGTGCTTAAAATATTCAAAGCATTTCGTAAACAACCTCGACATAGCCGTTAGGGGTCTAAGAGGGTTTTGGATTCGGGAATGGCACGCCACGGTGCTCCAGTGCGGGTAGGCGGGCTTCAAATTTCCTCGAAATAATATTTTTCATTACTTCAGACGGGGTTAGGGATAGGGTAGCAGATAGTCTTATGCCGCCACTACATGGTATTAAAATGTTGAAATTGGTTTTACTACGTTAAAATTGTCCATTTTCGAGAGAAAATAATAATAAAATTATGTTTCGAGGACTTGTCGAAGTCCGCCAACCCGCACTGGAGCAGATTCTTCCAGGATCGTTGCCTTCCAGTGGGCATTTAATAGAGGTTATTGTAACAATTCACAGCCCGATTAAAATTAATGTTTAAAATATGGAACAGATACTTCTCTACAGTATTCTGGCATTTCCTGAATCCGAGAGTGCTAGAATATTGTTTCAAATTGTTAAATTGGGGCTAAATGACAGGTAGATTAAGTTAATTTAATTATGTATCCATTGGACGTAAAATGTATGTATGGCTGATCTGAATAGTGCATGCAACAATGAGGGTGACATGTTCGGTACATACGAAGAAACCCTCCTTTAAATAAAGATTAAAAAAAAAAGAAAAAAATCTCTATTTATATAGATTTCTTTTCATCCACTCGTAAATTCGTCAATAAATCTACTTTCAAGGACTTTCCATTGTACGTTGGTTTACACAATTATGTCGCAAAAGGCCGAACGTCACAATATGTTTTCATCGTGACTCTTTCATTTGCTTATCTGTTAACTAATAGATGGTGCAAGAAGACGTTACACTATTTCAGTGATATAAAGTAAACAAGCGACATATTTTACAACATTATAAATGATTGTTTATCTATGTAGTTATCTATATCTATCTGATCATCATCCAGTTACACAGCGAATCCCAGTTTAGGACTGGACGACGTGTTTGAATGTGTAACATTAAAAAACAAAAACTTCAATAACCAGATCAGTATTATTTTAGTTACGGATATTTTGTAATGATTGGAATTCAAAATCCAAGTTTGACTCCGTATGCATTTACTCTGACCGTTGATTCTAGGGTTGCCAACCATACCATGATATGTATTACATTGTACAATACAATGTCTGCGTACTGTTGCAGAAATATATAGTACGCAATCGGTTGGAGGAATCTACATCTTTATTAGCAACACCAATACTAATAAAGAACACAAAAATAAGTAACGTTTTCACTTTTTCCACAAAATACAATATTTTTTATATTGTGGAAAATATCACGAACAATACTATAATCAGTCAAAAAAATTTTGACAACCCTAGATGGTTGAAAACCCTAATCTTAACTTATATTGACACAATATCAAAGGACTTCGCTTCCTTTTCTATCTTTATGTATCTCTCCGAAATCCGAGATAAAACGACTCAACGAGCAAAACATATTCAAAGCAGCACTTAATACATCTCCATAATTTCCAAGATCCATTTCCAAAATCAATTTCCATCCTATTGACACACGGGAAAAGATTATGTGAATAATTGAAAAGGACTCTAATATAAAATTATTTATTTTTTGGAACGACTCCCCGTATTATATTTACCTTACACGTGTCTATCATTATTTGTTAGATGTTATGCAATATCTCAGTATAATACGTTGTTTACCAAAGTTTTAATGCCTCGTAAATTATCTTATACCGTATACCTTTAATGTGTTACAAAACACTCCTAGACCATAATTATTATACTCACAGATGATTAAATTTAAACAATTTTATATAAGGCAATAAAAGACGGGAATGTTTTTAGCTAAATGTCAACTTCGCCAGCCGCGCGGTGTTTTTTTTTTTTAAGGAAAAGGCGGCAAACGAGCAAGCGGTTCAAGTGATGGTAAGCGATTACCGTGGCCCACGTACATCTGCAACAACAGAGGTGCTGCGGGTGCGTTACCAGCCTTTAAGGGTATTTGGGAAAGAGAGGGAGGATGATGAGGGGGATGGGGAGGGGGAGAGGCCTCCGGTTACCTCACTCACCGAACGAAACGCAGAAGCATAAGATGCCTCTACTTCACGCCGATATTCTGCGAGGCCATGGTACCAACCGGGTCGAGCCGGCCCATTCTAGCAGCAGCAAAAGCCGGCGCTTGGCTCTACCACGTGTATCGTGCTAATTAACGATCGGTATTGAAAATCGCAATGTCTACCGACAGATGGCGGTGTAACCATCGCGAAAATTACTAGACCGATCAGACTAAATCAAGCAGACCGATGTCGGCCAGCCGCGTCTAAGGTGCGATGTGAATCCTTCTCATGGGAGAGGTCTATGTCCCACTGTGGACTATTTACAGGCCACTAACATAACGGGTATTAAGCTTGCGAGGGTGTCTGGTACTGCGATCGCTCATCCGTTTCCGGTTTAGGTTCACGGGTCCGACGCCGACTACGTTTCGTTCGCGGAAGATAAGAAGGTAGAACGAATAAACTTCCGCGGTGCCCAAGTGGGAGTCGTTGAAATAGTTTGACACTTCTCTATGATATTTCTGGTGAAGTGATAGTAATAGATTCTGAATGTAATTAATATCGGAACGTAAGAGTCCGCAACCCCCTTTCTTCCCGTGTGTGTGTGGTAAAAGGCAACTAAGGGAAAAGCACCGGGGTACCGGCAGAAGGTACAACCAGATGCCAACAGTGGACGCTGCTGTCCATCATCGGTGCGTGAAGCGTCAATCAGGCATTTTTAATATGATTAATCCCCCATCTGTCGGAAGCCAGTTAATTTTACTGGTTTTATTTTTAAGTTTCATCTTACGACACCTACATGATAAGATGATTCACTTGTACAGCGGCAAACATGTTTGTTTTAATGACACATATGTACTTTTATAATGGAACGCAAGGCTAAACGATGCATTGTTCTTAATAAGTAAACCAAACCAAATCAAGTTACTATTGTTCAAGTAAAGCAAAAGCCTTAAGAGGGTTGTGCTCATGCACGACCCTTCTTTGTACTCATGGTGTCAGTTATGGCACTTAACTCATTGTTGAGGAACACGTTCGTGTGTAAACACAACGCGCAAGAGTCCAAGAAAGGATCACCCAGAATACACATTACTGATTACAAACGCTTACAATCATTATTCAAACAAATAAATTAACAGAAATCTTGTTCGAAGGTCACTTTATCGGTAAGTATGATCTACGTATGCACAAAAATTATGTCGCTATGAAATATTCCAGGTACGCTTTTCTTAAAGAGACGACATGCAGCGAAGTAAGATATTAACTACTCTGTCTCGACCTGCAGTCAGGAAACTTGCCTTATTTTCTTTAGTACATGAGTGACCTGGATTCGCTCCTCGAAGCCGCCTCCCACTATGCCCACTAAAATAGTTAGGAATTTTACGTGCTAAATATACCCCGTGCTTGGCGATGCAAGTAAGTAAGTAAGTCTGAAGATAACAAATAAGGTAATATTATTTCGAAGACGTGATGTCCGTCAGACTGGAGCAGAGTGGCGGACCGTTCCAAAACTCATTCAAATATTGGAGATGTGATCTTTTACTCTGTACTGTTTCTTGACCTCCGATAGATCAAACATCGCATCAAACACTAAACTTGCACATATGATAATACTTAAATTTAGATAGAATACGCTTTATTGCACAACAAAAACAGGAAAATAATATAATAGTACAAAAACGTAATTAGACATGAGAGGTGGAACAATAGGCGGTCTTATCGCTAAAAGCGATCTCTTCCAGACAACCTTTGGATGGACAGGATTGTTATAAATGAATTTGGAAGTTGCATAAAAGCAATTGATATACAAATAAAACAGTACATAAAAAAAGATAAACACATACTATAGAAATACATACATGTTTTATGAATATCTATTATATATGTATACATATACATAAATAGACTGAATCAATACAAATATAAAAGAACTGTCTAAATAATCGAAGTTACAAAGATAGATAGTAGGCCTTGACGAGATTTTTAAAAACTGGTAAGGATTGGGCGCGTCTTACCGATAGCTGTAGGGCATTCCATAGACGGACATCTTGTACAGAGAATGATCTGTCCAAAAATTTAGTGCTATGAACTGGCATTCTTAATTTCAAATTCTTCGATGACCTCAAAAACCGTGTATGAAAACCATAAACGAATTCAAAACGTTGCTTAAGATATGAAGGGCAAGAAGGGTTATACAACACATTATATAGAAGAAAAGAATATGAGCATTCCGGCGAAGGCGAATAGGTAGCCACTTGAGCTTAGTACGAAAATGTGAAACATGATCATACTTGCGTAGACCAAATATGAATCTTATACAAAAATTTTGGAGTCGCTCAAGCTTATCAAGTTGAAAAATACTAAAATTTATGATAAAGGTATCATAAATTTAAGTATTTCACATCTCTTCTAATTGCAGCATCATCGAATTGCACTGTCATCTGATTTACATAGTGTATCAAATTCCATGTCGGTCTGACAAGTTGAAAATAAAAATCCATTATACTTAATGATTTCTTGTATTTACGCGAACACTACACATTTAAAATGAAACTCTCTTTGTATTACAGCTGATGAGAAATCTGCAGTCTGTGATCACATTCTGGATCACCCCAACCATTAGATAAGATTTGGCAGACCACATATCCTCTTAAAAAAACATCAATTCCTGCCAAGGATCATTCGCGAGGCTCTTGAAATTAAAAAGAACATCCTAATTTCAATACAGACGTCGGCTGGATGCTACCTCCAGCTTGGAATCCGGTAATAAATAAAATTAAATAAATCCAAGGCCAAACATGCTACACGACCTCAGATTACCGTGAGCTATTTTCTGCGTAGTTCTGACCAAAAATGAATAATTATAAAGCTGAAGGTAGCCGGGTTAACCACGAGATCAGAACATTAAACTCCTCAGTCCCCCAGTGACAATTTTCAAATATCCATTGTATGGCTGAGATACTTACACCAATTAGAAAATGAGCTGACGATCGTTAACCTTCTGAACCAACTATTTATACCAGTATTTATTCCACATTTAATCGCATTCGAATTGTACCACCCATTTAAGAGCTTGACTGTTACTGACCTGACTGACCTTCGCGAGTTGGAAGTGTCCTTTCCCGAGATGGGGCTGCACAGGGGGCCGGCGCTGGTAAGGTTGCGGATGTGTGAAAGCATCTCCATGACCCAGCCGTCGTGCGGATAAGGCGGACCGTGAGGCTTAGATCGGTGCAAACCCGAGATTACCCGTCATTGCTTCCACGAGTGCTGGTATACGTTATTTTTCCCCTCGTATAAAAACAAAGTCAGTGGATGCAGATGGCTCTGGATGGTGCTTTGTGTCAATCTCAAGCATGCCTATGTTCAGCAGTGGATATATGGGCAAGCTCTACTTTTTAATTTAAAACGTTATCGTCATACAGAGGGACTGTAAGAATACTTGCGCATCGGCAGAGTCACTGCGTTTGCCTGCGGCTAATGAAGGTCCAGACCTTCATTACAGACGACTAGTGTAGCCGTCTGTAATGATGATACGGTTTTCGAAACCATTTGCCCACACTTTCTGGCTATCATCATCATCATCATTTCAGCCTATCACAAGTCCACTGCTGAACATAGGCCTCCCCCAAAGATTGCCACGAAGCTCGGTCCTGAGCCACCTGCATCCATCGACTTCCCGCAATACTGCGCAGATCGTCACTCTATCCTGTGGGGGGTCGGCCTACACTGCGTTTGCCTGTACGTGGCTGCCACTCGAGAAATTTTTTTCCCCAGCGGTTGTCAGTTCTGCGAGCTATGCGGCCGGCCCATTGCCACTTCAGCTTGCTGATCTTTACGGCTATGTCGGTTACCTTAGTTCTGCTGCGGATATCATCGTTGCAGACTCTATCACGCATAGAAACACCGAGCATAGCCCTTTCCATAGCGCGCTGAGTAACTTCGAGCTTCCTCATACGGCCTGCAGTGAAGGATCGAGACCTTTCTGGCTTTATATGTGCTTATTTACACAAGGCCATCATAAATTACATAAAGCAAGATAAACAAGATAAATTGCATCACGTGTTATATTTCAGAGCAGTAGCTCTACACAATACAAACATATCTCTTAATCCTGATAATGCTGTCTACCAACCGCGTGCCCGCTGAACACCCGTTAATCTTCCATATTTACTTTTTTTTTCAGATAAAAACGAAAATGATAACTAAATTGCAGTAACATTTTTACTGTAATTAAGTCGGTTCACATTTAACACCGTTGCTAAAAATGTTTGTTACAACGTGTATTCAAGTTTAAAATTTGACTACTTGGCCGTTCTGACTGCCGTGTCGATACCCAGCTGAAGCCATTGTTTGTGCAATCACACAAATTATTGATTTTCGGTTCTGGTCGTGTTGTGTAGTGTGCCTCTGACACTCCATCTGACCCTACCTTCGATCTTAAAAATAATGATATTTTTTTTTATATTCTTCAACGAAAGAAAAAAATATTTCATTTGTCAAATGACAGTTCTCATTATTTTTTTTACAATCAGTGGTAGATCCGATTCATAATGAGGCTTCATCCGACGGAGAAGAAATAGGCAATTTTTTTTTCTATAGCTGTAATGAATAACGTGTGATGGGATGATATACATGAAGGAAGGCATGGTCCCATGGGAAACTGAAAGCATGGTAAAATAACAGTGATCCACGAAATTAAAGCACAAGTGCACTGCATACTCGAGTAGACCAGCCTCCACAAGCAGCATATATGAAGCATATGACAGCCATCGCCCTCCAGAACCCCATTAAAGGACGACCCGCCACACGACGCCGCCATAAGCAGACTGAAGTAGTTTCTGATTCAAAGCCTTACGAACAGACAATTGAACAGAAAATAAATTTAAAACTGAAAAAAAGGGAAAGGATACTTGTTTTGTCAAAAATGTAACGAAAATATCGACCTTGTCAGGAAAATAATATAATATGGAGGGTGAAGCACGTACGTACTCGTTCATATAAATAAACCAACAGTGAAACACCGGAAACCAATAAATTTTAAATAACGCTGTCTGTCTGTCTAAACACAGAGTATTTCGGTCAGTTGCAGGTGAGGCCATTTGTAAGAGATCTGGTTTGTGGAATGTAATTTATTCGTGGAGAGACGGAATGCGAACATGCAATATCTATTATTTTGTTAAACAGACAGCACTGTAAGCTTTAGTATTATATCTAAAGGGCTGACCATTCAGTATACAGGGACAGGAGAGGAGCGGTCCAGCGCTGGTGCTTATGGTTGTCGGAGACCATAAGATTATTCTAACATTCCACTATATCGACATTTGCCAATAAAAACAGGATGAGATGTAATGGATTGTATGAGAAAACACATGACCCAGCAGAACTTAAAAGCTCTGATAACAGAAAATTTTAAATATTTTTTCTCATACAATAAAGTGTTTACGCTTATTTGCGCAAGCTTTCAGGTACATTGGGAAATACATTACTCAGCCGTTGATTTCATTCCAGTGTTAAAAGCTTTCTATAAATTGAACGAGATTTATCACATTAACTTAAAAATAAAATTTTATAGGAAACAGTGAAGTGAGTCATTTTATTTCACTATACATACACTGAATATATATTAGGTTAAAACAAAAGTAAAAAAGTAAGAATGCTATGTAAAAAAACTGAAACTAGTACAAGAGCTTATAATAATTCCCATTATGATGACGTTTAACCACGTGACAACCATCGCAAGTATTAATGCTTCTGAGTTTACTCTAAAACAAATGTGACCGTGGCGACAGAACCATTCCGATGAAACTATGCGAAATTGTCGAATCCAAATCCTTTAGACTATACTAGTGGTGGTGTGTATGGGCAAACATTTTTTTTTTATGAAAAATAGGCCTGCGTTTGACCTCAATCTTGCCCGATGGAAGGCGAATATGAGGCCTAGGATGGTACACGCTTGCCTAGATGTCTGTTCACTTTGGCCTTAAAGATATCCAGGTTCTACATGTTTTGCGCTTTTGGGGAAAATTATTTGAGTGAATTTATACGATGCGCGCGCACACCGACACCTAATAGCGACACCATGAAGTTGGTTGGTAATTGTCTCTCAAGTTTCCGTGAGAACTGATTGTTGCAAAAGATTTGTTCGTTAATATCTACCAGTACATAAATTACTTTTATTTTAATTTTCTAATGATTTATTTTTAATTTCTGGTCCATTAGTTATATAAAAACCTAATCAATAGTATAGTAATAGTACAATACAGTTTTTGGGTGAGACTCACCAAAATCTTTGAGGCTATTGAACTTGTATAAATTGGAGTTGTGGTAGATATATGGTTTTGATATGGTTTTTAGATAGAAATACATTATATTTATTGATCATTCTGTTAAGAAGTGAGCTCTTACATACATTAGTACGATGACAGTTTGATCTGAGCACTTCGTTCCTCTTAACAGCCTTGATGCGCGGAACAACATTTTTTTTCTCTTTAGTTATTCGGGAACTAATAGATTGTCACTAATAATCGTATGCAATAGAATGCTGTATGTAAGATGTTCTAAGGATACCATTTTAAAATATTCTTAACTCGGAGGATAAACATAGAAACGGCAACAGGACTTATCTTTATATGCAAGATGTCTGGTAAAACTTTTTTGAATACGCTCGATACAAGATATGTGACACCGGTACATTAGATTCCAGAAAGATGTAGTGTATACGAGCGTTCTTCTTATATATGCATTAAAGAGTATAGTTAAAGATAAAATTGTGTGGAAATGCCTACACGATTTCTTAATTAATCCGAAACTTTTATGAACTTTGTCAATAAAGTTGTCTTTAATTTTTTTTAAAGATAGGTTAGAGTATTTTAGAACACCCAGATCACGAATAGAACTAACTTTTTTTAGATGAACGTCATGCATTCTGTAACTAGATAAATTCTTCTCTCTTAAATATTTGAGAGGAGGCATTTTCCTGGCAATGGACATTTACAGTCTGCTACTTTTATATAAAAGCATTTTCGAACATTCAAAAGTATTTTACGTATTATACATCACAAACGTACAGTGTTTAAATCACTCTGAAGGTTTTTCACGTCATCTAAACAATACTTTTGTACAATTATAGATGATCTGCAAACAACAGACAATTACTTTATCTATTACTTTCAACTATGCCATTAACAAATACTAGAAAGAAGATAGATCCCAGGTGTGAGCCCTAAGGAACGCTAGACGAAACAACATAATATTTAGACTCTTAGCCCTGTAACATGAAAATGTATACTTCTTTACTGATAATATCGTGTAATGTCTGTTTTAACTAATTACCACAGCAACAAATAAATTAGGTACCCGAGAGAGTAAAACACACTACGTAAATAACATGCATAATACCCTAGTAGAATAATTTATTCAAGCACGCAAAGTTCGCGCTTCGGGTATCCCCTGCTTCAGCGTCATGTATCACTGATATAAGTTCTCAGTTGACATCCCAAAAGATTAAACTTCGTAACGTTTGTCAATTCTCATAGACTTTATGACACCCTAAATCCATAATTCATGTATTAGTGGGTCGCCTAGTCTTTAATTTACCATTTAGTATACCTTTATGGCTCTTTCGATTATCGAAATATCGAATATTGATCCAGTAAACATCGATTACTTGTCTACTGCACTTAAGGCGCCAACTCGAAGAGTGATGTTGTGTCATATATTGAATTTTATTATTTGTCTATATTTCGAGTTTTGATTTTTTTTTATCGTGTATTACGCCGCATTTGCTTGTGAATGTGTACAGTGATTGAACATTTCGGAAATTGTCGTTTTACGTTCTGGTGAAAGTTGACTATCGTTTGACTACCGATGTACTTGAACAAGTTTTCAAGGTTGATTGGATTTGTAACCGAAAACTGTTATAATATCACTTTATCAATGGCCAATAGTCAAACACTGTTGCTATATGGCTGGCGGACTGCCAATTGATGACTAAAGTGTAAGCTTTCGTAGTGTGGCAGTGGCGTAAAAATCTGTCATCCTCGTGGGTGAAAAGCTCACCCAATTTCGTGGGTGAAAAAAGAGGTAGACTGAGTGAAAATTATTAAAAACTGTCTAGGCAATCACGAGGTCTCCACTCGGTAAGTTATATCTTCCTGAACTGCATCACAGGCATGAATGGTAATCGGAACTGCCTCCGAATTATGAGACTCGAGTCTTTCGTAATCCGATAAAAATTATTCGTGATTAGAAATCAGAAGAGGGTTACTCCAATTTCATTAATTTTCATCGAAAATGTAGATGTGTCGTCACTAGAGTCCAGGGGCCAGCGCTATGCCACAAAATATTTCACGAAAATTCCGCGCCATTCATCACTCCTCTTGAAACCATGTCCTGGATGTGAAAAATGTACACGGTATGATTATGACCAAATGCAGCAGTGCATACCAATTCCTTTTTTTTTTCATTGGTTTTCTTTAAGATCGTGGTCCTCACCCAATCCCCACCTGAGCCAGCTGTTACATTCCAGAATGAGATAAATATGTTGCAAGAATTAATTACTTCATATAAATTGAGCGCCGTAGCGATAGTAACTATAATACGCAATTAAATTTTAAGCAAGAAACAGTCTTTCTCAAATTAAAACATTCCGCTTGTCTGCAACGTGCTGCAGACAGGTCACGTGTCTAGATATTTTAACGACATTGCCACACAGGAGCCGCGTGGCGAACCCTTCCCGGCTCAAAAACCCACTCATATATTTGAAAAGGAGGTCTGTTTCCAGCTGCTATTAGTTTAAACGACATCCACAGGGTAGATTTTTTTTATGGGAAAAGCGCCAAACGAGCAAGCGATTCACCTGATGGTAAGTGGTTACCGTCGCCCTACAACTCTAGAGGTGCCACAAGTGCCTTAGCGGCTTTTAAGGATATTTGGGAAATGGGAGGGAGGACGAGAAGGGGAATGGGGAGAGGGAGTGGGCCTCCGGTTACCTCACTCACCGAACAAAACGGAGAAGCACAAGATGCCCCTACTTCAGGCCGGCCCATTCGAGCAGCAGCAAACGCCGCCGCTTGGCTCTACCACGTATAAAAGGCTGGTGGGTAAGGTTAGGTTTATCGACACCTGCGTACAACATGAGATTATCGCCCAGTCTGGCAATGGGGTCGATCATTGTAGACACTTCGCGTCTAAGATGTGTCCTTGTCTGATAAGGTCAGGATTAGGTCTGGCATATTAAAAACAGTTACATGCACACAATTATTTTACAATTCTTTACATTAAAACCAAACGTAAAATCCACTAAGAAAATCTTAAATTACATTAAATTCTATCTTTAAAAGCTGAACTAATTGCAATGAAACATAAAAATTTCAATATGTGTACGGATGAACCATAACACGTAAAATTTATGGAACATCTAAGTGTTATTAAAATAAACAATTTCTGGTTACGAGGTCGTTAGTCTGTACTGCGATTACAAGGTTTGCTAAATATCGATTTGTTTACTATTAATAATCTATGACACATTCTTGACAAAGATAATTACCTTACTAGATGGAGCGATTGTAAGGCGGTCTTGTGAAATAAATATTTTGCGTGTCTAAAGGATTGCGAGGCCTTTGCGTTTCGTAAAAATTTAAGAGTGTAGATCTGCAGAGATTGTAGTCTTCTATGATTTTGCAAGCGTTCCGTAAAGTAAAAATTTCACCGATTTTTTTTAAAAAATGCTTGTATTAAAAATGAAAAAAAAAACTAAAACAAAAATGTGCTTCGTAACAACATAAGAAACATTTAAAAAAAAAAAAACAATCAAAATCAGTCCAGTGGATTTCAAATAAGCTGGCAGAACGAAATAGAGTTCAGTATTTATATAATATTATAGATGAAGATTCATCATCATCATCATCATTTCAGTCTATCACAACTTAATAAATATTAATTTAAGATTTTTTTTAAAATCTTCTATTTTCTTATTTTTGATATTGTTAGGTAAATGATTATAAACTATAGGATTTTTTATTACAGCGAGCATGTTGTTCGGATCGATGTTCGCTTCGTTTACCTTATTCACGAGCACAAAGTGTTCCTCCATTGCTCAGCTGTCGATTTCCATTCTACAACATCAAAAAGCTTTCTAGTTTCGCCTTGGAATGTTCACTCGAACGCTAACGGTCTGTGCGATGAAATAAAACGCAAGAACTTTTTTTTTTTCGCATGTTGATTGATCAATTTTTAGTTTACGCTTCACAGATACTGCCACACAAAGCGCAATGGTTTTAAGCAAATATACAACTAGCTTCCCCACGCCGGCTGCGCCCACTGGGATAATCCTATCGCCAGCTTACCTGGGATAAATAGTTACCTAAGTCTCCTTTCCAAATTTCATCGAAATCGGTATAGCCGTTTAAGCAGTATTGAAAGACTATGATATATCCAAACAATAATAGTGTCTTATTTATAATTTTAGTTACATACATTCATTTCAATAATAAATTTTTTCGGGTAATTGTAATGAAGTGTTTTAACATATTGTAACAACAATTAATAACAACATATTGTTGTCTTCGAATGATAAGTCAAAAGAAATAATATTTTATAAATTACCAGTCGATGTTATCGAAACTCTTTGATAGGTAGATATAGGTGGCTGTACACTGGTTTAAATATAAGTCTATTTTTTTTGATTAAAATATAAATATCGTTTCGGGAATAGGCGATCGAAATTCGGGACTAAATGATGTGCACTGGAGCGCGTTAAGGACAGTTCAGTGGTGAATTCTGAAGTAAGTGGAAGAGGAAGATCACGAAGAAAGGGAAGAGTAAAAAGGAAGAAAAGGAGAGGCAAAGGAAGAAACGACAGAGGATTGGTTACTATCAGGAAGACCCGTGGATTATCACGTGCGAGGAACAGCGCAACAGGAAAAAACGGCCTTTTTACTGCAATCTTGCAACCCATAGCTAGCCGTAACAGTACAATATCTACTCAATCAATGAACACTCATCCAGTACCGACAACCTCTGTTGATCTATTCGGTAGGCTCATTATATCTTTGCTTCCTCTATTGACATCGGACAAATGAAAACAGATAAGCCACAACCATCATAAAGATAAGACGGCAAATGGCCGATAAATCACCTGTTCTATGTTAAAGAATAATTAAGTAAGAAAGGAAGGAACTTATTGGACTAGAGTACGATCCCCTATGTAGAGAGCGCGTATCAGTGGCTGGGATACTAAGATGGTGCTAGGCTCATCACCGGTCACGCTGTTGCGAATAAGCTCAGGTGAAAAATAAACTGAAATGACTTAGATTAATGTCTTTCTTCTTATCTCTGATCCCCCCGGTATCGGGTTATATGGTCGTGCTTATTTCGCCGTGTATTCATTTGCTCTTATTTTTCATTCTCTGCATCACGTTTTATATGTTCCCTATGGCTTTTCATTGTAAATTTCATAATCCCGTTGTACATAGCGATGTACAAACGTATGATCCTTGTAATGCAACTAACTCACTTTTGGTGAACACAGTAAACATAACATTTCTTTTATGGCGATAGCGGCAAACGAGCAAGTGGTTCTTCTCCTGATGGTAAGTGATTACCGCCGCAACACCAGAGGTGCTGCAGGTGCGTTGCAGGCCTTTAGAGGGTATTTCGGAGATGGAAGGGAGGATAAAGAAGGCGATGGGGAGGGGGAGTGGGCCTCCGGATATCTCCCTCACCGAACGAAACGCAGAAGCATAAGATGCCTCTACTTGGCTGTACTAAAATTCGCTGCTTGGCTCTACCACGTTAAAACATGCATTGTGGGAATATCTCTCGCCTGTCACGTGGGGGCTTTTTATAGGGATACATTGCACATTGTCAAACACCGTTACGAATATACCACCTGAAGCTCCACAGTGTTTGGCTCAGCCACTATATCTTCTATCTTGTAGTTAGAGATTCCATTAGTTGTTACTATATACGTGGAACCGACTATGTGGGTTCTTAAATTTTGTATGTTGCCGGATTTTATCGTATTTGCTAACGATTGTCAATCCCAAAAAGGATTTGCTACCGGAGATTGCCGTAACATTTTCTTAACGGTGACTTAAGTCTTGTACCTTAGAATTGTTTTGGGATTAGATGAATCTGTCGCACTTTTTTTTTAATATATTGCAGTCTACGAACACCTGCAAACTACTTAAATCAAAGTAGATCACAGACGCGTTGTTACCCCGCGTAAGTTGAGGAGAAGATGGACGCTCACAGCCGGTATTGGCACTTACTCTCTATAACTTTCAAACCGGAACACAACAGTGGTTGCGCTGGATCGGAAGAAGACATGGGAATGTGAGAGTGGTACCTACCCAGACGACTCGGAGCAAGAGAAGGAGTTAACCACCAGATATAATGTGAGTTAAGCTCTTAGTTAGAAGAGGGATCAATAAATTACTAACGTTAAAATTTAACTTTCATTTTTACGCTAGTAATTAGTAAGCGTAACGTTTTAGTACGAATAATCCAATAAAAAAAATTAATTGAATTGACTTGATTTTCGAAGCATGTAAGCTATTTTCATAGTAAGTTAAACTAACCGAGTCTCTAAATCACGGGTACGAAGGTGTTATTTTGCGTAAAATCACGCCATAAACATTTTGTACACGAGGGCCCAGCCTTGTATTAAATTAAGCTTTAATTGATGAAGCGAAACCGGTATCTCTTACTGCGAAATTACAAAAAGAAAATCGAAAATCATTACCTTACTTTATCATCATTCATCATCGTCTCAGCCTTCATCACCTTACCTTAACAGCACACTGCAGGACATAGGCCTCCCCTATGGGGTTACCATAATATCTTATTACCATAATAATTATAGGTTCTTACCTATAACCAACCACACCAGGTTGTAGTAAAGTGTTTGATAAATGTACGCTCAAAAAAACTGGCACTTATTCGTCTTTACCTTCCTATATCTGATATAGGCGATGAGAGATGAGGTCAAAGTAAGGGTCAGATGCAGTTTCATTGACCGGGAGCCAGCAACCATACCCGAAAACCAAAGTCTCGTCGTAACGCAATTAAACAGGAAACAAAAATATCTTAACTACCCAGCCTATAGTGGTTTCAGTTTTCAATTGAATTTGTCTATACTCTACCCTAAACCTTTTATGGTCGAAGGCATAGAAATCCAATTTTCGTTTAAAAGCCTGCATATTTAAGTAACTATACACTGACGGGCTTAAAACGATGAGTTAGTTTGAAAGTTTTAAATAAAAAAAATAGCAACTTGTCCATGTGAAATGTGAAATTAATTTCGAAGTTGTAAATAAATTAGTAACTTAGGTAATTGCTGAAGCTAATTAATTATTTCGAAATATGAATTGGATTTTTAATTTTTCAGAAAGTTCATTGATTATGATTTTAGTAAGGATTTATACGGCTTCGTACAGATGTATGTTCAATTACATATTATATGTTATATTTGGGAAAGGCGGCAAACGAACAAGCGGTTCACCTGCTGGTAAGTGATTACCGGCATCCACGTACATCTGCAACAACAGAGGTGCTGCAGGTGCGTTGCCAGCCTTTAAGAATATTTGGGAGATAGGAGAAAGGATGCGGAGGGGGGATAGATGAGAGGGGTTTTGTGCCAAGCATGTCAACAACCAATTCAAGATGTCTCTACTGCACGCCGGTCTATATTCTGGTATTGTCTTTAATCTGCGAGGCCATGTTTCTACCCCGGTCTTGCCAGCTCATTCGAGGAGCAGCAAAAACTGCCGCTTGGCTCTTCCACATTTAATTAAGCTGTGTGGTAGAGAAGAAAGAAAATCTCAGTTTCTTACCATGTTCATAAGAACCGACAAAAGCAAAGTTTAAATCTCAAGGGTTCCTTGATGGCAGATCCATCTCAAAATCTGTTAGACAAAATATACAGACCTACAATAGGCATGCGAGACGTATGATACCGCGATGGCCAGCCCGCTTGCTCAGCACGACGATCATAGCAATCCCATCCCCTATGTTCAGCAGTGGACTCTAGACTGGTTGGGAAGAAGAAGATTGCATAATTCCTAGCCTCTCAATGCGCCTCCACTCAGCATATGTTATATAGATCTCAGCTTAAATAATTCAAAGTTTTTTCGAACTTTACTCGCAAATTGCTTACATAATTCCTATATCTATATTGAATTATTTAAACTTTATTTAAATACCTTCAAATAAAAGTATTACAAAGGGCGGACGTTATGCCTCTTGGCATTCTCTGCCAGTCAACCCGGGGCGAGGAGAGATATTGTAACGGTGCAAAATATTAAATAAAAAAAAGAAGTAAAATACATGAATAACTTACACTTAGAATTAGATACATTCATACAGAATAAATACATAAACAAATATGAATACATAAAAATAATCATATCTGTATCTCATTTGGTTTCTGAAATAATGATGGGTGAATCATAAAGGTAGAAAGTTTTTATGACATTTTCACAATTGTTTATAGATGTATTTAAAAAAAAACTGTTTTATTGGTTGTTACATTTTTTTCAGTTGGATCAAAAATGGGTGATAAAATTTTTTATTTAACTATTTGCTTAAACTATTGACAAAGATTCCTTTCGCATTTTTGTCGCTAACCGAGAGTAAACATCTGTATACAGACAAGATCCAAATCTTAAGTCTCTGTCACAGTCAGTTTTTGTTACAAGACAAATGGAAGAACACCGCAGGAAATTTAAATATTATATAGACGACGATAGACAGTTACGCCCGACCTAAATGTCGTTGATTTTTTCATATCGTTTCAAATGAAAATGTCGCCTTTATGTTGTGTGTGTTAATAATTTACGGAGCGTTAATTTTGAGAATCCGTTACAAATAGAAATTAGGAGTAGAGGAATAACGCGACAGTTTACTACCGTTCACACCCTTTTCAGAATAACTAGAACGTGACTTTGAAACAGCGACAGAACGAGTTCACCCAACATTTCCTCTCAGCATAAGGTTTCCTTTCCAACACTAGATATACTAGTATAGCTTTAGTAATCGATCTGCTGTGTTAACTTCCAGAAAAACCTTGATCGATTTAAGAAGCAATTGCCTTCGGGAATTATTTGAATTGATATTGGATGGTGAAAGATATAATTTCAAGACTTTATCATTTATTAACCATTTACCCATGCAGGTGGGTATATAAATACCACCACCACTTTTTGCTCCAATTGTCAAACTTTCAATGAGAAAGGCTGCAAACGAGCAAGCGGTTCACCTGATGGTAAGTGATTACCGTCGCCGACGTACATCTGAAACTCCAGAGGCGTTGCACGGGAGTGACTTCTAGTTACCTCACTCATCGAACGAAACGCAAAAGCTAGTGGTGGCTTTTGCTACTTTTCGTATGGTCCGGTTCGACCGAGCTTGTACCACGGCCTCGCAGAATACCGGCGTGAAGTAGAGGCATCTTGTGCTTCTCCGTTTCGTTCGGTTAGTGAGGTAACCGGAGGCCCACTCCACCCCCCCATCCCCCTCCTCATCCTCCCTCCTATCTCCTAAATACGCTTAGAGACCGGCAACGCCCCTGCAGCACCTCTGGTGTTGCAGAGGTACGAGGGCGACGGTAATCATTTACCATCAGATGAACCGCTTGCTCGTTTGCCGCCTTACCCATAAAAAAAAAAAACTGTTTTATTGGTTGTTACATTTTTTCAGTTGGATCAAAAATGGGTGATAAAACTTTTATTTAAATACCTTCAAATAAAAGTATTACAAAGGGCGGACGTTATGTTTTCTGGCATTTCTGCCTGACTGGCAGAGAAACCCGGGGCGAGGAGAGATATTGTAACGGTGCAAAATATTAAATAAAAAAAAGAAGTAAAATACATGAATAACTTACACTTAGAATTAGATACATTCATACAGAATAAATACATAAACAAATATGAATACATAAAAATAATCATATCTGTATCTCATTTGGTTTCTGAAATAATGATGGGTGAATCATAAAGGTAGAAAGTTTTTATGACATTTTCACAATTGTTTATAGATGTATTTAAAAAAAAACTGTTTTATTGGTTGTTACATTTTTTTCAGTTGGATCAAAAATGGGTGATAAAATTTTTTATTTAACTATTTGCTTAAACTATTGACAAAGATTCCTTTCGCATTTTTGTCGCTAACCGAGAGTAAACATCTGTATACAGACAAGATCCAAATCTTAAGTCTCTGTCACAGTCAGTTTTTGTTACAAGACAAATGGAAGAACACCGCAGGAAATTTAAATATTATATAGACGACGATAGACAGTTACGCCCGACCTAAATGTCGTTGATTTTTTCATATCGTTTCAAATGAAAATGTCGCCTTTATGTTGTGTGTGTTAATAATTTACGGAGCGTTAATTTTGAGAATCCGTTACAAATAGAAATTAGGAGTAGAGGAATAACGCGACAGTTTACTACCGTTCACACCCTTTTCAGAATAACTAGAACGTGACTTTGAAACAGCGACAGAACGAGTTCACCCAACATTTCCTCTCAGCATAAGGTTTCCTTTCCAACACTAGATATACTAGTATAGCTTTAGTAATCGATCTGCTGTGTTAACTTCCAGAAAAACCTTGATCGATTTAAGAAGCAATTGCCTTCGGGAATTATTTGAATTGATATTGGATGGTGAAAGATATAATTTCAAGACTTTATCATTTATTAACCATTTACCCATGCAGGTGGGTATATAAATACCACCACCACTTTTTGCTCCAATTGTCAAACTTTCAATGAGAAAGGCTGCAAACGAGCAAGCGGTTCACCTGATGGTAAGTGATTACCGTCGCCGACGTACATCTGAAACTCCAGAGGCGTTGCACGGGAGTGACTTCTAGTTACCTCACTCATCGAACGAAACGCAAAAGCTAGTGGTGGCTTTTGCTACTTTTCGTATGGTCCGGTTCGACCGAGCTTGTACCACGGCCTCGCAGAATACCGGCGTGAAGTAGAGGCATCTTGTGCTTCTCCGTTTCGTTCGGTTAGTGAGGTAACCGGAGGCCCACTCCACCCCCCCATCCCCCTCCTCATCCTCCCTCCTATCTCCTAAATACGCTTAGAGACCGGCAACGCCCCTGCAGCACCTCTGGTGTTGCAGAGGTACGAGGGCGACGGTAATCATTTACCATCAGATGAACCGCTTGCTCGTTTGCCGCCTTACCCATAAAAAAAAACTTGGCTCTACCATGGTGATGGCTCCCGGCACTGCACTCACCAACCACATTGCCCAGCGTGGTGAGGAGTCGCAAATCTTTCAAGAAATGCATGCCGAAAGCTTTCTTTGTTTTTTATTACAAAAGACATCACCTTCCACTGTATGAGTTCTTCCTGTATCGCGGAAGCAGTTTACATACATAAATTGCATATGGACGAACACCCAGACCCGGAACGTTTCTTGGTCCATACGAATACTATATAGACCCGTGCGGGAATCGTACCCGCGAACCGCGGCGCCGCAGCCAAACGAGACGTATCACATTAAATTATGTAGGCAAACAAACAAAAGGTTATTGTTTTTTGCTATGACAATAATTTTGGAAGACCTTTGTTCTGTTTCTTGATATAAAAACTAAGTCTTATAGAGGGGATGAAACGTGGAGCAAGAGCTGGCTCGTTGACCTCCCCTCCCCTCTCCTCTCAACCTCCTCCGTTTTCTCCTATTAAACAAACACAGACGCCATCACTATAAAATAAGAATAGATGACCAAGAAAACAACACGATTAAACGTCTTATTTATGGTCTTCAAAGAATATCTTCATACCGTGCGATGAAAATTCTATCAATAAAAGTTAGCTGAAAGCGTATAAAATGTTTCGTTCGTGAAGTAAAATGAGACGCTTCACTGTAATAATGTATTCGTCTAGCCCGAGATCCGTTCCCCGAGATATTCATAAATATTGAGCCAGGGGAAAGTGGAATCGATATTCATGCTAATGCCACCGCATATATCTGATCGGCAACTTATATTTCATGAAATTATTCAATGGAATAATTGAAGATAATAAAACGGCACATATATAAGATTCGACGTTAACATAGAAATAAACATCTCATACAATTATTGTGTTAAGTCGTAAGAGATTCTGTAAACCCTTCATATGAACATCTCTGAGGTAAAAAAATATCAATCAACATCTTAAGTAAGACGGGAAACCCAACAGACCTTTTTTATAAGTCGGAAAACGCATCGTGGTAGCCTAGTGTTCAGGGTGCTCACTTTAATTTAGTAGAGCGTGAGTGACCTGGTTTCGATCCCCGGTGCTGGCACCACTAAAATTTGTTAATAGCAAGTTTAAGTACTGTATTTACCACGTGCTCAACGGTGAAGGAAAACATCGTGAGGAAACCTGCATGTATGAGAAATAATTTCGAGGATATGCGAAGCCCGTCAACCCGCTCTGGAGCATCGTGGCGGGCCCTTTCTAGCACCTTAACTTTGCCCAGCGTGGTGAGGAGTCGCAAATCTTTCAAGAAATGCATGCCGAAAGCTTTCTTTGTTTTTTATTACAAAAGACATCACCTTCCACTGTATGAGTTCTTCCTGTATCGCGGAAGCAGTTTACATACATAAATTGCATATGGACGAACACCCAGACCCGGAACGTTTCTTGGTCCATACGAATACTATATAGACCCGTGCGGGAATCGTACCCGCGAACCGCGGCGCCGCAGCCAAACGAGACGTATCACATTAAATTATGTAGGCAAACAAACAAAAGGTTATTGTTTTTTGCTATGACAATAATTTTGGAAGACCTTTGTTCTGTTTCTTGATATAAAAACTAAGTCTTATAGAGGGGATGAAACGTGGAGCAAGAGCTGGCTCGTTGACCTCCCTTCCCCTCTCCTCTCAACCTCCTCCGTTTTCTCCTATTAAACAAACACAGACGCCATCACTATAAAATAAGAATAGATGACCAAGAAAACAACACGATTAAACGTCTTATTTATGGTCTTCAAAGAATATCTTCATACCGTGCGATGAAAATTCTATCAATAAAAGTTAGCTGAAAGCGTATAAAATGTTTCGTTCGTGAAGTAAAATGAGACGCTTCACTGTAATAATGTATTCGTCTAGCCCGAGATCCGTTCCCCGAGATATTCATAAATATTGAGCCAGGGGAAAGTGGAATCGATATTCATGCTAATGCCACCGCATATATCTGATCGGCAACTTATATTTCATGAAATTATTCAATGGAATAATTGAAGATAATAAAACGGCACATATATAAGATTCGACGTTAACATAGAAATAAACATCTCATACAATTATTGTGTTAAGTCGTAAGAGATTCTGTAAACCCTTCATATGAACATCTCTGAGGTAAAAAAATATCAATCAACATCTTAAGTAAGACGGGAAACCCAACAGACCTTTTTATAAGTCGGAAAACGCATCGTGGTAGCCTAGTGTTCAGGGTGCTCACTTTAATTTAGTAGAGCGTGAGTGACCTGGTTTCGATCCCCGGTGCTGGCACCACTAAAATTTGTTAATAGCAAGTTTAAGTACTGTATTTACCACGTGCTCAACGGTGAAGGAAAACATCGTGAGGAAACCTGCATGTATGAGAAATAATTTCGAGGATATGCGAAGCCCGTCAACCCGCTCTGGAGCATCGTGGCGGGCCCTTTCTAGCACCTTAACTTTGCCCAGCCGTGGGCACTTACAGGCTTTTTTACTTTTACTCGCGGGAGCAAGAGCGAAGTTTCCTCAGTCTGTTCTTCTTGTAGCAAGGCGGGCCGGGTCAACCATCCAAAAGCCAAGGGAGAGCACTTGATAGCTCCGGTCTTCCTCACCGCTATCTAGTCCTTGTATTTTATTCTTGGGTAGGGTAGGTAGAACGAGTAAACCCCCGTTATGGCCAAGTGGAAGTTGTTCTAATACAAATTATTACATGCACTCGTCTACAACATTTCCGATGAAGTAATGTAATAGATTCTGAATGTATTTATTTTATCTAAACTTTATTCGCACATATAAAAGAGCAAAAAGGCGGACATAATACCAAGAAGATTTTCTTCCAGGGGAGATAACTTTAGACTAACTATTATATTTAAATATACTCAAATAGTATATCACGATATAATACTTACATATGACAGGGACTTAGACATAGATGGAATTGTAGTTCTATATTATTACATACGTACAGACAGATGATTTTGACATTACTGTCGCAATGTAAGAATCCGCCAGCCCCTGTCTTCCCCTGTGTGTCGTAAGACGCAGATATGGGAAAAACTTTAAAAATCGCAACAGCTACCGACTGATGGCGGGATACCAAATAATACCAGAGCAAAATTAAGTAGACCGATGTCGGGCAACAGCGTCTAAGGTGCGATGTAAATTGTTCTAGCTGAGGCCTATGTCCTGCTGTGGGCTATAGACTACGGGCTGTTAAGGCGAGGTAATAGACAATAATTTGTCTTTCTTTACGTACTGTTGTTAAGGAAAATTTGCTTAATATATTCCATATTTCATTTAGTATTTTAATATAAAGGTACATTTGACATATTCCCAAAAGTTACGTTCTTTTTCCGAAGTTCGAATCGGTAATACTAATGATAAAACGAACATTCATTTCATTCATTTCATTTGTCGTTTTCGCAAATAATGATGCGGCCACACCAGTCTCCAAGTTTCATTAACATTTGTACGTACTTGTTTATAATAGAATCGGTTAAGTGACGATACAATATATTATACTTTCCTACCCACAACCTTCCAACCCACAAACCTTTCGGTTATATGGACCGAATCTCGGAAGAACGCGCCGGCACTTGTTTGCTTTTACCAGCGACTCCCTTACGAGTTCTTTTATGCTATCCCTGTAAGGACAAGGATCTCCAAAATGGGGAGTTTGCCAGATACCTTTATTTCTGCCAATCTCCCCATTTTGGAGCATAACAGCACAAACGATTAACTTGCCCGGAGACGCCATAAATTTGGCAACCTATGGCACGGCACCTTCCCGTGCCATTCGTGCGCAAACTGCCTTCTCGTTGGAACTTCTCGTACCCTAGTACCTGCTCTGTAGTCTACTACATGAAAGTAGGTTAGTACGCTACGTGATTTAATTGCCCCTACTGTGTACAGTTATATATTGTACACTTTACGTTTATATGGTAGAGTCGGGAGAGGAAGACCTAGGCGAACATTTCACGATCAAATCGGAGACGTCCTAAAACGAGGCCAGGTCAGGAGTACTCTAAACCAACGAGCATGCATGCGAAGATTGATGAAAGTGGAAGAAGCGAATGACGTATGTCAGGACCGTAGCAAGTGGAAGAAGATTGTCTCTGCCTACCCCGTTGGGAACAAGGCGTGAATATATACATACATACATTTATTAGTAAGTGCTCGGTTTATTTATTAATATTATCTACTAGCTATGGCCCGTGACTCCGCCCGCGGTGAAATGTTTTATTAATGCTCAGCTTCCTCTGATGAGTTTTAAATTCGGTACTTTGCACTCATAGTGTAACAAAAATTACACGCTCATAGGGTTCTTGAGTGTTTATTTTTAATATAGTTCATGATACTGCCTCGATTATACTTTGATAAGAGATTAGATAAAAACATTATTGTGTAATAAGTACAGAGATCGAACTTTATAAATGAAATTAATACCATTATTGCAGCATTGCAAGCCCAATAATAATTTATAAACTTGACCATCACGTGGTTAAGTGGGGATTAACTTGACTTCAGAGTCGGAGGTTGGATTCTCAACGTAAGCGTAATATTTCCGAAACACACAAATTGCTCTTTCAATGTCGATATAATGTGTTGTCAAAATGTAATCACATTTTGGATGACATAAGTCGCAAATACTGGCTCAAAGGACCATATCACCTAAGTAAAAGTAAGTAAAGTAACAACCTGTAAGTGCCCACGGCTGGGCAAAGGCCTCCTTCTCAAATACTAGTATCAGAGAGGGTTTAGGACCCAGGAAGAGCCCGCCACGCGGCTCCAGTGCGGGTTGGTGAGCTTCACATATCCTCGAAATAATATTTTTATTATTTCTCAGATATGCAGGTTTCCTCATGATGGTTTCCTTCACCATTGAGCACGTGACGCACCTATGTGCTAAGGTCTAATCTAATTGGCATTGGACTCAAAAGCAACTAAGTCTTAAGACTAATTGCTCGGTACTGTTTGTCCATCAATATAATATAATAGTTATCTTATTCTCGCTTAATTCTTAACGTATTACAACAATATAAATTCTATTGTTTCATTGTTACAACAATGGAATTTCTATTGATGTAACAATCAATTCATCATTCACAAGTCACGATGGTTAGAGATCTGCCTAGCCAGCATACTCGATTTCGATCCGCTATGCGTCGCAATGAGTTCTGTGTCGACGATTTGGACACTAAGACGGTGACAGGCTCACCACCTGTCACGTGGTTCCCAAATAAGCTCTGGCTAGAAGCGGGAAGTTGACGAGCCTAAAATTATCTAGACCTCTGAACACCAGTATTGGGTACACGGTTACGAGAGCAATTCATCACATTTTCCTCCAATTCCTAATATCACAAAATGAGTAAATCGGTTTAATTTGGTAAAAAAAAAGGAAATGAAAATTATGAAGTGAAAACTAAATTTCATTTAAGGTTTGAACAACTCATTTAGTCTAATTTACTTCACGGCAAATGAATTCTATGCAAATTTATCACCCTTAACGAATGCCTCGTTCTGGTTCATGGCCCACATTAATATAGATAATAATTTGACTATTTCTATGGACGCAAATTTTTTTTGGTTAAATATCTAATGAACCATATTTGTTATCACTGTATTTAATAACTAATAACGTTTACAATAAACATTGAAAGAAAAAAGAACGGTTCTCGTGTGGTAACCTATTACAGGCAAACGCAGTATAGGACTACCCACGAAAAGACGGAGACGACCCGTCAAAACAGGTGGCGCAGGACCTTGGTTTGTAGCAAGCTTCAGGCAAGGCTTATGTTCAGCATTGAACTCGTGACAGACAGAAATTAAATCCAAACGAAGGAGAATTTCCCCAAAATGTAGCAACCTCACCTGCAGCAGTCAACTTCCAGGAGTTATTACAGTGCTGTATCCGATGTAACGCTGACGCTAATAATAACTTATGTTTTAGATATATACTCGTCGGTCTGGGAGATATATATAAATATGTATACATACATAAAATACAATGAAGTAAATAAATTACCTTTAAATATATTATAATTAAAATACTTAAAGAAAAATAAAATAAATAAATAAATTATAACCCAACCAGACGAAAGTCCATGGCAGGGCAGACCAGACAGCTGAGGGTTAGGGGGAAAGGGAAAGAAACCGGCGGACGATGTGAGCGGTATCGAGAAGCCTTCCATTTGAGCTAGGAGCTCATGTTTTACACAAATATTGGTTACGGTAGGAATTTGAACCCGGAACCCATGGCTCTGTAGTCAGGTAAGCGAATCACTTAGCTATATAGTCGTAAAAACGTAGTCTACCATCTTTTGTTGGTCAATTAATGTTCAGGAATTGCAGAACCTTTTAGGAATTACGAATTTATACTTCTACTTATTTCCTTTGTATATTTCCTTACCTATATCAGTCAGTACAGCTGGACATAAAGCCTTGCCATGAAGGCACTAACCAAAACATGAATTCCATAAATGGAAGATTTACCTGCACACACAACGTTGGACAAGCGAGATCATTAGTCTGTGGAATTTCCGTTCGCCTTATATGGGTTAATTTTCCGCCATTAGGGTAGACCATTCCGTGTGGCTGTCGGAAGTAAAGAATAGCGCCAACCCTGTCTAACCATGGGTGTCGTAAAAGGCGACTAATGGTAAAAAATTATATTAGGAGATGGGCAGCAGCATCTTCCTGCACTAGAACAAAAAAAAAAAACTGCGGTTGCCAACCCGCTCGCCAGGCGTGGCAACTAAGGCAACCCCCCCCCCCCCATGATGAGAGGTAGAAAAAAGCAATGGCCCCCAGTCCCCGGCGGCCTCGCTAGTCCTGGCTATGGTGGCAGCCATGGTAACGGCGAGGCAGGGGTGCGAAGAATCACCGGCTGATTTCTAGCTGCCAACCCAAACGACTGACCTGGCAACATATAACGCACGCACATTGAGGACCGACGAGAAGATACTAGAACTGGAAGAAGAAGTAAGCAAGTTACACTGGAGTATTATGGGGTTGTCTGAAGTCCGAAGACAGGGAGAGGACTCTATAATCCTAAAATCTGGTAACTTGTTCTACTACCGGCAGGGTGACCATCTGTCCCAAGGAGGTGTCGGGTTTATCGTTCACAGGTCTCTCATCAACAACGTGATCGAGATCGGAAGTGTGTCGAGTAGGGTCGCGTACCTTATACTCAGAATAACCAAAAGGTATTCGCTGAAGCTCATACAGGTATACGCACCAACCTCGACACACCCTGATGATGAAGTGGAGGCAATGTATGAGGATATTTCAAGAGCCATGCATTGCTCTAAGACTCACTACACGGTGTTGATGGGAGACTTTAACGCAAAACTAGGTACGAAAAAGGCGATGAGCTGATAGTGGGGAACTTTGGAGTAGGGCAACGAACCCAAGAGGGCAACAGCTGGCTGACTTCATGGCAAAGGAGGGATTCTTTATGATGAACTCCTATTTCCAGAAGCGGCCCCACAGGAAGTGGACATGGATGAGCCCGGACGGTACCACAAAAATGAGATCGACTTCATCATGACGACCAAGCGTCAGCTGTTCAGTGATGTCTCTGTGATCACTAGGGTAAAACCGGCAGTGATCACCGAATGGTAAGAGGCACACTGAACCTTAACATTAGGCTCGAGCGGTCTCGTCTGGTGAAGTCTATGCTCCGCCCACCACGTGCCCTTATCCAGAACCCTGAGAGCTTTCAGCTCGAATTGCATAATCGCTTTCAGTGGCTAGACGATTGCGTTACAGTGGACGATACGAATAGCAGGCTAGTGGAAACTGTCCATGCGGTAGGAGCTAAGTTTTGCAGAACCTGCCGCACGAACAAGCCCCAAAAGCTCTCTGATCACACTCTTAAACTCATGAAAGCCAGGCGTGAGATAAAGCTGCAGTCTACAACGGATGCGTCAGCGTATCGGCTACTGAATAGACAGATCTCCAAATGTATGAGGCAAGACTTACGCAAATTCAATACAGCCTGTATTGAAAAAGCGATAGAGCGGAACCAAGGCTCCAAAGTCTTCGCCAGAGATCTGTCTATCGGAAAGAGCCAACTGACCAAGCTGAAGACCGAAAGCGGCGCAGTCATTTCCGCTGGAGCCGAGATTTTGAGTGAGATCGAGAGATTTTACGGACAGCTGTACACAACGTCGTTGAAACCACACACTGATGTGAGTAACGACCCAAGAGCCAAGCTTATCCGACATTACCCGATAACATCCCGGACGTCAGTCTGAGCGAGATTAGGATGGCTCTCAAACAGCTTAAAACGGCAAGGCGCCGGGTGAGGACGGAATTACAGCTGAGCTTCTGAAAGCGGGTGGAAAACCGATACTTGTTGTCCTTCAGAAGCTGTTTAATTCCGTCATTAATGGCGGTGTTACGCCGAAAGCGTGGAGTAGAAGCGTGGTTGTCCTATTCTTCAAGAAAGGGATAACTGCCTTTTGAAGAATTATAGACCGATATCGCTTCTCAGCCGCGTCTACGTGCTGTTTTCGAGAGTCATCTCAAATCGTCTAGTGAACAGACTTGACGACTTCCAGCCTCCCGAACAAGCCGGATTCCGAAAAGGTTATAGTACCATAGACCACATACATACTCTTCGCCAGATTGTACAGAAGGCCGAGGAGTACAACTTGCCATTATGTCTGGCGTATGTGGACTATGAGAAAGCCTTCGATTCAGTCGAAATTTATGGTGCTACAGTCTCTCCAGCGGTGCCAGATAGACTCTCGGTATATCGAAGTGCTGAGGTGTTTGTACAATGGGGCTACGATGTCTATACTAGTATCAGAGAGGGTTTAGGACCCAGGAAGAGCCCGCCACGCGGCTCCAGTGCGGGTTGGTGAGTTTACATATCCTCGAAATAATATTTTTATTATTTCTCAGATATGCAGGTTTCCTCACGATGGTTTCCTTCACCGTTGAGCACGTGACGCACCTATGTGCTAAGGTCTAATCTAATTGGCATTGGACTCAAAAGCAACTAAGTCTTAAGACTAATTTCTCGGTACTGTTTGTCCATCAATATAATATAATAGTTATCTTATTCTCGCTTAATTCTTAACGTATTACAACAATATAAATTCTATTGTTTCATTGTTACAACAATGGAATTTCTATTGTTATAACAATCAATTCATCATTCACAAGTCACGATGGTTAGAGATCTGCCTAGCCAGCATACTCGATTTCGATCCGCTATGTGTCGCAATGAGTTCTGGGTCGACGATTTGGACACTAAGACGGTGACAGGCTCACCACCTGTCACGTGGTTCCCAAATAAGCTCTGGCTAGAAGTGGGAAGTTGACGAGCCTAAAATTATCTAGACCTCTGTACACCAGTATTGGGTACAAGGTTACGAGAGCAATTTATCACATTTTCCTCCAATTCCTAATATCGTAAAATGAGCAAATCAGTTTAATTTGGTAAAAAAAAAGGTTATGAAGTGAAAACTAAATTTCATTTAAGGTTTGAACAACTCATTTAGTCTAATTTAATTCACGGCAAATGAATTCTATGCAAATTTATCACCCTTAACGAATGCCTCGTTCTGGTTCATGGCCCCCATTAATGTAGATAATAATTTGACTATTTCTATGGACGCAAAATTTTTTTGGTTAAATATCTAATGAAACATATTTGTTATCACTGTATTTAATAACTAATAACGTTTACAATAAACATTGAAAGAAAAAAGAACGGTTCTCGTGTGGTAACCTATTACAGGCAAACGCAGTATAGGACTACCCACGAAAAGACGGAGACGACCCGTCAAAACAGGTGGCGCAGGACCTTGGTTTGTTGCAAGCTTCAGGGAAGGCTTATGTTCAGCATTGAACTCGTGACAGACAGAAATTAAATCCTAACGAAGGAGAATTTCCCCAAAATGCAGCAACCTCACCTGCAGCAGCAGTGCTGTATCCGATGTAACGCTGACGCTAATAATAACTTATGTTCTAGATATATACTCGTCGGTCTGGGAGATATATATAAATATGTATACATACATAAAATACAATGAAGTAAATAAATTACCATTAAATATATTATAATTAAAATACTTAAAGAAAAATAAAATAAATAAATAAATTATAACCCAACCAGACGAAAGTCCACGGCAGGGCAGACCAGACAGCTGAGGGTTAGGGGGAAAGAGAAAGAAACCGGCGGACGATGTGAGCGGTATCGAGAAACCTTCCATTTGAGCTAGGAGCTCATGTTTTACACAAATATTGGTTACGGTAGGAATTTGAACCCGGAACCCATGTCTCTGTAGTCAGGTAAGCGAATCACTTAGCTATATAGTCGTAAAAACGTAGTCTACCATCTTTTGTTGGTCAATTAATGTTCAGGAATTGCAGAACCTTTTAGGAATTACGAATTTATACTTCTACTTATTTCCTTTGTATATTTCCTTACCTATATCAGTCAGTACAGCTGGACATAAAGCCTTGCCATGAAGGCACTAACCAAAACATGAATTCCATAAATGGAAGATTTACCTGCACACACAATGTTGGACAAGCGAGATCATTAGTCTGTGGAATTTCCGTTCGCCTTATATGGGTTAATTTTCCGCCATTAGGGTAGACAACAGGGTGCAACGAATTCAGATGAGTGTCTACTATTTGCGAAAAAGAAGCTGTACATTGAATATTGCCCCTTACAGCACTAGATAGAGCTTTTGCTGCTGCTAGAATGGGCCGGCTCGACCGGGGTGGTACCGGGACCTCGCAGATAACGGCGTGAAGTAGAGGCATCTTGAGCTTTAGCGTGAGTGAGGCACCCGTAACTAGATGCCAATCCCAATGCCCCATACTCATCCCCCCTTCTAACTCCCAAACATCCTTAAATTCCGGCTATGCCAGATGCATCCCCTCTGGTATAAAAACAATTGTAAACTTTAACTTTAAATTGATTACTTAAAATAATTGTCATATTAAAACAACTTGAAAAGCATGTTTATCGACATTACGCTGACTAAATTGAAAACGATGTTATTATACTGTAATATTCCGCTCCAACAAAAGCCAAGTAGAATTTCAACGAATGAGAGAGCGAGGCGCATAATCTTTGCGTTGCTATTTGCAGCGATTGCCTCTGCGGTGTGAGCCACTGAGATGGAAACTGCAATATTTATCTTATATTTTTATGCAAAATGAATGAACAACCATTTTGATATTGCAAGGAAATGAAAAAAAAAACAGCTTTTATTGCTTCGTTGGTATTTCATTCGTATTCTTCTAGTTCTATGGAGAGAGAGTTCCACGGGTCTTAAAAATATCGCCAAAGAAAATATCGTATCGAACCCTCTATAATCTGTCAACACAATTATACAATAGAAAGTAAGAAAAAAAAGAAAAATATTTATTGGTACAGCATAAAGAGACAACACACGCAGAACATGTTAAACAATAATGATAAAAAAATAAAGCCCTAAACACAAAATAAATCAAAAGTTAGGACAGACTTCACAATTAAAGAAAAATATTACTTTGCGTGTCTCATCGCTGGACCAATAGGTATGTGGTACTGATACTGAACCAATACTGAACGTGGTCTTATCTGAAGATATATTTTTTTATTATGAAATATAAAGGAATTTTAAAGTTTTTTAATTGTTTGTTTATGGTATGCCCTTTGGCACATAAGCCTATGAGATCTCTCTCCGAATCGGGTGACCTAGTTTCAATTCTGATGACCTGATCTGTGTCTTTGGTTTGAACACCAAAGTCAATTCGTGATATCTTCTGGAATACTTTAGCCAATTGAAATATTTCATAAAACACTTTGGCCTCAAGTCTGTTCAAAATGGAAGTGAATTTTGCTGAATAGCAGGCAAGTTAAATGATTGACACAAGGACGAGTAAAATTCAAACTTTCAATAGGAACCGCGCAAGTAACAAAAGCCTAAACTGTCTGTGTAAATTTATATTAATAACTCATAAGCAATTATTTGCGAAGGTAGAAGACATTGAAGTTGATAACTTCAGATAATTGGCGAATTATGTTCAAAGGAGATCTTATAGAGACAACTCCGTTTCAGTTAAACATTATCTACGAACCTAAATAACAGAATGACTATTTATTTTCATTTAATATTTAAAAAAAAAAAATTAAATTCGATAGGGCAAGCCGTAGACTAAAACATGCAGATGTGCATGCGTGTGTATAATATACTTTTCTAGTAATACTATAAAACACTTCAAACGTTTAAAGAAAGGTACAATTAATTAAGTAAATTGTACTCGGATCCAAAATAATTTCATTCAAATTTATTCCACTTAATAAATCTTTGTCTTCCAGGTCTTCATTGCTCATTACTTATTTATGAAGTGGGGAAAGCAAACGCGGACATTTTATATTTTGGTCAAGAGAAATTAATTTTGAAGTTGAAAATGATTCGGTCAAAATAAGTAAATGAACACTGGTTTGTTTTATAATGTTTGTTATTAATTTTGATCTTTGTTTTAAAAGAGGATCGTCGGAATGAAGATTCGAAGAGGCTAATACAATAAAATCAAAATATAATTAACGTAAACGTTAGAGTCGTGCTAGCTTAGGGGTTGGTGGCTCTGGAATTTTAAGCATTTCCTGGTTAGATTTCCAGTGCCGGCGGCACTACTAAAATTGTTCGTTGCATTGAACCAATACTGAACGTGGTCTTATCTGAAGATATATTTTTTTATTATGAAATGTAAAAGAATTTTAAAGTTTTTTAATTGTTTGTTTATGGTATGCCCTTTGGCACATAAGCCTATGAGATCTCTCTCCGAATCGGGTGACCTAGTTTCAATTCTGATGACCTGATCTGTGTCTTTGGTTTGAACACCAAAGTCAATTCGTGATATCTTCTGGAATACTTTAGCCAATTGAAATATTTCATGAAACACTTTGGCCTCAAGTCTGTTCAAAATGGAAGTGAATTTTGCTGAATAGCAGGCAAGTTAAATGATTGACACAAGGACGAGTAAAATTCAAACTTTCAATAGGAACCGCGCAAGTAACAAAAGCCTAAACTGTCTGTGTAAATTTATATTAATAACTCATAAGCAATTATTTGCGAAGGTAGAAGACATTGAAGTTGATAACTTCAGATAATTGGCGAATTATGTTCAAAGGAGATCTTATAGAGACAACTCCGTTTCAGTTAAACATTATCTACGAACCTAAATAACAGAATGACTATTTATTTTCATTTAATATTTAAAAAAAAAAAAAAATTAAATTCGATAGGGCAAGCCGTAGACTAAAACATGCAGATGTGCATGCGTGTGTATAATATACTTTTCTAGTAATACTATAAAACACTTCAAACGTTTAAAGAAAGGTACAATTAATTAAGTAAATTGTACTCGGATCCAAAATAATTTCATTCAAATTTATTCCACTTAATAAATCTTTGTCTTCCAGGTCTTCATTGCTCATTACTTATTTATGAAGTGGGGAAAGCAAACGCGGACATTTTATATTTTGGTCAAGAGAAATTAATTTTGAAGTTGAAAATGATTCGGTCAAAATAAGTAAATGAACACTGGTTTGTTTTATAATGTTTGTTATTAATTTTGATCTTTGTTTTAAAAGAGGATCGTCGGAATGAAGATTCGAAGAGGCTAATACAATAAAATCAAAATATAATTAACGTAAACGTTAGAGTCGTGCTAGCTTAGGGGTTGGTGGCTCTGGAATTTTAAGCATTTCCTGGGTTAGATTTCCAGTGCCGGCGGCACTACTAAAATTGTTCGTTGCATTTCGAACCACGAATTTCAGAAAATTTTCAAGTTTATAAAGAAGTCGTGAAACCAAAGTTGCTAATGATATTAATCTAAATAAACAAATCAGACGTTGTATTATAATTAAAGCTCTCCCCCACCCTTCAATCTATTCACTCAATTTTAGATAATTTTTCGACCGTTCGATGATCAAAGTAAATTATTTGTCCTGAGTAGAAAACAAATATTCCTCTGACGTCTGTAGTCCGTCGAGGGGTAGGCAGTGGTGCTAATTTATTATTCGTTACCAGCTAGAGCATCAACATCAGTCATATTAATGTCGACCTGGACCCATTTCGAATAAGCGGCTCCTTGATGGTAAGTGATTAACGTCGCCCCACGTACATCTGCAATACCACAGGAGCTACAGGTGCGTTGCCGGCCTTAAAAGATATTTGGAGGATGGGCGAGAGGATGAGCACACTCACTCAAAGCTGTTAACAATTTTAGCGGCGCCGGGACCGGATAACGAACCCAGGTCACTCGTGTACTATATAAAACGAGCATCCTGACCACTAGACTGCCATGGCTCTATCTAAAAGCTTAATATTTATAATTAATTGAAAATTGCTTAATCTTTTTTTTATGCTACCATTTCGATAACAATTTAATGATAATTAACAAATAAAATGTCTTAAGAGTTTATTAGTGAATCTTTATTATTTCAATATCTCTTCCCATTTCTATTATTAAATTTTAATGAAAACATACAGCTTTCTTTAAATGTGACAGAACATTTGTAAATTTATTCTGGCGATGGTAAGAATTATAACTGTTGGCGAATTATGTTCAAAGGAGATCTTATAGAGACAACCTGTTTCAGTTAAACATTATCTACGAACCTAAATAACAGAATGACTATTTATTTTCATTTAATATTTAAAAAAAAATAATTAAATTCGATAGGGCAAGCCGTAGACTAAAACATGCAGATGTGCATGCGTGTGTATAATATACTTTTCTAGTAATACTATAAAACACTTCAAACGTTTAAAGAAAGGTACAATTAATTAAGTAAATTGTACTCGGATCCAAAATAATTTCATTCAAATTTATTCCACTTAATAAATCTTTGTCTTCCAGGTCTTCATTGCTCATTACTTATTTATGAAGTGGGGAAAGCAAACGTGACATTTTATATTTTGGTCAAGAGAAATTAATTTTGAAGTTGATAACTTCAGATAATTGGCGAATTATGTTCAAAGGAGATCTTATAGAGACAACCTGTTTCAGTTAAACATTATCTACGAACCTAAATAACAGAATGACTATTTATTTTCATTTAATATTTAAAAAAATAATTAAATTCGATAGGGCAAGCCGTAGACTAAAACATGCAGATGTGCATGCGTGTGTATAATATACTTTTCTAGTAATACTATAAAACACTTCAAACGTTTAAAGAAAGGTACAATTAATTAAGTAAATTGTACTCGGATCCAAAATAATTTCATTCAAATTTATTCCACTTAATAAATCTTTGTCTTCCAGGTCTTCATTGCTCATTACTTATTTATGAAGTGGGGAAAGCAAACGCGGACATTTTATATTTTGGTCAAGAGAAATTAATTTTGAAGTTGAAAATGATTCGGTCAAAATAAGTAAATGAACACTGGTTTGTTTTATAATGTTTGTTATTAATTTTGATCTTTGTTTTAAAAGAGGATCGTCGGAATGAAGATTCGAAGAGGCTAATACAATAAAATCAAAATATAATTAACGTAAACGTTAGAGTCGTGCTAGCTTAGGGGTTGGTGGCTCTGGAATTTTAAGCATTTCCTGGGTTAGATTTCCAGTGCCGGCGGCACTACTAAAATTGTTCGTTGCATTTCGAACCACGAATTTCAGAAAATTTTCAAGTTTATAAAGAAGTCGTGAAACCAAATTTGCTAATGATCTAAATAAACAAATCAGACGTTGTATTATAATTAAAGCTCTCCCCCCCCCCACCCTTCAATCTATTCACTCAATTTTAGATAATTTTTCGACCGTTCGATAATCAAAGTAAATCATTGTCCTGAGTAGAAAACAAATATTCCTCTGACGTCTGTAGTCCGTCGAGGGGTAGGCAGTGATGCTAATTTATTATTCGTTACCAGTTAGAGCATCAACATCAGTCATATTAATGTCGACCTGGACCCATTTCGAACAAGCGGCTCCCTTGATGGTAAGTGATTAACGTCGCCCCACGTACATCTGCAATACCACAGGAGCTACAGGTGCGTTGCCGGCCTTTAAGGGTATTTGGGAGATGAGAGAGAGAGAGGATGGGGAGAGGGAGTGGGCCTCCGGTTATCTCATTCCCAAACGAAACGCAGAAGCATAATATGCCTCTATTTAACGTCGGTATTCTGCGAGGCCGTGGTACAAACCCGGTCGAGCCGGCTCATTCATGCAGCAGCAAATGCCGCCGCTTGGCTCTACCGCGTGTAAAAATTTTACAGTGGTCAACTGCATATAATACAATACGTATCCAAGCTAGTGTACGCACAAACACAGATGCACTCTCGGCACGCACACCTTCCTACGGGATCGTATACGTAAGATATGAACAATGAAAATCTAACAAACTGTCAAATGCAGTGACAGAGACCATATGCAATTATTGGTCTGTATTTTCTTTAAGGGAAAGGGGGCAAACTAACAAGTAGCTTGTTTTTCACTGGTAAGTGAAACCGACACCCATGTATATCTACAGCATCAGAGGACCTGCAGATGCGTTGCCGGCCTAAAAAGATATTTGGAGGATGGGCGAGAGGATGAGCACACTCACTCAAAGCTGTTAACAATTTTAGCGGCGCCGGGACCGGATAACGAACCCAGGTCACTCGTGTACTATATAAAACGAGCATCCTGACCACTAGACTGCCATGGCTCTATCTAAAAGCTTAATATTTATAATTAATTGAAAATTGCTTAATCTTTTTTTTATGCTACCATTTCGATAACAATTTAATGATAATTAACAAATAAAATGTCTTAAGAGTTTATTAGTGAATCTTTATTATTTCAATATCTCTTCCCATTTCTATTACTCTTGAGATACGAAAATTATGAGAGGTAATTCATAAAGGTCGAAATCTCTCACCGACCCTCGCAATATAATAAGGGTCTCTTTAGAAATCGGCATGGCCGGAGATAATGATTACAATTTCATTATTCAGTGAAAATTACATTCACATTCACAAAATTATATGACTTTTGTTTCACACTGAACATTATTTTCTGTTACGTGGTAGAGCTTTGCGGTGGGTTTTGCTGGTGCTCGACTGGGCCAGCAGGACCGGAGTAGTAGAAGTACTACAGACCGCAGAATACCGGCGTGAAGTAGAAGGCATCTTGTACTTCTGCGTTTCGTTCGGTTAGCGAGGTAGCCGGAGGCCCACAACCCTCCCGTCTTCCAAATATCCTTAAAGGCAGGCAACGCACCTGCACCTCCTCCGGTGTTGCAGATGTATGCGAGGGATGGTAATCACTTACCATCAGACAAGCCGCTTGCTCGTTTGCCATCTTTGCCTTAAAAAAAAAAAACACTTACATTCACACATTCATAGATACATACATACTAGATACAAAGGTACCTTCGCATATACATATAGTTTTGAGGGAAGCGGCTATAAAGAAAAAGACACAAGAACCAATAATTTTAAAGAACATTTACTGGACGCTTATATATAAGCTATACAGCCTGAACGAAGGAGTTACCAAGGAATCCGGTGAAATATGAAGGAACCCTACCATTAGCTCTGAATAAGCCTTTGCCCAGCTGTGGTCTACTTACAAGCAGTTAAAGAAGTAGCTTTTGTTGCCAAACTAACAGGTGATCTATAAGCTCGTTTTTAACCATTATCAGAGACTCGGTCCGTGGGGGAAGTGCAGTTTCTGAATCGTCATTGCCGCTGATGGTGATCGGTCAAGTGAAGAATATAACCACAGTTCAGGCCACTGTATCCAAAAAAAGATCTCAATCATTATTTTATTCGGTTATGAAATAAGAAAAAACTTAAATAATTCCGATTCGATGAATGATAATTTCTTTCAAAATGCAAGAAGAGAAACAACCAGACCAATGAGTAAATTGAATTGTTCCTCGAAGACTTAATAAAAGCAGAAATGACAAATTTATCTCTTGTCAAGTCGTCTACAGACGAATCGACAACAATTAACGTTTTATGAATGGTAATTCCCTTTAAAGCCTCGTTTCTATTATTAAATTTTAATGAAAACATACAGCTTTCTTTAAATGTGACAGAACATTTGTAAATTTATTCTGGCGATGGTAAGAATTATAACTGTTGGGGAAGAATGGTTAGCCAGTGGCAACCTCGTACAGGCGAACTGAGTTGACAAGATGGCGTGACAATCTTCTCGATTGTATATATATAGAGGCATCTTGGGCATGTCCCTACCCCCCTTCCCCACCCGCTACTCCTCCTTATCCCCAAATATCCTCAAAGGCCGGCAACGCACCTGCAGCCTCACTGGTGTACGTAGGCGTCGGTGATCACTTACCGTCAGGTGAACCGCTAGGTCGTTTGCCATAAAAAGGTGATGCTTGAAGTCGATGGTTGAAGGTGGCTCCGGACCGTGGATTGTGGAAATCAATGGAATAGATAGATGGTTAAGATAGACTGTAATCTAAAGAAAAACATTCTTCGTTTTCGGTCTATTTACACACTGAAACTGCCAGCAAATGTCACCATGCATTTCTTGAAAGGTTTGCTGATACCCACAACAGCGGGACAGCGTGATGCCGAGCGCCAGGTCAGTAACTTCCCGGTACCGATACTTGGACATGAAAAGGTGACACTAATCCACTCTCATCCGATTGGGGTCGCATACTATCAAACGAACTAACAGTTCATCTAATAGTAAGTGGATGCTGGAACCCGTGGGCACCTGGAAACAACTTCTGTCGAATGAGGGCACAGTTGCGTTGTCGCCCAAAAAACCGAAAATGAAATGCCTCACACTCTGAAATTATACTGACTCCATATACCTTTCAAATCGGAACTCAACAGTGGTTTCACAGCTGATGGCCGACGGAGATACGTAATAAGGTATCTATCCTGTCGAATCCTAGACAGAGAAGGCAGGTTTTGAAAAGCAGCTTGTGAATATCCCACTGCTGAGCAAAGGTCGCCTCTATCCTCCCGCGGGCATCGTTAGAGTCGAATAAGAGAACAGCCACGAAAATCTCAAGTCAATCTTAAAAATATCGCAATTAAGTCTCCCGGAGAGGTTTAAAGTGAATTGTGAGTGATCATAAGGATACATGGAGTTGTGCTAAATGGAAATCTGTTACCTCTGCCTACCCCTGTTTAACCGGTGTAAGTTCAAATTTAGAACTTATTGTTATATTGCATTAATAAATGGTTACCCTTTGCTTATAAAATATTCCGTAGTATTATTAGACATTAAGGGAAAGAACATAAGTTTTGTCTAAGTCTTTCGAATATTTAAAATAATATATGTTCAAAGTCAAAGTCAAAGTAGCAGCCTGTAAGTGCCCACTGCTGGGCAAAGGCCTCCTTCTCAAATACGAGTATCAGAGAGGGTTTAGGAGCCGGGAAGGGCCCGCCACGCTGCTCCAGTGCGGGTTGGCGGGCTTCACATATCCTCGAAATAATATTTTATTATTTCTCAGACATGCAGGTTTCCTCACGATATTTCGTTCACCGCTAAGCACATGGTAAATACAGCACTTAAAATTGCTATCAACAATTTTAGTGGTGCCGGCACCGGGGATCGAACCCAGATCACTCGCGCTCTATGAAACTAAAGTGAGCGCCCTGACCACTAGGCTACCACGGCTTAATATAAGTTACCCTGTCTGTATATGTATGTAAAAGACTGATAACCATTGCGTTTCTTATTCTATTCCTTAAATTGTTTTTATAAAACATAATACGGTTCGTAACCGTTAAATTTTTGTTATTTATATGTCGAAACATATATATTGTATATGTGTGTGTATTATACATATATATGTATATATCATTTATTACTTTTTTACTTAATATAGGCATCACGCAGTAAAATAATTAGATAGGCTTCGCTTAGACCAGAAAACTTGTTGATGAAAAGTTTGACGTAATATTTCAAAGCCTACAATATTGTTGATTCTATAGTATAAATATAATAAAGGAGTTTAAAATAATTTCAAACCTTTTTTAAATCACTTAAGAAATAGTTTCATGAAAACTTTCCTAATTAAAGACGAATAAACCAGTTAGTCTTATATTAATACCGTAATTATATTTGTAACATGATTAATTTCAGTCAGCACATAAACAATTTTATTATACACACAATAACAAAATTAAAAACGCAACCCGTAAAATCTCACAAAACTAATGCTTTGTAAATGAAACAATTAAATCAGAACCTGTAAGTTTTACATTCATACTGTAATATGACATTTGTTTTAAATATTCCACGGTGAAAAAAAAAAGAACTTACCCGCTCAGCGGCTAAAATCCGTAAAGGAATCACTACACTTCACTGTCCAATACAAAACACGTATTCAGGTGAAATTTAACTGAAGCGCGCAGGTACGTGCGCGACCTCACTCCGACCCAGACTGAGCTCGCCGCTGCGAACGCCAAAGATTAGGGATTTTCGATCATGAAAAACAGAAGCGACATATATCAAATAAGTAACATTTAATTTTGATAACATTTTTTTTTAAGATATTTATACTGAAGACTTATTTGTAATGGAAGTAAATGAAATCACTGCATGTAACAAAAATGCGATGGTACTTACAATTTTGAATTTTAATTAAATAAAAAGGTGTATTGCGACACAAGTTTGTCTGCACTGAGTCGTGGAAAATGTAAAATCCATAATCTCTGTCTGCCTCTATGTTTGACGAACGTGAGTATATATGTTTTACATGACAGTACAGTACAGAATTTGTATTTTATATCCAATTTATTATATTGAAGAGAATCAAATCTAATTAATAATGAACGCATACAATTGCTTGGTGACGGAAGAGCCAGCTTAGCGATTTACATAAAAAGTAATAGTTTAATTTCTATGCTATGCAGACTCTTGCATGTGAGCCCTTAACTATAATAAAAGAGATCGATGCAAATAATTATATCACAAAAATGTTACGAGTCACAACAGAATTTTATAAATGCTTGTCTAAATTCCAGTGCACAATCGACTAAAACAAAACGTTGAAATATTTAATTAATGATATTAACTAAATTGTAGCACAGTAAATTATTTAAAAGAGGCTGAGAATCAATGAACGCTTCATTGATTCTCAGCATTCATAATTATCAGACGTTAAATCGTTGCATAAATTTTAATGTGATTTACGCTTTCTTTGTTGTACATGAACATTCTAAGCGCGTCGTAACTATTTTTACTGTCCAAACTCACCACAATCAAAACAATAATAAAATCCAAGTGAATTTACAGACCATTACCAAGTCATTGTTCTTTCAACGCGGTTAGAAAATACTATGAAATCTCATAGTTATTAAGTTTGTTGTATTCTCAGTAATTAATAGTTGCATTCTAATTAGACTTCCGCTATCGGACAGTTTTACTGAACATTCTTTCCCAAGGTGAATGAGTTTTAACGCTATCAAGCCGATCTTTACAAGTCACGTGATCTGCAGCGTGGGAAACGAGAAATCTATTACAATGTTATGTCAGAAAGTTTGTTTAATCTTACTTAAAGATTTAAGATGCAAGTGATAGAAGTTTCTTATATGAAGTTTTTTGCACGCCTCATAACGAGAAAGTGTTTTTGACGATAATAATTCACTAAGCATTATTATCGACTTTTCAAGGTCACGCGATTGACTAAATAAATCGTTTCTACGAGTTCGAAACAAGTAATAAAAAATAACCTATATCAAGATAATTCTATAACTAACACATCTGATGTTTTTTTTTTCAAAACATTTAGTTTAGATTATAATGAAAAGAAAACCGAAAGAATAAAAATTTTGGTTGTCGTCGGCTGGTCTGTCTGTACGAGTACGATTACGTCCGAAAAACTTAATGGGTCGAATCTTTTTTTCCATTAACTTCAGGTTCATGTAGAATAGAAAACCTATTGAATGTCACTTCTATAGTCCCTCTAGGTTATTAATAATAATTGACATGGTGAAGACAAAAGATAATCTGCTAATCCATCTAATTCCGTGGGCGATAAAAGTCGTAAATTGAAGCTTCCGACAGATGGCGTTATAATCATCTGATATATGCCAGACATAAATTATTGATGGGATAGCAGCGTCGAAGGTTTGTGGTGTCTGGTACTGCAATCGCCAACCCATTGTCTAGGGATAACGGTAACAGGAAATTCTCTCCTTGTGAGAGGTCTGTGTACAACAGTCGAATATATAGAGGCGATGACTATGATAATTATACTATAGTAATTAGAAAATTATTCAATAACAACATAGATGTCGCCACATCATTCCACCGCTGTGACTGGAAGAAGTGAAAGGTGATGGAAGAGACGATGAATGATATCGAAATTACATTTGTAATGCTATACTTATAAGTAACTAGTATTATTCAAAATTAAAATTGTTCCACTGAATTAGTAATTGAAACTGCCTCCGAGAGACATAATTTTCTTTTCCACTTAACATGTTATCCATTGCCCTTTCTAGATCATTATTTCTATCCTGCTCTCTTTCTATCGCGTACTCTCTGATAGCTTTCTCGTTTACGCGCAGATTTACAGTTCTGACGTAGGCACGCGGGAAAATTATTTCGCTCCAGGCTTCTGCTTCCCTGTTAGATGGTAAGAAGCCACTAAAACTAATATCTCTCGTTTGTTGCTAGTGTTCCGTCCTTTATAAACCTGATCCGTAATGCATTGTAGTAATGATGAGTTTGATTAACAAAATGAGAGACTTAAAGGACGGATTATTGCTAACAGAGGAATCTGTGATAATTTCGACTACAGCGACATCTATTGACTAGAAGTTGAAACTTGCGCTGAAAAAATAAAACCACTGTTGTGTAAACACAAAGATAATATTCTTTATCTTCAGTATGATAGTATATTCAATCAATACGATGATAAACGCATGAAAGGAGTGTCAGTTAACAATTTTAGCTTCACCCTGTTATTTGGGTCCTTTTCTCTTGGCTAGGAGCCGTCAGGGTAGATACCCTCTCCGGTCTCTTGCTTGTTTCTGGCGCTGAGCAGCAGAGTAAACTCGGTTGCGTTCCAATTTTAAAGGTATGGGGAGCCAGTGTGAGTGTGCTGTGTGCCAGGTGACAATGCATCTGTTATCTTCTTTCTTTAAAGTCCTCGGTGTGGAGTAACCGCTTGTCATAAGATAGAGTGAAAGCGCACTTTAATTTACGGTTACTTCCAAATTACGTCGACCCCGATCCGAGACTTTGAATAACAAGGTCTCGGCTTCAGACACAAGTTTGTTCCGGCACTCGTCGACGTGTTCCCGAGAAATATTCGCACGGCCTGTATATAGGGAATCACCCGTGCTGTCGTCTGCATAGCAATGAATGCTACTGATTTGTAGCATGTCGTTGATATGCAGAAGGAACATAGTGGGAGATAGCACACAGCCTTGTGGAACACGAGCATTCACGGGTTCGGGGTCCGACCATGCACCGTCGACAACAACCTCGATGCTCCGATCCGCGAGGAAGCTGGTGACCCAGTTGCACAATCTCTCGGGAATCCCCGGCTACATCATAACACAATCCATAAAAAAAAAGTAACAACCAGTGAATGCCCTCTGCTGGCCAAAAGCCGGCTCTCATATATTTTTTGAGAACGATTGGAACCGGTGAGGGTCCGCCATTCTGCTCGAGTGCGCGTTGGCGGACTAAATAACAATTTTAAGCATGCATGCAAGTTTCCTCTCGATAATTACATTCACCGAAGAGCACTCGATAAATTCTGCATTTAAAATTGCTATTAAAAATTTTAGTGGTGACGGGACCGGTCTACGAACCCTGATCACTCGCATATTATGACATTAAAGCGAGCACCCTGATCACTAGGCCACCCCATATTGATAAAAATTATTAGTTAAGTAATAATATAGATCATAGAAGTTTTTAAAATATTTTTTTTGTTTTAAATTTTATAACTATATCAAAACGAAGAAATTATTCTAATATCTAAAGACTTGTTTAAATTTTAGATGAATTCTAGTGACCCGTGATAGCCTAGTGGTCAGAGAGGTCGCGTTAATTTCATAGTACGCGAGTGACCCGGATGCGATCCCCGGTGTCAGGGACCACTGAAGTTGTTAACAGCAATTTGTGATGCCGAATTTAGCATCTGTTAGGCGTTGAAGGAAAACATCGTAGGAAACATGCATGTCTAGAATAAAAAAAAAAATATTTATATTTCACTAAGTATTTTTTCTCACTCGCCAATCGTGTAGCATTTCGTAACATAACATAGCAATAGAAACATCTCCCCGTAGATTACAAAGTGGTTTGATTCGAGTAGTTAAGTTTTGAACGTAAATAATTCCAGAGGTTGGGAAAGCTGTTAAAAGTTAACATTTGCAATAAAATAGAATACGGTTTAATTTAGTTTAAAAGTAAACAAGGGTTGTAATCAACGTCTTAAATAGTAGAAGTAATTTATGTTCTCAAATATCTAAAGACTTGTTTAAATTTTAGATGAATTCTAGTGACCCGTGATAGCCTAGTGGTCAGAGAGGTCGCGTTAATTTCATAGTACGCGAGTGACCCGGATGCGATCCCCGGTGTCAGGGACCACTGAAGTTGTTAACAGCAATTTGTGATGCCGAATTTAGCATCTGTTAGGCGTTGAAGGAAAACATCGTAGGAAACATGCATGTCTAGAATAAAAAAAAATTCGTGGACTTGTGAAGATATTTTTCGATTCCAAAACTCCTTTTAAATATTGAGTGAAAGGTCCAGCTTTGGGGTATTTTACTTTGCTTGCATTTATGTCTATGACCTGAAATTACAATTTTTTTTTAAATAGAAATTATCTGTAAAAGTGATCACGACACTTGGCTATAGTGCTTCTGGAGAAACGCACCTGTGTTTGCGAAAGTGTACATTATTACACACGGTACTGTACCACTAAACTAATACAAGTGTTTGGCATGCCATTCTAGTAGACGATAATGTACTCTACTCCGATGATGTAAAGTCTAAATTAGTCCAACGGCACTCTATTAGGTGATTCAGGATGTTTACTGTTATATGTAATATAGTTCGCGCTAAGGTATTTTAATTTTAGTTCAGGAACGTTAAATAGTTCTAGCTTGAAGCAAGTCCTACACCTTCTCGTAATCCTTACTGTAAAAGTCCCGCTAAAAAGATTAGCAGCTCTGGTGCCATGCACTTCAGCATGCGCGCTAAGGAAAGGCAGTTACAGAAGTAAAGATGCATGCAAGATATGGTCGGACGTGTTCCAGAACTAACGTTACCCCAGCTGTTTGAACTTCGTTGAACTTTTCCTATAAAGTGGAAATACTTTACGAACATAAATAGCATATGGGAAACGGTCCTGAACTCAATAAATTAATTGTAGTCAGCACCGCGGCAAAACGCTCAGCCGCTGCGCCATCGATCCAACAAAATTAAAATGAAACTCTCTCTCTCTCAAATACATATTCACACTTAACGTAACGCGTAACCGTAAACCTTACCCTTCCGTGCCCAAAGAAGTTTCAATTCCAAAATCTTGTAGTAAGTTTAAGTTTCGTCTAAGTTGCTTGAGACATAACTTCTATGTAAGTTACACATTGCCATGATGATTGGGAAGTATATAATGGGTACCTGGTCAACATCAAACCGTCAAGTTCGTAGGCGTGTGATATTTAATATTTAATCTTCCCAGCATTAATCATTTGAGCCCAAACTCGAAGCTTGTAACTGGCACAGTGCTTGAGAGAGATCTGTTCATCATCAGACCCTCAAATGTTTTGCTGATCCTCCTTCGATATAATCTACCTAGCCGCATAATCAACAAATTACTAGTATTGGTGTTCTCATAAAATATAGAATATTCACACTTACATGCATGTATGTAAAACGTAACGCGTAACAATTTTTTTTTTATAACGAAGGTTTGTCAGTGTTAAAAATTTCAATCAGTTACCTGTTACGGTTCAAAATATACAGCCGTTAAAAGGTAGGCAAGGCGGACGGAAGGGCGGACGGATGGACGGACGGACGGACGGACGGACAGACGGCGCAGGCTCAGTAATAGGGCTCCGCCCGAAACTCTCAAAAAGCTTCACGTTAGATTAGCTTGTAATTTAAATAATATGACAGAGGTGTTATATGAGAGTTTAATCTGAAAATTTTGCAGCATTTCATCGGAATCTATCCCGGTTGGTTAGTTGGTTACCTGATTGTCTTCAACTCCTGAAGGTTTAGCCTTCAGCTAACTTTTGAAGAATGAGTCTTTTGAGAGGATCTAATTCAAAATCAAAATCATAATTTTTCGACATTGGAGCATTTTTATCTCTAACCGTTTCGTAATAATGTTTCTCTGACGGAGAAGAAACAGGCGAAAGAAACTCAGCAGGTACTCTAAGTCTTTTACTTTTAAAAAGCAATATCACAATACAACTTTAAGAAACAGCTTGAGCGCTATCATTCGATCCCAGGAGTTATTAACAACCATGCATTCCTTTATATGATATAATAACCATTATATTATTAAATTGGTTTTTTTATATATGTAGGTATATAGTAGGTGTTTATGTATATTTGTGTACATTGAATGTATGTTTTATGTATGTGTGAGTGTGGATATGTGAATATATATATATGTATATGTATGTATGAATGTAAAAAGGAACTTAGTGTACCTTGTATATAGTCATACCCAATTGTTATGTATCTCACTTTATTATTATAACCCTATGATTTTATTTCAGGTGGTTTAAGATGTCTTTATCTTTCTATTTGTTTTTCTTTATTTATATATAGATAAGCTGTATCTATTGCAGAAACTACCGGCTCAATACTGGTATAAGGCTGCGCTGAAAATGTGTGTGGTAATCCGTAACATAAACTGAGCGTCGACCTATTTGTTGCATCACACTGTAGCGCAGAAAAAAACAATCTAAACATCTTGTTATTTTTTTGTAGTTTTTATTATTTTTTTTAATGTTTTATTAATAACTTGTTAACTAATTGTGATGTAATAAACCAATTTTCTTTCTACTTTTTTTCTTTCTTTCTAAAAAAGGCAAAGGTTCGATTATCTCAAAACGATTCGATTCTAATGGTTCAGTTCAGCGAAAAATTTTATACTAATAATGAAACTAAAGTAGCTGCTTGTGAATGTGTAACTGATGGGTAAAGCCTCCTCTCAACATTTTAGCCCGGAAGCGTCCGCCGTACTATTTTGGTTATTTCTCAGACATGCAGGTCTCGTCAACATCATGTTTTCCTTCTCAGCTATGCAGGTGTAAAGTCAGCTCTTGAAATTGTCATTAACGGCAGTGCCGGCATTGGGATAACGTGAAGACTCTTTCCAATGTTTATCGTCACTGGGGGTAGCGTATAGATGGATGACGTCATGTCATTTGTCACTCCGAATAAACTTAATTTAACTAAAACTCATTTACACGACTCTGCATAAATTACCTTTGGCGCCACCGAACTCATTACTCTACCCTCCTGTCCCCTTCTCAGTCCTCTATCCATGCACAGTATAATTGCTACCTCCACATAAAACGATTGCCCGAAAGTTTCGCTTGAAAAAGAACCGTGAAAAGCCGTACAATTTCACGACCACGCCCCCATTACACGCAGAACACTAATCTTTAAGGCTAACATAGACTAGGCCTATAGCCAGTAGTTAGGTCAGGCCTTTGGAGATGACTCGTTTAAGAGTAAAGTAAAGTAGCAGCCCGTAAGTGTCCGCAGCTGGGCAAAGGCCTCCTTCTCAAATATCTGAGAGGGTGTAGGAGCCGGGAATGGCCCGCCACTTAATATACTTTTTTTTTTACCTCGAAATTATACGTGCAGAAAAAAATAAGTTATTGTATCAAGGTATTTAGTCAAATTTTATCGCAAATAAATTCCTGTATTGTCTAAACTTTTTCAACCAATATTGATTTAAGATTTTTTTTTAAATCTTCTATTTTCTTGTTTTTGATATTGTTAGGTAAATGATTATAAATTATAGGAGCCATCCCCAATACACTATGACGCAACAGATACGTTTTCCCCGTTACATTGTCTATTTTATATTGCAAGGATTATTTTTTTGTCCTTTGTCCTTTTGTCTGAATTAAATGTAGGAATATCGGAGTGAATTCATCTTAAATTCTTGTATTCAAGTTTAAATGTTAAATTTAACCAACAGCTAATAACATGGATGATAATATGCTTATTATGCTTCGTAAAGAAACAGAATTCAGTCATTTAAAGAAAAGTGAAGCATTAATAAAATTAAATGAGATGCTCAAAACGTTTCAAACAAGGCGCCGCGCTCGACAATTGCCGCGCCGAAACGGCCGCCCACAAACATTTCAGATGTTAAATATAATATGGAAATGGTTAAATCACAGGGTAACATATTAAGTGTATGGTCGGTACACAGAATCTCGAACTCTTTATGTATGGGTTTCGTACCTGTAACATATGTGTGTTGGTTGTTGTCAATAATGTTTTCTACAAGTACCCCTGATTTATCAGGCAGTCAATAAATGGTGGTTGTACTGTTCAACGCGTTTTATTAGCTGCTCCGAATCCTTAAAATAGTAAAGGATATTACAGTACCGAAGGAACGATGATCAAGGTGCGTAATTTCTAAACTGGATGCTGGGTACTTATTGTGTGTAACATTTTTAAGCACCGTTAAGGAAAAATTCGGAACATAATATGCCACAGCTGTGTGTGATTTGATATTATAAAATATGGTTAAAGACGAAAAAGTTATAAGATTTTCATGAACCGTACAACAACAAAAATATTAAGAAGACATGTTAGTTCCAAAGGAGCAGCGTGGTCAAGACTTACCATCTTCTAAACCGTGGGAGAAGCGTCATTAGTGCGTGGGTTTCCCATCACTAGTCTATGAAATTTGGATCCAGTAAATCATCCATTTAATTTCATTCAATATATAACGCCACCAGAGTTATGAATGAGTATAATCTGATCTTAAATATGGCTATTTCTCTTTAAAATGATACACATAAATAAACTTTTTGAGCCTAGCGGCGGCTTTGGCTGCTGCTCGAATGTGCCAGCTCGACCGGGGTAGTACGACGGTGAGGTAACTGGAGGCCTACTCCCCGCTCCCCCACCCCTTCCCTCCTCCCGATATATCCTTAAGGTCGGCAGCACACCTGCAGCTCCTCTGGTATTGTAGATGTACGTGTGCGTCGGTAATAATTTACCATCAGGTGAGCCGCTTGCACGATTGCCTCCATTACCATATAAAAAAAAATGATTGCCGCATGTCTGTCCATCTTCAGTGCTGATCTCACGCTTAAGGTGGGTCGAATGGGATCGCCAATTTTGGGCACTGGTAAGTTAGCTGTCTCTTAAAAAATCTTAACGAAATCCAATACTGCGTGAGGGTTATTTGGAATGTTTGAGAAAACATGCTCAAAAAATAATAAACACTTTGAAATCGCACTGCGCGGCCTGCATGTTTACACTGTGAATATCTGTCTGTCTGTCATCGTAGTCGAAATAGAATCGGAAGCACGGGAGCTCTCTTTGTATTGCGTAGGCAATTGGAATAATCAAATTTGTGTAAAAAGGTAAGACGGTTTTAATAAATTCAATTCAGCAGCGCCTAGGGTGCCCCTTGCCTTGCGGTAAATGGTGCTTACGGGAGAGACGTCTGACCCCCTCAGTGGACGATTTTCAAATGTAAGTTCATTGCAGTACAGTGGTGGATAATTTATCACTTTGAACTACACACACAATTGTCACTTTCAAGGGAACTTGATTAAGTTAGTCGTCGTAAATATTCAATATAGTATATAGATTTTTTTTTCTAGTTGAGTTAAGCAAAAATTTAGTTTTGTCGTACGTCTGTTATTTTATTCATTACTTAAATTATGATTTTTTTTTCTTTATTAAGAGGCTTAATCACATATGCGATTATGTCGCTCCGTAAGTTATATATACATTACTTACTTACTACCTAGAAATAACTAGTCTATAACAATGCAGCTACCTATGACAAGGGCTTGGCCAAAAAAATATTACAATCGCCCAGTTCCAAATTCAAGTGAATAAAAGAAAATATGATTTAAGATGATGCTTAATATTTTCCATTGTGTTTCTCATAAAACATTTCTTGCTTATAGTTTTTAATGACTACAATGTTCCCTGTTTCTTCTCCGTCGGAGGAACATCGTTACAAAACGGTTGTAGATTTAAGATAATGCGTTCATCTTAAATGTATGTTTCTTATATTAATGAATAAATAATTTGATTTGATTATGCAGCTCTAAAATGTCTAATTAAAAGCAGAGTGCATAGGGTTCTGTCCTCGGATTAGGCGCGAGTTATATATCCCATATCTGACACTCGTTCCATTGAGTTTACCGAACCGAATATTAGCGAACGAACAGTACCGAAACATACGTAAAATTTGCATTTTTAGCTTGGACACAACAACGGCGACAGGTGACCCATCGGTGACGTTGCACGTTGTCCAGAATAGGCTCTGATGAAATGTGGATTGAAAGAAGATATTTTTTTAACGAGAAAGGGGGCACATGAGCAAGCGGTCTACCCGATCGTAAGTGATTACCGTCGCCCATTTGCAATACCAGAGGTGCTGCAGGTGCGTTGCCGGCCTTTAAGGATATTTGTGAAATAAGAGGGAGGATGTGGACGGAATGGGGTAAGGAATGGGCCTCCGGTTACCTCATTCACCGAACGACGTGCAGAAGCACAATATGCCTCTACTTTATGCCGTTATTCGGCGAGGCCGTGGTACTAACCGGGTTGAGCCGGCCCAATCGAGCAGTACCAAAAGCCACCGCTTGGCTCTACCACGAAAAATAAACTGAGTTTTAACCTCGGAACCACATCAGTATTAAATATATTGAGCGTTTATATTTTTGTTATATATTGAAATACCTTTTCAGTTTAATGATGTTTTAAAAAAATCGAATTAAGAGTGATTCGCCTTCGAACTGACTTTAGGTCAAACCTCTATTATCTAGTAAATGTCAAAGTAAATCACTTTGACTTATAGGATTAACTAACTGTAATTAAACAAAGGATAGGTCATTAACATATAAACGAGTTATTGTGTGGAATTATAGTTATAAATCACACACACTATTTGAAAACTGTAAAAGATATATGATTGACGTACGAAATTAATATTTCGTTTGTCAATAGTTTTTTTTTTAAATCTACCACCGTTTCGTAATGAGGTTCCTCTGACGGAGAACAAAGAGGCGAAGGAAACTCCGTAGGTATCCTCGTTTTTAAACAAATGTTATACATTACAAATAATAAATCTCAGAAGCAATTAAAGAATACAAAATTACATTCTAAAAAAGCATAATAATTAAACGAACTCAAGATTTGATGACTCGAGCTGACCGGACCCCACAAGCAGCACCTGTTCACGAGCATGACCACCCATCGCCCTTCTCGACCATATTAAAGGGTAGTGGACGACTTGCCTCAAAACGCCACAATAGTACCCGCGATATTGTGCGAGTTAATTTTAAAATTACTTTAATTTAATTTTTAATTAGAGAGCTGTGGTAGCCTAGTGGTCAGGGCGCTCACTTTAGTATCATAGAGCGCGAGTGACCTGGGTTCGATCCCCGGTGCTGGCACCACTGAAATTGTTAATAGCAATTTTATATCCTGTATTTACCACGTGCTCGGCGGTGAAGGAATACAACGTGAGGAAACCGACATATCTGAGAAATAATAAAAAAATATATTATTTCGAGGATATGTGAAGCCCGCCAGTCCGCAATGGAGCAGCGTGGCGGGCCATTCCCGGCTCCTACACCCTCTCAGTTATTTGAGAAGGAGGCCTCTGCCCAGCTGTGGGCACTGATAGGCTGCTACTTTATTTTTACTTTTTAATTTTTCGGTTCGGTAACACACGTTATTGGCGTTCAGTCTACTCCTCATGCCCTGAATGTGTGATATTAATATTTGCAGATGAAATTGCAGTTCCTGCGGGTGATCTCAGAACAGGCTGCAGAATTCAAGCATGCAGAGATCTTTCACTGGCGATTGTGAGATTTTCGAAATTGTTTCAAAATTTTCTATCTCAGATTAATTGTGCAAGCGAGAAGAAATTATTTTTTTTAAAAAAACATTAACTTTCCCCTGTAGGGATTTCTCCTGTGTTGCGGAGGCATCTTACATACATAAATAGCACACGGACAAGCACCCAGACCCGGAACTATTATTTGTAGTCCATCCAAACACTAGTCCCGTGCGGGAATCGAACTCGCGACCCACAGCGCCGCAGCTAAACGCTTAGCCACTACGCCACCGAGCCGTTCAAAATATAAACCGGATTGGAGAAACCTCATTAGGTTTTCTTGTTGAAACACCTTAAGCCATTTATAACCATTCAAAATAAATATGTCTTTTACCATAACAAAATTGCGTCTTCTTTCATAGAGTTCGGGGTCCTCAGCGCGAACCCGACTCACACTTGGCCGGATCTTATTGTTTGTTGTTTTACTTTAGTTGCGCTACGATCACACAAAGTTTGAAGATTGCATGTATTAAAATACGATGAAAAAACCTTTAATTGTTTGGCTATCAGCCTTAATGTGAAAACATCAACCGGCTACTTATAACGTTTCCAAAGATACTGCTATATTAAGGTAGGACTAACAGACGAACGGACGGTGTAGGTTTAGTAACAGGGCTTCGTAAACCTAAAAACCAATCTTATTCTGTGTGTCAATTATATTCCAATACACAAGATTACAATACCTATAGATCGATTGAGAAGAAATTTATAGGTAATGTTCGACACATTAGCATTGAGCGATTTTCAATAAACAGTATAAAGAAGCCGCAAGCGAAAGTAGCTGCAGTTTAATAATAAAATAATTAAAAGTAAACGAGATGAAATCTGTTAAAAGTTATATTCAAATGATTTTTTTAGTGTAATGCAAAAGATATTACTACGGAAAATTCATTTCACAGTTCGTTAAAAAGACATAAAGCTCCAGAAGATGAGTTCGAAATAGCGAATGAAAAGAAAGCTGCTTTATTTATTCTAGTAGCAGAAATATTATCAAGTTCTTCCTTGAAATTAATCCTTGATAAAATAAATACAAAGAGCGTGAGAAAGCTTTTACCGTCGACTGATTTCATATTTCGATTTGCATTCATGTCTTAGGAACGAATGTTTTAACACAATAGGTAGCTGGAATAAATATCTACACCTTACACTAACGCTTGTTGCGCAAAGTATCGCCTCAAAATGGCGTATGTGCGACAATATAAGAACAGACTGTTCAATGCTCCAACGCGACTTCGATGCTGTATTCCAAAGACGAGTGAAAAATAAAATGGAATTCAATACATCGAAGTGCTTTGAGATGACCTCCGGGCGAATGAGACGCCTAATTTAATTCAACTATAGTTTGGACTCCGCCATTAAATAAAACACAGTCTTTACTAGTTCGAGGGCCTATGGTTTCATTTAATTTCATTAATTTCAATAAAGATTTTTCATTCATTTGTTTCATTTACGTGTAGGCGGCTCTCCCGATGGAAAAGTTACCGACGCTTACGTACATCTGCAACACAACAGAGGAGCTGCAGGAGCGTTGCCTTTAAGGATTTTTAAGGAAGGGTAAGTGGTCTCCCGGTTACCTCACTCACCGAACGTTACGCAGAAGCACACCCATGTCTCTACTTCACGCCGTTATTCTGCGTGGCCCTGCCCCGTGCCAGCGGGCCCATTTGAGTGGAAGCAAAAGCCGGCGCTTGACTCTACCTCGTATATAAGCAACGGAAAGGTGTCGGTAACATATACAGCTATATAAATATAAAAACACATGTGTTTTATAATTCTTACACTGTTTCTTGCATTTTATTTTGTAACATAATTAATAGCCATATTAGATACATATTTACTATGTTGATTGATATCAGCTATATAAATTGAGTGTAAATGCAATGTTTATTACAGATGTTGTAAATTCTAGATGAATCTAATAGTGGTAAACGAGGTTAACAGACGTCTGCAGTCTGCATTTTAAACAAAACTACGATGCACTGCCTTTAATCATGTATTCGCGCAGAGTTATTAATCTATTTTCTTGAGAACTGATTATATTTGAACTGTCAAAACACATAGATTCGAAATCTACCAGGAGGACATCATATTGCAACAAGGAATTAGAAACATACCTCGCTCTTGCGGGGTGCAAATTAAAAATGTTTGTTATAATATTTTTTAAATATGTATATGTATATTATAAAAATTGGAACACATTTTAACTTATTGAAAATACTGCTATCGTTCAGAGGAAACGTAAGAGCATAGATAAAGGATTCATACCATTTTGTCAGTAAGATAAAAGATCTACGTCCTACTATTTGTCATTATTATCCGCATTTTATAGGAAAGGCGGCAAACGTGCAAGCGGGTCACCTGATGGTAAGAGATTACCGAAGTTCACGTGCGTGCAGGTGGCGTTTCCGACTTTTAAGGGTATTTGAGAGATGGGAGGATGAAGAGGGGGTCGGGGAGGGGGAGTGGGTCTCCGGTTACCTCACACACCGAACGAAACCCAGAAACACTAGATGCCACTACTTCACGCCGATATTCTGCGAGGCCGTGGTACCGACCCGGTCGAGCCGGCCCATTCGAGCAGCAGCAAAAGCCGCCGCTTGGCTCTGCCACGTGTAAAATATTACCCTACCACATTATTCTACTAACGTATACTAACACGTGCAATGGTCTCGAAGTACCATAGGGGTTGGTAATGAAGAATGTCGGAATTGATTTCCGGTGTAGTGAACTGCTGAGAGACCAACCGTGTTTGCGCGAAACACAAAATCCAAATTCCACAATTTTTCTTATGTTGTTTTTGGGTTTTGATTGTTATTCTGCTTTTAGGAATAATTTTCATTTTCATTTCCATTTTTAATAAATGTATTTTCTTTCTTTGAAACGTGAAGTAATCAATAAATTACAGTTTGATTTCAACGCAATTTACTATAAATACAATATTTGGCATAAATTTGTATTGAAGCTTACAAAGTTTTCAGATATTGCTTTGGCACAGATCTGGAAATATTAAAGCTCTCAGTACTCATAAAAGCTTTGCGTATTAACAGATTATAAACTCGTTTTAACTACCGTTATAAGAGTATTTGCTTTTAGTACCTCGTGCCTCTTCGTAATAGCAATAACCATATTTCATAGTTACACCATCAGAGATGAAGAATTAAGTTTAATCATAAGATTATCATACTAATACAAATATATATATACATATGGTGGGAGATTGAAAGAGATTGTGTAGCTTTTGAACGACTTGACCGACTAAGGTCACATAAACACATACAATATATTTAAGCTGTCGAGACGATGGGTCGTTGCTATGACAGCATCCAATGGAAGTTCCAAGTCACCTATGGCTGTGGAAAGGGCCATGGTCCGTGTTTCTCGGCGTGATAGAGTCTGCAACGAAGACATCCGCAGCAGATCTAGGGTAATCGACACAGCCCTGAGGATCAGCAAGCTGAGTCTGATATCTGTAACACCAGAGGTGCTGCAGGTCGGTTGTCGTCCTTTAAGGAAATTTGAGAGATGGGAGGGAGGATGAGGAAGAGGATTGGGAGGGGAAGTGGGCCACCAGTTACCTCACTCACCGAACGAAACGCAGAAGCACGAGATGCCTCTACTTCACGTCGGTATTCTGGGAGGCCGTGGTATCAACCCGGACGAGCCAGCCCATTCGAGCAGCAAAAGTCGCCGCTTGGCTCTACTACGCAGAGAAGTGTTCAGACGTGAACTTGTGACAGGCTGTAATGATGATGAATTCGAAACCAAACAAGAAATAATGATTGGGATCGATGATACAAGTTTTTTTTTTTAAATAAAATGCATCACTTTGTTTAATATCGTCTACGTTTGATGTTGACTGTACTTACTCGACTTACTGTACCACGTCGAATTCGCTCGGCGGAACGAATAACTCAAAATGTTGTTTATTTTAACTGGACCCGCTAACAAATGAGTCTCGCTTCCATTTTAACAGCGACGACAGACGTGGAATATAAACATACCTGCCGGGCGAGCGTAGTGAGCTGTCGATATATTTAAAACTTTATTTTTCATTGGATTAGGTATCCCCAATGATGGTATGTGATTGCTGCAGCCCATGGACAACAGCAAACAACTTCAATCGAATTAGGCTACAGATGCGTTGTCACCCCTGAGGCCTGAGATGCAATGCCTCAAAGTGCGTAATTATATTGGCTCAGTATACCTTTCAAACCGGAAAGAAGAAAAAGACAAACGAATTTGTCGAAGCCAAATCCCACAGTCTAGCGATAGGGAGCAGCAACATTGGTGGGAGGATGCCGACACTTCGCTAACCAACCCGCTTGCCCACCGTCCATGATGTCGACTACGGCTGGCTCTTTCATGGGGAAGTCCATGTTCAGCAGTGGACTAGAGTAGGCCGATGTAGATATAGATAGATGTAGAAAATCACAACTTTAAATCATACAAAGTAAAATCGTAAACGTTTTTTGCATGAAGCATTTGAAAATAATACTTTGAAAATGTCCTTTGTTGAACGAGACGTATCATTTTGTATATCTTAACTAACACAGAAACGGTTGTCAAAGGCAGCATCCCATAACTATATCTGTGTAGAACTGAGCAAATCGTTTTGCACGCGACGAGATGACAGTTTAATAAAGATGTATTATAAAAGTCGAAAAAATATCATTGTTGCGTTTGTTATTGCATATGATAAAGATTAAATACTTTAGAAGTAGCGTGCAAGTGCTCACAGCCAGGCAAAGGCCTGAGCTGAGAGGATTTCAGAGCCGGGAAGGGCCGGAAATGCTGCTCCGGTTCGGGTGGGCGGGCTTCACGTGTCCTTGAAGTATCAGGACTTAAGATGGATATTAACAATTTTAGTGGTGCCGGCACCGGGGATCAAATCCAGGTCACTCGCACTCTGAAATTAAAGAGAGCATCGTGACTAATAGGCTACCATGCTACCTTTGTTTAACTATAATAATTTCTTTCGTACAGAGAGAGGTCAACATGAATATATATTTACTTTATATAGAAGATGGAAGTATCAATGTTCAAACCGTAAAAGTTGATTAAGATGATGTATGGAATAAAGCTTTTATAACTTTATTTCTCTTCTCTTTATCACTATAGCGTGCTTCAAGGAAAGTTAAAACTAATACCGACATTGATATTCAAACTTTGATGCACCCACAGAAGCCGTATGTAAATATATTTCCCATTACAGGAGTATAGGCATTATAAGACTTTCCCATTGGTGAGAGCAGGGCTGGTGCCGTCGCACTGGTGGGTTTTTTTCGACTAACACAATATGCAGTTAACGTTACAGATATCTGTCAACGACTCCTACTAAGTATTAGAGCTTGTATCTGGTGAGGTATGCAATATAAAGTTTTATCTGAATATAAAGTTGGCATTTGGATAAAAGTATGTTAATTGTGTGAAATAATGTTTTAAATGTTATTGTATTTAATTTTCTTTGATCTCTAAATAGAAATAAAAAAGGAATTGATAGAGCTGTGCGCGACGTGAAAATGTAATAAAGGTTTAAACTGATTACTCCCTTATATCCACTCAAAGCTTCAGGTCTATAAAAGTTTAAAAGCTTTTTAAACCCTAAAAGCTCTCATAATCTAGTGATGGTATGTCAGATTAAATTTTGTACGATTATAATAAAAAATTGTGTTTATATTTTGACGGTAATATATCTCGCTTTATTTACTTTTTTTGCTTTTAATATATAATATAACTCGTGGTTCGCGGACCGGATAAACTAACAAAGATACATGTAGATAACCAAGCCTGTCGCCCACAGGGGTAGGCAAAGATTAAGGGATTTCCATTTGACCTGAACCAATGCAGCCAAACGGGCTTCTATGTTCTATTGTTTTGCCATCCCGGGACCATAGAATGTGGCGGTGAGAGGGTTTCTTTCCAGAGGTAGTAATGGCATTAAAGCAAAGCTCGTAGTGACTTCTTACACAACCCAAGAGATGAATGAGGGTGGCGGAGATTGTAAAATAAATGCTATACCGAGACTCGAAGCTTTCTTAAAGTTGAGTAGCGCAGATATTCTCTGTTTTATTGTTTGTCTACTTTTCTTTATATTTTCTCGTCTACTTTTCCATTATATTTTAAGAGCATTTTAAAATCCATCTGTGTGTTATAAGTACTTCACTAAGTAATGCTCATCATTTATAACAATACTGTTATCTTAACGGAGAGCTTTTATTGATATGATTTTTTTTTTCTAAAGCCACAGAATATTTACGCAAGCCGGGAAGCCCTGATTTAAAAAGCAATCGCTTTATTTAAATATAACATACAGTTATTGTGGTTTTATGAATGTTCAAAATTAATCCAGAATGCTATTGATCCATGCTTTGCTTAATATAAATACGAAACAAGCTTTGTCTGTCTGAATTTCAATGCTATACTGATTTTGATGAAATTTACAATGGAGATATCTTGAACCCGGCTAAGCTAAGACGAGAAGGGGATATTTCATATCTCGAAATAGGCTGGGAGATTTCACACACGGTTTTTTTATTCATATTACTGCTCGCAATCTAGTAACTTATATAAAGAAGTTTAGATTAGACGGATTGGGATAACAGACGAATTAACAGTTCACCTGATGGCAAGCGGCCATAGCTGTCATTAAGTACTTTTTTTTTAAAGGAATACATAGCAGACAACGAAATAAGCCGACCAATGACCAACAGCAGCGTCTAAAATGCGAGGTGTCCGTACTGCGACCCTCAATCCCGCCGAGCTTTGCGATTATAGCAAATCCTTCTTATGTAAGAGGCCTACGTCTATATAATAGCTGTGGACTATTTACAGGCTGTTACTTAAATATCTTACCTTAAAGTTTAAGGTAAGGTTTTTTTGACAGTGTAATCTATGTAATCAGAACTAAAGTGAACATTAATTTTGTCATTTGAAATGAGACTTACATTTTTTTTTTGTTATGGAAAAGACGGCAAACGAGCATGCGGTTAACCTGATGGTAAGTGATTATCGTCGCCCACATACATCTGCAACACCAAAGATGCTGCAGGTGCGTTGCCGGTCTTTAAGGGTATTTGGGAGATGGGAGGTAAGAGGAGGGGAATAGGGAGGGGAAGTGGGCCTCCGGTCACCTCACTCACCGAACGAAATGCAGAGGCACAAGATGCCTCTACTTCTCGCCGGTATTCTGCGAGGCCGTGGTACCAATCCGATCGAGCCGGCCCATTCCAGCAGCAGCTAATGCCGCCGCTTGGATCTACCACGCTTAAAATAATTTACGGATTTTTTCGCGTTTAATTTGATTATTTAAATCCCGTCGTTTCGAATGCTATAGAGCAGCCGCGGTCATCCGGGACTGAGGTCTTTGACCTCCTTATATCACAATTAACCCGGCTACCGTCAGCTTTATAAATGCAAATTTTCGATCTGACCTTCGCAGAACGAGCTCACGGTATTCTGGTCTTAGCTGGCTTGGTCTCAGGTGGCAGCACACAGCCATATTCTCTATTGTAATTTAGATGTTTTTTTTTTATTTTAATAGGCTCGCAAATCATCCTTGGCAGGAATCGAAGTTCTCTTCCGAGTAGTTTGCCAAATCGAGTTAAAAGCGATAAAATCCGTAAATAATCGTTTCATTTCAAACGTACAGCATTCGCGTAAATACGTGAAACCATTACGTTTTATTTTTTGTAATTGTGCTATTTAAGTTTTCCCGATAAGGCTTGACTTAAAGCGCTGGAAGCGGTCCAAATTCTTCTGAAATGCTTTTGGCACTTTCCCTGGTGCAAAATATAACTCGCTGTTATCTCTTAATGTTATTCGGATGTCGCGTAGAATTTAAGCAATAACAAAATGGAAGGTCAACAATTGTTCGTAATGCATCAGTGTTACACTCACGCCAACCATAGAGGTATGTCTCTTACTCCTCGTCAAGTAGAACCATCTTAGTCCTCTCTTATGGCACGGGAGGAGGGTTAGGGGAGGGGGAGGGAGAGGCAGATTCTTACGTCACACCGACATACACAGTGTATGACAGTAGACGACCACTTATGATTACGTACCCGTAAAAAAAAACCGTACAATGCCAACCTCTCTAGGACTAGGACGTGGTGTTTGATTGTCTATTGTTTACCGATCAATATATTTTGTAGCATACGCACCTGACGGAAATAGGGGTGGCTTTAATACCACAATGGGACAGACCCAGGTAGGGTCAAATTTTTCACTTAAAAGCACTTCAAGCTCGACACTTGAAAGAGGCAGTAGCAAATTTAAAGCTCGCCCGTACCTTTTAACTGCTCCCAGCACTCGATGGGCCTCCGCCTTCGATGAGAGTTAACGTTCGCACGCGAATATATTGAGAGGCCTTCGTAGCGGTCGGATGCGCGTGCGCATATGGTTTACAGGCTTCAATTCTTAAAACGTGAGACGAGCTTGCTATGACCTCTTTTGACAAGTACGGCGCATTGGATAGCCGGAATGCGACTGCAAAGCGCGTAACTGTAACACTGTAAGCGCGCCGAAGTAAGCGTTGAACATCGATGCATGATCTGCAACACCAGAGGTTCTGCGGGTGCGTTGCCGGCCTTTAAGGGTATTCGGGGAAGGGAGGATGCGGAGGGGAAGGGGAGGGGAGTGGCAGTGGGCGTCCAGATACCTTACTCACCGAACGAAACGCAGAAGCACTAGATGCCTCTACTTCACGCCGGTATTCTGCGAGACCGTGGTACTCAACCCGGTCGAGCCGGTCAATTCGAGCAACAGCAAAAGCCGCCACTTGGCTCTACCATATGTAAGAGCCAGTATAATTACGTATAATCCGCTTGCTCCTTTGCCAGCTTAACCATTAAAAAAAAGGTTCACCAACCACTATCCATATTACCATTTTAGATACGGAACCCTGTAAAGACAAGAGATTTCGCAGTTCTAAATAACTAATACCCTCATATGTCACCACTTTCTAATCCAATCTAACGTGGGACGAACAATTCAGTAGAAAAATCTAAAGCAATTCATTTTCTCGGCAGAATATCTATCGAACTAAGGTAGGTAACATGTGATGACGGGGCGTTGCGGGACTCGGTGCCGGCGGATAACAAACTGGACTTGAGTCAGCGTGTCTAGCGTATCTATTCTAATCGTCACGATAAATTCTTGCGGTGACAGTCAAACTTCATTTGTAACCATGTGTTCTTTATTTGAAATTAAGCTATTATTTATGGATTTTATCGCGTTTAATTCGATTTGGCAAACTACACGGAAGAGAACATCGATACATGCCAAGGATGATTCGCGAGCCTATTGAAATAAAAAAAAAACATCTAAATTACAGTAGAGAAGATGGCTGGATGCTGCCCCACCTGATACCAAGCCAGCTAAGACCAGAATACCGTGAGCTCATTCTGCGAAGCTCAGATCAAAAATTTGCATTTAAGTTTCTATGGTATCGGTGATCAGAGTTGACTAACACCTCAGTGCCCGCTTGACCACGGGTGCTTTAAAGTACACGAAAGTTCGGGAGAATAAATACTGAAATTAAAAGCGATATAATCCGTGATAAGTAGGTTAATTTCACATGGGTAGTGTTCGCATAAATGTAAGTAATCATCATATGTACACTGAGGCTATAAAGGGAATTATACCATCGTTATCTTAAATTTCTATTTAACTAATTAACTAACGAAATTAACTAACACCCTGGCGACCGGCTGACTGTGGAAAATCCATCCGAATATACCGTACCGAAATAACACGGATCGTTGATGGGGAGCAGCATCGCTGGTGCGCGGGTGCAGACAGTATAGTCACCGCCAGTTGCTGGTGGTAGTCTCCTTCTCTGAGAAGGAGTTATCTCGATAGCGACCACCCTTTCACCCAATTCTGTCGCTAATCAGCAGTGCACCCACTGTTCAATCACTTTTTTTTTTATAATTTCGTATCATTGGGTAATAGACGACCAAACAACTCCAATACTAGAAGGTTACATATGCGTGATCATCCTTCAGGACTAAAATGGAATGGCCTCATAACCTGTATTTACACTCTCTCACTTTACCCTTCTACCGTGGTAGCCCAAGGAGCCGTGGTTGCCTAATGGTCAAGGCGCTTCACTTTAGTTTCATAGAGCGCTAGCGACCAGGGTTCGATCCCCGGGTCTCGGGTTAATTGGAATTGTAAGTGCTGTATTTACCACGCGCGCGGCAGTGAAGGAAAACATCTCGAAGAAACCTGCCTGTGTAAGAAGTAATAAAAAAATATATTACATCGATGTGACGCCCGCTAACTCGCACTGGAGTATCGCGGCAGGCCCTTACCAGCTCCAAAACCTTCTCAGTTATTTGAGAAGCAAGCTTTTGCCCAGCTGTGGGCACTTACAGGCTGCTACTTTACTTTTTAGCCTTCGAGCCGGAGCACAACACTGATTACACTGTATATTAGCGGCGGTAATAAGAAGCGACAGCATAATTAAAACAAAATTAACAAATGTCTGTCTGTTACTTAAAGACAAAGCGTTAGTTAATGTCCGACGCCAGACACGGCGACGCCGCTCATTAAGAGTCAAAGCAATCAGAAGGGAAGATTAGTTTCGGTCATAATGCAGCTATCATTATACTATGTTCACCGAAAATTATTGTCTTTTGCCATTTTATATATAGACACAATATATAATATGGTAAGTATATTTTTTTCATAATACGCGTTTATATTTTTCCTTTAACGGAAAGAGGAAAAACGAACAAGCGGCATCAACAGATGTTAAGTGATTACCGTTGCCCACGTACATCAGCAACACCAGAGGGATTGCAGGTGCGTTACCGGCCTTCGAGAATATTTGGAAGTTGGGTGGGATAAGGATGGAGATACGGTGGGAGAGAGGGCCTCCTCCGGAGGTGTTTGCCCTTTCCCATTAAAAAAAGAGTAGGGACGGGTTTAACCACGGGAACATTCTCTCACATATCCGCGGTCATACCTGTACCGGAGATTCTTTGGAGATGTAAATATTTTTTTTTTAATTTATGGAAATGCGGCAAGCGGTCAAGCGGTTCACGGGCTATGACCTACCACCTACAAGACTTACCTGAGGTGCTGCAGGTGCGTTGCCGGCCTTTAAGGATATTTGGGATGATGATGATGGAAGGGAGGATTAGGAGAGGGTGGCGAGGGCAGGGGAAGTGGGAGTGGGCCTCCGGTTACCTCACTCACCGAAAAAAACGCAGAAGCACAAGATGCCTCTACTTCACGCCGGTATTTCGCAAGATCGTGGTACTGCCCCGGACGAGACGGCCTATTCGAGCAGCAAAAACCGCTGCTTCATCGTAGAAAACACCAGACCAGGGAAGGTCGGGCTCTTGTTTTCTTCGAACTAGGCTATACTATTGTATTTAATTGTGCATTGTAGTTTTTTCTAACACCTTTAAATTATTAAAATTCTACCAATACTACTAATTCATTGTTCGTGTGCCAACACATCAAATTAATAGTTAGAATGTTTTCTGTCCGTCCGTCATTCCACCTCGTATCTTGTCACATGAACATTAAATAGGATACATGAAGGTGAAGACGGGTAAGAATCGATTTAAGAAACCCATTTTGATTCCGATTAGAATTTAATAAATATGCCATTCGTGCGTCGGATCGACATATCGCTCGGAAAATTAATCCGGTGTGGGTTCTATGCGAGGGAATTGAAAATATACATAGAGTATATAGGTTATTATGTCTTTATCTTATGAGAAAGGCGGCAAACAAGCAATATTCACCTGATGGTAAGTGAGATTACCGTCGCCCACGTTCATCTCCAACACCAGAGGAGCTGCAGCTGCGTTGCCAGCATTAAAGGTTATTTGAGAGACGGGAGAGAGGACAAGGAGTGGAATGGGGAGGGGGCCTTCGGTTACCTCACTCACCGAACGAAAGCAGAAGCACAAGATGTCTCTACTTCACGCCGGTATTCTGCAAGATATTATCTTGGTGCTTTGCTGGCCTTTAAGGATATTTGGGAAGAGTGGATTAGGAAGGGGCTAAATAAGAGGAACACAGCTTCTAGAGGAACAATTCTACAGAACACAGTAACAGAAATAAACACAGCTACTAGAAGTCTATCGTCTTAATCTATATCGTTGAATATAATTCGAAATACAAATTCGATTAGTAAAGACCAGAACAGTTTAAGTAATCGAATGACGTGTAAATTTAATATAAAGTCAATCAGGTTAAAGTTAAATAATAAAAGTTGAATCTTAGTTTACCCGGCTAGGCCGTGTCTTTCGAGTGTTCCGTAGCTTAGACCGCTTAATGGATTTCAACCTGTGAGATGCTGTTAGATTCGTCTTCTTTGTGAGAGAGCCATGTGGTATAATATTTTAATATGGCGTCAGTAAATCAAAAAAACACCGGTATATGCAAATAATTGATTTGCTACTTGTTTCTTTATGATTGCCGCTCCAGAAGTTTTAATAGACATTTTATTACACCATCTGTCCGAGGCCATGAAGGCTATGGTTTTTTAAGTGATTATCTGGTTCTAATGTTAAATTAAATGGCATATAAATTATTTAATTTCGATGACATTCTATTCCTCAAAGGTGCTGCTTCAGAATTCTACTTGTAGTGTCTTCTATTTTAAATGATTCATCACATGAAAAGGTAGCTCGACCTTTGAACAGTCTCAAGATTCACATTCCCCAGCATTTCCCGCATAGGTTTCTTTGATTCCTCTTTCACAGTTCAAGCTATATTTCTTTAGAACGCCCTTTCCGATGATGACAAGAAAGTAAACTGGGCCAATTAACCACTTTCTCCTACCTGGTACTACGCCAAAGGTGATGACAGGCCATATAAAACCTCATATGGCCTGTCACAGAGCAGTATGGCTACTAGAGTACTCTATATAGAGTATATTATGTATTATTGTGATTAAAATATAGAATATATTGATGTTATTGCTCTATGGTAACGTCTAGTTTTAGATTGCACTGTCATGAAAATACTTATGTTCAGCAGTGGACTCGTGCAGCTTAGTAAAGAAAAAACAGAATATATTAATTATAATAGGTGTCTAATAAAGAGTTGAGTGCTTTCATTAAGGGATGGTATCAGAATTTCTGTAGAGAATATCAGGAAGATACTCAAAGGAACATAAAGCATAAGCTGTCTGTTAACAGAGAAACATGAAACGTTGCAATTTAAAATTGTGTAAGTTTTCCAACTCGCGTTAGTCGGACGGAGAAAATTATAAATTTAAAAACTTTACGCAAAACTTCAGCCGCTTTGCGAAGCGCTGCTAAATTGTGTTTGTTTTTATTTGTGATAGAACTTAGAAAGCGTTAACTAAACACGACACATCACACCTTTAACTGACAGGGCGTAGGTACATAGGTAGATATTAAAGTATATCTATGGACAGAGTTTATTCGTTAACAGAAGGGCCACCCACTCTAACAAGTCTAGACCGACTGCTGCATCTTAGACACTATACAAATACAATGATGCTTAGCGTATATAGAGTAGCATTCCATGTAGTCAAATGCTTATTAACTGTATGCGATCCTGTTCGCAGACGGAAATTTACTCCACTTTCGGGTAGACAGAGACGTAAATACTTCAAATTCACTGACATTACGAGCGTCGCGCTGTAAGACGTCGGCTGGGGATTGTGTCTAAGTTCCTGCTAACTGATTGTTCAGCGTGATTTGCCAGAGCATTGTTTGTCATGCAGCAGGGTACTCACGGATAAGGTTTGAATTTGAAGAAGAGAGTTTTTTCTCTTTCCCACTTTAAGTTAAAATGGAGTCTCTTCATGCGATAAAATTACTTAACCATTCTCTACTTTCTGAACAGAGGTATATTTTTCTTGTTTAAGCAAGCTGCCGAAGCAATTGCTAACAACTAGATTGTGTGCCATATATCTGCCAATTAATTTGGATCACGTAGAAGGGACATAGCGGGCTTATTGGCCGTATAGCTCATCGATTTGCCTCCAGCTGGGAAAGATTTCGTGTAAACCGAAAATAACAATTTAGAACAAATTTTTTGCTGAAATATTATCCACTCACGTTGTAAGACTAAGCGAGTAGAGGCTTTATTCCTTTATTATTTGTCTAAATCAATAATAAAATGAATTGGATATTTAATATATCAGCGTAATTTTTTTCTTACTTTTTTTTAACCTTACCAATATTGTTCTTTTGGTTAACTTCAGTTTTGAACATTGCGTCATTTTTTCTTGTTATCATCGTAACGGATGTTTAGACTTTCGGAAAAAATAAAGAGAATACCAAACGGAGAGCTAGTGATACCACCAGCGCTCTAGTTTAGTAATTCAAGAACTTGTCTCGCAGTGAGCTTATCCCCGAGTGTAAAGACACAAATCGTACACATGTTCCATGTTGTAACGAGGATATGGGGGATCCAATTCGGGTCGCCTGATTCGGAGGCAAATCCCCCGACCATTCAGCTGTCGTGACGTGAAATCTCGTTGTTTGTATAATTACAACAAAAGTAAGGTTGTAAACGTGGTAGAGCCAAGCAGCGGCTTTTGCTGCTGCTCGAATAGGCCGGCTCGACCGGGTTGGTACCACTACCTCGCGGAATATTGGCGTGAAGTAGAGACATCTTATGCTTCTGCATTTCGTTCGGTGACTGAGATATCAGGAGGCCCACTCCCCCCCCCCATCCCCCTCCTCATCCTCCCTTCCATCTCCCAAATATCTTTAAAGGTCGGCAACTCACCTGCAGAACCTCTGGTGTTGCAGATGTACGTGGGCGACGTTAATCACTTACCATTAGATGAGCCGCTGGCTCGTTTACCGCCTTTCGTATAAAAAAAGGGATTGAAAAGATAAGGTATCCGGTGTCAACTATGATGTTTGTATTCATATTTATCGAAAACTTGATCTATAATAACTACGGTCTCTTCACCACTACACCTATACAATTAGTTTTTATTTATCTGAAAGAATCTGATGGTAAGTGATCACCACCCCCACGAACATCTTATTTAGACTTTTAAAAATCTTTAGATAAATTAAATGTTACATATAGATATCATGCAATAGCATATCGTCGATTAAAGGGAAAAATCATATTGTTTTGTAAAATGAGATATGAAATGACTCTTCATAAAATTATAACGTCAAGCTCACGAAGACGCAACTTCTGTACTCTGTGGTCATCCGCCATTTTGATTGTAGAATAACGTCACTTCCCGCCATTGCGGATCGACTGGCTGTATGGACTTAAGTCCTTCGCCTTTCCCATTAGGGATAAATTAATATCAACATCATTGCAGATCGAGCTCATGAGCGATATAAATAAAAGTGTCGTGTCTCAAAATAATGTTTGGATACGATAACAAAAGGGAAAAATATTTTTAGTGTTTTTGGACTTTTTCGAGCAATGTAGTTTATTATTCAAAAAAATTACTTAATTCGAGGTTTTGTTTTAGAGAAATGATTTTTTTAACAAAAATCGAGACGTCTAGTTTGTACATATATAATTTTTTTATAAAGTTTTTGTACATTTAGTAGCATGTAATTCATCAGAAAAATGCTACAATGGTAAATATGAAATCAAAGTAATTAATGAAATTAATGAAATGGTTGCATAAAAAATTTATGAAATGAATTGATGGGAGGGAGAGTGGGCCTCCGGTTACCTAAGTGGCCGTGGTTTTTTCATTGGCCAATCCGGCAGCAAAAGCCGCCGCTTAGCTCTACCACGTATAAAATATAATTTAAAAATGCAATTAAATTAAAACAATTCGTTGTATAGAGAAATAATAGAATTTTGTTTTCATTATCATCATTTCAGCCTATCAGAAGTCCACTGCTGAACATAGGCCTCCCCCAAAGATTGCCACGAAGCTCGGTCCTGAGCCACCTGTATCCATCGACTTCCCGCAACACTGCGCAGGTCGTCACTCCATCTTGTGGGGGGTCGTCCAACACTGCGTTTGCCTGTACGTGGCTGCCATTCGAGAACCTTTTTTCCCCAACGGTTGTCAGTTCTGCGAGCTATGTGGCCGGCCCACTGCCACTTCAGCTTGCTGATCTTTATGGCTTTTGTTTTGTTTTTGTATAAAAATGACACTCACTAGAAATTAAAACGAAAACACCATCTTTACCCTCAGGTAAATTCCTTTTAAAATAATATAAAACACTTATTTGTTAAAATGTTACATATTATCATTGGTAAAATATTTGTAATGAAACTATTAGATTTAAGGTCTTGTTGAAAAAGCTGAAGGTAGCCTGGTAAAATATTTGTAATGAAATTATTAGATTTAAGGTCTTGTTGAAAAATCTGAAGGTAGCCCGAGTTAACTATGACATCTGGACGTCTAACACCTCAGTCCCCTCGTGACCACGGCTTCTGTAAACTAATCGAAACTTCGGAAATATAAAAACATAATTAAACGTTGTACATTGTGTTTGCGTAAATACAAGACATCGTTATGAATTTAAAATATATAAATATGCAACTTCTCTATTATCTATTCTCTATACCGACTATATATAATCTTTAACGATTTAAGTAACACTTATGGGACTTTCCCCAGGTCGGATTGTAAAGGTATATTTAAGTCTGTATATACTTTAAGCTCGCTTGAACCCTTACCCGTAATCCCGAATAATTGGCAAAGGTGTGTCCAATCTTCTTCGGACAACATATCGCTTTATGCTGTTGGTCCTAAAACAACAAATTTTAATTGCTGTTCAAAATCGTTTGGAAATCGTTAACATATATCCGAAATTGTGGATTTGTAATGCTTTTTAGGTATTTGTTTTTATGGATTGAGTGACGCCCCGAGATGCAAGCGAGCAACCAGCTAATAGTCCACCTGCAGCCCATGGGCACTAGCAGACAAGTTAAATGGAAGAACGTCTGACAGACGTTATCTCCCCAGTGGACTAAGAACATCTCACAGTTTCTCTATATCCTCGAAACCGGAACACAATAGTGGTGCACTGCTCATTGGCGGGAGAAAAAGGTATGATGGAAGTGGAATGAAGAAGGGTATGCAGGACAGAGAGTTCATTTTCTTTTATCTTTTTTAAGAGTGATGCTAGAAATAGACTTTTCTTTGAAAGCTCGATCATCATCAGGCATGCCATGCTTCGAAGATTTGACCACACTCACCACGCTGGTACAGGCAGGTTAGTGACAGGCGGTGCCCACAAGAGGTGCTGCTCGCGAAGTTTTATTTTTTTTAAGGAAAAGGGGGCAAACGAGCATGCGGCTCGACGGATAGTGATTACTGTCGCCCATGCACGTCTGGAACACCAGAATAGCTGCAGGTGCGTTGCCCGCTTTAAAGAATATTTGGAGGATGGGAAGGCGGGGAAGCGGGCCTCCGGTTACCCCACACTCACCGAACGAAACGCGAAAGCACAAGATGCCTCCACTTCACGTCGGTAAGTTGAGTGGCGAAGATACTCCGGTCGAGCCGGCCCATTCGTGCAGCAGCAAAAGCTGCCGCTTGGCTCTGCCACGTGCAAATTTCTGCCAACATGCGACTGCATAAACCTCGTCTATTAGTGAGCAGAATACAGTGTTCAGGTGTTTCTCCTGTATATATATAATATAACGAACAACATTAAACATTTTCTATTTATATTGAACTGCAGCACCAAAATGGCAATAAATTCAACACTATGTTACAGCAGTATTGGAGCAGAGTTCATATTCTGTCAGTGCCTTTAACGAAACCCAGGAGCAGTTCACAGACAACGGAGATTGTTTCATCGGAAATGAATTTTCCGATAAGTAAGTATATAAGTAAAGTAAAGGCTGTAAGTGCCCACTGCTGGGCAAAGGCCTCCTTCACAGATATCAGAGAGGGTTTTGAAGCCGGGAAGGGTCGCCACGCTCCTCCACTGCGAGTTGGTGGGCTTCACATATCCTCGAAATAATATTATTGATTATTTCCCAGATATGCAATTTCCTGACGATGAAGGAAAACTCCTTCAACGTCGAGTACGTGGTAAATAGAGCACTTAAAATTGATATTAACAATGGTGCCGGCATCGGGGATCAAACCCTGACCAATAAAAAAACAATAAAAAAAGATGACACTAAGTCAATTCTCAAAAATAGTTAAGGAGTATGAGTCTGAGGTAACGGCTTCTAAAATAAAATAAAAAACCTCTTTTGATTTGTCGTAGTTGGATAAGAAATTCAGTAGTCTTTCTTATCTAATTACATTATCTCATATAATACTTTAAATTAGAATACTCACATAAATTTATAGAGTTTTTATAGCAGAGAACCGTTCACAAAATCGTTTATCTTTCCACTGGATAATTCAAGTTCGTTTTAAAGAGCATTTTTCCACGCTCACTTTTCATGTTCTAGATTTTAACTTGAGTGTTTCGCTTTCAGATGTTTTAAATTTATTACGTATTTATATAAAACTTCTGGGCCTCTAACGCTGCCCGGCCTCACTCTTCTGGGTCTGCCCGGCGACAAATCCTTCAAAAAATTTAACCAGAGGCCATCTCCTCGCCATTCCTCTCGTCATCCTCCTTCCATTTCAAAAATATTCTTCAAGACCGTCTACGCACCTGCAGCACCTCTGATGTTGCAGATGTACGTGAGCGACGGTAATCACTTACCATCAGGTGAACCGCTTGCTGGTTTGCCGCTTTTCCTATAAAAAAAAAGTTTCCATCTTAGAGAAGGGTTACGATCAACAGTGGGCTTAAATAGGCTAAAGAAGTCTATTCCGCCTAAGCTGTTGCGCCAACTGCGTATCTCTTTTCCCTGGGGGGCTTAGTCGGTTAGCACTTATTGATAAACCCGTCATAACCAGCCACTGCTTCCTTTAGTGACAGGTGGGTGCGAGTTCCTTTCTCCACAAAAAAATATCTTCTTACATGTTTATTCGTTCCACCACACGAATAAACAATTGTTATTTCTCTAAGGCACCATGAAAAATGTTTCCTAGCCCCAGACCGCTGATCTGTTAACAGCGGTATCCTGATGATAGCGACGTCAACGGTCTTCAGAAGCTTTCTTTCCAAAAAGAAACTGCTGGTTGAGTGTCCAAACGCATTACTGCATAATATTTTATTTCAAAGTATTACAAATTTGGATTGGATTTGATTTTTTTATGTGAATATTTCTGAATTACCGTAAAAATATTATTAGTGATTACCGTCCATGAACATCTTCAACATCAGAGGAGCTGAAGGTGCATTTAGAGGATGGTGGGTGGAATCGGGAGGAGGAATAGGGGAGGGCAGAAGCACAAGCTTCGCCACAATCGTTATAATTGGTTTGGCTTACTAAAGTGACATGACATGACAAAGTACCAGACACCATGCTGCATAGATGCGGCTGTTGTTCTGTGTCAATAAATATATGAATAAGCTCTAATGACCCTGTTGGGTACACGGTTCTTCTCCGAGATGCTCTTGGTTTACAAACCTGTGTAGATTTTGACGTTCATAGGAGCTTTAAACAAACCTAAATTAAATCAAATAAATTTATTAAAAAGTAAGGAGGTCAGAGCACTTCTCACCAGAACTTATTTGGCACAACGTGACGAGAAGTTAGTTATTGTCGAAGCAAACAATATATATAGTGCATAAATTATTAAAAACTCATCGGTACGAGTCCTTGATATAGGTTTTCGAACGCGAGTCTCCAGATTTGGAGGTAGATCTCCTTACCGACCGATCCACTATCGTGGTATAATTCGACTTCAACGTGCATCAACTTAATTATATTTATGGCATTTAGAAATTACAATTTTTTTTTCTTTCTTCCTGATTATTCCTTCAATGTGCTTCGCTTCGGTATCTACAACTTTATAAAAATTAACCTAACATAGTTTCGAATATTTGTATATTCAGAGATTAATCCACCGAAAATGGTTAATAGGATTGTTCCCGTAGGTTTATTGTATATATTAAAATTATTCAGTAACACAGAAACCACTGTTCTGAAAATATTTGCTTATCTGTAATTAATACTTACTGTTGTCACTTGGTAAGAATTACCACTGTGCATGAACCGGTATTCAATTATAAAATAATTTTAGTATTTTTATTGGTATACATTGAAGATACCGTAAGGCGAAACCAGTCGGTACGTTATATCAATAAATAGAAAGTGTTGTAATACTAATGTAAGAGGTAACAATAATTGTCAATATTTCCTTTCGAAGTTTTGAAACACCGTTCTTACTTATGTCATAAAAATTATTAGACAGTGTTTATATTTCATAATGTTTTTTTGGCATGGGAATTATTCTCGAACCAGTGAGCGAATTGTTGATTGTCAGTTGTGAAGGATATTTTGTGTACAAAGTGTTACATGACGAGCCGAAATCGGTCTGAGTAGCTGAGTTAAATTGGATAACAGACAAAGGATATTTTTTAAAAATCTACCACCGTTTCGTAATGTGATTCCTCTGAAGGAAATGAACAGACGAAAAAACTTCGTACGTATCCTGTTTTTTTGGGTATTCTTTTTCAAAGCAAAAAGTTTTAATAGTACAATATTACAATATTTATTTTAGAGACGTCTTTGGAGCGATCAACTCATTCCTTATTATCATTAAGGTTTTTTTTTGTGGAAGATTCGGCAAACGAGCAAGCGGTTCACCTGATGGTAAGTGGTTACCGTCGCCCACATACATCTGGAACACCATAGATGCTGCAGGTGCGTTGCCGGTCTTTAAGGATATTTAGGAGATGGGAGGGAAGAGGAGGGGAATAGGGAGGGGGTGTAGGCCTCCGGTTACCTCACTCACCGAACGAAACGCAGAAGCACAAGATGCCTCTACTTCGCGCCGGTATTCCGAGAGGTCGTGGTACCAATACGGTCGAGCCGGCCCATTCGAGCAGCAGCTGAAGCCGCCGCTTGGCTCTATCACGGTTAAAATGTATCATGTATTTGCGAACCATGTATTGCGAAGACAAGTTAAGAATATTTATTTAATTAAATTTATCCTTCAGAGATTTTCTAGAATTAAATCCTCTTTTGTATATCGAATATTGTTTCTATATCAGTCACGTGGGCCCATAGCATATAAATACCATAAGACATTGTGCTATGTAAATAATTAAAAAAAAAACTATCAACCAGCAGTTTTAAAATTAGTAAGACATCTTATTTTTCTTACTGCATATGCTGCAGAGCGCGTTCTGCCAGCAAGTTTGTACTTATATTGAATTGAAGCTTTGCTTCTTGAGTTATTCCAAGAACAACAGCGGGATAAGATTTTTATTTTTTATCAAAGATTTTATTATCACGGAATAATGTTGAGATATTTTTAGAACCGTCTGTATTTTGAAAAAGTCGTTAATCGAACTTCTAAGTTTAGAAAATACGGACACTGATTTGTCTCCAGTAAATGAGAATATTTAAATTAGTGCTATTTGAAATATTTTCGTGGAATCCATATTCAAAAGTACAAAAATATTACAAAATTGTTAAAAAAAGCTGTGACTATATATTGAACATATTTAAAAAAAACCTTTTGATGTAAGATACGCCTAACTTCAAACTCGCCTAATATTTATCTGTTTGTTCAGACGTGAAACTATCGTAACGATTTTCATGCGATGGAGCTTTTTGAAAGGTTACATTCACTGTTCGGAAGCCGATGAATAACTAAAGGGTAGGGTATTCATTACAAAACAACACACACAAAATCACGAGTAAAGGCTAGTTCCAAGTATAATACGAATAAGACCTGTTTTAGCTCTTAAAGCTGAGGCTGTAAGGATCCTTTCTTGACAACATTGAGCACAATGACTTAAGATGAAGATCTATCGAACATTAGCTCTCTTGACTTTTGATCTCGTCAATTAGCTACCGATATTGTAAATCATATTTAGGTAGATTTATAGAATAACAATCAAGGCGTATTTTAAGTCTGCATGTCACATTATACAATCACAATTCGAAAGCACTAGAACATTTTGAACAACGTTCAAACGTACGTAGGTAACGATGTCTGTGGCTGACAGTGGTTCGAAAATTAATGAGTTCATATATTCAAATACATACAATGTATATTTGTCCAATTATTTTACTTTTTATTAATTACATTTTACCTTCAAAGTGCTTTTTATAATACAATTACGTAACGTTTTAGGCAAGATACGTATTCCTTTGGCAAATACATATTATTAAATAATATTCAGAATTAAAAAAATATGTTTAACTATCTTTAAGTTTACATACTTATGTAAACTTAAAGACTTTCTTGACGAACCGAAACTTTTGAAAGAATTGAAATTCTATCGTCTCATAGTGAGCTATGCCTTATTAGGAGTGAGAGGAGTTATTAGGAGTGAGGTAACCGGAGGCCCACTTCCCCCTTCTAACTCAAATATCCTACAGGGCCGGCTCGACCGGGTTGGTACCACGGTCTCGCAGAATTATCCCCCGCCCATCTCCCAGAAAAATAAAAACCAGGTAGTAGATTCCTTCTATGCGTAGGAGACGTCTGGGCAGGTCGTTCATTACCACACTCTTACCCATTTCAGACTTCAATTAGTATTTTAACCACTGTTGTTGGAGAGAGTAGCTGTTAGTATAGGTAACTTGAAGATGGACATAACACAATGATGCGTGGATCAGAATTTTACATGATAGCAGCGTCTCATGCTATGAAAACGCCTCCGAATTATCTTAACAGCCTGAAAATAATCCACTGGGACTTGACACAGACACTCTTATGGGAGTGGGTAACTTTCTGAGCCACTCCCATAAGATAGATTCGCAATAATCACCACGTTCGGCAACCTGATATACGATCGCATTATATAAGGCTGCTTACTATCGGTCTGGCATTTTCCAAGATGGTTATCCCGCCATCTGTCAGTAGCCATTGAGTTTTACAAGGTTTTTCCTTTAATCGCCTCTGGGTATCGTAACCCACAGGGGGAAAAAACAATGAAAGCTTTTCTGTATTATTTTTAAATGTTCATCGAACAAAGTTCGTTGTAATATAAAACATGAGCAACACGCACTTTTTTCAAACTTTATTGCCATAAGTCACGGCACGTGGCGGATCCCTTGAACTGAAATTACATCCGAACTGTCCTTAATAGGGTTTTATGAGGTCAAGGGACCCTTAGGGTATTGACGTGAAAGCTGTCGAAACATTGAGCTACACTTATTGTCCGTTTTTCGATAAATATAATTAAATCTAAAGTGAATTTAGAGGAGAGGAAGTTCGAAACGTTTTGAAATTTTATTAAAAAAAAAGGCAAAAACGCAACTCAATCCCACTATTGTACTATTATTAAACCTAACTTTTAATTGGCCGTGTGCTATCCGGCATAAGAATCTGCCATTAGTTTTTTCCCGCGGGTGTCGTGAGAGGCGACTAACGTCTTGAAAATTGCAATGCCTACTGTAAAACTATCTACATCGGGAACATCGATAATTAAACCCAACACTAACGTATCTAATATTCGTGTATTTCTCTTTACTCAGATATTTATTACAAAGATAATTCGAATTGCGTCTTTCCTTTACCGCTACCAAAGTAGCAATGCCTATCGGTCTTCAACCTGCATCCACTTACTGACTAGGACAATGTCACCATCACTAAACACCCGGTAACTCTGAACACTGCCAACTTTACGAATTTATTAGACGAATTATATCACTACGTTTAGAAGTATCAATTATTAGAATGAAGCCGTACTTTGCAGAATTCCTTCATTTTATATTCACTTTTGTGAATTAAATATTATGTAGTAAATTACGAACCCTGTTAAGAAATCATTTAATATTGTTTCATTTTGTTAACGGAAATACCCTTGACAGAGATTATCATTACAATCCTTAAATAGACAATATTCAAATTATATTTTATTTAAAACTAAACGAAAATAAAGGAATGATTATAATTGAGTAAAACTAATCAGACGAATTATTAAAATGATAAATGATATTAGGCGGATGTACCACTGCCATTTACATTGATAACATAAGGTTATTGCTAGAATTTTGATTGTTTGTATACATTATTTAATACGTTAAATAATAATTAACTAGAGGTATCAACCACTAATAAATTCTTTTAAATATGTTTGTACAAACCAGCCCACTTAAATTGTTTCGAAATCGAAACAGCGTCATGTATAGTAAGTGAGATTAGTAACGTTAATTATTTTTAATTTATTAACTCTTTAATTATGGCAATTAGAGGCCTATGGTTACAAATACAAAATAAAATATAGTTATCTTTTTAAGAACATTTTTACAGTCTAACGTGTTCCTACGTGATGTATATAAACTTATGGTCGTCGAAATATTTTTTCTAATACGTAAGCAATGAGTTTTGCTTCAAAGGAAACAACAAATATATTTCGTCGCGGGATTAGAAAAAAATATCAAAGAAAAAGACAGAAACAACGGGCACTTAGCAAAAGTATGCCAACATTACATTTATAGGTAAGATTACCTTTCAACATTCTGACTGGAGGCATTTCATCTATACTAATATGATATTGAAGACTCCTCAGGATGAACTGGGATATGTCACGTTTTTGTTGAAGTTTTAACCTATTAACGCCATCTGTTTACTTTTTCGAGTACTATAGTCTTTTTATAGATACGGGATCTGGATATAATAGTCTTTGTCGACTTCATTCTCTTTCCATCTATTCGTCAACTGAAAAAAAAATATCCGCTCCCTATTGACAGTGTCAATCTGACAGATGACTGAAAGCGCGTACGAATTTTACTTGCCTTTTATAATAAAGCTGTGGACGCATTGGTTATTTACTGTGTTTTTAATATTGGTTTATGACGAAAAGATGTAATTTTATATTATATTTACTAATATTACCACAGTACCACTGAAAATCACAATAGAAAATAAAGATTTTAAAGAACTGAAAATCTGAGTGGCTTGGTTTTTGATCCCCAATGCCAGCACAACTGAAATTGTTCTTAGCAATTTGAAAATGCTTAGTTCACCAGGTGCTCGGCGGTGAAGGAAAACATCTTGAGGAAATCTACATGTCTCGGAAATAATAACATATATTATTTAGAGTACCAGTGATATCCGCCTGGCCGCACTGGCGCAGCGGGGCGGACCCTTCCCGGTTCCAAACCCTCTAAAATAATGCATTGTTCAGCTGTGGCCATGTGCAGGCCATTACTTTACAAGAGATACGTTTGCCTCGACAGATTCGGCGCCTTTCTTCCGACCACTAGAGGGAGGCTCTCAGAAACCCATGGACGAAGGGTCCATGGGTTTTAATGAGTACCGAGACCTCGGCTTGAATTAAAATCGATAACGGTGGAATGAGTCGAGAAACGCAGCTTTAATAAAATAGTTTTTAATAAAAAAAAAATCGGAAATGGGGCAAATTAGCAAGTACATCTGCAACATCGTAGGAGCTGCAGGTTCGTTGCCGGCCATTAAGGATATTTGGTAGATGGGAGAGAGGATGTGGATGAGGAGGGGGAGTGGGCCTCCGTTTACCTCACTCATCGAACTAAAAAGCAGAAGTTCATAATGCCTCTACTTCACGCCGGTATTCTGCGAGGTCGTGGTATTACCCCGATCGAGCAGCAGCAAAAGCTGCCGCTTGTCTATACCACGTATAACACAAAGTAATGCTACGTTAATCACTAAACGCATTATGCATTGAATGTGTCGACTTGATTGTAACAAAGAGATGTTTATGAAGATCGCCTAGAAAAAAGCGGGAGGTAACAATAAACGCTGAATTTGTTACGCGTCGTTAGCATTTCCAATTTATTTAAAAGGCGAGCAATTATTCTTCTCGCGCTTTGTTACTATAATTTTCTCACAGGCGCTATTATTTCTCAGTCTTAGAGTCTCATAAAATTTATAAGTTATATATACGTTGGAAGGATCCCCTCTCCAACTTATTTTAATTTAAATTTATAATGTTATTAGGCCACTGCTGGAGATAGGTTTCTATGAAGAAGGTAAGATTTAGCTGCTACGTTTGCCAATTCATCATATCATCATTCATCATATGGGTAGGTGATATCTGACAGATAGCATAAGCAAGGAAGGTCGTACCCGAATAAAAATATCTTCAGAAGTGAACTGCCAGCAGCAAAATTAAAAAGTAGCGGCCAGTAAACGCCCAAGCCTGGGCAATGGAATCCTCAAATATATGAGATAGTTTTGGTGCTGGGACGACTCCTTGCTCCAATGCTGGTTGGTGGACTTCATATTTCTTCTAAACATATTATTTTGCATGGTTCCTCTCGATGTTTACTTTCACCGTCGAGCACGTGGTAAATTCTGCAAATTCATTTTGGTGGTGGGATGGGATCCTGGTAATTCGCTTATTATGAAATTAAAGCGATCACTACGCTACCACGTGACTAAACCTGTATATCTGAGAGATTATTATAATATAATTTTGACGACATGTGCAGCCCGCCAACCCGTATACGAACAGCATGGGTACAAACCCTCTCAAATAATGAAAAGAGGTATTTTCCCTGGAGAGGGATATTTACAATATTACTTTACTTTTTACTCTCTCCTTGTAATATAAATAAATATTGATCAATAACTAATTTATACAAAACCTACAATATTTGGTGTTCTGTTTGATCTAGAGGAATCCCTCATCAGACGCGTCGACCGGAAGCCGACCGGTTATACCGGAAGCGGGGCCGGCTCCATTGTTCCGACGTTCCTTTTAGGTTCGCCAGCGATAAGATAACGCTCTCGTATCGGACGCTGACTTCGTTGAGGACTAATTTTATTGTAGCTTCATCATCATGGATTTATCAATTACCATTTCCTTAAGGCAATATTCATTGGAGTTATGAATGAGGACATTTAAGTACCCGGTGTCCGTTGCCTAGGATAGGAATTAGAAGGGGACTGTCTAATCACTACGTTGATGATTATTTTACCAGAGAAACGTTCAGTCGTCTGTTAAAAGATAGCAGAGTGATTAGGTGATCTTTTACCGTATCAAGAGATTCGAGTTCGATGCCCCATTTGGAGGGAATGTGCCAATGAGTTTTATGAAACTTATGTATGGTTTGTCTCTTCAATCGTAGCTTTCCAGGTCACAGATGCGTTGTCACCCCTGAGCACTATATTAGAACGGCTCACGGCCAGTAGTCGGACTGTTGCTTGGCAGCAGAAATTGGTAAGGAGGGCGGTGGGGGGGGGGGGTACCTTCCTTACCCTACCTTCTACTTCTATTAAGGGGAGTCTACCACCTGCAGTCTGACTGTTGTGCTGACTAAAAAAGCTATACTAGGGTTTCGATGGACTGCTCCTTATGATTATAAAAGCTGCTATAAGACTATCTTTTAATGTGAAAGTTTGTTTGTCTGTAATCATATGATCGAAGTTTGAGAGAGATATAAATTAGATTACGCTACAGATATAAAACGCATATAATATAGGGTACTTTTATCTCTATATCCACACGGTCTAAACCGAGGACAGTCGCTATTGTTTGAGAAACAAAATCATTATTTTTTTGGATGGTGCATAGAGATTCCAGCATAGTTCAAGGGTCTACTTCCATTCAGACACTTTAGACAATTGTGGAGAATTTCTGAAAGGCGTTTAAACCCCAATATCCCTGCCCCCTATTTGTATTGATTAGCGCCTAATGACCACGCGTTGAAATGGGTGTGTACAGTTCATCAATAGTCGGACGCGCATATGCTTGCTTGATATGCAGGGCATTAATGGGTTTATTCTCCTTAAACCACCAAAATAACTTCACCCACAAAAGCACTTTAGAAGTGTTGAAATTTATACGTTGTTTTGATCGGATTTCTTTATTTATCAGGATTTTATATTTCATTAAAATCAATTTGCTTAACATAATAAATATAATTACATACAAATGATCTTATCAGAAGCATTCAAAATTATCGCAGATCCTGCTCTCATAATATTAAGTCCTCATGTTTAATAGAGTACTAAATTTTTATTAAGGTCAAAAGAGTTGAACGAAGGTGCTTTGAACACAGCTTTTTGCGATTTTTTTTTTAATCCAAAGTTCTTAATTATGATGAGTCTTTTGATTTGCTGCAATGATTCCCAGCGCTGTACAAATAAAGGAGTTGTCGTAGTTTTTTTTTTATTTAGAACAAGCGGTGTTCGCGTTCATAAAAGCGGAACACAGAATTTACGTAAGTGTAAATAGTACCTTCGTTAGTCCGACTAAGTTAGTCCTGGAGTTGAGTTTATTAATTGTAGTTGAGGTTTACAAATAACAGCCTCGTGGAATCTCACCAAGTCTTGGAGGGCGTAATTATCGCGGCTTGATCCCCCACGAAGTGAAAGGGAGTCAACATCGACACAGCATCGGCTGCTGATCAACAGACTAAATCTATCCCAGGGGTCCGAAGAGATTGGACCGTGTACTTGCTTTCCTTGCCCCAATGGGCGCCCAAACGGGCGTGTTCTGTTGCATTTCTCCATAAGGAAAAGGGAGTGAAAGAGAAATATCTTCAAATGGGCCTAGAGCGGCAGTCACAGACGGGGCCACGGTACGTATGCGTCCTTGTGGCTTTTTAGATATTCGGCGAACGTGGTACTTATTCTTACTCCCGCGTGAGCATTTTCAACAACAACTAGGGTTCTGTGCCGCACTTCATACCCTGTGACATTATTAGACAACTCCTCCTCACTCTATCTCTCTAACCCTCAACCTCTCTTACCTACATATTATTAGACAACTCCTCCTCACTCTATCTCTCTAACTCTCAACCTCTCTTACCTACATATTATTAGACAACTCCTCCTCACTCTATCTCTCTAACTCTCAACCTCTCTTACCTACATATTATTAGACAACTCCTCCTCACTCTATCTCTCTAACTCTCAACCTCTCTTACCTACATATTATAACATATCACGGTGGCAAGCACGTTCCACGCTCATGATCGTTGCCTTAAGAAATTTGTATAGTTGGATATCTCTCACAATCTGGAACCATTCTGATAAAAACTTGACTTTTAAACTGTGTAGAAAATAATAAGTTACCGCAACACCATTTACATTGCGTAGATTTCGGGAAAGTTGTCTAAGGATTTTTTCTCGTCTGGCATCAATCGAAGAAGGTTAAAGACGCTTCGTTACCTTCGAGGACTAACTGGCTCTATATACCCTTCAATCAGGAAGATAACCTCCTTCCTCTTCTGCCTTTGAGTTGTCTGCGTTACCACAATTGAGAAAAACTATAAGGTATTTTAATTAATAACTATTTTAATCTATTTGGTTCCCTTTCACTATTAAGTAACTAATATAGCAGTAAATTATATAAACGTATCTCATGCAACTTCTAACACTAAAAATAATTAGATAGAAAATAATTTCAAACGGAATGGAAGGCCAAAAGTAATAAAGAAAATAAAGAAATAAGTTCTATGTGACAGACAAATAAATAAGGGTGACATTATACGTACGCGAGTCACGAACAAAGTTTTTATCAGGAGCTACTCGTACCTACACGAAGCGCTTTTTGTTCCTAACTAGCGTTCTCTGTTCGTGTTGCAATTTGTTAGGGGTTAATCCCCCTCGGATAAGTCTGGACATTGTATAATTTTCCATGTAAAAACGAAACTACTGACAATTAAAATTCACTTTTTATTTCACTTTGGTCTATTTTTTAACGTGGTTTTCCAACGCCAGAAGTGGTTAGAATCTGTGGAAAATATATATGCTTCATCGGGCTAATCTAGGCAAAGCCTTTCACTGATAATAGCAACCATAGCTGGTATGGAATGCATGGAAGATATGCCCATACTCACTAAAATGAGTAGACAGATTGGGGACCCCAGTGCCGGTACCCGCGCACTAAAGACGTTGCTCTTCATGACTAGTCTATGGTATTTGAGTTTCGCATATTCCAATGGATATCTCTCTCAAGTTTATATTAAGTATAACGGTTGGCACGCTTACAGATAGTGTACGGTTAGTTCTGTGAAGTTGTACTAAGAAAACTCACATATGGCATATAACACAATTAACAATATTTCCTTCTACTACTATTTCAGCATATTGCAGTCCACTGCTGAACATATATCCGTCAAACAAAGCGCCAGCGAAATCCGGGATACATTTCCTAGAAGATTTTTCCATGCTCACCAAGGGTGCCACCACTATCTGCCAGGGTGACAGCACTACGATCACCGATCCGCTGCAGAGCCTGCTGCCGTATCTGCGTGCACCCTGCAAGTGAGGTTGGTATTTGGAGAAAGAGATGGTGTTCTTCGATTGAAGATAAACAAAGGCAGGTGCCTATGGGATGCAATAACCACTTGCCATCAGATGGACATTGGTTTCTGGGTCTGGTTCTGTTGTGATTATATCTCGGACATGTGTACAACGAAATCCTAGTAAGACCACAAAGTATTCCTATTTAAAAAATATTGTTAAACAAAGACTTTACAAAAACTATGTACATTAAGGAATACATGGATGATTGTAACCCCTGGGAATTAGTTGATCGGTCCCAAGCCATTTCTAAACGTTGAATTGTAAAAATATAATACTGTAATGTGAAAAAAAATTATTAAGAAAATATTAAGAAAAAGAGTTTTCGCCTGTTTCTTGTTTCTTGTCCCTCAGAGAAACCTCATTACGAACAAAAAAAAAGTATTATGTTTCTAGAACGGAGAACGAAGATTTGGATTTAGAGAGCTAGTGAGAACAAACAACATTGATGAACTATTCCATGAATATTTAGTTTCAGAAGTCGCTATAATTTTTTTTTTTTTTTTTTTTTATGGTAGAGACGGCAAACGAGCAAGCGGTTGACCTGATGGTAAGTGATTACCGTCGCCCACATACATCTGCAACACCATAGATGCTGCAGGTGCGTTGCCGGTCCTTAAGGATATTTGGGAGATGGGAGGGAAGAGGAGGGGAATAGTGAGGGGGTGTGGGCCTCCGGATACCTCACTCACCGAACGAAACGCAGAAGCACAAGATGGCTCTACTTCACGCCGGTATTCTGCGAGGCCGTGGTACCAATCCGGTCGAGCCGGCCCATTCGAGCAGCAGCTAAAGCCGCCGCTAGGCTCTACCACGCATAAAATTTCAGTGATTGTTATCATTTCCTCGGCACATATTCGGTTAATATAGATAATAATTAGTTTCTAAACAATATATCAGACCACAAAAAGTCTGTAATTGCCAATTTAGGGCAGACAACAATGTTCTTTGACGTTTATTTGTATTTACGGGCAAAGGCGGCGTTAACGCTTCGTGAAATGTCTCGTTACCAATTTGTCGCCTTTAAATGTTGATGTATTAGCTCATATTTCACCCCTCGTACAGTATAAAGAAGATAAAAGATAAAACAATCAGACAACTACATGTTATTTAAGTAACATTGTACTTCCAGACACAGATACAAGACGAACAATTGTCCCCGACTCTATTCTGAATTTCACATAAACCTAAGTGGAATTCATAAAGATCATAAACTCTCATACCGGCCACCCAGAGGCAGAGGTTAATCTTATTTCTTATATATTTTTTTCTTGGTTCTATGGTTTCTGGTTTCCTTATCATGTCTACCAGCTAAACACACAGTCTCAATACAAACTCATCGACTTGCTCAAACAACTCTCCTTCTATTCTTATCTTAAACATCGTTTTCTCTTTCAAAGACAGTCACTTTCGATTTAGTTCGTTTTACACATCAAAATTCATCTTGCATTTTCTGTAATATATTTAAAAAGTCTAGTTTTTTAATATGCTGTTTTACAACTGACATTCTCTCAAATGCAACTCTTATGGAATTTAGAAAGATAGCGGTAATTCGATTACATTTCTAATCACTGTATAGCTTGTTTATACGCCTTCAATCTTTCAGACCTTTACACGGTCATTCCATGAAAGCACCGACTAAGGAAAGGGCTGTGCAGACGGGTAAGCGAGCGCAGTGCCATAGAGCTAGAGATGCAGCTGGCATATCACAAGTCCAAGGTTTTGCAAATGAGGATAGACGTTCCGCTTTCATTCGTTCGACAGTTCCTCATTTGTTTGCTCGTAGGATACACCACGCGCTGGTGGGGTCGGCATTTGGGGATAAAGATGGTGTATTCCTCTTACACACCTTTTGTCAAATCATCATCTATTACTCAACATGTTACACCGCGTGCAAGATTGACATTTGGATAAAAATTAGGATATTCTCCATTAAAACTCGTGACTTGACAGTTCAATGGTATTTAAACAGCGGTATAAACTCAAAGGCGTTTCCTTATTGAGATGTTGAAGGACTTTTATACCAGAAGAGTATCAATTTTCCGATCCGCTTGAAACAATAAAGAGTCATCGATTAAGTTATAACGAGACATCGCATCGTCTAAGGGACCGGCAATTATTGTCCGATCCATTGGTTATCTGAGACAATGAAGAATAAAAATAAATTAAAAAAAAACGGATTGGATAAAATACTAAGTATTATCCGAGGATTCGTGAGCATTTATAAATACACAGAAGCCTTAACAGGCTGGCTTAAATATGAAAATTGTGCTCGACAAAATCCTGTACATACTCTTTAAAAGTTTGATCAACCATTACTAAGATATCAGTCCGGAGATTGGAGATTGGAGGGAGGATGAGGAGGGGGATGGGGGATGGGGAGGGGGAGGAGCTTCCGGTTACCTCACTCACCGAACGAAACGCAGAAGCACAAGATGCCTCTACTTCATGCCGGTATTCTGCGAGCCCGTGTTACCAATCAAGTCGAACCGCCCCATTCGAGCAGCAGCAAAACTTGCCGCTTGGCTCTACTCCACGTAATATATATTTATATATAAATTATTAAATACAATTTGTTATATAAATAATTGTAATTATAACGTATATCATAAAATAAAGGTAAAATAATTATATCCATTGCAACGGAGAGACATACAGAGAAGGTACGTCGGTAAAGGTATTTTTTTTATTTATTTATTTTCTATAGATGTCACTTCGTTTCACATAGAACAGACAGACAGACAGACAGAAATACTTGATGTGAAGCTTGCTATCTTTTAATACACGTGCAAACGACTATGACTTCGACATAAACTCGTGCTCGAATGGATTCTATTGCAACGTCGCGTTGTTGAGCTGCTGGTTAATATTCTGAACGTCACCCGGCACTTTGATTTAATGTACGAACTACGTCATCAAAACTTCTCAATGACCTCACCGCGCTGCTGTAACATAAAAATGGAATCAAATAGATCGCGTCCGTAGATATAATAACTGATAGTTGTTTGTCCATTCACAATGCTTTGTTAATGTAAAGCGAGGTGTACACTGACATTTATAGTATGCATTTAACTTACCTTAACAGGACATGTGCCTCTTTGCGCAGCACCAGACACCTCGCATCTCGCTGCTCTATTTTGATCTGGTGTTTTTCTAGATGGTTATACCGCCATCTGACGGTAGCCTATCTAGGCAATATCCTATATAGACAAGCCAGCAATAAAGTGTAAATTTAAAAAAAAAAATTAAAAACAAGTATAATGAAATATCTAATGATTCCGCCGACCTTCCGAGTTGCATCATGCTTACTGACAATCAGGCTATGGCGACCGACGGACGGTGAAAAATCCATCCAACCACACCCTAATAAAGATCTCGCAGACCAGCGATGGGCAACTACTACTACTAAGGTAACTGTGCCCACTTAAGCTCCGGTTCAGCGAAGTGAATATGGGAAAAACGTTCACAAAATCGCAATCCAGCTTCTGTTTATAATTTATTGGAAAGATTTATATCTAGCAGTTGGTGTGAACAAGATCTAAGGGGGAATATCATCATTATTTCATCGTATCATAAGTCCACTGCTGAACATAAACCTTCCTCTACCGTCCGAGGAATAAACCATCTGTTTTCCCTAATATCAAACTCAATGACTGTAGTGTAGAATCCTTTGTTTGAAACAAACATGATTTATTATATTAGAACCGCGAAATGATATTGAAGACGAAGGGTGGACGGTCACGTGGTAAATTCAAGACTTAAAATTGTGTATATTAATTTTCAAGGAACCGAGGATGAACCAATATCACTTGTGTACTATGAATTAAAGCGAGCGCCCTTACCTCGAGGCTTCCAGGAGTGTGAGCTTATATATTTACTAATACTTATTATAAAATACTTAAATTTGTATGTCATTGAAGAGTTACTATTGTGTTGTACCCACTAAAATTGTTAATAACAATTTCAAGTGATGTATTTACCACGTGGCTAAGCGGTGAAGGAAAACATCTGAGAAATAATAAAATAAAATATTTCGAGGATATGTGAAGCCCCCCAACCCGCAATGGAGCAGCGTGGCGGGCCAGTCCCGGATCCTACACCCTCTCAGATATTTGAGAAGGAGGCGTTTTCCCAGCAGTGGGCACTTACAGGCTGCTACGATATTGTGTAGAATCCTTTGTTCGAATTCACGCTAGATATCTGTAAAATTTAACAAGCAAAATGAATAAAACAATATTACCTATACACGAAGCTTTAACGAAATTGTCCCGTAACATTTCGCTCAAATGTTTTCGATGTTGTTTTGCAACTTTCTCTTATTTAGCATTTTCTTTATCGTAACACAAATAAAAAGTTACCTTCGTCCTTATTCCAGTTTATTGACATTTTGCAATCAGTAATTTAGTAATTGCAGCATTTTCACCATCGTCACTCCGGGGAACTGACCGCCAAAATAATGATTCCGTACATGAACTAACTAAAGGATGGTCCTTCCAATCATATACGTAGACAGAAGGATGTTGTGATAGTTGTGGCTCTCTGCTGAGTCTCGAATCCTCGTTTTTAGCCTCGTTTAGCGTTTTGTTTTGTCCCTTGTCCCCCCGTCCGTTAATGTTAACGTACCGGGGACGAGATGAGTAAAAAGTGAGTTGAGAAGACTTTGTTAGCAGGTAAATAGACGCGCTCTTTAATCAACCGCAGTTGACGATTTAACAAATTAATTTAGAAATACAATACAATATATAACAACAATACAATTAAAACAACAAATAATTATAAAAATAAATTACATGGCAACATTTTTTTTTAATATGGGAAAGGCGGCAAAGGAGTAAACGGTTCACCTGATGGTAAGTGATTACCGTCGCCGACGTATATCTGCAACACCAGAAGTGCTACGGGTGCGTTGCCGGCCTTTAAGGGTATTTGGGAGATGGAAGGGAGGATGAGGAGGGTGATGGAGAGGGGAAGTGAGCCTCCAGTTACCTCACTCCCCGAACGAAACGCTGAGGCACAAGATGCCACTACTTCACGCCGGTATTCAGCGAGGCCGTGGTACAAACCCGATCGAGCCGGCCCATTCGAGCAGCAGCAAACGCCGCTGTGATTCATGCCTACTTTCTATGTGATTGACTTCATATTTTCTTTTATATATAATAGTCACATCATTATTTAACAAATATATGAGGCGAATGTAAATGGTAGAGTCGGGAGAGGAAGACCTAGGCGAACATTTCTCGATCAAATCGGAGACGTTCTGAAAAAAGGCCATGTCACAAGTACTCTAAACCAACGAGCATGCATGAGAAGATTGATGAAAGTGGAAGAAGCGAAAGACGTATGTCAGGACCGTAGCAAGTGGAAGAAGATTGTCTTTGCCTACCCCGTTGGGAACGAAGCTTGAATACTTACTTACATACTTACATATTTGAATACGTAAATACACGGATTTAGTTAGATCAATAAGCGATTCACCTAAAAATTTAGGTGATTCTATTCATGGATCTTATATATCCCCATACAGACAACATCTAATGCTTGGTATGTTATACAATGCGTATAACATACCAAGCATTAGATGTTGCTGTGAATAAAAACGTTAGAATCTGCCATCCCCTTTCATACCATGGGTAACGCCTAAGAGAAAAATCTGAAAATCGAAATCAAAGCAAAAAAACGTCTAAAACTTAGCAAACTTATGACGTGCAGCAGCGTCAGGGATGAGCGGGCAAATCCTCCTTACAAGAGAGGCCTAAGTCCTGCAGTGGACTATTTACAGGCTGTTAAATTGACTGTTGAGTAAAATTATTGAACAAACAACTACTTTTACTTGTCCTTTTACATATATCGTTAAGCGAACTAAAGCTGCATTTATCTGAATTAACATTTAACATATACTTAATTTTCAACCATCATTGTACACTAAGCTTAACTGTTCAACATTCAGTCTGCCTGTGTGGAACAAACATGTTTGATCAGTGTGATTTAGCACAGACTCCGTTACGGAATGTTAATGACATTATAACACGTGTTTTCGGAACCATTTTTATTTGCCACGGCATGTCACGGACTATATAGCGCACTGAGGGTTATGGCAAATTGAACTTTGGGTAAAATGTTATAAAAAAGGTTAGTGTTATGTAGACTTTCGTAATGAAATAAATATGACTACTGAAAACTTATGTCTTTTACAAGGAGCACTATTGAGCCCTATTTTATTGTTGACATCTTTACCTGTCTTTCCTAGACAATCTTTCAACAAAAAAGATCAGCCCACTATCACCAGTTTATTTATTGAACTACGTCGGTCTCTTTATTTGTGCACCAAATATTTTCCCCCTGTCTACAGCACTTGTATAGATTACACTTTGTAATATATAGGATCATCATCATCATCATCATATAGGATATATATCATTATATCAATGTATACGTTGCGCCTCCGTAATTGATTACTGATCTGGCGCACATTGATGTTGAAGTTTTTCTGCAAACGTTATTTGGTATGGAGTGAAACTTTTAAGGTAGGACCCTACACGTCTTTGTACGTGGTAGAGCTAAGCGGCGTGACTCTATTTCTCGTCGGTACTTACGACTGCATCTTGTGCTTGTGCGTTTCGTTCGATAAGTGATGTAACCGGAGGCCCTCTCTCCCCCCGAGTATCTTTAAAGACCTGCAACGTGCCTGCAGATCCTCTGGTGTCGCAGATTTACGTGGGCGTCGGTAATCACCTATCATTAAGAGAGGCGCGTGGTCGTATGCTGCGTATATTCAAAATTTTCAGGATTGTGATAAGAAAATACACCTAGCTGAACCATCGCTTTATAATTAAAGGTATGGGTCCAAGCATTATCGAAATGGTGAACCCACGAATTTTTTTCCCATTGAAATAAAAAACATTTTCCAGGAATTCATCTTTTTCTCCCTCCCATCTCCCTAATATCCTTAAAGGCCGGCAACGCATCTGCAGCACCTCTGATGTTGCTTATGTACGTGGGCGACGGTAATCACTTACCATCAGATGAACCGCTTGCTCGTTTTCCACCTTTCCAATTAAAAAAAAATCCTCTTACGGGCTCTGAGACATTCCATTTTAGTCCCCACGAGTGACAAGGCATCTGTGAACTTCTTCACACACATACCACGAAGTAGATTGTTAACTGGTTTTTCACCAAAAAAATTGAAAACATGTTTCATTCAGCACATACTTTTATGAAACACATTCCACATGCTAAAGGACACACATCCAATAAATTTCTCCGATCAGTCGGATCGCACATCAAGTTATGCCTTTTTAATGCACGGCCAATTGCGGACAGATTTATTGTATGCGCCGCCTCATACAACTTAATGCCGTCATAAACGGACCACATTGTGTTAGGCGCCATTTGCAAGATGCACTGCACTCGCATCACAAATCTTTCACGCGATCAATTTTGTCAAATGCTGTTTGCTTTTAAATTTTAAGTACGTCCGAGGTGTGTCTGCATCGTCGTCCAGATAATAAAAAAAAACTAAATATTTTTTATCGGTCTGGGTAGCTGGCAAATCTCTCCACGGAATATTCGTCCACATTCGCCAAGCTGGCCAGGCGTTGACGTGTGATATTCACACACACAAACGGAATAATCCGATAGTGTCTGCCACCCCTTTCTTTCCGTAGATCTTAAGAGGCAACTTAGAGAAAAGCTTATAAAATCTCCCGATAGATGGTGGGATAACTATTTAGAAAATATCAGACCATATTTAAGCAGACTGTAGACGGGCAGCGGCCTGCAAAGTGTAACGTTTGGCGCAAATCCCCTTTATATGAGAGGCCTATGTCCCGGCGTGGGCTATTGGGTGATAGACTCGGTTTATCTTCATTACCTTGACAAGCTTAAGGCGGTAAGAAACTGGGTATTTTATTTTAATGTCATGTTCCAACGTAATTTACAATTTATAATAACATCTATACGATTTTGATGCATATTAATATACATTTAACATCTTTAGATCTTTTTTAACAAAGTTAGTTTTAAGGAAACCTTTTTTTTTTTTATTTTACGTCAGATTGTTGCACTTTGTTATGAGACATTTTACTGTGAAATTTTATGCATTTACTTAGAAATGTCTTTCTAGTTATGGCTAAACTTAAAAAAAAAATAATCTGGTTATCTCCGAGGGCAAACCCGTCCCATCAAGAGTATAAATACTAATGTTATTGTATTTATGTGTTTATGAAACATTATTTAATAGTTATGTTTTGTTTGGCACTTACGCGGCCCCTCTCTTACAGTTATTGCCGCAAGACGCAACTAAGCAAAAGCTTTGAAAGTGATCTGTAAAAAAGTTGTATTAAAAGTATTTACCTTAAAGGGCTATGCGAATTCCGTCTGGTGTTCCGAAGGGTCATTACTAGGTCCTTTGCTATTTAACATTCATTGTTGATATTCCTTCCTGTTTTCATACTTTTTCATATTCCACGGATTAAATGCGCCTATAGACAAAATTAATTTTCAGTTGGAGCTTGCAAATGCTTTAATGAAATTTCACGTCATGGCGAAATTCACCAATATAAGTCCACAGAACCGAAAGCAAATTATGTGTAGCGATTTTTAATATAGGCCTTTTTTATATTTTTGTTCGCAGGTATATGCCTTTTTTATTATCTATTGTTATTGATATTGTTACGAGCTACGGGTTGCGAGATTGGAGTAAAAAGGCCGGTATCTTAAACTTCTATTTATTATTATTTTAACACTTACAAAGGATGCAGTTTCTTCTGGATGCGCCCGTGATCTTCTACTGTTCTTCCTGACTGTAACCAATCCTTTTCCTTTTCTGTTCTTCCTTTTTTCACTTTCTTTTCTTCGTGATCTTCCTCTTCCACTTACTTCAGTACTCACCACTGAACTGCCCTTAGCGCACTCCGGAGCTCCTTACATAGTCCCGAATTTCGATCCTCTTTTTATTTTCGATTATTCCAGAATATTCCCGAAATGTTACTTAATTTTTATTGAAGAAAGGCTTATGTTTCAACCAGTGCACAGCCACTCTGTTTTATAAATAGTTTTATTAACGTCTGGTAATTTATAAAACATTATTTCTTTTGATTTCTCATTCGAAGACGTAAGTGTTGAAGCGACACTATAGGGCATTCGTTACAATATCTATTAAACTAGATGGCAATCTCCGGAAGCAAAATCCGCAAATAATCTATTCCCATTTATCTCCTGGAGACAGTAGTGGATTGCGGAAGCCCGTTTCATTACGTAGAGTCCTATCTTCTGAGAGTCTGTATTCTCTACCTACCCCAATGGAAGATAGGCGTAATCCCTTATACTTATTAACAGAACTGTCACGTATACACACCGAAATTAAAATATTACATAATCATTATGCTTAAGTTAATGTGCTAATCGTAATGGACTTCCTGTCCGCAACAAAATTAAAACATACACAACCGCATTATCATGACATTACAATTATAAATCAGATAGGCAGGAAACAAACTAAAGACCGCCTAGCTACACGTAGAGAAAACACAAGTTCCCATGTGTCTTACCCTTAACGCAAAGCAGTGTGGGCCGATCGCTTCAGTAAACAAATGACGCGTTAACGTCTAATTGTTAATACTAAAATTCACGTCACGCCCCTGGCTTCGCCTTTAATACAGCGATTTATTGGCTCCGAGCGTGGGTAAGTTTTGTAACGCTTCTAGCGAACTGCCACTGCGCCACCATATTGCTTTTGCGTCGACGTTGGTGCGTCCTGCGTTCTGACCCCAGTGGGCTGTGAATGATTCGACAGCATCTTGGCTCCGGGAGTGGTTCCTTCTTTACGTTCAGTTTCTGGAACCGAACTGTTGAATGCTAAACCTTTAGACAATTATATTAGCATGTATGTTTCTCTTTGGATTTAGGTAAAACTTTGTCTATAATGAGATTTACTCCTCAATTTTGTATATACCTTGAACAAGGTACTGTTTTATGCACTATTTTGTACTATAACGTCAACTCTTCAAATAATGTACGATCTGCTTGATGCAAATAATCTCATTTTGTTTAACTATCACTATCAGCATTTGAGCCACAGACCTCATTTATTAATTATTTGGTTGGCAAGAGCCATAATCTCTCTTATTTTATATTATATTTCTTTATAACTTAGGCAGCCGTTTAAGTAGGTACTTATTTCTATCGCCAACCAGCAGCGCAACCACTGTTGTCTTCTGGTTTTAAGGATCTAGAGAGTCGGTGTAACTAGGGGCTGTGTGGTATTCCATCTTAGTCCACAGAGGTGACAATCCATCTGTTACCATCTTCGACTGAAGTTGCATGGACAACCATGGACCATAGTAACCACTTACCATCAGGTGAATTGTTACTTTCTTTTTCTTCCAATTCTAATGAGCTACTACTGGAGCTAGACATAGAGCTTTGCATGAAAGCACCAAAACGCTGGCTTGCCGTAAATGGAATATTTGCCCATACGCACCATGATGGATCCGATTGATACATTCGACTGTATACAGTCTTATGTGTCATCGGATATACATATAATTAAAATATTTATTACATGCATACAATTTAATTATTATAAAAGTTAAAAAGTTTTAAAAGGTAAGAAGTTATACTTCTTTAGCGTAACAAAACAAAAATAACTTAAATACATACCGAAAGTTTACATCAAATCAAACAAATAAACCCACTTAAAAAGTTTATAATATTAAAAACCACTTTCATCACGAATACTTAAATTATCATTTACCACCACACATACACATGGATATTTATGTATGAATATATTTTTATATCTCCACAGGTGTAAAACACGTGTGTTAAAGATTCATGAATATTTGAATAACCACTTTCAATATAGTTACTATGGAGATTATACACTCTATAATAGTGTATATATAGTCTCTATAATAGTTACAAAGATAATTTACGAGACATTTAGAAACCAATTTCATCCTGCTACTTTTAGATGTGGGGGTGTGCGCGCGCATCGTAGAAATTCACTCCCATCATTTTTCCCAAACGCGCCAAAAGAAGTATAACTTAAAAGAATGCTTAAATTAAAATCCAAAACAAAAAGTAAATAAAACAAATAGAAATAATGACTATAATTATTACATAGAGCGTTCTTGTATCGTGTGATACTCATGGCAAAGTAGCAGCCTGCCCACTGTAGGGCAAAAGCTTTCTCCTCAAATATTCTCTATCTGAGAGGGATTTTGAGTGGGGAAAAGCACGCCACGCTGCTCGAGTTCGGGTTGGCGGGCTTCACATATCCTCCATGTATTCTATTATCTCTCCGACATGGCGGTTACTTCACGATGTTCTCCTTCACTCCCGAGTACGTTAATACAGTATTTAAAATAGCTATTAACAAATTCAGTGGTGTCGGCACCGGGGATCGAACCCTTTTGTTTTATTTACATGGGGAAATGCCTAATGCATACGCACCCTCTCGGAGGCAAGGACAGGTTATGTCGGGTTTGCACCGACTAAAACCTCACGGTGGTCCACCAGTGCCGCATGGCGGCAGGGTCATGGGAACGCTTTCGCAACAGCGCAGGTCGGGCACGGTGGCCCCTTCTCGGGAGAGAACATCTCCTCTCCCACTCCGTCCTGGCTAGACGCGCCGGAACACAGACGCGCCTATCTACTCGGCGTCCAAACCCACGAGGGCAACGAACCCCCCACCGCCACGTAGACGTCATGGGGTTTAGGAAGGCTGGCGCTCTTAAACACCAGCCTTCCCGGCACCACGGTAGGGAGAACGGCTCCACGTAATACCGACACGCCTCTCGCCCCGCGGCCCCACCTCGGCCGCATCAGCGGTGCCCCCGCCAGAATCGCGAAGGATAGGGAAAATGCCACCCACAACCCACAGTCCGCCAACATGCATCCGAAGAGGACTTGGTGAGCGGCCACCTAGGGCCAGCCATCCCCGCAAAGACAGGCCGGCCATCTAGGTTTCTCTTGGTTCACCAAGGGAGACCAAGCCACGGTTACTAAGTCTCCCCGACACGACAAGGCAGGAACTCATTCGGGGGGGCGCCGATCGAACCCAGGCCAAGCGCGGTCTTTGTAACCAAAGCGAACGCTCTGGCCACTGGGCTACCACGGCTCTCAACAGTTAGAGCCCAGTGTTAAACCCCTTGTAGTTTCACCTGCTTCATTTCATACATCTTCATTCCGAATCACGCTCACCACTGAAGAATTATTTCATTATTATATGCGACCATAAAACAATTCTCGGTTCCGATTTTATTGTGGGCGAAAAATCAACGATGCTTGCTATAATGAGATCGTATTCTGTACTCTTACCTTCATAATTTACGCAAGCCTGAGCATATTTTCTCATTCGACTTTACACTCTATGCGCACAAAATAGAGTTTTATGTTGAGCACTTCACATCGGTGCCGTTTTAACCAATAAAGGCTTCTTCACACCTGTAAAATATCTATTTCATAGTTGAAACAGCACGCTGTATATAATAATCTGTATGTGAGAATACACTGGATCTTTTAAAAGCTGGATGCCATAGATGGAAGACGTGCCCATACTCTCCTCGATTGAGAGGCGAATGGATGAGTTCCGGTGCAGAAGTACAGGAGTACAGGAGATGCTGTTCTAATGTATCCTTTTCTATTTTAAAAAGGCTAGAGTGTACCCCCAGATTTAAAAATGGTTAATATGTAAACTATTGCCTTTCTTTTTTTTTATGGGAAATGCGGCAAAAGGCCAAGCGGTTCACCTAATGGTAAGTGATTACCGTCGCCCACGTACATCTGCAACACCAGAGGTGGTGCAGGTGCGTTGCAGGCCTTTAAGGGTGTTTGGAAGCCAGGAGAGAAGATAAGGGTGATGAGGAGGAGAGGGCCTTCGGTTACCTCACTCACCACACCACGAACTAAACGCAGAAGTACAAGATCCACTTCACGCCGAGAACACGGTCGAGCTGGCCCATTGGAATGGGCGGCCTCATATGCTGCTCGAGCAGCAGCAAAAGAGGGCGCTTGGCTCTATCACGTTTAAAGAAAAATTCTTAGTTGGTTTCTTAATATTAAGAAATTTACTTTTATCGACTTTGAATACCCTGGCCATCCGGTGAGATGACGGTCACATCCATATCCGATCTAGGAACAGCATGCTTACACTCTTGACGCCTGCGGGCTAAAACGTCTCAGGTTGGTTATTTTCTACTTTATATAGTTTGTGAGGAAGTGGTACTTCCCCGATGGAGCTGACCAATATATGTACCAATACATTAAACTCTACGCCATGTGGTGGCGACGTAAGAAAATCTCCCGTCTTTCTTCTCGTGGGTTACATGAGTGCCGGTTCGAAGGAAAAGTCACAGGTGCAATTATCGCAAGTCTCACCATTCATCACCATCACCTTCTAGCCGCCGGATAAAAGCCTAGATGAAAGCCTCGTTTAGCCATGCGGAATCATGCCAAATCCTAATCCGCTATCTCTGCCTACTCGTCTGGCTGGCAGGCGTAATACATAAGACATCTTCTTCTTCATCAGTCTATTTAAGCGCACTGCTGGGCTTAGGCTTCTCAAAGAAAGCGCCAATAGGTCGACTCACATTTCTCGGAAGGATTTGCACATTCGGTCGCCAACATTAAAAAAAAAGTAAATTTCTTAAATAAGGTGATACAGAAAAATATATATTTTATTATGAAACGAATATTTTTATAATTTTGACGAAATGACACAAATGTAAAATTTTCCGCTGTTACAATAATATAACGAGGCCTTACGGGAAGTTGGTGGAAGGGGCCGCTTGACCAGGTGTTTTCGCACTCCAGTGACCATCCTATCTCGGCGGGTGATTGACGACGTGAACTGCCCTAACGCCTTTGTAACGGTCTCCAAGTTATAAGCGGTAGCGGGAGATATATAAAAAAACATTACGTTTTATATCACACGTCGAAGAATTAAAAATTTTAATTGCAGGGCGTTTCATTGGAATCAAATCATTCAGAAACATAAATTTCTTTTAAAGTAAACTAAAGTTACAACTCTTACACGCCCACGGCTGGATAAATGCTTCTCCAATATATGAGAGGATTTTTGGAGCAAGGAAGAGCCCACACGCTGCTCCAGTGTGGGATGGCGGACTTCACATCTCCATTAAATATTATTTGTTTTATTATTCCTCAGTCATGCAGGTTTCCTCGTGATTAACAATTTCACCCTCTTAAGACCTTATGATTAAAAGGAACGTGAAGAAGCAATGATAATTACCATAGAGAAATAAAGTTCCATCCCCATTAATTGGATATCATTTCTTACCATGCGCAATTCCAAAACTATTATAAAGCTGTATTTATACTAGAATGGCGTGAGAAAAGAACGAACCTTATCTATAGTAGCTACTGCGGCTCGTGTACCCAGCCTGCAATCGCACTGGCTCTCTATATCTCACCAACCGGAACACGCCAGTAAATTGCACTGCTCTTTGGCGAATCACTCATATCGACCCGCTTTCAAATCTATTAACACCCACGCTCGTCACACGTAAACGGTGATAACGAACTTTTTTACGTGGCAGAGCCAAGCGGCGGTTTTGCTGCTGCTCGACCGGATTGGTGCCGGCATGAAGAGGGGGCATCTTGTGCGTTTCGTTCAGTGAGTGAGGTAACCGGAGGCCTACGCCACCTTCCCATCCCGCTCGTCGTCTTCCTTCCCATTTCCCAAATACCCTTAAAGGCCGGCAACGCAACTGCAGCTCCTCTGGTGTTGCGGATGTACATGGGCGACGGTAATCATTTACTATCAGGTGAACCGCTTGCTCGTTTGCCGTTTTTCCCAAATAAAATAAAAATTCTATCAGACAAAATTGGCTTTTAAAACTATGCGATATTATGATAAGTCAGTCAGCAACACGCCGGGAAAACTGATTGGTGAGCGTAGTGTCGGTGCCCATGCAGTTGTGATGCTGCTCGCCACCACTAGTTTGTGGGTTTTGGGTTCGGAACTTTAGGAAGAATTTCTTTGGATTGCCAGAGCCTGATTTTTCTCGTTAATTATTTAGAGAAAAATTTGTTAAATTCACACTTACAACAGTAATTTAAAAATATCAACGATTGGTTTAAATTTTCGAATTATAAAACAACACAAAACATTTACAATACCAAGTTGGTGAAACAATTGGTAGGAGTCTTATAACTCACCGCTGTCGCTTACTACTTACTCCAAAACATAAGAAATCAAAGACCGACTCTACTTTTGCGCATTATAGTCTATCTGTTACGCCCCTAGGGTAATTTATCCTTTTTATTCTTAATACTATAAATCGGAAACTTCCTTCGTCTGGTTATTGCCTCATAATGGAAGACCCAATGGGAATTAAGTAATTCTGGTTCTCGAAACAGATAATGATTATCAATATACTATTTTATTGATTTATTTTTTTTATCTCTTAGCAGAGAGCCGAAATATAGATTGTACTGGTGATTAATAATTACAATAAGTATATAATCTCAAGAATTTACATTTACTGAATTAATTATGACGGCTCGGTGGCGTAGTGGTTAAGCGTTTAGCTGCGGCGCTGTGGGTCGCGGGTTCGATTCCCGCACGGGACTAGTATTTGTATGGACTACAAATAGTAGTTCCCGGTCTGGGTGTTTGTCCATGTGTAATTCATGTATGTAAACTGCCTCCGCGACACAGGAGAAATTCCTACAGCGGAAGGTAACGTTTTTATTAATGAAACAAAAAAAAAATTACAGAAGAAAATTTCAAACTATTATGATGATAATAATAAGCTTTCGCGATGGGGAATCCAATATTGGAATGGACACGCACAACGCACTAGGTCCAAGAGCTTGCTCGAAATAAAGTTGGAGGTGATGAGTCGGTCGTCGTATTCAGGTCAACGTACATACAATCCCTCCGCGTACGGAAACGAACTCGGATCTCCTGCTGCGGAAGAAGAATACTTAAAGAATACAGCAGAAGCCTTAAAACTTCCAACTGCGACAATTTTGGAGGACAATGCTGCGGAGGGCATAGTCCAATCAAACACAAAATCCTGTTTCCTTTTTTCACATTCAATCTAATTTAATGTATATAGTCACGCTTTGTTCCCAACGGGGTAGGCAGAGACAATCTTCTTCCACTTGCTACGATCCTGTCATACGTCTTTCGCTCTTTCCACTTACATCAATCTTTGCATGCATGCTCGTTGGTTTAGAATACTCTTGACCTGGCCTTTTTCCAGAACGTCTCCGATTTGATCGTGAAATGTTCGCCAAGGTCTTCCTCTCCTGACTCTACCATTTACATATACTACATACACAATACATACATGTAATTTAATAAGGTAATTCATTAGAGTAATTACGTTTATTATTAATATTCTTAAGTCCTAATTAAAAAACAAACTTTTTCACGGGAGATATAAAAAACAATCTTCACACATTCTCAACAAATATCTGGAAGTACCACAGTTATGGATATACAGGAAGAGACAAAAAAACTCGAAGCCAGCGCTAACGGATGCTTTATGGCAGAGCAACCCCCTACACGTCTCGACGAATTACACACATACATTCCAATGAAGCATTCGAAATCGTATTGCAGAGCGGTAAGAATCAGAATCGTTTGATGAATGGATCGTAGTGTCGGGTTACTAAGTACGCAGATGGACCGATCTTATGGATAAATGGCAAGGAAGCACATTGCGTTGATTCGAATCATCTTAATTTAATTTATCCCGTGGAGAAAACTTATTCATGTTTAATTTTGATTACAACGCACGCTATGAGAGTATTTCGGTTTCTGGAAAAATTAAACTTTTATCAGCGATACAGTAAACAAGAGAAGGTCATGTCGTGGACACGCGGCTTTGCGGTAAGTCTTGTTGTCAGCCGAAGCCATTGTGCATATAATCGATTTTCGGGCTCGAATTACAATTAGATTGTTTCCGGATTATTCGTTTGTATCTTCTCGCGGGTTTCATAAGAGAAGTCTTAGAGTAGAGCTTAGAGAAATGCAATGGCTACCGGCAGATGGCGAGAAAAGCGTCAAAATATTTCATACCTAAAATAAAGCAAACAGATGATGACTAACAGCGTCTAAGGTCTGGTAATCCGATCGCAGATCCGCTTGCCGATCATGGCGATTATGAAAAATCTACCTTATGGGAGAGGCATATGTTCTGGCAGCATCTTTATCTTCTTCAGCTTATTTCTGTTCTGCGGTGAAAGCTCTCGCATAAGCATGTGTGTCTTAAAAGCATATATGAATGGATTTTTCACCACCATTCTGTCGCTAGACCCTTGTTCGTAAGGGTGCTTCACGTGCAGATGACTTTGGCATTTGCCAAAAGCATGCCAATTCCGCCTCATACGCCATCGACATGAATATAAAATTATCTAAATTCCAGGGTAGTGATTCTATTTCAATAGAATAACATACATACGTGTACAACAATCACAAGCCATAACAATAGAGTTTCTATTGTTTCAATGCGTTAAGAATTATAAGAAATCTGAGATAATGATACATTCCTTTTATTATTATTTTCCTTCACATTATCAGCATATTTGCATGCGCATGTTTCAACTTTTAACAATTTTACGTTGCTACTTAGAACTTTAAGAGGAATGCATGTTGAACTTTATGTTATATAAACAACTATACTCTTTAATAATAAATAACTATACTCTTTCTCCAAATGGTCTCTTGCCTGTCCCCACACTAGTGGTGCACCATGCAAGAGAACCGGCAATGTGCTCAACAGCTCGCTGGCCCAGCGTCATGACTATGATCAAACCCTCTGAGAACTGTTCATAGAGATATCAATGTTTAACAGTAAAATTAAATGGCTCACACACAGTTAGGTCTTTTGTCTTATTATAATTTGCTGCTCATCTGAATTAAATTTTAACTCTGATAATATACAACTGAACAAAGGAAACGTTGCGGTTTCTGTCACGGGAGATAAACACGTCTGAGGTCGAGCACGGAGCACGGGAGCAGAACGAACGCCGAATCGTTACTCCTTGCGAACGGTCTTTACTGTATCCTACTTTGTGTTACGACTCAGTATTGTTTGCGATAATATTAGGATATATTTGTGTGTGTGCGTGTGTTGTTTTCTTAATACGATTAAAGCAGTCGGTGTGTTAGATTCAGTAGTTAATTACAAGTTTAGTTCATTTATTATGTCATCGCTATGGTTGAGACATGCGTCATGTTTGTAAACAGACTCTGCTTGTGGGGACTGGTCAGGAAGGTTTCGATGCAAATCCTGCATGAGTTTTTTTTACTATTCTTAAGTTTTTTTTTATTATTTTGTGTTAATTAAGAATATGATTAGATTACCTGTGAGACTATTCCTTAGCCTATTCGTTGTTTTGTTAAATCGTTGTAAAATTAAACAAATTCAAAGCAGAGGATACCTACGGAGTTTCTTTCGCCTGTTTTTTCTCCGACAGATTACCTCATTACGAAACGTTGGTGTATTACAGGGTTATCATTATCAGTACAATAAACCCTTTTAAAAAACTAAAGAACCTTTTAGAAAACTTTTAGAAACTAAAAGTTATTTTTTTTTTGACAGGAGGACTTTGCGCACTAACTGGGACATTGTTGTTCAAACTTATACATTGGCGCAAGAACGAAAAACTATGGAGTCAGCAACCTGCACTGTAAGTTTGTGTATATTCCTAGTGTATACACTATGTACATCACTATTATTAATAAACATATTTATGTTTTTATATATATAAGCTTGAATGTCAAATATTGTGATCTTTCACTTTGCTTCTTACCAAATTCGCGATGACGTCAGTATCTACTTAGCACATGCAGAAGCCAGTCAGGAATTAAGTGTCTTTGCTCAACCCTTAATTAAAATCATTATAAGGCTACATTTCGTCCCCCTGGCTTCCATTACTGTCTGCCACAGATCAATTAAATGTAGAGACAAATTTGTTTTTAAAAAACAACATTCATTTAGTTTTTAATTTATCGTGACCTTTCTGTCATCTTCTAGTTAACAATGCCGCTTGGCTCTACTAAGTATGATAAAACTTCTGTATTATCATACTTAGTTGAGCCAAGCGGCACCTTTTGTTGCTGTTCGAATGGGCCGACTCAGCCGGAGTTCACAGGGATCCGTTCGTGGTCCATTATTATTTCTAATTTACATAAACGATTAGCCATTCTTGGTTCTGAAGTTTACAAATACAATATTGTTCGCTGATGATCCTTCTTTAATATTTAAATTTAATCAGAACACTGAGCATCTGAGTGAAGTTAATAAAATGCTCTAAATATGATTTCGGACTGGTTTCATGGCAACAATATAGCACTTAACATTAACAAAACTAAATGCTTTAAATTTGTATTCCCGTATGTAAAACAGATACTTAATAAGATTATTTTGCAAACCCACGCATTAGAGTTTATTGATGTGAATATATTTTAGGGATCTCGATGAATTGTAAACTTAAGAAGGGTCCCCATGTAGAAACTGACCAATAAACTCAGTACTAGTTCAGCTGCTTATGCTGTTAGAAAAATACGACAACTAACTAATGTTAGCACTGCTAGAACAGCTTTCTTTAGTTACTTTTAACAGGCCGTGGGAGCCAAGTTGTTAGGGACCCCGCTTTATTTTCATTGAGCGCGAGTAACCTGGGTTCGATCCCCGGTTCCGTCACCACTAAAATTATTAATAGTAATTTTAAGTGCTGTATTTACCACGTGCTCGGTGGTGACGGTGATAACATCTGGAGGACTGGAGCAGCCTCCTAAAACGGAGGCGCCTAAGGGGGCTCCTAAAACCCTCTCCAATATCTGAGATGAGGAGGCCTTTGCTCTGCAGTATGCAATTATAAGCTGCTACTTTTTACTTTAACTTTCACAGCATAATGTCTTACGGTATTTTATTATGGGGACATGCTGTTGATTCTAATACATTATATTTTGCTAAAAAAAACACTGTATTTATAGTTTGCGCAGTCGTGATTCGCTTCGAGAGTTATTTAAAGTTTATTTATGTCCTCATTGAGAACGTAAAACATCACTTAAACGAGGCTGGTCAAAGTTTGACTTATTAAAAAAAACATAAAAGACATAAAAAATCATAGTCTTTGTTTCGAGTGCTCTGTGCGATGGTCCATTGATTCACAAATGTTTTGAGAATATTTCAAAAGCGGAGGCTTCTGCTTTGTTCTTGTAATTAATAATTCTCCAGAAGTATAGGCTTATTTGATTCTTAAATTGAACAGAAACGGTATTTGCTTTAAGCTGTATAACATTTATACTAACATTCATTTTCTGTTTCAAACCGGAATTGCTGTATTTGTTTATTTCATTTGCATTTACATTGCTTACATTGCCGGGGACAAAATGTTATAGTTTAAAACTTAAATATGGTTGCTAATGATCTGCCGTTTACCTTTTGATTTTAAACAAAATAATTACATGAGAGCCACGATAGTCGAGTCTTAGTTCACAAGTGGAGTGCTTGTACCAATGTTTTCGAAACTTAAGTACGATTTGTATCGGTATCGGATATACGGTAAAGAGACCATATTTTTTTTTTGTTTAAGTTATATTCCGATATCAGAAGCTGTTTCTTTATGAAAATAATGTAATGTACGAAAAGAAATAACATTGGAAGGGTTTGAAAATAAAAAAATGCAAAAACATGCAAAGTTTCATTCGCTTCTTCCTTCTCCGTTAGAGTAACCTTTTCACGAAGTCGTGGAAGATTGAAAAAATGTGATTAGTTTTACATTGAAGAAAAATTCATTCAATTTCTTTTCATATTTTACCAAATGCAAGTGTAGAACATCTGGTCTTTAAAACAAAGAAACGATAAGTAGAGTGATTTTTTTCTTATATTATTGGACAGTGATATATGAGCTAAATGTCCACCTGATGGTGCCTGGTGGTTCATGGACGCCTGCATATAACTAAAAACGAAGAAGGTTTATAGACGCGTTAACACCCCAGCTGATCGAGACGAAATGCCCCATAACCCGTATTGATACTGGCTGTCTATACCCTTCTAACTGGAACACAACTTTGATTGCACTACTGATTAGGGCGGAAATAATTAAGAGAGCTAGTGTAGCTAATAATATTAATTAATTACATACCTACCGATCACAAGTGAATTGTCCTTTAGAAAATCTAGGTACACGCCGAATAACATAACGTCTTCACATAGTTCTAACACAGAAAAATTTCGATCGTTCCCCGAAGTCAGGAAAGTAGTCGGGCTAGGCACAGTGCCGCAGTCGACCGCGTACGCCACGCACGCGTTCCCCGAACTGCGCCTGCGCAGCCGTGATACGAAAACTAAACACCCCTTTACGCGGTACATGTGTGTGCGTGCGGCGTCCTTGTGCGTCTCGCGTCCTTACACTTGATGCGTCCATGTGCGTGATTTATGCCCCAACGCCGGTAGATTCGGTGCGTTTCGTCTAGGAGGCTCGGATTTCGCGTTGTGCTTTTTTTTTTAATTTAAAGTGTGACAATGTGCTGATGTAACTATTTAAAGTGTAACTCTGTGTATCAATTATTTGGAATTTTCGGAGGGGCTTGCAACGCGGGCAACATTTTAAAGTAAGTCTTAATTCTTGGTAAAGAAGAAGAAATTATTTCGTTTTTAATCTCATTACATAATATAGCTTCCTTTTTATAGGTTTTATATTGGTTTATGACTAATTGAGATAACGATTAAATACGATATTCCACTGCTGAACATAGGCCTCCCCCAAAGATTGCCACGAAGCTCGGTCCTGAGCCACCTGCATTTTAAGGAGAAGCTTTTACTTTTAAGCTAATCATCTTCGCAAGTTAACCAACTTCCAAACAGTTCTCTACAAAACATAGGCATCTCCCAAACTTAGTGTATTTGTCCATAATCGACACCTTGTATCTTAAACACACCACTCTATGACTTTCGTTGTAATATTTAAATATCTGACGGAAAACAGGAGGTTATATTGATGTTATCCTAAGTTGACTACGATACGAAGGGGATGTAATGGGGGTAGTGAAATAACTAACGCCTTCACTACATAACAATATGCTCTTTAAGAACTTGTCTCATTATTATCATTGGTAGGCTGGCACTTTTCGAAATCATCTGATGCCTGTTAGTATTTATGCTAATTAATTACATATTTATGTACATCCATATGTTTGTATGTATTTAATATCTATGTAGGTACGTATGTAAACATCTATATTTATACTTATACGTTGAAATGTTTTTAAATTACAGTTTCACTAGTCGACACAAAATTTATCCACGCCCTGGATTAAATGGCAGAGAATACCGAAACGCATTAAGTCCGACTTTTGTAATCCTATTTGTGTACATAATAATGTATTAATAAATAAATACGTACTCCTTATTTTAATTGTACAAAATAAGATCTATCATTGAGCGACTCGTACATTTTTATAAATGAATGTGACTTAGAAGTAGCAGGTCAATGACCCATCGTTAATGTCCTTCAAGTTTTGTCCAAAAGGATGTTTAGAATCCTCAATCTCTTTAACTAGTAACGAATTCACGATGTATTTAATTTACAATGAAGCTTATAATTTGCAAGCTAATTTACATAATACTCCAGTTTATCTAGATAAAGTAATATGGCGCCATTTAATATATTACAGAGTAATGAATGAGTAATATTGCGTTTCTTATTCTTGACTCTGGAAGAATCGGTCCTGTGACGGCAGAATACGATCAACTGTCACCCAATTTTGTCGAAGCTGTCAGTGCTGACAATTGTATTAAATCTTATTCCCACCAAACCACTTATCGTACCGTATCGTGTGAGTCAAAATCTGCCACCCTCTTCCTCTTCTCTCGAGTGTGTCGTAAAGAGTGACTAAGGTTTTCCCTTAGTCAGCCTAGTAGCCTCTAAATCGAAATGGCTACCGACAGACGGCGAGATAATCATCTCGAAAAATACCATATCAAAATTAGGCAGATCGAAGAAGGGCAGCAGCGTCCAGGGTGCGTGATGTCTGGTGCCGTGATCGCCAGACCCCTTGCCGAGCATGACGATTATGGAAGGTCCACCTTTTGGGACAGGCAGATGCCGTGCTGTGGACCACTCACAGGCTGTTGGGGTTTAAGGACTGCCAAATGTTTGTACGTGGTAGAGCCAAGCGGGGGATTTTTTTGCTCGACCGTGGTAGTACCAGGGTCTCGCAGAATACCGGCGTGAAGTAGAGGCATCTTGTGCTTCTACTTTTCGTTCAGTGAATGGTATAACCGGAGGCCCATTACCCCTCTTCCCATCATCCCTCCTATCACCCAACCCATAGTTATCTCCTATAAGGATTACCCCATATGATCACTGGGCTCGGCGAGCGTGGCGGATACGGTTAATACTATTTATGCCAAATGTCCAGGAGTGGGCTAATTACGGGCTGGTGAAGAAAGGATGAAAAGACAAATAGAGATAGACAAGATGAACATTGTGTATTGTTTATGTTTTTTTATAGTGGTTGCGTTTATTTATATATATGCGTAATATTTGTACAAGAGATTTATTCCAGCAGACCCTAACAGGAAATTTTATTGAAATGGCAAACTCAGTGCGTACTTTTCTAATACATATTATGTATACAATTGAATAAATATGATTACTTATAATATATATTTTTTTTATTTATTTAAAATACTTTATTGGCATACACTCCAATTTGAGGTTACAAAGGCTTACTTAATGCCTATTGGCATTCTCTGCCAGTCAACCCATGGGTTGGTGAGATAGCCGTAGCAGGTGTATTCATTTATTAAATTAATTAAGTAATAAAATGATTTTAAAATAACTATAAATAAATATAAATAGATATAATAAAATTAATGAATATGAAATATGATACAATATACATAATATACATAATTATATACATATGTAGATAGATAAATAAACATAAATAAGAAACACAAATCAATAATATGATTTACATAGATTTATTAAAATAAATATATATATGTATTTTTGATTTACGTAACTTATTGTTTTATAGCTACTTAAAAAATAATTATTACAGTGATAGATAAGTACACAAAGCCTTCTCACGCGTTATAGCATTAAGCGCCAATAGCCAAATGGGTTAGGTTGCAAACTACGATACATGACGTCGTAAGTTCGGGCCAGCCATTCGACTGTTGTCGTGAACCACTCCAGATACGCGCTGTAAGCTTAGTTGGAGGGTTAACAGGAATATTAGTCATGTTATTTAATTAATAGCACTGCTAGTGTTCATTAAAAAAAACATACAAATATGAAATATTATCACTAAAGGAAAATAAGGAATGTTAAATTGTTACATATGTATGCAGGCTGCTAATGAATTTACTGTACAGATATTTCATACATTTGAATTTAATCTGTGGCTTTATTTGCTATGTCTTGTCAGTAAAAAAAAAAAAAAAAGTCAGTAATTAAACGAAATAACTAGTACAGTAAAAACAACACATGCAAGGAGGAAACAAAAAAAAAACAATTAAAAAAGACCGACGCGCCTCCGGTTCCCTGTTATTATAATCGGAAACTGTGAAACAAAGTTTTTTTTTTTTTAATTTTACACTCATTATACATGGCCGGAACGGAAAATTTTTATAATTATAATTTTTATATTATCTTTATTTGGGATGACATGGTGTGTTACAAATTCAATATAAAACTTAACTTATTACCCACACCAATGTACAGAAATTAAGATTTAAATTATGTTGTACTTATTTAAGTATATTCATATTTATGAATAAATGTCCGCAAAAAAGAAAAATACATTACACAGTTTATGTGACAGACGCGTTTAAAATTTCAAAAGCTATTCCAAGTCTCGTATCTCAAATATAGTTTCTTAAGAAAACGGTACAACCACTGAAATCATAAATATTAAGGCAACATTTTAAGCATCCTTTGTAGATCTGTTCCGGTCAATTTAAAAGATACTTTAAATTTATAATTATACGCCCATATAAAAGTAGCAGCTTGTAAGTACCCGATGCAAAGGCCTCCTCCTCAAATATCTGAGAGGATTTTGGACCCGGGAAGAGCCCGCCACGCTGCTCCAGTGCGGGGCTGGCGAACTTAACATATCATGATGGTTTCCTTAAGATGTTATCTTTCACCATCGAGCACGTGCTCCATACAGCACTTAAAATTGCTATTAACTTATTTAGTAGTCCCGGCACCGGGGATCGAACCCAGGTCAAACGCGCTCTATGAAACTAAAGTAAGCACCCTGACCACTAGTCTACCACGGCTCTTATGTAGTAGTAAATATTTTGTATTGGACGTTATGAATCTTGTCATATTTAATTGAGATGACTAAAGTGAACCGTTCCCTGTCGTGTCGTTTAAGATCAATGTAAGATAGGTTTAAGTTTTAAGCGCGTCGTAGATTACCGGTTATGGGTTACCCTTCCGGTGTTATTCTCTGTATTAGATACATTTTAGTGCCACATTATCCTAGTGATTGAAAAACGAGTCACAAAGAAATCTAAATTGGGATTAAGTAATTCCTTACTACTTTAGTTTACATAACTTTTTTTTTATAAAAGTTACTTCTCTCTGACAGAATTTATCCGGTATCGCGGAAGCAGTTTGTATAGGCTATTTTATTCTCTACGATTTATTTATTTCACTTGGATATTTCACATAGACAAACATCCATAGAGTTATACGTAGTCCATACAAGTACTTGCCGGTGCTCGAACCCGCGATGCAGCACGAAAGGTGAATATAAAAAATATAAAGTAGCAGCGTGCCAGTGCCCACTGTTGGGCAAAGGCTTCCTTCTCAAATACGAGTATCAGAGAGTGTTTAGGAGCCGAGAAGTGCCCGCCACGCTACTCCAGTGCGGGTTGGCGGGCTTCACATAATCTCGAAATTATTTCTCGGTCATGCAGATTTCCTCACGATGTTTTCCTTCAGCGCCGAGCACGTGGTAAGTACTGCACCTAAAATTGCTATTAACAAATTTAGAGTTGCCAGCACCGGGGATCGAACCCAGGTCACTCGTGCTCTATGAAACTAAAGTGAGCGCTCTGACCACTGGGCTACACGGGTGAATGCCAGGTTGAAATACTGAACAACGGTAGATCTATAACGAGCAGCTGCATCTAAAATACCAGGCATCTCGTACTGCAAATGCGCCAACCCATGCTTGCCAATTTTACCCGCTTTAATGACTTTTTTTTTATATGGGAAAGGTGGCAAACGAGCAATCAGTTCACCTGATGGTAAGTGATTACCGTCGTCCACGTACATCTGCAACATCAGAGGTGCTCCAAGTGCGTTGCCAGCCTTTTAGGGTTTTTGGGAGATGGGACGGAAGATGAGGAGAGGGTAGGGAAGGGGGAGCGGGGCTCCGCTTAACTCAGACACGCAGAAGCACAAGATGGCTCCACTTCACGTCGGTATTCTGCGAGGCGGTGGTACCAACCCGGCCGAGCCGGCCCATTCGAGCAGCAGCAAAAGCCACCGCTTGGCTCTACCACGTACAGAAAAATTAAAAAGCCTCATATATCCCGTTTGGCATTGTAGAAAGAGCGATTGAATGGAATGAACGAATGTAACACCCGCGAGCTTCCTGCGAAGCAAAGCGTGAGAATGATACATTAAAGGTAGTTCATGATACCGGAAGTAATAACGAACCGCTTTAAAGAGACTGGTTTGAACGTAAAAAATCAATTAGCTGTGTACATCTGTATCGATGTTACATTGTGAAAGTACATGATAGCTTTACGGTTAAATCCGAGTTTATAATTTTATTGCTTCGGTCAATTAAGTGTTGAATCTTTTAATTCTACGCAGTAACAGAATGCATAATGAGTAGAAAGAAGTACGTTACGTAAAATTATAACCCGAGTGGTTAAGGGAATCTCCATTCAAAGAAGATCCGAGTTACTCTATTTAAAGAACTCATACCAATGATAATTTACGAAACTTTGTACTTATAAGAATTTTTTTGTACTTAGTTATAAAAAAAAATAACCAAACGGAATTCCGCGAAGCACTTTTCGTTTTTCCGGGAGATAGAATTTGACAAGCCTCGAGAGACTTGTCATTTCTTTTACTCACAGATCGGAATGAGATTTTTTCAAGGCCAGGCCATATTTTCCTCAGACGCTTCACGACGACCAAGGGGGGAATTCAGATGCTTCGCCAAAGGGGAAATATACCATCTCATTCTACAAATTTCAAACACTCCTGGTATCGGTGCACCCCGCAAGTAAATATACGAGACCGTGGCGACCGAATGACGGCAGAATAATTTGCCAAATTTGCGAAACCTAAATCCCGCAGACTAGTGACAGAGAGCAGCATCACTAGAGGGAGGGTACCGGCACGAAAATGAGGTTTTCCTTACTTTTCCTTACCACCCCTGGATTAGGTATACGATCCCGGGAGCTAATGTTTTAAAAAGCGATCAAAATGGACTCGTTAGCTTTTTTTCTGTAAAGCTCAAATCCGTTCCGTGCTTATATCTATTCGAATTTGAATTTGTTACGCAACAAATCCCCGGGGTATTTAATCTTCTCGAGTGTTTTTCGAAGCCGTCTAGAGAATTCATCCTCTTCTAAATGGAGATAAGCTTGGATTAAGAAGAGCGTTTAGTGAAGTGGACATGCGTCTTACTATCGATTGAACCATTCGGGCGTACTAAGAGGTTATTTTAACTACATTTTGAGTAGTTTTGTATTTAGTTTAACCGCTTTGAGACATTTTAAACTCGGTTTCATCAAATGGATCATAGACCGTCGACATACTTTTTTTCTGTTATGAGAAAACTCATGCTGAAGACGTACGAGCGGTCTGTGCCGAGGAGTCGTGCAACCACTGTTGTGTTCCGTGAGGCTTTCCATGTAAATCCTCAGGGGTGATGATAACTCATCTGCGGCAGGTGTCCATGGCTGCAGTAGACACTTACTATCAGGTGGACTGTTGTCAGCTCGTTTGACACCACAATCCAACAAAAAAGAAGAGGTTATGGCCGTGGATCAGAAAATCTTCATTGCCTTTTTTTGGAGTACACTAGAGAATGGAGATAGGTCATAATTTGAGAGACTTTTAGTAATTTTCCATTAACACTCGCTCACGATTACCACGAGATACGACGGATTGTCGGATTCTCAGATTATATTACGCAGCCATGGCTATACTGACGAGAATTAAACAAATAATGATGATTACATAATAATATGTGCCTCCCTAGACCCGGTTAGAGAACTGCCTCTGAATCAAAAGACCAGACTTGAGCCTCCTTTGTGGGAGGCACGTACCGGTGAGTTTTTCTAACATAATGTATCGTTAACTAAGGCCAAAGTGAACAGACACCTAGTCAAGCGTGTACCATCTTAGGCCTCATCTTCGCCTTCCATTGGGCAAGATTGAGGTCAAACGTAAGCCTATTTTTCATAAATAAAAAAAAACTTGAACACTAAGGCGGCGACAAGCTTACCGCCTGTCATTTTGTTCTAAATATGCTCTGGTGAAAAGTGTTTTGAAAATGGTAAAATAACAAATCCCAGCAAAAGTAGGTTTGTATGTAGGTTTTAATATAATGGGTTCTTTAAATTTTCACTAATTTCCAGAGCTTCGAATTATTTAGAATTACCATTCGCCAATTGGTAACATCGTTCTTTTCTGATGATGGAGCTGGATGCTGTGTAACGGAACCCTTGAATGGATAATAGTAATACATCGAGTTTAAGCACATTAGATTTGTCTTAACGTGTACTATTTATTTCAACTGAGGAGAACGTGTGTAAAAAAAAAGTAAAAATAGCAGCCTGTAAGTTCCCACAGCTGGACAAAAGGCCTCCTTCTCAAATACGAGTATCAGAGAGGGTTTAGGAGTAAGGAACGGCCGGCCACGCTGCACCAGTGCGCGTTGGCGGGCTTCGCATATCCTCGAAATAATATTTTTATAATTTCTCAGACATGCAGGTTTCATCACGTTGTTTTCGTTCACCGCTGAGCACGTGGTAAATACAGCACTGAAAATTGCTACTAACAATTTCAGTGGTGCCGGCACCGGGGATCGAACCCACGTCACTCGCGCTCTATGAAACTAAAGTGAGCGGCCTGTCCACTAGGCTACCACGGCCCTCCGCGGTGTATATTCGTTTGAAACTAAATGTTTATTATTTTCTTCGGAGCATATTAAAAGTTTACAATTTTCTTATTTATAAATCACGGTCTTATTTCATGTCCGTCATAAATAGACTTGTAAATCAGAAACTATTTATCGGCCAAGACAGCGTGAATTAACCGATGTCTAGACATCCAGACTCCCGTAACTTATTTACTGTGTTAGTAATTTTTTCGGTAACACCAATCTCTATTATATTATATATTTCTGTACTTTATCCACTGAAGTTGTTATCTGCACAGGACATTGACCTGCCTCCGAGTCAGAAGAATCTCTCTTATATAGAGATCTTATACCAATGAGTTTTTTGTAACTTATGTACGATTCGTATTGTTGGCTTTTACACTAAGATAGACTCACTACCTGTCACGTTGTACCGAATAAACTGTTTTTTAATGTTGGAAAGGGGGCAAATGACGGCTCACCTGATGGCAAGTTTTAATACATGGTAGAGCCAAGTGACGGCTTTTGCTGCTGGTCGAATGGGGCGGCTCGACCGGGTTGCTACCACGGCCTCGCAGAATACCGGCGCGAAGTAGAAGCATCTTGTGTTTCCGCGTTTTGTTCGATGAGTGAGGTAATCGGAGGCTTACTCCCCCTCCCCATCCCCCTCTTCATCCTTCCATGTCTCAAATACCCTTAAAAGTCGTAAACGCACCTGCAGCTTCTCAGGTGTTGCAGATGTACGTGAGCGTCGGTAATCTCTTACCATCAGGTGAGCCGCTTGCTGTGATATTAGGGAAAGAAAGACGGGAGGGGAAACGGACCGGGAGAGGGTAAAGGGACTGGGCCTCTGGTTATAGCACTCACGGAACCAAACTCTACTTCACGCCGGTATTCTACAAGGCCGTGGTACTACCCCGGTCGAGCCGGCGCATTTGACCAGCAGGAAAAACCTTCTAAAATGTCTGACTACCGCGATATTAGGCAAAAGATCGTAAGAGCTTATGTTTTTTAGTAATTATTGGCTTACGCTGGAATTAGAAGTCAGTAATTCTGGAATTAGAAGAAGATCAGCGACTTAGTGACAAGTACTGGGCTGGTACCTAGACGGCAAGCATTACAAAAATTCGAAAACAATCCAGAGAAATCATGTAAACAATAATCAATGTCGTTTCAAATAAAAATCAATTCACTGACCATGTAGAAGGTCGTTGTCGAATAGGGTTGACACCGTATTGAATTATATAGTAGCTAGCTTCCGACGGAATAAAAATGTAACCTATGTTCTTCCCCAGTTTATTCAAGGTAACTCCACATCATATTTCATCAAAATTAGTTCAGCAGTTTAGCTGTGAAACCGTAGCAGACAGACAGAGTTATTTTCGTCTTTTTAATATAAGTATTGACTGTCCCATATTTTGATTAAGCATACCTGTATGTATGTTACTATGTTTGAATAAAACTATAATAATCAAATAATATATAACTATACATTAATTTATTATTCTTTTCTATATCTAAAACTTTTTTAAGATTTTTACGCTACTGGCTAACTTTTCTCGATAATATTATTTCACACTAATAGCAGCCCGGTCCCAATACTACTCTTAATTGTAATAAAACGTATCCTATATGATATAACATAATGCCAAATGTTATTCATACCCGTTTAGTATAGCGTGATTGGACGACGAACATACATACAGACAGGTTTTGGAGCCAGGACGGTATTTTGAATATTTCTGTGCTGGTTGGACTACGACATGTTCCTGAAATTAATTTGTATTATTTCTCATAAATGAAGGTTTCCTAACGATGTTTTACTTCAGCCCCAAGCGATTAGAGTAAATTAACTTTAATATATATATAAACTTTGCTCATTAAAATACAAATGAAAACATTGATTTATAATTATGAAAATATTTTTTCATTACAATATATACATAATACATATACATATATATATAATACACATGCTGTTATATTTATGATCTATCTGTATGTCTATACGCTTAGTAAACATTAGAAAAGCCCCATATAAAATTTCTTCCAAAAGATTGGTACGCGAACACTTTTGAAAACCATCTGATACTTGTTAGTATTTATTCTGATTTATTATATATGTATGTATTAATGTGTTTGTATATATTATAGTATGTATTTGTATATGTATATGTGGATGTGTACATATGTATGCTTATACCTTTATATATGTTTTAATTATGTAGTATATTTTTCAATTAGCCTAACATATTTATATTATTTTAAATTTGATGCACCTGTCACCACATTTCTTCACGCCCTGGGTTGACTGTTAGAGAATGCCAAAAGGCATTAAGTCCGCCTTTTGTAATCCTTTTGGTGTAGACAATAAAGTATAAATAAATAGATAAATGTCTATACGCTTGTTATTCGAAATAATCTATTATCCTAAAAAAATTTCCTCATCCTTTCTTCAGTAATATAGTTGCTGACAACCCTATTAGCGAGTGATTCAACTAACTACTTAGAAGTAGAAAAAAGCGGTGCAATTATCTCATAGCGACCATTAAATTAAGATTAAAATTTAACCGAAACCGACGCAGTGCCGAGCGCGTTTAAAATGTTAACACGAAACTCTAAAGGAGGCTGTACATCTACCATATGCGTCCATATGTTCATATAAATATTTCTGATTGAAACGTCATTTAGGTTTTAATCAAACAAAGAACTATTAGAAGTTGAAAGAGTTTTAAAACTCTTCCTCCTTCTTTGGACGTAGATTCCACTTCTGGACGTAGACCTTTCGAGGAAGGCGTCAACTAAATTTGTCATAACATGTATGGAAGATTTTCCCGTACTCAACATGCTAGAGAGATTTGAGTGCAGTGTAGCTATCCTAAGACTAGAGATGCTACGCCCACAGCTAGAGATTTGGGTTCGGCATATTTAACTAGATTTCCTTCCGTCGGTCTGTATCCACAGCCTATTCCGTTGGTCAGCAGGGTGCATCGCCTGCGGGTGACGTTAACCCTCGAAAAATATATGGTGCAATTGGTATCAGGCACAACTTTTTTTTATGGGAAAGGCAGCAAACAAGCAATCGGTTCACCTGATGGTAAGTGATTACCGTCGCCCACGTACATCTGCAACACCAGAGGTGCTGCAGTTGCGTTGCCGATCTTAAAGAGTATTTGGGAAATGGGAGGGAGGATGAGGAGTGGGATGGTGAGGGGGAGCGGGCCTCCGGTTACCTCACTCACCGATCGAAACGCAGAAGCACAAGATGACAAACTTCGGCTTCACATGGAATACTGTTCTCATTACAGGCCCGAGGCGTCCCAGTTTCAGCTCTTTTCATTAGCCCGCATCCAACGAAGAGCAGGTCGAATCATCAGCGACCAGGTTCATTTTGACTGTCTCGACTCTGGCCTACTGTCTTGGTACTGGTTCCGATAAAACACTTTGCATCTATGTCGCATTTTTTATTATATAAATCACAGCGAATGTTCTGAGGATCTGTTCAGAATAATCCCAACCTGTTAACACAATCCTGATTGTTGGCAATCCGCCACTCTTTACCACACACAGCTACTTTGTGGAATCGTGGCTGATATTATTATGAACTATCGCCAATTGTATTTCCGTACAGTTACAAACTTAGGGACTTTCGAAGAGACGAGTCTATTTCAAACCAAAGGCCGGCAACGCACCTGCAACTTCTCTGATGTTGTAGATATTCCTGGGCGCCCAGGAGTACCAACTGCCGTTCGATCGTTTGCCCTCGCATCTACAATAAACAAACAGGAGTACTTGTCTCGAATCCACAAACGTCAGTTCCGTAGACATATGCTTAGCAACTGAAGCAACCTAACCACCAGGACAATAATAACGGATCACTTTTTCCAGACTTCATACTTTGTAAGTTAGCTTATTCTCTCTGTATTCCAAAAAAAAAACATCTACTCATTACTTCGTGCAGTGTAAGTGCTCGCTAATAACGAAGCTTTAGATAATCTGTTCCCGTGGCGTGGCCGAGGTAGTTTTGTGAATGAAATGGCCAATAATTGGCCCCGGGGCCATTACGCGGAGGCTAACCCACGGACTGCGGCGCGGTTTTACTGACGATGAACTTAACGTGAAATGCGCATCGTTTCGTTTTAACCGAATGTTCTCCAGCGTCAACATTCTGCTCGTACGACTCTCGCTGGGAACGACTGGTTATCTTTGTGCCTGTTTTTCTTTCCCATAGGAGTGCCAAACGATCTGACAGTCCACCTGTTGTCCCGCAGCCCATGGACAACTTCAATCTAAACAGATAGTCCCAGAATGCCTCACAGCCTGCAATTATTCTGGCTCGAAGGCTGTAGACCAAATGTATTTCTAAAATAAAACCTCTAGATAGTGATCCACATTCCTTGTAAAAAATAATCCTTGTGATATATATTCACTTATTTTTTATAAAACAATTTTTTTTTATTCTTTTTCTTGATTTGTTATTTTTATAATTATTATGTATCACCATATCATGTAATGTGTGTAGATGTAAGTGTAGGAATAAATGTCTTTAATGTCTTTAATGCTCCGAGGTAGAGCCAGGCGGCGGCTGTTGCTGCTGCTCGAAAGGGCCGGCTTCGATCGGGTCAGTGCCACGATCTCGAAGAATACCGGCACGAAGTAGACGTACTTTGTGCTTCCGCGTTTCGTTCGTTGATTGAGTTAACCGAAGGCCCACTTCCCAAGGCGAGCCGCTTGCTCATTTGCCCCCCCTTTACGATATCAAAAAAAAAAATTATTCGTATATACGATGAGAAAGCATATTAGAATTTATCGCGGTCCACCGCTGCGGTCAGTTGACAATTGCGCAGGAAGTGTTGTAGTGCCGCGTGAGCGCGCGCAGACATGGAGGCACTTGCTTTTACGCTTGTACAATAACTTCGCAGACTCTGACCAAATATTAACTGGACTAACTTAATCCACTCTTGTACAAAACGTACTATTGTAATCTCTGTCAATTTCTCGGAGCGTCAGTACGTGTAAAAGCGACAGCTCATGTATGTTTCGTGATGTAGCGCTGTGTGTGTGTAATTTGTGTCAGTTTGTGACCGACAAGTCGGTCATATAATTTTATCAAACCGGTTTGGTGAATAAATAATGTTAAAATATGAATAAATGTCATTGGTATGATTAGAAATATTCCGGAAATGTATTAGAAGCGTCAAAGATCTTTAACAACTGTTTTATCGTTAACTATTCGAATTATTTCTAATTCGTAGATCGGTAAGCATTAAAGATTTACATGATATAAGCTTGTGTTAAGTCTTATACAGACAAAAATAAAAATATTTTCACTCAAAACGCAACACGCCACAACTAGTCCTGCAAACCAATATTTCAAGGATTCGAACCCATGACTCAGCATTTAGGAGCGCTATGCAGTGAGTCACTCGGTCTTCGGTTGAAATATAAACTCAACACAACGGAACTCACACAACATTGCAATCAATGGCCCTGTTAATTTCTCACAGCAAGTTTGTTGAAAAGAATTTTCTTCGCGCTATATTTCTTTCGAGTTTCTCAGACGAGAAAAAGGTTTCCGCTATTAAGCGGAGCGCTCGTTTCGCTAGCTGTACGCCGTTAACAAAGATCGGTAGTTCTCATGGTTAAAAGTAACCGATAGACGAGTTAGTTAACGCGTCCATATATGGAGAGGTCGTGACTCGATACAGCCGACAAGGGAAAATCAAGCTCATTTGTGAAAAAGCGCTATCTTGTTCAGATTTATGCGATAACTGTATTTTTGTGTGGTTGATTAGAGAGATTTTTCTTATACCACAGTTCCAGTATGGGCATACCTATAAACAGACTGGACAGACAGACTGTAGTATCTCTTATAACCCAAAGGAGGACCCAACAACAGACAGCTCTGCTAACCGCTAAACCACGCTGTCTATAGTAGTAATTCTTCGCGGTCAGATTTCAGACTTTTTTTTTTTTTTTATACAGTTTTAGTAACTCATTAGTCACACACTCCACACAGGGGATCGAACTTGTGACGCCTGATTCGTAAGCAGGTCTTCTAACTGGTCAGCTATCGTTGCTCAGTGGTAATTCTAATAAATTGACTTTTACAACCCCCCACGTTTCACGCGACCATAAAACGGCAACTGTTGAATTGTATTTTATTAAACAAATTAGAAATCAGAAACAGTACTGCTTGAAACTACTTCAATAATGAACAAATATAGAACCACCCTCGGGTGTAATCCGGGGTCATTGTGGTTGCGGTTTCCCCTGGGGAGGAAATGGCGGGTCCGATTTTAATAATTGAATCCAAAAATATTATCGATTTACGTTAATAATAACGAAAGACTGTTCAAGCTCTATGTATTATGGCGTAGTAATTAAAGGAGTAGCCGGTGTTATGAATGTTTCAAAATTAGCTAATAAATAAACTTTTATTATGAAAAGACAATAAATAGAATATAAATAGAATATTTATATTGCAGACAATGACATGGTTGTAGGAAAAGTGTGTTCAAATGTAGAGCTTATAAGCTCTGTGAAGTGAATAGTCGCGATTTCCTTGCCTTTGTTTATTTTTGCCCGTATATAGTCCACTGCAGTACAAAGGCTTCATCCATGAGAAAGATTCACCATAGACGCCCCTTACGGCTGCCACCTGAAGAAACGGGGCGGCATATTCAATGTAATGGAATATTTCAATCGATTTTTCATCAACTTCCAGACGTTTGAATAATTTGGGATTTTGCATACAATCGAGCTGATTCGATATATCTAGAAGGAGGGGAATCTTTAATGGCTATGAGCAAACTGGCAAGAAGCGTAACAAGCCTAAGAACTGTTGTTTTGTTAACGATTTGAAAGGTATAGAGGGCCTGTATAATTACGGGCTGTGAGGCATTCCACCGTTTGCCACACCAACCCTAGAAAAAAAAAGAAAATTGAAAATCGTTTTTTTTTTATTTTAACAGCCGTGGCAGGCAAATGAAACTGGTGATTGTTTGGCTGGCGTGAGCTACGTCTATCTTATGGTGATGGCAAACAAAAGACACATAAAACTAAATGGCGGGAAACTAAACCCTGACTCCACACTCATCATCTATATAAATATAAACCATTGTGTAATATATATAAATATAAAGTAGAGCCAAGCGGTAGCTTTTGCTACTGCTGGAATGAGCCAGCTCGACCGGGGTAGTACCACGACCTCGTGGAATACCGGCGTGAAGTATAGGCATCTTGTGCTTCTGCATTTCGTTTTGTGAGTGAGGTAATCGGAGGCTCACTCCCCGCCAAATATCCATAAAGGCCGGCAACGCACCTGCAGCACCTCTGGTGTTGCAGATGTACGCGACGACGGTAATCACTTACCATCAGGTGAACCGCTTGCTCGTTTGACCCTTTGCCAAAAAAAAAAAAGTATTTAATATAAGTATAAACTCTTCTCTTCTTTCTCGAATAAATCAAAGGTTGTGTATGTTTGTTTAAGAAAATAAAAAGTAACGCCCATTAGCATGCCCTGGTGCATTCGGTATATGCCTCTGTATATCGAACGGTGTTCCTTCTACGTAATGATTTTAGTGCGATGGACAGAAATAGAATCTACTTCGTCATTTCTTTGTAAGCTTGAATAAGTGCAAGCGCTATGCAATTCAAGTATTACCATAAGAATATTACTTATTCAAGTATTACTTAGTATCTATTGAATGGAAAGGCATTCATTTAAATTCAGATAACATTAATTATGACATAATCAACTTTCTGGTATATTATAGATTCAATGCGTTATCTTTTTCTTTATGGTCTTTTTGGTATCGGCGTAAGATTTTGCCACCTCATGTTTTTTCGTGGGTGTCATTAGAGGTGGCTAATCAGGTGGTAGATTCCTTCTCTATCTATGATTGCGGACTGTGAGGTATTCCATCTAGGTCCTCAAGGGTGATAGGCCATGTAACCTTCTTCGATTGAAAGTGTTTGCAGGTGTCCATGGACTGCAGTAGCCGCTTGCCACCAGAGCGCCTGTAAGCTGATTTTTCACCCCAATCAATTAATAAAAATTTCCGCGAAGTAAACCACGTGACGGGGCAACCACTGATGTTCTATCTCCCGGAGAGTTCAAAGGTGGATTGCGTAAGCTTTTTAGGCTTTTTTTTATGAGAAAGGCGGCAAACGAGCAATCTGATGTTAAGTCATTACCGGCGCCTACGACGAACATCTGCAACACCAGAGGTGCTGCAGGTGCGTTGCCGGGCTTAAAGGGTATTTGGGAGATGGGATGGAGGATGAGGCGGGGGTTGAAAGGGGGGGGGGGGCGGTGGCTCTAGTTACCTCACTCACCGAAAGAAAAGCTGAAGCACAAAATGCCTCTATTTCAGGCCGGTATTCTGCGAGGCCGTGGTACCAACACGGTCGTGCCAGCCCATTCGAGCAGCAGCAAAAGCCGCCGCTAGGATCTACCACGTCCAAAAAGGCTACACTGGGTCGAGCCTCATGTCCCCACCGTCTTACCGATTACCGTATTACCGTCGCCCACATACATCAGCAACACCGAGGTGCTGCAGGTCCGGTGCCTGCTGCAACGTGTGTTGTTATAAGCACCCTTACGGGCTAGCTTAAGGAGCGATCGATGTTTTAAAACGAAACAAGGTTATAAATGAATATGCAGCACAATAAAATTATATTTATTCGTCCCAGGTGGAGCCCTAGAGGCCCCGGGGGGAGGAAAATGCAAACTAAGAACATCAACCTGAGCCGAGATCAGAGCAACGAGGACAGCTGTGACCTGCAGGTGAGTCGAACAGACACACACCGTGACATTCACAACAGTGTCTGCTACTCTACACGACACTGCTGTCAATGTCGTTCTTCGTTCAGTTGCAGTACCCAATAAATTTCTATTTCTTTGCAAAGGTCTCTTCAGTCGATATTTGAAAGGGACTGTTTTCCTTTATCGCCGAGTTATACTTAGTACTTATTATATTAGTTACACTTACATTGACATTGTAAAGTAAAGTAAAGTCACAGCCTGTAAGTGGCCACTGCTGGGCAAAGGCCTCCTTCTCAAATACTAGTATCAGAGAGGGTTTTAGGAGCCGGGAAGGGCCCGCCACGCTGCGCCAGTGCGGGTTGGCGAGCTTTACATATCCACGAAATAATGTTTTTTATTATTTCTCAGATTAGCAGGTTTCCTCACGATGTTTTCCCTCGCCGTTGAGCACGTGGTAAACACAGCACTTACAATTGTTAATAACAATTTTAATGGTGCCGGCACCGGGGATCGAACCCTGGTCACTCACGCTCTATGACACTAAAGTGAGCGCCCTGTCCACCAGGCCACGGCTCTACTAGGCTACCAAGGCTCTTATTGACATTGACGAGCATTTAACTAACTCCTGTGGCAGCAGTACAGCAGTACAGCTTCATATATATCTGGACTCCGTTTTTCGAAGTTTCTTAATTACACTTTGTATGAAAACGAAACTCGCGCCGGTGACATGGATATAAAGCTTTGTTCAATTTAAGCTTTCTCATAGTATTATGAAAGTATGGTATCTGCAGTGATTATACCGGTGAGAGACAAACATACAGCATCTATATACTCCTTAATACCTCTAGAAGTAACATCAAACTCTATACACAGCTAAGTTGTAGACTTGGCTCTACAGCATAAGTTCTAAGGAAAATAAGAAGTCTGACAAATGTCGAAACGGCTGGAATGGTTAATTTTTTAGTTATTTCTATAACGTTATATCATATAGTATTTTGCCGTGACATGCAGCTTAAATAGAAACAATGTTCGTCTGGCAAAAGACGGCCTTAAAAGATATTTATAATTTCGATTCGAGACTTTTCTTAGTTACATTAGGGATTTAAAGAAAAAAATTACAAAAAAAAAACCTACGGAGTTTCTTTAATCTCATTCTTCTCCGTCAGCGGCACCTAGTTAGAAAACGGTGGAAGATTACAAAAAAAATTATGATTTTTGAAAATATTTTTTTTATTTTTTCGAATCGGTTTGTCATTTTGAAGGGACATTCTCTGTCTAGCCGTATAACGTTTACAAGATTTCTAGTTTACATAACTACTTTAAATTTAAATTAACCACTGAAAATATTATATTTTCATAAATCGATATTTACGTTTTAACATATAGTATTGCGCCATCTAGGATATTAAATATTTATTACGGTTGTAAAAAGAACAATAGAATTCACTTTGTGATAGTAATGTTTGCTTTTTCTACAAGATGGCGTTGATATCAAACTCTGTTACCCTTGTGTTATAGTGTTTTTTTTTACTTAAATTATTGGTTAACAAGAATGGCATTAACTTATGCTTACATATCAACAGAAAACATGCCGCCAAGATCACCAGGGGCTTCCGATCGATGTGTCAGTGACCCACCAGGGCATCCTGAATCAAGTCACGAGGTCTACCGTCGGTTCCACGTATCGCGGTCAGTATGCAATATGAAATTAAATAATATTCAAATAAGGTCCGTTTATTTCTCGCATGCACGTTTCTGTGAAGTATTGTCGTGGTTGCTCTACTGTGTAAATGCATTTATGTTGTTCTACGATTTACGCGACCTCCTTAAGGTCGTGCAACATTCGATTCATTTGCTTATTGTTTCTTGGTGCCGACATATTATATCGTGACATTTTCACCGGCGTACGATTATTAGTTTTATTCATATAATAAATATATTATTCAAGACGTATAAGTACCTACCTAATAATTTTGAGATATCTATTCAAAACAGACACTGAAACCCTTTTACTTCACCGTTTTTCCGACAAATGACGTAGCTCGAACAAAATGTAGTCTAGAATAGTAATAGTTTAGTATATAAAGTATAGTAGCAGCCTCTTAGTTTATGAAGATTGCCATGAGATTTTTGAGACTTTTCCCTTAGTCGCCTATTTCGACACCCACGGGGTGAAAAGGGGGTGGTAGATTATTAAGCCGGTACCACACGGCTAATGCTCAATTATAAAACTGATTATTGAACCGAAAATGATTCAACCATCAGTCTGGCTCTTGTCTCGTCTGGAGGTCAACGAACTTAAATCATTAGCTAAAAATATTTTTGAGCTCGTAATTCATTCAGTTCTTAGCATGTGATAAGTCATCACTTTAGTCTGATTGCAATTAACAGTTTTAGATGTTCGCTAGTGTTCGAATTCTGGCTGCATTAAATATATAAAAAACCTAAATACCTTATAAAAAATCATCAGATGTGACCATGAATGAAAATGGTTAATTTCTAAACATGAATTCTGCTAAAGATAAGCAATCTTATTTATCTCGCGCTTCTGCGTTTCGTTCGGTGAGTGAGGTAACCGGAGGTTCACTTCCCTTTCACATTCTCCCTCCCATCTCCCAAATACCCTGAAAGGCCGGCAACGCACCTGCAGCACCTCCGGTGTGCATCTACACGAGCGATGGTAATCACTTACCATCAGGGGAACCGCTTGCTCATTTACCGCCATAAAAAAAAAGCAACGAAACAGTCTTATAAAATTATCGTTTCCTACATATTCCTTAGTCACTGTTCGTGAGTTCGACACGCTTAAACACAGTGGTACGTCGAAATTAGACAACACACACATGAAGTTAGTCGGACACCTGCGATACGTGATCGGAAAGCCAATCGCTGATCGAAATCTCGCCTTCTATGAAAACCGACGCTAACAAAGGAATCTTGTAGAGAACAATTCCCGCGTCAACGGGTCATCGATTATTGGCAACTTTTTTTTTTAAATTATCAGTAGACAAAAGTTACAGGGATTTCGGCCACTAAATACCTATTAGTTATGAAATAACGAAAGTGATATTTTCTAGTGATAAAATTGCATTAGCCAGTGTCTCTTCTCTGCTCACTGGCACTAATATATCTGGATCCGCCAACAAAAAATATATTGGGACTTACAGCGGACTTTCCCTAATTTCTTGGTAAGTTTCGAATGTTAATAAATAATTTATTATTAACGTTACTTTTTAATCCGTGAAAATAATGTGATGCATATGTCAAAAATAAGAGTTATAAGACTTAGAAAGGAATTCTGAGACTTTGTCCTACAAATCCAGTAGGATTCTCGTCCTTTTTACCCGACTGCTACAGAAGAAGAGTTATGTAGATATGTCTGTCTATTTCATTGGCACGCTCTAGAAAGCTTGCAGGATTTCAACACGTAAGGTGTCGTTAGATTCGTCTTCATTCAGGAGTGACATGACGTATATTTTTTTATATACAGTGTCTGTAAATCCAATCACACGGATTTTTCAATAAATGAATTGCCCCTCGTTCGTATCGATATTAGACTTATATATGAAGTTGATGCGTGATTAGAACTAGTTAGAAAATATTGCGTGGCTGTATGGTCCAAAACCATTGCCGATCTTCGGCGAACCGTAGAAACAATAAAATATTACTTTGGAAGGAATAATCACCGCCGACCTCATAACTTAATGTGTACTTTAAAATTCCACAGTGTCCAATTATTGGCTTTAAACACAAAGCAGAGAAGAAGACCCCAAAAAGGGTTAAAAAGTATTATAATTGAACGCATCGCGTGTTTCATGTGAGATCGACCTTAGTTGCACGCAAATTGCGTTCCTTTGTTCGGTTGTAAAGGAAACGGCTTGAGTAATGTTGCTTGGATATGTATACAGCGTAAAGGCGTGTTCATACGAGGCGCTGATGTCTTTTGTTGTGTGAAAAATATCGACACGCAACGATACGCACGCGTTGTAGTGTAGAATAGTTCTTAACATAACGCTAGTGTGAAAGGTCCTTTATAATCAGCCTATTTAAGTCCACAGCTCAACCAATCAAGGCTGATCCAAGAAAGCGTCAGTTAAAGCCGCCATACACAAATACACATGTATATTTATGTATAAATATATATTTTTTTATCTCCACTGATGTAAAACACGTGTGTTAAAGATTCATAAATATTTGAATATAGTCTAATAGTGTATAGTCTCCATAATAGTTAACAAGATAATTTAAGAGAAATTTAGAAACCAACTTCATCCTGTTAATTTTAAATGTTTCCCAAACGCGCCAAAAGAAGTATAACATCAATAAGTTAATAGTTCTGGGTGAAACTGATTTATAAAATTATGAAATTAAACTATTGTTTACGGATTATGTCGCGTTTAATTTTGTTTTTATATCTTCCAGTCCCCACGTGATCACGGCTGCTGGAAAGTACTCGTAACGTCGAGAATAATTTGAAATGTGCAGTGTTCGCGTAAATAAATAAATGATACCATTACAAAGTTAATATTATTTCTTCGAGACTTTTTTTAGTTAAAATGTAGAAAAAAAAATTTTCTTCACGGGAAAGGCGGCAAACGAGCAAGCGGTTCAGCTGATGGTAAGTGATTAACGTCGCCCATGTACACCTGCAACACCAGAGGTGCAGTAGGTGCGTTGCCGGCCTTTAAGGATATTTGGGAGATGGAAGGGAGGACGAGGAGGGGGATGGCGAGGAGTTGGCCTCAAGATACGTCACTCACCGAACGAAACGCAGAAGCATAAGATGCCTCTACTTCACGCCGGTATTCTGCGAGCTAACACTTACCAACCTACCAGACATTCATGGTTTCTTTCACAGGCTGAGCATGTGATAAATGCAGCATTTGAAATAGTGATTAACAATTTTAGTGATGCCGGCATCGGGAATCGAACGCAGGTCAATCTCTCTATGAAACTAAACCGAGCACTCTGACTACTGGCACTGACACAGGATGCCGCGGACAAATACCATTTGCCAAATAATGTTGCTGTTCGCCGATATGAGCGCTGTTCAAAATTGAGACACTACGTTTGTATGAGAAATCGATATGATGTCATCTCTTAATTACATATTATTTAATCTCTTCGACTAGAGCTTATTTGGAACTAGTTAAACTCATTAAAAACTCAGTAGCAGAACCTAGGGGATTTGAAGGTGGACCCCTACCCACTCGGCTATCTATTTTAATCATTAATTTATACCTAATATAGACCAGGGATTCCCAAACTATGTTGGGCAAGAGAGCCCTTTTCCAAAATGAACTGATACCTGAGCCATAGCCCAATTACTTTAAACATCTCTAGTTTTTTTTTCTATCGATACAAAATACTTACCAATTTAAAAACTTCGCGGTTGATTAAGTGAATAAACTCGACATTATTTTCTTATCAAAATTTAACAAAATATGCAGAGAAAAAATTCAGTAAATATCTAGGCAAGCGTGTACCATCCTAGGCCTCATCTTCGCTTTCCATCGGGCAAGATTGAGGTCAAACGCAGGCCTATTTTTTCATAAAAAAAAAAAAAACTGTAATTAATAATTATTATTAATACAAATTACGTAGAGTTTTTTTAAAAGTACTACAATGATACTTCCTTCTATGATATTAGTCATTCTTGTAACATGTTGGTACACGTAACACAACTTATACAGTATCTTGAAAGTTTCAAATAAGAACTTGTGTTAATGAATAGGAGTCGATTTTTAGACCTCGTCGACCCCTTGAGGAAACGATATCGCACTATCGCCAATTGAAATATTTTTGGAGAGCACAATATCTTCTCACAATCTGCTGCTTTAATAAATGCCCTCTTAGAACATTGTTGTTTTATTTACATTTAAAGCTTAGAGCGTGCCAGTATTTTTTAAATAACCTCAAAAGCTCACCAACCTTCGCAATCGAACCGCTAAGCTCCGAGAATGACGTATAATTATATTTTTATAATCGTAAAATTAAATTTTATGTTTTAAATTCACCCACTGTTTTCTGTATTGCGTAGGCTTTTGATTGTCAATCTTGTTCCACAAAATCATCTTGTCGAAGTCGTTACGAGTGCTATTTTTGGAGGAAAACGTCGCGACCGGATACGACGGACACTGGAGCTCTGTACATCTGTTTGTGCGGAATTTTTTTAAGTTATGACGTAATAAAAGACAAGTTGGCGACTTAATCAGATTTGCATCAATATTCTCTACTTAAATCGAGGGTTCGATTTCCGGTGCACAGCGACAGAAATACAATTAAATTTATCGGTATCTCTTTAGAAAATATTATATTCCACTGTAGGAATTTATTTCGAATAGTGGAGGCAATTAACATAGATAAATTGCACATGGACAAACACCCAGACACGCAACTATTATTTGTAATCTATACAAATACCAGTCGGAATTCGAACCTGCGACCCACAGCTAAACTCTTACACACGCCTTCGAGCTGGTATAAAAGCAATTCTGAGTGCTAAATTTAAGACATGTTCATCGGTAAAGGTAAATATCAAAGGTTGGTCGGCAGAGCATCTGCTTGCAGTCAGTGCCCTGAATAGACGCTTGTAGCAATACAGACATTTTAGAAGAAAACATTGATAATTTTAAAAACAAAAACTAAAACAGCAATCTATTAATAGCCACTGTACTAGAGACCTCTCGCTTTTTGAGAGAGTTTTGAAAGAGTCCGCCACGCTGCATCCGGGCTTCATCGGCTATGCCATAAAAATTTCACATAAATTCCGTTTGGCGGAAGTATCGGGAAAAATCTTACCTTGTAACATTTTCCTTTTTTTGTATGGAAATGCGGCAAACTAGCAAGCTGCTCATAGTGATGGTAAGTGATTACCGACCCCCACGTACATCTGCAACACTAGGAGCTGCAGGTGCGTTGACGGTCTTTATGGGGAGATGGAGAGGGGGAGGAGCAAAGTAGGAGGAATGAGAGGGCCTCCAGTTACGCCCATTTACGCTTACCTCACTCACCGAACGAAACGGAGATGCACAAGAATAACGAAGTTAGGTAATAGAAACTCCTGAAATTCTGGCAGCAGCCAGAGTCGTCCCCTCGATAAGGCTCCAGGGGTCTCTACAACTAGAAAAAAAATTGGTGGTTTAACAACGTGATGGTAGTGGGGCGAATATTAAATTCGGAAATAAATCAAGTTTTTTTTTATAGGAAATAGGCGGCATACGAGCAAGCGGTTCACCTGATGGTAAGTGATTACCGTCACCCATGTACATCTGCAATATCAGAGGTGGTGCAGGTGCGTTGCCGGCGTTTACGGCTATTTGGGAGATGGAAGCGAGGATGAGGAAGGGGATGGGGAGGAGGAGTAGGCCTCCGGTTACCTCACTCACCGAACGAAACGCAGAAGCACAAGATGCCTGTACTTCACGTCGGTATTCTGCGCGGCCGTGGTACCAACCCGGTCGATCCGGCCCATTCGCTGCAATAGTCGCCGCTTGACTCTAACACGTTTGAATAATTTCAAAACAAAATATTGTAGCCGACGTACGTGGGAGTGAATTTAATTGATTTACAAAAAAATAATAATATAGAGTGGCAATAAGGAAGTGTACGTTGAAACGATTCTATTAGATCTGTCTCTAAACGACTGATTTTGTTAAACAAGTTCTCTGTCCGCCCTCGAACGACTTAACATTGACATTTGACAGGTGGCAGCGCACCAGGAAACGTGACTGAGCTTTTAGTGCGATTAACGTATCAAATCGACTCATGATGGTTAGTTGATACCGCTGTGCTTCTTGGAATAACCCCTGACGCAAAGCTTCTATGAGGGGCTTCATCCCCGGATATCCAAAATTGCTGATATACGTAGACTTATATCTGCAGCATGTGCTGTGAGGAAAATTTATCCGAAGACCACTCAATATTTATTTGTAAAAAAAAATACATTATGTAAATGATGATTGCTTGCATTTACCCGAACTCTACACATTTGTAATGATGATGAATTTGGTGGATGGAGTAGAAGAAGAAGGTGGAGGAGAAGCACAAGATGCCTGTACTTTTCGCCTGTATTCTACTAGGTTAGGGGTACTACCCCGGTCGAGCCGGCCCATTCGAGCAGCAGCAAAAGCCACTGCCTGGCTCTATCACCTACAATTTTTTTAAATGGCAAGACAGAAACCCTAATTAGTCGCGTAACATTGACCGTTATATTTTGAAATGTCAATTTAAAAAAATACGACCATCTATCGACCATAAAATTATCTTTAATAACATCGTACACACCATGAGGCCAGTGTTATATTCAGCCTATCTCATTATCATGCAATTTTAAATTCAATAGCACTTGAATTTCTTTTTAAATTTGAATGCATGTTTTCGTTTACAAGCGTTTACAAAGATATTCCCGTGACTTTGTCTTCAGGGTTTGATATATTTTAAGATAACCATGAAAATAAGAAAAGCTTCATCAGTTTTATAGTATGCATTGTCGGAGAAAGAGTCAGTAATATTTAAGTTTCACTTTAGTCTAACGATCATCGGAGTGCAGAAGTCCATTGCTGCACATTGCCTACTTCGAGATGTTAAATTAAGTTATGTCACTTGTGCCACACGATTAATCAATATTCAAAAAGAATTCAATATTCAATAAATAAAATACCTCAAACTAAAATTACATTTACCTTTTATTAGCAAAGTTATTTGTAATCCTTATATATATATAATAACGACAGACAGACAGATTGATAATCTCATAGTGGAACGAGCATACAAGCTGAAATAATTGTATGGTAGGGTCGAGTAGATAAACGGAATTATGAAAGCACCAAGTGTTTCAAAGCAATAGTCTTATTATGGGCGGTAGATGGCGCGTCACCATGTACGGGTGCTTAGAAGGTCAAAACAATTTTAGTATGAGATTGGGCACACAGCTGTGAAGTTAAAAAAGTGACAAGCATGACGAAACTCACATATTCAATTATAGTACAGTTTTGGTTAACCGCTTCTGTTGTAACAAACGATATTAAACGATAGATACTAAAGACAATAGTTTTAAAAAATTATCCAAAATCGGTCCTTCATTTTATAAACTTTCTTTTCCAGTTGAATGTCAACAAATGATACGTAAAGGCATCTTAAGAAATCATTGTAAGGTTACAGCACATCTGCCCGAAGCACCTGCTTTAAGTTGGGGTGCAACCCTCCGTGCAAATATCAAGGGCAGCCAGCGAATGCACCTGTGTGTAATGAACGAAGACAGTTGGTGTGGGGCTCGGAGAAGAGCTCGCTCGCGTATCGAACCCATATGACTCGCGCTCTATGAAACTAAACCGAGCGCACTAACCTCTAGGCTACAGCGGCTATAAATATATTGATCGAACACTTATTATCCAAGCGCTACCAGCCAAAGATTGAAAGCGCTTTGCGCTGAAGAACGGTGTTCATAAACATAATAATTTATTAGCGGAATATATGTATTTTACAGGTGTGAATTATACATTGCTTCGCTATATTCTACTACTCTATTCAACGGAGTGTGCAAATATTTAAATGTTAGCTGAAAAGATTGTCACGTTAAGAATTTTTTTTTAAGATTGAACATGTTAAGAGATTAATAGATTGTGAAGTCAGATGAATAAATAAAATTAACAGAAGTATTGGTCCAACAAAAATTCATTACCATTACAATAACATTTTCGAGTCAATATAATGAAATGAAATACACTTTTATTGTACACCAATCAGAAAAAATAGGAAAAAAAAATAAATAAAAAGAAACATAAAATACACAATGGTACAATAGGCGGCCTTATCGCTTAGAAGCGATCTCTACCAGGCAACCATTTTGCAGAGGAAATAATGACCAGTGAGCAAGGGTTAAGGATGTACGCAAGTTACTAAGAAGTGAAAATATAATATAATAAATATATATTGATATATACACAAACATATATATATATACTCTAACATATACTGATATATCTAAATAAATACATAATATATACCCATACATAGACAGGAACATAAAGAGTAAAGAATAAATAATATAAGAGCCATACGACGCAAGGAAAAGTAAGTGTTAAAGAATAAACAGAAAATAAGAGATGAAGGAATAATTATTTAGGGAAGAAGGAAATGCGCTTTGACCAGCCTTTTAAAAGTATCTAGGGATTGCGCACGCTTTATATGAAGTGGTAGGCAGTTCCAAAGCCGAACAGCTTCAATGGAAAAGGATTTAGAATAGAAGGAAGTGTTATGGGATGGAATTTTTAAAGTAAGGTTATCATCAGAGCGAAGAGATCGACAGTGAGTATCCCCAAGAAACTCAAACCGCTCTTTATATACGTGTTATTGCGTGTACAACTTGCTTACAACTGAGCGGAGACCCTTGGTTGCTTCATCGTAGCGGGCAACACTAAATACGCCTAATATTATTATTAAACAAAATTATCAGTAGCATCCTTTTTTTTTAAGTACACTAAGTAGTTTTATCAATCATCTTTGAAGAGAAAATTCTTCGAGCGCGAACAGGGTAACATTTCATGGTCGAATTAGAGCACTTTTCGATTAGAGCTCCGTGTGCCTCGCATCTGGAATTGAAAGTGAGCAATGTTAATTTGTGTATCAAGCGTAGGTATTTCAACAGTGAATAATATTCATTTATTATTTAGTATTATTAAGACACTGCCATCGCCAATCCGCTTGCTGGACGTGGCGATTATAAAAAATCCTACTTGGGGAGATTATGGCAAACACTACTATGTTGTACCTTAATACAAAACACGCTCTTTTAATGGCCCCATATCTGTTAAGTTAAAAATGCGACGGTTAAAGTTGAGTGAACAGCAAATATGTTTTTAATGTTTTCTTCTATACGTCTCACCTTTGTTTTGAGTGGAGCCCTGGCTACTTAGCCTTTAGCATAGCAGTTTAGAAAACTCTAACGTACAATCAAGCCACCACAGCCGAGTGGTTAGGGGCTGTCTGCCTTTCATGTCAGGAGATTCGGTTTCGGTTTGAAGGGCTCGTACCAATAAGTTATTTGTCGTTTATCACCGTGGCAGAGCCGATCGCCGGCTTTTGCTGCTGCTCGAAAGGGTCGGCTCGACAGCGGTAGTACCACGACCTCGCAGGATACCGGTGTGAAGTAGCTGTATCTTGTGGTTCTGTGTTTCTTTCGGAGAGTGAGGTAACCAGAGGCCAACTCCCCACTCTCCCCTGGCTCTCCGTCCTTCCCTATCCCCAAAATATCCCTAAAGGCCGGCGACGCACGTTCAGTTGCTCTGGTGTTGCAGATGTACATGGGCGACGGTAATCACCTGCCATCGGGTGAGACGCTGGCTCGTTTTCCCCTATACCATAAAAAAAATTGTCTTCCGTATCGAAGGCCTGGACACTAAGACGGCGACAGACTCACCGCCTGTCACTTTGTCCCAAGTAAGCTCTGTTGAAAAGTGGATTGAACCTGACCACCACAGTATTGAGTATACGGTCGTGAGAGCTTTAGCTAATCATATACTCTTTACTACGTTTCTAGCCTATTCGAGTCACTGAAAAGGATATCCTGTTCGATGAAAAATTGTCCAGAGTCTTACCCCGGTCCACCACTGGATAAAAGTAGTAGCCTGTAAGTACCCACTGCTGGGCAAAAGTCTCCTTCAGAAATACAAGTATCAGAGAGGGTTTAGGAGCCGCGAAATGCCCGCCACGCTGCTCCAGTGCGGGTTGGCGGGCTTCACATGTCCTCGAAATAATATTTTTATTATTTCGAGGACATGCAGGTTTCCTCACGATGTTTTCCTTAACCGCTGAGCACGTGGTAAACACAGCACTTAAAATTGCTATTAACAATTTTAGTGGTGCAGGCACCGGGGACCGAACCCAGGTCACTCGCCCTCCATGAAACTAAAGTAAGCGCCCTGACCACTACGCTACCACGGCTCTCACTAGGCTACCACGGCTCACCACTGGATGGACGTTTACCTTCAAGTCAACTATAAAGACATAAAAAAAAAAGATAATTGTTTATATACTAAGAAGTTATTTTCAAGTGAATAAAAGTTTCACTTCCTTTCACTTGCACGGAGGCGTATGTGGACACGCGCTCTTTTGTTACATAATAAACGTATACCATATTTGAATTATAGTAAAAAGAACGTTTTTAAATCGTTCCATTATTTACGGCCAGACTAGTTGTTCGTCTATGTTGTGATATTGTGTCATAATTTTTATTGTTAGCCGGTGTGAACGGATCACGTATGAAATCGGGACGAACGAAGGTGAATGAATCAACAAATCATCGTTAAACGTTCACTTAATGATATGGCGAGCTTCGCTCACAGCCTTGTGTGGATTGAAGTGTACATTTAATTATATACAATATTTCTATCCATTTTGAGATGAAAGCGCTAGGTACGCTTTTGGATTAAGATAAGTCGTCGAGATAGTCGACGTGTTTGTCGTATGTTCAATGTTTTATTTGTTTATTTTTTATAGGTACGCGTCTTTATAGAATTTCCTAAAAAAAAATAGTAACTTTTTAATACACACTTTAATAATCCTCCAAATATTGAGCAGAGTTAACTGATAAAAGTTAATTAATAATTTTTCCAACATTTTTTTCTACCGTTACATAATGTTTTATTTATTATTAAAATTATAAAACGTATCTAGACCAAACTGAACTCTAAGTCTATCTAAGTTAATATTATTAAATTCTATTACTTATTTTAAATTACACTGTAATGAGTTATGAGAAGTTAGAACTTGGCAACGATATTAGGGGACAAAAGAAAGAATGATTAATACTTAAAATGAAGACAATTAATAATTCAGTAACCAAAGACTTTCTTTGTTTGTATTGTTTCGTCTTATATTGTTATCAAACTGTAGTTTCTTATAACTCATTATAGTGTTACTTCAAATAAGCAATAGATCTGAATAATATTAATATCCATTTAGCTATACTAGACTGTGTTTACTGGCTTTCCGTGGTTGCCTTTAAGTAATTTTTTAAACATTTTTATATAAAAAAAGTTGTTATGTGTTAACCTTGTTGGTAATCCTTAATAAATAAATAAAATAAAATAAAAAAGACATATTCTCGTGTAATGCCCTCCGCATTTTAGTTCTAAACTCAGAAACATCGGTTGAAAGTATGTCCATGTTCTATTTTTAATATTCCTCATTATATTAAATAATCATTTTATTTAGAGGTTCATTAAATCCTACGTTCGTACGAGATTATTTTGTCTTTTTTTTTTATTATCTACCACTATGGCGGGTAGTAGCGTCTAAGATACTAAACCGACATACCAAGCGCAAATATTACGACAATGCTGTGATAGGTATGATCCAGATAACGTCTGTGATCTCAGCATTGCAACGGCTTTTGCTGCTGCTCGAATAGGCTGTCGCGACCGAGTTGGTACCACGGCCTCGCGGAATACCGGCGTGAAGTAGAGGCATTTTGTGTTTCTGCTTTTCGTTCGCTGAGTGAGGTAACTAGAGACTCCCCGCCCAACCCCCTTCTCATCCTCCACCCCATCTCTCAAGAACCCTTAAAGGCCAGCAACGCACCTGCAGCACCTCTGGTGTTGCAGATGTACGTGAGCGACGGTAATAACTTACCATCAGGTGAACCGCTTGCTCGTTTACCGCCTTTCCCATAAAAAAATAATAATAAGAAATCAAAGTAGAATATCTTGTTAGAATTTTGAAAGGAGATACCTGCATAGCTAAATAATCGATATAAAACATTAACATTCTTTCCGACATTACTCGCAATTTATTTAGCATTACATATTCCTGGAACGAGAATTCTGGTTGTTACGTTAACCTCATGCGTTTTTAATAAATAACGCTGAACCCGTTAATCTAGTCACATCGAGCATTACACAGTGCATTTTTTTAATTCCCGAATCAATATTTCATTACAAACACTCGACATCTATTAAACACTCGATTCTACTTCCTATCTCGAGACCAGCAGAACCTACAATCGTTTGAAATAATGAAAAAATAATAGGAAACGAAAGCTGCGTCGCTAGGTGTACGTGTTGCGTAAATCTAAGCAATGTGTTATTTATAAAACGTAACTAAGAGACGATGAAATTACTACATGATTTGCTAAGCGCAAAATAATTATTATACATAACCAAGCTATTATGTATTACGTAGATTTGCTTCGAATTATGAGCTATGGAGAATAATTCTGAACGAAGAATAAATTATATGACGTGTATGTTCTGAAAGAAGCCCCTGATGTGAGGGTGAAGTACAGGATGTAGGTTTTCGCTCAGATTTCAATAATTATGAATATTAAGAAAAAAAAAACTTATAACCAAGATGGAAATCTTCCAGACAATACATGCTTTGAGACTTTGAGTAAGTTTGACCCCAGATGTTATTCAATTTCGATTTAAACAGACAAGTCGCTATAACGGAATCCTTTAAACTGTCGAATCCACTGTAACTTTAAATTCTTCGATCTTCAAGAGCTTTGAACACTTTTGTCTACTAGCGTGGTAGAGCCAAGCGACGGCTTCTGCTGCTGCTCGAATGGGCCGGCTCGAGCGAGTTGGTACCACTACCTCGCAGAATACCGGCGTAAAGTAGAGGTACATTGTGCTTCTGCGTTACGTTCCTCTTCCTCCCTCACATCTCCCTAATATCCTTACAGGCAGGCAACGAATCTGCAGCACCTATGGCGTTGCTGATGTATGTGGGCGACGGTAATCACTTACGACCAGGTGAACCGCCTCCACGTTTGCCGCTTTTTCCTTAAAAAAAAAAGATTAGCCTATTAGTCCACTGAGCATAGGCCTCTTGGAAGGTTGAACCATACTCACCACGCTGGGCAACCGAATCTGCTCCCCATCACTGGTCTGTGGGATTTGGGTCTGGAAAATTCAGACGGATATTCGCGGGCGCCTTGTTTCTTTCCTAGCGGAGTGCACCACGTGTAGGTGAGATTGATGATTTGGAGAAAGATATTGTGTATACCCCCTTACGGCCCCCACGACACTCGAGCGTTATGGGGAAATGAATGGTGTGTGATTCTGAATTACTTGCACTGTAAAATAGCCTTCAAGCCTTTCCCTTGTGATGGATTTGTAGCTACGACAGTATCTATTGGTGCACTCACTGTGACGCTGCCCACACCGATTAGGGTAACAGGTGTGAATATATGCATAAGTAGTAGGCAATATAGTGCACGTTGCCCAGCAGTCGGTTACTTCACACACGGTACAATTACGCCACGTCACGCTCCACGACGCGTGGCGCGCCGCTTCTTTGCGATGGTGTTCACACTTTCCTATAACAATCTTAGGACAGTCTTACGATACGATACGATACGATTTATTCATTTACACAACACAAATGTTACAAGAAATACAATTTTACAGAAAAAAACAATAGATATTTAAAAACAAAAAGAAATAATTTATAATTTATAACCCGTGTCGTGTCAAATGATCTTATCTGTCGTATTGAGTTTTGACACAATAGTACCCGTTCTACTGTTAGAGTTACTAAAATTAAACCATTCGGTTTTCTACCCGGGCATATTAGTATAAAACAAGATAACGATCTAGCTTTTAATAATAATTTAATATAAAACTCTTCCATGACACAGAGTTATTAAACTGAAGTTACGTTTTTTAAAAAAGTCCCTTTTTATTATTTGATCTTGGAGGTATTTGATTAAGTGTGGTAGAGCCAAGAGTACCACGGCCTGTCTGAATACCGGCGTGAAGTACAGGCATCTTGTGCTTTTGCGATTCGTTCGGTGAGTGAAGTAACCGGAGGCCCACTCCCCCTCTCCATCCTTCCCACATCCCAAATTTAAGGGTAAAGGCTGGCAACGCAACTGCAGCGTCTCTGGTGTTGCAGATGTACGTGGGCGATGGCAATCACTTACCATCAGGTGATCCGCTTGGTGGTTAGCCGCCTTTCCCATAAAAAAAAACAAATTGACTAAATCCTGTACTTTAAATACAGCATTCTCTATCTCTATTCCGTCAGTAGTTTTTAAAATAACCGTGGGAAGATAGAATCTTGTGTGTCTTACTCATAAAAATCTGCTATAATGTACGTATCCTCCGACCATCTCTTATGGGGTTTGTCTCTTTTTTTCAGTATTGCATTTTCCTTGACTGTCCAAAGCTGTTTTTTATCCACTTAATGGTTTAAACGTCATCTTCTACTTTGTGATATTTCTTATGTCTGTGGCCAATTTTTCGTCTCTCTTTGTTATCTTCTCTCCATGCATCGATGGCAGTTTACCATCTTTTGGAAGGGGTTTTCTTATCAGAGCGCAGAATAATAGGAGAATGTTAGTTAAAGATTTTTTTTCAGTACTTCTTTCAGTGACCCATTTTTTGAGTTCGTTATTCTTCTTTTGCTCTGCTCTTTCTCTATTTGGTCTCTGAATGGTATCAGTTGTCTTGAGTGTGTGTTCAATTCTTACTCTATCAGCTGACATTTGATTCTCATTAGAGTTTGTCATTGCCTTGGTTTTCTTTTTGTTTATGGTAAAGCAATTTATTGCAATGTCTTGAAGCATGCGAAGCGAGCATATGTTGTAGCATATGGGGGTGCGAGTCGTTGACTAACCGACAAACAAGGCCGTCCGCAAATATTGAATTATTTAGTCTCACGCCATTTATGTTGATGCATAAGTCGTCCCAATCTCACATAGTTTATCCAAAAGTTTTGTACAGAGTGGGTAACGTTTGAACAATGTAATGTATCTTTAAAATAAGCATATCCTTGGATGGATCCACGGACGGAATGTGAATATTAAAATTGTTTAAATTAAACGCGATTAGATCCTAAAAAATTGTTTTTTCAATGCGCAGTATTCGCGTAAATATAAGACGATTCCTGGATATTTGTCTCTTATTTATATTATGAGACTTATCCGTGATACAGTTTTATGATGGTCACTCTAATAGGAACTTCTTGATCATTATTTAATCTGCGCCCCCGTACGAGCCACATATCGCGATAGAACGGAGCGAAGTGGTTTTTGTTTCGACGGAGCCGATGGTGAAACTAATATGCAGGCACTAGTGCACAGTTCAGTCGTAAACTACAATAGTTTGCATAGTCTGTAAGTCAAAAAATGGGTTTGTTAGAGCAAGGACATAAGGCGATGTATACTCTATATGATCTACTCGTACGACGGTGTTGGCGTTATATAACGTAATATTTCCATATAACTGGAAATTTTAACGCTTAATTAACTGATGCTGAAATAAGAAACTCGAACACTCCGAATGTTTTTGTACAGTCAGCAACTAGATTCAGCTGTCTACAGACAGAAACAAATACTGACAGGCACTGCACTGAAATAAACGTGGTAGAGCCGAGCAGCGGATTTTGCTGCTGCTCGAATGGGCCGGCTTGACCGGTTTGGTATCACAGCCTCGCAGAATACCGGCGTAAAGTCATCTTGTGCTTCTGCGTTTCGTTTGGTGAGTGAGGTAACCGGAGGTCCTCTCCTCCCCTTCCCCTTCCTGATCTTCTCTCCCATCTCCCAAATACCTTTAAAGGCCGTTAACGCACCTACAGCACCTCTGGTGGTGCAGATGTACGTGGGCGATGGTAATCACTTACCATAAGGTTAACCGCTTACTCGTTTGCCGCATATCCTATATAAATAAAAAAACTGCACACAATGTGCAAAGATCAAAGAAAGCGTCTGCCACAAGCGAATGAAACATCATCTGTTACCGTGCCGTGGTAGCTTAGTGGCCAGAGCGCTCACTTTCGTCTCATACAGCGCGTGTGACCTGGTCTCGATCCCCGGTGCCGGCGCCACTAAAATTGTGCAATTCTAAGTGCTTTATTTACGACGTGCTCAGCGGTGAAGGAAAACATCGTGAGGAAACCTGCATGTCTGCATAATTTGAGGATATGTGAAGCCCGCCAACCCGCACTGGAGCAGCGTGGCGGGCCCTTCCCGGCTCCTTAACCCTCTCTGATACTCGTATTTGAGAAGGAGGCCTTTGCCCAGCACTAACAGGCTGCTACTTTAATTTTTTTTTCCTTTCTCCAATACCTAAATGCACCTCGTGTGTACGCTACCCACTATCACAGTGCCATTACTTTTCCATCCGTGGGTGTAGTAAGAGGCGACTAAGGGAAACGTCTTAAAAGTAGCAATGGCTACCGACAAATGGCAGAATAATCATCACCTGAAAACATTAGTCCAAAAATAAGCAGACCGAGGATGGTCAGCAGCGTCTAAGATCAAGCAGTGTCCAGACACTTTGCATCTTCGCAGTACCAGTACTGAGGTCACCCATACCCTTGTCAAACGTGACGATTATGATAAATCCTCCTTATAGAGACGGCCTATTTCTTCCAGTCTACTTCACAGACTTCGAAAGCAAAAAGAAAGCAGGCACTCTTCTATACCTTCCCGTTTCCGATGTACAGCTTCTGCGATCGGCGAAAAAACGGATTAATAACAGCGTCACATACACGAGACAAAACCTAACACAACGAAACCAGATCCATAATTCGTGTATTACACAAATGTTAATTCAAAACCAGAACCCATGGCTCAACAATCAAATGGTATGACTATGGAATGGGCTCTACTGAACCTCTACAATAGACATTAGTCGTCTTTTCCAACACCCGTTGAAAGCCATGTGGAAATTATCCTAGGCAAACGCCGCAACTAAAATAACAACTGCAATCTATTTAATATGCTCGCCATAACTTTCTAAACAACTATATCATAGGGTCCATAAGTTATGGTAATAACTCCAGTATCTTTATAGAAAGCCTTACTTATTGTGTCCATTCTTCCTCCCCTGGCTATCTTCGTGGCCAGCGGACCCAGACCATAGCACATTAGTTGGGGCAGCCACGTGTGAAAGACGGTAGTGCACCGTATCCACAGACCATAGACAGTGACAGAGAAGACGTATTAATTTTAATAAAGCAAAACTTTTATAATTGTTTTCGTTTAAGAAATTATTGATAATATTTTGTAGTACTTTATTTCTCATACATAAGCAAGACAAGTCAATCGTAATATGGCTTCACAGCAAAGAACATTTCACGACTTATGTAAAATTAGCTTCCGCCTCCGTTGAGGGGCCCCAAGTTTCATCAAAATCGGTTCAGCAGGTAGACTGAGAGAGTAAAGAGTTACTTTCGTGTTTATCACGTGGAAGTATGGATCGGAATTTGATTATTGTATCGTTATTGCCTTTACCTATTTTTATATTAGTTTAAAGTTAAGGTGTCAGTCTGTCAATTAGTATACAATACTTTGTGCATAATGAATTATTTGTGCTTCTTTAATATTAAGCCTAAAATTTCTTGTAACGTATGTTTTATAAAGACCGCGTCAAAATGAAGTTCGTACGTCATGGATATATGAAACGTTTTTATTTAAAAGTTACTTAACTATTTCCCAACATATTATACATCCCCCACAGCCAAATTTACTAATTACATTAAAAAATCCTATCTGTAGTTTTTTCCTGTTGGTACAAAATACGTACCAATTTAAAAACTTTTCGGTTGGTTAAGTGAGTAAACTTAACATAATTTTCTCATCAAAATTTAACAAAATAAATAAACATAAAATTCAGTTAATATCAAATGTAATTAATAATAATTAGTGCAAAATTACGTAATTTGTTTTAATAAGTACAACAATGATACGTCCTACTAAAATATTAGTCATTCTTGTAACAAGTTGGTACACGTAACACAACTTATACAGTATCTTGAAAGTTTCAAATAAGAACTTGTGTTAATTATTAGGGGTCGATTTTTAGAGCTCGTCGACCCCGAAAATCAGTTTTCGTTTATGTCGACCACTTTGACAATCTCTGGTATACATCAACACAATATCAGTAATCTACTAGGTAATGATGCGTTCCGGCATTTTGGTTGACTATATTTTCTTCACACCTATCGTCGACATTTAAATTAGCAGATGTTTCTGCTTAGACAAACCGATTATAAAATCGATAATGAAAAGGCCGCGTCTAATTATTCCCAGCTCTACGACGTCACACCGAAGTTGCCACTACGAAAGCAAATCTCGGTGCCCCAATGTACGGAGGCAAGAGGCGTTCAGTTCAAATCGCGCGCTTGACTCTTTACGCGTTCCACTGTTCGCCCTCTGCGCAAACAGTGTTCGAAATTCGCAAAGTGTCGAACCAAGGATTCGAACTTGCCGATGTAAAATACCAATTAATCAATGTAACGGGATGTGCTGGCGTGGAAAATGATCGAAAATTAAAAAAAAAAAAAAAGTGTTCAAAATTTGAATGGATAATTTCGCATAAGTGTGGTCCATAGTGTTCCATATTTAAATTACAAGTGTGTGTCATAAATTTTGAAAGAGGGCGGAACATGTGTTCGTTATAATTAAAATGTATGCGTGAAGTTTGTGATATTTGAAGATCGGTTTTATTGAGGCTTTTTAAAAAGATGCGCTGTTTTAAAAATACTTTCTTGGTACTAAAATGGATACTATTAAATTTATATTTTAACATTTTCCCATAAATATATTTCTGCAATCAATGAACTTCCATCTACCGCTATTATTTTATTTTATGATTCCACTGAAGATTTTTTTTTTTCAACTTATTTATATTGAACATTAAAAAGCGAGGGAACGTCGAACGTTCTAAGATATTTAAACATATTTCTCGTCGTAAAAACGTTGATTTTAATCTGTATGGTGACGGTAAAGATGTGGATACATGATAACCTCAATATTTTTATTTTAATACGAACGATGGACAACGAGACACTCCGTCCGTCTTATGGTAATGGTAATATCTCGTAAACACCCACGTCTGTCCTCGATGAGAGTCGCTCTGCAAATGTCCTCGATCCGAGTTAGTGCTGCTCCGGTTCTATCGATTTTACCAACGCCACCTGCACCAGGCCACCAGACTAACGAGGCTCTGGCGATCGTAAAACAAAAAGTAAAGTAGCAGCCTGTAAGCTCCCACTGCTGGGCAAAGGCCTCCTTCTCAAATACGAGTATCAGAGAGGGTTTAGGAGCCAGCAAGGCCCCGCCACGCTGCTCCAGTGCGGGTTGGCGGGCTTCACATATCCTCGAAATAATATTTTTTATTATTTCTCAGACATGCAGGTTTCCTCACGATGTTTTCCTTCGCCGCTGAGCTCGTGGCAAATACAGCACTTAAAATTGCTATTAACAATTTTAGTGGTGCCTGCACCGGGCATCGAACCCAGGTCACGAGCCGTGGTAGCCCAGTGGTCTGGCGATCGTATGATGATGCAATAGCCATTCGAATGTGCCGAACCCAAATCCCACGGACTTTTGGAGCAACGTCATAAATTAGAGAGTACCGGCGCTTACCAAACCGACTGTCTAGGAGTTGTGAGTATGGGAAAATTTTCTAAAAAACATATACTGGTTTTGACGGCGCTCTCTTGGAGAGGCCTATGTTCAGCTGTTGACTAATAGGCTGAAGTATTAGTAGTAGATGGTATGACTGTTTAGCTTAGCCCCAAGGCTAAACCGTCCCAAAACCGTCTTAAATCAGCTGTTGCATGTCTGCTATCACTGTTGTATTCCTCTTTGAAGAGTATAAAGAGACAATGAGGTATTCCATTCATGTCCTTGCCACAACACATTTGAAGCCTTCGTTTGAACGCCTTGGGTACACGTTTCCATTAGTTGGAGTAACATTACAATATTCAATCAACAAAAATTCTATTAGGCTTAATTCCTCGATAATATCATAGTGTGTTATTTTTCTTAGACGTTTCTATTTGAGGATACTGGGCTCTGGTGGTGAGGGGCTATTTTAAAACACTGACTTCATGGTTAATATTTTTTTATGGAAGATACGGCAAACGAGCAAGCGGTTCCCTGATGATAAGTAATTACCGTCGCCCACATACATCTGCACCACCAGAGGTGCTGTAAGTGCGTTGCCGGTCTTTAAGGATATTTGTGAGATGGGAGGGAAGAGATATATATAATAGGGAGGGGGTGTTGGCCTCCGGTTACCTCACTCACCGAACGAAACGCAGAAGCACAAAATGCCTCTACTTCACGCCGGTATTCTGCGAGGCCGTGGTATCAATCCGGTATATATATTGTTTCACTGTCCGTGTCTAGATGAGAAGTCTATTGTCCTAACCGAAGACATCTGTTATTACATTTAAATAAACATTCCGATATTCGAAAACTGTCACTTCGCATGTGATAACTGTTGCCTGCCATTACTTACACATTCAAACTCCAACAAATTTTTCACAATCAATACGTGGTTTCGATTATAGAATTACCTTACCTTACCTTCATGGCCTATATGGCCGCAGGAAATAGGCGACTCCTGTTAGGTGGTAATGCAATAATCGCCACGACCGGCAAGCGGGTTGCCAGCCACCTTGGACGCTGCTGCGTGCTGCATGATGGTTGGTCCCGCCATTTGTCGCTAGCTATTGCGATTTTCATGGCTTTTCCCTTAGTCGTCTCTTACCATACCCACGAGAAGGAAGGGAATTGGGTTTGCAGAGAAAACAACGTATGATTTAATCGTGGAATGACGTCTGATGGAATTATTGTGTAATATTTTAATATAATATTATGAAAAAAGAAATCACTCGTCCCACTGTACACAGCATTGTACTGCTATTTAACACTGCTTATATAACTTCAATATTCTAAAGCTGACAGCATTAGCAGCTAGCTTAAGAATGCGTCACAGTAGAAATTAGTCTATAAGATTAGCATACTTTACTAAATAACCATTATACTCACGCCTGACACCCATAGGCGTAGGCAAACATTACGAATTTCCGTTTAACACGACTCGGCGTAGCCAAACGAACTTCTGTAGTGTAACACTTTTCGCTCCTCTAACATCACGGGTAGGGTAGATACTTCGCTGGGTTTGATTCCAGAAGATGAGATTTTAATTTTTTTTCCATGATCGTCAGAGATCAAGTATCTTGCTCAACTTCTTGACGTAATGTGTTGCGGAGAAAAATTTTGGTTTATCTGGTAAAATTTATATAATTTTATTAAGAAAAAAAAACTATCGAATACTAATGTGTGTGGCTTACTTATATAATCATAACAAAGAGCTGTATTTTTTTTTTAATAGTTTTATAGTATACAAGTCTCAAACAGTCAAACAATCCCAAGGCGTGTGCGAGCGTCTGTCGAAATATAGACATTGACCCTAATTGTCGATTGGGGCGCTAAGATACGGATTCGCAGCCGAGCGACCGCACACAATGGGGCACTGAATGGCTAAATACCCGTTTAATTAGTGTACCAAACAATGGTACGGTACCGTAAGTCCAGATGAGGTTATGTCGGCGCGTGGATACTGCTGTAGTTAGTGGCGATATTTTATGATGGCGCACTGGCTAACGCACGCGACTTCGTCCGGTTGGAAACAATTCACGAGGAAAAATTCTACGGTTCATGATAAGGTTCAGTCCAAGGACCCTCATTACAAAACAATTGATTTTTTTTTCATAATTTGTCCAGTACTATACATTTAACAAATCAAATTACCTTTCTTACGACGAAGAAAAAGGATTTTATTCATTCATTCATTTCTATTTACGTTCATTTCATTCATTACAATCCTTTTATTCACTTCATTTGTTTCATTCATCGCCTTCGCCTTCATTTCAATCTTTTTTCGTTTCATTAATTTCATTTATTTATATCGTTTCATTAATTTCTTTAATTTTATGACTTTCATTCATTTTATTCGTTTCATTTATATCAATAGTTTCTTTCATTTCATTTATTTCTTACCTTTCAATCGTTTCGTTCATATCATTCAATTTATGTATATCTCCGTACCTTTCATCGAAATCATTATTCACGGTCTGGCAGACCATACCTACTTACTATCCTATTATTCCAAATTTTGAACTGTACATTATTGAGAGCTTACGTACAACAATTTGTTTATCTAGTTAGCGTAATGACATTATCTATTTAAATGTAGAGAGTATTCCAGTGTTACTCAAACAGCACAACAATGGATATGAATAGATTTTTTAAAACGTATCCCACAATATAACATAAAGGAATCCGTTAACTCTTGCAAAAACAATAAAACATTAACTTACGAAAGTGATGTGTTAATTCTCACGATCTTTTGACTCGTCAAAATATCTTCTTGAACCTTTGTTAATTAATTATGGGACGACGGTTATAAAAACATAAATTGGTGCAGTCTTTAATACGTAGAATTCGGCTGGTCGCTTTGTACCGGTAAAAGTCACTTAAGTAAAAAGGTAAACGGTTTATAAGAATGTTAATAAAGACTTTACGAAGCTTAACAACGATATCGATGGGAGAAAAACGGACATTTATAAGCTATGATGCAAAATTTAATATATATTCATTACGCTTTTATCCATGAAGTAAATAACATTAAAGTAAATCAAAAAGTTCTTTCATATATACATATATAAGCAATGAAACGGTAAACAAAATATGAAAACGTTTTGTTTTTCTTCGTTCGTTTTCGAAACCATTAATTTTAGGAACAAATGCCGGTGAATATGGTGATCTATAATTTCGAAGCCAGCCTTGCGGATTGCCGGGTACTGTGAGCGCAACGTTGGTGCGATGAGCCTGAACTGATGAACGAGGTTTTTATTTAATGGCGTTACGGAGCTTGGGAATAAAATTTGCATAGTGTGCATCTCTTATAGTATTTTCTTTCGACAAGTAATCAGTAAGAACAATTCCTTCACAAGCCAATCCCATAGGTTCAATTTGATGAACACTACGTTCATTAATTTTTAAAAGTTTTAAACCCACTTTTCACCTTCACGGGACTAGTATTACTTACCCAGGGGAAGAAAGGGCAAATTCTTACGGCACGGCTAATCCTGTAAATAGTCCACTGCAGGACATGGGCCTCTCCCATAAAGAGGATTTGCCGTAAACCCCACGTTCTGCAGGCGGATAGGCGATCTGATTACCAGACACTTAGACTAGACTAGACACCTTAGACCCTTCATCGTTCTGAACCGACCATTGCCGTTTACGAGGCTTTTCCCTTTGACGCCTCTTACAACCCCCGGGGGACGAGAGGGGTGCTTGGAGATTCTTACGCCGACACCATACTCCGAAAGGGTTAATTTATTCCCCTCATAGTTCATATATAAAAAAGGTTCATAGACATTAGAGTATTATTTCTTCTTATTCATAGTTTCTATATTTTAATTATAATGTATTCATCTAAACATTTTCTATAACATCTTTTAAAACTTATAGTTAAGATTAAAACTTGTCCGCATTAAGAAAATCGTGACTTTATCTGAATTGCTAATAACCAACTTGTAAGTTGTTAATAGCATGCAAATCGTCTTTACCAATTTGTTCAGTCAAAGCTTTATAAAGAAGTTTTTTTTTAAGTTACTAATAGTCCACTGCTGGACATAGGTCGCTCACTAAGCAAGTTTCTCCCGTAATCGTTACGCTTGTTAGACGAGTTAGCAATCGCAGCAATCGGACGCACTTCTAAAGCTTTTGCTTCATTGAAAAAAAGAAAAAAAAATTGAAGGAAAGAAAAGTACTTTATACATTGTCACAACTCAAGTAATACGTAATGAAACTTAGTTAACATAACTTGTTCACTTGTTTATGTCCAATAAATTTATTATTGTTATTGTTATTGTTATAACAAATATTGGACAACAACAAAACAACATTCAACGCAGCGTAATGGTAGTGTTACAACAACTACAGCGCTGTTGTTCTGTCGGTACCATATACTAACCGTAATCTATGAAGTTTCTAATTTGTATTAAAATATAAATATAATCTTCATCGATTTCTGTATGTTTCATCCAATATATACATTGAGTCCCAATTAAATAAAGGTTTTTTTTTTAATGAGAAAGGTGTTTCGCATATTTTCTGCGAGGCCGTGGTGCTGCGCCCATTCGAGCAACAGCAGAACCCGGCGGCCCTACCACAAATAAACAGATGCAAGTGGGAAATACACCATCTATTTCTCTGTATGCCAACCGCACCTGCACGTGTTGTAAACTGCCAGCAAACAAACGATAGCTTGCAGACCGAATGATGGCGGAATATCTATTCGAATTTGCCGAAACCAAATATCAGAGACAGAATAGTGATGAGTCCAAAATCCTCTCGAATATTTGTGAAGGAGGCCTTTGCTCTGCGGTGGGCATTTACAGGCTGCTTCTTCACTACTTCATCTTTTTGGGAACGCAGGCATATTTTAATTTACACTTATAAAGAAACTATTTCTTTTCGTCATAATTTTCTTGTTCAATATATTTAGTAGATACACTTTCTCAAGTAAATAAATAAATTAGTTGAAAAAGTCATACAATTCACGATGTCATATATTCAACTGGGATGTAGGTGCATTGCCTGGGTCCCGGGTTCAAATCTTTTAAGTTTGTATTTGAGTGATACGTGCGGAATTTTGCGACAAACCCGTTCGTGTCGTGTCAAATGGTATACTGTAATCTCTGCCTACCACTATGGGTGACTGGCGTGAGTATAGTATTGTTATATTCATATCAACTTATATAAAGTTAGCCGGATCTATCGGGAAATACCACACTTTCATACAAAGCTCTTACAGCTGTATTTTTATTTGAGAAAGAGGCCTTTGTCTAACAGTAGGCATTCACTTTACTTACCGTATGCCCAATAGTAACTTAAGTAGTAACTTCCCACCAGACTCTATTGACACTAACTATGGTGGGTCAAACAGAACACCTGCACCGCTTAGTCGCAACGCAGCTGTCTGTGTGCTGTACGCAGAGATTCAACCGGACACCCGTTTACCCATGACAACGCGTCTGCAGTTCGATTCCTAATCGAGGACGGGGACAGCGCGGCCTAATGGTTAGCGAACTTCCTTGGTTGAGCCAGAGTTCCCGAGTTCGAATCGGTTTTTCGAATAAGGTCGTGTTGTGTCGTGTCCCATGTCTCTCCGCATCTGACCCTTCCTCCGATCTTATCGCATATGCGTTACATCGTATAGGGGAAGGTGTCGATGGCCGAGTAGTTCTGTGTGCGCGTACACTTGCGGCACTAGAGTATCTCCTGCGCAGTTGGCAACTGCCGATTATAACCGGAAGTTGTCGCCGTGATCGAAGTCACCAGGAGCACAGTACCTTTCAACCCAATATTATTGAAAAAAATCTTACCCTTTAAGTGTTCCTCTTGTTAGGAGGCTTTTAATTTTTTAAGGGTATTTGGGAGATGGTAGGGAGGATGAGGAGGTGCATGGGAACGGGGTGTCAGCTTTCGGTTACCTCACTCACCTGAACGAAACGCAGAAGCACCAGATGCCGCTACTTCACGCCGATATTCTGCAAATCCGTGGTACTACCCCGGTCGAGCCGATCGAGCAGCAGCAAAAGCCGCCACTTGGCTCTACCACCTTTAAAATTGTAACAGGGTCGTAAACAAAGGAACTATATTACAGAATCGCTAACTTAAAACATGTTACTTATATGTTATGTTAAGATTTTCGTAAATTTAGTGCACCATTACTAATAATTCATTAGTTCGCAATAAAACGAAATGAACTGGTTTTATATTTCAGAGAACTCTGTGGTCTGTTTTAGGGATGTCGTTCATTTCGCAATATGTCGTAAACTCGACGACATATTTTTGTCCAATCGTCCTTCCTACGCAGATGGTGCTGCATATATAAACTAGTCAAGGAAGAATGTAACAACGTTACGTAATTCTTTTAATGAAATAATTTTAACCGATCTTTAAAAGAAAGAACAGGTTTTGAATTCCACTGTATTTTTTTTTAATTATCTCTGCCTTTTATAACTGGCCATGAGCCTGCATTGAAGAACTTCCCGCAACACTGTGCTGGACTCTACTCTGTCTTGTGGATGTCAATGGGTTCAATCTCAGGACCGTGCTTTGTGCCAATCTTTTGGAGGGAGCCTATATTCAGGTATGGACATGTGACAGAATGTAATGATGATGATGGAGGAAGGAAATGGGTTATCACCATTTCCTTCCTTCTTCCAAAGATAACAGTTGCAGAATGTTGAGTGGGTTTTGAGTTTTGGACACAAACATCTTGATCTTATATCATCTGTATATAATGACGTAGATAGATAGATAGAAAGAATACGCTTTATTGCACATCTAAAACAGGAAAAAAAAAAGAATACAAAAACGTAATTAAACATGAGAGGTGGAACAAGGGGCGGTCTTATCGCTAAAAGCGAACTCTTCCGGACAACCTTTGGATGGACAGTATTGTTATAAATTCATTTGGAAGTTGCATAAAAGCAATTGATATACAATGAAAAAGTCCATAAATAATAATATATACATATTATAGAAATACATACATATATATAAATAAATTAAATCAACGTATTCCGATTCTTAAAAGAATTCATTATCTCTGCATGATGTTTTATAGAGCACTAAGCGTTTATAAATACAGGTGCATTATGCCCTCCTAGGTTGTCAATATTAATTTAATTGTATGGTTAATCATCGTATCACGAGGTCTAGGGTCTAAAATGGCGTCTAGCCAACTTGCCTGCCAAACGTGGTGACTATGGCCAATCCTTCCGTAGGAAGAGGGCTTTGTTTTTTTATAGTTATAAATAAAAATTGCAAAAGAGCAAGCGGCTCACCTGATGCTAACTGATTATCGTCGCCCACGTTCATCCCCAACACCAGAGGTGCTGCAGGTGTGTTGCCGACCTTTAAGGATATTAAGGAGATGAGAGGGAGGATGAGGAGGGGGATGGGAAGGGGTAGTGGGCCTCCGGTTAACTCACTCACCGAACGAAACGCAGAAGCACAAGATGCGTCTACTTCATGCTGGTATTCTGCGAGGTCGTGGCACTGCCCCGGTTAAGGCGGCGCATTCGAGCAGCAGCAAAAGCCGCCGCTTGGCTCTACCACGTTTAAATATGCAGTGTAATGAGTCAGAGACACGGACATGAACTAGTGAATTATTAAACGGCTGGAAATAACGTTCACCAATACACACTGGAGTATCATGGTAGACCCTTCATTACTCCAAACTCCTCCCAAAAGTGAATCTCTTTGAATTTGGGTAACCAATGTTCCAGGCTTGTGGTAATCAAATTCGAATAAACAACGCTTTAAAATCGAAAGGTTTATGTTAAATTTACTTAATACTTCGCTCGGAACAGCTTCGACAAATATGGTGCAGCAGTTAGGACACCCACGATTTTGCATTACTATGACGTCAACGTTTGTAAAGCTCTATAAGGAGCTTTCGTAACAGATGACCGACACAGCATCGCGACTAAAAGCTTAGCTTCTTACCTCTGTGTTAGTGGCCAAATCTCAGATGTACACATCAAGATCTGTCAAATGACTGTGTTTTGTAAGTGCCGACATAATTATGTCCTGGTGGCCGATTTCACTTGTAGCCACTTTCATGAACTAGTTGGGCAATTGCCAACCGATATCATCATCATCATCAACCTATCACAAGCCCACTGCTGAACATAGGCCTATTTAATTAACTTTATTGACAAAAAAGGATTAAGAATAAATAAATAAACCTTCGGACTTCGTTGCTTAATACGATAAGACTGAAATGCGTACATGGTGAAAGCGAAGATTGTGTAACACCTTCCTTCTGATGAAGCTGTACTGTCACCATCACAGATGACTATACCAAATGAAACGTGTTATATTATTGTTATGTAATCATTGAGAAAGCTCGTCTAAAAGTACTGTATTAATATTGCTTTTAAATAATGTAATTTGCTGAGTTGCGTTTTGAATCAATAACGATCAATCCAACACGACAAATATGAATCTCTCACTCATCATCGTCATCATCATCATCATTTCAGCCTATCAGAAGTCCACTGCTGAACATAGCCCTCCCCCAAAGATTGCCACGAAGCTCGGTCCTGTGCCACCTGCATCCATCGACTTCCCGCAACACTGCGCAGGTCGTCACTCCATCTTGTGGGGGGTCGTCCTACACATCTCTCACTCACATTTACTATATTATTCCCTTCACGATACACGAGCCACCGGGTGGTAAACGACCACTGCAGCCTTATAGTTGTCAGTTCCTTGACTTAAGGATCGAAATGCAGATGCGTTGTATCCCCTGTAGAGTAAGTACCGGGTCCGTACCACGGCCTCGCAGAATACCGGCGTGAACTAGAGCCATCTTGTGCTTTTGCGTTTCGTTCGCTGATTGAGGTAACCGGACGCCCACTCCCCTACTCACAAACACTCTTAAAGGCCGGCAACGCCGCACCTCTGGTGAGATGTACATGGGCGACTGTAATCACTTACCATCAGGTGAACCGCTTGCTCGTTTGCCGCCTGACCTGCTAGCGCGTTGGCGGCCTCAAGGATATTTCGGGAGGAGGGAGGGTGTGAGAGCCTCATCCTCCCTCCTCCCATCCGCAGCTCCTCTGCTGTTGCAGATTTACGCGGGCGACGGTAATCACTTACCAACAGGTGAACCGCTTGCTTGTTTGCCCCATTTCACATTAAAAAAATCTTATCTTTATTTCTTAATACCAACCGTTTAAACGATTTGACAATATATATATATATATTTTAATATTAACACGGGCGCATTAAAATAAATGTTATCGAAACGGGTATAATAAAGGTGTAGTGCCGAGAACGCTGTCTGCATTGCTCCGTTGAATCATTAAACTCAATCGGGCCGTTTTTTTTATTCAGATCGAGTTTGATATCTTTACCTGCCCCTCCTTCCCGCTAGGAATTCCAATTTCTTCTCTAAAAACCAACCTAACCGCTTAACGGCACATTTCTGTGTTAAATTAGAGCTTAGAAGTTAATTTATATAAAACAATATAAGCTCTCACGGCCGCGATTCAGGGGCGGTCAGAGGTCTAGAATTCTTTCAACAGTTTTTTCTTTTTAGTTTTCTGCCACGCACTTCGACTTTGTGGAATCAGCTGTCGCCAGCAGTATTTCCGAACAGTTACGACTTAGGGACCTTCAAAAAAAGAGCTTATACCTTCTTTAAAGGCCGGCAGCGCATCTGTAGCTCCTCTGGTGTTGTGGATGTTCGTGGGCGTCGGTGATCACTTACCATCAGGTGAGCCGCACGCTCGGTTGCCCCCTTCTTCTTTAAAAAAAAAAACAGACTTTTGTGAGTTTTTTGGGCGTTTTAGCGTCCAGTCGAACGATACAAATCGTACGTACGTACGTAAGTCATCGGTGCGAGTCCTCTTCGTAAGGGAATCAAACTTGTTTCTTTTAAATCGGAGGCTGATGCCCTAACCACACGGCTATCTTGTGGTGAATGAAGTAATCATATTCATACATCATATTTTTTCGTAAAATGTAAACCTTACACGTGGTGCACGCTGTGACTTATAGCCCCGTGGTAGCCTAGTGGTGAGGGCGCTCACTTTAGTGTCATAGAGAGCGAGTGACCTGGCTTCGATCCCCGGTGCCAGCACCACTAAAATTTTCAATATCAATTTTAAGTGCTCTATTTACCACGTGCTCAACGGAGAAGGAAAACATCGTGAGGAAACCTGCATGTCTGAGAAATAATAAAAATATTATTTCAAGGATATGTGAAGCCCGCCAACCCGCACTGGAGCAGCGGGGCGGGTCCTTCCCGGCTCCTAAACCCGCTCCGATAGTATTTTGAGAAGGAGGCCTTTGCCCAGCTGTGGCCACTTACAGGCTGTTACTTTTACTTTTTATATGTTTTCGGTTCTTCATGATCTTCCCCATCGCCGACGAGCACGTGCTAAACTTAGCACCTAAACTTGCTACTGGTGGTGGCGGTAACGAGGATCGAACCCAGGTCACACACGTACTGCTATGAAAATAAAGCAAGCGCCCCGACCACTACGCTGCCACAGCTCAGCATAGAGCATACCCTCCTAAAAGTAATGATATTATACCAGCTTGCTGGCGTTTTCTTAAAGAGACATATTTACGCAGTGGACTTAAGTAGTATTAAGTAACATTACTTATTAGTAATTTGACTTAATACTTCCTATTAATCCTCCAACTTAGCATTACAGCTTATCTCTGGAGTGGTTTACGACAATAGTCGAATGGCGGGCTCGAACTTAAGACGTCATGTTTGGTAGTCGGCACCCTAACCCATTTGGCTATTGGCGCTTAAAGAAAATCACCATGTAATGAGGCGTGTCCTAAAGTCCAGCTGACCTGCACGCGGTGCACTGTGCTGTCTTACGTACGAGTCTTTCGCGACCGTCTGACCCCAATTACTATCTGATGGGGAGTTAGCACTGGTGCGTGGTTTCCGGCACTGTGCTTACCAAACCGCTTACCCACTGTGTTGAGTATGGGCGAATCTACCCTGCATACCATGACAGCTTCATTTGGCATTTGGTCATGCTTTGCCCAGCTGTGGACATATACAGGCTGTAAAAGTCACTAAGGTACACACTACATGTGTACAACAATTAACAACATCGAAGGGAAACCCGCGGGTCTGTGAAATAATAAAAAAAAGTCGTGTGAATTCCGCCCGTGGAGCAGCGTGGCATACTCCAAACCTTTGCCAAGCAACGTGACACTTATAGAAAATTCTTGCATTTACTAAGTACAGCCTAATTTAAAAATGTTCCCGACTTCTAACTCTGTTCTGATTCTGGACCATGTCTAATTTGGCGAGCATAAATATTGCAAAGTTTTCTATCGCAAATTGCTACTGTTTTAGTAATTTGTAGACTAGTTATATAACGCGGTAACGCCTGCCATATTATTACCATAAACAGCGCCTAAACGAAGTTTATGAATCTGTAATATGATCTAATTTTACTTCATACTTGTTGAATAGATTTAATCGTAATTTTAAGGCAATGAATTAGGAAATAACTTCTAAGCTATGTTTATGGACAGTAATCGAATAGACTGCGATAAATTACATAAAACACTTCATACGACATGGCTTAAAACATAAAGTGGTTTAATGTCCCAGGCGTATAAAGAACATAAGAGGAGATATATATATATATATAAAAGAGTCGAGCCTGTTCTGTCCATAGTAACCTTCCGCCTTCGTCTATCGTACGTGATAGAGCCAAGCAGTGGGTTTAACTGCTGCTCGAATGACTCGACCGGGATAGTACTACGGCCTCGCAGAATACCGGCGTGAAATAAAGGCATCTTGTGCTTCTGCGTTTCGTCGAAAGGGCCGGCTCGATCAGATTGGTAGCACTACCTCGCAAAATACCGACGTGAAGATGAGGCACTTTATGCTTCTGCGCTTCGTTCGGTGAGCGAGGTAACCGGAGGCCCACTCCCCCTCGCCATTCCCCATCTTCATCTTCCTCCCAATTCCCAAATATGCTTAAAGGCCGGCAATGCACCCGTGACCCCTACACCAATTAAAAACAAAACTAGTGTAATACCATAGTGAAGTACCATTATCATCATTGCGATGGCGATTATTGTAGTATCCCAGGAGTCGTAACCAGAAAACAAATAATTTTTGTTTGGCACAAGTATTAGCTTAGTCTGACCTTCGGACCCAGGGCCTATAAGTCCCGCGGTATTGTGTTCTGTGCTCAATGTCGGAATGCCATTGAGTGATACAGCATCTGTAAAGCTGCAAGATGAACTGGTGGCCTCGACCGGGGAGTTACTACGCTCCCACAGGGTACCAGCGTGAAATAGTGTACAGATGGATCAATCTTTTGAAAATTTTTTTTCATTACAAATAAAACCTAATCTTACCTAACTTTAGTAAACACACATATGTGACATAGGCATGTTTTTTTAACTCATTCCATAAAAAACTTTCTTTTTTTTGGAGTTCTGATAAATAACGTCAATAGAAATATTTTCGACAGCCCTAGCCTTAACCGAATTTGGCACAAAAGCATTTCACAAAAACCCGTGTGAAGTCATTCCCTGATAAAATTATACCATGTACTTTTCACATCCACGACATGGTTTCGTTTATTCGTAAGCACGTCTTGTTTAAAGGAAACCATGTTTGAAAATAACACCGGGATCCTCAGGGAGGGCAACGAATCTTGCTTTTTGTTTATTGATCGAGGTCCAATGGAGGTCGAGAGTAAATACAGTCAATGTGACAAAATTAATCACTTAATTTAAAAAAATGAATGAACACTTAACAGAAGTTTGAATGAAATAAAAAGCAAAATTTCAAATGTGACAATAAGAAGTAGTCAAATATCGAGTTCCAAGATTTCTTTACAAGCTAACAGTTAGGCGTATATAAAAAAATAAAAAAATTACAAATGTAAACCACGCCGCCGCTTTAAGAACATTACGGCGTCGATAAAATATTTTTTTCGTTTAAAAAACTGTTTACTCTTTAAGTTACTCCTAACTGTTAAGCGTTAAAGTAATTATAATAAATGTACTTTTAGACCTCCTTACCCATATTTTTAATATTTTTTATATTTCTCCCACAAGTTTATAAAGATTAATATAACAATTTTTATAATAAATTACAATAAATAATTTATTGTGCTCTCACTAGAAGTTATTTAATGGTAAAAGTAGGTAATACCTGCATGACTATTTTTTACCTGATGGTAAGTGATTACCGTCGCCCACATACATCTGCAACACCATAGATGCTGCAGGTGCGTTGCCAGTCTTTAAGGATATTTGGGAGATGGGAGGGAAGAGGATAGGGAGGGGGAGTTGTCCTCCGGTTACCTCACTCACGGAACGAAACGCAGAAGCACGAGATACCTCTACTTCACGCCGGTATTCTGCGAGGTCGTGATACCAACCCGGTCGAGCCGGCCCATTCAAGCAGCAGCTAGAGCCGCCGCTTAGCTCTACCACGCTTAAATAATCAACAGACCCTCGTCCCTTAAAAGTAGCAAATAGCGGTTTAAACGATTTTAATGATAACAAACTAAATAGTACACTTTATAGTACACAATCAGTTCACCTTCTTCAAATAATCTATTAACATCCCGAAATAGCTTAAACTGGAAAGCGTAATGAAACCTGCTTATGTTGTTAGATTATGTAAACAGATTAAATGCTAATATATACCATAGTAGAAATACCGAATTGTGTAAAATCAAGTTTAGACTGTGTGAAATTATAATCTAGTTTAAATTTCACCATCATAACTTTTTCATTCACTTAAATAATTAACTCTAGTTAAGCAAGCGTTAATCACTTTTTACAAACCGATATCAAAAACCGATTAATGGGTTACAAGCGAAGGGATTACAATCCCTCTTAGTGCACCATAAGACCATTACTTCAGCTTTATTCCTTAAATTGATAGTTACTTTTAAAGCCTCAATAAAACAGACGCCGCGCCTGAAGATGAACTTGACGCCATTGCTCCTTTCAATCCAATTAAATTAGTTTCACCGCGCTAGATCTCGTCTTGGGCACTTAAACAAGGAACGTAAAAACGTTTAATGTCGCAGTGATTATCATTAGCCCTGTTGCAACAATGTGATGGCCGGGAGAACTGTGAGGAAAGTGAAGCGAGGCAGAGTGAAAGAATCCGTTGATAGCATCAAACAGCTCCCAGCGATAATAGTGACCCCACCCGACAGCCTAGAGGACATGAAGATCAAAGCACCCGATAGGTCCAACGAAACGCAGAATGTTAATGGTGCATTCTTAGATGAAAACATGAACGCCACGCCAACACAAATGAGAGCCGAGAACGTGATTGACTTCAACGTGAAGAAATTCATAGGAGAGCTATCAAAGAACTCACGAGCATCCAAAGGTGAAATAGAAAACATACAAAGGAGACTGCTCCAGCAAGCGAACGAAATAATGAAAGTCAACACATTTGCCAGCTCTCAGCCAGTCGTTGAGCCGAGAATTATCGGCGCTACTCAGAAATACAGCGCTGCCGCATACGGCCGGATACCAGGCGCGCCTAGGAATGCTGTAATTAACGGTACACCGAATTTGCCACACGATAGCAGGCAATCGAATCACACTCAGCTGATTCCAGAAAAGCTACACGATAAAAGAACAGATAATGTTACTGGAATAATTATTATGAACAGCGAACGTGGAAACGCGCGAGGGGTCGGAGCGACGGCGGACGCGGGAAAGATTTTTTTCTACGAAACGAGTTCTGCGCAGCGACCGGCCGCCAGTGCGCGGGCCGCGACCACACGAGGTGAATGTATACGTCCAATACATTATTGCCGGCGCCGAATTACTTTAGTTCTCCTGTTAATAGCGTTGTCGTTTGCTACAACGTATGCGTAGGTGATAGTTTGCACGTTTACGTTTGCGGTGTCGAGTTTTGACGTCTCAATATCCAGGGTTGTGATTGTGTCGAATGCATGTGCCCCTGATGGTACTGTGGCCGGTGACTTGATCGAGTTCATTATTCGCGTTGGACGGCCCGGCGGTACGTGTCCTTGCTTATTTGTATCCTCGTCACTTACACGCTTGTAACGTTCTTTAATGTAAATTTATATTGTCTATGAATAATAAATTAACAAATTGTACCTGTTAGAATATAATGTTGGTAAACTGGTCAGCTTTTACTATTATTTACGGAGCTATTATCATTATCCTGTTATTTATTGTCGAAGTATTATCTCGTGATTTATGTCGCGTGCCAGATTAGAGCTCTAATTTATTTGAATTTGGAGCTCTAGTATAATTTTCCCGGTTGATATTTAAGTGCTGAGGCTTTTGAAAATTGCAAAGCAGTTTTATTATAGGTGACACATCAGAATTATTATGCAAAACATCATGGAATCGAATGCAATTAAGAATGGATTTGCAACTAGCTAAGCTAGCGAGAGATTTCCAAACTGGTTGAGTGCTTATTTATCTGTCAAAATGACGGGGATATTAGAAGATTAAAGTTTTATCGCGTTGTGTAGTAACTTCTGAGCAACTTTTGAATTAAAAGACGAAGTTGCGGACGTTTTTGAGTATAAAGAAAAATCCAAGGGTATGTTAAATAATTAAACAAACAGAAAATTATATATATGAGAAAATGATAAATTTAGAACAATGCCCTTACCTTTCTGTGGAAATGTTCAATATAAAACTAAACGAAGAAGCACCGCCTTTCTCTTTACTACTACCTAGTCTCTTATATCAAAACAAAACCCGCTTCTAAAAAAAAATCAAACAATGTCAAAAAAAACTTATTTAATATACCATTTATGAATTATTAAATGTATATTTAACTTTTAATTAAAAAAATGTATCATCTGTAATATTAATTTTATCATCACAACCTCTATACCTTTTGATCTAATAATGTTTTTTTTTTTATTGGAGAACATAGTACGTATCCATTTTCGTTGGCCTGAACACAACAACGACATCAGGCACATCACCGATCACATTGTTCTAAATGAGCCTCCTTTTGGGTACATAGGCTCTACTATTTGTTATGCGCTCTGGTAAAAATTACTGGAAAGGACTGGTGGAAACTCTAACCACCTCATTATTTATTTAATTAATTTAAATTTATTCGGAAAACTTACAGCCAGTACTTAATTTAACAAAATATAACAATATATATATTTACAAAGAAATTAACAAGAATTAATTGGACGAAGCCCAAGCATGTGTTGACAGATAACATTGTTTAAAATGTTATATATAATACAGTATACTAATAATATTTTTAAATTTCATTCATAAATTTGGCAGTTCTTAATCATAAAATAATTACGTCTATAGTTCGTATGAGCCCTTGCTATATAAAGCAATTTGCGTTTCCTCGTTTTTGCCAGGGGAACATCTATAGTGACATCAGATAATAATTCTGGGGAGTCAATTATTGGATTGTACCCAATAATGGGGTGGTTAGATGTAGTTTATACATTTATTTTAGTCCTTTTTACCAAAGCCCATTCCAAAGAGTAGAGCTATGCACCAGGACATAGGTACGTTAACCGTGTGAAAATACGTTAAACAATCTATTCCATGATAAGTGTATTTTGTATCTATTGAGAACGTATTAAACTTTGATTCACATAGTGATTTCTTATATTTACGCGAACACTACAGATTTTAAATGAAACTATTATTTACGGATTTTATCGCGTTTAATTTTGTTTTCATATTCCCGACATTTCGTTACGTTATTCTAGTAAGAAAGAAAATTAAATGTAAATGGATAAATAGATGCTACAGGTAGCCCGAGTTAACTATGACATCTGGACGTCTAACACCTCAGTGCCCCCGTGACCACGGCTGCTGTAAAGCAATCGAAACGTCGGGAATATAAAAACGTAAATTAAACGCGATAAAACCCTTAATTATAGTTTCATTTCAAATCGCTAATGGTCCGCAGTATTCAATTAAAACGTTTATAATATTCCAACCATTACCATTATGTAGGCCAAAATAACCGTGTCCATTGTATGTGTAATCACGTCAGAGCGTGACAGTTATGTCACGCCAAAGCTCTGTCACGTCGATTATGGAGATCGAGTGTGACTCTCTTGACAATATGTCACTGAAGAATTTGTTCCACCTTGTTCTACTCAATATAATCTTACATATAGCTAAGAAGTGTAGTTATTAATCTGTTCAAACGAAGCGTGATCGATTGGTTCTTTTTAAGAATACTTTTATCGGTAGTCAGTATCTATTACTTTTATCAGTAGGTACGTTGACATGACTATATAATCTCCATGTCGATAAATTAGTTACGACAAAAGTGCCATCTTTTTAATCATCTCATGCTAATATGTGAAATATATTACAGACAGAAGATAAATAAATTTTGTCTCAAACATAGATAACTAGTGTTACTTCAGAAGTTAAGATTTATGTTTTTACTGAGCTAAAATGCCTACGAACTTTCCACATATTTTTTATGAAGGGTCACTGTTTTCCATCGACTTGAAAAACTTAGGAGATTATCAAATCGACTGAATTTTTTTTGGTATTTATCTTACGCGATATCTTCACCGATCGTGAACTAATTTTGTTTATCCTTTTTTTATCGAATAGACTATACTTTGAGGGTGGTTTAATTTAAATTAAGATTGAAGAAAATATTCCACCCCCAAGAATGGGGAAATAGGGCTGGTTTCATACTGGACTCCTATTAACCTAACCTAAACTAAGTATGATTGATGTGAAGATAACTGAGAGGGTTCGAAATAATGAGATCAGAGAGCGTTGATGCGTTAAAGACGATGTAGTGACACGAATTGAGAAAGAGATGCTGAGGTGGTTTGGACATGTCGAGAGGATGAATGAAAGTCGGTTGACGAAACATGAGGCGAGTGTAAATGGTAGAGTCGGGAGAGAAAGACCAAGGCGAACATTTCACGATCAAGTCCGAGACGTTCTGGAAAAAGGCCAGGTCAAGAAACCAACGAGCATGCATGCGAAGATTGATGAAAGTGGAAGAAAAGAAAGACGTATGTCAGGACCGTAGCAAGTGGAAGAATATTATCTCTGCCTACCCCGTTGGGAACAAGGCGTGAATATATACATACATACAACTTAAGTTAGAATTAGACTATGTAAATCGATTGGAAGTCAGTAAATTTTTAATTGATCCGTCCAGAAGATGCATTCTCTGTAATAGTATGTACGTGTATATGTATTTCATATATTCATATTATGTATATTTTTTGTATTTATTTTATTGCAAATCATGTGTATGTATTATATGTTCACTTCACTTTATATTATGTGTACACCCGAACCCGATACTTATCATATTTCCTTTTTCTTTCTGGGTTGCCTGGAAGAAATCGCTTCTTAGCGATAAGGCCGCCTATTGTACTTTTTGTTTTTTGTTTCCTTATAATCTTTGTATGTTAAATCCGTGTGTGTACAATTAAAGTATATTTCATTCATTCATTCATTCATTCATTCTGGTTTTGTGATATGAATGTGAATGTGAAAATGTTTAACCGAATAATTTTCAAGGAGGGGGCTGATTGCTTTCGATGTGCCACGATTTATCACCAAATGATCATTGTGCTCATGCATTAATTTGACGTGACAACACTAAATGTTGTACATTCTATTCCTACAAAGATCACAATTGGAATGTTTGTATCTTGCGATGTTTATTTCTATCAATGAAATTTGACAGAGATGCAGAGAGTATGTCATAGAACATGACATTCAATCGTGACATGAGATTTATTTCCTGTACTAATTAAATTATAAATTATTATTAGTTTTAAGGACGTAGGATTTATGCGAAAGAGACTTTGGGATATCATTTGTAATCGCTTATCAAGAGATACTGTCACCAGTTTACAATAAGTGATACAATTCATTAGAGATTGATTTGAATTTGAATTTTTTTTTTTCTAAAAAACTGTAGGAATTTCTTCTGTGTCGAGGAGGTAGCTTACATAGAATTGCACATGGAGAAACACCCAGACCGTGAACTAACATTTGTAGTCCATACAAATACTAGTCCCGTGCGGGAATCGAACCCGCGACCAACAGCGCCGCAGCTAAACGCTTACCCGTTACGCCACTAAGCCGTCTATACGAATATGTAATAATATATTCAACATCCAATCCATCGCATATTACATATTTCGTATCGCTTTAATAATACATACGAAGTAGAAAAGCAGGTGATGAGATTGTTAATAAAGCTAGCATTGAAAGAATTGTCGAGTTATTCTTAACAGACTAATCTCTAAAGCATATCTAAGTCTAGACATTAGAAAGCTAGACCGGGTGATAAAGAGAATTATACTATCAAGTTTGTGTCGAGTCGCTGTAACATCTGGTACTGGTGATTTATAATCACAAAGCAACGACTCTAATTATGTTTATTATAGATAATTGAAACAATAATTATTATTTAACTACTGAAGGATTGTTTGTACATATATTTCCTGCGATATTATCGAATTTACTTCATTGAAAACCACCTTCTGTACTTCTCCGGTATGAAGAGTGATCTAGTGTCCTTCCACAGGATGCAATGAATCTCTATACGAAATTTCATTAAAGGCTACAGCGGCTGTGCCGTGACGAAACATACAGACAGACAGAGTAACTTTCGTATTTTATATAGTACGGATAGTATTAGTATGGATTAATCAAAACAGTGGCCTATTTGTGGAGTTGTAATAGACAATCTATATTATATATATATATATATATACCAAGTTTAAATTTATCAAGTTCTAAGTAGTGATCGAAGACATCCCAAATTTGTAAGAACAATGTGTAATTGAATTGAATGCATTTTTCGCTGATGCTTGCCTGAGAAGACTTGTCTTCAACTTAAAAAGTGAAGTAACTTTTTACAGTTGAAGACAAGTCTTCTAAGGCTCAAGCGAAATGTTGTAAACTATCTCCGTCTCTCTGATACTACATTCGGACTCTTCTATGACCGTATTGTTCAGAAGGACACCCTTTATTCTCTGCATCGTTGTTGTCTCTAAGATGATCTAGGGAGATTTAGTAAGTATTAGAATCTGGATAATTTCTATGTTATTTTAATTAAATTTAATTTGTTAGGTTTAGCAAATATCACGCAAGACTTAAATATTGATAGGAGACTCGAACAGTCACTATAACGCCTTCATAACACTAGTTCTATTTATAGGAAGTCTTCAAAATGATCTCTAAGTGATATATAAAAACTTATGTATGTACATAAAAATATACTAAATATTTTTTATTTATTTTTTACGAAAGAGACGGCAAACGAGCAAGCGGTTCCCCTGATGGTAAGTGATTACCGTCGCCCACATACATCTGCAACACCATAGATGCTGGAGGTGCGTTGCCGGTCCTTAAGGATATTTGGGAGATGGGAGGGAAGAGGAGGGGAATAGGGAGGGGGTGTGGGCCTCCGGTTACTTTACTCACCGAACGAAACGCAGAAGCACAAGATGCCTCTACTTCACGCCGGTATTCCGCGAGGCCGTGGTGCCAATCCGGTCGAGCCGGCCCATACGAGCAGCAGCTAAGGCCGCCGCTTGGCTCTACCACGCTTGAAATTTATAAGGAAAGTGACGTAAATTATGTCAATATAGGAGTAAACACAAGCTTATAATGCTAGTTCGCCTCAATACAGCCGGTAACTTATTCACGGTGTAATGTATACGTTTCTACAACAAAGCCCAAGTAAATATACAAAGTCTACCTTTATAATATTAAGGAATGCATGGTTGATAACAATCCATGGGAATGAGTTGATAATAATCCATGGAAATGACAATATTACCTGCTTGGTAGCCAGCAGGTGATATTGCAATTTCGTAAAGTGCAAGTATGATCTTGAAACTGTTATAAAAAAATGAAGATGCGCAGCTATCCTCATTTCTACCTGCGCAGTTTCTTTCACTCGTTCTTTCTCCGTTAGAGGAACCTCATTACGAAACGGTGCTAGAATGTTTGAACATTTGACAAGTGAAATTTTTGTTTCTTATCTCGAAATATATAATTTAATTTGATATTAATTAACAATATCCTAGTAATCATAGGCCACGGCTAGATACAGGTCTCTCAAATTAAGGTTAAATAACATTTGAGAATTGTCAATTGTGTCTATTTCTGTACGTGGTGCGGCATGCGGCAGCTTTTGCTGCTGCTCAAATGGACCAGCTCGACCGGTGCAGTACCACTGCTTCGCGGAATACCGACACGAAGTAAAATCATCTTGATCATCTGCGTTTCGTTCGGTGAGTTAGGCAACCGGAGCCCCGACTCCACCTCCACCTCCCCGATCCCCTCCCCTCATCCTCTCGTCCATCACCAAAATATCCTTAAAGGCAGACAACGCATCGGCTAAATAAGTTTCAAAATAACTCATTAGATCATCTCCCAAATATCCTAAAACGGCAGGCAGCGCACCTGCAGCTCCTCTGGTGTTGCAGATGTACCTGGGCGATGGAATTAACTACCATCAGGTGAGCCGCTACCTCGTTTATAGGGGGTTTAAGGGGTTTCCCAAATAAAAATAATGTCCGCATATTTGAGGTCACTTCCTTTTTCCTAGTAAAATTTTATGACACCCGCAGGTTAAGAAATTGAAGTAAACTCTGACGACCACATACCCAATCCTGGAGCGGTCAAAGGACCGTTACTACTCACTTTTCACCAGAGCTTATTCTGTAACAACGTGTTCGTGACAGGTGGCGAGCCTGTCGCCGTTTTATAGTTCAGGCCACTGATAACAATCGTACAAAAATTTCCGAATTCGATTAACTCAAACGCAGATCGAACTCGGATCTACTTATTCAGAGACAGATCTCCTAAACAACTGTGAATGTTTTACTCCTCTATCCTGACAACTGTCACGGCTGAACTGACATGGACACCACGCGCGATTAGCGGGTTCGAATTTCGAAATTTTGTAACTGTTATTTTTGAATGTGTAAGCGATAGACATGTCCCCAATCTGATTTGCGTACCGCGAGTACACAAACGAATCTCTCTCGGTGAGGATCCCGTTACCCTATACTTCGTTTTGTTACGTGACGCCAAGAAATGCGGATCTCGTATGTGCTGCATGGAATTCTTTATTGTTATTGTGGAGATTTCTTCATCATTAGCTATTACGTTAGGTATTTTTAAAAACTCGCGAGGCTCCTAGTACCACAGGTATAAGAGGTATCTGGTATTTGTGATAACAAACTTGACTATTACGCGAGCCGGTTAATCAATTCTCCTATTGATAGAGCTTTATTTTCATATAAAGCTCTATCACTGTTCATGGGTAACCAGGGTTCGATCCCCTGTCCCTTTTAATAGTAATTTTAAATTACTGAATTTAACATGTACGCGACGGTGAAGGTAAACATCCAGAAACCTGCATGTCTGAGAAATAATAAAGGAAAATATAGAAAAGTCCGCTATCACGCACTGGATCAGCGTTCACAAATGTTTGAGACAAGGCCTTTGCCCAGCAGTGGGCATTAATACGCTGCTACAATTTAGTTCTCGAGAGATAGATATTTATATGAAGTAGTTAAAGTTGAATCCATTTCTACTAGGTAAGTAGAAGTTGATAGGATTAGAAAAAAAGAAAGAAACAATGTTTATTCGATGGTTCAACACAACAAGGATAATACAATATGTTGGATTATAGCAACGAAAAGCCATTCGACTCAGCATGATCCTGCAGCAGTGTAGCTACAGCGCTGATATTCTGCCGCTGCCCTTGTTGAATCTCTGGAACAGTTAAACAGACACCGTTCATACAAAAAGAAGGAAAATAACAAACATAACTAAATACAGAAATCAAATATTGATGTCAAATGGAATACAGTTTAAAATTAATGTCATTACATAATAAAAAACAGTTCTCTGTTAAATAAATTATATAAGGTTTAGATAATTTTAATGATACCCAAAAACTTTAAAGTTTCCTACGTCCATAGAATATTGTGAATGTACCTATGCGATGAAATGTATTTACGTTCAAGAAATATACTTACTAAGTAATTTTCACGACCATGAAGATAATCCATAGACCTGTCGCGGTCTAACCAAACACGTACAGAAATGTCGTAATTTTGGGGAGTTTTTATTGGCCCACTACGCTACAGATGCCCTCTTGAACAATTTAAACAAAAAAAAAAGGTTCAACGCATCTGTTAGTCGACACCTTTACGTAACTCACCACCTAAAATCGATCATAAACGTCTGTGAATAAAGCTGAAATTGATATGACGCTTTTATTTTCGATGAGCTTGCCTTTCGTATTTATATATGTTCTAGAAATTGTATCCTTTTCCCGTGAACTTTAAGGTTGGTATTTGTTTGATGATTCACATTACATTACAATCAAAGGTAGCGGAAGCAATTTCGACGTAAACCGATATGTAGATGCATATACGTGACATGAGTGATACCAGGTAAATGAATTCTGGTTCTCTATAAATTACACCACACCGCACAATATCTTTGTTCGAATACAGTACAGATGAAAGGGAAAAATTAAAGTAATAATCGTACTTTTTGAATCTATGATGATCGATCTCCCTCGAACAACAATATAATTGAAATATACATTAGAAATTGATTATTAGAATATAAGAAAGCGTTGCCATGAATCAATACACAATAATAATTAATGAGACATCAGGACGTCTAACATCTCAGTCCCTCCGTGACCACGGCAGCTTTAAAGCACTCGAAACCTCATCACCATCATCATTTCAGCCTATCAGAAGTCCACTGCTGAACATAGCCCTCCCCCAAGATTGCCACGAAGCTCGGTCCTGAGCCACCTGCATCCATCGACTTCCCGCAACACTGCGCAGGTCGTCACTCCATCTTGTGGGGGGTCGTCCTACACTGCGTTTGCCTGTACGTGGCTGCCATTCGAAAACTCAGGAACATAAAATCAAAAATTATTATTTACGGATTATATCGGTGTTTAATTTAACTTTTCCATTCCGGCCGTTTCTGGAGCTTTACAACGCCCGTGCACGGGGGGCGTTCTGATGTCATAGTTAAACTGGATACCGTCAGCTTTTTAATTATTATTTTTAGCTCCGATATAAGCAGGAAGAGCTTTCAGTATCCTTAGGTCTTATTATTGCTTGATTCTGGATTTAATCAAACCTGTGGTAGGAACAAGCGATCCTCTTTAATGAAATTAGGATGTTCTGGCTGGAATAAGTGTTTCTGTGTTTCTATCAGATCATATATGATGCTGGCGATCGGAAATTAAAAAAAAAGCTTGTAATCCGTATATAATAGTTGTATTACAATGCTGCTCTGTGTTTCTCTCCGCGATAGAATCTGCAACGATGATATCCGCAGCAGAACTAGGGTTACCGACTGATAATACCACCGACTTCAAACGAAATCTCATTAGATGTAAACCCTACCAACTTGTAAAAGCGAAAGTAAAATACTTAATGTCTTTAATCTGCATTTAGCTAAATACTCTAAAACAATGAAATTATTGATTTACAATATGCGATGAAAGTTCGTATGTACAAGAAAATTTTGTTAAAATATGTTTGGTTAAATTTTTAAAAGAAGAATGAATAAATTTTCGAGTACAATAAAACAATGAATGCATATTACACATACACGCTTAGGATGTTGCGAGTAACAGCTAGATAAATATAAATAATAATTAACTGTCCCGGTCTTTATATATCGCTTCGCGCAAATGCAGCTAAAGAAATTTAAGAATGCTACTAAGGAATTTATTAGGACCCACTTTCTTCCTGAAGGTGTCGCGTGCGTACGTAATTTTAAAATTTGAAAATTTTGTCCCGATTGCGGAGCAGTAAGGATTATTTGGAATTGGAGTTAAATGAGTTTTTCGAATCTTAGGTACGATTAGTATCGTTGACTTGAACACTAACACGGCGACAGACTCCATAATCTGTCACGTCCCAAATAAGCTCCGGTGAAAAGTTTAGAATTCTGCCCACAATTTCAAATAATTACAAAAAATTTATGACAGATCAAAAAGCTATGTATTTTTTTCAAAGCAGTAGCAGCGGCTGCAGCATCTTAGGCATCGCCAATGAACTTGTCAAGGTCGACAATTTTGGTAAATCCTCTCTTTCATATCCTTGAAAAAGAAGATATGCGTTTTAGAAAAGCGTTAGCTTAGCTCAGAAACTAATAGATTAAAACATTACCATTATTTAAAATCGGTTCTTATTAAGTACCGGAGTGACGTCATAATAACTATAACACAAGTAAAAAGGATACTTAGTATAAGGTTTTTCCAAAGTCTTGTAAGTTCTCTACTTCCTAAAAAAGGGCAAACCCCTGTAAGTTTAGGTTAAGTAGATAGCTCAACCCATTTTAGTGACATAAAAACAAAAATTGCTACAAATTGTATTTTTATATACTATTAAGTTTCAAAAAACGTCTACATGCTGTTAGTGTATGAGCGTGTGTCTGTGTATGTGTGTGTCATAATAATTGATAAGAAAACTTGAGAATTTATTTAAATTATATTTCATACTCTATGTCCGTTTGCGTAACACGTAACCGTCCATTGTTTACTTACCATTTCGATTGTCATTTATTTCCCGCCCACCGCCATTTTGATAAAGCTGTCGGTTGCGAAATCGGACTTGCTTTGGATATAACAAACTAAAATTTACAATTCGAGCCGTTGTTATAGAAAACTTTTAAATGCCACGCTCTCAAAGTATACCGGGGACTCAATTACTTAAATTGACTTATTTACTTACAACATATTTAGCAATACGTTAGGGTTTTGTTCCACCCAAACCAAAGATTATTTTGATATATTTTTTTTATTTTATATTATTATTTTGATTTATTGATGATAGTATTTTATTTCATACAGCCAAAACTACACAATTAGGAGTGCTCATAGATTATAGCAAATTCCTTTAAAAAATAAACACTCAGGTCCTTAAACCCAGTACAAGGGTGGTTAGAGGTTTAGATACTTTAGTCGTTTCTATTTACCTTTTCACTAAAGCTTATTTGGATCAACGTGACAGGTGATGAGCCTGTCGCCGTCCTCAGTGTCCAGGCCAAATGATTCAATCTTTTATAGTCTATCACTTATTTGTTATTCGAATTAGTTAATCGATTTGATGTTAATCGATTCAAATCAGTTCTTGGGATTAATGATTCGTCAAACTATGCATAATCGATTTCTATGGTAATTTTAGCTTTTATATCTCTTTTAAATTTACTATTAACAGTTCAATAAAACAAATACATCTACTATAACACAAAGTCCATATTTAAAGTCAACTAGTTTAGTTTAGTACCGTATTAATAACATTCGCCGTTACCCTCCACACTTTCTTTTAAAATGTTTATAGGGCTGTCTGTAGAAATCAGACTGATTCCGTGCAGGTTGGTCTGCGCTGGAAATACTTTTTAGTTCTATTAAATCTTTCCCTACGTTGTTTTTCTTTAACGTTTTTTCAATAGTGCTGACACTACTGATCGAGGTCAGGTTGCACGCGTAGATTGTAAATTAACAAAAACACCAACTTTTTCGCAAAATTTGACGCTTGTATCTGTATGTGTAAGTATGTGTTGCTGGTTTTCAGATAGAGCAAATATGATTTTTGCATAGGAACCCCCCTCTCTCAGGTCAAGAGCACTTTAAACCAACGAGCATGCATGCGAAGATTGATGAAGGTTGAAGAAGCGAAAGACAGTATGTCAGGACCGTAGCAAGTGGAAGAAGATTGTCTCTGCCTACCCTGTTGGGAACAAGGCGTGAATATATACATACATACATTTCAAAATTTTTTTTTTTTTCATTTCAATTTCAAACATCTAACAAAGACGGTTTAAAAGATACAGATCTTTCAAGTTAGAACAGACGCACGGATGGACGAACAGACGACGTAGGCTATGTCACTAAGACTAATATGCATTAGAGAACACTAAGATAAAAAAAATAGACTCATTCTATTGTGTAAGTGGCAACACCTCTATGAATATAATTTTTAGATCACTCCATTCGCATTAGCATAGAATGAATAATCTGATAAGTCTATGTATTATGTACCTACTTGATATGTCTGTCATTCACATGTTCGAGATTGAAAACTTGGCCCGTCGGGCTTCATTGCCTGTGCGTAATGCATTGATTGGTGGAGGAAAGCGTTGTGAAATAGACAAAGGGGTGTTATGTAGTATACTAAATGTGGTAGAGCCAAGCGGTGGATATTGCTGCTGCTCGAATGGGCCGGCTCGACCGGGTTGATACCACGGCCTCGCAGAATATCGGCGTGAAGTAGAGGCATCTTATGCTTCTGCGTTTCGTTCGGTGAGTGAAGTAACCGGAGGCCCACTCCCACTCGTAATCCTCCTCCTCATCACAAACACCCTTAAAGGCCGGCAACGCCGCACCTCTGGTGAGAGGTACATGTGCGACTGTAATCACTTACCATCAGATGTACCGCTTGCTCGTTTGCCGCCTGAACTGCTGGCGCGTTGCCGGCCTCAAGGATATTTCGGGAGGAGGGGGGGAGAGGGAGTGGGTATTCGATTAGCTCGCTCACCGAACGAAACGCAGAAGCACAAGGCATAGTTCACGCTGGTATTCTGCGAGGTCGTGGTACTACCCCGATCGATTCGATCCATTCGAGCAGCAGCAAAGCTACCGCTTGACTCTACCACGTACATAACCTGGGAACTTTGTTGTTTGCGCGTACACTTGCGCGCACTGTAACATCTTCTGCTCAGTTTGACAACTGCCTGTTGAACTATTCGGAGGCTGTCGGCCGTGGTCGGTACAGCCGGACTTCGCTTCGGCTCTCTTGTTACAAGTTACTATAATCCGTATGTATTCGATGAATTTATTGCTGTCAGCCATTTTGGCAGCTTCATCGGTTTTCGCGCATGCGTCCTTGAAACCGCAAGCGTTTTATTATAAAGTAGATGTACAAGTACATCTTCTGCGTATCTTTGTTCGATGATTTATCTATGGACCTTCCAGTGGAGGTTTGGACCTGGTCTCGGACGGTCGTGCTGTATCGTTCACTCTTCTCTTTAATCCGGTGGACCGTTTGCAGAATGTGATGTCAGAGAAACGTGGCAGCCATTAATCATTAAAATGACATATATTTATTTTGATAAAATACTAAAATATCTGAGTTTAGAACTAAAATGCGTAGGGCATTACGCAATAATTTATAGGAGAAAATCTTCGGTTACTTAATTATTTAATTTGTCTTTCAAGTTGTAGCATTTTATAACTCGCAACAGTGTAATTTTAGATAATAGATAAGTAAATGGATCTGAATTATATTAATATTCATTTAACTGTACTGGACTGTATCTACTGGTTTTCCGTGGTTGCCATAAGGTGGCACATGCGTTTTATTCTCAAGATTTTGATTTTGGTTGTAAAAACCTTATTGTTATTTCTCAATAAATAAATAAATTAATTATTTACACAGTTTGTCATTTATACAAACATAGACCGTCTACCTACAAAGTACACAAGTAGGACAGTGATTACTCGGAAATGGTATATAACTTAATAATATCAATTTTGTGGAGAGATTGCGGCTTTATTATATGATTAGATACTCGCCAAAGTTACAGACAGACTTCCATTGGGGACAGGAAATGATGGCGCATCTTATTCATGTCAATTATGTTCGCTCCATTTCACAAACTTGCTGCTCACCGTTCAAAAGTGGTGTAGATTTTTCTCCGCAAACGCATAAGTCTCGTAGCTCTTCACACGGAATTGTAGTTAACGACAACTTGTATCGATGAGAAATCAGATGTGATTATGTTTGCATGTGAGTGTGTTAAACGTTCGGAAATCTAACGTAGCTTTTGCGCGTGAAAATTGTAAATTGATTTAAAAATAATTCTTATGACAATATGCTATTCTTAATAGTTTATAGTTATTTTATTTTCGATAAGTGATTATATAATATGATATATAATGTACTTAGCTATTTTCTTCACCTTTAACAGCCTCTAAATCATTTGTGAATTAACATAGACGCGCATTTACCAAAAAAATAAGCACATAACGGAAGAACGTTTTATAAAATTATCTAACATTTTTTTTAATTTCTTAAAATTTTTCTTTCCTCTTTTACTTTTTAAATTTGATCAGATGCTGGCGACTTCTAAAACATCGATTCTCTTCGATTAATAATGTAATATTTATAATAAGAGGCGCGATCCCACCCCTATGCTGGCCGCCGCGCCAGTACTGAATTTACCACGTCCTCGGCGGTGTGCCCAAAACACTGTGAGGGAAGTCTTTCTTACACGTCTTCCTTCACAGCTCCAAAACCCTCTCAGGTATACCCAGCAGCGGGCATTTACAGAACTCTACTTTACAAATATTAATAATAGGTACTCTTAACATAGGCCTCCTCCTCCCTCCCCTCCCCTCCGCACTCGTAACACTCATTAGGAATTCCAAGACCCAAGTCCGCGAAAGTGCTTGACTTGACAACCCCTGTCTAAGAAATAACTTAAATCATAGCCCGACGTCTCTTTGCTCTTTATGGGGAAACTTGTGGCAATAACGAGGTTCCTGCGCTAGTTTTCTTTTGTGCGCTATCAGTGTAAACTTGTTCAGGCAAGTTTACACGAAGCAACAGTTTTCTAACATGGAACACGTCGTCCGCAATTGGTGTCGTTACAATAAAAGTTATCCGCGCCTGTCGCGCCTACAGGATCGCACTTAAAATAAAAGTTGAGTAGCAGCAACCTATAGACATAGGTGCCCACTGCTGGGCAAAAGCACGGAGGCCTGGCTTTAAATTTAAATATCTGATAGGGGTTTTGGAGCCGGGTAGGGTACGCTGCGCTGCTCCAGTGTGGATTGGCGGATTTTATTTCTTATTAAAGTAAAAGTTAAGTAGCAGCCTATAGGTGCCCACGGGTGAGCAAAGGCAAGGAGCCCTGGCCTCAAATATCTGAGAGGGTTTTGGAGCCGGATAGGGTACGCTGCACTGTCCAGCGGTTGGCGGACTTCACATGTCCACATATTACAACCAGACATGCAGGTTACCTCACGATATTTTCCTTCACCGCCAAGCACGTGATAAATACAGCACTTGATATCGCTAGTAGCAAGTTTAGTGGAGCCAGCACCGGGGACCAAACCCAGGTTACCCGCGCTCTATGCAACTTAAGCGAGCGCCCCGGCTAAGAGGCTACCACGGCCAATGTTTACTTCTTATCAATTGAATTATTTTTTTGTAACTTTATTTCCACTAAAAAGGCGGACTTAATTTCAGGTCATTCTCTTTCAGACTCTACCTTTAGGTTGAGCAGCGAGCATGAGGTTGCAATGGATGCAAAGCACAAAGAAGATTTAATCAATTTGTAACTTAACACTTAATTATTCTAAGAGATAGGCGATCCATTTAAGTTACGTTTTTTGTACGTGGCAGTGGCAAGTGACGGCTTTTTGCCTACCGCTTGCGGTAAAACCGGCCTACTCGACCGGGGCAGTACTACACTTTCGCAGAATACCGGCGTATAGTAGAGATATCTTGTGTTACGTTCGGCGTGTGAGTTAACCGAATGCCCTGTTCTACTCATCCCCAGACGGCTTGCACCTGCACCGCCTCTGGTGTTGCAGGTGTACGGGGGCGTCGGTGGTCACTCACCATCGCTAGTAGACGAGCAGCTGGCTAGTTTGTACCCTAGCGCATAAAAAAAAATCATCATAATTTCAGCCTATCACAAGTCCAAAGCTGAACATAGGCCTTTTCCAAAGATTGTCGCGAAGCTCGATCCTGAGCCTCCATCCCGCATCCATCGACTTCCCGCAACAGTGCGCAGTACAATGCAATCATACATTCATTTAAATATTTTTGCCTTGTGATGCACGCAAATATGACGACCCCAGTTTTACCCCCGAAGAAGACACCGAACAGTCGCCAACAACTTCTAGTTCTAATAGATGTTCATATGTTCAAAATGTTCATCCTTGAGGATATTTACCTGATTTTGATCCTTTGATCAATAAAATTAAATCCCAAGCCAAGCATACCACCATGACTTCAAGATACCATAGGATTTGTTCTGCGTAAATTAATAATTAATAATCTGATGGTAGCTGAATTAACTATGATATCAGTTAAAAATCATTTAATTTTAATGTGCAATGTTCTTGAAATACAAGAAATCACACGACTTCTCAACGTCCTGACTGTATTGTTCCAGTGTTCTAACATAACTCTCTCCGTTGTTCTAACAATGCCCTCACTTACAGGTACGGTCGAGGGCGTGCCACCGTACAGGATGCCGCCGGCGCCCGAGGCGGCCCTGCCCGGCGCGCCTGCGCCCCCAGTCCCAGCAGCCTTGCACACACACTCCGCCAAGTTCCCGGTAATCCTTTAAACGATATTATGTTATTTCTCCAAAAAATTTTGTTAAGATAAGCGGGCACTTACATGCTTCAGTGGAGACCTTGGACACCTGCACACAACTTCAATGGAAGAAGGTAAAAGACGCATTGTGACCCCTAAGGACGAAGATGGAATGCCTAAATGTAAGACTATAAGTGTCCACTGCTAGGCAAAGGCCTCCTTCGCTATCTGAGACGGTTTTGAAGCAGGGAAGGTCCCGCCATGCTGCTCCAGTACGAGTTGTCGGGCTTCACATATCCTCGAAATAACATTTTTTTATTTTATTATTTCTCAGACATGTAGGTTTCCTCTTGATGTTTTCCTTCACCGCCGAGCACGTGGTAAATACAGCACTTAAAATTGTCATTAACAATTTTAGGGGTACCGGCATCGGGGATAGAACCCGGGTCACTCGCGTTCTATGAAACTAAAATGATGGCTCTTGACTCGCTGCTCTCTCTTTCTTTCTCTTGCTTATTATACTCGCTCTCTGTACCCTTCAAACCGGAACACACCAGTGGTTGGTCTGTTGTTCACGAATAGGACCTAGCCAGGCGGCTACTAGGCTGCCTCTAGGCATCTAGTATATGAAACAGAAGGGGGATAGTATCCGCGATTATCATACCTATAGTCATTCAGAAGGCGTACGTAGTTTGAGTTATTTATAGACAATTTATCCTTGTCCGTCCTTCCGTCACGGTGGCTGTCCACAACGCTCGCCTCGTGTACTATCTAGATTCTAGACTGACAAGTTCTTAAAGTCAATGACATCGCATTATACTTATTCGCTACAAACAAGTCGCAATCATTGTTTTGTATCAATACTCTCATCAGATTCCATTGAAAGTATATTTTTTATTTCACTTACATTCTCTACCGAGTATCCGATATCTTCGATAGATACGAGCATGTATTTCCAACTACTTCTATAGTAGCTTGTTTTTAAAATAAGAACACACGTACTCTATCGAGTAATACTTTTGCCTTTTTCCTTGTACGCAAGGGGTAACTTTTTCTCGAAATGTTAACCTCTGCACACGATGCTCACTGCAGACTAACGGACAAGGTTGTAAAGATCGATTGACTGTGGAGAATTACGCCGCAACCTAACCCCTCACACTATTGATGAGGAGCAGCATCTCTCTCCAAGGCGTAGTTACAGGCACAGCGTTCACCAAGCCAGCGTGGTAATCATAGGCTTTTCTTCTATGCTTGCCTTTTATCGGCGCTTCTATGAAGCTTAAAATTTAAAGTTTATTTATCAAATTGTAACATTACACAGGTGTTTAATTAAATGACCACAGTATGTGATACATATAAATAATGTAAGCAGTGCCATGAATGGGACCCAGATAATCTCCCTTACTCCGAACGGCAGATTTCTTTATAATGTATTCCTTATACGTTGATCTTGCCATTTACAATTATAGAATCGGGAATTAATTTTCGGAAATATTTGTTAAAAAAAAACGTAAGTGATAATATATATATATAATAATAAAATGACTCCGACCTATCTGTCTGTGTATACGTATCTTCGATGTACTGACATCGACTTATTTCTTATCGTAAATGATCGTATAGTTTTTATACAATGATTCTTCAAAGCACCTCGATAGCGGTCGTTGATGGTACGCCAGTGAAAGTATTTATTGTTCGAACATTTATTATTTATTGTTCGAACATTTATATACCGTTTTTTTTCTTTCATCCACGTGCACTAGTCACTGTCGTTAGATAGTTCAGCTCAGAAGATATTCGCTTTCGTAATTATGTGGAGACAAGAGAAATCATTTGTTTTTTATGATAATTATTGTAATGACTACGAGCTTTTTTTTTTAAGTAATGGTGACAAATGAATACAGTTATACAGATGGAGGTGTCCGTGACTCATTGACGACTATACAATTAAAAAGCCGTGCAGGTGCCATGAGGTATTGGCGTAAGAATCTTTCCACCCTTTATCTTGCCGTGGATGGCGTTAGTGGCGACTAAGGGAAAAGCCTTGAAAATCACAATAGTGACTAATAGATGGCGTCTCAAACCATCTCGAAAAGTATCAGAACAAAATTATGTAGTCCGTTGATGGGCATGAGCGTTGAAGGCAAATATCCACAGCAAAACTAAGGCTACCTCTTATTTTTGAGAGATTTTCGGAGCCGAGAACATTTCACCACGCTTTTCTTATACGGTTTAAGGGACTTTACAAGACCTCAAAATATTTTTTATTATTTCTCTAAGATTAAGATTTCCTAACGGTATTTTCTTCTCCGACGAACATGTAAATCTACCACTTAAAACTGCTCTAAACAGTTTAGGAGTCTCGGCACAGGGGATCAAACCCAGGTCAATCCATGAAATTAAAGCGTCCTGTCACCGAATCAAAACAAATCAAATCATTGGTGTAATGGAAAAATGCTCAGTGTTTCTCTGCGGATATCGAAAGGATCAGCAAGCTGAAGTCCCAAAAAGCCGACCACTCACAAGATAAGTTACGACCTGCACAGTATTTGAAGAGAACGATGGATGCAGATGACTCAGGACCGCGCTTTGTGTGAATCTTTGGAAGGAATCCTGTTCAGATGTAGACTTGGGTCAGGCAGGAGTGATAATGATGTTTCCAGATGGCTGTTTCATATCTCTTAATTCCCAACTCACCATTAATATTCTGATCCTGGTCCCTGCTGACATATTAAAAAGGTACAGCCAATTTCTCATCTGGCTGCGCATCTCATTGATGTGTACCGCTATGCGCTGTAGCCTTTGATTTGTTAACTTTTTAGGATCAGTCTGAGTTGATATATTGGCGTGTAAGTGTTTCCTTGGTGCCACGTTAGCCGATAGGTTAGGGGATCTGCCCCCGGATCCTGTCTCCTGAGATACGAGTTCGATGCCCCATGTCTATGGCCCTGAACACTAGGATGACCACAGGTTCACCAACTCAGGTCAGGTTGATTGAAATAAACTCCATGTAAAAGTGAGTGGAAACTAAAATACTTATATTCCAATTTTTTAATATAATAATTAAAAATAAGTAATTATACACATTGATATTTAGTTTTTCCTTTCAAGGTCTTCACTAGTTCATTAACCACCGCCTTTTTATAGAAACCGTGTCTTTAACACATGGTTATTGTTTTAATCGAAGTTACAGACAAGTTCTCGCCTTATGTTATATATCTAAATATAAAGTCTCTCTAGTGTCACCGACCATTAAAGCTGCGTTCATCCTTATAAGTAAACAGCATCTGTAATCAACAAGAGAATACGGTTACTATATAAACGTATTATTAAAAATAAATGATTTTTCAATACGGAACTATTTGAGACCCCTTTTTACTGAAATGTAAAGTTTCATATAGTAATAATAAAATATATTATACGTCGTTATTATACGTCATTTTTAAAGCGGAATAAAATAGACAAGAGGATTAAAAAAAATCAAACAGACAGACAAGAAAGTTAATATTGCATTGCCATCCAATTCAGAGCTATGTTTAAAGTTTCGAAACTTGTACCGGACCGACTAAGAGACAAGAAAGCGATTTTATAAACACGGTAAGAGAGCATGTTAAGTAATTGATAATAAATAGTTGAGGAAATTAAAAACATCATTTAACTTAAGAATATCTTATGACAATGGCCTTAATAGACCTCAAAAAAGAAAACAATAAACAAGACTAAGATCGATATTAAGAAGTTTTTCCTGCTTCATCTATAGCAGTCTATAAAGATCCATAGCTGAGCATAAAAGCGCCCACGATAGCCGGATACCGTCTATAAAAGATTTGCCCATTCAAACCACTCTGGTACCTTCACTGCGCTCACCAACCCACCTGTCCTAAAGAGTTGAGTATAGGGACAAATCTTCCATGCATCGCATGCCAGCTGTTGTTTATTTATTTATTTATTCTCTATTGCACCAAAAAACTGTACAAAATGCGCGTATTTAATAATACTTGGTATTTTCTACCAGCTCACCAGTTAAGCTAGTCGTAAGTTAATCAGGACTAGATTACTTATATAATGTTAAGTACAAATATTGATTAAAATAGACTAGATTTATTTTTGTTAAACATGCGTTGTTAGTGCTAAGAGAAAAGCCTTTGTCCAGCAGTGGACTTACACACGCATGAAGATGAAGAAGTGCTATGCTAGTATTTAAATTTTAAGCATAGTTAGAGATTAGCGACCATTAATTTCTCTGGTACATAAAACTAAATCGATATAAACACTTTATGCCATAAATAATGGGACGGTTGATAACAAAATTTAATAACGTGAGTTTCTATATGCAATCAAGATTCCAAACATTCATCATTTTAAACATCGAATTGAATATCAGAAACATCTTGTGACGCTACTAAATTTACAACAGTCTAATTTAGTCCACAGCTGAACATAGGCCACGCGAAGAAAGCTCCAGCCGAATCCAGCATAGGTTTGCTTTAGCAAAAGCACACGAAATCGCTTCTCCAGCTTGATTGTTCAGTTCGGTACTCTCGCACTAGGGATTCTGCTCCCCTCCACTAGGGTGTGGGATTTTGTTTCGCCGAATTCGAATGGATAGTCCCCGATTACGGGACCCCCGAGTCACGGGATATATTAGTTTGGGAGTCCGGGGTAATTTTAAGAAAAACCTTTTTTTTTTTTTGAAGAAATAAAGATTTATTTATTATTAATCAGTCGCCAGAAGCTTGTTTGTTTGCTAGCAAGGTGCATGTCATGCAGATGAGGTTGGCATTAGGAGAAAGAAATGGTAGCTTCCCCTTAAAACACTCTGGGTGCAGTTTAATCAGTTTTATACGTGGTAGAACCAAGCGGCGGCTTTTGCTGCTCGAATAGGCCGTTTCGACCGGGTTGGTGCCACAGCCTCGCAAAATACCAACGTAAAGTAGAGACATCTCGTGCTTCTGCGTTTCGTTTGGTGAAAGAGGTAACCGGAGGCCAACCTCCCCCTCCTCATCCTCTCTCCTACTTCCGAAATACTCCGGCCTTTATTGATATTGTGGTACGTACCTACCGCACCTCTGGTGTTTGCAGATGTAGGTGGGTGACGGTAATCACTTACCATCAGGTGAACCGCTTGCTCGTTTGCCGCCTTTTTCATAAAAATTGTATTGTATTATACTCAACTAATGCGTCAAACTTACAGATAGAGCGCGAAGTGATCCTCTCGTCCGGAGACAAGAACTCCAAGGTGCCCATACTGCAGGAGGCGAGGAAGAGGGGCCGGCTAGGTGCCGTGGCTCCCGACACACCCCCGAAAACATTGTCTGCATGGACCCATGCTGAGGTAGGTAATAGAAAGAAAGAAAGAAAGAAAGAAAGAAAGTACTTTATTCATTGCCACAACTCAAGTAACACATAAGTAAACTTAATCAACATAACAAAAAATAATAATATTTTATTGGTTTGCAGCAACAAAACGGTGTCCGACTCAGCATAATGCTGTAGCAATGCTAAACCACAACTACAGCGCTGGTATTCTGTCTGAAACCATTTTTTTTTCTTTTTTTTTAATAAATAATAATAGCTGTAGCATAAAACATAGCTGCCCGTTTGTTTCGTAGAAGACAAGCTGGATGAAATAGCCACCTGAAAACTGCAAAATCTAATCTCACACAGGGTACGAGTAAGCGCGGCATAAACTTCTTCAACATGTTGATCTTCATCAACATGTCGATCTTCCTCAACATGTCGTCGCAAAATATTAACACATAACACACTAACGTTACGTCTCGAATCTACACAACGCCTCTAATAGGAAGTCTGCAATCTGTGATCATATCCTTGACCGCCCCAACCATTACATCAGATTCGATAGACCACAAATCCTCGCAAAAGAACTCCGATCGCGAGGCTATTGAAATTAAAAAATATCCTAATTTCAGTAGAGAAGATGGGCTGTATGTAACCACCTGCATGGGATACAATAATAAATAAAATTTAATCCATAACCAAACATACAACCGCTCTAACTCAAATTACTACGAGCACATTCTGCGTAAATCGTACCAAAATTAATAATTAAAAGCTGAAGCTACTCTACTAACTCGGGCAGTTGAAGATTATGATATCTGGACCTCAAACACCTCGGTCTCCCCGTAACCACGGCTGGTGTAAATCACTTGAAACGTCGCGAATATAAAACAAACATTAAACTCAATAAAATCCGTAAATAATCGTTTCATTTCAAATATGTGGCATTCTCTTAAATCAATAACATTACGTTCGTGCTATTCCATAAAATGAATTTAGAAATTAAAAGAGACTTTATTCATGAGATATACTGGAGTTCTCCACGTATGACCATCTTCCCGTAAGTTAACGAGCGTGTCAACAGGCCAGGCGAGACGGTGGGGTCCTTGGCCCTAACGCCGGCTCACGGCCTTGCCGCAAGATGGTGTAAGTGTAAAATTTACACTTTATTCGATAAGGAATATTTACCACTTCGAGATTACATCAGTAAAAACACAGAGGTCGGCACTTATTCCTGTGTCTCTCTCAATAGTGTCTTAATTATTTGTTTTGCATTTTAAACAACCTAATTTGAAATCGAAAATACTTAAAAAGTTTAAAGATAACAGATATAGGCTTTTTTTATAGAAGAGACGGCAAACGAGCAAGCGGTTCACCTGACAGTAAGTGATTACCGTCGCTCACATACATCTGCAACACCAAAGATGCTGCAGGTGCGTTGCCGATCTTTAAGGATATTTGGGAGATGTGAGGGAACAGGAGGGGAATAGGGAGGGGGTGTGGGCCTCCGGTTACCTCACTCACCGTACGAAACGCAGAAGCACAAGATGCCTCTACTTCACGCCGGTATTCTGCGAGGCCGTGGTACCAATCCGGTCGAGACGGCCCATTCGAGCAGCAGCTAAAGCCGCCGCTTGGCTCTACCATGCTAAAACTAAATACACTAAAAAGAGTTGATATGATGAAAGATCATTAACAATGAAACTTTTAAGAAAGATATTTTCTTACAATTGAGCATTTTAAGTTGTTATTGCCAATTTTAGAAGTGTCATGTAACTGGACGTCGAACAGCTCACTCCCTCCCGTGACCATGGCTGCTATAAAGCAATCGAGACGTCGGGAATATGTAAACAAAATTTAAAGGCGATAATATCCGTAAATAATAGTTTCATTTCAAATGATTTTGTGTAACAGTGTTCGCGTAAATAAAAGAAATCATGATCAATATATTATATATCGTATGTCATAGCACCAATTGGCTCGGTGCTTCATATAAAATATGATAGTTATGTTCAATAATATAGTTATATTCAAATAAAATAACAAACACATACACACATGACAGTAATTATCAATATATAAATTATATATCGTATGTCATACCACCAATTTGCTCGGCGCTTCATATAAAATATGATAGTTATGCTCAAATGCCGGTACGGTCAATGGCAGGTCAACCGTCTCAGCGTACGTCTGCCCAAATCGAAATGTTCTCAGCAATATCGACCTTATATGTCGTTACGTTAAGTTTCGAAAAAAAAATTTATTGTGTGGGATGTTAACGACCGTAGGCTCCGTGGTGACGTCACTCGCGTCTGGTTATTTAAGGAAACCGGTCAGGTGTGAAAGGAACTTACGCATCGAAGGTCCCGTACGTAAAATACGTAATGATCTTTACGGTAATTTTAGGCCACATCGAACATCGTGGCACATACCCCCCCCCCCCGCCCTTCCCCCTCCATTAAAGTGTTTTAATTCTACTAGAAATAAACACTAACAAAATTATGCCAAGGTTTATCGTCAATATCAGGCGAAAGGGTGGAGGTAGAGGCATCTTGTGCATATGCGTTTCTTTCGGTGAGCGATGTAACCGAAGTCCCTATCCCGCTCCTCATCCTCCCTTCCATCTTATCATTACTCTGTGAGATCGGATCCAATGAAATCGAATCATCACCGACCATTAGTCGGTCGTCAGTGCGTCGTACATCAAGATGGTGCCTTCCTCGCATCTTAGAGGCTGCTTCCTGTTATCGGTCTGCTTAAGTTAGATCTGATATCTGCCGGTAGAAAAAGTGATTTTCGAGGCTTTACCCTTAGTCGAACCTTGACAATTTTAAAATGAAAAAAAAAGTTTAATTTTAATAAGTCGAAAAAGAAAACTTACTATGTTTTAATAATGTTGTTTGGGGTTTTCATATATGTGTATCCTCGTCTGGTAGGGATGTATATATAAATATGCATAGATACATATTCTATGTATCCATCATAAAATAAATAATTTTCAATTAATAAATATTATTAATAAAATAAAATAAATAAAACCCAACCAGACGCTACCCGCATGGGCAGGAGAGACCTGACGGCCGAGGGTTAGGGGGGAAGGGAAAGATCGGCGGACGATGCGGGAGGTATCAAGGAGCACCGCCTTCTGCATTTGAGCTCGGAGCGGTCCGTCACGGAGACCCAGCCGCCACAGATGTTCTGAAAGGCTAACTGGGATTAAACGTCGGTCACGTCGTGAGTTCGGTCCTGATATTTTGTCTAATATCATCTACTGTTCCCGATCCCTCAACACGATGTCAAACTTGCAAGAATCGTCCTGTCCGTGATGATGGGCCGGTCCCAATAGAACTTGACGTGGTAATTTTTGACCTACACTCGGCTTCCAGCGAGTACTTGTAGTAAAGCAGTCTCCGATCCACGAGACCGTATTTCCGAGCGAGCTCTTTGTCTAGAATCCTGGCTACTAGGTTCTGTCTGTTCAGATCGGACGCAGAGTTAGAACACGACGAACATCCGGCGATGACATACCGAAGCGACTCCCTGGGACGGCGACAAGCTCGACAGAGACAGACGCCGACGGTTTATAATTATTCAATTTCATTTGGAGCTTACAGCTATATATCCAAATTACAATATTAAGGATAACTATTTCATTATGTAGCAACAAATAAACATATCATTGATACGTGAATATCGAAAATTTAAATTTTTACCACGGGGAATGTTCTGAGGAACTGTTCGGATTGATCCCAGCTGCTGAGTTGCACCATCGTTCCATCGATACCACCTAGATGGTTGGCATTCCACCACAGTGCGTTTTAAACGAAGTTTTCTGCCACGCACTTCGACTTTGTGGAATCAGCTGTCGCCAGCAGTATTTCCGAACAGTTACGACTGAGGGACCTTCAAGAAAAGAACTTATTCCTTCCTTAATGGCCGGCAGCGCCTCTGTAGCTCCTCTGGTGTTGTGGATGTTCGTGGGCGTCGGTGATCACTTACCATCAGGTGAGTCGCACGCTCGTTTGCCCCCATCTTCTATAAAAAGAAAAAAAAAAGAAACTAACTTTTTTTTAGTATCTATTATGATCAATCAATAAGATCTCACAGAGGGAGAAGAGATATTAAGAAGATGAATGAAACTTATGTCCTTCGAAAGGCCGTAGAGGTCATGTGCCACAAAAATTCAAATAAAATAACATACACATATGATTTATTTCGTACTTAACGCTTTTTGTTTTTTAAGTAGTTGGTTACAATTTGATTAAAACATCTCCTAGTAATTATCAATATATGAGAGCCGCGGAAGCCTAGCCCAGTGGACAGTAGCGTTCGCTTTAATGTCACAGTACGCGTGAGATCTGGGTTCGATCCCCGGTGCCGGCACCACTAAAATTGTTGATAGCAATTTCAAGTGCAGAATTTACTTAGGCTCGGCGATGAAGGAAAACATCGTCAGGAAACCTGCATGTCTGAGAAATAATAAAAAATATTATTTCCAGGACGCGTGAAGTCCGCCACACCGCATTGGAGTAGGACGGCACCCTTCCTTTGTCCAACAGTGGACATTTACAGGCTGATGCTATACTTTTTTTTTTACGAATCTCTCAAAAAAAAAACTCAAATCTTGAATTTCGTTACTTAACGAACACAACTTCAACCACAAGCGATACTAGTGAAAACAATAATTCATACCGGTGAAAAATAAGTACAAACGTTTAAATAACCCATTATATGTATATGTGAAAGAGATATTTAATGGTCTAATATGTGTAAAATAAAATCTTTTAAACAAAAGTCAACAGAAACCAAGAAAACGAGTCGCAATGTTGTCTTGTTTTATTGATCTTCTGTATGTTCTTTATAGTATGAAATAGTAGCGCATCGGTACCTACCCTGGTGTTGTGGATGTTCGTGGGCGTCGGTGATCACTTACCATCAGGTGAGCCGCACGCTCTTTTGCCCCCTTCTTCTATAAAAAAAAAAAAATCCCCATCAACTGGTTACAATATTTCGATAGAACAAAAGCTTTCATTTAGGGAACTGTGCGTTGTTTGTACATTCGAGGCGCGTCCCTTGCGGTGGGCTTCGCGTGCGACGGAGCAACGGTGAAGGTGATCGGTGCGGCCCAGCTACGACTAACTATATTTTGATTAAAATTACATTACTGTTGCGGGAAGTCGATGGATGCAGGCGGGGACCGAGCTTCGTGGCAATCTTTGGGGAGGCCTATGTTCAGCAGTGGACTTCTGAACTTCGAATCAATATTTATCGCTAAAAATTACCGCTCAATTAGCGCAAGATTAATGAGCTTTATTAGATGCGTTCTACGCTTAGATGGATGCTCTGTCCGTCCAGTTAATTATAATTATATAATTTAAAAAAAAAACCTTATATTCGTATTTTCCTGAAGCAATAACTTATTCGTTAAAAAAAAAATTATCGGCTACATCCTTAATAATATTTAGTGATTTCATAACAGTTCATTTAGTAAAGTGTAATCACTATCATTCAGTGTTCTGTCTTATCTGAATCTTATCTCGTTGATTGATTTGAAATCAATTTAAGAGATAACGTAACGTGCTTATGCTAATATGCTAATCAAGGCAACGGATGTAATTTGCGCAAATTTATCGTTTTGTTTGTTCCACAACCGACGGTTAAACGGATCTGACGTAACGTTGCACGCAGGTAGCTTTCGACATGGTTCAATGGTTGTGTTAATTCAGTTGTTATTTTAACGTTTCAACAGAAACATCTGCTATTTGTTAATACATTTTGTTACCCTTTTAAATAGGTATAAAATGTATTGTTTCGATTAAAAGAATTTGATATGTTAACCGTAAATTGATTTCGAATGACGATAGTAGCAAATTTACAATAACCTATAAATTAAACTATTTCGAAAAAGTTTAAATAGTACCTTTGTTAGTAAAACTACTGTATAGTTCCGTGATATGCATAATACTTGTATAATTACTCCTTTAAGTAAGTATAAGTACACAGTAACGATAATTTAAGTTTTTGTACGTACATATGTTATGATTAAGTATAATACATAAAACGTAATACATTTATTAAAATCTTTCGATAGTTTCAAACATTATTCATTTAATGCAAATCCAAACCCTTCACTTGTCACAAAATAAAATTGTTCAACACGTTGTGAGGTAAACCGTTACAGTAATATAATATCTAGGCACTTTCTCTACTGAATTCAACAGTCTATAACATTATCATAACATTTCAGTTCGTCATTCGTGAAGATGAATCGTTAGAGTAAGACGTTACTCGAAGAGTTAAGCTAAAAAATAAATGATCAGAGCGTATCGAATTCTAACTACAGGTGCGTGATAAATACGGCTTTGGAACTAGTGTAATAATGGATTAAAGCTATCAAGGCAACGGTCGAAATTTACACAAGCTACGTAGTTTCAAAGTATACAGAGACACGTCTTTAGTAAGTTGTATCATATGAATAAATGAATAGTAATGACATTACTACATAAATTAATCATCGTATCTTTAGAGTTGTGTATGGTAAAAATAATTGTTACTTCTCCATTTCCAACATATCATCGAAACAAAAGACATTGAAAATAAATCAAGGTACGCTCTCTCGTGCTTACGAATTCGGCGTAGCAGCGCCGCACGCTATACGGCCAAGAGACCGCGAGCTGCGTCCGAACACATGCGCGCGCGCATCCGGTCCTCGCCACCTCGCACTGCGCCGTCGTGCTTCGAAACTACTCGACAATAGTTCCAAGCACTTCACAGAATAATAACAATTTATAAAATAAATCTGATCTATAATATGTAACTTGTAGTTGGATGTTTTTTTGTGTTATTATGGAGAAATTATTGGGATTTTATCTAAATAAATTTATAAATGTGCGTGTTTTGTAGTTCGTAGTGAAGTGTTGAACTTTTAAGTGGAATATAATAAAAGAAAAATGAATTTCAGTTTATTGAAGTGATTGGTCGTGGTAAAATGGTTGAGTTTGCTCTTGAAAATGTTAGTAAGTCGAATTTATAATTATTTTTTTTGATATTTTCATATACTTTTTTATAATAATGGACACATTTGAATGACCTCTTAAAATCAACGTTAAATGTATTCGTTATGTATAGAACACATCATCATTATTTAAGCCTATCACAAGTCCACTGCTGAACACAGGCCTCCCCTAAGGATTGCCACAAAGCACGGTCCTCTCCATCTATCGACTTTCCGCAATACTGCTGGTTGTCTCTTCATCTTGTAGGGGGTCGTACACATACCAACAGATAGGAACTCCAATCTTTTTCGGTATCCTTTTCAATAACCTTTATACTCTCTTACCTTACCCGGACATAGGCCTTTCCTTTCCTCTTCTTTGAGATGGTTATCCCGCCATCTAGCGCTAGCCATTTCTATTTTTAAGGCTTTTACCTTTAATAGTACTCTTACAACACCCACGGGAAGAAAGGGGGTTGAGAAAATTCTTACACCGATACCACATGGCAAATATGCGCACTCGAAAGTTAATATGTTCAGTGGCCATCATATATGATTTAGTAAATAAAGGCATTATAATTTAATTAAATTTGTATCGATAAATTGTACGGCAGCGTAATGTAATATATCACACATTAAATCTTGTAAAAGTCGTAAAGGAAACACTAGACGAATCTCATGGCCTCCGATAGAAGGCCAATAACTATCTCAAATATATCAGATCACTTAAATTTTTCTGTCGTTTGATGTTGTGTTTAGTACAGTGATCGCAGTTCCACCGCCCAAGGGAGGCGAATACCTCAAATTCTCCCAACTTGGGTAAGGTTTATGTCCGGCAGGGGACCATAATAGAGGTCCATGACGAAGGTGAATATGATATATATTTCATGAATAGACATGGCTAAACAGTTTTACCTTTTATTAAATTATGTTAACGGTCTTCTAATATCCCTGCGGTATTTAGTTCTTTCGTTCCGAAACAGTCCTTTCGAAGGATAAAGAAAGTAATATGTTTTATTATTATAATCTTTAATAATATTAATATGTGTTCGTATTATGTCATTTTATTCCTAAATTCGATGAATAGTAATAGGTATGTTCAAGTTATTGTCGTATTGTTTTTATTTTACTTTTACAGCTTCGTCCATTTCTTCTTTGACTGTCTAGTAGCAGTTCCAAGCAATGGGCCATTGTTGCATTGATTCCCACAAAACGCTGGCGTAACAGTACTTTTGCGTCGCAAACGCTTCTTTCACGTCCTCATTTGTTCTGGGGCTAAGTGACAGGTTCTATATCAACGTGTTTCAGTTTCTTTTCTCATGATTTAAATAAAAATTTCTTTTTGAAATATCACAGATTTTTATCTTTCAACATCATTACCAGAATATACAAACAATAAACGGAATCATGCCCAAAATTAGTTTCACAAGTCCATCTTGGCCAAGAATAGTCTGAAAACTTATCTTTTTGCTGATTTCTTGAGCCTTTCGATTGCCAAGCCATTTAAGATTTATTTTTATATAAAAACTACTTATTTTGGTTACTACTGAAGATAGAAAAAAGATGTAGGCAACTTTTCTTTAATAATCAGTTAAAACTCCCTTAAAATAAATAACCCATACATATTTAATAATTATTATTTTTTTTGTTACCGCAGAACCAGCAAGCTGGTACATCAGCAGAGTTCAGGCAGTATCAACAACAAAACTACAATTACACGATGCACCAAAATCAGAACCAAGGTGCTGTTGCTAGAAACGTTCAAAATTACGATTCACCCAAACCGCCTATACCAGCCAAAAATTACGGCGCAAAAACTGACGCGCAAAACAATTCTCATCATATAACGGTTACAGTGGAAACTGGTAAAGACAATACTAGAGATGCTCCTAGGAGTACAAAATCTGTAAGCAAGACGTATCACACACTGAAAGATATGATATCAAGTAAATTCAAAAGCAAAGATAGTATTGATAATGAAAAGACTGAAGAGCCGAGCTTAAATAACATTGAAGAAAGGAAAAGGCCGGACCCAGAGCAAGTGGCGCCGAGAGAAACACCAACAAGGAAGGTGGATCAAGGGATTTACGGAAGGCCAATGCCTCAGACTAGGCCGGATATGCAATACCCACACGGAGCTGCCAACAATATGGCTTATCCAAGTCCGTCGCCGCATAGGTTAGTATCCAATATTAATTTGAGAATTACAAACTTATCTTTTACTCACGTACATTATTACGTATGTAAGGAGAAATATACTTTATTTTTATCTCCAAATGTCAACCTCATCTGCACGTGGTGGAACCCGCTTCCTATGAAACGAAGGTCAGGTCACCGAATAATGACGGAAAAAGCATCCGAATTCGCCGAACACAAATCCTACATACTAGTGATGGGGAGTAACATCACCAGTACGACGATCAGCTATACGCTCACCAAACCTCTGTTCCAGCGTGGGGAATAAGAGCAAATCTTTCAAGAAACGTGTACAGGATTTTAATACTTTTCTCTTTCTTGAAGAGACCTATGATCAGTAGTAGACTTTAATAGGGAGATAAAGACATAACAACAATATTTATTGAATATTGTGCTTGATTACACTCGTAAATAATTCAATCAGACTGTTCCACTTGCAACAACAAGATCCCAGTACATTACAAAAGAATACGACATCATATCTTTATTTTCTATTATTTTCTTGAAATATACTGCCAATAAATTAGATTAACGTATTTTTTCTTTATAGACAATTGATGCAACATCAGTTAGTCCAACAGCAGATGATGCTAAATCAACAAGCGAGATCGCAAGAGATGCTGGCGTCCACGCCGCATTCACGTCCACAGGCACTGGGTGCCGACGCTTTGTACCAACAATATGGTCCTCCAGGAAGACGAAGTGCAGTCTATCAGCGGGACATGGATGTTAGATCCATGGCTAACTTTACTTCGTTAAAAGCAGGACCACAAAATCAGGTATAACAGAATAATGAGTTCAATTAATTTAGTTAATTATTTCCAATTTGTTACTTTCATTGCTCGAAGAGTTGAAACAACAGAAATTCCACTGATTGTAAATAATTATTGCTAATAACGCAGGTAGCATGTTTTTTATTGAAGCCAATGGTGAAACGATTCAGAGTACTAATGAAAATAATGTATTTAATAATACAGTTTCTGTTTACAAGCCGTCATCAGAAGGCCCGGTTGAAAATTACAGCAATAATTTCAATGCAACACCTTTCTTACTCGACCCCGTCCTATTCTCACTACAATCACCGCTTGCAATACAAAGAACAATTGTTCTCCACAATTAAACTACTCTTCCCACGAAATGTGCCGCAATTATATTAACAAGTACTTGATTCTTCGTGACTACAACATCTCTAGAATAGATTTTACGTCTTTGAAAGCTGATTAATTTATTAGATCATTGTTAGCATTAAAGAAAGCAAAACCAGTTCAAAATTTTTGTTGTATGATTAATCAAATGTTACTTTCCATCATAACCCTTCATAGTAATGTTAGGTAAAATTTTAATAAATAAAAAAACCTTACTCTCTTCTTCAACAAGTACTCTATTTCTCTATTTGTATCTTTTATCTAAGTTTTTGTTTCTTTCCAGTTTGACAATTCGCATTCCAGACTTGATCTCAGAAGTCCGCAGCAATTAGAAAGAGAAATCATAAGACAAAGAGGATTAGTAGAAGGAAGACGGGCTTCTTCACATCCTCATCTTCTCGATGAACCGCCACAGCGGTCAGAAGTAAATACTCCTCAAATCCACGAAATATCACGAAGAAACTCCCACGGGAACCTTCTAGATGGACTGCCAAATGAAATCAGCCCCCAAAGGAGTAGCATAGAAGAGAGGGAGTCTGATGATGGTGGATTTAGACTAAGGTTAGCAGCGCAAGGAAGATCAAGCTTTGAAGAAAGGATAAGGACAAGTGGAAGGTCAATAGAATCAAATAGACAAGAAAGGTTACAAGATAATATTTATAGGCGGACACCTGAAAATAACAGAGATTCCCGCAGAACGCCAGATTCTCTTTTAAATAGAAATAAGGAAGAGGCGACGAACTTTCAGGGACTGGATAGAAATGACGAAAGTGCAAGTCAAAAATCCGCAGACAGTGTTTACAATTCCAGTGGAAAAACTGAAACTTATCACCCACAACCATCTTCCTCTAGACAAACACCTAATAGAATAGAAGATTTAAAAGCACACGGAAAGAAAGGAGCCAATGGGTCCGGAGCTAGTTCAGGTTAGTAAATAAATTTTGTACCATTTGTACAATTTTATCTAAGCTATACATAAACTAGCGGGAATATTGATTCGTCATTCATGGCCGTAGATTCTCAATTAAGTCAAAAAAACCTCACAACGCAACCAAATATATTACATTAGACTGTTCAGTATTTTAAAATGCATATTTTTTTTTTGTAATTGCATTTCGACTATATAACACCATTCAAACATCTCGTCCTGTGTTTGAATAGTGTTATACCAACAACAACATCTTAGTCCATTCTAATCTTACAATGCTTTAGTTACCTTTACCGTTACAATTATAGTAGTAAAGGTATTAATAATAAAGGTATATACAATATGATCAATAGATTATGAATTGCTATTTATACGTAATTAGGACTTGCCATTATTTTAGATTACGACAAGAATGGAGGCCAGTCGTCCAACGTGGACTCTGGCAGAGGCAGTGTAGCGTACTCAAGTGGCCGGAGACCGGAAGCCAGTCCTCATGACACTTCAGCGGACTCGGATGCTGTTGCTCATTCGAGAAACCAACCTCAACCTGGCACGAGTCAGCAATCAACGGGGCCAAGTATGTCGTTAATTCTGAATGAGACAGTGTCTGATAGTTCCAAAATTAGTTTAATTATTTGTAGAAAATTCATAAATTGCCATTGAAAATAGAACACTCCGTCTAAGGGAGGAAACTTGGCTAACGTAATATGTCTCTTCTATCCCATGGTGTATTTTTCTTTAGAAATCGAAACGTCAAATCGATGCAATGTCCGTATGTTCATTATAAACAAAAACCAATCAATGAAATATCTTCAAAAGCGCTGATGAATTAATGTTTAATTCATCATATTGTTTTTTGCTTTGTATTCAGGTGGCGAGAATGAATGGGCAGATCTCGTAGAATGCGAATTACGACAAATTCTGGAGCCGAAGTTGTCAGCAATACGGTTGGACTCATCAGCAAGTTCTGATGGTTCGGTGACACCTCCCTTGCCGCCTCTCTCGCCTTCGTCCGATCTGCACAAACGGAATAGGTAACGAATAGATTTACTATCATTGAAATAAGCAGAATAATTACTCATTATAACATTTGTGCAGTAGAAAGTTTAAATTTTATATCATGTGCGTTTTTGATACAATGTTGATAACTGTATAATTAATAAAACGAAAAACTGGATTCCAGTTTACCAGGCCGCTCTACGGAGTATCCTGAGGAGCGAAGACGAGGTCGTGAGTCCCCACGTTGGCACTCCCATAAAAAGCACTCCTCCAAACGAGATCACCATTACAAGAAACATTGTAAGAAAAGATATATTTTATTTACCAATTTACACATTCTGACAAGTTAGTGTTTCATCATTTCTGCCTATCATAAGTCCACTCCCAAAGATTGCCACATAGCATGGTTCTGAGCCATCGACTACCCGCAACACTGTGCGGGTCGTCACTCCACATTGTGGGGGGTCGGTCCACACTGTGTTTGCCTGTACGTGGCTGCCACTCGAGAACCTTTTTTCTTAGTTTAGTGTTTGCTTTCTTCAATTAAGTCTAAAGTTAACCCAGTCCAAGAAACATGTTTATGTGCATTAACCTGTTCTTGCAGCTAACGGGACGATGAATCTGAGGAAGGTAGACGATACAACCAGAGTCTGTAAGTTGATTATATTCCCCAGTGAAGTAAACTTGAAAATTTCTATTTCAAATTTACCTCTGCTTCGATAACTCTCTGGCCCATTTAGAAACACATTTACCACAAGGAAGTTTGCTTGTTGCTAATTTATTCTGTGTCTATAATGAAGCCCATTCCTCTCCGTATGTATGAAACTGTATCTACAACCAAAAGATATCTCAAGAAAGCGGACAACGATAAATAAAATCGGATTTCGGAACCCGGGAGTATCACGAGTCTTTCTGTAGGCTCCCCATTAGTCAATACTCTAATTACTATCGGGTTTATTTCATTTTTCTCACGTTCTTTTAGTTATTATTGTCTGATAATTGGACAAAAAGCTCTTTTATTACGCTATGAGGTATTATAAAACAAGCTTTAATAAAATTGTGCAGATTAAAAGTGTTGTATACCTTACGTATCAACTGATTGAGAATGAAATTGATTGGTGAAACAAAAGTATGTATATTGACAGTACATGTCTTTCGTATCATAAAAACATACTAAACGCTGAAAGTGTTTCTTTTAAATAACTTAAGATTACTAAATTTCGTCATTTTATAACATAAAAATTAATTACGTAACATAGTTTTCGACTAAATTGAAAGCCTTTTAATGATAATTTACTAAAAAAAAAACTCTTGCTTTTTTTTCAATGAATTTGAATGGATACCTGCATGGATGCCTCCAGTCTTGTCAATAACTGGACTGGTGCATTAACTGACATATCCTGCGGGGAGCCGCAATAAAAAAACAAAGTTGCCTTATATGAAACCTCTTTACCGGATGTCTTTTAACTCGACAAATACGATTCCTTATCCATTGGCTGCTAACTGTAGGAACGCATGACACCTGATGCGCAGTCACTCCGTCGTGATTTTAAGCTCAAGTTAAGTAATAATTATTTTCAACGGAGCAAAAGAAGCTCTGTCTGTCTCACAGCAGAGCTCATTTTTTGTTTTGCTTTCAGAATCCAGCTCAGGGTATGTTTATAAAGTAACAGCCTGTAAATGACTTGGCGAACTTCACACGTCCACGAAATTATTTTTTTAAATATTTCTCAGGCATCCTGGTTTCCTCACGATGTTTTCCTTCACCGCCGAGCACCTGGTAAATTCAGCACAAAAAATGCTGTTAAAAATTTCAGTGGCGTCGGCTCTAGCATATCTACATATATATCTACATATATATATACATATATATCTACATATATATCTACATATATATCTACATATATATCTACATATATATCTACATATATATCTACATATATATATATATATATACCTAATGATATCACTGTCGATATACATAATTCAAAATAACTTTTATTCTGTCTAATTGAAACATCGTGCCGTCAGTGTTCGGCCTGGACACGACGGACGTGACGTCGACGACGACGCGCAGCCTGGACCTGTCGTCGCTGCTGGGCGCGCGCTCCGACAGCGACGCGTCCGGCGGCGACGCGCGCGCCATCCGGCGGCAGCTGCGCGGCCTCGAGAACATGTACGCCGAGGTGCTGCAGCTGCTGGGCGTGCGCCGGCCCGCGCCCGCGCCAGCGCAGCCGCCCGCTTGGGATGCACGGTGAGTGGATGAGGGAAGGAGGGGGAATCCTATGTGGCACGCCGATATTGAGACATGGTTTTTGCATTTTGCATGCATCGTGGTGACTAACGAACTATGAGTCCATCTGATGGTAAGTGACTAGGGCAGCCGATTAACACCAGCAAATAACTTCAAACTAAGGACAAGTTATAGATGATCGATGTCACCGCTGAGTATTAAAATCGAATGCTTTTTCACAGCCTATTATTATAAACAATACCTTTCCAACAAGAACACAACAGTGTTTGCACCGCTCATCGGCGACAGAAATATGGTATTACTTACCCAGACGACACCACGGTTGGGAGTATAGGTAGTGTCTATTCGAAACATAAAAAAATTTGAGGAACCTATGTCGTGGTCCGGATATTAGCCAATCTAACTGTAACGGGTTCAAATTAGCCGGTACTGGGAACGTAAAGAATGGGAAGGGTGGCAATTTTAAGTTTCGCATGCCGGAGCCCAATGTATCACGTGCTGCTGCGGTTGTTTGAGGCAACTAAATGTGAAGAACGTAAGTTTTTGTAATATTTGCAAATTTAATGTACTCGTAAAAAATATATCAAGTGTCCGCTCAATAAAAAAATGTTTGCACAAATCGCGTCAAACCAAAATCATCTTTCCAAACCTGTTTTAGGCCGCACCTTTGCAAGTGTTTTTTTAAAAAGACACTTTGGACAGTAGCAATCAAGGTGCAGTAGCTTAGCTAGTGACAACGTTGAATAATAAATACAAATTCTTTTCTTGGAACTGGGACTTCACCAAGTCACCGGAAATTTTATGATCGACCTCGTATTTTGTCATCCTCGTCAACATCATCATTAGCCAGCAACACAAAAGGACAAGTTGAAGTGCATTTCGTGGTTGATTGAAACAATCAAACGGAAAATAATTTTCTTTAACTCCCATCAGGCTTTCAGCTAAACGACGCTACGGGAGCATGTCCTCGCTACCCTCCAGTTCAGTCAGCAGCAGACCAATAAGAGAAAAAAGACGTAGCTCTAATGAGCATAGAAAAAAACACGACGTTAAGGTAAGTGCTTTGATTCGCACTACAGTAATATACGATCGGTCTTTTTAAATGTCAACCTCATCTGCACATGATGCAGACTCTAAGACTATAGCGATCGAATGATGGCGAAATATCTATCAGAACTTCGAACTAGTGAGTGGCATTACTAGTGCTCTGGTACCGGCACTGCGCTCACCAACCCACTTGCCCAGAGAGATGTGTACGGGCAAACCTTACCTGGCCGGATTTTGCAGACGCTTTCTTGGAAAGCCCTATCTTTAGCAGTGGACTTATATAGGCCGATGAAGATATAGATAAAGATATATCTCTAATGACCATAACGTACGGAGTACAATCAATCAACTCAAATGTCCAAAATGTACTAACATTCATTTAATCAAGGTGCAGTAGCTTAGCTCGTGACAACCCTGAATAACAAAAACAAATTCTTTTCTTGGAGCTTCACCAAGTCACCGGAAATTTTATGATCGACATCGTATATTGTCATCCTCGTCATCATCATCATTAGCCAGCAACACCTGGAATGCCGGCACAAGGAAGCGGATTGATGAGCGCAGTGGTGTCAGATTACTAGTGATGCTGCTCTCCGTCAATGATCTGTGGGATTTGGGAATCCGTTCGTTTGTAACATCATTTGTTAAGTTGCAGTGTCTAACCACATGGAGGTGAGGCTGGCATTGGAAGAAAAAGATTGTCCATTCCGTCTCACGCTCCATTAGTTTTATGAAGATATACATAATACTTTTTCCAGTGTTCATTTTATAAATATTTGCAGGGTATCAACAAAAGGTTTCAGAGGCTGGAGTCGCATGTGGTAACGCTAGCACGCTCCGTCGCGCACCTCTCCAGTGAGATGAGGACGCAGCACTTGGTGATGCAGGAGATGGACAACATCCGAGCAGAGATCGCTGCACTGCGGCATATGTACAAGTGAGTTTCATGTTGTTTTTTTTTTTTACGGAAAAGGCGGCAAACGAGCAAGCGGTTCACCTGATGGTAAGTAATTACCGTCGGCCTCGTACATCTGTCTCACCAGAGGTGCTGCAAGGGTATTAGTAGTAAGGGGAGGAAGGTGAGGAGGATGATGGGGACGGGGAGTGGGCCCCCGGTTACCTCACTCCCCGAACGAAACGCAAAAGCACAAGATGCCTCTACTTCACGTCGGTATTCTGCGAGGCCGTGGTACCAACCCGGTCGAGCCGGCTCATTCGAGCAGCAGCAACAGCCCCCGCTTGGTTCTTATGTCATGTCGTTTCATAAAAACAAAACGTCATGCATCATACAAACAATGCAGAGCTAGTGAGTCTGTGGCATTAGGAGACGGCATATATTTATACAGACGGATTTTCCGCCAATTGTCTCTTCCGCCGAAGCTGTCAAGGCCGCCAGGCAAACAGCGTGTCTATTTTGCTCCGGGTTGGAGTCGGTTAGCACTCATTGCTGATACCGATATAACCGGGTCACAGCCTTCAGTGAAGGGTGAGTGCGTAATGCACCATGTCGTTCGCCAGGGCCTAGACCGTTAGTCAGATCACCGCTTGCAGATCCCTAACACGCTTTCGTCTATTTGTTTCATTTCAAGAAAATGTCACAATTATGTGAGTATGTTGTTTATTTACAGATCACAGCAGTACATCCGCTCCGGACATCAAAGACACCTGGATCCATATTCGTTCAGCAATCCGGACAGGGTCAAACGCTTAACCAAGTTCTTTGGCGACGAACCTCCGCTCATGAGACTCTTCCTCAAGAAATTAGGATATGAGGTAACGACGATATAAAAAATTGTAAAAAATCAATGTGATGGGATTTTTTGAAACGAATGAGTTTTAGTCGTTTCAACTCACTTTTGGCCACAAGTTATTTGGAACAACGCGATACGTGAGTGAGACTGTCGCCGTTTTATTGATAAAGTTTGTGCATAAGTTTCGAAAGACTAAAGGATCGAACTCTGGTTTTCTTTTTCGGAGCTAGAACCGCTAACCTCTCGACTAATGTGGCCTAATACCTTTGTACGGTCGAGACGATGGCACTAGGTGTCGCTTTGGTCGAGTAATTAATGGATTTTATTTCTCATACTCATCGCGCCACCCACCTTTGAATAAGCTGTATCTTTCTCCTCCTTAATCTCATTCCTCGAACCAGGACAAAAAGATATTGGGTCTCGTTTTAGATACGACGCATACTAACATTATTCATTTATAGAGATTAAGACTAGCCGACCGATCCTTGCTTGCTCAAAACAAGATATTATTTAAGCTATGATGCTTTCAATTTTCGTATGAAATGCTTAATCTAATTGCAATAAGGAAAGTTTGGTAATCAAGCGATTAAATCTGGAGATATAGTTAGAAAGCTTAACAAAAAAAAATGATTCTAACAAATTGATGTTTACAACATTTACAGAAATACGCGGCTTTATTAGAAAAGGAAAAAGTAGGGGCAGCGGAACTGCCTTACGTGGGTGAAGACAAGTTACGAGCGCTGGGCGTGCCACTGGGACCTAGGATGCGGATACTGAAGGAAGCGGGCATTCACCAGGATCTGCATCACGTACCGAGAGATGACCATAACACCACTACCACTTTGGCTATTGTTTAAACTTTAAAAACGTTTAAAGTTGTTTGAATTAATAACAAAGTTAGCTCATTAATTTTTATTAGAATTTAACCAAACATCATTTGCTCCAAGACTTTTGTTTCTGATGTTGATACTTTAGGATGTTAAAAAATAATAATCATTATTAGTTTATTTACTGTATTCACACGCGAGTCTAATATCTGACGGAAGGCAACGAAAATGTATTAAAAAAAAAGGTATTATATAACATAAGACTTTAGACCCGTTCATAAAAGTGACCCTGAACCTAAATTGAGAAGATTTAAAGCATTATTCAATTCCGTTAAAGATAACAAGTGGTTTTCGCATTTTTACGCAAAGATCATAAGAAATAAATATCTACGAATTTAACTTCCCTGCAAACTCACATTTTATAATTTTGTCTGCGTACACCAAAAACTTTTTATTTGATGTTTTTTTTACTCAAAATAATCGGAAAATCTGTTACATTGCCTTAAAAATAATTGCGAAATAATTCATTTTAAGAAATATATACTCAGGAATGACATTAAATTGTTTTCATGATCTGAATTAAGATATAATCGAGATTATTGTTACGGGTAAACTGTTTACTAAACTTTCTACTGTATAGAGCAACCTTTACTTATTACACACGTTTTGTAAGTGTTATTCGAAATTCAACTTATCCTATACCAACACTATGCATTCTATTTGTGATGAGGCGTCGGTCTATAACCATATATGTGGTAATAACAAATATCTGGCTTAATTATGATCTCGTGACAAAATAAATACTTTTAATACTCTGGTGGGTGATGTATGAACGTAAACTTGTCGACTGTATGCGTTATGTTATTTCTATAAACCGAGGGAAGACGAAACGTAATTATGTACACGGAAGGAAACTTTTTGCCATTGATTTTAGACAAATGTTGTAGAAAAATTATTTGATACGGATTAAGAATATTGTTTGAACTTTAAAGACTTTTATAAATATTCGATGTTACCACCCAACACACACGCTCGGCGTTGTGAGGTTTTGACAGTTACAAAGAAAAGTCACATGTTGTATGAAAGGACTGAATTATTTTTGTTAAGGATACGAAATAGGTAAGTCTTCGTTTTGTTGGACAGGTGCGTTGGCCTCGCCAAGATGGCCGAAATGATTATTGTTCATAGTAAACGTTGTCTATAAATACAAGTTATACAAATCCATAGGGTTGTCAATCTTTCGCTTTTGTTGCATAATCTGTTACACAGTCATCATATACCCATTTACGACTCATTCTGATGGTATGCCAAAGAGTTTACCCGGCGTGTATTAAACGTGAAATGTAAATATGTTGTAAATATTAAGATTAAAAAAAATGTACTCCGAGCAACGAAATTAAACAACGTTCTTTATAGTTATTTTTATATATACCCTTTAACGGGGTTTTCTATTGTAAATAGTTTGAATATACTTTATTATGAACATCTGTACTTTGATTTATTATCTTCTCCTAAATATACACATTTATAAGACACGTCAAGGTCACCGGTAACCCTAACGTAAACTGACGTCGTAAAAATCGGTAAACCGATAATTGAGTGGTTGTATTCTATCGTAACCCAACATTAGTTCCGTTCCTAAATATAAACATATTCCCGGTACTAGGGTCATATTTGTATTGTGTTGTATCGGCTCTGATACTGCACGAAACTTCTGATTTTGAAAATAATTATGAGCTTGCAACCGCAACCTGACATCATTTTGAGGAATTTAACAAAACCCGTTCGAAGTGAATGAAGATTAACTTCACCTTCTTAACCACGAGGTGTCGATGTGGTCGTTGGCCATGGGGGTGTCATCATCATGGTCATATTCGGATGCTTATTTCCGCTCGTGAGTTTTTCCGTGTGGAAAATTCAATATATCTCCTTACCAAATTCAATCAAAATCGGAGGTTAAACCTCGAAAACGTAACGGATAGATATACAGTACTACTTTCACATTCGTTATATTAGTATGGACTAGTGGTTCTGAATCTGGTTTCGAATTGTGTTGGCGTGTTGTGTTATATCATGAAATATCCTGAGCATATGCAGGTGAGGACGTGGGGAGGAAGTATTGGCCCATCTCCAAACCTTCGAATTAACATGCACATAACAGAAAATCAGAATGCATCAGGAAAAAACATTTAATTTGCGCCTGCGTGTTTTTGACATCTGCATTAGTCCATTGGAATACAGCGTAGTTACCCCTGACCCCCGCGAAAAACGTTATACACGATAACTTATTAATCCAACAATAAAAAGCATTGTTAACATTGTTTTCTTTTTTAGCTCGCTGTTCCTGGAAGACTTTTTCCAAACAAAGGATTTGCCATAATAGCCATGCTATGCCATGATATTTTCAAAACTTTTCTCTTGGTCTGCTCTTACCATGTACTACAAGATTCTTGTTTTACAATGCACACTTCTCATTAACTATTTTTCGGATATAATTTATATCTGTAAAAAATATATTTAGTTAACAAAATGTTATCTCATTATATCTGGACAGGTCAGGATGTCAGTAATGAAGAGATACGTCTCACAGACTGTATTGAACTGCTCCATTGAAGCACAGAGTTACAATGCAGCACGTCACTAGCATTGTCTTTTTGTCTTTGCTCGGAGCTGTGTTCGGTGAAGTTGTTGTTGTTGGGGTATGTGAAAACTGTGAGTTCTAGTAACATATACTTTAAAAAACACTTGAAAAAACTTGATCACAGTTTTGAAAACGCCTCTTACTATATGGATGAAATTTCGTATTCAGATTAAGTTTAACTTTGTTTTGGAAAATAAAATATCTGGGATATTTCGTTTTCACATATCTGTTTAGAACAATTCACATCCAAGTCATTGGTTTATGGTTTCGTTTATTCGTAAATATGTCTTCGATAAGCGAAACCATGTTAAAAATAACAGTATGATTTTATCAATCACTGACATCAGCCATACGGAATTATTGTAAAATGTTTTCATAATATATTTAGGGATTTGAGATTACCTTCATCATCATCATCATCATTTCAGCCTATCAGAAGTCCACTGCTGAACATAGGCATCCCCCAAAGATTGCCACGAAGCTCGGTCCTGAGCCACCTGCATCCATCGACTTCCCGCAACACTGCGCAGGTCGTCACTCCATCTTGTGGGGGGTCGTCCTACGCAGTGTAGGTTTGCCTGTACGTGGCTGCCACTCGAGAACCTTTTTTCCCCAACGGTTGTCGGTTCTGCGAGTATGTGGCCGGCCCATTGCCACTTCAGCTTGCTGATCTTTACGGCTATGTCGGTTAACTTAGTTCTGCTGCGGATATCATCGTTGCAGACTCTATCACGCAGAAAAACACCGAGCATAGCCCTTTCCATAGCGCGCTGAGCAACTTTGAGCTTCCTCATACGACGTGCAGTGAAGGACCAAGAGATTACCTTACCGACCCGTAAATAGTCCGCTTCTTGAAGCTATGTAGAAAGGGTATGGATAAACAAAACTTACCAGTGGTGGTGGTCGTTGAGTTTTCAAACGCTTTCAACACAGTTGACCGCGTCTTATGTCCTACTTTACTTATCTTAGAGTTTCGACACCAGGCTTGGATTAGTTCTCATTCTATATTCGCGGCCACCTACATACAGTTTGCTTAGGAAAGGAGTGTTTTATTCGCGCGGACGTTGAAACAGGAGTGCCGCAGGGTGGTTCACTTTCTCCTATGTGTTTTCGTTATTTTGTAACTCTATCGCCTCAGATGTCAACTGTTCGTATCATCTGTATGCAAAAGATCTTCAGCGTTATGTACAATCAGACAATAACAGCATAAAAAATCTCAATGACAATCTTGTATTCAATATATTTATTAGAGATTGGTCGCACAGATTTAGGGTTACTGTTAATCCATTTAAATGTAAAGTCGTAATGGGAGGTGCCGGGATGCAGGCCCGGACTGATTATGGTAGCTCCTGTTTATTATACCATTATATGGAACATTCATTCCATTCTTTAATATTGTTTCTAATGTGTCTAATATTGTCATGCATCGGAAGTAGTCGTTGAGTTGTCAAACTCAGGTTAATGAAATTAGCTGAAAAATTTATTGCAAATAAAATTGAAAAGTTACTGCCCCCTTACGTTCTCTGTTGTGGTAACCTTGCTCCTGTTTATTATAATGGAACATTAATTCAATACGTGACACGTGTTTCGTGTTGTGTGCGTTAGTGTTGTTGGTTGGTGTACGAGCATATTACCTAGTGTCGAGTTCAGTGGTTGTGTAGGGGATTGTTGTGGTGAAGGTATATGGTGGGGAAGAAGTAGTGCACACATAGGTAGGGTTAGGCTCTTCTTCTCTTCGGACTACGTAATATATACCATTTTATTGTTTTTACAAGCATAGTCGCGTAAAATATTGTGTAGTCGCTTTTTCATTATATCGTGCTTTTATTCCAGCTTCAGAAGACATACGCACAGTCTCCGAAATTCGGATCACACCGTGCTATAATTGGAGGAAGTGTCAGCTGAAGAAAGGAATTGTCTATTCCATATCCTTCGATTTCGTGCCGAGTGAGTATTGATCAAAAACTGTTGTTGCGGTGAGATATAGGACTTTTAATTAAAAGGACTAGAATTATATGAGACTTTCAGTTAATTGTCAGGCGTTCTTCTTCTAATTCTTCCTCAGGTTGTAAAACAGCCCTGCCACACAGTTGGGCAAAGGTTTCTTCATGAAATCTCCAGTTTTTTATGTGCATGTGTGAGAAGATTGCACGCTGTAATGGTGGGAGAACTGCACGCCCTTGTACGAGGGAGAGTATTTCTCTCCTTCTATTGAAATTTTTATTTGTATTCACCTCTATTAATACCATTTTGTTCGCAAGCGGATCTTAGGGAATAATAACCTTATTTTACCTACTTTCAAAACTGTAACTTTGTTGATGATGACAATATAAAATTTAAGCTAGCTAAAATTTTATATCGTTTACGCCAGCAGTGGCCAACCTTTTTCAAAGCAAGTGCGAAATGAAATTTTTTTAACAGCGTGGTCGGCGCATGTTTAGCGCAAAATAAACACGTTACAATAATATAATAAAATGATTATAGTACATGGTAAATGCTGATAATAATAATGTAATGATCGCCCAGGAAACGGAGCAGATGACGAGCTTGTTAGAGGAAGCGATTCTGAAAATGCGCGAAACGCTGCTCGAGTTTCGAGCACGACTCCCTTAAGCAAGCGGATTCGGGCTGTCTGTATTTTGGAAAACTTGCAGCGGGCGCATTACAGATCAACCGTGTGCGCACTGGTTGTGTACACTGGGTGTGTACACTATGCAGTGTTAGTCGTTTCCTCTCACTGTTCACGGAAGCTCATGTCTGCCGCAGTTTCAGTATTCGTACCAGGGATAGAAATCGTACATAACTTTTGAAAATGTCTTCGGTGCCCTCTTTAGTCGGAGGCAGATCACCTAACCACTCGGCTATTGTGGCTTTGCTACGATGATAATGAAATTAGCTGAAAAATTTATTGCAAATAAAATTGAAAAGTTACTGCCCTTACGTTCTCTGTTGTGGTAACCTTGCTCCTGTTTATTATACCATTATATGGAACATTCATTCCATTCTTTAATATTGTTTCTAATGTGTCTAATATTGTCATGCATCGGAAGTAGTCGTTGAGTTGTCAAACTCAGGTTAATGAAATTAGCTGAAAAATTTATTGCAAATAAAATTGAAAAGTTACTGCCCTTACGTTCTCTGTTGTGGTAACCTTGCTCCTGTTTATTATACCATTATATGGAACATTCATTCCATTCTTTAATATTGTTTCTAATGTGTCTAATATTGTCATGCATCGGAAGTAGTCGTTGAGTTGTCAAACTCAGGTTAATGAAATTAGCTGAAAAATTTATTGCAAATAAAATTGAAAAGTTACTGCCCTTACGTTCTCTGTTGTGGTAACCTTGCTCCTGTTTATTATAATGGAACATTAATTCAATACGTGACACGTGTTTCGTGTTGTGTGCGTTAGTGTTGTTGGTTGGTGTACGAGCATATTACCTAGTGTCGAGTTCAGTGGTTGTGTAGGGGATTGTTGTGGTGAAGGTATATGGTGGGGAAGAAGTAGTGCACACATAGGTAGGGTTAGGCTCTTCTTCTCTTCGGACTACGTAATATATACCATTTTATTGTTTTTACAAGCATAGTCGCGTAAAATATTGTGTAGTCGCTTTTTCATTATATCGTGCTTTTATTCCAGCTTCAGAAGACATACGCACAGTCTCCGAAATTCGGATCACACCGTGCTATAATTGGAGGAAGTGTCAGCTGAAGAAAGGAATTGTCTATTCCATATCCTTCGATTTCGTGCCGAGTGAGTATTGATCAAAAACTGTTGTTGCGGTGAGATATAGGACTTTTAATTAAAAGGACTAGAATTATATGAGACTTTCAGTTAATTGTCAGGCGTTCTTCTTCTAATTCTTCCTCAGGTTGTAAAACAGCCCTGCCACACAGTTGGGCAAAGGTTTCTTCATGAAATCTCCAGTTTTTTATGTGCATGTGTGAGAAGATTGCACGCTGTAATGGTGGGAGAACTGCACGCCCTTGTACGAGGGAGAGTATTTCTCTCCTTCTATTGAAATTTTTATTTGTATTCACCTCTATTAATACCATTTTGTTCGCAAGCGGATCTTAGGGAATAATAACCTTATTTTACCTACTTTCAAAACTGTAACTTTGTTGATGATGACAATATAAAATTTAAGCTAGCTAAAATTTTATATCGTTTACGCCAGCAGTGGCCAACCTTTTTCAAAGCAAGTGCGAAATGAAATTTTTTTAACAGCGTGGTCGGCGCATGTTTAGCGCAAAATAAACACGTTACAATAATATAATAAAATGATTATAGTACATGGTAAATGCTGATAATAATAATGTAATGATCGCCCAGGAAACGGAGCAGATGACGAGCTTGTTAGAGGAAGCGATTCTGAAAATGCGCGAAACGCTGCTCGAGTTTCGAGCACGACTCCTTAAGCAAGCGGATTCGGGCTGTCTGTATTTTGGAAAACTTGCAGCGGGCGCATTACAGATCAACCGTGTGCGCACTGGTTGTGTACACTGGGTGTGTACACTATGCAGTGTTAGTCGTTTCCTCTCACTGTTCACGGAAGCTCATGTCTGCCGCAGTTTCAGTATTCGTACCAGGGATAGAAATCGTACATAACTTTTGAAAATGTCTTCGGTGCCCTCTTTAGTCGGAGGCAGATCACCTAACCACTCGGCTATTGTGGCTTTGCTACGATGATAATGAAAATCTAGATATATGCAGTTTAGATTACGAAATTCAACCGGTGAGCTTGGTACTCTCCTTGGAAGGTCAAACAAAACACGCATTGAAGCTTTGCCACACTCACCTCGCAAGGCGGGTTCGGGGTCTTTAGATATCCTTTTGACCATTAGTCATATTTGGGTTCGATAAGTTAGGATGAATTTTCCGTCATTAACAAGTCGCTGGAGCTAATTATCAAGATACGCCGTGTGCAGATGAGGGTGATATATGGCGAAAATATGAAGAGGGACAAATATGTCTCTCTTATAATTAGATAAACCGATAATCCATTTGTAATTCAAAAAACATTCCGTTCAAAATCTACTTATTATTGTAGAAATTAATTATTAACGAATGTTAATTCAAAATTGCAGACTTCTCGGCTAGCGAAGCTAAAGACGGGAGTGTTCTGGGCGAATGACGCCCTTGACATTCCCTTCGCGTAGCTGAACGAGGCTGACGGCTGCCAGTACACCACCTGCCCCACTGTGGCCGGCAGCTCGCAGCAGTTGAACTACAGCGTAAAGCTTGGGAAGACGCTACCCAGGGTTAATATTTTCAACACTCTATTCATCACGTGAAGTAAAGTGGCAGCATGTTAATTTCCCACGGGTGGGCAAAGGGTTCTCGATAATTTGGTGGGTATTAAAGCTACGGCTAACCCGCACTGGAGCAGAGTGGTACAAAGTCCTCAAGAAAATGAGAGGTCTTTCCCCAGCTGTAGCACATTTATAGGATGCTGTTTTAATTTCAAGTCTTAAAAGTTGATTTTATAATAATTACTTAAACTGTACGGCAAGCCAGCATTTCGGAGGTTTGAAAGCACTCATATGGAAAGCCCTATATCCAGCGGTAGCAGATAAATAGAGAGAACAATTTTTTTTGTTTTACTAGAATGGGGAGAAAAAAATCTCCAGTCCATCTACGCCTGCAAATTACCAAACTTGAAGAATGTTACAGATACGTTTCCCCCCTTGAGGAATCAGATTGAATGTCTCACAGCCTGTAATTATATTAGCTCTCTATACCATTCAAACTGAGACACTGCAGTAGGTGCGGAAATAGGTAAAAGGGTGATACCTACCTACTTAGGAGACACCTAGAGAGAAGGAGTCTACCATCCAGTGTTATGATCTCACCATTGCGCTAACTAACCCATAAGGAAACTTTCTAAGGAATGTTGCTTGCGGTCACTTTCCTGGAGAAGCATATGTTCTGCAGTGGATAAGAAGGTCAGTGACGCATTGTTACCATACCTTACCTTAACAGTCAGCAAATAGTCCAATACAAGATATTGTACCCTCCCATAAAGAGGATTTGCAATAATAGCCTCATCATCGGTCATCGGTCTGCTTCATTTTCAAACTGGTATTTTTCGAGATAATTAGCTCGCCGTCTTTCGGTAGCCATTCACCTTTCAAGGCTTTTCCCTTAGTCGTTTCTTAAGACACCCACGGGAAGAAACGGGGTGGCAGATTCTTACGCCGATGATGAACAATGGCTCTCTACTTTTAAACTATTTAATTTTTAAATTCGAAATACAACAGTAGTTGCACTGTTATTGGGTGGCAGAGTAAGAGTGTGCTTCCGACCTAGATGACTCCTATGCAGAGTAATCTGCCACCAGTAATGAAAACGATACACCCATCACGAGACCACAGAACAAATAGGTGGTTACAAGACAATCGTATCTTATCCCGATTTTATTTGTATATTGTCGATTCACAGGGAAAATTCCCATTGAAATGGAAGGTATGGAACGAAGAAAATGAAAAGGAATTGCGCTGCTTCAGGACATACATTCAGATTAAGAACTGATTTTTTGTAAATTTTGTAAATAATATTTAGATTCATAACGCTGTTTTATTTAGTAACTGTTATGGTTTCAGACACAGAAATATCAATAGAACGAAATTAGAAATTATAAGAGCGAGTGCCAGAGGGAAAACTCAACTTATTTAATATTTATATACAATGTGGTAAGAGTAACGAACGAGCTTTTACATTCCGTCTATCGGTAAGTGTTACTCCAAGTTTGCAATCAGTGTAGGTATAATGCTTTCTCAGTCACCTAAAGCTCTTCACTTAACAAATCCAAGCGCCAAATCTAGTACCTTTTATCATAGGTAAAACTGAAAATCTTAATGGCTATTTTGGCCTAGGCCTGATATGACCTAACATATAACAATAGAATTTCAATTGTTTCAAAGTTATCACTCCACCATAACCACTTGAATGCCGACAGAGAGTTATTTTTATGAGAAAGGTGGCAAACGATCAAGCAGCTCACCTGACGGTAAGTGGTACTAACGCCCACGTACATCTGCAAATCCAGAAGAGCTGCAGGAGCGTTGCCGGCTTTTCAGGATATTTTGGCGACGGATGAAAGGGAAGAGGGCCTCCGGTTACCTCACTCACCGAGAAGCACAAAATGGCTCTAATAACTCCCGTCGGTATTCTGTGAGGATGTGGTACAATCGCGGTCGTGTCGGTTTATTCGAGCAGCAGCAAAAGCCGCCACTTGGCTCTATCACGTACATGAATATACATCTCGGACAATGAATGAAGGCATACTGCGATCGTCAATTTGCCGGTGTCCCACTCCCCCCGCCCCGTCCCCTCCTCATCCCTCCCATCTCCCAGATACACTTAAAGGCCGGCAATGCCCTGAAAGCTGTAGCATCTCCCGTGTTGCATATATACGTGGTCGCCCACGGTAATCATTGTGAGCCACTTGCTCGTTTGGCGCAATTCCCATAAAAAAAAAACAATCAAGGTGTGGCCGTAACAGCGGCCTTTTCCGACCACGTAACGTTGGAAAAGTTACTAGGCAGTACAGTGAAAAGACTCCAGAGTATTATAGGCTGTAAAGAAAAAAGAAGGATCCAAAAGACCATCGATGTATAATCTCGATACGAGGGCACCAAGCCCTCGTACCCCCTCTACGGGGCGCTCCCTCTACTACCTTACTATGCAAGTAACCTGGGTTCGATCGCCGCTGCCTGTATCACTGAAGTTGTAAATAGCAATTTTATGTGCTGAATTTACCACATGCTCGACGATGAAGGAAAACATCGTAAAAGAGACAACCTGCTGGTCTGTCGTAGAAAAAGACGTGTTAACCTGCACCGTAACAGCGTAGCGGACCCTTTCCAGCTCCAAAGCTCTCTCTAATATTTGAGACAACAGAGCCCGGCACTGGCAATAAAACGAAATGTATTAAATACTCAACACCTATTATTACATATTTAGGTACCAAAATATAAGAGGAGATGGGATGGTCTTTTAGATACCTCTGTGTTTCTTGTGATAATTCTTGATGCAAAGCTTCTATGCGGCCCCCATATATCCAGACTTGCTAGTAGATTTGTTCTGCAGCACATGCTGTAAGGAAAATTAGAAGTCTAACCGATGTCGAAACAGCTAGAATAGGTTATTTCATTTATTTCCGTTGCCTTATGTCATATGGTATTTAGCTATGCAACTTTGTGAAAAGAGGCATTACAATATAAAGAAATACATGGACGATTAACCCCCCAGGAATTTGTTGATCGCTGCCAAACTGTTTCTCAAAGCTGTATTGTAATTATATAACACAGTATTATTATAAACAAGATCTCAGCACTATATACCCAATACTGGGTGTAATTTATTTTAGACGTTACACTTTTTATCCCAGGTTAAGGATGCGAAATATATTTTATATTTGATGTTCATAAACATTGACTATAAATAAAGTATCAAGTTATACAAATCCATAGTGTTGTCGACCTTTCGCTTCTGATGCATAATCTGTTACATAGTCATCATATATCCATTTACGTCTCATTCTGATGGTATACCAAGAGTTTACCCGGCAACGTGAAATTTAAATAAGTCTATGTTTTAAAGTTAATAAAAAAATAGTATTAAATTAAAAATAAAGTTCATAAATATCATAATTAAGTTTTATTATTTCTTTTACAAAAGTTTTCTTTAATAATGATCTGTAGCGGAAATATTCGTTTTAAGACGTTACGACTGTCCTCCGCTCTCCCATTACTTTATTCTGTGTACGTGTGTGTATGAGAGAGGGTTATTGCCCCCTCTCCTAAACTTCGATTTCACGCACATATATCAGCTAAAATCATAATGCATCGCGAATGAATGAATATATGTTAAGGTACTCGAAATGTCAAACATTAAAGTTAATGTCTCTATATCAAATGGACGCATTTTTTTTTCTTTTAAAAAGAATTCTAGCAATGCTATTTATTAAGTAACTTCACTGTTAACCCTCCAACTAACCTTACAGCTTGTATCTGGTGTAGTTCACGACAATAGACGAACGGCGGGCTCGGCTATTGGCGCTAAAATTATAAATACGTACATGCATTTAATAGTTTATTGAACGAGACTTGGTCCTTCACTGCAGGCCGTATGAGGAAGCTCAAAGTTGCTCAGCGCGCTATGGAAAGGGCTATGCTCGGTGTTTCTCTGCGTGATAGAGTCTGCAACGATGATATCCGCAGCAGAACTAACGTAAACGACATAGCCGTAAAGATCAGCAAGCTGAAGTGGCAATGGGCCGGCCACATAGCTCGCAGAACTGACAACCGTTGGGGAAAAAAGGTTCTCGAATGGCAGCCACGTACAGGCAAACCTACACTGCGTAGGACGACCCCCCACAAGATGGAGTGACGACCTACGCAGTGTTGCAGGAAGTCGATGGATGCAGGTGGCTCAGGACCGAGCTTCGTGGCAATCTTTGGGGGAGGCCTATGTTCAGCAGTGGACTTCTGATAGGCTGAAATGATGATGATGATGAACGAGATAACTCATGAACTATGTGTTATGCACGTGAGTGTAACTGAATACAAAATTATTGAATCTGAACCATTGCTTTTAAACAAACTTTAAGCGTTAATAATTAGGAATTCCTCGCAACGAACACGTACCTTTGAAAAGCGAAATAAGATAGAATTATTATTTCCGCAAAATAAATAACATAGCCTTGCTTATCTTTCTGTAGGCGATGTAACGCGGATACGATAAGATCTAAAGAATGGTCGCACACAATAGACACGAGACTAGACGCAATGATGTGCACAACCGGAAACCGATCATTTATTGCTGCTTCAACTGGTACTTGACCAGTTGTTCCACTGTTAACAGGATCATTCTTGTTATTCTACAATCGACCACGTCTTATTGAAAACAATGTCACAGGTCCTTTCTCTCTTCCTCCTGTCAAGCGTCAGATCATCACTGCGGGCCAGCCAGGTCCGCTAAGTTGTGCCTATCATCATCGGCTAGTAAGCCGCCCACCAGACAAACCCCCGGGGGGGGGGGGGATGTTCTACCTAATCTAATCTAAATTAGCAGCCCTGACTGCTAACCACGAGCCCTGGGTTTGAATTCCAGCTGAAGCCAATATTTATGATTAATCTTCTGATTAGGGTAGGTATAGACATCGCGACATTTTTAACCGTGGTAGAGCCAAGCGGCGGCTTTTGCTGCTGCTCGAATGGGCCGGCTCGGTACCACGTCCTCGCAGAATACCGGCGTGAAGTAGACCCATCTTGTGCTTCTGCAGAAGCATGTGGGCGACGGTAATCACTTACCATCAGGTGAACCGCTTGCTCGTTTGCCGTCTTTCTCATAAAAAAAAAAAGAAAAAAGAAAAGTGTTTGCGCGAGCACTTACGGTACTGCTATGAAGCCATTTGCAATTATCAACCGCCGATGTGTGTATGTGTGTATGAGGTCGCCACTGAAGAAACATTCTTCCCCAACGTCTATATGGGTGTCCCATTGCCACTTTAGCTTGCTGATGGCCCATGGCAATATCGTTTATCTTAGTTCCGTTGTGGATATCATTGTCATAGATTCTTTGTATATCTTTCATGCCACGCTGAACAACCTTGAGCTTTCTCATACGACCTGCCTAAGAAGGCCCAAGTCTCGGTTCCTTGAGACATTTCTATCAACATGCGCTTGTTAAATATTATCATGAGACTTGATGCTCTACTGGTGTGAAATACTGTGACAGTTAAACTCCTGGTTGAAGTCGTACAATTTGCCCAAGGCAGGTTTGCTTAAAGCCTTGCTTATGATGGAAGGTCGTGGAGCACTGGAGTTGTCTTCAGAGAACCGAATGCCACCTAGCTGCCGATGAGGAAGAAGATCAACCAGTCTTTTTTTTGAACGAACATCGAACGTCCTTGGGGCCACGGTAGTGGAAGCCTTCCCCTAACATATAGCGACGAGAGACACTGTAAAGTATTAGTCGATAGAAACACAGCATAGTTACTCCCGCAGAGATGGTGACCATGTAGGATCGATATAGGGTTTTGACACGTATTAGCAACACCAAACGGCTTTGCTTATAAAACATTTTCTTTTTCAGCTCGTTATTTGACCACTACTACTGGAAGACGTTGTCCAAACAGAGGATTTTCCATAGTACCCACGCTTAGCCATGTAACTCATGCATTCAAAACTTTTCCCTTAGTCTACTTTTACAACTCTTGTACTACTACATACTCTACTCCACCCCTTATATACCCCACCTTAAACCTTCTTTCACCATGCACACTTCCCAATAATTATTTTCCGGTCACAATAATGTGAACACACTCATAAATTAATGAGCGTCTAATTGATATTATTAACAATGAGGTCTCCAAGGTAAACAATTTAGTTGGTTAACAATATGTTATCGCATAATAAACGGACGGGTCAAGATGTCAGTAATGAAGAGAGATATGTACCCACAAACCGTACTCGACCGCTCCACAATAGAACGATTAGCTTTGAGCAGCAGTCACACGATGCAGCCCCTCACTACCCTGCTCGTTTTATCTTCGCTCGCTGCTGTGCTCGGTGAAGTTGCTGTTATTTCCAAATGTAACAACTGTGAGTACGAATCGCACATCTTAATACTTTAACCGAGCAAATATTTTTACATATTTATATAAAAATATATGTAATTGTGGAAACGGAAATCGTAGTAACGGCTCTTAACGATTCGGATGAAATTTTGTATTTAGATTACGTTTTACTTTACAAATTTGTCTATGTAGGTAAAATAATTATAAATTAAATTTATTTTCCACTGCGGGATATATGCCTCTGCCATTAGGAGGATTCGCCATAATCTCTACTCTCAGCAAAGCAAATCCTTCTCTAGCAAGCTTGAAAGACCCGGCGTTTCCATATAAAATTGTTACTCGCGTGTGCACATCGTAATTTGGATGGATATAATCGTTCCTCATTCGAAAAGCGAATTGCATTATAGATTACTTGTATTCGCGCGAACACTACGCGTTTGAAATGAAACTATTATTTACGAATTTTAGTCCTATAGTGCATTATTATTGAGTTTAAAATTAATTATCAGTGAATAAAGTTTTTCATTTCTAATTATCTTCCCCTGTTCTACACTCCTAAGGGACTCAAAGGGATGTACATTTTCAAAATGTGCTCATACATGTATTTCATTGTTTAAGACTATTAACCTAAATGGTTAACTTTTTATTAAGGTATGATGAAACACGGAATTTTTCATAACAAAAGTTTAACGCTTTACAAGCTTATATATATGTATGTATATATAATATATATTACGTTAAGGGAATATGAATACTATAATTAAACGCGATAAAGTCCGTTAATAATAGTTTCATTTGGAATAATCCCTGAGATTTTTTAAAGCTTGATTCTTTTAGGCAAATGCCTCCTTAAATGTCAGAGGGAGTTTGAAGCCGAGAAAGGCCCGCCATGATGCTCAAGTGGGGGTTGGCGGGTTTTCCATATCTTCGAAATAATATTTTTTTCTCACTTCTCACACATGCAAGTTTCCTCGCGATGTTTTCCTTCACCGCCGTGCACGTAGTAAACGCACGCAGCAGTTAAAATTGCTATTAACAATTTTAGTGGTGCCGGCACCGGGGATCGAAACCAGGTCTCTCGCGCTATATGAAAGTAAAGTGAGCACCCTGACCACTAGGCTACTACGGTTCTCATAGAAGCCTGTCTCTGGTAGTATTTAGTATTAATTTATTTTATGTTATACTATGTTTAGAATTAATAAGTGTTAGTGTTTATTCTACCGCAATTTATTTAGTAATTTTATTCTCGTACCACAGTTGCTACACCTACCGCAATTCCCCACCAACCCCTGGGTTGACTGGTAGAGAATGCCCATATATATGTATTGATTCCGCCCATTGTTGCCTTCATTTTTAAGGCTGTGCAATAAAGACTAAATAAATATATGTTCAGTAAGTACTATCAGTGTTCTTTCACCCTGTTCAGCAATGGACTTTGATAGGCTGAAATGATGATGATGATGAAATAGCATTCTTAGTGATCTTTTCAATTTTTACGCTTAACTCCGATTATGTTAATAAAGCTTGTTTAGTGCACATAAATAAGTTATCAAAACGTAAACATTCTAAAATCAGACACAGACACTTTGAAAAACGAAAAACCACATCCTGTTTCAATTCATCCGAGAAACTGAACGTTTTCATACAAATCGTAAACAACCTCAATCTAGGCAGCAACAGTTTAAAACGCACCCGGGGGACTAATAACGACTCAATTCCTCTATTCTTATATTTATCTTTCAATCCTAAGTTTTATTTAGACTGCGACCTTTGTCATTTGCCTCGGATAACTCAATTTTATCACTAAATGTACCGAACGTACGCGCGCCACTCGTGCAACAACGAGCTCAAATAAAATTAGATATGGCATTTATCTATAAACATAAAGTAGTACATAACCTAACCTTACTTTATCCTTAACAACCTGCATATAGTCCAAACACTATCTACGTTTCTATTTTAACTCAATATTACCTATTGAACGTTTTACAATCTGGATTTCGTTCGGGTCACCATACCACCTCTGCACTTATTAAGATCACTAATGACATAAGTAAGGGTATGGATGTTAAAAGTTACCAGTGATGATGCTTATAGACTTTTCAAACAGTTTTAAAACTGTTGATCATGTTATCTTTATATCCTATCTAACTTATCTTGAATTTTCGACCCCAGCCTTGGATTGGTTCTCATTCTATTTTCGCGGCCGCCAGTAAACAGTTCGGACAGTGGTATTCTGCCTGGGTGGACGTTAAAACAGGGGTGCCGCAGGGTGGTATACTTTCGCCTATAATGTCTTCGTTATTTACTAATTCTATCACCTCAAATATCAGCTGCTCGTATCTTCTGTATTAAGATGCAGACAGCTTTATGTTCAATCAGACATTAACGATCGAAATTACAGCATAAAATATCTCAATGACAATCTTGAATCTATAAGAAACTGGACGCACAGATTTGAGGTTTAGTTAATCCAATAATATATAAAGTAACCGCAATAGGTGGTTCCAGGATGGTAAGCTTGCTCCTGTTTATTATAATGGAATATTAATTCCATTACTATCTAATTACAGAATTAGAGAATGGATAATCATGTCCCGATGCAAGCTGTTCCACCTTGGCTTGCATCGAGATCTATAGTTGAGTTGTTGTCACTCCGGTTGCTGAAATCAACCGGAAAGTTATTGCCACAAAGTAATTACGTTCTCTATATCGTGTTAAAACATAACTGCCCTTTGAATCGAAGCTTTTGCTTATTCAATTCTTAATTTTACTCATTATTGCCTATAACTATGAAAAAATTATAATCTATTTCCACATCTGCGGTACGTAAACTTCTTTTACACCAAAACCACGCAATATTATAACACTATTGAATGCCTATTGACTATAAGGAATGGATCCACATTGGGATTGTTGCGAGGCATGTTGCGCATTTGCATTTTTTTTTCAGTGCATGGGGTGCCCAGAGACTCACTCATCCTCCCTCTTTAATATATTGTGTGGATGTACCGGACCCTTGGTGCGCGAGTTCTAATCGCGCTATGCTCGTTTTTAACACATCGCTAATTTATTCCAGCTTCAGACGACATATGCACAGTCTCCGAAGTTCGTATCACGCCGTGCAAAAATGGGAAGAGCTGTAAGCTGAAGAAAGGAAAGGACCATTCCATATCCTTCGATTTTGTGCCGAGTGAGTAACGATTGTTGTTGCGGAAAGAAATAAGAATTTTGATTGTTAATTGTCAGGCGTTCTTCTTCTTATTCTTCCTCAGCCTGTAAAAGTCCAAAAGATCTTTCTATGAAATCTCCGGTAACAGCTGAAATAATGCATAAAAATCTATACTATTACTTTGTATAAACTTTTATGCATTAAAAAAGTGCATTACAAATAAAATGTGGGGCAGGCGGGGGAAGACTGCTATTCCCGGGTTAATTTTTTTTTTTAATTTGTTAATTGTCAGGCGTTCTTCTTCTTATTCTTCCTCAGCCTGTAAAAGTCCAAAAGATCTTTCTATGAAATCTCCGGTAACAGCTGAAATAATGCATAAAAATCTATACTATTACTTTGTATAAACTTTTATGCATTAAAAAAGTGCATTACAAATAAAATGTGGGGCAGGCGGGGGAAGACTGCTATTCCCGGGTTAATTTTTTTTTTTAATTTGTTAATTGTCAGGCGTTCTTCTTCTTATTCTTCCTCAGCCTGTAAAAGTCCAAAAGATCTTTCTATGAAATCTCCGGTAACAGCTGAAATAATGCATAAAAATCTATACTATTACTTTGTATAAACTTTTATGCATTATAAAAGTGCATTACAAATAAAATGTGGGGCAGGCGGGGGAAGACTGCTATTCCCGGGTTAATTTTTTTTTTTTTTTTTTTTTTTTTTTTTTTTTTTTTTTTTTTTTTTTTTTTTTTTTTTTTTTTTTTTTTTTTTTTTTTTTTTTTTTTTTTTTTTTTTTTTTTTTTTTTTTTTTTTTTTTTTTTTTTTTTTTTTTTTTTTTTTTTTTTTTTTTTTTTTTTTTTTTTTTTTTTTTTTTTTTTTTTTTTTTTTTTTTTTTTTTTTTTTTTTTTTTTTTTTTTTTTTTTTTTTTTTTTTTTTTTTTTTTTTTTTTTTTTTTTTTTTTTTTTTTTTTTTTTTTTTTTTTTTTTTTTTCAGTGCATGGGGTGCCCAGAGACTCACTCATCCTCCCTCTTTAATATATTGTGTGGATGTACCGGACCCTTGGTGCGCGAGTTCTAATCGCGCTATGCTCGTTTTTAACACATCGCTAATTTATTCCAGCTTCAGACGACATATGCACAGTCTCCGAAGTTCGTATCACGCCGTGCAAAAATGGGAAGAGCTGTAAGCTGAAGAAAGGAAAGGACCATTCCATATCCTTCGATTTTGTGCCGAGTGAGTAACGATTGTTGTTGCGGAAAGAAATAAGAATTTTGATTGTTAATTGTCAGGCGTTCTTCTTCTTATTCTTCCTCAGCCTGTAAAAGTCCAAAAGATCTTTCTATGAAATCTCCGGTAACAGCTGAAATAATGCATAAAAATCTATACTATTACTTTGTATAAACTTTTATGCATTAAAAAAGTGCATTACAAATAAAATGTGGGGCAGGCGGGGGAAGACTGCTATTCCCGGGTTAATTTTTTTTTTTTTTTTTTTTTTTTTTTTTTTTTTTTTTTTTTTTTTTTTTTTTTTTTTTTTTTTTTTTTTTTTTTTTTTTTTTTTTTTTTTTTTTTTTTTTTTTTTTTTTTTTTTTTTTTTTTTTTTTTTTTTTTTTTTTTTTTTTTTTTTTTTTTTTTTTTTTTTTTTTTTTTTTTTTTTTTTTTTTTTTTTTTTTTTTTTTTTTTTTTTTTTTTTTTTTTTTTTTTTTTTTTTTTTTTTTTTTTTTTTTTTTTTTTTTTTTTTTTTTTTTTTTTTTTTTTTTTTTTTTTTTTTTTTTTTTTTTTTTTTTTTTTTTTTTTTTTTTTTTTTTTTTTTTTTTTTTTTTTTTTTTTTTTTTTTTTTTTTTTTTTTTTTTTTTTTTTTTTTTTTTTTTTTTTTTTTTTTTTTTTTTTTTTTTTTTTTTTTTTTTTTTTTTTTTTTTTTTTTTTTTTTTTTTTTTTTTTTTTTTTTTTTTTTTTTTTTTTTTTTTTTTTTTTTTTTTTTTTTTTTTTTTTTTTTTTTTTTTTTTTTTTTTTTTTTTTTTTTTTTTTTTTTTTTTTTTTTTTTTTTTTTTTTTTTTTTTTTTTTTTTTTTTTTTTTTTTTTTTTTTTTTTTTTTTTTTTTTTTTTTTTTTTTTTTTTTTTTTTTTTTTTTTTTTTTTTTTTTTTAATTTGTTAATTGTCAGGCGTTCTTCTTCTTATTCTTCCTCAGCCTGTAAAAGTCCAAAAGATCTTTCTATGAAATCTCCGGTAACAGCTGAAATAATGCATAAAAATCTATACTATTACTTTGTATAAACTTTTATGCATTATAAAAGTGCATTACAAATAAAATGTGGGGCAGGCGGGGGAAGACTGCTATTCCCGGGTTCAGCATATTTTTCCGACTTTGAATAAAGATTTGGCGCTGACAGTGCTTCCTCAGGGTCTTGTCCGCTAATAATCATGATGCAACATGTGCAGGTGAGGTTGACCATTAGAGAAAGTGTGACGTACTCAGCAGGCGTTACACGCCGACATCTACACGTGGTAGAGCCAAGCGGCGGCTTTTGCTGTTGCTCGAATGGGCCGCCTCAACCGGGTTGGTACTACGGCCTCGCAGAATACCGGCGGAAAGTAGGGGCATTAGTCCATAATATATGGGTTCGATACGTTCGGATGAACTTCCCACCGCCGGCCAGGCGCTAGAGCCTCGTCTGTTAAGCCAATGGTAATTTTGAAGCAAAGTGAAGACAGATATATTACCCCTAAAACCTATAACGTAATTGAAATGCAAAAAATATTCCGTTTTATAATACACCAAAATGTACTTACCATTGTAGAACTTACGAATGTTAATTCAAAATTCCAGACTTCTCGACTTCAAAGTTGAAGACGGGTGTGTTCTGGGAGAATGGCGCCATGGACGTTCCCTTCGCGGAGCTGAACGAGGCTGACGGCTGCCAGTACACCACCTGCCCCACTGTGGCCGGCAGCTCGCAGCAGTTGAACTACAGCTTAAAGCTTGGAAAGAAGCTACCCAGGGTTAATATTTGCAACGCTCCATTTTATATTATTTGAAGTAAAGTAGCAGCTTGTAATTTTCCCACGGCTGGGCAAAGGGGTTCTAATTATTTGGTTTTGAAGTCACCAACAACCCGCACTAGAAGAACGGGCTGTACTCTTCCCTACTCCAAAGCTCCATCGAAAATGAATGGTCTTTCCTCTATTCACAGACATATACGGGCTATTAAGTTTTTCATTATCTATGTCTTAAAGAGCCGTGGTAGTCTAGCGGTCAGGGCGCTCACTTTAGTATTATAGAGCGCAAGTGACCCGGGTTCGATCCCCAATGCCGGCACCACTAAAATTGCTAATAGCAATTTTAAGTGCTGTATTTACCACGTGCTCGGCGGTGAAGGAAAACATCGCGAGGAAACCTGCATATCTGAGAAATAATAAAAAAACATATTATTTCGAGGATATGTGAAGCCCGCCAACCCGCAATGGAGTAGCGACGGGAGCCATTCCCGGCTCCTACGCATTGTCAGATATTTGAGAAGGAGGCCTTTGCCTAGCAGTGGGCACTTACAGGCTGCTGCTTTTTATGTCTTAAAAGTCGATTACGGCTGGTATTTTCTCCTGTGTTGCTGGCCGAGGCAACACAGGGCTATTACTAGTATATAGGCATCCTCATAGTCCTAACAACTGCTTACGTAAAATACATCTTACTATATTATCCAGCCGGACGGTTACTGCGCTCAAAAACATGGTGCATGAGCACCATGGGCAAATATTACATATACGGTAAGCCAGCGTTATGGCGCTTTCATGCCAAGCCCAGTGTCAAGCAGTAGCTGATTAGAATTGGGAGAAAAAGGGAACTTTCAGTACAGTATAAACGTGGTAGAGCCAAGCGGCGGCTTTAGCTGCTGCTCGAATGGGCCGGCTCGACCGGATTGGTACCACGGCCTCGCAGAACACCGGCGTGAAGTAGAGGCATCTTGTGCTTCTGCGTTTCGTTCGGTGAGCGAGGTAACCGGAGGCCCACATCCCCTCCCTATTCCCCTCCTCTTCCCTCCCATCTCCCAAATATCGGCAACAGAAAAGACCGGCAACGCAGCTGCAGCATCTATGGTGTTACAGATGTATATGGGCGACGGTAATCACTTACCATCAGGTGAACCGCTTGCTCGTTTGCCGTCTCTTCCATAAAAAAAAAATAAAAAAAAAAAACACCTGATGCCAAGTGGCTATCGCAGTGCACAGATATCTGCGAACAACCACAATCGAAGGAGATCAGAGGTGCATTGTAACCTCAGAGGACGAAGATGGAATGCCTTACCTTACCTTTTTTTTTTATCGTGGTGAAATCTATTATGGATACCCAGCCCCCTGGGGGATAGCCGGGTTATGTCGGACTCCCACCGCCTAAAATCCCACGGTGGTCGGCATCAGCGCTGGCGAAGCATCACTGGATCTCCGTTCGGAACAAAACTATGGCCCTTACCTTACCTTACCTTATCTTAAGAGCCAGTAAATAGTCCACCGCAAGACATTGGCCTCTCCCATAAGGAGGTTTTGCTATAATGGCGTCGCTCGGAAAACGGTTAGGCGATAGCATCGCCAGACACCTCGCGCCTTCGACGGTGCTGCTGCCTGTCATTGGGTTTTTGTAGCCGGGAAGGTCCCGCCACGCTGCTCCATTGCGGGTTGGCGGATTTCACATATCATCGAAATATTTTTTTTTATTTTATTATTTCTAATCTAGTTTCCTCACGATGTTTTCCTTCACCGCCGAGCACGTGTCAAACACAGCACTTAAAATTGCTATTAACAATTTTAGTGGTGCCGGCACCGGGGATCTAACCCAGGTCACTCGCGCTCCACGAATCTAAAGCGAGCACCCTGACCACTAGGCTACCACGGTTATTTTTATACTTGTATTATTCATTCACAGGGAAAGTTCACATTGAAATGGAAGGTATGGAAGGAAGAAAATGTCAAGGAATTATGCTGCTTCCTTGCAAACATTGAGATTAGGAACTGATTTTTTGTCCTTATGTACATTATAAATAATATTTGTATTTATAACGCTGTTTTATTACGAAAAAGAAACCATCACAGATTCAGCGGAATATCAAGAGAACGAAATTAGAGCGAAAACTATTGAAACTTTAAACCCACTAGTAGTGTGTGTCAGTAGGCCTGATATGACATATTATATAACAATATTACTTCAAATGTTTAAATTTTTTTTTATTTATTTATGTACACACAAAAAGGCATGAAAACATAAAAAACATAGTATTAGTACAAGGGCACTACTTATTCCATACATTGAAATTTCTTCCAGCAGACCCTAACAGAAAATTTTATTGAAATGGCAAACTTAGTGCGTACATTTCATAGTATTTAATACATAATAAATACATAAATAATATGTATACAATTAAATAAATAAGATTACATATAATTAAATAATATACATAGATATATTTAAATAAATATATATATATATATATATACTTATACATACATGCATACATAGTCGTAAATATACAATATATATTCCATTAACACGAAGCTAAGTAGTGGTCCTATACACGTTTCTTAAATGAAAGTATAGATCCGGAATCTGTTATGGTAGGTGGTAGTGAGTTCCACAACCTAAATGCATGGACTGAAAATTGCACTTGCACTCTTATTTATTTAAACTTTATAGACAAAGTGGTACACATGGCGGACTTAATGTCTAAAGGCATTCTCTCCCAGACATCCATTAGACTAGGCAGAGACAAACATGACGCAAAGGCGCTAGGCAGAGACAAAAATGCAGTTAAATAAATGAAACAAGTAAAACGTTATAAATATCAAAATATGTACATACATACAAGTAGATACCTACATCCAATATATACAAATATACCATATACACATAGAATCATACATTTTAATACTTAAAAACTTATAAAGCCTGAATGGATAAAGAGGAGTCACTCCACTTAAAACCATATGAGGTCCGACAGAGGGGTTTTTTTTTTGATTGTGGCCAAACGCTCACCTGATGGTAAGTGATCACCGTCGCCCACCTACATCTGCAACTTCAGAGGAGCTGCAGGTGCGTTCAAGAGCTTTAAGGTTATATATGAATTATTTGAGAGGAGCTATAAACCCAACAGTGGGCATTTAGAGGCAGCTGCTTTATTACTTTATACTACAATTGACCGACGTATTGTTTTACACGAAATTTTAAAGTAGAAACAGACAAAAAAGGTTTAATGAATAAAAGATAATATAGAACAAAATCACAATCCATAATTTGGCGCTTTGCCACTTTCGCTACACGACCTTATCAAGATAAGAACCATCGCATAGAAAATATGAATTTATTTAAGAAAAAACTACCTCGTGTAGAACGGGTCCATATGTTACGCTACAGGTTAATTTAGATTACTTAAATCTAGAATTTTTTTCTTAGTAAATGTCCATGTCAAAATAAACGAGGGTTCAATGTTTTATATAAAAAGATAGCGACAAGGATTTAACTTTTTACAAATTAACGGATGTTAATTTTTTTTTTTTCCGTGTGGCTGTCGGAAGTAACGAATAGCTCCAACCCTGTCTGACCATCTGTCTGACCTGGTGTCGTAAAAGGTGACTAATGGTAAAAAATTATATTAGGAGATGGGCAACATCTTCCTGGATTAGAACAAAAAAAAACTGTCAGTTGCCAACCCGCTCGCCAGGCGTGTCAACTAAGGCAAACCCCCCCATGATGAATCTTTGGGGGAGGCCTATATTCAGATGTGGACTTGTGATAGGCTGAAATGATGGATGATGATGATGAATTGTTTTTTAAAGTATTCTCATGTGTCTGGAAGTGCTTTAGCGCACATAGCTCTAGGCCATACTTATATACTGCAGTTTTCAGCTCACTGTAGTTTCATATAGCGAAAGTGATCCCCGGCGCCTACACTACTAATTAATACCACCACTTGTTAATAACAATTTTAAATGGTGTATTTACCACGTGGTCGGTGGTGAAGGAAAACATCGTGAGGAAACCTGGTCGTCCGAGAAATAATTAAAAAAAATATTTCGAGGACATGTGAAGTCCGCCAACCCGTACTGGAGCAGCGGGGCGGGCCTTTTCCCGTCTCCGAACCCCTCTCAGATATTTGAGAAGGAGGCAATAAAAGTACTAGGCAGGTAGAAAGGTACTGCCTTTTACCACTCCATTCGTTTTAAGGCATATTGCTACTATTTGCATTATTACCTATATATTCAGAAGTTATGTTATTTTGATACGCATATCACGTAGGGGTAAAAAAAACTGAGCAGCAATCTTAAAGGTGTTCGAACCCAACTTCTGAAGATACAACGTGATATCAATTAAACCTCGACCTTCTTGAAAAATAATCTGATTGCCAGTGACCTATGACTGAGCTGTAGAATTTGTTTTATTTATTGTATATTAGAGGGGTGGGTGGGCAAACATTTTATTGTACATTTGCCGTACACCTCTGGGGACTAAGGTACAAGGCTCTAGCGACCAAATGATGGCGGAAGATCAATCCAAATTAGCCGAACTCAAATCCTACAGACTGGTGATAAGGAGCACCATCACTGCGCTCACCAACCCGCATGTCCACGCTGGTGAATATGGAAGGAAACCTTTCAAGAAATGCATGCTGGCTTTCTTGGAAAATTCAGCAGGAAACTTAAATCGGCTGATGAATTAATGATATTTTTTAATATTTAACGAATTCCTTTTTGTTAGAGCTTCGTAAGGAACATGGTACAGCATATGCAGGTGAGGATGGCATTTGAAGAGAAGATTATATTATGGGGTCGTAATGATAAATGAAACAATGAAATAAAATACCACTTTTTTTTATTAGGCAGTGGTGACAAACGAGCTAACAGTCCACTTGATGGTCACTGCAGCACACGTGCACATGGACACGACAAACAACCTAAATCGAAGATGGTCAACGAAACGTCACCCTGGAGGACCTAATTGGAATACCTCACAGCCCGTAACAGTATCCGTACAGTAGTTAGCATTTCATGGAGGTGTCCAAAGGCAGCAGTTCTTTCTCAAGAGGAACATTATAGCTGTTTAACACTACTGTTTGACGGTGGAAGTGAGTCAGAGGGTGGTACCCACTCAGACATCTCCTAAGTAGAGTAGAGAAGCAGCCTATCGCCAAGTAAAATCCTACTTACTTCTACATTGACTTTCTTAATAAAATATGCATGGACTAGTAGAAAAAAGGTCACCGAGAAATAAGGACTTAAAAAGCTCATGGCAAAGCCTGATGACGAGGAAACACACTCATGGGTTTTGGTATCAGGTATCTTGTAGTGCTCATTGGTAAACAAATAGGCATTATCATATATTATGGACACAGTGAACCCACGTTGAAAGATGTGATCTCACGTATTCATCTTAATAAAGGCCAAGTGTCCTTTCGATGTTATCATGTCATTAATTGTCGAGTTGTTTAAACACAGGTCGTTCAACATGGCTAAACAGTTGGCAGGGATGTCGATTTATATTATTCTTGTAAAACAATGTGTCGTTTCTCTAGCCAAATATTCAAATTATCTAAAACGACGTTTGGTTTCGCAATCCGCTTTCGTGTGTGTTTCTTTGCTTATAATTTCTAAACTTCTCAGTGGATTCCAATGAGGCTCTCATTCATACAGTGGGTTAGTTCAGATATATTCCGTGTATTAGACTAAACCACCAATCACAGAAGGCGGTGACTGGTTATGTCGCGACCAACATTTGAGATGCTGGATCGACTAACTAAAACCCCCAAGTTAGATACTCTGTTGGGCCGGTGGGCTTGACTAGCGAACAGAAGGCCCGCAAGTTAGGTAACACTGAATGCTATAATGCATATACAATACTTCCAAGTAAGATGATACCAAATACATATAAATGAATTCAAAATTCTCCCTAAAAGATGTTGAAAAGCAATCAGCAAGTGTCCCGTTTGTCTATAACAGTTACAGTAGATCCTTAAATTACATAATCATATTACAGCACTACGCTTTACACTCTATAATGTTAGTTATACATCATCAACATCATTATAGCCTATCTTAAGTCAACTGCTGAATAAAAGCCTTCACCAAAGACCCTGAACACAAAGCACCTGCATATATTGACTTCCCTCAACATTGTGCAGATCGTCACTCCATCTAGTGGGTGGGTCTATCTATATACAGGGGTCATCTAACACTCCGTTCTCCTGTATTTAGTTCGAACTCGAGAACCTTTCCTTGATTTCCGTGATCTCTGTGGCCGAACATTTACCACATTCCTAACCCTATTATCTATTCGATTGTCGCAAGTGTCCTGAGCCAGTTGCGTCCAGTAACTTCACTTGTTTCAATGCTCTTCGACTGAAATACGCTAATGTTTGACACATCAACCGCAGCACAGCAACAGGCTTAATTGTTAGCGTACCTAACTACTTAGCTATCGGTTCTGGGTGAAAAACCCAGCCTAACAGACTATTCGTGAACACCCGTAACTATTAGCTGGTACAAGTAGTACTAGTAGTACTATATTAATATTCGTGTCTGGTGTTGTTGTGATGTATCCTATACTGCATCCGACCATGCCTCTGATCATGTCGCATAAGTGTTACATCTGATACGACGCAAGAGACATATGTCTCTGTGTTCTCTCTGTCATGTCTCATTTTATCAAACGCTTTAGCGAAAGCAGTATCAGACAACTGTCTTTAAATACTATGACTTGTGATCGGTTTCTGGCCGGCTATGGTTTCATTACACCATGTGATTTTCAAAGCTTACGCGGACCCTTAGTCGACTCTAACGTCATTCACGGTGGATTGGTAGGTTTTCATACGTCGCCACCACACGCATCGATCGGAATTCTATTTTCAATCCATTAAAAGATCTCAACCCTACTCGAAAAGAACAGTAACTATTTTAATAATAAGCAATTGTTTTTAATTAATATGATAAGTGCGGCGCAGTAGCTAGCGATATCGCCGTAAAGATGGCCGCCAGAGTCGTTTTCTTATCGTTGTGTTTTCTTCTTGTTAAAACCGATTTTGTTACCAAAAAGAACTGCAAAGACGGTAAGGATGCTTTTATTATTTATTAGTAAAGCCTTCGGATAAATTAGAGGACATGTATGAGCGTGTACCAACTTGTGGTTTTGGAGGCAAACGAGCAAGGAGAGCCGCTTGCTCTGCTGATGAAGTGATTACCGTCCTCCACGCCAGACGAGCTGTTTTTTTTTTAATATTTATTTTATTAAAGGGTACAATGGACGGATAGTGCCTTGTGGCATTCCCTGACAGTCGTCAAAAATACATGTTAGGTGCATGCTATTTAATTAAAATAATGCTAAAACTAAATAATAAAATCATATAACCTTACTTGACCTGTATGTTGCATACATACAGGTCAAGAAAGGTCATACATATACCTACATATATGGACATAAGGTAAGTATAAAGCATATGCACTACACGATATATTTACACAAACATAAAGTGAAAAAAATCTAGCCGAATTTGCTAAGTGCAGGAGAGACCTGTGTTCTGCAGTGGTCTAATAACATGCTACTGAACCTTACAGTCTTTCAACTTTTCCCTTCGTCACAAAAAAACGACCATTATCCGTGGCGGGAAGTGTTGACGCGAACCAAAACACTCCCACGTCTTTCCACCTTGCCGTTTCTGATCTAACACCCGTGGGAATCAGATAAGAATAAGGTTTACCGTAGAGTATTTTAGGTTTTAAGGGCGTAAGGAAGAACGTACTCATCATATTCCAAATGCCAGCCTTTACAGCACGTGGTGCTGTCAGCAAACAAATTAACACTCGGCTCTGTCGACTGAACTATGACTGAATACTCGACCGAATTTGCTGAACCGATATCCCACAGACTATTGACGCTTCGCTCATCAACCTGCTTGCCCAGCGTGGTGAGAATGGGAAAACTTTACAAAAGAAGTATGCCGGTTTGGATAATTATGAATGAGGCAAAGGACAGCTATGAGCTACATTTAATGCCGGTTTCTCCTGGCACTTTCTTGCAGAGCCCTACGTTAGTAGAGGACTTAAAAAGGCTGATGAAGGATTGATTTAATGTGATACTTAATCTGTCTTTTCAAAATCTTCTATGCTTGCCTGTTTACCGACCAGATTAACTGACACAGATCATTGGCGGTTACTTTTGGATCAATCTATTTATTATAATTTCAAATGTCGATGTTCTCCTGGCCGAATTCCACCACGACAACCACTTCAATATTTAATATTATAATAATCCTATAATAATTATTTTATTTGAAACTTAGCGAACTCCATATGTATGTTCTTCATTGGACGTTTGTTTAGGCTAGATATTTAACCAACTAATTCCAATAAGCTATAAAAGTAATTATCGTACAAACAATGGACACGGTATAAACCTCGACCTAACTCGTTAACAACTGCCCTGTGCTATAGCAGAGCAACAGATTTCATTGACCATGGACTCAGTGTCAATCTACTTCCTCGATAATTTAGCGAGGTCCTCGCTCTTTCTATGTTCAATAATTTTTTTTTTTTTTCAGTGGACACAACTCAATGCAGCATACACAACGTGGCGGTGGAGCCGTGCCCGCGCGGACCGAGGCTGTGCATCGTGAAGCCGGAGAAATCCTACAGCATCAATGTTGACTTTACGCCACGTAAGATTTTCGTAAATCTGTATATGTTCCGTATTTTTTGGCTAGCATTCCAATAACAGACGACAGAATAACAGATCTTCGTTAATATTTTTATTATTTGTTTATTTATTTATTAAACTTCATATACATGAGAATGTATATAGGCGGACTTAACGCCAGAAGCATTCTCTACCAGTCAACCTTTGGACGATGCAGAGATGAAATGAAGTAGGTGTAGGTGATAGAATAGAGAGAACTAAAGAGAGGAAAAAAAATTATAATAAATGTAAATCTATGTATAGATACAATATTTCAATACGCATACATACAATAATAAATACGTACACACGTACATACATACATTTATATTTATTTAAATATATTAATAACTTAAATATATATTATATGTTATATACTAGATCTACTACTCTACTAGTTCGTAGTAGAAAGAGCTTATTCCTTCCTTAAAGGCCGGCAGCGCATCTGTCCTCTGGTGTTGTCGTCTGGTGTGTCCGTCGGTGATCACTTACCATCAGGTGAGCCGCACGCACGTTTGCCCCCTTCTTCTATAAAAAAAAAAAAGTTCGTATCTGCATAGGTATCAACGTTGTACCCACCGCTCGTCAGCTTTTTGTCTTGTACTCCGGCATTGACATGCACGTGGCATTCCATTTCTCATTCGTCATGTGTGAGAACGCATTTGTAACCTTCTTCAATTAAAGTTGTTCGCGGTGTTTCACGGAATGTAGTCGTCAGGTGACCTGTTAGCTCATTTGTCACACCAACCGATAAAGAAAATTGAAAAAAAAAAATCACTACAAGAAGAATACTTAAGTTTATTAAGTAGTTAATGTATTGTATACTAATAATATTATAATAATCTTATATTTCACAAAACATTGTTGATACATACATATAGGCTTGATAGAGCCAAGCGGCGGCTTTTGCTACTGCTCGAACGGGCCGGCTCGACCGGGTTGGTACCACGGCCTCGCAGAATACCGACGTGAAGTAGATGCATGTGCTTCTGCGTTTCGCTCGGTGAGTAAGGTAACCGGAAGCCCAATCCCTCCCCATCTCCCTCCTTTCCCTCTCTTCCATCTCCCAAATTTCCTCAGGCTGGCAACACACCGGCAGCACCTATGATGTTGCAGATGTATGTGGGCGACGGTAATCACTTACCATCAGGTGAACCGCTTGCTCGTTTGCCGCCTTTCCAATAAAAAAAAAATAATACCGGTGAGCTAATCGCGCATGTCACATGTGCAGGTCTCGAATGGCTCGTTTCGGTACACGATGTACAGGAATTGAATTGAGTAAAGGCGCAGGCGAAGAGCCAGCTGGTGCGTGGTCTACATGCACTGGCTACTTCCACGTTTTGTACTGGCTAAAGACCAGCATAATAAAGATGCGACGTGCTCACGAAATACATGCTCAGATGGTGTAGAGACAACCAGTTCACAATCTCGCCTGAGCATCGTGGTGAGTTTGTTTAAAAGAAAAAGCTTTCTTGATAAAGCCAATGCGAAAAAGTGTTACGATACGATACGATTTATTCATTTACACAACACAAAGGTTACATGAAATACAATTATACAGAAAAAAAACAAAAAGAAATAATTTTAGGAGATAGACTTTCTAATTTATAACCCGTATCGTGTCAAATGAAACGGTGCTGACTCGGCATAGTGTCGCGGGGTCAACCGCAACGCTGATCTTCAGTCAGCACCGACCCTATTCCGCGTTGTTCTTCGCATACTGTTTCATAATCGCAGTACGCAAGATATGTTTGCTGTAAGCGCACTGCTTTTCCGTGATTTACCTTCCATGAACAAGCATAACTAAGTTACTTATAACAAATTAATATAAAAGCGACAATTGTATGTTATATACCCAAATAAAGGAGAAGAAGTGGACTCTTTGAGTGTGCACTGGCTGTCTGCCAGGAAAACGTAAGTTGGACGAAACTTGTCCTGATTCGCTGGCCAGAAGAATAGTTTAACTAGACAAGCTAGATACCATAATAATACATATGATGTAGTAGATCAACCTATTTTACCCCACTGCTGAACATAAGCCTCTCCAAGAAAGCGTCAGAAATATCGTCATTAATTTCTTGGAAGATTGGAGTCTTCAAGAGTTTGCAGCGCAGTTCCTGCAGACTCACACTAGTAATGCTTCTTCACATCACTAAATCCCACTGCGATGAGCCCCGACCATGGCAAGCCTTTTGAAATGCTGTAAGATCAACACCACCCACGGGACAAGGGTACGCAGGGATAGTCAAAGAGTGCAGACGCTAGCAGCTCCGTATTTTATGACTATAAGAGTAACATCTACACAATCCACCTGGTGGTGAATGACACCATAAACACCACCATAATCACCATAAACACTTATCACCCGTCACCCACCACTGGACAATGGTGTCCGTGACATTATGAAATTATACTAGAGATAACCACTATGCGCTAAAATTATCTGGCATGCAGTTTTCGAAACGTGGTTGACCAAGGAATATGGCATTGGTATGGAATGTGTAGTAAATTCCATACCAATTACTCACTTTGGTAAGAGCTTTGTCTCAAACGGGGCGTTGGGGTCAGTGACCTATCACACACACTGGCTGCGGGAAGACAATTACTACCTATCATGCTTGAAATAGAATAGATAACGATTGTTTATATTTCGCCCTAAATAATAAGGAACATACGATGGTATGTGAAGCTTAGAATCTTATAACTTATGTAGGTAAAACATTTAAAAAAGTGACGACAGTAAGAGGATTAAGATGATTAAGAGTCAGCGTCGTAGCCAGGGGCTAGCTGCGGATGCTGCTGCCGGGGCAAACCTCAAGGGAACGGACTAGTAGACAGCATGCAGTAGATCTCACATTAAAATAAAAATATATAGTTAAAATTAAAATACAGTTATGTTTAGAAATCGTAAGTATTTGACATCAAATAAAATCATTTTTGCCTGATTTAAAAAATGGAGATAACTTTGCACTTCCTCATTGCCGTGAAGAAATTCTTAAGAACCGATAAAATTATGGGTTCTGGCCTGTTGATGTTTTTGCGCAAATGTTGAATTCAGCTGAGACTCTAACCAATGGCTCTACAATCGATCTGAGATAGACGGACGAAAAATCCATACAGAAATTTAGATAGAAAATCCATACGAACCCAATTCTCACAGACCTATTAGCAGCAGCTTTACTAGAGTAAGCTAACATCCTAAAAAGAAATATGTGCACGCCAGTTGGTTTCTGTGCCAAATATATCCCTAGAACGATTAACAGATTCTTATTTTCTTTTCCTATTTTTGTAGATTTCAACGCGACGACCCTAAAAATGGCCATGTACAGCGGCGACAAGAAGACGAACGCCTTCGACACCATCATTAAGACCCCGGAGGACCTCTGTGGTCTGGTCACGTGTCCCATGCAAGCGGAGGAGAGGCGGAACTTCGACATCAACTTTGCCCTGGCGAAGATGTCACCGGTGAGTCTGCTTCTCCATGTTCCTTCAGCCCGAGTCCACGCACAGGAAGGTGCCAACGAAAGATGGCTCGCTTATTTGGACCCATGCGAGGACCTCAATAATCGCACCGAACCCTAGTGAAACCTCTCACCAGCACTAGTATGCACTAGTATGAGTTCAGCGTAGTAACGGAGATGTACAATATTTTTCTCCAAATTCTAAGATCACCTGCACGTGCTGTACGGTGTTAGCTAACCGAATCCATTCCAAGTTGAACCCAAATCCGGCAGAATGACGAGTGCGAGGGTTCCGGCATTGTACTTATAAACACGGTAGCCCGGATTGGTTAAAATGGAAAAGCTTTAAAAGAACCTTTTTACACGTGGTAGAGCCAAGCGGCAGCTTTTGCTGCTGCTCGAATGAGCCGGCTCGACCGGGTTGGCACCATGGCCTCGTAGAATTCCGATGTGAAGTAGAGGCATCTTCCAAATACCATCTTCTAAATACCCTTTAAAGGCCGGCAATGCACCTGCAGTACCTCTGGTGTTGCAGATGTACGTGGGCGACGTTAATCACTTACCATCAGGTGAACCGTCTGCACGTTTGCCCCCTTTCTCATAAACAAAATTAAAGTCTTTGATTGTGCTGACGCATATAGGCTGGCAAAGATATTCGGAGTGTTTTATGGGTGGGCATAGCCTCGTTGGTTAATCAGCTGGGTCCACCGCGTACATGTGAGGTTGATGTGTAGAGAAAACGATGTTAAATTCGATAGGATCATGATGTGTCTCATTAAAAACCGCATGACCATTTGGCATCAAGGAGGCCCTGTGAATGTTGTTTTTTTTTTCTCAGTCATATTAGCGTGGTGATCTGCAACTTCTGATGATCTGGTTCAGAAAAAAAATTAGGGTCTATGTCTTCGTTGTCTACCTATTTGAATCCCCTCAGCATTTCTGCAGACTCTTTCGTTGCAGTCTTTCAGTTTGAAAGGTATAGAGAGGAAGTGCAATTCCAGGCTGTGAGGCATTGAATCTTAGTCCTCAGGGGTGACAACGTATCTGTGACCTTCTTCGATTGAAGTTATTTGCAGGTTTCAATGGGCTGGAGTAGCCACTTACCATCAGATGGGCGGTTCAGCTCGTGCTCAATCACCACAATATAATAAAAGATAAATAAATTAAATAACCAGTTAATGAATGTTGCGTCATCAGTCATCAGATCACCAGAGCTTCGTTCAGTAGTCAGCAAGATGCATCACATGCTGGTGATGATATCCTTTAGAAATAAATATTGTAATCGCCCTTTACATCCAAGCTCCATGTACATACAACCGAATTTTACAGTTTTGAATTTAGAACGAAATCTTTAAATCTGAATTTTAAATAAAACGAATAACAGTAACATTTGCATCCTCCAGGGCAAATTCCCAATCAAAGTGAAGCTGTGGAACGAAGAAAATGAATCTCAAGCGTGCTGTTTCACGTTTAATGTTAAGATAAGGAAATAATTGTTTATTCCGAAAATCATAAAATAAAATTCTACAGTTATCTAATTATGTGTTTTTTGTACTTCGTCGCTTAGATACAACTTATTTATTGACTGACCTTATTGGTGTTAAAATTTGGATTTACTCGACAGAGATTATAGTACTAGCCTGTAAGTGCCCACAGCTGAGCAAAGGCCTCTTTGTCAAATACCTGAGAGGGTTTTGGAGCCGGGAAGGATCCGCAACACTGCTCCGGTGCGGGTTGGCGGACTTCATATGTCGACGAAATATTTTTTCTCTTATTATTTCTTAATCATGCAAGTTTCCTCACGATGTTTTCCTTCACCGCCGAGCACGTGGTAAATTCAGCTCTTAAAATATCTAATAACAATTTCAGTGGTGCCGGCACCGAAGTTCGAACCCAGATCCCTCGCGCTCTATCAAACTAAAGCGAGTGCTCTGACCACTAGGCTACCACGGTTTACTAGGCTACCGGCATGGCCTGCTACAAATTGTAAATAGTATAGCACAAACTAGCTCGTGCTGAGGGCTTTGGCCGTCAAAAGAATTCTTTAAATTGTGAAAAAAAATACCATATCCTTTTCATGGCATTATCTAAATCGATGCACAGTTACATTTAAATCCGCTCAGACCTTTAAGCGTACTAAAGTAAAAGCCGTTTATAATATTAAGCAAGAAGAAGACAAGAAGAAAATTAAATAATGTGTGTTAAAGCACTAATCTTTGGGGAGGCCTATGTTCAGCGGTGGACTTGTAAGAGGCTGAAATGAAATGATGAAAGCACTTCTAGAATCATGAGAATACTTTAAAAAAGAATCAAAGTTCTTTAATTTGTTTTAAATCCTTCCACTTATAAATTCCGTTTGTTCGTAAAGCTTCTCCTAAACGGTTTGACTAATTTTCATTTTTTTTTTGTACTTGTGGAGTCACTTCATGGTTCTTGTTTAACCAGGTAGGTGGCGCTGTAGGCAATATACAGATTATTTAATGTTTTTTTTTTGTATGTAACGTTATTTTTATATTTACACCCGCGTAGGCTTGGAAGGTTAGTACGATGACACGTCCGTCATGTTCCGGCGAGCCACGAGGGAGAGCAAGTATTTTCCAGAGGTTTCCAGAGGTCTGCTTTTTTTTAGTTTTACGTGGGGGAAAGTGCTCGCACAAGTCGCACCTGCGACTAAAACACCCACGGAAGATACGCTGTTGTCCCGGTGGCCTTTACAGCTTCGACGGTAGAGACTCGCGAGCGGAAGGCCCACTGATTAGGCCCTCGTGGGTGTGGGTAAACGATAGCTATTTTCCCCACATATAAAAGAAGAGACGTCATATTAAATTAAATATTATGGAATAAGAAATTACATATCTAAAGCTTATATTATTTTCGATAACATTTGATTGATGACATACTCAAGTTTTACTACAACGCCATCTATCTTCCATTCGTCGCAGGTCCTAACAAACACGGTACTTTATAAGACGAAACGTAACTTAATGTAAAAATAGATGGCATTACTAAAAAATAATTTTTCTTAAGCGCTTTGTCGTAGTTCAAAAATCAAACACCTTCAATAGGAGTAGGCAGAGATAAATTTCATTCAATCGCAATCCAATTTTTTTGTTTCAGGGAGATAGAAAGTGAGATTTTTGATACACATATTCTCTGAAAATTTCAACGGCCCTTTAAAGGTTGGACAGACAGACCGACAGACGGACGTACGAACCTACGTCGTAGGCTTAGTAGAAGGCTCCGTACGGAACTGTAAAATGTGAAAACTTCGGAAGAATTGCAGACACGTCGATCCTGAGATTGGATCGTAACCACCTGGTTGGTACCCCGGCCTAGCAGAATACCGTGAAAGAGAAGCATCTTCTACTTCTGCGTTTCGTTCGGTGAGCGTGCTAAACGGAGCTCCCCTTGCTTCTCCTCCCCGCCCCATTCCTTCTCCCGAATCCCCAAAATATCCATAAAAACCGGCAACGCATCTGCAGCTCGCAAAACCGTCGCAGTTTGGTGCTAAAGTGAAATGAGATGAATAAATTACATAAATGATAATAAATATATTTTAATTGTTCTTTACAATATATTTATAGTTGTTAAATATTAATTGTATATATTGGATTAAGATAGATACAATGTATAGATAATAAATATTCCAAAAGAGGAACATTTAGTTTTACCCGGTTTCTTCTCCGTCAAAGGAACCTCATTACGAATTGGAAGTAGATTTATAAATAAAACGACATAATTTCCTTACGTGGAAGTTTAATAAAGAATTTTCATTTCGTTTCAAACTAACAACAAACATACGATGAAAACCTTTCTCATCACACGGTAACACGGACGAACACTTTCGTTCCCACACTAAGGTCGTCGAGTCGGAGATCAGCCGCGTTTACACACAACGAGTTCAATGAACTCGCGCAATGCAACTCTGCGACTGTGTATTTCTAGATAATAAATATTAAACGTGGTAGAGTCGAGCAGGGGCTTTTGCTGCTGCTCGAATGGGCCGGCTCGACCGGGTTGGTACCACGGTCTCGCAGAATATCGGCGTGAAGTTGAGGTATATTGTGCTTCTGCGTTTCGTTCGGTGAGTGAGGTAACCGGAGGCCCACTCCCTCCCCCCTCATCCCCTACTCTTTCTTCCTCACATCTCCCAAATACCCTTATAGGCCGGCCACCTATGGTGTTGCAGATGTATGTGGGCGACGGTAATCACTTACCATCAGGTGAACCGCTTGCTCGTTTGCCACGTTTCCCATAAAAATAAATATTATTGAGATATTTCCTCTCTTCGCAGGTAGTAGACTCCTCTACCTAGGAGACGTCCGTGTTGGCAGACTCTTGCTCCATTTCTACCGCCCAATATGCTATTGTTGTTTACTGGTAAAGGTATTACTTTCAAACCGTCACACTAATGCATAATTCCAAGCGAAAGCTAGTATAATTAAGGGCTGTAAGGCATTCCATCTTAGGGCTCGGGGGTGACAACGCAATCTACAGCCTTCTTCAATTGAGCACACCATCTTCTTCTTCTGCGGTATCCTTTTATCATCCGATGGACTATTACTCTAGGTTCGTTTTATACCACAATCAAATAAAAAAATAGGTTCGAAATAATGTGATCAGAGAGCATTGTGGCCTGAAAGACGATGTAGTGACACGAATTCAGAAAGGGACGGTGAGCTGGTTTGGCCATGTGGAGAGGATGAATGAAAGTAGGTTGGCGAAACAAATATATGAAGCGAGTGTAAATGGTAGAGTCGGAATGGAGGAAGACCTAGGCGCACATTTCACGATCAAATCGGAGACATTCTGAAAAAAAGGCCAGGTCAAGAGTACTCTAAACCAACGAGTAAGCATGCACAGTGGGAGAAGCGAAAGACGTATGTCAGTACCGTAGCAAGTGGAAGAAGATTGTCTCTGCCTACCCCGTTGGGAACAGCGCGTGAATATATATATCAAATAAAACAAACCTAGATACTATTACGCCACTTATGCGACTATGTGGGGGATGGATCGATCGCTGCCGACAAGGCAATAAGGAGTAATAAAACCGTTAAGTCTCATATTTGAAGTAAATATGAATGATAAGTGAATTTATATGCCACTCTGCACCAGTATTTATTGCTTCAGCACCAAAAGGGGCTTAAACTGAGAAGAATAACACTGGCACAAAATCCCTGCGTAAAAAATCGACACAAAACTTCTGTGTTTCGAATGGTGGCTGAATAGACGACCTATTTAGTGTTAACTACCTAACCGACTAGGTCTCTTAATCCGAAGAATGACAAAGCATCTCTGACTTTGATTCTCGATTGAGGATAGACGCAGGTGTTTATGGGCCACCATAAACCAGCAGGTGGACTGCTGAAAAAAATAGGTAGCAAGTTGGTTAAGAAGAAGGATAATGAATTGAACGAATATGGGTTGACTGTTAGAGAATGCCAAAAGGCATTAAGTCCGCCTTTTGTAATCCTTTTGGTGTAGACAATAAAGTATAAATAAATAAATAAATAAATATTACACAAATATAATAAAGGAGGTCACACCCAATAAGAGGATGCGTCGACCAGTTATGTGGGAAATCAATAGACACATATGATTGTGGTCCGTACATTGGGGTAATTTATGAGGAAGTCCTTCCTTAATTTTCTAAACATTCAATCTAAGTCAGCCTGCGAATTCATGTCAAATTAAGCGGCGGTTTTGCTGCTCGTATGGGCCGCCTCAACCGGGGTCACTACCTCCCGGTATTCTACGAGATCAGATGGAGTACCACGATGTCACGGAATACCGAGAGGTGGAGGTAATACAGGCGTGAAGTAGAGGCGTCTTGTGCTTCTGCGTTTTGTTCTGTGAATGAGGTCACCGGAGGCCCACTCCCCTCCAGCAGCTGCTCTGGTGTTACAGATGTCAGTGGGCGTTGTTAATCACTTTACATCAGTTGAGCCGCTTGCACGTTTACTGTTTTCTCATAAAAATAAGAAATTACCTACCCGTGTCTTCCTTTCTTTCTTCTCTATCTTTACCAATTTCTATTATCTATATATTATCAAAATACAAACTTTCACATTAATTATATTAAGAAGGACATAGCCTATACCACTTCCGGAATGTTCCTTACATTTAAAACAAGGTTCCATAAAAATCTGTGTTATTTTAGTTAAGTCCGTTCTTGCAATACATACGTACAAAATAATGTATATATTAGTATAGATAATACAGTACCGTTGTAGCTAATACGATGATCTATGTGAACAAAAAAGTGCTACATTAAAACCAATCGCACAAAAAAAAGAAAAACAGAACCAACAATTTACAGCCCAGAAAAACTGACTCCAGCTGAGCGACAAACGCGACCCGTCCACAACAAACAAAAGTGAAAACTTTTGCAAGGTGTGGTGGACCCTTTAACCGATACTACGTAATAAGATACAAGTTGTTTGCGATATTAAAATACTTTATGGAGAATTCACTATTAATATTTATATATTACACACAAGTAGTAATTTTTGGTAGAGCCAAGCGGCGGCTTTAGCTGCTGCTCGAATGGGCCGGCTCGACCGGATTGGTACCACGGCTTCGCAGGATACCGCCGTGAAGTAGAGGCATTTTGTGCTTCCGCGTTTCGTTCGGTGAGTGAGGTAACCGGAGGCCCACACCCCGTTCCTATTCCCCACCTCTTCCCTCCCATCTCCCAAATATCCTTAAAGTCCGGCAACGCACCTGCAGCATCAATGGTGTTGCAGATGTATGCGGGCGACGGTAATCACTTACCATCAGGTGAACCGCATGGTCGTTTGCCGTAACTTCCTTAAAAAAAAAAGTAGCGCCGACTTTTCTTCTTTCTTTTGAAATCTTTTGAATTGATTTAAATAAAGAACCTTTCGTTATTTTGTCGTTAATTGACACATTTAATTGTTTCCTGAGCTTCTCTCAACAGGGATATATATAACCAACTCCGCCCGCAATCTGTCCTCGATTAAGAATTATAATTCAGATGCATTCTCTCACACCCAGGACCTCTAACATACCACAAAATAAAATTACAAACATTCCAAGAGACTTTATACAGCGATAAAACCATACAGTGTTTTTCTTTTATATAGTTTCGTTTATCGAAGTCATGGTTGCCAATGAACGAAAACCCTGTCTTGGATGTGAAAGCCATATGAATGAAGATATTTACTCGTGTATGTATGCTTCTCCCCGGTAGGTGTTGGGAGCACATACCAACCACGTACGCCCGCCGCCACTGCAGCCACTGTTCAGTTTCGGTTTGAAGGGTTATACTACAGGCTGTGAGGCATTTTATCTTAGTCCTCAGAGGATGCGACGCATCTGTAACCTGATTGAACTTGTTTTCGTGGACAGTTGGTTCATTAGTCCATCCATTGAAAAACACACACACTTTCGTATCGCTTTTATTTTTGCGTTTACAGAACGCTCTGTTAAATCAACACAAACTAATCTACCATTGGTTTGATCGACCTTAATCAGATTGTAACTTTCTTTTGCTTTTGTAATCCTCTGTATCGGCGCTCTGTATCTTGTACTCGTCGATTGTACTTTCACACTACATCTATATATGTGCGCAAACGTTAAATTAAAAATGTAGGCACGTCTGAAATGTTTCAGCAACAGGAAACTCGTGCACATCCGTCTGCTCTTGTGGGAATTGGACTTTACATTGCGTGAGAAACATTTTGTTTCTTATCTAAGTTACCTTCATATTTATATAGTTTTCTTCGTGATGTTTTTTTTACACTCCCGCGCGAGTCACGTGGTAAGTAAGTAATGGTTTCTGCAGAAAGAATACATGTCATCAATTCCGGCTGCAGTCTTAAAAACAAATGGTGCCAATGTCCACCGTCTATTCTTCACTTACTTAGACAGACGTTGCATTTATAAAGGAGGATTGATTTAAAAATTCTCAAGTTCCGAGAGCCGGCCATGTTTTTTATGCGTAAGGGGGTAAACGAGCAAGCGGCTCTACTGATGGTAAGTAATTACCCCACGAAACATCTCCATCATCGGAGAAGTTGCAGGTGCGCAGGTGAAGCCGCTGCTTGGCTCTGTCGCGTCAAAGTTGCTTTTATTTTTAACTACAATAAGCTCTCTTATTCACTTTAGAATGTTGCATGGTCGGTTAGGTTGGCGTAGTGTCTAAGCGTTTCCCCGCCACGCTTTAGGGCACTCGTTCGAGCCCGCAGGGGACACATCTTTGTATGGTCTGCAAATAATCATTAACGGGTCTGGGTATCGTCCATGTGCGACTCATCCCACAGTAGGTAGTGTTAAGTGGTATCGGTGTGAACTGTACATTGCTCGATTGACTTCTAACCTGCGAAGTTCAAGTCTTCTTTTACTGTTCAAGCTACACCCCTCTGGAACGCCCTGCTCGATAAGATTAAAGCACCTACTAATAGGAACTTATTTGAGAGACTAGTGATTACCTAATGATTGACATTATTGACAATATTCGACCTTTCAATTTTCTATTTTTATTACATGTTTATATGTATCATATTTGTGTATTTTATGTAATACTTATTCATATTTCTATAAATTTAGTTGTTTTTTGGAGTCTCTTCCTATAGTTTTTTTAATTCTATATCTTTGCAGGTGCCAGACAAATAATTAAAAAACTAACCAACTACCTTTCACAATGACAAGGGTTGACTGGTAGAGAATGCTACTTGGCATTAAGTCCGCCCATTGTAACCTTAAGAGCGAGGTCAATAAATAATAAATAAATAAATAAGTTGATGAGTGATACTTGTGAACGGCTAAATTGTCCGGGGAATACGTAACGTTCAAAAAAGTGGATATTTTTGACTGCTTCATTTCCTTCGTATGTTATCTGTTATCATCGGTATTTGAATATTACACATTCACGCGATTTGAATATTACACCCTTATGAAGTGAAATGAGTTGTGTATTTTAATTCAATCTTTTCCTCACATCGACAGAAGCTTGCTTCTTATCAAATATATACATAGACTTAACACAGTACTGGGGAAGTCAAACGTGATTCTGTTCCTGTCGTTTCCTGTCCGAGGATAGTCCAATGCAGTAACCGGTCCAGTTGGTTACGGATTATTATCCATAAGCACATCGGTGTGAGTGCGTCAAGAAGTTTCCTGATCGTCCGGTGCATTGCCTACTTATGTGTGCATTCCACGATTTTGGGCACGAGCACAGTGCAGGCGGGCATGGTGGTATTCGACTAGATCTTACATTTGTAAAATATTTTGCAACGTCTTCTTTAGCTTCAAATTTAGTTAAACTGCAATATGAAATAGCGAATTCAATAAAGCCATGTCCAGACTTATGTTTGTCGCAATCAACGCGTGATATGGGACGCAAGTGCCATCTGTCGGCGTTCGATGGAACCAATTATGCACCGGCCGAGCAGAGCACACGACCGACGCTCGTCGTGTAGCGGTCGTCCAGAGCGCATGATATTGGACCGTCGGGCGTTCCTACATTTAAATCTACCTATAGTTGTGTCTTGTAAATTCGTTGGATATTATAATTTGATTAAGTGAATTACTTTGTTTTGTTGCTCCATTACCCAACGACGCCCACTGTGAGGAGACTAGGCATTATGAACCCTGCTGATAACGGTGAACCTACTCCTCCGCCGTTATGTTTATTAGTACCTGAGCGTCCGTTGAGTTCGTTTGGCCGTTCGTATCTGTTGTTAAGTTGCTAACATACTTGTATCTTAATAAAACAATTTTTTCTCAGGGATTACACATATATAGATTTACTTGGAAAGTAAAATATTATCGAAAACGTTAGTGCACGCGTAATTATATATATATACACAAGAATCGTTCGCCTTGACAATCTCAAAGGACAATTCTGCTGGGGAAAACCCAGCGACGCTCGTCACTCGAAAAAAAAACCTCTAAAGCCCCGGTTAGTCATGATAGGCGGCTGCTAAATAAACAACCGCTGAATATAACCCTCCCCCATCGTGACAGACTCAGCATGCTCCAACGGTCTTCCACCCGTCTTACCATTCCGCGAACTGTCTAGAAACATATCCTCCGTTGCCTTTTGTCGATTCATACACAGTTAATCTGTATATGTATTTTTTTATTCACGTTTATCTTAAATGCTTTGAACGTGCAGTTCTCTTATATATGCATATATGTTAAAACGTAACCAGTTCTACGTGCGTAACGTTAAGACTTACCTAGTTTATCTAGATAAGTGACACGCATGTTAAAATTTAAAAGTATTCTCAGAGTGTGACGCTTCGTTAGTAATGTCATGATGTCTGTTTGTATTAAAAGACGTCGAGCAAAGGTCGTTTGTCCGTGCACTTATAATAACACAAGCAGAATACGCACTTGATGCGTTGACTCCTACATTCAGGTAAGGAATAGCAATCGCCAGAGAAACACTATTAACTTTTGTATGTATCGATTCCGCTTAATGCGATGTCGCTCGCAGTGCGGCCCCACCTCGTATCTAAGTCAATAAAACCGGGATGCAAGTATAAAAGACCGGATCCGTTTATGTTTGCGGTATGCGAGAGTGAACGAACTGGGTTGCCCTGTGTCCAGCCCGCCTCCGGCTTCACGCTAGCCACCACCAATATTGGCTAAGTACATTCGTCCTGTTTTGTTTCTACTGTTACTTGAAGCGTAATGATATAATATTTACGTACATTTTTATTTTTTTTTGTTAGTTAAAGGTTACCAAAAAGGTTAACATATAACAAAGTTTTTTTTTTAAATTGCTTAGAAAAAAGGCATGTGCCGCCTTACCTAAAGGCAACCACGGCAAGCCTATAGATACAGTCTAGTACAGTTAAATGAATATTAATATCGAAATCAGAGCGTCTAACAGTCGGTACATTTTTAAAATGAAAGCTAAGGAACATATCCTTAACAAAATGGCAGAATCATCTCAATAACAGACTATTATTTTTATGTATATTTAATATTTAAGTTATTAATATATTTAAATAAATATAAATGTATGTATGTACGTATGTATGTATTTATTATTGTATGTATGCGTATTAAAATATTGTATCTACATATAGATTTAAATTTATTATAATTTTTTCCTCTCTTTAGTTCTCTCTATTCTATCACCTACACCTACTCCATTTCATCTCTGCATCGTCCAAAGGTTGACTGGTAGAGAATGCTTCTGGGATTAAGTCCGCCTATATACATTATCATGTATATGAAGTTTAATAAATAAAAATAAATAAAATAAATAATATTATTCAGAACTATTACTTGTCTAAAATGACACTGTAGGGAGTTATAAGATGCTACAACTTGACAACAATATAAGGTGACAAAGTCAAGAAGGGATAATAATTAAAATAAAGACAATTGAATAATAAAGTCTATATCTATGTTAATTGATATTATAACGCTGACGATATTGTATGTTGGAACGCGATAATATTAGGAACTACCAGTCCGCTATGAAAAAATACTGACGTACGTTATCGACTACATAACATTACACCACGACCCAAAGGAGCGGAGCAGTAATCATAAACCTTAGTCGTGTACTCATCAAGTGTAAGCCAAGTTATACGCGAGTGAAACCGTTGGGCACGGCACTGCCCTTCCGGGAGATGGAACCTTAGGCTTTGTTCCCACATATTGCGATGAAATTCAAAGGTCCTGCAACACTCACAGGAAGAATGGCGGGGGAAGATTCTTACGCTGTTACTCGACATTATAAATATTCACTGTTATATTTAACTGCGGTAGGAGTGTGTCGTTGTTATGTTTTAATAAGAAACAAAATAAGTAATGAACTCGTACATGTTTTTTTTTTGTTTTTGTATGAGAAAGGCGTCAAACGAGCAAGCGGTTCACCTGATGGTAAGTGATTACCGTCGCCCACATACATCTGCAACACCATAGGTTGCCGGCCTATAAAGGTATTTGGGAGATGTGAGGGAGAAAGAGAAGGGGGATGAGGGCGGAGGCAGTGGGCCTCCGGTTACCTAACTCACCGAACGAAACGCAGAAGCACAATATACCTCAACTTCACGCCGATATTTTGCGAGACCGTGGTCGAGCCGGCCCATTCGAACAGCAGCAAAAGCCGCCGCTTGGCTCTACCACGTTTAATGATCACTCTTGATCGCCCGCCTACAGCCACCGCGCGCAAGGGTCTGTCACTGTTATGTATCGTTCACTGTCAATGTTAAGCAGCCAAAAGAACTGTATAACAAGTGAGTTAAAACATAGTTCTAGGGGAACTACCGACATAAGTCAATTTATGAAGTTAATAGTTAAATTATGACACATGACTAACTAAGCATACACTGCTAAGTTCACTAATACCTGAAACTGCTTAAACGGCAGTTCATTCATTTTGAATTTCATCCCTTATGATAAATAAGTTCATCAACATCATCATCGCATCACAAGCCCACTGCTGAACATAGGCCTCCCCCAAAGATTGCCTCGAATCTCGGTCCCGAGCCACCTGCGTCCATCATCATCATCATCGTTTTGCCGTTGCGACGCGAGCGGGTTGGTAACTGCAGTTTCATGGTCTAATGCAGTAGATGCTGCTGCTCATCTCCTAAGTATTTCCCTCTGTCGACTTTTACCGACACCCACGGAACGAGACGGGATGGCGGATCCTCTTATACCACCACCACACGCTAATATTGTACAGATGTTAGACGTTTTTCAACCATTAGTTATGACACACATATTCGGACAGTGTCGGCGTTATTCTTTACTTCCGACAGCCACAGGTAATTCCGACGGATGAATAGGTTAGGGTTACAATATTTTCTCGGGATCTCCCTTGGCGTAAAGCCTGTTCATTATAAAAAGAATCATCAAAATCGGCGAAGACATCTGGTAACGTACATACAAAAGACAAGGTATCGAATTGAACATCTTTAAAGTCGGTTAAAAAGTGAAAAGGTAAGCAGCAGCCTATAAATGTCACACTTCCGCAATGACCTCCTCTTTATACTCGAGACGTAAGGATCCACCACGCTACTCCGGACTTCTCATGTCCTCGAAATATTTTTTTTAATATTTCTTCATCATGGAGGTTTCCTCACGATGTTTTCCTTTGCAACAGCACGTGGCAAACTTACCACTTTAAATTGTAACCGACAAAACCACAAAGACTCTACATGTTCGTTAACTTTTATTTCACAGTTTTTGGTTTCTAAATTCGCCAATTAGGGTCATTTTTCACAAATTACCTGAAAACAATCTAACGTGGCCCCTAAAATTAGAAATAACAAGGCCAAATTTCAAATCAATAGCAATAGGTGTATCTAAGAAACGACGATAACGTACAGACAGTATTTTCGACGCACCAAACTGGTTACTTTGACCATGTAGGTTAGGTATACTATAAAGCAACTTAAGTAAAAAGTTTCGACTGTGTTATAGAAGTCAGTAACCGCTCCCAGCGTGGTTCGTTACAGTCGCTATTGTAGATTAAGAATGTTAAATACACTTTCTTTCTCAATTAATTCAGTTCGACAGGTTCTTTGTACACCTTCTACGATTGTATCGTACAATCGTATCAAAGAATATAGTGGTTTTTCTATTATCAAGCAGTATAAAGCATAAATGAAATAAATAAGCTCTCTCGTCCATATACAATAATCTACCCAATACTGGGGCGGTAAAAGACCTAGGAGCTTTAGGCATTTCAACCCTCATCTCACCCGAGCTTATTTTGGACAACGTGACAGACGGTGAAGCCCGTCACCGTATTAGTGTCAACGCCAAGGATATAAATAGACAAAACTCATGGTATTTGAATCTCCTGAATGGGAGGTCGATCCCCTAATCACTCGGTCATCGTGACGTATATCGATATTTTTTATGAGAACAGACGGTAAACGAGCAAGCGGCTCACCTGATGGTAATGGGGAGAAGCTGTGGGCCTCCGGTTACCTCACTCCTCACCGAACGAAACGTAGTAGCACTGTAGTTCTTTATTCTTTCTTTAACTCGTTCATGTGGCAATGTATAGGTTTTAACAACAAAAACCCAGTAAGTGTGCAAAGTTTTAAAAAAACTAAAATAAACTAACTAATTAGTCTTCTGATGCGTATTTAATCTTTGCCGTTGACACATTCATTGCGTATAACTTTCACACCCGTCTGTTTGTACGTCCGATCCTCTTCGACTCTCACTAGATCGCATTACTTCTTAAATTACACTCTTACTTACAATTGAAAACAAAATGCTTAATTAAAAACTGATTTACGCTTCATACGGTAGCATATAAACATACATATAGATGTACTTGATACATACCAGACCTAACACACTTTTTCTTCTTGCACAGGTGTACTACTGCTACCTACTAGACGTGGGTCTGGTAACCCAATCGAAAATTATTAGAAAGAAGCGTTAGTAGACGGAAACCCGTAATGTTTATCTTAAGAAACGAAATCGCAGGATAGGATAACCCTCCACGGGATGGCGTGATGACCTGAAGTGTTAGGGAAAAATCGATGAACGCAGGTCAGCGCAGCACCGTGCTTTCTCTTTCAATCTTCTTTGCCGGGCTCGCTCCTGGAGATGTGCTATGTGAATGTTGAGTCCCTTATTTTAAGCGTGGTAGAGCCAAGCGGCGGCTTTAGCTGCTGCTCAAAAGGGGCCGGCTCGACCGGATTGGTACCACGGCCTCGCAGAATACCGGCGTCTAGTAGAGGCATCTTGTGCTTCTGCGTTTCGTTCGGTGAGTGAGGTATTCCTCTCCTCTTCCCTCCCATCTCCCAAATATCCTTTAAGACCGACAACGCACCTGCAGCATCTATGGTGTTGCAGATGTATGTGGGCGACGGTAAGCACTTACCATCAGGTGAACCGTTTGCCGTCTTTTCCATAAAATCACCGAACAATTTTTTTTTTAATGTTGACTCATCTCGAATTACGTTAAAATAAAGCCTTCCGTTCTACAATTGATATTATTCGAGACCTCTAATTGCGCAGCCTAAGTCGTCGAAAGCCACCGCGATGACTCAATGACTGCATTCCTGATTGGGCCAGCGGGTACATTAGGCCCCCGCAAAAGGACGACAAAGGCCGCCTAAGCTAGGCGCGGAATGGTACGATATCGGTGAACCGGTTCATTATGAACGGGTCCGTGATATCCTTGGTATAATTGCGATTGTCCGCACACTGTTTATGGGCGTTTAATTTCGTAACAGCCGGTACGAGTAAAGAAAAATTTTCTAATTGTAATCTGTTGGATTTTGTCCTCTAATAAAGCAGTTCTTCTTCGCCTAAAAGTATCGAACGCCATCTGTCAATATTGTGTCTGGATTTTGCGGCCGGGAAATGTCTGTCACACGGTACGGTACGTTGGATTTTTTCGCATATGCGTTAAGACGGACGAGTCCGTTTATGCGTACACTTACGGCACAGTAATATCTCGTGTACAGTTGACTACCGATAGTATATGGAGTTGCCATCGTGGTTGAAATCGGCTAGGAGTGTGACAATTATGTGGTCTTTTTTTTTTTTTTTTTTTTTTTTTTATGGAAAAGACGGCAAACGAGCAAGCGGCTCACCTGATGGTAATGGGGAGAAGCTGTGGGCCTCCGGTTACCTCACTCCTCACCGAACGAAACGTAGTAGCACTGTAGTTCTTTATTCTTTCATTAACTCGTTCATGTGGCAATGTATAGGTTTTAACAACAAAAACCCAGTAAGTGTGCAAAGTTTTAAAGAAACTAAAGTAAACTAACTAATTAGTCTTCTGATGCGTATTTAATCTTTGCCGTTGACACATTCATTGCGTATAACTTTCACACCCGTCTGTTTGTACGTCCGATCCTCTTCGACTCTCACTAGATCGCATTACTTCTTAAATTACACTCTTACTTACAATTGAAAACAAAATGCTTAATTAAAAACTGATTTACGCTTCATACGGTAGCATATAAACATACATATAGATGTACTTGATACATACCAGACCTAACACACTTTTTCTTCTTGCACAGGTGTACTACTGCTACCTAGCAGACGTGGGTCTGGTAACCCAATCGAAAATTATTAGAAAGAAGCGTTAGTAGACGGAAACCCGTAATGTTTATCTTAAGAAACGAAATCGCAGGATAGGATAACCCCCCACGGGATGGCGTGATGACCTGAAGTGTTAGGGAAAAATCGATGAACGCAGGTCAGCGCAGCACCGTGCTTTCTCTTTCAATCTTCTTTGCCGGGCTCGCTCCTGGAGATGTGCTATGTGAATGTTGAGTCCCTTATTTTAAGCGTGGTAGAGCCAAGCGGCGGCTTTAGCTGCTGCTCAAAAGGGGCCGGCTCGACCGGATTGGTACCACGGCCTCGCAGAATACCGGCGTCTAGTAGAGGCATCTTGTGCTTCTGCGTTTCGTTCGGTGAGTGAGGTATTCCTCTCCTCTTCCCTCCCATCTCCCAAATATCCTTTAAGACCGACAACGCACCTGCAGCATCTATGGTGTTGCAGATGTATGTGGGCGACGGTAAGCACTTACCATCAGGTGAACCGTTTGCCGTCTTTTCCATAAAATCACCGAACAATTTTTTTTTTAATGTTGACTCATCTCGAATTACGTTAAAATAAAGCCTTCCGTTCTACAATTGATATTATTCGAGACCTCTAATTGCGCAGCCTAAGTCGTCGAAAGCCACCGCGATGACTCAATGACTGCATTCCTGATTGGGCCAGCGGGTACATTAGGCCCCCGCAAAAGGACGACAAAGGCCGCCTAAGCTAGGCGCGGAATGGTACGATATCGGTGAACCGGTTCATTATGAACGGGTCCGTGATATCCTTGGTATAATTGCGATTGTCCGCACACTGTTTACGGGCGTTTAATTTCGTAACAGCCGGTACGAGTAAAGAAAGATTTTCTAATCGTAATCTGTTGGATTTTGTCCTCTAATAAAGCAGTTCTTCTTCGCCTAAAAGTATCGAACGCCATCTGTCAATATTGTGTCTGGATTTTGCTGCCGGGAAATGTCTGTCACACGGTACGGTACGTTGGATTTTTTCGCATATGCGTTAAGACGGACGAGTCCGTTTATGCGTACACTTACGGCACAGTAATATCTCGACTACCGATAGTATATGGAGTTGCCATCGTGGTTGAAATCGGCTAGGAGTGTGACAATTATGTGGTCTTTTTTTTTTTTTTTTTTATGGAAAAGACGGCAAACGAGCAAGCGGTTCACCTGATAGTAAGTGATACCGTCGCCCACATACATCTGCAACACCATAGATGCTGCAGGTGCGTTGCCGGTCTTTAAGGATATTTGGGAGATGGGAGGGAAGAGGAGGGAATAGGGAGGATGTGGGCCTCCGGTTACCTCACTCACCGTACGAAACGCAGAAGCACAAGATACCTCTACTTCACGCCGGTCTTTATGACGAACCTTCAAGGACTATGTGTACGTTGTGAGTCGTGTTAACGTAATAACTATATAATAATAATAAAAAAACAAACAGTGCATCATCAGATTTTCACCAAATTTTTATGGGACCTCGCCATAAATACGTGGTAGAGTCATGTTTCAGCTTTTGCCACGACCTCGCAGAATACCGGCATGAAGTAGAGGCATCTTGTGCTTCTGCGTTTCGTTCGTTGAGTGAGGTAACCGGAGGCCCAAATCCTACTCCCTCTCATATTCCTATCCTCAACCTCCCTCCTATGTCTCAAACATCCTTAAAGGCCGGCAACTCACATGCAGCTCCTCTGCTGTTGCAGATGTACGAGGGCGACGGTAAATACTTACCATCAGGTGAGTTTAGAAATGCTCGAGTAATCGGGGAAAATTAAAAATACAATCGAATTAATAATCTTCTTTTTGTAAAGTCTGATATTAGGCTGTCTAATCACTTTATCGTGTAACGTAGGTATCCGGTGTAAGGGGGAATAAGCCATTGCTTTCTCCAAATGCCATAAAGCGTGTAAGTGTTGCACCCTGCCAGGCAAGAAACAATGCTCTGGCGACCGAATGATATCAGAAAACCCATCCAAATCTGTCTACCAAATACCACAGACTAGTATGAGGACCATCACCAGTGAGGGTTCTGCGCTCATGCCCTAAGTAGGGGTTATGAGCCGGTCTGAAAAAGAAAGTCTTGCCGGTTTTTGATGGCGCTTTTTTGGAGGGTATTCTTTAGTATTTGTCTAAAACAGGCAGATGTAGTTAAAAGTTTGTATTGTATTTATAGGAATCGATGTTCGATGTAGACAGACGATATACCATCGCAGATAAAAGGAAGTAGAACCCAGTGTTGTTATTTTAGGAGCAGCACGTGAAACAAATAAAAACTCGCCGTTAATAAAGACATGCTGGTCGATTAAACATAATGGTTAAACAACAGCTGTACGTTAAAATACAATAAGCTGGTGTAGATCTCTCATGTAGCGGGTTCCTTGTGTTTCAAAGTATCAAAACTAAAGATGTTTCTGGTAAATTTTCGTCTTTACGGGCATGTTTAAGACATTTCTATTTCCTTTCCACGTAACCGGCAACACGAGCTGCAAAGCTATTCATGGAAGACTTACCAACACTCACCACGCTAGGCAGCCGGGACGGACAGCGCAGGAACAGCACCCTGGCTCTAGACATGCTGCTATCCATTATTAGGTTTGGATTTTCAGCCATCAGTCCGTCGCCAGAGCTCGCTTGTTAATCATCAGGGTGCATGGTGAGCAAGTGAGATTAAAATTTGGTTACATATTTGTGTTACGGAATGCTCCGGCTCGACGGGGGCTATTACCAAAGCCTCGTTGAATACCGGCGAGAAATAGAGGCATCTTGTGCTTCTGCGTTTCGTTCGGTGTGTGAGGTAACCGGAGGCCCACTCCCCTTCCTCATCCTCCCTCCCATCTCCCAAATACCCTTAAAGGCGTCGGTAATCACTTACCATCAGGTGAACCGCTTGCTCCTTTGCCGCCTTTCTTACAAAAAAAAACATTATCAAGGCTTTTTCCTCAGTGGTCTCCAACGACACCTAACAAGTAAAGGGATTGCAATATCTTACGTCCATACCACACGGCGAGAGGTTTCATTGACCCAATTAAATAAAGGGTACCCTAACAAAAGATGTTCCAATAAAGCCCGCGCGTCGAACTCGTTTCGGTTAATGTCTCGACCTTCCGGCACAGGGTCGCCACGTCTGGTCTGGACAGATGGCTAGCTGTATAAGGACTTGCACCTTCTGCGGCTGTTAACGTTAATTTTACTAATATGGGTTCATTACGTTGAGCCGCTTAGAGGTCCTTGCTCACTAAGTTTAAGGTATTTATGTCCGCTCGCAAGTTTGTTGCCTCGCTCGTTGCTGGCAAATGGATGCGTCACATAACTATTCCGGGTGACTGTCCATGTGCAATTTATCTAAAACGGCCTCATAACATAGGATAGAACCTTACAAAAGGGATAATTATGTATATATCTATGTAGGTATGTATGTGTTTGTGTAGGTATGTATGTATGTATATATTCACGCCTTGTTCCCAACGGGGTAGGCAGAGACAATCTTCTTCCACTTGCTACGGTCCTGACATACGTCTTTCGCTTCTTCCACTTTCATCACTCTTCGCATGCATGCTCGTTGGTTTAGATTACTTTGACCTGGCCTTTTTCCAGAACGTCTCCGATTTGGTAGTGAAATGTTCGCCTAGGTCTTCCTCTCCCGACTCTACCATTTACACTCGCCTCATATATTTGTTTCGTCAACCTACTTTCATTCATCCTCTCCACATGTCCAAACCAGATCAGCATCCCTTTCGCAATTCGTGTCACTACATCGTTTTTCACGCCATAACGCTTTCTGTGTAGGTATACATAATTATTCATTTAAATTTGATTAAATTATAATTTCACTATTAGTCTTTTTGCCTATTTATATTATTTAAAATTTGATGCACCTATCACAGTGTTTCTCCAAGCCCTGGGTTGCCGAAAGGCATTAATTCCGCCTTTTGTAATCCTATTGTTGTACAATAAAGTAAAAATAAATAAATATTTTTTTAAGTAATCATTTTGTTTTAACAAAGTTCAGCTGGCAAGCAGGTCAGCGATCGCAGTACCAGTGTAAACAGACACCTTCCTTACACTTTCCTTAAACGCAGCTGTCTGATCTATGTATATTAAGTGAGACATTATTTGAGACAGTTAATGTGCCATTTGTCGACTTTACCTCCGTTTACTTTAACGATATCGACTGAAAGAAAGGGGTAGGTAGATTTTATTATACCACCACAGGTCGAAACAAAACTGAGCTGGAAAGTTAAGTAGCAGCCTGTAAGTAGCCACAGCTGGGCAAAGTCCTCCTTCTCAAATATCTGAGAGGGAGAGAGAGACCCGGGTAGGGCTCGCCACGCTGCTCCAGTGCGGGTCGGCGGGCTTCACGTATCCTCGACATATATTTTTTTTTATTATTTCTCTGCAGGTTTCTTCACGATGTTTTCCTTCACCGCTGAGTACCTGGTAAATACAGCACCTAAAATTGCTATTAACAATATTAGTAGTGCCGGCACCACAGATCGAACCCAGATTACTTGCGCTCTATGGAACTCACTAGGCTATCACAGCTAAACTGAGCTGATTACAAGCTAATTATAATGAAAGCTTTAAGAGCAGAATACCGGCGTGAAGTAGAGGCATCTTGTGCTTCTGCGTTTCGTTCGGTGAGTGAGGTGACCGGAGGCCAAATCCCCATCGCCATACCCCTCCCCGTCCTCCCTCCCATCTCCCAAATACGCACTAGCAGCACCTCTGGTATTGCAGATCTACGTGACCGACGGGAATCATCAGGTAAACCGCTACCTCGATTGCCGCCTTTCCTATAACATGAAATATATTTAATTATTTTAATGCTTAGTAGAATTCCATATACATCCTCTTATAAAATCATTACATGCTTAATTTTCTAATAAATTATTCACTACGTGTGGTAAAAAAAACCTCTCTTCATTAGGAAAACGACTTTCGTTCAAGAGGAAAAAGAATATAAATTACCAATTGATACACTAAGTACTTCCGGTCATGTTTGCCGTGATAATATACTTTCATTGTAATGTAACTTTGTATCTGCTTTGAATGTTTAAAGACTTCATATTGCTTAATGAGGGATGGCCACGCGGCCAATCGGTTTGCTTACCTAACAATCGAGCAATGCCTACTGGGTTTGAATCCCACCCGAAGCTAATATTGGAGCAATACTCAAATGACTTCTTTTCGGGACTTCGTATATGACCCTCTGTTTAGTTTTATCGTATTAACGGACATGGGAAGGTGTATGATATTATGTACGAATATATATAATTTATATATATGTATATATATGTAAATAACTATAGTCACTTATATATATAGTTGCGAGCTACGGGTTGCGAGATTGGAGTAAAAGGCAAATCTTCCATTTATTTTTACCACTTCCTGATGCGCCATCCCTCGCACATGATCTTCCACGGGTTTTCCTGACAGTAACCGATTCTTTTCTTCCTTTTCTTCGTGATCTTCCTCTTCCACTTACTTCAGAATTCACCACTGAACTGTCCTTAGCGCGCTCCAGTGCTCCTTATGTAATCCCAAATCTCGATTGTCTTTTTATTTTCTGTTATTCCAGAATATTCCCGAAACGGTATTAAATGTTTATTGAAGATAATTGGCATATATTTCAAAACCCTTATTTACCTATGATCTTTCATAGGTGAATAAGGGTTTTGTTGGAACATCGACTGGTAATTCATGAACCATTATTTCTTTTGACTTATCATTCGAAGAGTTGACAAGACGTTGCCGGGCATTCCCATTTGGCTACCCTTCGCGCCTAATGGAAGCTCATAATCCCTGCTTACTCCTTCGAGTGAGAGGCGTACGTGCAATGTTGCCAATTCAGAGTTTTCATAGCTAGATTTAGCTCTAAATCCACTTTCTCGGTTAAAAAAAAAACGATTTGGCAATTAAGCTATTTTTACTTTTATTTAATGTCGGCTCCACACGCTCGCCAAACAACAGCAAACGATCACAAGCACGTGCGTGTGGATGGGTATTTGCATTGGCTTCCGTGAGATTGGATCCGGTTTTGTGTACATATAAAAGGAAGCCTTCGGAATGAGCTTACGATGCGTCCACACGTTTGTGACAGGCGTCATTTCTGCTCTGTGCGATTGAATTTAATTTACGTTAAATTAAATTGGATGTAACTTTAATGTACACCATAAATAAAAAATATAAAATGAAAGAAAACTTACATAACATAACAACGTACAAGGGACCTTATCGCTAAAAGCTATCTCTTCCAGGCGACCTTTGGCGAAGAGAGGCGAATTAGAAAATGCTGCCAACATTATGTGCTCCCAAAAATGTTCTGGGCTCCTAAAGTTGGGACTGTTACAATCTCTAAGCAAAACACTCAAGGATGAAGCTGAAACCAAAGTGATCTTAAACATTAACCAGAATCGGTTCTTATTGTCTATGACGTCTTGGTTAATTTTTTTACTTTTTTTACTACTAAATTGACTTTCTTAAATAATTGAGTTGGCAACACTGCATGCTTACAGGTGTATAACTAAATTTTGTAAAATATACAACACATTCAACTCTTTCCATTGACATTTTAAAACTGTTAGACGCTTATGATGGTTAATAAGCGTGACTTGTGTGTTTGTGTTCGTGTGTTTGTAAAATTAGCTGCCTGTACGTAACCACTGCTGGGCAAAGACGTCCTTCTCAAATATCTGAGACAGTTTTTAAACTGACAAGGGCCCGCCATACTGCTCCAGTGCGGGAAGATAAGTCCGTACTTATCTTGAGCACGTGCTAAATACAGCACATAAAATTACTATTAAAAATGTTAGCAGTGCCTTCACTGGTGATCCAACCCTGGTCCCTCGGGCTTTATGACACTAAAGCGTGCCCCCTGACCACTGTACTACCACGGCTCTACTTGTTGTATTTGTTTCATATCGCAACTAACATCGATAGACGTCACTAAACCGATCCCTTCCGACTATAACGAAGCTATTTAGTCACGACCTATTCTCTCTTTGAATAATTATGAATCTCACCTAACGGTCCGTCGCGAGTTGTAAAATGAGACGTGATTCGAAACGGTACTCCGGGCCGCTGGTCGCTCGCTCGCCTTGGCACCACTGGGACCCTTTCGAGGTGACAACGCGGTTGTGCTCCGCTCCAATATCCACTCGTGTGTGCATCTATTAACGTTATTAGTTCGAACAGTATGCGCAGTTCTGAGAAAAAGATTTTAATTTTTCTCTAAAAATATTTATTACCTATAGACTCAAGCTCAGGCTGCACGTGCAGCTTCAAGCAAGAGTGAAATTTGCCTTACCTTACATGCGATCTGGTACATGGTGGAGCCAAGTTGTGGTATTTGCTGCTCCTCGAATGGGCCGGCTTGACCGGGGTAGTATCAAGATTTCGAAGAGTACCGGCGTGAAGTAGTGGCATCTCGGAGGCCCTCTCCTCGTACCCATCCCTCAGCCTCGTCCATCATCCTAACTCGTTTAAATATCCTTAAAGGCCGACAAATCACCTGCAGCCCCTCCGGTGTTGCAGATGTAAGTGGGCGACGGTAATCACATACGACGCATGCACGTTTGCCTTTTTCCCATAAAAAATACTGAATATATTATCCATACTCTGGTGGCAATCGTAATAGAGATTGATTTCAATTTGAACTTTGAACCCCTGATTAGTAAGTTATCACTTATCACAGATAACAGTTGGTTTAATCAAATATTGTTAACGACTAAACTTATTACGTCTCTGCGATGCGATCTTCGACCGGTTTTGTTTAATTTTGACATTGAAACCCTTCCGACTATCACTCGGTTCACGCGATGGGAGGTCGTATCCGTTTGTTGCGTTACAGGTACTGTGCTCTAAATGAAGACGTGGCCACTGTGATCCAAAAATATCCTCATCTAACGCCGAAGAAGAATCTAAACGAGTTAAACCTTCTCATATGATGGGAAACCGCAGATAAATGCCACAGTATATACCTAACTGCAAAGAGGTTTTAACACGAACATCAAAAGGTTGACTGTTAGAGAATGCTTCTGGCATTAAGTCCTCCTATATACATTCTCATGTATATGAAGTTAATAAATAAATAAATAAATAAAAAATAAATGAAAATCTTAGTACATTTACTCTCATCATTATCACTATCGCAACACTGCGCAGGGACGACCCCTCCAAGTATTTATTTATGAATATTATAATATAATATTCATCATCATTATATTTCAAAATCTAACATTAATTTTTATATATAACTAACTGAAACCAGTCACGTTTCACAGTGGCTGTTGAGTTAAAAAAATATCTTTTTAATATTTCCAGTGACGTGTCGGACATAACCTATAAATTTAAGCTACCAATTAATAAATGAATAAAAAAAAAACATCTTATTTCAGACCATAAGTACAGAGGGTTAGTACAAATTTTACTTACAACCAATGTAAAGATAGAAGAAATATAAAAGTAAAGTAACTGCCTGTAAGAGACCGCTGCTGCGCAAAGGCCTCCTTCTCAAATATCTGAGAGAGTTTTTGGAGCCGTGAAGGGCCCGCCACGTAGCTCTAGTGCGGGTTGGCGGACTTCACATATCCACCGATATGTGAAGAATAAGATGCCGGTTTCCTCACGATGTTTTTCCTTCACCGCAGTGCACGTGATAAATTCAGGACTTAAAATTGCAGGCTCCGGAGATCGAACCCAAGTTACTCGCGTACTAAGAAATGAAACCGGGCGCCCTGACCGCCAGGCTTCTAGAACTTTAGACGAACATGTTGCTTTTTTATTAAACCCAGAACACATTAGCGGACAGCGATTGAGTAGATAATCTCTGTCGGTTTTGACATAGGTCAATAAATAGAGACAGCGTTCACTGCCTGCGGCTAACAGTACATTCCTCACCGTTCAGGCTAATGCTCGAGACACTTCATTTGCATCGCGAAAGCTTTCCATCACTAGATGTCACTAATTGCTGATTTCTGAACAACATTAGTAAAATAGCTTCAACAACAATAATTATAAATTATTTTGGTTTTCTTTGTTTTTGCACCTGCCATCTACTTTTCACCATGACAAGGGATGACCGGTAGAGAATGCCGATTGGCATTAAGTCTGCCCATTGTAAGCTTTAGCTAAATAAAGAATAAATAAACTAGAATATATAAAACGCAATAAATATATACATAGATATAAATCGAAAACCAGATCACTCGCTCTCTATGAAACTAAAGCCGTTCTGATCACTGGTCTATTACGGCTTTTTATTACAGCTCCGTGCTTATTAGCACTGGAAGTATTCTTCTGGACCGATTAAAAAGCTTCACGAAAAAAAAATATATTTCTTGATAGTAGTTCCTCTAGGTCATGAGATACTGTAGACAACACTTAGTATAGAATAAGATAAGTTTTGTGCCCCCCGTCTGTATATTGCTTAACAACACTAAACTATAGACGCCATGCGGATAAGAAAGATAAAAGTAATATAACACAATGGTTAGCTCATCGGTTGATTCCAGCTGTAACTGGTTAAAACTGACATTCACCGCAAGCCGGTGGGAGTTGACACATGTGCACTGCCAGACTTATACCTTTGCACATCTCTACAAGGCAGCGGGCTTCGATCCTGGTCCTTTAGCATCCATCCACCTTGGTTAACTTAGGCAGTCACTCCATCTAGTTGCTGGTCTAATAAATGTCTGTCTAAGCCCTCTCTGGCCATCACATTATTGGGTATACGGTGGTGGTCAACCTCGCCTGCACGCGGTGCACTTTGCTGAATTTCGAAGAAGGCTCTTCTGACCGACTGATGGCGCAAAACCCATTCGGAAACCCACCCTTTCAACCCAAATCCACATTCACTAAGTGATGCGGAACTGCTGTTATCAAACGGCCTGGCCAGCGTGGTTTGTATGAGCGAAACATTCAAACAATACATACCAGCATTTTTTGTAAGGCCTAAGACCAGCAGTAATTCACTGCTGGTCTCGTATCAGGCTTAAAAGGCTCCAAGGTCAGTATTCTGCCCATGCAAAAGTCCAGGGAAATTAATCAGGGAATTATTATTACCTTACAGCTGAGATGTTCGTTAAAAGTAAAGACATCTGTCACTAAATATATTTGTTGATGCGTTAGAACCAGCACGTAAGGGTTGACATGGCCCAGGGAAGACCAGTGCGGGCTCCCTTCACAGAATTTAATTTGGGTAAATGAACAGTGTAACAATGCATAATAATACAAATCAATACAATTAAAAATGTAAGTAAGTTAACTGAAGATTATTCTGTAATTATTTCACACCGGCATGTCTCTATGTGAAAATTTACGTTTAATGAGTTTTTTTTTATGAGAAAGTGGGCCTCCGGTTACCTCATTCACCGAACGAAACGCAGAAGCACAAGATGCCTCTACTTCACGCCGGTATTCTGCGAGATCGTAGAAAAGTGTTCAGAAGTGAACTTGTGACAGGCTGTAATGATGATGAATTCGAAACCAAACAAGAAATAATGATTGGGATCGATGATACAAGTTTTTCGAGCAGCAGCTAAAGCCGCCTTTTGGCTCTAACTAATTGGTACAAACGGAGCTCATTTCCCAGCTTTTCTACAACATTGGGGTTTTGATGAAGGCTCGAATGGACGCTGGATTGTATGCACGTTTAAAAAAAAAAAAATATATTTCTTGATAGTAGTTCCTCTAGGTCATGAGATACTGTAGACAACACTTAGTATAGAATAAGATAAGTTTTGTGCCCCCGTCTGTATATTGCTTAACAACACTAAACTATAGACGCCATGCGGATAAGAAAGATAAAAGTAATATAACGCAATGGTTAGCTCATCGGTTGATTCCAGCTGTAACTGGTTAAAACTGACATTCACCGCAAGCCGGTTGGAGTTGACACATGTGCACTGCCAGACTTATACCTTTGCACATCTCTAGAAGGCAGCGGGCTTCGATCCTGGTCCTTTAGCATCCATCCACCTTGGTTAACTTAGGCAGTCACTCCATCTAGTTGCTGGTCTAATAAATGTCTCTCTAAGCCATCTCTGGCCATCACATTATTGGGTATACGGTGGTGGTTAACCTCGCCTGCACGCGGTGCACTTTGCTGAATTTCGAAGAAGGCTCTTCTGACCGACTGATGGCGCAAAACCTATTCGGAAACCCACCCTTTCAACCCAAATCCACATTCACTAAGTGATGCGGAACTGCTGTTATCAAACGGCCTGGGCAGCGTGGTTTGTATGAGCGAAACATTCAAACAATACATACCAGCATTTTTTGTAAGGCCTAAGACCAGCAGTAATTCACTGCTGGTCTCGTATCAGGCTTAAAAGGCTCCAAGGTCAGTATTCTGCCCATGCAAAAGTCCAGGGAAATTAATCAGGGAATTATTATTACCTTACAGCTGAGATGTTCGTTAAAAGTAAAGACATCTGTCACTAAATATATTTGTTGATGCGTTAGAACCAGCACGTAAGGGTCGACATGGCCCAGGGAAGACCAGTGCGGGCTCTCCCTTCACAGAATTTAATTTGGGTAAATGAACAGTGTAACAATGCATAATAATACAAATCAATACAATTAAAAATGTAAGTAAGTTAACTGAAGATTATTCTGTAATTATTTCACACCGGCATGTCTCTATGTGAAAATTTACGTTTAATGAGTTTTTTTTTATGAGAAAGTGTGCTTGCGGATACCTCACTCACCGAACGAAACGTAGAAGCATAAGATGCCTCTACTTCACGCCGGTATTCTGCGAAGCCGTGGTGCCCACCCGGTCCAGCCGACCCATTCGAGCAGCAGCAAAAGACGCCGCTTGGCTCTACCACGTTCAAAACGGTCCATGGTCCATATTGACTTGATTTGATTTACCGAAATATAAAAACAAGTACGGTATGCGAAAATCGGAGTACATACTACCAGCTACCTGCAACAATATACCAGTTGAAATCAAAGATAATATAACTATTATAATTGCAACACCAAACCATCTTAAATAAATATTATTTAGATGTGAAAAAAGTATAGCGTGTGCTAGTGACCGTATGCCACAGTTAAACCCCCAAATGGGTTTAAATCACATGACATGATCATGTAAGAATATCTTTTAAATGCATAAGACCAAAAAAAAAGGATTTGAGGATCCCAGTCCCCAGGGGTGACGATGCTTCTGTAGGTTATGGAATCACTGGTTGAATTTTTTCAGGTATTCAGGGTTGCAGTAGCCTTGGGAAGCTCGTTTGTCATCCCAATTCAATTTAAAAAATCTGTCCAGAGACCACGAGAAATATCTGGCTTCCGCCTCAACCGAAGAAGGTCACAGAAGCGTTTTCACACCTGTGAACAAATGGAATGTCTCGAGGCCCGTAATTATTCAGCCTCTCTATATCCTTTCAAACTCTAACACAACATTAGTTGTTTGGCAGCGGAAATGGGTAAGAGTATTGGAGTGGAGGAGTAGAGTCTGGGTACTTACCCAGAGGACTCCTGAACAGAGAAGCTGTCTACCAACAGTCAATCAGCGACTCGGTTATAATAAAACAATCTATATATGTAACGAAGGTTTTGATCGAGTAAGTTTTACTAACATAACATATCGACATAGGTCATGTGCCATGTACGAGATTGCGAAAACACTGCGTCGAACCGCTTGGCACATGATCGTGTGTTCAAATTAGAAACCAGGTTATTGCAAAAAAACGCTGTGTGCCGATTCTTGTGCGACTATTCGTACATTAACGGATCCAAAAATGGCGGGTTAATGCTGGTTTTTTTTTTAATATAAAAAAGAGTGAAAATCGAGATAACAGTCTATTTGATTGTAAGTGGCTAATGCAGCCCATGGGTACCAAACTTTAATCTAAAAAGTTTACAGAAGCGTTAGGTTAGGTACGGGTGGCACGTAAGCTCTAAGCTCGATGTACAGCCTGTAATTATACTGACTCTTTATGCCCTTCAAACCGGAGCACGGCGGTTGACCAGATGATTAGCGTCAGAAATATATAAGAGGATGTTACTCAGACGGCTCCTTGGCAGTGAAATTGTCTTGCCACCTAGTGAAACGTGTAGTAAAATACCCTGTGCTCCAAAAACTTCGTGAGCTTCATTATGAACGTGAATACAGGCACTCATGCCTTTCTATTAAGAACTTTCATTTGGCACAGCACACTTTTACGCTACTCCAGAAGAAAGAACGTGACGGGAAACGAGCCTCGTAAACAAACTAATGAGTGGAATATCTCCATTATGTAATACTTCAAGTTTGTATAATAAATTATAAATGAACGAATGTAAATCAATGTAATACATCCTTCGCTCTTTATCTAATCATAAGATTAGCATTCCGCAAAACTTCACTGATTTTGTTGGCAACTCCATTACTGTTCACGCTGCACTACTCTGGAATTCCTTGCCTGAAGACATTAGGAAAGTGTCCAGTAAGTTATCCTTCAAGAGACTGGTACGTGAACACCTCTTCAAGACATCCGTTCCCACTTAGCGGAATTGATATCATCGGTCATTGTAATTATAATAATATTTTGTATGCTGTATGTATGTGTATATATGTATATATGTGTTTATATGTATTCATTTTTGTTTATGTATATTTATTCATGTATTTTAGTTTTGTTTTTTTTACAAATTTAATGTTTGGCACCCTTACTATATCTCTCCACGCCCCGGGTTGACTCGCAGAGAATGCGAAGAGGCATTAAGTCCGCCCTTTGTAATACTTTTGTTTAAAGGTATTTAAATAAAGTTTAAATAAATAAATACATATAATAATAACGTATTAGGGAAATAATGTAATAGGGGTGTAAGAGGAAACATACAATATGTTTCACCCGACCTCACGTCCACGTCCTATAGAGACTAGCGACCAAATGATGGCAGAATATCTATTCGAATTTGCTGAACCCAAAGCTCACAGACTGGTGATGGGTGGCAGCGTCACTTGTACGTGGGTATCGGCACTGAGCGCTCCAACTTGCCCAGCATGGTGTATCCCCGTATACACAAACCTTCCAATAAATTGGTTTATTGGTGGCGCTTTATAGCCCTGTACAGTAGACGAAAATAGTCCGATGTAGTAGAATGTAATTATTAGGTATATACACACATCAAAAAAGTCTAAGCAACATGCATGATATTACAAATTTACCATTTATATTAATTAATTTCTAAGTCTTTACTCACTCAAAGTGCGTAGTAGGTATGTAAACTTAAAAAAAGGTAAAAAAAAATTCGATTATGTTTTGTTTTTGCGTTTTTATTGCTACGTTTAGTCTTTATTTTATAATTTTACCAACCATTTAAACAAAGTTAGCGACAAAATTGAATTGTTAGATATTCTTTACGTCATGGAGCGACGACATTTGAGGGCAAATGAAATGCAAAGAGCTGTAGGGATGAACTTCCTGAATGCACCTGACATATGTGTGAAGATCGTTACAATAGCCCTGTCTCTTACAGATACCCTCCTCAGATAGTCTCTGATACAATAAGATCCTCTACATCATAATCAACCTCAAAGATATCACAGACAATAGTCTTTGTTCTGTGGTCTCGACATTATGGCTGTCGTACAAACGCGCATACCTTTAACAACGTATCCAATGCTGGCACTACACTCATTGGTCCGTTTCACTTTTTATAGCACCAAATTAGGCAAAGACATCCTTCCCCGTTCGGCGCAAGGACGCGAAACAATGAAAGTCTATGATTCATACTTTTAGAATAAAAATTAGCAATACCTACTTTGATATGCGTGCATTTTAAAATAAAGTATAATTATTCCAATTAAAAAAAAAAGTAACAGTGAAGTCTTTTCTGGGGGTTTTTGGCGCCGGTAAAGGCGTTCTCTTTGGGAGGAGGGGGTTTTTGGATCCGATGCTATTACACCACGCGGTCCAGTGGAGTTTGATGAATATGTGTCATAATAATAGAATTTATATGGATGCAACACGTCAAGAATGTTTGTTCTTGTAATATATTCTGGACAGGTTTCCTCACGAATGGATGCGACTTGGTAAACAAAACCAAAAACTCGAAAGTGATTTTTTTTTACTTCCCGTCTGTTCTTTTTTGATTCGCCAACGCCATATTTAGAATCTAACGATATATTACGTATATTGAAGCCTTTTAGGCTACAGAGCGTTCCAAATAAATACATATAGTTATTCGTATTTATACAAATACACGAAAAACATAACCAAGGAAGGTTGTTTTTCGTGTATTTGTATGGGACAGTCAGGTAAAAATTAGACTGGGAGCGATTACGACTGTGAATCTGTACGTTGTTGTAAACATTATAAGGGGTGTCTCACGGTGCGGCTGTAGCCCTTCTGGTTTTGCATTTCTGTAGCCAAAAAAGTCCGGTTATTCCCTGGAAGAGTGATAAGTCGCCGAGGAGACATCAATTGGCCACCGAGGAGCCCTGATTTAACGCCTGCTGATTTCTTCCTATGGGGCTACCTAAAAAGCAAAGTTTACAATCCATTGCCACCCAACCTGAATGTTTCGAAGCAAAGAATCACTGAAGAAATCAACTATATTCCAAGAGCGATTCTCCAGCGAGTTATTGAAAATTTTAGCTCCAGGTTAAATGAGTGTGAACAAATGAATGGTGCGCATTTGCAAACGGTTGTTTTTCATAAATAAACTTCAAGAATTGCTCTTAAAATTAACATTAAATAAAACGAGATTCAATTGATATTTTGTTTTTGTTTAACATCTAAAAACGAAAATCATTCTGAGACATCCAATCATCCCTTATTTACATTGTTTTCGTAAACACGAGTACTTCGAAATAAAGGAAACAGTCTTTCGGTAATATCCTACTTTTAGGTCGCTAATCGACCATGGGACCCGTTTCGACATCAATCTCTCTGTTACGGTTGCTTGCTGTAGTAGGAAATTAGCTTCGTTAGACATAGGTCGGTAGTATTTCTTCATAATTACTGATCCACTTATTTTGCATTACCTCGGTTACCTTGGCGCCAGCTCAAATGCAATAAAACTCTTCTAATATTGGAGAGGTCTTCGTTTCGAGAGTACATTTTTATTTGTTAACAAATACTAGCAATGCTGCCCCTACAACTAAGCATCACAGCTTGACACAACCACTCTAGATGCACTCTAGCATCTAGAGTGGTTCACGACAATAGTGGAATGGCGGGCTCGAACTTACGACGTCATGTTTCGCAGTCCGCACCCTAACCCATTAGGCTATTGGGGCTTTAGTGTTTTCGTGACACTTTTCACCAGACCTTACTTAGAACACGGTGGCAGACGGTGAGCTTGACGCCGTGATAGTGTTCACGCCATTGATACAAATCGTATACAGATTTCCGAAATCACATTTGGAGGCTGACCACTACCCACTAACCACTCGGTTATCGGGGCTGTCACAACGGCAAGTCTTTACCACGATCAACGTTGGAATCTGACCCGAAAGCCGATATTCATCTTTATTTTATTTATTTACTAAATTTTATCTTAAAGTTTTTCGTTGTCATAACAACATAGTCTGCATTGCTACATCAATGTATATATAAATATGGATTACATTTTAATTTAATTACCAGAACAAGCTTTTTTTGCACGCATGCACATTATATTGAAAGATTGCACGTGTTAATGGAGTGCATACAAAAAAGTTTTTTTAGTAGACATATGTTGGTCGGGAGTCCACAAGAAAGAATTTTTTTCCGGGATATCTGCTTCTCTTCATGCACCAAATAATAAAAAAAAAACACAATATAATTGCCTTCTTTCATTGGATCGGGGTGACAACCGTTCTAACAGTCCACCTGATGGTAAATGGGAATGGCCACTGCAGCCCATGAACACCCGCAAACTAATTCAATCGAAGGAGCTCACGGATACGTTGTCACCCCCGAGGACTCAGACGGAAAGCCTCGCGGCCTGCAACTATTCGCTGCTGCTTAACGGGAGAAATAGGTAAGGGTGTACCTACCTACCTACTAACAGCCTGGAAATAGTCCAGTGCAGGACAAGGGCCACTGCCATAAGAAGGTTTTGCCATGATCTCTACGATCGGCAAGTAGATTGCCGATCGCAGCACCAGACACCACGCACTACAGACGCTGCTGCCCATCATCGGTCTGCTTATTTTTCGAGATGTTTATCCCGCCTTCTGACGGTGGCCAACGATTTTCAACGCTTTTCCCTTAATCGCCTTTTACGGCAGCCGCGAGAAGAAAGGGGATGGCAGATTCTTACGCCGATACCACACCTTTTTTTTTTTTATTTATTTGGGGAAATGTCTAACGCACACCCGCCCTTTTGGGGACAAGGACAGTTTATGTCGGGTTCGCACCGACTAAGACCCCATGGTGTTCCACCTTCGCCACATGTCGGCAGGGTCAGGGTAACGCCTTTGCGCACATTCGCAACCCCACCAACGCCGGGCCCTTCTCGGGACGGCGCGCCGGAACACAGACGCGCCTACCTTCTGGGCCTCCGAACACACGAGAGTAACGGACCCCGCGAGTCCGCCACCCGGAGGCCATGAGGATCAGGAAGGCTGGTGCTCTTAACCGACAGCCTTCCGGGTTTGCCCTGTGTGGTGAGTATGAGCAAAAATGTTTTGGCCTTTGTCATGGAAAAGCCTATATCCTGAACATTTTTCAGAAATCGCGGAACCCCTCGTCAAGTGCAGCTTCACCTTCGCATGTAATGCACTATGCGCTGTTAAAACAAGTAATGTTGCAGTATAGAATACACTGCGCTTTTTCTCTTGACTTTCAACGTCGGACACCACACGGACTGCACATTGTATAATGAAGCGACGAAATCGATTGTTTTTGTTTCCATCGACCAATGACAAAACACCTGTCGCCGGGCACACCGGTTTTACCTGCTTTTTTTAAATAAAAAATCCGCATTCCCTTCTCGAAATACATTAATGAGAATATATCGAATTTTAACTACGGCCTGCAAATAAGATCAAAGAATACATTGAAAAAATTTATGTTTACTTAATTATACTATAAAAAATTTCAAAATTGTTTTTTTTTGCATTATCATGATTCAATTAGATCAAGAAATTTAAACAACTTTGGAAATCTGAGAAATGAATTAACTTTATCTCTAGTTGTTGTAAGTTTTAATATGTATATATATATATATATATATATATATAGTATAGATATAATTTAGTTTTTATATGCTACTTTTAGCTATTTATGTAATTTTCAATTTGATGCAAATCTCACAATATTTCTCCACGCTCTGGGTTGACTGGCAGAGAATACCAAAAGGTATTAAGCTCGCTCTTTGTAATCCTATTGGTGAACACAATGGGTTTTTAAGCGTGGTAGAGCCAAGCGGCGGCTTTTGCTGCTGCTCGAATGGACCGGCTCGTCCGGGTTGGTACCACGGCCTCTTAGAATACCGGCGTGAAGTAGAGGCATCTTGTGCTTCTGCGTTTCGTTATGTGAGGGAGGTAACCGGTCGGAGGCCCATTCCCCCGCCTCATCCCTATCCCTTACCTCTCCCATCTCCCAAATACCCTTAAAGGCCGGCAACGCACCTGCAGCACCTATAGTGTTGCAGATGTACGCGGGCGACGGTAATCACTTACCATCAGGTGAACCGCTTGCTCGTTTGCCGCCATTCTCATACAAAAAAGATAAATAAATAATAACTATTTTTCCAAATCCCATTAAACATAGACAATTTTTTTTTGTAGATCTCGTTTATGCCCGCACTTTGTTCCTCCAATGTACGTATAAAACATCGTATATAAACAACAAAATATCTGTTACGGTTGACTAAGGATCCATAGATTATTATAAGGTTTTCACCGCCTCCATTGAGACGAGGTGCGAACCAACAGAACAATAATACTCGGCCTATAAACAACATACCAAGAAAAGACATGGTACAAACGTGCAGCGTGTATAAATAAGCTTGCGCGAACCCAGAGAACCGGCTTTGTTGAAAAACCAAATATCTACCAGCGCTAACTTCACCGAATACATACTCTAACAGTTTACTCAACATAAGCCAAGAGTCTAAGTAGACGGATTTCTTTTTTGTGATTTGCTTTACAAGTATGGCTATATCTTACAGATCCACAAGCATAAAATAAGGTAAGAAAAAAGGGATAAATGTAGACATTCACTTGAATTGTTTTGCAAGTCTGAGAAATTATGAAATATGTTGTGGTCAGTAGTCTTCGAATTTAATTCTAATAATCCAACTCAGAGAACTTTCGTGATTATAATATCAGTGTAATAATAATAATAGCGCGTTACTTACTGTTTAGCATACCTGACTGTTGAGTTATGGGTTCTGGGTTAGAATTCCAGCCGTCAGCAATATTTGTGCAAAACGTATTCGAAACGAACATTTCCTTTTTCAGATGGGATTTCAAGATGCTCCTTACAGGTATTTTTTCTTATACATACATCACGTAACTAAAAAAAAATACATAAAACAATTCTAAGGAAATATAGACGGCGAGCGAGCGGACGATATAATTTCTTATGCAAATATTGTTGCTGGCCTTACTGACAGGTTACGTTAGTTCCACCTGCGGCCGTGCCGCGCGCCCACTCAGCGCTAGTATCGCGACAGGCGCCGCCATAGGTAGACGGTTGGGTTCCTTATCGTAGTAACTTATCTCCACTCAAAACTTCTCACGCAAACTGCGATTCGATGTAATGACAATTTTGGAAGCCGTGAAGTGAGAAATTAGTGTGTGAGTGATTTAAAAAATTGTGCCGTAACACAGTGTGAGATCCGTGGCTTTTCTCGTGGTTTTGTTGAGCGAAAATCGCGAGCAATACTTTAACGGAACTTTTTCCGTGTTGGATTTTTCTGTTGTTTGGTAAGCGTATTTTCTATGGTGTTACTAGTTCTATGGTGACCTTTAACGGTAAGCTGTTAATCGGCGGCGAGTTTGAGGTCCGTTAATTTAAATAAATACCTAAAGTCTTTGGCTAACGTCGCTAGGTAGCCAGCAGACACCGTGACCTTTTATTTATCTCGATTGTTGCTCAATCTATACATATAATACATACTTTGAAAATGTATTGAAAGTATTCAAATTTCTTAACGATTTATTAGCAAAAGAAATGCATACGCTTTTGTATTAAAATATCTATCTATTTAAATATAACAAATTTATTAGAGTGAGAAAAACGCATTGCAGGTACGTTTCGATAAACCGTTAACACTTAAACTCGTATTTACTATTCCTTAATTTGGCAATACGTATACCGTATATTTGTACAACTAGAACATACTTTCAAGGTTGTCAACAACTTAAAATAAATATTGTCATTAATTGTGCCATTAAAGGTAAAAGAGACGTGTGTGTTTGAAATGTAGGTACTTACCTTTTATTAAAAGGTAATGTTTAGTATTCTACGATTTCGTAAGTATATACACACATCCACTGCTGAACATAAGCTTCTCCTAGAAAGAGGCAGTCGGTATGAATTTCTTGAAAGATTTGCCCGTACTCACCACGATGGGCACAACCGGGTTGGTGAGCGCAGCGCCGGTACTCGTTAGAGAAGCTGCTCCCCATCAAGTTTCCAAGATTTGGGTTCGGTATAATTGGTTGAATTTTTTCGTCATCATTCTTTCACCATAGGCGACGTCTGATTTTTTTTTCTTAAACCAAATATGTGCTACCAGTATCACCAATTAGACGGTAGAATTTCTTATTTCTCTATGGTAACCCAGGTGCAAGTGCTGGCATTTAATTTCACGTAACGTGATCAACCCGAGTTGTAATCTAGGTGTCTATGCTAAAGCGGTTAATTTCAATTTTGGTCCCCGTGAATGAACCAGCATGTCCAAGAATATATTGCAATGGGATGTTATATCACTGTCTCGACTATTCCCTGTTTGCTCACTAACAACTACACTGTTGAGCAAGCGGGAAAGGTAATTATTAAAATAAAAACCGGTGCTATTATTAAAGCATTTTCTTAATTACGTAGGCGGATGTAATTAAAGATTCATAGATGAAAGTCTAGAACAACTCTTTTGCATGAATAATCATATTATTTCACTTTCTTAAATTCCATAGGCAAGTTTTTTTTTTTTTGTTTACCAATATTACGATATTTCGGCAATAAATCGACACTTAAATTGAAAGTAGTTCACCAGCCGACCTAGAGAAGCGCCTCACGCACGGAGTAAATTTTTTACTTTAATAAAGAGAACGCTCAAGTGCGAAACGAACTCGCGCACCGAGAGTTCCGTACAAGCACAAAATACATCTGGGTATTATAACTTTTATAACTTATATATTCTTTGCTGCTGCTCGAATGGACCGGCTCGACCGGATTGGTACCACGGTCTCGCAGAATATCGGCGTGAAGTAGAGGCATCTTGTGCTTCTGCGTTTCGTTCGGTGAGTGAGGTAATCGGAGGCCCACTCACCCTCCCCATCCCCGTCCTCATCCTCCCTCCCATCCCCCAAATACCCTTAAAGGCCGGCAACGCACCTGCAGTACCTCTGGTGTTGCAGATGTACGTGGGCGACGGTAATCACTTACCATCAGGTGAACCGATTGCTCGTTAGCCGCCTTTCCCATTAAAAAAAAATTACCAAAAAAAAAATTGCACTATTTTATTCAGTTCGGTGTCCTCATCGCAATCGGCCGGCTTTTATTATTTTGTTATATTACTTTACATCTTGCAATATAATCAACACCGAGTTTGACACTTCCTTGTCACTTGTACTATTCATTCGAAGGTAGTGACACACGGCGGCGACAGTAATAGCACTCTGGAACGGACGGAACCCTATTCAGTGCGTATGTCCATTATGTTAGATCTCATAATTTCTTCCCGTTTCGAACATTGATGGTAAAAAAAAAAGGTAAAAGTAGCAGCCTGTATGTGCCCACTGCTGCGCAAAGGCCTCCTTCTCAAATACCTGAGAGAGGGTGTAGGAGCCGGGAATGGCCCGCCACGCTGCTTCATTCCGGGTTGGCGGGTTTCACATATTCTCGAAATAATATATATATATTTTTTATTATTTCTCAGATATGTAGGTTTCCTCACGATGTTTTTCTTCGCCGCCGAGCACGTGGTAATTACAGCATTTAAAATTGCTATTAACAGTTTTAGCGGTGCCGGGGCACCGGGGATCGAACCCAGGTCACTCGCGCTCTATGAAACTAAAGTGAGCGTCCCGACCACTGGACTACCACGGCTCTTGACGGCAACATTGATGGACAAGCATCTAAATCCTTTATTTTTACAATAATCTTCTTAATGCCAACATCACTCGCACGTGGTGCACCACGTTAACCGACTAACGCCACTCTGGCATACGACTAATAATCGTCCGAATCCACGGTGAATCCTTTTCGGGCGGATTTGATGCCCACACGACAAAGTATTCCTATGATCTGGCAAACAATTGCTCCCGGTCTGGGTGTGTCTGTCCGGTGTGTGTGCAATTTGTTTCTGCAAAACGCTGCTCTGCGACACGAGAAATCCCACTGTGACGTGACGTTTTCAAATGTTAGATTTCAACAGATTATATTCCGGTTAACCGTACGTAGTTATGGGTGCATGATCTGTGATAAAGTTTTGTGTACACAAGGTACAAACATTCGTATTAACTGTCCCAAATTTGATGTTTTCGTGAAACTTGTATGGATGAGTCTATCATACAAGTTTCACGGTGTTTTCCTTCATTGCCGTGGACACGAATGGTACCAGCATACTGACTACGGTAATGGACCTAGAAAGCTCTCATGTAATTAAGGAATCATGGTTTTGCTTTTATAAAACACCCGCAAACCCGTAATAAGGAACACTGGTAAAAACCCAAAATTATTTAAACATTTATTATTATATTTGATATTTTTTATTATTTTGTTATATTACTTTACATCTTGCAATATAATCAACACCGAGTTTGACACTTCCTTGTCACTTGTACTATTCATTCGAAGTTAGTGACAAATGGCGGCGACAGTAATAGCACTCTGGAACGGACGGAACCCTATCCAGTGCGTATGTCCATTATGTTAGATCTTATAATTTCTTCCCGTTTCGAACATTGATGTTAAAAAAAAAGGTAAAAGTAGCAGCCTGTATGTGCCCACTGCTGCTCAAAGGCCTCCTTCTCAAATACCTGAGAAATACGCTCACTTTAGTTTCATAGAGCGCGAGTGACCTGGGTTCGATCCCCGGTGACGGCACCACTAAAATTGTTAATGACAATTTTAAGTGCTGTATTTACCACGTGCTCAGCGGTGAAGGAAAACATCGTGAGGAAACCTGCCTGTCTGATAAATAATAAAAAAAAAATTTCGAGGATATGTGAAGCCTGCCAACCCCCACTGGAGCAGCGTGGCAGGCCCCTCCCGGCTCCTAAACCCTCTGATACTAGTATTTGAGAAGGAGGCACACGCTGTTACTTTACTACAAGACACGGTTTCGCTTATTGTTTTCCACGAATATTTACCTACCCGGGATTCTATTCCGGAGCCATACGTCTAAGCGGTCGTGATACGCTGATCACCGGGCTATACGTCAACGTCGGACATGTACGAAATTCCACGCGAACAAGTCTCCGGGCACACATTTGAAAATATCTATGCGAATAAACTTAACGATTCATGAGATTTCTTTTAGGTATGAGTCTTGTGTTATTTATAAATAGCAACCCTATAGCGTTTACCCGTTTCCTTTTATACCTGTTGTTATGCAGGCTGGGACCTGACCACTTCGCTGAGGTCGCCGCCCGCGTGACTATGTACGTCGGCGTGCCAAGGGAACGCTCTGTCGGCACGTTGGAAGCTTGGAGCGAATGTTTGAGCAAGTGTTGTGGCCCAGCCTTTTCGAAAGTTTAATGACATTGGTGAAACGGAATTCCCGCGGCAATGTTTAGACAAGCGAGTGTAAATACAGCTTTTGCCCAAAAAAAAATATATAAATCGATTTTATGAATAATCCCAGGATCAATTTAGTCTAAATTACTTTAATGACCTCTAAAGGTGCACAACGCCCATTAATGCTAAACATACTTATCAAAACTTCTTTTCTTTCTTCTTCCTTCTTTTTCTTTCTTTTTCTGTCGATTGCCTGATGTTGAAAGAGACAGAAAGAGGTATTAAACATGCTTAGTACTTCTTATATTTCGAAAGTTATTGTAGATGTCACAGCGGCGTGTTAATCTTCCCCTTTATTCCCGTAGGTGATCTAAAACGCGTCTAAGGGAAAACCTTTGAAGATCTCACAGAAATATCAGGGAATAAACATTCACGTTTCACATTACGTGCAATTACAAAATCAATCAATTGGGACAAAAATTACCTATGACTGACAGCTGTGAATGCTTATATAACTATGGAACGATAAATTACTCACGGTGTGATGGTATCTACTTGCATGTGGTTTTTATGTTTAGCTAGAAGGTATCAAAAGAAAAATATTAGTATCACTAAATACCTTTTCTTGAATACCATGAACGTACCATCGACCTATGAACAGAAAACCGGTGTTCAGGGGTTCAGTTCTGCAGACGATGGGGAAAGATCCTCTCACTTACCTGTCACTGAAGGCAAGTGACCGGTTGCGTCGGGAGAAGTTAGGGCCGGACCGACTAAAACCCCCACGGTTCAGAGATCCGCTGCTGGACCGGTAGCCTCTACACCAACTACCAAGGGTTTTAAGGAGGTACGAGACCTGGGCTCGGATTCCCGATACCCGCTCACGCTATTTATTGCCTTCGCAGATTCTTACAATAACCGGGAAAGTGGTGGGTTACCTATATTCCTACACCACACACGACATAGTTTCATCTCTCCAGTCTACAGTTCACAATTTAAGTTATCTGTTACTTTAAATCTTGTGGGAACACTTGTAAGATTTTGGTACAGATCTGCACAGCTATACGGCTCGGCTTCCCACGGTCGGTCGACATTCACAATCGGGCGTATGTAAGACACACGAGGTGCCTGACCGCCGCTAACCGTAGGTCAATTTATTTAGAGTGAAAGTGGTTAGTCTCATTATTTTAAGTATTGTTTTTCCGGCTCAATAAGTTTCGTATGTCTGTTATGTAGGTTAGGGTTTTTTTTATCACTGTAAGTTAAACCGTGTAATGTTAAACGAAAGTTTATTGTTAACTGTTGAGATTCGAATGCATAATACACGGCTTGTCCCACTGCCGAACAAACGGCGCTTCTCATATTTTTCGATTCTTTTGTGATAGAGCTTTGGAGACGATTAGAGTCATCCGCTCTGGAATAGAGTGCTGTACATCCAAATATTTCTTTATTATGTCTTAAACTTGTTCTAGTGTTCTTCGCGTGTACTAGATGTTAATAAGTACGGAACTATTATTTTGGAACGTACGCGGGCCCGTATTACCGTTATACAAATATGTGGTAGAGTTAAGCGGCGTCTTTTGCTACTGCACGAATGGGGCGGCTCGAGCGGGGCAGTACCACGACCTCGCGGAATACCGACGTGAAGTAGAGGCATCTTGAGCTTCTGAGTTTCCTTCGGTGATGACCCCCTCCCCGTCATCCTTCCCATCATCCAAATATCCAGAAAGGTCGTCATCGCACCTGCAGCTCCACTGGTGTTCCACCATCAGGTGAGCCGATTGGCCGTTTGCCCCCATTACCATAAAAACATGCTCTTGCTTACCAGTTACCGACCGTAGCAGAAATTTAAGACGATTTTTATTAATAGTCTTAATCACATATTTTACCCTACGAAATGTTAGCTTTAAAAATCTAGGCGAAAGACCATTGCATATGCTACTGCATTATAACTGTAGTAATAAATTCCGATCGGGTGGCAATTAGAAAGAAAGAGAAAGAAATAGAGCACTTATTGTATAATTACCAATTAATAAATCAATCTACACAAACATACCAAGATACGATTACATTAAATAAAGTAAAAACGCCTCTTCTGTACGTTCCTCACTCAACTACTAACTCACGAGTTCTGTACTTCCTCGCCAGCTCTGGCAGCGCGACAAACTACAGAACTAATATATGTCGTAGATGCAATAAATATTACTCCAGCTTAGACAGCTAAAAATCTTTTTAAACGTGAAAACAAAAAGATGCACCGATCCAATGAATATTTATTTATTCATATTTTATATACATGTTAATGTCAGATACAAATAAATAAAGCCAATTGTCGTTGGAGCCGCGTCGCACTGGGCAGACCGCTCGGGTTGATGCTGCAGCTGAGCTTCAGCGCTGGATTTCAGCGCGCCCGAGGTCAATTAAAGTAAACGCAGTGCGTAGGACGACCCCCCACAAGATGGAGTGACGACCTGCGCAGTGTTGCGGGAAGTCGATGGATGCAGGTGGCTCAGGACCGAGCTTCGTGGCAATCTTTGAGGGAGGCCTATGTTCAACAGTGGACTTCTGATAGGCTGAAATGATGGTAATGATGATGTGGTCAATTACTGACAGTCGGCGTCGGTCTACATGGAACGTCGTTTGCCTGGAGTTTGTCTCGAAACAGCAGGCGGGGTCGAAGTCAACGACACTGCAATCCCAAACGACCGATAACGAGCGGTGCAACTAATCCGTGTCCATGGTAACGAGCATCGACTCAACTAACCGGATTCTATGGCGGGGTCTTGTGTTGGTCCTTTTTTTTTTTTTACCTATGTGATTTCCTACTGTTGCCAGTTCAAATTCTTGTTTATGCTGTAAGACCGCGTGGCTCAGTGTTTAGCGTACCCGTTATGCAATAAAACTATTTCACAAACATACCGATAAAAACCATGTGTATGGATGGGACAAATATTATAATCATACTGTATTATGAGTGGCCGTTGTACTACTCCGATAGAGCCAGCTCATTCGAGCGGTAGCAAAAGCCGCCGCTTGGCTCTAACCATGTAAAAAAAATATACCATAGTACACTATATTTTAACATATATCTCACGAGAACGCATTGTAGCGAATTCGCAAGATGTTTAACACGAGCGCGCACGTATTTGGAATCGGAATCCTTTTCGGAACTTTCTAGATCGCCCCGAATGTGAAATGTGTCGTATCGTAATGTGCCTGTGTTGTATAATGTTGATAATTTACCAAAACGCGGCTCGTATTGCACAGAGCGGAGCGCGCGTTATGCACGGACTCTTATTTAAAATTGCTTTTTAATCATCTATTGTGAGGGCAAGTTAAATAAAGGACATTCTCAATTTGACCGTCTAATCTCGTTATATTCACCAATTACACGGGTGTTTCTGTATCAGTTTTGTTTTTTTTTTAAGCTGCAAGGGTATAGTCTCCGTGACGTCTCACGTTAATTTCGTGAAGATTCCATTATTATATAAAACGGAAGTAGGTATTTTGATTTAATAATTATGACATAAATATTGCTTGGACAAAAGATTTAGAAGCCACTAAAGCCGAGTAGCTAAGCGAAACCTGGTACGACTTGCATCGTTGGCCTGAACACCACAGACGGTAACAGGTTGTCCCAAATGAGCTCTAGTAAAAAGACTAAAGTAAACCTCTGACCCTTTATTGGGTAAAGGGTCGTGAGAGCTTAGAGAAGAATATCCGAGAGTATTATGGAGCCGAGAAAGGTCGTATCGGAGCAGCGTGGTGAAAGTCTCACTTCCTCGAAATATGCACGTGGTTGCTATTAACAGTTTTAGTGGAGCCGGCGCCGGAGTTCGGACCCAGGTCACTCGCGCTCTATGAAAAGCTTTTTTTTATTTAAGACGGCAAACGAGCAAGCGGTTCACCTGATGATAAGTGATCACCGTCGCCCGCATACATCTGCAACACCATAGATGCTGCAGGTGCGTTGCCGGTCTTTAAGGATATTTGGGAGATAGGAGGGAAGAGGAGGAATAGGGAGGGAATGTGGGCCTCCGGTTACCTCACTCACTGAACGAAACGCACAAGATGCCTCTACTTCACGCCGGTATTCTGCGAGACCGTGGTATCAATCCGATCGAGCCGGCCCATTCGAGCAGCAGCTAAAGCCGCCGCTTGGCTCTACCACGCTTAGAATTTACCACGCTTAGAAGCTACCACGGACCCATTCGGCTATTGTTGTAACTAGCATGTTATTAAATCAGGATTAAGGTGAAATGTTATGCACAGCCGAATAACTTCCTTTCACTTGGGCACCAATACAAGTCTTTCAAAACACCTACCGTTAAAGTAGCGCGCACTGAATAACTTTACGTAACAATATTGGTTAAGTAAAATTTGCGTCGCATAAGATGCGTTTGATGGATGCAGGTGGCTCAGGACCGAGCTTAGTGGCAATCTTTGGGGGAGGCCTATGTCCAGCAGTGGACTTGTGATAGGCTGAAATTATGATGATGAAGATGCGTTTTGAATGTCCATGCGAGCAGATCGCTCTGATGTTACAGACGATGTTATAATAAAAATAATTTCGTTTGTCAAATGACAAATCTTATTTGTCATTTGACAAACGAAGTAGGTTATTAAAATATATACTCGTTTGGTAAGGTGGTATATATAAATATGCATTCATAGATAAAATACTTATAAAACAAATAAATGAATAATAACCCAATCAGACGGAAGCCCTGGGCGGGGGAGACCTGGCGGCCGAGGGTTAGGGGGAAAGGGAAAGAAACCGGCGGACGATGCGAGCGGTATCAAGAAGCACCGCCGTCTGCATTTGAGCTCGGAGCGGTCTATCACGGAGTCCCAGCCGCCTCAGATGTTCCGAGAGGGTGACTGGGATTAACCCGTTTGCAGAGACGACTATCGCCATACCACCCCACATGTCAGTCACCTCGTGAGCCAGGTCCAGATATTTTGTTTTCTTATCTGTTTCGGCTTTCACGAGGTTCTCGTCATATGGAATGGTGATGTCGACTAGAAATATCCTCGTCTGTGTCCGGTCCATCAACACGATATCAGGCCTTTTTATTATTATTATTATTATTATTATTTTACAATCTACGACCGTTTCGTAATGACACTCCTCTGACGGAGAAGAAACATACGAAAGAAACTCCCTAGGTGTCCTCTTTTTTTTCAACAATTATAATATACAGCATAAAATAAAAGGTGCCATACGTTCATCCATGGGCACACACACTATATTATTTCATATATGCATTACCTCAACTTATGTAATGAATAGTTTTGTTGATTTTTTTGTAATTTTTTAGTTAGGGTCATTAAACTCTGGAAGGTACTAGCTTCCTTACTGAGCAAGAGCTCAAATTGAATTTGTATATAAGAAAAATATTTCAAAAGTGATTTTCATCTATTTTTTAGTTTGAAGAAACACGTGTGGTACGTGTTTCTTCACATATATGTATATATATAAATAATATATATAATATAAATTATATATATATTTCGTACGTGGTAGAGGCAAGCGGCGGCTTGTCTGGCATGGGCTGCTCGGATGGGTCAACTAGACCGGAGCAGTACCATGACCTCGCGTAAGGAATGCTCTAAATGATGCATTGAAATTCGTTTGGAATTTATAAGCGAATACATTGAGAAACTTTTTTTTTATACACGATCTCGTGACACTTATTCTATAAAATTATTATTAACGAGATGTTGTGTGTGTTTTGTTGCGAGAAGGCGATGGATGCAGGTGGCTCGGGCACACAGATTGCCTTCTAACATAGGTTAAGCAGGGGACTTGTGACAGGCTGTGATGAATGAATAACAATATAGCTTCATAAGGTCCCATAATATACATGTAGTCGATATACATCTGATATATGTTGACACCAATTATGTATGTACATGTAATTTAAAATGGATATTTTTGAAAAAATGTGTTTAGGATTTTATTAATTTCTATTAAAAGTTATGTTACGTATATTTTACATAACAGATACAAAATTTTATTTTGAGTAGTATTAATTTAAATTCAATTAATAAATGTATAAATTAACATGTGTTTTTACTTTAAGTTTTTAACACTAAACTTCACTACAGTTAGAAATTTACAGGAAATCAATATCAGGTAAGTAAGGGGGTCTACCCAACACGGAAAAACATGGCAAGGGGTCTACGACACAAAAAAGTTTGGGGAACTCTGGTTTAGAGTACTGATTACTTGACCCGAGTATATATATATGTATGTATATATAACCTTTATACCAATTATGAGTGTAAATATTCATATACTCTACATTTAGATCGAGCCAGTGACGCCCTTAGTTATCGCGTTCGTTATTATATCGTTATCTATCGATAAAACGATCGTATCAAAACTTTAGGATACGACCCTTTGGCGGCCCGCCAAGTTCCCGTGTAGCACAGATTAGATAGTTTAAAATGTTGTTTACTGTAGTACACAGTAATAACTAGTCTGTGGTTAAAGTATGCGGGTAGACTTAGTACCTAAAGTGGATTATTTACTTTTTTTTTAAATGGAAAAGGCGTCAAACGAGCGAATGGTTCACCTGATGGTAAGTGATTACCGGGCACATGTACCTTTAAGAGTAGGCCTTTAAGAGTATTTGCGAGACGGGTGGGAGGATGGGAAGGGGGAGTGGGCCTCCTCACTCACCAAACGGAAAGCAGAAGCACAAGATGGCTCTACTTAAGGCCGGTATTCTGAGAGGCCTTGGTACAAACCCTGTCGAGCAGCAGCATATGCCGTCGCATGACTGAAATCAAAAATAATACTTTACCTTCTTCCTTCAATAATGAAGAGACATAATAACGTTATGTAACATCTTTGGGTATGTAAGGAGGCACTTTTTCTCTAATTGCCAACCTCAGTCGCACGCGGTGCACCCAGGTGATTAACAAACGAAGTTCTGGCAAGCCACCGATAGCTGATAACCTATCCGAATATATCGAACCAAAGTGCCTACCACAGACTGTTTATGTCCTCCTGGTAGATTTCGAGCACGGAATACTAGCGGCACTTACCTTCCCGGAAGGGTTAGATGCAGTGTCGGAGACACGGGACGAATACACCACGGCCAGATGCGAAAACCGATAATTTGTGCTTTTACACAAATATTGACTTCGGCCGGTCTTCGAACCCAGGACCAATTGCTCAGCAGTCAGGTACGCTAACCACTAAGTTACGCGGTCGTCAACACACTAAAATACTACATACTATAGCATAAATCAGAATAGCAGTAACAAGTGCCGTGTGGCGTAAGAATCTGTCCCACCCTTTTCTTTCCTAAGGGAATTTGCCACCGTCTCGAAAAATACCAGACAAAAATTATGCAGAGCGATGACGCACATCAGCGTCTAAACGTGGCAATGACTACATCCTCCTTATGGGAGAGGCCTATGCCCTACAGTGGACTATTTACAGCTTGGTAAGGTAAGGTAAGGTAAGGTAAAGTAACATCCTAAGGTACCACTGCTACACTCTGACTGCTAAACATATTTTTCACTTGCCAAACGTAATTGTTTTAAATCGCGCAACGCTTCTTAATGAGATGAGTTTCTTTTGTCCGTATGTATCCGACAGAGGATAACACACAGACAAAAGAAACTCTGTGTATATTTTTAAAAGAAAACGTTTTTATAGTGTAATAGTACAATATTTTTTCTAGAATTTGGAGATAATTTTGTAACCCATTACCATTGGAGGATTGTTTACTTATGATTGTCGTCGAAATGTTATTAATGTCACAGATATAACAGGTTTATTACGATGTTACGGTACGGTACGGTGTTTTAGAAATAAGAGGAGTTTCCATTAACACCACGCTTCAGAAGCATCTTAACAATCGCCGCTCCAGACATCCTGCACTGACTGGCACCAAAACGGTGTGCAGAAATAAAAGTTTACCAATCTTTATGTTCGTTAAAAAAAATACAAGCACATCACAACCTGGGCTTTTTCTCGTAACCCAAGTGACTTAGGGTGGTCAGAGGTTTAACCCACTATTCACCAGAGCTTATTTGTAACAACGTGTCAGGCGGCGAGCCTGCCGCGGTCTTCGCCGTCTTAGTATCCAAGCAAAGAATACAAGCCGTACATTATCTCTCCACGAGCTCTCCACGCAGGTGATCGAACTCCTGTCTCCCGATCCGGTAGCGAGATCCCCTAACCGCTCTGCTGTCGTAGCTTGTCAGAACTATAACACATTGGTCATTGTATTAAGTTTATGTACGATAGTGATAGATAGTTCCGTGTGGCTGTCGGAAGTAAAGAATAGCGTCAACCCTGTCTGACCATTGGTGTTGTAAAAGGTGACTAAGGGCAATAAAGTCAGGATAATACCGTGCAGTGGCGGTATAAGAGAATCTGGCATCCCGTTTCGTCCTGTGGTTGTCGTAAAAGTTGACAGAGGAAATAATTTATATTAGGAAATGGGCAGCAGCATCTTCCTGCATTAGACCACAAGAAAACTGCGGTTGCCAAACCCCCCCTATGAAATCTTTGCGAGAGGCCTATGATCAGCAGCGTATGTATATGTATATATTCACGCCTTGTACCCAACGGGGTAGCCAGAGACAATCTTCTTCCACATGCTACGGTCTTTCACTTCTCGCACTTTCATCAATTTTCGCATGCAAACTCGTTGGCTTAGAATACTCTTGACCTGGCCTTTTTTTCAGAACGTCTCCCCGATTTGATCGTGAAATTTTCGCCTAGGTCTTCCTCTCCCGATTCTACCATTTACACTCGCCTCATATATTTGTTTCGTCAACCTACTTTCATTCATCCTCTCCACATGTCCAAACCAGCTCAGCATCCCTTTTTCAAATTGTGCCACTACATCGTCTTTCACGCCTCAAGCAGTGGACTTGTTGAAATGATGATTATGAAGATAGTGACTTTATTTTTTTATTTGTTCATATATTCAAATAAATGATACTGACGGGCAGCTGGTCGCAGAACTTTCGTCAAGGCCGCCGGCAGAATATCAGAGGTGCAGCATCTCGGCTGTAGCAATATGCTGAGTCGGCTGCAATTCAATACTAATCTTTAATATTGTTTACTTTTACTGTTTTAGTAATTTGCACCAAATGTGGAACGAATAAAACATTTTTCATTCTTTCTTCCTTCTTTCTTCTTTCCTTCTTCTTTATTTCTTTCATTCATTCATTCATTCATTCATCCGTTCATCCACTCTTCTTTCTTTCTTCTTTCTTTCAAAAATGTCAATTCAAGTCCATGTCCTGTCTATTCATCATCGACTTACAATCAGTACATGCACGCCGATAATCGCAGCGCGTCATATCGCACGAAGGCCTTGACACAATGATCTACTCCAGTGACTGTAGATCAATTGCGTAGTTGACACTAGGATTGCTAGAATAAAAGTTGTTTCTGCCACGCACTTCGATTTTGTGGAATCAGCTGTCGCCAGCAGTATTTCCGAACAGTTACGACTTAGGGACCTTCAAGAAAAGAGCTTATTCCTTCCTTAAAGGCCGGCAGCACATCTGTAGCTCCTCTGGTGTTGTGGATGTTCGTGGGCGTCGGTGATCACTTACCATCAGGTGAGCCGCACGCTCGTTTGCCCCCTTCTTCTATATAAAAAAAAAAAAGTTCATCGCACAACCTTTTTTTTATATCAACTGCGCCAGCTAATAAGATTAATATCTATAGAAATATGAAAGAACCGGTCTTGTGTGCTAGTCGGGTCCATCTTATAAGTTATAATAAAAAAATTCTGCTCTCTTTAATTCAGTTCGTGTACTTCAGCCGTCCGTCGGTCCGTTCGTCTGTCCTAACTTAACATACATTCTGTATCATTTGAACCCTAATAGGTATCCGGTTAAACATGTGTTACATTAAGCAGTTATCCCGACAAAGTATTTCAATGTTTCTTCGTCGTTGATCTGTCGTAAAAATGGTACCACTTACAAACGTCAAACTTAGTGCTATGGTCGTGCAAACGAAGTAAAATAGCAAAACCTAAAAACCGGCCAAGTGTGAGTCGGACTCGCTCACCGAGGGTAACTTTACCGTAACCGTCGTAACTCTTATGCGATAAGATCAGGTGGAGAGTTATAAGCAGTGTCGGAGACACGGGGACTCGACACAATACGACCATATCCGGTGGTACGTTCAAATATTGGTCCTGGCTAGGATTCGAACCCTGGATTTTGTAGATAAACTTAGTAGTGGATTATTCATACACGTTGTCGAAATAATGTGATCAGAGAGCGTTGTGGCGTGAAAGACGATGTAGTGACACGAATTGAGAAAGGGATGCTGAGCTGGTTTGGACATGTGGAGAGGATGAATGAAAGTAGGTTGACGAAACAAATATATGAAGCGAGTGTAAATGGTAGAGTCGGGAAAGGAAGACCTAGGCGAACATTTCACGATCAAATCGGGGAGACGTTCTGAAAAAAGGCCAGGCCAAGATTACTCTAAACCAACGAGCATGCATGCGAAGATTGATGAAAGTGGAAGAAGCGAAAGACGTACGTCAGGACCGTAGCAAGTGGAAGAAGATTGTCTCTGCCTACCCCGTTGGGAACAAGGCGTGAATATATACATTGTCAAAGTAAGCGATTATAAATAAAAGAAGTGTCTTAACACATATTCAAATCGATTGCAATATTTGTACCTGTCAGACAGACTAGTATTATATTATAAAACAAAATAGCAATTCACTTTAGTCTGTATTGGTTTTCACCATCGTTCAGAACATTTCACGAGGCAGGTTTATATGTATAAATACATTAATATTTCGTGATCTATGTAAAGGTCTGTCAGTGGGAAACCCGCGTGGTTCGTTGGTAATATTCTGTTGAGTTACCAACTCGGTCGGTGTTGAAGTACCCATTTGAGTGGAATTAATCTGATTCTTCCAAAGATTCAACGGCCTTTTTTAAATTATTCAAAACCATTGTGAGACTGCAATATTCTTTTGTCCCTGTTCATCTCTAAAGAGACTAGATAAAATATACCATACAAAATAAAGTTAGAATATTAATCGAATCATAATCGAATCATAATCGATTAGTGATTCTTTATTAATTACGTAAACAGTTAGGAAATTTATCGAGAAAGTTTCGGCGATTGTGTTAGTTTTTTTTTTTTAAAGTTCATAATTGTTATCTTTATCTATCCGGTCAATCGCAACAGATATTAATTAAACCTAAAACTTACTTTAAGCAAGTAATCAATTTATGGGCCAGCGAAGAGTACAGTCCGTCAACACGATCACACGATCGAGAACGTTATAATGTTTTCAAACTAAATGTATTTATTGGGCCAAGCAGTGGCTTTTGCTGCTGCCCGAATGGTCCGGCTCGACCGGGGTAGTACCACAACCTCGCGGAATACCGACGTGAAGTAGAGGCATCTTGAGCTTCTGCGTTTCGTTCGGTGAGTGGGGCAACCGGAGGCCCACTCGCTCCCTCCCAACTCGCAAATATCCTAAAAGGCCGGCCTCTCGTGTGTTACAGATGTACGTGGGCGACGGTAATCACTTACCATCAGGTGAGCCGCTTGCACGTTTGCCCCATTTCCCCATAAAAAAAAATTGATTGTAATATATACCTCAAAGAAGTAAATGAGAGTATCCTTCCGATAGCCGTAACTTCATGATAATTAATAATTACATAAGCCGTGAACAAAAAAAGTTATTTGCTTTCGTTTAAAACTTTAGTTTAAAACTCATTCCAGTTTTTACAATGATATTTATTTATAATTACAACCATTATTAACGCATAATCAAATTATTATGAGGACTTCGATTTGTATGTAATGAGTATAAAGGAATTAGTTAATTAATATTTTTTTTTTTTTAATTAATCATGAACGTTTGTATGTTTAGCCTACTCGGACCATATGGCATATATATGGCGCAATCTTGAGACTTTGATGTAGTATTTACCTGATCCTTACAACCTGTAAGTATTTCACTGTGAGAAATAGACCTCTCCCATAAGGAGGATTTACCATAATCGTTACACCTCGCACCATAGACGCTGCAGCCCGTCATCGCACTCATTAATTTTGATCTGGTATTAGTTGAGATGGTTATCCTAAAGCTCCAGGCCCGTTTTGCGACATACTCGCACAACGTACCGTGTACACACTACGTTTAAAAAGAAGATACGATAATCTATTTCTTCTTCATCATTTCAGCCCATCACTGCTGAATCTATGTTGGCCTCCCCCAAAGATTGTCACAAAGCTCGGTCCTGAACCACCTGCATCTATCGACTTCTCGCAACACTACGCACGACGATACTCCAATTAATTGTTGGGTCGTCCCACGCTGCGTATGCCTGTACGTGGCTGCCGCTCGAGAACCTTTATTCCCCGACGGTTGTCAGTTCCGCGAGCTATCCGGCCGGCCCATTGCCACTTCAGCTTGCTGATCCTTACGGCTATGTCGGTTACCCTAGCTCTGCTGCGGACTATGTCCATTTATTTCTTCAAAGTATTATAAATATCACAATTATGCAATTATGCCGTACCACAGCCGGTGGTTACGCAAAACTATTTAATTGTGGAGCATGTCCAGAGGGTTTCGCTTCTGTCGCAACTTCTGTACGTCCGTTTAGGTAATAATATCGATTGCTTTCATTGTATTTATTACAGTACAGGTTTATTTAATTGATTGAACCTCGATATAGCCGAATGGTTAGAGGTTCTACTTCCGGACTAGGAAACCCGAATAAGATTCCCTGTGTGGAGAGCTGTACCAATCAGTTTGTTGTAACTTAAAACACTTAGATGGTGAGAGGCTCGACAAACCGGGACGTTGTTTCAAATTAGCTTTGTTCAAAAAACGAATGTAACAGATAAAATAAACATTTCGTCCTACGTCCACCCCTGTATTGGGTATACGGTGGTAAGAGCTATTTTTTGGCATTTATCGGATATTCATCGTGTGATTTTTTAACCTTTTTTTTTAACCTATTCAAATATAAATACAAATAAATACAATATAAATGAGTAGATACCTGAGATTGATTACTTCCCGCTTGCAACATCCCTACAGCTCTTTGCATTTCATTTGCCGTCAAATGACGTCGCTCCATGACGTAAAGAATATCTAACAATTCAATTTTGTCGCTAACTTTATTTAAATGGTTGGTAAAATTATAAAATCAAGACTAAACGAAGCAATAAAAACGCACTTAAATTCAAACAAATTGCCTTTCATTTAATTTTATGAAAAAAACAAAACATAATCGATTTTTTTTATTTAATATCATGCATGTTGCTTAGACTTTTTTGATTTGTGTATATACCTAAATAATATGTTGTGATTAGACTCGAAGCTGATCGGCTTGCAGCTGATATAGGACAATGTTTTAATTACGTATGTAATTAACCACATACGAACTGCTATGTGTTTGTTCGTTGTTTATTACAAAACATAATGAATAATCTATATAACTAACAAAGCCAAACGTATACGTAAAACTCGGTATCTTATATTTCTCACATATAATGTAGAAACTCTGAAAGAGTTAAATACATCTACGCAATAATCGTATAAAAGACAGATAATTCATAAGCAAGGAGATTGCAGAATCATTTCTCTAGTTTCTCTGCTTTCTGAAAGTATGTAATCTAAGTAACTTATGTAAATGAGCTCGTTAAGCGGCGCACGGACGGACGAGAGCCTCGCCGGTTAGATTCCCGCGGCTGTCCACTTTCGCCATCAGCCAAATCTGCACACTAAGAGTGATTGTGTGGGCTATGAGCATCGCGAGCAGTATGTCATATAAGGTTTAATCGTAAACAATCTGCTATTTCTGCTATTAACTTTATCGTGACTGTATAAACCGCTTCCACGTGGACTGCTAGGAATTAGACCGGATCCTCGATAATACCCCTGGAGGCAGAGCCAAGCGGCGGCTATCGCTGATGCTCGAATGGGCCGACTACACCGGGGTAGTACCACGACCTAGCAGAATACCGGCGTGAAGTGGAAGCATCTTGTGCTTCGGCGTTTAGTTTGGTGAGTGTGGTAACCGGAGGCCCATTCTCTCCTTCTCAACCCCCCTTCCAATCATCCTTCCCGTTTCCCAAATAACCTTAAACGCCGGCGACACACTTGCAGCACCTCTGATGTTACAGATGTACGTGAGCGACGGTAATCACTTACCATCTGAAAAAAAAAATAGCTGCTTGAGAGAAAACATTTTAGGGGTTTTTTTGCCATATTTAGCAAAATCCTCGTGTAATACTCTTGGCTAAGTTTAACCAGGGCGACAACTTCGGAATACTATCGGCGATTGACAACTGAGGTCAAAAGGTATTAGAGTGGCATAAGTATAAAGATCTTTGCCTTCCCGTGCCCGATGTAACGCTTATCACGCCCGATGTAATCTTAATACGTTCGGAAGAAGCGTCAGATGCTGTGTAAGGGACACATACATACAAAGAAAGCTATAATCTGTGTAAAACACAAGTACTTACTTCGACTGGGAAGCGAATTCACGCCAGGGCGATCTGCAGACAGGTTAATACAATACACCAAAGTAAATATAAAAAAAAACCACATATATAAGAATAAACAGATCATCCCACACGTTGTAATCGATATAAAATGTCATTGTCATTTGTCGGTGAATTGAAGGCCGCATCGATGTGAAAACATCTGTAATTGAAAACATAAATGTTCCTCGATATATATTATTTTACGATATTACGATAATTGCACACTTTCACTGGCCACACGCCGAAACTCCGAAGATCCCAGAGCACTGGCGGATGTCGCAAGAAAAGCGGCGGTGGTCGGCGGATTGCGAGCGTGACGTGAGACCGCCCGCCCGTCGGACCACTTGCGGGCCGACCGCATCCATTCAGTTGATCGCATTCTCATTGTGAGTATATACGTTGCTCGTTCGATTGGCCTTTGAGCTTGGGAAATGGAGCGTTGTGCTTAAATCGGAGCTGTTGAATGTTTAATTTGTATGATCTATTGCCCTAAATTCTGAACAGAGCCGTGTACAAATTATATTTAATGACTTCATTGACTGGGGCTCTACAAAATAGTATTACCAATAACCAAACAATACAACAAATTTACAATAAACTTACTTACATTAACCGACAGAACTCTAATGTTACATCATTTAAACAAAACACTAAAGATATTTACATAAAAAACGTCATTACTTAATAAAGCATTATATTCGGCTTTGACATTATCTAATATTTTAATTATAATAATAAAATTAGTGTGGCTTTCAATGAATATAGAATTATTAACAATTTTTGAAAAATTATATCTACTCAATGTCTATAAATTTAATCCTCTCTATTAGTGAGAATGTAGCACTAAAAAAATATTTATTATTTAAAAAAAAGATTGTACCACCTCTCACAAGGTGCGTGCACCGATTCTAAATACACAATGCATCTCCACCACACCCATCACCAACACCAACAACCACCGGCACTAAGCAACATCAACATCACCACCAATGTTTAAAATGCGATGACCTGTTTCGCCTCACAACAAGCGATTAGACTCTACGATCCAATCCCTTATCTCGACAGCCAAACGGAATCGCCCGAACCGCGTTTCCCAACCAGCAGGAGAGGCTTGCATTTAAAGAAAAAGGTGACTCTGTGGTGTGTACGCGTATACAAGATAAATTGCGGACAAAGTATATAATATAATGCTGTGCTCATTTCTCATTCATACGTATTTTTTTTATATCCGGCCCGAAGGACCATTTTGGCAGAAATAAAATTAAATGTTGAATTATTTTGTACGGACCAATTTAGCATAAGATTTTCTTATATTTACACGAACACCACACATACGAAAGAAACGTATTATTTACGAATTTTATCTGTAAGTGATAAGATGACAGTTGCATTGCCATTGTGACTGCATAGATATTATTATAATTTGTAACAATTATATCTCTTGACCTTGTACCCATAACGGACAACGGACAATTAACGGAACATCACAATTACTTGTTCTTGGCACAAGGCTCATAATTATTAATATTAAGTGAGATTGATCGATCGATGGCATTTACTAAAGGTTTTTTTAAATGGACCATTACAGCCCCAGTACACTTTTTTTTACTTATTTAAAATCAACCATAAAATAAAAGTAAAAGAGTATAAGTATTATTTATTTATGTATACAGATATAAAAATATTCACACCTGTTACCCATAGGCAGTGACGATGAACAGGAAGGGTTAGCCACCCTTCCTGTTCCTGTGGTTAACGTTCTTTATTTGTTGTATCTCTTAAAGGAGCTCCCGTTTCGTGATTTCCTAACTTTTTCGAGCAAGGAGTTCCAGAGAAGAATAAAATAAAGGAAATGTAACAAGGATTTTCTAGAAAGTAAAACGGGAAAGTTACATCATTTAGAATGGAATAAATAGCAGATATAATCCTAAAGTGACGCTTCTGTTGGATAGTGAGCCATTTAAAGCGAATTCTAAATTGAGAAATGTGATCTTACTTACGAAGGTTTAAAGATAACAAGAATACAGTGGTTAGCCGCCGTAGCTTCTTGAGAATGTCTTGGTTCAGATCCGGATAACAATCAATTAACTATGAGTATAACTAGAGTTTTTTTTTTTGTGGTGGAGGGAAAAGCTTTAGGCACACCCGTTGTTGGCCGGAAGGCCACCCTACGGGTTATGTCGGACTCGGATCTCGGAAGGAGATACATACCGATACATACCACGTTGCTGTTGGCCCGGAGGCCTCTACAGCTTCATCTGAGGAGACTTGCGAGAGCGGAGGCCCGCAAGTTGAAAAAAAAGGGTCGACCATGGCTGCTGCTGTGAAGCGCTGCGTACCCTGAAACGAAAGAACAACTTCCAAATTTAGGGGAGGGGCTAGGCTATCCGAGGGAGGTGAAACCTCTTCTGAGATCGCCTTATTATATGACATTAATAACGACCTCTGCCTCGAGTGAATCTCGTGCGGGTCGTGAATATAACTGTCTGCACAAACATAATCTTTATCTTGTACAGAAGGAAGTACTTTATCTAAAATCATCTGATATTGGGTGCGTAAGGCAGAAACTTTGCGGCTGATTTTGGTTACCTGTATCCCCTAGTTCAGTTGGTTGTGTGTGTCATATATATGGGCCAAGTATTCTAAGTCACATTATTGAACTCAATTACAATTGTAGAATGACCGCAAAATCGACCACCGTTTCGTAATGAGGCTCGTCTGACATAGAAGAAACATGCGAAGGAAACTCCGTAGGTCAGCTCTTTTTAGATTATTTTTACTTATTGTGAATAGAATTGGCAATCCGATTGCGTTGAATTGTGACAGTTCCATGATTGATTTTAGGCAGCATTATGAGCTACCTATGAGAATCGCTTGACATTTCGTTGGATTTACTGAAATACCAAAATGCCATTACGATAGACTACTTTCAAGGTGTAGTACAGTTTTGTAACAGTGTTATGCAGATCATCTATATCAGATTATACGTATATTTTCGTAACGTATTTTTTTTTAGGACATCTGCATACAGATGGCCGAAAGTGGAAGCGATACAGTTAATTAAAACCGAGAAGAGTATCGGAGAAAGTATTCCGTGTTGTGGAACGCCGGATTCCAGATTTCACCAGTGTGAGGCTTTTTGCCTCACTCCGACTGATTGCTGATGCTCACGATGATAAGAAATAAACCAATCCAAGGCCGAAGGAGCAAATCTATGACAGGAAAGGATGGACAGAACGATATCCTTGTCGACTGTGATAAAAGTCTGCTGTGATAAGCACCATCACTGGTGGCTGTTATCCGTACCTTGTTGAATATCATCGGTTACAGGGCGAAACCCACACTGATATATAGCATAGACGTAATTTAAAATGAAATAGGCAAATCCAACGTCAGTTCTTCATTCAGCTTAAAAAAAACCTTTATGTTAGAAATGGTTTTATAAATTTGTGTGGTTTGACGACCGCGTCTCTGAGGTCAGTTTTGTTACCAACAAAGAAATAGGTGCTGGGTTCAAAGCGCAGCCAATATGTACAAAACGTAATCCCCACCTACACCACTCAATGCTTCTGCGTGATCTCTTCTTACAGCCTTAACAGTCAGAACAGTCAGCCTTAACAGTTGCCGTCAGAATATAGCCCCCGTCTGTTAGAAGGATTTTCTATCTGCACGCTAAGCCAACGGATTGGCGTACCAGCGGTGGTAACAGTACTAGACATTTCAAACGCTGCTGCACGGGTTGCCTTCGGTTATTTAGGTCTGGCATGATTTGAGATGGTTAGTCTGCTACTTTCCAGTAGTTAAAACATATTTATGCCATTTCCCTTAGTCGACTTTTAGGAGAGACTCAGTGGGTTGCTGGTCTATAAATCAACACCACACGTGAAATATTAATGATGGTATGATGGTATCAGCTAAACCAGAAAGGTTGCATTTGAATTACTTAATCTAAGGTTCCTAATTCATAGGTCGATAGTTCATATCCGGCACGAAGGACCAAAAATGTACGATTTCAAAACATTCACGTTTAAAAATGAAACAATCTGGCTGAGATAATATTTAGTAACTCATAAGTCAAAAAGTCAAGACAAACGGATTTACTTTATCTAAATCTCGATGATGTAATTGGGTTTGCGATTACAACACAGCACGCGCCGGCGCCTCGTTTTTTGTACAGCGGGCAACCAACGCGCGTCCTACTCGCGATTGTCAAATTATAACTGAATGCACGTAATGTAAACCTTTGACAATGTTTATCTTTAAATTTGCATTTTAACGCTGAAGACTGCGGTTTTGGGATTCCAATAGGAATTGAGCTCACCACTGATTATAGCCTCCTCTCAAATATATTAGGTGATAATAATACAATAATTTTTTCGTGAAACTCTAAAAGTCTTCTCTCAAATATGTTTTGTGATAGATTAGAGCAGGGAAGGTTCCGCCATGCTGCTCTTGTCACGCTGGACTTCGCAAGTCCTCGAAATAGATTTTTTTTTAATATTCCTCAGACATACGGGTTTTCTCGCAATGTTTTCCTCCACCGCCAAGCTGATGATGAATACAGCACTTAAAATTACTTTGGCAACCACACAATACATATGTGCTACGTATTTACCAAAAAAAAATGTGTTTTCTTTCATCCATTACGGGTACCTCAGCGCGGGCCCGACTCACAGTTGGCGGGTTTTATTTATTCGTGGTTTTACTTTAGAGCGAGCACGAGAGGATGCTTTAATATTTTTACGATAGAGCAAAAATAAAAAAAAACTTTTCTTGGTTTAAGTATTTTTATTATTTGCTATGGTAGCCGCCATAATAACACATATTTTTTGAAAATACTACGGTATTTGGTTTTAAAAGACCCGCAGACGTTTAAAGAAAGGACGGACTGACGGTGTAGAAATAGTGGTCCTTAGGGAATCCTAAACGTAAGCTCTTACGACTTCATAGCAAATTATCCACTACACTACCGTCCACCAGCGTGAACTGAGGTCTAGAGATAATTATTTTAGTAAATTCAACCCACTGTGCAACAAATCTTATTTGGAACAACGAGAATGGTGGAATGATAGAAATCATATATAAGTTTCGGAAATATTCTTAGTACGAGCCCCCGGCATAGGGGATTGAAATCGGGACCCCTGATTCGGAGGCAAATCCTCTTACCACTCGGCCACCGTGGCTTTCTAATAACGAATCATTCCGGAAGGTGACGTTTGCCGGAGTCGAATCGAAACCTTGTTTATCTCAAATTCAAAACCTGAATAGATAAACTCCATACACTGATAAATAATTTATGATTAGCTTATCAGTGACCTTGCCCGAACGCAAATGATTCTCTATGTATAAATAGAAATCAGTACTCTGTTATTGTGCTGGTATCATCACCTTTTTAACATGCTTTTACAAGCTTGACATGCATATAGATGCATACGTACATCCATACATACGTATGTACGTAAGAATCTAATGGAATCTTTCATTAAATTTTCACCCACCTCAAGAGGTTCGAATAATTTGAAATTTTGCATACTTATTATAAACCGACGACGATACATAAATATCATACCATAAAACTGATCTGATGATGGAGCTGGAAGGTGTGTCGTTACCCAAACTTTGACTGGGTACTTCTAAACACATCTCGTTTGGATTACATTTCTTAGTGTCGTATTCATTTCATAAGACTACAATAGCCTCATCAAGTGGGGAAGAGAAAAGTATTTATATTAGGATATTTTTTATTACTAACTAGCTTGTAGATTTGTAAAGTGAATATCCGTCTTATTAAACCTATTTAAGTCCACTGCTGAACATAGGCCTCTCCTAAAAGCACCACAAGCCGGCATGCATTCTTTGAAGTGTTAGCCCATACGCATCGTGCTGGTCAAGCGGGTTGATGAGCGCGGCGTCTGCAGTGCTCTGTTTTTGGGTTCGGCAAATTAGAATAGATTGAGATCGGTAGTATATTACTCCTTGTACCCTTTGAAGTGACCGTTACCTTCATCTCAACAGCCTGAATATATATATATAGAGTATTGAAATCCACTGCAGGAGATAGGAGGCCTATAAGGAGTATTTGCCACAGGGTATTGGCGACCATACGGACGCAACCGCGGGCAGTAGATACTGCATTATTGTATTAGCAACTATTGGAGCAGCACAAAATTAAATAATAATAAAAAAACAACAGTGTAATAATTTTTTGCCATGGCACGACTCAATTAACTCCAGCATCTCGAAGCATCTACATGATATTTCATAATGCCCCATATCTATCTGTCCATTTATCCAAGAGTCATCTTGTTTAATAAACACAACGCATGCAGATGAAACGCAGGCAAATTTACTTTTCTTTATTAAAATAAATTTTTTCTTTACACCAGCGCCAAGGCTGTTACAACAGCCGCGGCCATATCCGAGTAAGCTCCTCTTTAGCAGCTGTTACTGTTGCAGCACAGATAAATCGAGGCAGACAGCATTCAAATTTTAAAGCATGTTTTTTTGTTTTCTTCTCTTTGCTGAGTTTTAATTTTTATTCTTATATTTGTTATGTTTTCCATCCATTTTCTCTTTCCATACTGAGCAATGTGTTGTACTTGTGTCGTGAATAAGTGGTTTTTCTTTCTTTCTTTCTAATAAAATGTAGTTATTTTATAGACGTAACGTCGCGTCATGTCACGTGTAGTTTTAGACGTGTAACGTCACGAAAAAAAAAACCCATGACGTTGTACGTCGACGTAAATTGGTAGCAGGTCTTACGATTGTAACCACGAGCGTGTCGCCCGATAACACTGATAAGCGTTATGCAACAGCTCAGTTACCCGGCTCTCAGAACACAAGAAGTGCTGAAATTGTGTTAAAAACTATAATATAATATATCGCAACAATCGCACACTTCATCCAGTGACACTGACACTGACTGGGATTCCCTGTGCATTGGTAACTGGGTGGTGATAAGAACGAATACGTATATATTTATGTACGCGGTAGAGCCTAGCGGCTGATGATGCTGCTCGAATGGGCCGGCTCGACCGTGGTAGTACCTCAGTCTCGCAGGATACCGACGTGAATTAGAGGAATCTTGTGCTTCTGCGTTTCGTCTGAATCACATCATCCAAATATTCTTAAAGGCCGGTAACGCACCTGCAGTTCCTCTGGTGTTGCAGATGTACGTGGGTGACGGTAATCACTTACCATCGTAAGTGATTACCGTCATCAGGGGGAAAAGAGCAAACGGCTCAATTGATGAATTGAGCCGCCCCCTTTACTATAAAAACCTTCATAGATATACATGTATAAACATCCATGATTTAGTTACAAACATTCATATTCATTATACAAATGTTTGCTCCTAGTGGGATTCGAACCAACAACCGACAGCTTCAAAGGCAGGTCACTACCAACTAGGCATTATTAGATAAAGATCGGTTTTGCTAAATATCTAACGTTAACAATTATATTGGTGCAGGCGCTGGGATTCGAACCAAGGTCTATAAAATTAAATCATGCGCCCCGTCGAAAAACTAGCACGTCTCCAATCAACGGCTTTTAAACAAAATAAGTTAGTGTTCACAAGGAGGGGTTAAATTAAGAAACTCCTGCTTCAAATAAACCCCCGGCGACTGGAACTGGAACTTTTATGACCCGTTTCATAGAAAATTTATTAAAAAAAATGGCTACTATATAAAATATCAATAGATCGAGATAAAAATTAGTGGATATAGCTCGTAGTGTGCATTCGCAAGACTGATACTGATATACATTAATATGTAAAAAAATATTAATTCACATTGACTTACATGTATTGATTATATTGTAAATTATAAACAACATCGGTAACACGGCGTTAGAAAAAAGACCCCTTAATTCCTTGCCGGTTCTTCTCTGTGATGGTCTTGTTTTTTAATTTGAAATTTAATAAATAAGTTTTGACTTTTACTTCGATGATAGCGTTTTTGGTGGTAACATTTAAAATGGCTTATGAATGTCAAAATACATTACGCAAACTTTTGCTTTGTTGTTAACAAGTTTTTCAAATCTGTCTACTAATCTATTGGTTCGTTTTGAGATTACTCTATGGACGTTATTCTAATTTTGAACTTCTTGGGAGTCGAAATAGTCTGTGAAATTTCTTTTTCTTTATGTGTTCACATCACATTTAAGAAACTCCCGCTTTATATAAACTTCCGGCGACTGGAACTGGCCGACGGTTCTAGAACAGAATAATATATTGATATTAAATTACGTACATCGAGCGGGTAGCGCAACACCCAACATTACGAGCAATTCCCGCTAATATGTAACAACCACGAGCGGCGAAATGAGATCTAACATTCAATAAATATATTGTGGTGTTGCTATCGGAGACCAGTAGACTGTAATGTGTTTATGTTCCATAGTCGTCCAATGGCGAATATGAAATGTCAATGTAACAATAACTAAAAAACTTATCTAAACGTTATCCTGTTGAATAATTCCGAACAAATCCTTGAAATCATTGCAGCACATTGCTTGCAGTTTTGTCAGTTTAAGTTTAATCGTTATAACTTATATAACTATCAATTTTGATTAATCATATATACTAAAGTTTTTGTTCTATCATTGTTAATTCAATTGATAAAAGTGAAAAACTATAAAAACTAAACTTTGTGAGTCTGTTGTTATTAATGATACGAAAAATTCGTTGAGAACTTTTTTATAGGGCGTCAAACAAACTAAAAAAATTGCCGTTCAACTTTTTGTTTTATCTCCCAACAGTTTAGCTGAAAAATGCAAAAAATCCCATTGACAATTGAGTCAATGAAATTTTTTGTCAACAATTTAATGCAAAAAAATTCTATTCATTAAATTTATCAGAAAAAAATGTCTTCACAGCTGGCGGGAGAAAATATGAATAAAAAAAACATATTCTCTATGGTATTTAAATGGGAAAACTTAAAGTTAATGGAGGACCTCTTAAAATTGAAATTAAGAGCCACAAATGGACACAATTTTTCAATCTTATGATATTTTGGAGTGAGAGCGAAAAAAAATATATACTTTTTTTGGCACACCGTAATATACATGCATCTCCGAAGTAGGGACCTAAGGCGTTATCGTTGCGCTTGACAGACAGATTGGTAATCGCACCATGAAAACCAACACTGTATTAGTTACCTGGTTTCACGTCACCGGGCTTTGTGTTTTTGGTTTGTTATATTTACGTACGTCACGAAGCATCAAATCGTTCTTGATTACGCGAACGATATCGCGGGTACAGCTTGTATTCAATAAAATAATATTAACGCTAGTTACTCGTTTTCTCAGACATAACTATGTGGTCTCGGCACAGAGGCACATGTACATATTATGCAAACCTATTTGTAACCTAACACTGAAGAGACGACAAACGCTTTAAATGCACGCAAAGTAAGTAAGTATACTAAAGTTATTGTGAATCAAACTGCTTGGAATAAAGAACGCATTGAGATATGCCATATTGAATAGTGCAAAGTTGAGTCATCTAATATGCCTTGTTTTGTACAAACGTTATTTGTGAATACGGTCGTAAGATGCTATAGAATGTTCTTAGAAAAAGGATATACCTATTTGTTCCGATGTCTCGTTTTTAGAAGGACTTTGGAGCGTAAAAATTTGTGTAGAACAATGGCAAGGTCCTCAGTAATTATGTTTAACGACATGTGAAATCATAACATATAATCCTAGTGAATTTAGATGTATTATATATTGACAATTCTAGGTACTATACGGATTCATAAAAATGTGTATATGTTTTTGTTATTATGTTAGATGGATGTTGAAAAATTACATTCTGTCGGCTTTCTTTTCTTGCGACGTTTCTTCTCGATAACGAAGGTCATTCCGAAGACGCTGACTTTAAAAATATAGTAGAAATAATGTAGCAGCCTGTAAATATCCACACCCAAGCAAAGGTCTCCTTCTCAAATATCTGAGAGGGTTTAGGAAAGGGCAAGGGTCCGCCGCGCTGTTACGTTGCAGAGTTGCCGGACTTCCTCACGATGTTTTCCTTCACCGCCGAGCACGTGATAAATTCGCCGCTTAAAATTGCTATAAAAAAATTTAGTGGTGCCGAGGATCGAACCCAGGTTATTCGCGTTCTATGAAACTAAAGCTAGTAGCTTGGCCACTAGACAACCACGGCTCCTTCTTTTCGTTTAAATTATTTTAATAACACAGGCTTTGTAGATGTGAAAACGTGTAGTGCTAAACAATTAAGCAATTACTTGAAAATGTGTATCCACCGGCAGGTAGTCGCGATGCAGTGGTGAGGCCGGCGTGATGATGAGGCTCGACGCATCCGGGAAGCAGCACCGCTACCACAACCTGCTGGACGATGACCACGCCAGTGAGTACCAACCACATTGTTATAACCTTTCAAGTGTCATAATAACAGAGCTTCTATCATTTCAACACTCCAACAAATTAATTAAATACCGCGGTATTAAGAGCACCTGCCTCTCCAGAGACAGGTATTGGAGTAAGAATCTGAGTGAGCCTCCATTCAGATTCTTCAGAGGTCATAATTTGTGCAAGTCTGAATGGAAATATCAGTTTGTGCTTCTGGCGGCTCTGATAGTCCCTTATCTCTACATTGCCTCTGATCCTTCAATAATATAAAGGTGAAAAATAGTGAGTGTCATTTTCTTGCGCTACGACCAGTGCAGGTCAAAGGGCCTCCCCTTGTTTTGGAGCCGAAAAGGGCCACCATGCTCCGATGCGGGTTGACAGACTTTGCCAGTTACTAAACTCTATATAGTCAGCAACTCGTTCATGTGGCAATGTATACGTATTTAAAACAAATACGCAGTAAGTGCGCAAGGTCTTCCTATCAATAGATTTAGAAAATGTTCTTCAAACTACCAACAAAGGACCACCCTAAAGGTATACACTATTCAACAAAAATGAATCATCATAATCGGTTCACAATTGGCGAAGACATAGAGTAACTTACAAACGAAAAAAAAATATATACAGATCAATTACGCCATTAGTGACTCGCGACAGACTTCTGACAGGTGCCAGTTCTGACGTCACTGAGACAGTCAGTCATGACGTCACCGTCCACCAAGATGTCCTAACCGATGATACAATAGCAATTGGCAGAGAGACTTGACTTTGACACTTACGTCGTTGTTTACTTTTGAAAACATTATATACGTACGGAAAAATATGTATATACATAAAATATGTATGTAATAAAAAAATTCACTGTCTCCTGTATTTAGATTGGTTAAAACGAGCAAGTGTAAGTCTTTTGTATAAATACATTAAATTTGACAAGAAAATCTCTAAAAATTTTGGGAAAAAAACAACAATTTTAAGACCCTTTTTATAGAAGCTTTATTAAAAAAATGCCTACTATATAAAAATTAACAGATCGAGTTAAAAATTAGTGGATACAGCTCGTACTGTGCTCTCGTAAGACTGATATTAATTTACATTATAATAATTTATATTGTAAATTATAAACAACATTGGTAACATGGCGTTAGAAAAAAGACCCCAGAGTTCCTTGCCGGTTCTTCTCTGTGAAGGTCTTGTTTCGCGAACCTGTATACATTTTGACATACATAAGAGTTTTAAACAAGCCCAAATATATCCATATATAGCCCAACGAATCTATTGGTTCGTTTTGAGATTTTCTCTTATGCTAGTATTACTCTGTGGACTTATTCTAATTTTGAACTTCTTGGAGTCGAAATAGTCTGTAATTTCTTTCTTTTTAAACGTCATAGAGTATCTATTATGCCGCGCGGGTAAACTGGGCGGATGTCACGAAGTCGGAGTCACATCGGGAGTGTATAATTACAAAAACATGCGCTAACAAAACATTCGTTGACACTAATACTGATTATTTATGCATAAACGTTAGTAAATTATATTGTTATGTACTTACGGAATTCCCTTCGCCTGTTACTTCTCCGTCAGGGGAACGGTTACGTAACGGTGGTAGATTGTAAAAAAAAAATACTATAGATAATCAGCCACCGTTTCTCATGCTGTGAGTTTTTTTTAATGGGTAAGGCGGCAAAGGAGCTAGCGGTTCACCGGATAGTAAGTGATTACCGTCGCCCACGTACATCTGCAACACCAGAGGTGCTGCAGGTGCGTTGCCGTCCTTTAAGGGTATTTCGGAGATGGGAAGGAGGATCAGAAGGGGACGCACAGAAGCACAAGATGCCTCTTATTCACTTCGGTATTCTGTGAGGCCGGGGTACCAAGTCGGTCGAGCAGGCCCGATCCAGCAGCAGCAAAAGCCGCCGCTAAAATGAATGTCAGGAAATTCGCGTGGCTTCCTTATCACACCATCTGTATTATCAGTGTCTATTGTGAATGTGAATTGCTTTTTGCGTGGGTTTATTTGCTAGTTGACGATATGGCGCCATCAAATTTTTTTTTCCCACTAACATTTAGCCAGATGCGTGTTATTTAAAACACTCCTCACTCGTTTGCCACGGATCGGGTCATTCGGCGAGATATAAAGTCATAATACTAATTATCAGGCGCAATAGTTCATTACAATAAAATAGCACAAGGATTGGAGTGACATTTAGTAGTCTTGAAAATCTCAATGGGTACCGACAGAGGGCGGTATGACCATCTCGAAAAATAGCAGAACGATTTCAGCCGACCGAGGGCCAGCGTCCAAGGTACGACGTGTCTGGTGCTTCGATCGGCAATCCGCTCGCCGCCAGTTTAAGCGTGGCGATGAAGTCAAATCTTGCGGGACCAATGTCCTGCAGTGGACTATTTACAGGCTGCTATGGTAAGGTAGAAATAGTAATGAAACTGTCGTTCTTCTCCGGTAGGAGTAGTAGAGTTTAGCGAGCAACTTCAGCATGTTGATTGTGATGTCACACATTGCGCGCTCGTCTATTATTTTCTTCATAACGTACCAAATGAAGTAAGAAAACATCAATGTTTCTTGATTAACATAAGATATATACGCTAAGGCATCTGCCACCGCCTTTCTTCCGTCCTTTATGTCAATCACGTAACCGAATATCATTTGACAATCTCCGGTAAACACGGCGACGTGGCTCTATCTCCCGGCGATGCGAGCTCTTTCTCGATCCGCACCTATTAATCATTTCTTTGCTTGTCTCAAATGCTTTTGTTTTGTCGAAGGACGGAAGCAATTAGCGTCAACAGAACAAGTTTGACAAGAGCCGTCAGTACAGCGTCCAAGCACCGGTGACTTATTACGGTGTGAGTTGTACCGATATTGAAACTTAATCGCATTACGGTACGTTCATTTATAACAAAATCATTGATTGATTTTTTTTATTTCTGTAGTTGTCTTAATGTGGGGGGAGGGGACAACGAGGACAGCGATAGCTGTGGCGGCTTGCTTTGTGAGATAACTTCCTGACAAGGTCAAACTTACATAATCACATTACGATACCGCAAAAATAGTGATATCATTACATTTACATTTTAAAGTCCCTCGACTCTGCGTTAGTTCAGTCCCTGCCAAGGACACAGCTCTGTTAATCAATACATCGTGTATACAGCATTAGACGTTCCGGGAGATGTCCGATGTAATTACGCAGGCGTGAAGGCGTATTTTCCGTACGTTTTTCTTACTGTCAAACATCAGTTAATGTTATCTCTTTCCCATGTTTAAGGCACATTAATTCGCCACCGGCCAGTACACTCGGCGACATAATGCCCATATTTACGACTTCGTCGCTCACGCAATGGCAATTACACGGTTTTTACTGCAACTATGTTAACGTGAATTATGTAAGATTATACCTTTATATAAACGACTGTACATTTGTAAAAAAAAATACATAAGTACCAACATCCCGATTCATCATTGGTAGAATAACACTCGTGATCACCGACTATTAGCTAGAGCGCTACGTTTAAACAAAGTTTTTATAACAGAGGTATTCCAAAACCCTCTGAGATATTTGTGAAGGAGGCCTTTGCCCAGCCGTGGGCACGTACAGGCTCCTACTTTGCTTTAACGCAATTTTAAAGGAATCTATAAAAATCATATTAATGGGTATTTGAGAGGTTACTGCAATTGGAGAACGACCACGGACCCCTTGCAGCTTCAGAGATAAAGAACCAAAACTAATTAATTCAAGAGTTCATTCAAAAGCTTTTACCGTTCGAAGCATATAAGGTCATTTATACTATATGGTATTTGTTAGTATTTGTGCCTGTTTGCATGAAAGAATGACGTATCGGATAGTCCATCAGACACCGCACCTGTTTCCGGCCGCTGGTATCCGGTGTTTTGTGCGCGGGAAGCGAACCCTCGATGTCGCGCATGGCTGCCCTGGCTAACTGTCGATGAAGGTTTAACTTATGCGTGTGTCGCGTATTGGTTGATATATAGCGGAATATTCATTTACGTTTTCATTTACGCAAAACGTATTCAGACGTATTTTTACCCGACTGCCCTAGAAGATGGTAATGTGTTTATCTATATAGAAAGAAAAAAAATGTTTATTCGATGCTACAACACACCAAATATATGACAGATAATACACGGTATAATAAATGGGTATGTTGGATTATAGCAACGAAGAGGCATTCGACTCAGCGTTATGCTGCAGCAGTTTTCTACAGCGCTGAAGTTACATCTTTTTTTTTACGGGAATGGCGGCAAACGAGCAAGTATTTCACCTGATGGTAAGTGATTACCGTCGCCCGCGTACATCTGCAACACGAGTTGCTGCAGGTGCGTTGCCGTCCTTAAAGAGTATTTGATAGAGGACGAGATAGGAGGGACGATGAAGAGAGCGATGGGGAGGAGGTGTGGGCTCAAACTCAGAAGCACAAGATGCCTCTACTTCACGCCGGTATTCTGCGAGGCCATGGTACCAATCCGGTCGAGCCGTCCAATTCGAGCAGCAGCTAAAGCATATATATAAATCTATTTCTTTGTAGCCTAAACGTCTTGATGGATTTCAACATATCACAAGTCGTTAGATTCGCCTTCATTGTGGAAGTGAAATGGGGTATAATATTTAAATATGACGTCCGCGAATCAAAAATCAAAAGGGAGACAGTAAACTAAACTAAAACTAAAATGGCGGTGTTTGAAAATGTCAACAGGATCGCAGGCAGAAGTTAGTTAGTCACTAAGATAGTAAACACAATCCCATGAAGTTCGTGCATGATTGTGCAACACGTGTAATTAGACACGGGGTACGTTGTCGTGCATACAATTATTATTGTCTGCGATCATTTTGCATAGCAAAATACCTCGAGACCTTTGCTTCTATACTCGTAGATACAAAGGTCCCGAGGTATTTTCGAGGTAGTCCGTAGATCTACAGTGTCATGTGCGCCCGGTTCTTCTACTTTTGGGTATTAGAACGCAGGAGTGAACAAATAAGCAGTACGAACATAACCAGAACCGAATCTTTGTTTCGAATTATATTCATTGAATATTCATTAGTCATTTGTGCTACCTCACCAACGTCCCGCCTAACGGAGGTTGTGAATTTAAGACACACCTACCGAAAACGCGCGTAAACTATCTTAGGCATATTATAAAATGCCAAAATGCCACGTCTAGTCTATGCTTAATCAGTGTTTAAACGGATTAACTTTTATTCCAAGACTAGATTCGAATTAGTTTGCTCTTTCTTTTGTTTATTAATACTGAATTAATCTTGCTTAAAGCAAAGTAGCAGCCTATAAATGCCTACTGCAGGGCGAAGGCCAGGGGCTTGAGAGCCGGGAAGGGTCCGCCACGCTGCTGCAGTGTGAGCCAGGGTACTTCACTTACTCGAAATATATTTTAATTATGTCTATTAGACACTGAGAATTAATTCTTCTCTGCAGGCCGTATGAGGAAGCTCAAAGTTGCTCAGCGCGCTATGGAAAGGGCTATGCTCGGTGTTTATCTGCTTTATAGAGTCTGCAACGATGATATTCGCAGCAGACATAGCCGTAAGGATCAGCAAGCTGAAGCGGCAATGGGCCGGCCACATAGCTAGCAGAACTGACAACCGTTGGGGGAAAAAAGGTTCTCGAGTGGCAGCCACGTACAGGCAAACGCAGTGTAGGCCGACCCCCCCTCACAAGAAGGAGTGACGACCTGCGCAGTATTGCGGGAAATCGATGGATGCGGGTGGCTCAGGACCGAGCTTCGTGACAATGTTTGGGGTGAGGCATATGTTCAGTAATGGACTTGTGATAGGCTGAAACGATGATGATGATGTCTATTAGCACGTGGTGAATTCAACACTTAAAGTTGCTAGTGACAATGATAGTGATGCCGAATCCCATCCAGGACAAGCGTGCTCTATGCACATTAGAAACTGAAGCGTGCGCCCTGACCACTAGGTCGCGAGCTCGGCACTTCTTATAGTTAGTTGTTAGTTAGTTATGAAGATTTTGTGTTACTATTATTAATAAGGGTTCAGTAATCTTCCGGACGAAGGGTTTAGTAAAGGCCGGCAGCGCATCTGTAGCCCCTCTGGTGTTGTGGATGTTCGTTGGCTTCGGTGATCACTTACTATCAGGTGAGCCGCACGCTCGTTTGCCCCCTTCTTCTATGAAAAAAAAAAACAACAAACTCAGCGGCGAACTTTTTCCTTAAAGATGGCATGGAAATGTCAAAGAATTACGATACGATTTATTCATTTACACAACACAAAAGTTACAAGAAATACAATTATACAGAAAAAAACAACAGATATTTAAATACAAATAGAAATAATTTAAGAGAAAGACTTCATAAGTTAATTAAAAGTTTTCTTAGGAAAAAAATGTTTTATTTTACAATTCTACTTTTGTTTTGTCCTCTGATATTTCAAGGACGCGTTCAAACTCGGTAAACATATTACAAGCAATTGTTTGTGATAGATAATTATAAGTCACAAGCAACTCCATAACTTTAATGATAGGTTCGTGCATATTTACAAATTAGGTGTCGAAGCACGCGCTATTGTTATTAACGAACGAAACGTATTATTACGTGGATATATTAATTTGAATGCGAACGTTTTTCATTTCGCTGACATTTTAACGATTTATTTCGCACATCTATAGCATTAATGTAATATCTCGTTATTACTAAATGAGTTATTATTATAACATAATATATTTAAAGAACACAGCGCAACCAAAGCGCTTTAGTTTTTAAATAGCCTTAAAAATACTTTCATATATTTATCGCCTAACGTTTAGTAAATTAAGCATATTTATTGAAATCTTTAGTGTTTGTTTGGATATCATTATAACTTTTTGTTGCTTAAAAAGAGTATTAATAAAAGAAACTACTTAAAATTTTTGTATAATTAATTAAGAAGTATTTCTCTCTTGTTACTATGACAAATTTTCTACTCAACCCAAGGGTAACGTGGTAGAGCCAAGCGGAGGCTTTTGCTGCTGCTGTAAAGAGCCGGCTCGTCCAGGTTGGTACCTCGGCGCCTCGCAGAATAACAACGTAAAGTAGAAGCATCTTGTGCTTCTGCGTTTCGTTCGGTGACTGACGAAACGGAGGCCCACTACCCCTCCCCATCCCCTTCCTCGTCCTTCCTCCCATCTCCCAAATATCGGCGACGGTAATCACTTACCATCAGGTGAACCGCTTGCTCGTTTGCCGCCTTCCCCATAAAAAAAATGCCCATTGCGATTACGTTCGTCTTTTGTGCATTGTTTTTTAGTGTGATATTCTTAGTCTTCCTGCAGACTGGTACTTAAGTAATAAAGAGCACAATATCGTTACGATGTGTAATGAAGTAGCAGAACAGAAAGGCAAAGGCGTTCTGTTTACGGTCCGTGGGCAGCGCAAGGTCGCGGCTAGGCTGATCCCGGCTTACTGTGACAACAGGTGATTAGGATTACCACAATTCTACAAAAAAATACGTACATAGTACCCTAAGCCGGTATTAAAATCGATTTGAAAGAAGGAAAGAAGGAAAAATATTTATTGGCACACAGCTTCAAGAGACAACGCACACAGAACATGTTAATTATTAATAAAAAAAAGTAACGTCAGAATTGACAATTTAAGAAAAATAACACATTGTGCGTGTCTCGTGGTTGGAACAATAGGTCTCCAGATCAGCTTATTGTCAGGCTCTAAAGCCTGACGCTGGTTTTCATCTGGAACCTATGTGCATCGCGGATGTCAAATTTAAAGCATACAGAAAACATATATTACGTAACTCAACAAATAAGCATAGGACAAGGAATCGGATGCTTCTATCTAATATATCTAATATAAATATGTTATAACTAAATAAATATCCATTATATCATATGACGATTTTATATTTACTATATCTGTCTTCCGCTGTGCATCGGTCAGATATCACCGAAGGCTTAGTTTAAAGGAATGGATAGTTTTGAGTGATGGTATAGGCGGTGGTAAGCTATTCCATGTCTTAGATGACGACGATGATGACACTACCGCGCTAGCTTTCGCCCGTGACTTCGTACGCATTGCAAAGTTCTCCCGCGGCTCTCCTTCGATGAAAACCGTGTAAAAGTAATGGACAGAAATAGTTATTTTGGTCATTATGATTTAGTATTATTGTCTATTATCTTCCGGCGTCTTACACGAAGCGCAACTTAACATGATCGTCAGCTCCTCGCATCCCGTTGAACCTCAGACCTCATTGAAACGATGAAGCCATGGTTAGTATTAATTTGATGACTGGGAGCGGGAGCATGGGGTCAGCTTTAGCACCTGGTACCAGTAGCTACACTTTTGATAAGTGAAGAGCGAAAATTAATATTATTTTTAAATAATTCACTTCATACTTTGCTATTTTTTTATAGCAAAATATAAAGATCTGTTTTGTATTTTATACCCATTAAAGTAAAGTAGCAGCCTGTAAATGCCCACAGCTGAGTAAAGGCCTCCTTCTCGAATATCTGAGTGGGTTTTGGAGCAGGAAAGGGTCCGACACGTTGCTCCACTGCGTGTCGGCGGAATTCACATGTCCTCGAAATGATGTTTTATTTTTATTATTTCTGAGACTTGCCGGTTTCCAACAGCACATATTTTATACCCGATCACTAATAAAATGAAAAAAAATATTTTTAAATTGGTTATGACAGAAGGTATCATAGCATAATTGAAGGAAAAATTTGTGATTTTCGTATTTATAATTCTAGATGAAGAAAATATGTAAAAACTTCAGCTATTGTTGCGTTGTTTATTCTTAGTGCTACTTGATCATCAACCTACGCTGGCCCTGCATTTACTAAGCTACGTAGTAATTTAACTCTTCTCGTCTAAACATTAGAGCTTCAATTGTTTCAACACGTCAATACTTTAATAATAAGTGGTATACTCATACAGGGCTAGTTCACGCTTACCTTCCCGGTCTCTGAATACTCCTCTGCAGGATAACTTCTCCATAAGCAGGGTTTGCCATAAACCCCACGCGCGTTACCACACACCTCGCACCTCAGACGCTGCTGTCCGTCATCGGTCTGCTTAATTTCGAGATGGTTATCTCGCCACCTGTCGGCAGTCATTCATCCACGGGAGGAGCAGATTTTTAGTCCGGATACGATACGGCCAGGACTTGTAATATATTTGGGGGAATTGATATTTGTTTTTTTGTTGCTGTCGTTTCACCTTCTTCAATAGTTAAATACGTCCCATAGTAAGCGACACGGCTGGTCATCCATCCGTCAGCGCTCAGCGGACCCGTCGGGTTATGACACTAGTCCGGTCCGCTGTGTGGCAAGCGACGCCACTTTGCAAATCATTAATGCAGCCTTGGAGATGATTAGAGAAAGGAACTGGGTGAGTGCACTGTTCGTTTGAACTAATCATTGAGTAACTCCCTAACACTGGAGTGACAGATGAGTTAGCTCGTCTACCTTGTACATGGGCAATGCAGCCCAAGGACACATGCCAGTTCTTGATAAAAATTAATTCTTTATAGCCTTCAAACCGGAACACAACATGTGATGAAGTGATGGCATTGCTGATTGCTGATGGACGAGTCCCAACCCCTCTCAATAAATATTTGAGAAGGAGGCCTCTTCCCAGCAGTGGGCACATACAAGCAGATACTTTACTTCGCTTTTTACTCAGAATAAGTGGACGAACAGAATAACATTATAAAGGGATAGATAGAAAACAAGGAATTAAAAGGTAACAAGATAAATAGTATTACAAGCGAAATTCTGCCAACGCCGTTATGGTTGTCATTCCACCACGGTGCGTAGCTCTCGAAGTTTTCCGCCACGCATTTCGACTTTGTGGAGTCAGCTGTCGCCAGCGGTATTTCAGACCTTCAAGAAAAGAGCTTATTCCTTTCTTAAAGGCCGGTGGCGTATCTGCAGCTCCTTTCGTGCCGCCGAAGTTCGTGGACGTCGGTGATCACTTTTGCAGCAGGTGTGAGACCCTTGCTCTGATGCGCCTTTTTCTAAAAAAGTTGTACATGCCCCTGAAAAAAAAATTAAAATCTAGAGTTTCTTGCCAGTTCTTCTCTAAGGTCTTTTCTTTTTCGTAACGGTTTAGATTTTGACGTTCACAAGAAATTTAACCTTGAACAAGCCTAAATTGTGTAAAATAGTTTCCTCTTTAACTTTGATCAGAGGGTCAGAGTCATTGAACCTGCAAAAAAATCATTAAATAAAAAATAATCCCACAGTCCGAAAGTCTATTACTATTTTCACTTTAGCCTATGTTTCTAAGACTGATTCTAAACATCTACGAAAAACCAAAATTCAAGAAATTTTTTTTGTATAAAAAAAACAGACAATAATGTCCTTTGCTAAGTAAAGCTTCTTATTTCTAAGCATTTGATCCGGGAAGCTTCCACTCTACCAATGCGTACTTCTCATGTCTTAGAATTTGATTTTTTTCAAAATTTTTCAAATATTCCTTCGCCGTGGAGTAACCGAAATAGCCGTAAGGATCAGCAAGATGAAGTGGCAATGGGCCGGCCACATAGCTCGCGGAACTGACAACCGTTGGCCGCGTAAAGGCAAACGTAGTGAGGGACGACCCCCCACAAGATGGAGTGACGACCTGCGCAGTGTTGCGGGAAGTCGATGGATGCCGAACTTCGTGGCAATTTTTGGGGGAGGTCTATATTCAGCAGTGGACATGTGATAGGTTGAAACGATGATGATGATGAAGTAATAGATCGGACCATGGGGTCTCCAAGCAGTCCTTTTTCTTAAGGAACTATATCGGCGACCGATCATTTTCACTGTCGATTCTTATCGCAACACGCTCTTGCGTTTGTTCTTGTTACGCTTATTGCCTTTATCCGGAATGGAACAAAAAATCATGCGCAATAATTCTTCTTTAAAAACTAACCGAGATATTTTTTGGAACATTATTTCTTTTAACAAAGTTATTGTTAACCGTAAACGAAAGCAAATCTCATGAATATGATATTATCGAGGAATGACTTCACTGGAAATTTTTGTGATTTTTTTTTGTAGAATAGCGGATAAGGGAACTGAGGTTAAGTATAACCATTCCGTGAGGTTATTTAGGAAACAAAAGTTCCTGCGCAAAATTATTTCCTATATTAAATTCTACCGAGATAAAGTAGTCGTGTAGTATCGGGATTTGATTTATTAAATAATTTACTGTGGATAACTTTAGTTGAATATCTTTATAATTGAATAATGAAGATTTAGACGGTTACTTATATAATAATTAAAGTGTGATGTGAAACTCATACAAGAGGCAATAATAAATGGCTTGTTTAATTCAAATTCAAACAGTAAACTCTTTTGAAACCTCTAAGGCAAGGGACATTTAATGTGTCAGCCGGTGTCCAATGTTCTTTGGATGGTGTCCAGTTCGCCACTAATTGGAGAACTATGAACGGAATAACAGACGGCCATCCCGTTTCCCTCTCGAACCGCAACCAGTTTGTTTATGGAGATCTATACATATAATAATATAATAAACAGCGAATCGCGTCAGCTTCGCACGGACAGATCTGTTATATATAAACTAAATGAGACATAAACCTTCACCGCAAAATGTTCTAAATTGAGGTGAATTCCACATGGTTTGGAAGTTATAAGCGAATACACAAACAAGCTCGGATAATGACCGTAGAAGGCAAAAGTGAGTTGCGTGGGACCTTCGGCTGTTCTGATTTATGGCAAATAAAAATCTGTAATATCTGCCTGCCCCTATGTTTAAAAGGAGCTTTTATAATTATAATAAAATCTACCAGGAGGTCAGAAACTTTAGAAACACTATGATAATACTTCTGCAATCTTTGTGCGAGTCTGTTCTATATCCCAATAGGTAAGAAGCGAGAAGACAAACAAAACGCTCTGTACCATACAAAACAAAGACCAATCTGTTTGTTGGTTCGTGCGCGGAATTGAATGCAAATTCCGCTAGTTATATTGTCACGACTGCCAGAGTAGATGCCATTGTTATGAATGTTAGCACAGTAGCGAAGATGGACGCGCAGACAAATATGTTTATATAAATATTCCGTCCACTCCGTAGTCGTTGTGCTAATTGATATAAACGGGTAGCCGCAAAAGATTTTTCTTGTTTTTAACCGACCGCCCCAAAAGGAGGGTAATGTGTTTCGAGTGCATGCCGCTTGACATCTGTCACTTTGTAGGAAGAGATGCCCGTCTTCTGATACTAATGACAATCTATAATCTATTTTAAAACGAAGATTTCAATCATGTTATTTCTGACGCTAATCAGTAGAGAACCACGTAATTACAGACTATGAGACATTCCATATAGCTCCTCTGGTGTTACGGATGTCTGCGGGCGTCGGTGATCACTTACCATCAGCTGAGCCGCATGCTCGTTTGCCGCCTTTCCCATAAAAAAAAAAACTATAATTGTCTTTGTTCCTCTCGACAACCCTAAGACATTAACAATAATTCCATTGACTATTTCTCTGAAATTCATTATTTAAATTCTGCGCGGAACTGCTCGGAATGTATAACGGCCTTGTATAGATAAATCTGCAAATGTTTGCTTTTTATTTTCACGCCCATATCACGTTTCAGAACGCCTGTTTCCTATTTAGATATAATTTATTTGTCTTTTGTTCTGTTGGGTTAGTACCTATACCTTATCGCTTGGTTGTTGGCGAAATGCTTACCTAGTACTATGGGGACTGTCCTTAGTCGCTGCCGCTGCATCTTACCCTTACACCAAGCTTATCGCATATGCGTTACATATGTAAAGAAGCGAGAATAGTGGCTGGGTGTCACCTTAAACGGGAAGTGTATAACTTTTTTTTCCGTTTCTTTATCTCAACTTTTCTTGTTCTCATTTACATAGAAAATGCGTTTTATATTCATTTTAGATAGTAAGCGTTTAATATAGTCACAAATTATCTAGAGGATATACTGTAAGTAATTCTTTATTATATTCAGTATAGATCGTATTGGAGTATTTCATGGGTAGTCATAATTATTTAATCAAGAATCGATTTCCGCATCTTATCTCTAATGTTTCACATCCCCCTTCCCTTCAAGTGTCTACAGTAGTATTTCTACAGTTTCAACTCGACAAGAATTATCAGAGTTTCACCAAATCGACTTGAGATCTCTCTGCACTGGTACGTCATTGCTCTCGGATTACCAGAGAATCGAATCGATTCTGAAATTCCCGAGTGCTCATACACCAAAAATACAGTCCAGTTAAAATTTTTAAGGGTACCGTACCTATACTAAGTTTAGGCCGTGTGTCTGTTCTATATTTAAAGTGATCTCAAGTTTGTCCTATCTTTGGAACAGTTGCAGGACGCCGGTTAAAATAATCACAGAATATACTTTGCGGATATCCAACAAATAATTAAAAAAAAATAAGTATTGTCCCCATACAAGAAACGTGATTTTTTCGTCTTCTTTCTGTTTTAGCTCTATTGTATATATCTAATACATACAAGCGTCACACTTGATGTTAATACAGTGCAAACTATAGAAAACAACAAAATAATGGCTCGCGCTATGGATCACGAACGCAATGAAAGAATACATAGTTTTTTTTTGGTAAATAGATAACACAGAGATATTGGTACGGAATCCACGATTCGCGAGTCCCACTCGCACTTGGTCGCTTTTTGTTCAAAAGAAAGAAATCAATGTAACAAACTAACTTATCCGATGTTAATATGTCGCTATGCCCATAGGCACATGCATGTATACCCAATTAAATAAAATCAAACTGTAGACGGGTTAATAAAAAAAATTGTAACTACTGACAGGTACGAAACGCAAAAGCCTTATCCTCCACCGTCTTCTAGTCCTCGCTCTCTAAGTATACCAACGTACTTCCCCGGCCGAGTATACCAGTGACACCTGATGCATCTATAAGTAGAATCCAGTGGCGGTTTTTCGAAAGGGTCAGCTCGACCGGGGCAGTATCACCGCCTCGCAGAATACTAGCGTAAAGTAAAGAAACTGAGAGGCATCCTGTGCCTCTCCGTTTCTTTTCAGAGAGCGAAGTAACCGGTGCCGTATCGCCCCCCCCCCCCCCCATCCAGTACTCATCTTAGTACACTTGAAGCTCCTCTGATGTTGCAGATATATATAGGCGGCAGTAACCACTAATCATCTGGTCAGACGCTTGCTCGTTTGCGCCCCTACCATAAAAAAAATACAGCTGCAGCCTTGCTATGCCATGTATTTTTTACTAGGTGGCAGACTCCTTCTCTGGCAGTAGGAGACGTCTAGGTAGGAACCAGCCACTAAGCAATATCTGTCGCTAATCAGCGTTGATAACAAAGGTTGTGTTCCGGTTTGAAAGGCATGAGTATAATTACGGGCTGTGAGACATACCATGTGAGTCCTCAAGGGTGACTTGTTCGATTGAGGTTGTTTGCAGGTGTCCATGTGCTGCAGTAACCATTCACCAGCAAGTGGACTGTTAACACGTTTTTCACCACAGTATACATAAAATTCCAAGTCAATTGATTCATTAAACAATTAATATGTAGTTGGTAAATATTACCGCAGCTGCATGTCATCGATGACAATAATCAATCTCCGCCTGGCTTCACTGAAATAGGAAGATGAGAAGACCACAGTGAAATCTTCACGTCACAGCATCGCCCGTTCCAAACACATTGTGCATTATCAGATAAGGTAAATAGCAATCGACACGTCGAGATGTGGCGCCGAAGGTCGACCGCTTCGCGTCTTCCGATAAATCATTGAATTGTTCCGTTAAAGTTACGTCAGCGGCCTTTAGTGAAGCGACCATAATGTACACACGCTTTGGACTTATTTACGTGGATAACTCAAATTTTTTTTTAATATTTCTTGTATTTACACGAAAACTACACATTTGAAATTAAACTACCATGATCACGGGCGCTGTAAAGCACTCGAAACGTTTTTTTTATACGAAAGGCGGCAAACGAGCAAGCGGTTCACCTGATGGTAAGTGATTACCGTCGTCCACGTGCATCTGCAACACCAGGGGTGCTTTAGGTGCGTTACCGGCATTTAAGGGTAGTTGGGTGATGGAAGGAAGGATCAGGAAGGGGATGGGGAGGAGGAGGGGGCCTCCGGTTACCTCACTCACGGAACGAAACGCAGAAGCACAAGGTGGCTCTACTTCATGCCGGTATGCTGCGAGGCCGTGGTACCAAACCGGTCGAGCCGGCCCATTCGAGCAGCAGCAAAAGCCGCTGCTTGGCTCTACCACGATAAAAACTTAAAAAACGTCGAGAATATTCAAGAAAAAATTCATACAATAAACTCCTACAAGTAGTCCGTAAATAATAGTTTAGTTTCTCATTGTTTACGAGTTAGTTCTTAACTCTTCACCAAAATGTCTTGTTCTTGTTCTTAACCGCCTCTGCCCGAGGTGCTGTCTCCAAGCTTACAAACGCAACTTTGGCGACTAATCGAGGAAAATCCATTCCAAATAGCCGAACCCGAATCTCGAAGACTTGTGGGGAGAAGCGTTACCAGTGCCCGGGAACTGGTACTGCACTCACCAACCCAGCTGGACAGACTGCAGTGTGGCGAACAAAACAAACCCTTTATGGAATATATGCTGGCTTGCTGACACTTTCTTGGAGATGCCTATATTCTGCACTGAACTTAAATAGGCTTTTGGAGAAAGAGAATTTTTTCGGATGATTTCTGAAGTTATAAAGAATCTGGAGTTACTATAATATTTTTTTATATACATTCACGCCTTGTTTCCAACGGGGTAGGCAGAGGCAATCTTCTTCCACTTGCTACGGTCCTGACATACGTCTTTCGCTTCTTCCACTTTCATCACTCTTCGCATGCATGCTCGTTGGTTTAGAGTACTCTTGACCTGGCCTTAAAGTCTCCGATTTGACCGTGAAATGTTCGGCTTGGTCTCTCTCAACTTTACCATTTACACTCGCCTCACCAGTGAGCAAGGGCTATAATTTAACTAGTTCTTATTCGATTAGATCATAGATGAGGTAATTGGTGTTGTATAGGAGGCTCATACCACTTTACCATGATGTTTTGATTAACTGTTATGGAATTCGAAAAACGTAGGAGATTATTTTATATGTTAGCTCTGGTATTTCACAACATTATGATTTTATAGAGGAATAACTTCACATGGAATTTTTGTGACATTGTGTGTGGCATAGCGGTTAAAGCACCAGATGGGAACGATAATTTTTTCATTCGAAAGCCAGTATACGGACGGAGAAGTCACGTTTTCATCATTTATTCGTAATCATAACGATTTTTCCTTAAGCGTTATATTAACTCATCTAAAACCAATTGTGTTTGGCTTCGATTTGAATCAATTTACCGAAACGACGCCATTTAAATAATCTATCATTATCATACACGAGGTCTATCAGTGCTTAATGATTATAGACGAAATAAAACTTTATTGTATTCACTAATTAACAAAAAAAGTAAAAAATTAACAAAAAAAAATCTATAAAGGTACAATTGGATAGTGGCTGAGGATATAATGACCAGTGCGGAAGGGTTAAGGGTGTATGCAAGTTATTAAGAAAATAAATATAATGAATACTTATATACTGATATATATAAATACATGTACAAAAAAAATACATACTTAATATATACCCATACATATACAAGAACATAAAGGAGTAAACAATAAGAAAATTAATAACCAAAGGACGCAAGGAAAACTAAGTGTTGTATTGTAGATATAAAGAGATAATGAGAGTTGAAGGAATAACTATTTAGGGATGTAGGAAGTACTGTTGATGAAGTAATGGACAATTAACACAAATCCATGATAACGCATCACGAAGTTCATTGTATTTTATAAGTTTGCGCCTGCTTACACCTGAACAAGCCTATCTACAACGCGGCCGACCTGAACTATTACGCAACAGACGCAAACCGAAGTAAACCGTGTCAGTTTCTAGTGTGTTTGAGTGTCAAATATTGTACAACATGCCAGAGCGCATGCGCTGAATCAATATACGCCAATCACTATTCTATTTTCATAGAAGTAGAGTGTTCATTTAGCTGCTGCTTTTTTCAACCCTTAAGGGATCATCTACGCATGCGTAACCAATCCAGTTTATTACCACAGGGTCTCAAGATGTCTCCACTGTTATATTGTTATCTTACGTCCTACAGTTTAAGGTTGTTTTTGCGATATACACTCTCTTGAGAGCAGTGTCATTGTTATGTTTTATCAGCTGTAACCCCCTCAATTGATAATTCAGTTAGTTTTACCGACATCGCCGGGTTCGGCTGTGTCCGATTTTAAGTGTTATTCAAAAGTGGATTCTTGTTAATGTGTGTGCATTATCAATTGTAGTTAAGTGTTAACTGATTCCGGATAGTATTTGGCAAAGCGTTCAGATTGTCGGGGCATTGTTATTGGTCCGGGTAATTAGATAGGTCAGTGTAGCAGTCGTGTTGGCACGTGCATTGCGGCCAATGCATTGGGTTTTTGGCTAAAATCGACCTGATCGATCTGAAGCTATGTATGTAAATTATAATTCTTGTAAGTTTCTGAGGCATCGTCTGTTTAAAATTAAAACTATTTGATTTATTATAGGTTATTTAGGAAATTGTATCGTTAAAGAATGGAATCGGTTCATATATATGTAGTTACAATTATGTACGTCAGCGTTGCTAGGTTATAAAAATTAAGAAGTTTTTTTTATTATTAAGTTTGATCCGGAAGTGTCTGAACATTGACATATTTTACCAAATCTTGAATGAATATTCAATGAAGTATTATTCTGTGACATAAGTTTTAGCCGTTTATTTGTGCTGTAAGAATTTGCATCCTTTCGACCTGTAGATGTCGTAAAAGGCAGAGAATCGAGGGGAAGAGATCCTGCCACGTTGACTTGGCACATCCTACTTCGTTTCACAAAAACTACGGAAGTATATTTTATATTGCCAATCATGATGATAATTATAAATTCTCTATTTGGAAGATTGAGGTCTTACATTTAAGTGACCTGGGCTCGATCCCCAGTGCCGACATCACTAAAATTGATAACAGCAATTTTAAGTGCTGATTCGGCGTGCTCGGCGGTGAAGGAAAACATAGTGAAGAAACCTGCATGTATCAGAAATAATGAAATATTAAACTCTAAGTGTCCAATAGACTCAAATATTTGAGAGGAGGCCTTTGCCCAGCAGTAGGCGTTTACAGGCTGTTACTTTTTTTGCCCATACTTAAGCTGGTTGGCGAGCCCAGTGCCAGAACCCTCGCAGTAATGATGCTGCTCCCCATCTTGTCTGCAAATTGGTGTGGATTGTTGGCTGTCATTTATTCGCCAATGCCTCATTTGTTTTCTTTTATAGAAGAAGGGGGCAAACGAGCATGCGGCTCACCTGATGGTAAGTGATCACCCACGCCCACGAATATCCACAACACTAGAAGAGCTACAGATGCGCTGCCATTTAAGGAAGGAATAGGCTCTTTGTGATCCAAGGGCACAAGAGATCACCCTTACACCCCTCCTATACATAACATAAACACACTTTATATTGGCTTATAAGAATTGTTAGGTCGAGAGGTATCTATCATACTCTAGATTAAGTCCGTACTGCAGGCGGGCCGAGGTCATGGAATGTCATACATCCCGGTGCACGTCGGTATTTCATTGTCTACACACATATTTACCCTTGTCATAGTTCATGGAGTTGATTGGTTAGATCACGCTGCTGCCTCGTGAACCGCGCCTCGTACCCGCCGATTCGTTATTGTCTGCTTGCGTCAGCTTCGACTGTATCAATGCAAAAAACCAGTATTTATAAAAAAATATATACTGAGCTCATCCGTACTGTACAGTACATCATACTGCATTGTCTATGCTACCTCAAACGTCAGGTGTTTTTTTTTTATTTATAATTTTTAAATTTTACAAAAGCCTTTGCAATACGTTCTTTTTTTTAACAAAATACTGGCAACTTTTATGATTCCAACAAAAATTAAATAGACGTTAAATAAATTTGAAATAAAATCGTAAATGTATTTATTACGTGCCAGTTTCAGGATTCTATTTTCAAAAAGTGATATACAATAATGGAAGGTAGTAAAAGAAGCCGAGTCACCATCGACAATTTACTGTCGATTTAGGCAATCGTAATTATGCAATAAATCTGGAGTTTGTTTAACAAACAATGAATTTCCTTTTTGGCAGAAGGCCATGTAATCATTGCTACATTAAATTTCAAAATAGACTTATACAAAAAGTGGAAATTTCATTATATCTTCAAATATTTTTAGCCCGCCAATCGATGGTTCAGAAGTACCTAATTACTTTCGTGTTCGTTAATTATTCCCAGACCATTATTCTTAATATACGGCCATCCGTCATATAATTGGCGTTGTAACGATGTGCAATTTCTTACCGATTTTCTTTCCGAACATTTTAGCTGTTTAGATGTATTCTGTATTGTCTTAATAGGTTTTACAAGTTCATTGAGTGCTTAGCCTTACTCTGTAAGTCCTTGTCAATTTGTATGAAGTTCCAAACGAGTTTTACTTTAGAAGATTTTTAGTAATAAAAAAATCGATTTACTGCAGTCCGTAAACATTATAATCACTATTTATTGCTTACTCACGTTGTTTACATCAATATAAGAAGAACTCTGCACACGTCTAGAAGAGGCACTTGTTTTTCTCTCACCTAAGAATATATCACAAATATGAATTCATATAAATACATATTATTTATATGTATTCATATTTGTTTATATGTATTTATTCCGTCAGTATGTATCTAATTGTAAGTGTAAATTATTTATGTATTTTAGTTATTTTTTTTAACAAATTTAATTTTTGGCACCCTTACAATATCTCTCCTCGGCCGGAGTTGAATGGCAGATAATGCCAAGAGGCATTAAGTACGCCCTTTGTAATACTTTTATTTAAAGGTATTCAAATAAAGTTGAAATAAATAAATATAACGAACCTTAGTTTGAAGGTTCGGTGCCGAAGTGGCTAAGCGTTTAGCTGCGGCGCTGTGGGTCGCGGGTTCGATTCCCGCACGGGACTAGTACTTGTATAGACTACAAATAATAGTTCCCGGTCTGAGTGTTTGTCCATGTGCAATTCATGTATGTAAACTGCCTCCGCGACACAGGAGAAATTCCTACAGCGGAAGGTAACGTTTTTTAATAGAAAAAAAAAGGTGACAGTGAGTGATGATAGACGGAGAGAATATGTCAATTAAATGTCACCACCATACCTGTCCGTCTCAGCAGAGAATATCAATTTCTATTTGGCTCGACTCAGCTCAGTCAAACGGATAGAGCACGTAACGCTTATAGAGTCTTGTCACTGGGTTTTCTCCTGGAGATTGACATTAGACTTCAATGATTTTTCCTTAGTCGTTTCTATGATGCCACTGTGGCAGATTCTTACACTATCACACAGCAACTTTGTTACATTAAGAGAATATCTGTCGAGTATAGAAATAATCGGTTTATCTTACTTTAGATACTGTAATATCCTTCACTATTCGAAGGATTCGGAGCAGTTAATAAAACGCGTTGAACAGTACAATCACCATTTATTGACTGCCTGGTGAATCCAGAATCAAGTACCCCTTACTTGTAGAAAACCTTATTGACATCTACCAACATACATATGTTACAGTAAGCTAAGGCTACCGGCAAATGGCGGAATAACCGTTGTGAAAATTACCAGACTAATAAAATTGAGCAGACCCTTGAGCAAGGTCTGAGGTGCGAGGTGGCTGGTACTGTGATCGCCAATCCGCTGGCCGAGCGTGACGTAAATCGTTCTTACGGGGAGGTCTACGTCCACCAGTGGACTATTTACAGTCTTACGTTTTTGTGTAATCGAATGGAGAATATACTAGTATTCCATCTTCGAATTTTTCATAGCAGTAGGTATCTCGAAAACGGTAATGCTCGTTAGGAAAGGATAATCGGGCCGTATGTTCCACGTTCTCAGCGGTGAATGAAAACATCTGTGAGGAAACTGGCATGTCCGTGAAATAATAAAAAATATTATTTCGCATATGTGATAATCCCCGATAAATAAGGGGTACTTGTAGGAAACCTTATTGACATCTACCAACATACATATGTTACAGATACCTTTGTCGATAACTTAAGTCCTGACGTGTCGAAACAAATGAAATTCCAATGACATGAGAATGTTTAAGCAACTCCTTAGTATCTGTCCGCCTGCTGGGAAGTGACCACTGCAGCCCATGTACACCTGCAAACAACTTCAATCAAGACAGGTCACAGATGCGGTTCCACTCCTGAGGACGAAGATGGAATGCCTCCTGGCCCGTAACTATATTGTCCCTCTACAACAACAACACTACTGGTTACACAGCTGTTTAGCGGCAGAAATGAGTCTGACTCCTGGGCTATATGTTACCCGAGCTCTCCATTAACTGACGTTAAATTATCAATAGGGACCTGCCGAAGTAACCGTTAAGTCTCAAGCCGTTAAACCATAGATCTTACCTAGTGATTTGACATCAGCGCTGCTTGCATAGAATCTTAACTGGATTTAAAAAAAAACAAAACCGGTTATGTTTGTTGACTGCCAGTGTTTAAATAACCGATGCCATCATCAAAACGCATTAACGATCCAATGCTTAGATCAATATTTTGAATCGAGACGGTTCCCGTCTGCGTAACGTCAGTGCCTACACCGTATTGCATAACAAAGACTATCCCAGACTAATAATAGTTATGATCTGTGGCGGCATTTCATCTTAGTCCTCAAGGGTGACAACGCCCCTGTGTCCTTTTTCGATTGCAGTTGTTTGCACGTATGGCATATGAAGGTGCGAAGGAAAGGGGTAGCTGCCCGCGAGGTCGGTTGTTCGTGACCTGAAGAGGACGTCTCCTCCTTCGGGGTGTTATTTGAATCTTGTATATATTTAATGATCCTAAGAAACTTTCATAGTGTAATGATGGATTGTATGCGCATTAGATTAGCGCCATCTTGAGAAATAATTTTCCTTTCTGCCATTCTTGAGCTTCTCATGTGGTGAAATCGATGTCTCCTCATGTGTCCATGGGCCACTTACCATCAGGTGGTCTAGACGTGGTATAACCGAGCGGAGGTTTTTGCTGCTACTCGAATGGGCCGGCTCGACCGGTGAAGTGGAGGCATCTTGTGATTCTGTGTTTCGTTCGGTGTGTGAGGTGACCGGAAGCTAGTCTCCCTCCCCATCCCCCACCTTATCCTCCCATCACTCAAATACCCTAAAAGGCCAGCAACGCAACTGCAGCACCACTGGTGTTGCAGATGTACGCGGGCGACGGTAATCACTTGTCATCAGGTGAACCGCTTGCTCGTTTGTCGCCTTTACCATAAAAAAAAAACAAAGGTGGTCTGTTAGCTCATTGCTCATCCCAATCCTTAAAAAAAACCTACTATTGTATATAGAACTTAGTAATGCAGTCAGTGATATTAGTTTTTGGAGAAAATTATAAGATAAATTACGAATCTAAATTATTCACCTTTCTCAATATTTCGATAAACACTATTTCCGTGAGCAATAGAAACTATAGTGCGCAGTAAGTTGCTAAAATTTTTTTTGTATCTTATAAGAAGACGTAATTGTCAGTCAGGCTGTAATTAAAGGTCCGTGTGACATTGAGTTCACGATGTACTTTCGGACATACTCAGATTTATTTATGTAAGTACGCGGCGGTGTGCGCAGAATGATAAAATGGTCTGTGACGCAGGGGCAGCGGTTTTAATGGGTGGCAGGCTGTACCCGTGTCCGGTGTCACTGGCGGTCATGGTCGAGTTATGGTGGGGATGCTTTTTTTTTTAAACGCTGTGAGATTTTATCAAAAATATATGGTTGTGATATAAAACTAGAAGCGCATAGCCAAACGGTTATAATAAAAACTTAAGACTTTTTACTTAGAAGGGTTTTAAACAATAACGTATTCCATGGAGTGGTCTGGGTAGGTCATCGCCCTCTTACCTATTTCAGTCACTCATCAGAAGTTTAACGAATGTTGTGTTCCGGCTCGAAAGGTATAGTTACAAGCTGTGTGGTATTCCATCTCAGTTTGTAACTGTGACCACGTGTCTGTGACCAGCTTCGTGTAAAACATTATACATGAGGAACACCGATAATTAAACTCAACATTCGCCTATCAAACATTCGTCTTTCACTTTCCTTCCACTGCCAAAGTAATAATCCCCATCGATCTTTTTTTTTATGGGATACGCGGCAGACGAGCAAGCGGTTCACCTGATGGTAAGTGATTACCGTCGCCAGAGGTGCTGCAGGTGCGGAGGGAGGGTGAGGACGGGGATGGGGCCTCCGCTTACCTCAGTCAGAAACGCAGAAGCGCAAGATGGTAAAAACACGTTCACAAACCTGTACCCACTTACCGATTAGGACAAAGTTGCCAACACTAACTCAAAATGCTGCCAACATTACGAATCAGGTACGACTAAAAATTCACATAACTATTTTAAATAATTCGTTAAATGATCCATAATTTTACATTTGCTTACTTACGTTCGATTGAAGCCACTACACTATCCAAGTTCTAGTAGGACACTTCGTGGACTTCGACTAGGAAATCGTGGTAGGCGGTGAGCCTGTCGCCGTCCTAGTGAGTCCAGGCAAACGATACAAATCGTAGATAAGTTTTGATAAATTCATTGGTACGAGCACTGCACGACATAGAAAACTAACCCGGGTCTCATGATTTGGAGACAGAGTCTAACCGCTGCGCTGTCGTTCATTTTATTAGAATCGATCGAATGGCTCCAATAGGGCAACGCCCTCATGCAGCGGAGGGTTCGCAGTTCGATTCATACGGCGAACTGGTCTGACAGGAGCGCGGCGCCGCGTCGCGGATCCGGACCCATTATCGTTGTTATTTTAAGGTCCACGTTTTGCATGCGGCGAGGTCGGAGGCCGTGAACGATAATATCGTTTTAAAGGCCAAGATCGTTCGAGTTCTAACATTACGAGGTTTTTCCACGTTACAAATCTTTTTTTTTTTTTAAGTTTTTTAAAAAACGTTACCTTCCTTCGCTGTTTATATGTTATTTCTCCTAGGTCGCGGAGGTAGTTTACATACATGAATTGCGCACGGACAAGCGCCCAAACTGGGGACTTTTATTTGCAGTCCATACAAATACTAGTCCCGTGCGGGAATCGATCGCGCGACTCACAGCGACGCTGTTAAACACTTAGCCACTACGCCATCACGCAAAAATTACATAAATTTTTATTTGCTAAATGGATCTCTGAAATCTTTATTTCCTTCTAACGTATCCTAAATAATTAATTCAATAATTTGTACTTGCTATTGTTGTCAACTGGTGATAATAGATATAATAGACGTATTATTGAATACCTTGTAGATGCCATGAAAGGGATTCCGTACTATTTGTTATTTAAATATGTAATTGTCAATTGAGAATTAATTATTACTCTTAATTAATTCTTAATATAACATTATTAAATAACTCACAGATTCACGACACAATTTTTTAACGTGGAATTGAAAATGAATTTCTATCGAAAACCACCACGTTAGGTAGGCCTGCGAAACAACAGATTGCGATAAATTACTTACTTATATGAAGAACGACAAAAACGGTGGTACAAGATGCGTATAGTTAATACCACATTAACAAGCAATATCTCACACCTTTAAATGACTTGTCTGTCCTAGGCCTATTTGATTTGAAAAGACACAATGTCGGATATCTATTATATTTATCCCTTAAGGTGTTGATGCAACATCTCATAAGATAATTGAAGTAACACTAGACATTTACGCAAAGTTAGCAAATATGAACGACAAAGAAAGATAAAAAGCTAGAAATGACTGTGTTTTCTCTGAAAGTCTCCCATGACCTCAACTTTCTTGCTCGTGGGAATATTGCTAAGATTATTTCTGTCTTCCTCGTACACCATTGAAGGAAAGAAGACAAAGAATGTAAAATGTTTAGTACTTGTAAATCTAAGTTCGTTGACTTTAATCGATTTCGATTTCTTACTAATTTCACACGTTTTTGGAAGGCACCTACATATTTTTCCATAGAGACGATATTCGAGTGGTTAGAGGCATCTCGCCTTCGAATCTGAATTCGATCCTCTATGCGGAGGGTATTATTAGTATGGATGATCTGAACTCTAAGGCGTCAAGCTCTCCACCAAAGTGTACATGACTACCTAACCAGTCTTGGTCGTGAGAGCATAAATATTATACAGGACCTGTTAAATAACTTATATCTATAATTAGTTCCTGAACTGATCGAGACAACTTTCGAAATTGGTCCGAATTAAGTAACGGAACGGAATCTTGACGTGGTCTTTCACTGCAGGCGTATGGGGAAGCTCAAAGATGCTCAGCGCGCATTTGTAAGGGCTATGTTTCTCTGCGAGATAGAGTCCGCAACAACGCCATCCGCAGCAGAACCAGGGTAACCGACATAGTCGTTAGGATCGAGAAGCTTAAATGGCAACGCAGTGTGGAACAACTCTCCACAAGATGGAGTGACGACCTGCGCAGTGTTGCCGGAAGTCGATGTATGCTATGCGGTGGCTCAGGACCGAGCTTTGTGGCAATCTTTGAGGGAGGCCTATGTTCAGCAGTGGACTTGTAACAGGCTGCAATGATAAAGTCATTAATTTAAACACCACCTGATTCATAACCTCGCAAAAGTATAAAAGGTTATGGTCAATGTATTATACAGTTACTGAGGTAAGATATGCATTCAAAAACTTAGGCATAACTTATATTTCTCACCTATAAAAAGGCACTTAACTATTTAACATTAACCATCAACGAAACATAACAATGAAAAGATTTAAAAGTCAAAGTTTATTTACCCAGCCTGTAAGTGCCCACTGTTGAGCAGAACTTCTTAAAGATCTGAGAATGCTTTGACGCCGAGCTTCACATATCCCCGAAATAATATTTTCTAACATGTCTTAGACATGCAGTTTTCTTCACGATGTTTTCCTTCACCGCCGAGCGCGTGATAAATACAGCACTTAAAATTGCTATTAACAATTTTAGTAATGCCGGCTCCGGGAAACGAACCGAAGTCACACGCGCTCAATGAATCTAAGCTCCATGACCACCAGGCTACCACGGCTGTATTTACATAAGTTCATTATTATATGTACCTGTTAATTAAACAATATCCGTAATCGTTTACTAAAATAGTTAAATGACGGCTTTCGAAAATTGCCCGAATTATGTGCCGGTGATTTAAACACGGACCGACTGCTTCGCGAAGTCGTAAGCGTGACGTTGTGAAACGCGTGTGGTGTGAAGTTACGAAATAAGGTTCCGAGCACACATGGATTTAAAAACAAACGCGCGAATACAAAAGTCAAGAAATTGTTTATCAAAGCATGTGTATATGACGTGGCAGAGTCAAGCGGCGGCTTTTGCTGGCGGCTCGGGGTTGACTTTTAGAGAATGCCACAAGGCATTAAGCCCGCCCATTGTAACCCTTAGTGCATGCAATGAAGGATAAATAAATAAATAAAAAAAATATTATGTAACATGATGGTAGAATCCTTCTCTGCTTAGGAGTTGTCAGGTTAGTTACCACATTCTTATCAATTACTGTCACCAAACAGCAGTTACTGCTGTGTTCCGGTCCGAAAGGTAGAGAGCCGGTATAATTACAGGCTGTGACACATTCCAGCTCATACTTCTTCCTCTTGGCTGAAGTTGTTTGTAGATGTCCATGGGCTACAGGAGCCTCTTAGTATCAGGTGGCCTGTTAGCTTGTATTTCACCCAATCCAGTTAAAAAAAAAACTTACCGTGTTGATAAATGGAAACACCACCCAAAAATTAAACGAATCAAGTGTGCGCGCGCTCTCTCTCTCTCTCATGGCTAGTCCTCCCTCTCATATCGAATCGTTAGTGAAACAACGTCGTAGTATTTATATGTGGAGAAGAACGAGGCGTGAATTCAATTGATTTTTAAAATTTCACGTCTTGAGACGCGTGGCGTTCACGTAACCGGTTTTATTTTAAATTTACATCGCCTACGTTAAGTAACAAAGGAATATCAGCTAAAATAAGTAAAATAATATGTGTTAATATACTAAGTTATGAAAAGTTTAATAATTTAGACCGAAAATAAAAAACACCCAAACTTTCTATCGAATTCCACTACAAAAAAATATTAGGTAGGTACCAGATTGAAAACTTAAAATTGGTACTGCATTTATTAACCGACCGCAAATATAGTTAAGTTTTTTTCTATTAATTTAACAAATATACCCCAGCCGGCGTGTACTAGTGTGTACTCAACCTTACTATAATTGTACCGAACTTATAATCGAGATTCGTTGACATTTACGCTGACCGGTTGAAGGAGCCGACCGTGCCGCTCGGGTTTCGTGAAGTTTTCATTGAAACAGAAATTTAAAAAAGCCAGCACCTATTTCTAGTTAAACGTTTATAACGTTTGAACTTTTCTTTACGGTATTACATTACTAAAATTCCTGTTAAACCTCCCAACGAATCTTACAGCTTGTATCTGGAGTGGTTCACACATCAGTCAAATGGCGGGCAGGAACATGCGACGTCACGTCACCCTAGCTATTGGCGCTTTATTTTTTTTTTTGCTTGGCACCTCTGAGATAAGTCCACAAAAGGTATTTGTGACTATAGTTATCGACACCATGGCGCCCGTTCTCACCAATAAAACAGTTATAAAGAAGTACTAGAAGTACATATCCTGCGTATCTGAGAAATAATAAAAAAAATATTATTTCGAGGATGTCCACGCGTGAAGATAAAGTCCGCGGGGCGAGGCGGCGGGAGGAGGGCACTGCAACTCGACGGTTGCCCCACTGCCGGGACTTAACTATTCAAGCGCGCTACCATGCTGACGACGTATTATCTATTCAATAACTAATACGTGTAACTTGTGCAAAGATTGTAAGAATAAGTAAAGATATCAAGGAGGAAGTCGACAGTTTCATTTAGCATCGCTTCCCACAGAGGATATGTGAAGTTCGCCAACCCGCAATGGAGCAGCGTGGCGGTCCATTCCCGGCTCCTACCCTCTCAGATATTTGAGAAGGAGGCCTCTACAGGCTGCTACTTTACTTTTACTAGAAGTACACTGGACTCTTGAATTACATACTGCTACCCAGGATAACAGGCTACCACTGTAATCTTCGGCTGCAGTATCAGCATTGGAGTAGCTAAAAGTTACACGGGGGGATATTCTCCATGATTCTCTGCGACATTCAATGGACAACTAAGATATTTTCATAGGGGGGGGCGTATGAAACGACTACAAGGAAAGCCTTGAAATTCTCATGAGCAAGCCCGACGCGAGACTCGACATCCCTCACGTCTTATCTCCCGAAAAGGCGAAAAGTGGGTTGTGGTAACCCGTTTGGCTGCGCTGAGCCGTGCCATGTGGAAATCTGCGTTCTGTGTACGGTCGTATGTCTTTTATTAATATTCGATTAGCCGACCGCCTGGCTTCGTGGTTAGCGTACCTGACTGCAGCGTCATGCTTCCCGTATGCCTCTGTCAGTGCACCTGTCCATTTTTCCGATCTCATTGCATAAGCGTTACATCGGATGTGGGCATGTAAAGACGAGTGAGTGTCTCATACACTCGCGGCACTATAATATCCCCTGCGCAGTTGACAACTGCCGATTGTATTCGGAAGTAATCATCTAGGAGATCGAAATCGACCAGGAGTACATCATGATCTTGACCAATGGGATTCATAACAACGGATCTATGTCTTTTGTTAGTTTGGAGTTTTTTATTTATTTATTTTGTAACAACATTCGTTGTATTAAAATCAGTTTTGACATATCCAGTTATGGTAATTATTCAGTCTCCCATTGTTGTCACTGTGTATAGTTATCTACGCGGTAACCTTCTAAGTGAACGGTTACGTACAGATCTTGAATTACGAAACAGATGCAAATGCTAACAGCTCCGGTCGGAGTGGTACCGTTTGCTGTATTCCGTGCTCTATGGGTGAGGAGTTCGGTATGCTCTGATTCATCTCTGCTCTTCTCTGATCAAATCCTGTTATATCCTATATATAAGCAGATTTATTTCTAGTGGATTAGTTTGAAAAACGAGCTAACCGGTCCATCTGATTGTAAGAGGCTGCATGCAGCTCATGGACACCTGCAACTTCATTCGAAGAAGGTTACACATGCTTCGTCACCCCTGAGGTCTACGATGGAATGCCTCACAGCCCGTAATTATACCGGCTCTGCATACCTTTCAAACCGGAACACAATAGCTACCCTATTCGTGCCTTATTGTGTCCTCTGTTCCAGAGACTCGAGGTCGATCCCCTGTACTCGGAGGGCTCGTACCAATAAGTTTTTTTTTTTTTATTTATGTACTTTATGTATGTATTTGTATAGGACACTAAGAAAGCGACAGGCTCACTTTTTACGTTGCCCTAAATAAGCTCTGAAAGGACTAACATGTCTAGACTTCTGACCACCCCAGCATTGGTAATACGCTCTTGTAAGTTTTTATTTTATTATTAATAAATAAACCTTTACGCAAAATCTCCGATTTAACCCGTTTACGCTTTATGCCATATTAGGATTTCCTGTACTTTATTTTCGGTGACATTGCTGCAGCTGGCTGACATTTAACACCCTGACACTAAAGGCTGACTGAACTTTTAATGAGGGATACATTTCATTTTTGTGTCAAGTTCCGATACCTTATTGGTAACAGTTAATTACAACTGTCAGGATTGATTTGAAACCCTTACATTTTTATTTTCATTAATAGCCTGTACATAGTCGACAGCTGGACGTAGACCACTCACGTTCTTTCACCTATTGTCGATTACTTTATACCTCTTGTAACATATAGCTGTTAACTTTTTTTTTTATTAGTAACTTAACCACCTGATGGTTGGTATCCTCCCCTAACGACTCGTGGATGTCGTAAGAGGCGACTAAGGTAAAGAACCTTGAAAATCACAGCAATTTCAGAGATCAAACTCGTTAAGTGTACTTGTTTGCCTACGCTGAATCGTGCTAAATGTTATTCCCCAGTATCTGCCTAACTCTTTGAGCAAGAAACGCGACAGATGCTTCTATAGAAATAAAGGAGACGCTATAAGATATAAGACATTGTACATGGATGGACAAACACCTCGACCAGTTATCTGAAAGCCATGCAAATAATTACACCGTGTGCAACGAACCTACGTCCCTCAGCGCCGTGGCTAATCGCCTACCCACCGCTCAAACCACAAATTATGATCGGATTACAGATTAACTGTTTACATTTTTTTTATATTGTAACTTTTTTCATTTAGGCTTCTTTAAAGCTCTTACGAAAATATCCTCGAAATAATATTTGTTATTAGTTTTCAGTCTAAAGCGAGCACCCTGAGTACTAAGCTACCATGATTCTTGTCTTTAATTACTAACATTTTTTTTTTTTAATTATTAATATTTAAATTCTTAAGCGCATGATCTTTTGCTAAATGATTAAATTTCTTATCTTCTAGTGGATGAAGTGAAAAGCTCATTACGCAAGTCGGACTCGCTAGTTATCGCACCAGACAAACAACTTGACTTGCGTTTAATTAAGCTCTTACCTTCTTAACGGATCCGTAAAGTTTTCACGAGAGCCGTTAGATTTCCCCGGACTGTGAGTCTGTTGTTAAGAGATGTGCCGAGTCATTTTTGGTGTGAAAGTTAAATGGACGCGTACGAAGGCATCGTTCGGGCGCCGGAAACACGGTTGTGAGCTAACATGTGCAATGGTGCTTTAAATACAGACGAGGTTGATATTCGAAGAAAAAGAGCGTAAAGCCTTCCACTCATTGCTTTTTTTTTAATTTTGGGGTATATGAACTAAGTCAATGTCATTTACTTCGTAATCACAAGCATAATCTTCAATTACATTTATACTCATATGTATAAATGATCTTTTTCTTAGTACCTACTGACACTTACTTATATTTTTCTACTGCATCACTTAAAACGATGCATATTTACAGTTTATCCTTACATTAATGCGTTGATAATAATGATGCGAATAGGTTTACCATGATAACATATATCTATAATATTTCCTTAAAGAAGATTGAACGCGAAGGGAGATCTCAGTGCCTAAAGGCATTTTTGACCATTCAACTTAAGCTGTTACAAATAAAACTACGACTACATTAGCCTATGTTAGCCCACCGCTGAACATAGGCCTCTCCAAGAAAGTTTTTCCATATTCTGCATGCTGGGCAGCCGGTTTGTTGAACAGTTCCGGTACAGCAGCTTTAGCTACTGTCAAAATGGGCCGGCTCGACGGGGGTAGTACCACGGCCTCGCGGAATACCGTCGTGCATCTTGTACGTCTACGTAACGTTCGGTGAGTTAGGTAACCGGAGGGCCACATCCCTCTCCCCGTTCGCTACCTCCTCCCCCATCCCCAAAGTGAGCCGTTTGTGCAAGGGTGGAAACAAGGCACTTTCCCAGAAAAAAAACTCTCACAAGTGATGTCGCTCCCCATTATTGGTTTGGGTTCGGAAAATCGAAGGTATTTTTCAATACTTGTTTCCAAGAGCCTTGCTGGTTAGTTAGTATGATGCACAACGTGGTGACGCCCGTGTGGTTGGTGAGGTGGGCATTTGGTAATAGGTGTTACATTCAACCTTACATTTCGACATAGCAATGTCTATGTAATACCAACATTTTTAAAGCCTCTACGGGGCATTGGCACACTGAGCTAGAACTCTCGCACAAGTGAAGACGCTCCCCATCACTAGTCTGTAATCGTTTTGAAGTTAATACATATAAAAACAAAGATGATTCCATTATTTCATTGCCATTAAAAACCTATACACCGAACTATATTTTTTTTTAAACAATAAATGCCAAATTTAAATATTTACTCGACTTTTATACACAGTTTAAACGTAACAGAACGTACTTATCCGGAGAGTTGGTAATTCCTGGCTAACCCAGTTGCAACTGCAATCTCGCAAGGCCGCTTCGACGAAACCAACTCATCACAACCATGCCGCTGACTAACGATTTTCTGATGCGTTTTTAAATTCATGTACCGGACTCCGGGAAGCCGCATTATTACGGAACCGGTTGTTTTAGCGATCCGTGAGCAGGTTCGGAAAACGCTGTTCGTCTGAAAAATTTTGCGAATCAAATACTTCACAAAAATATATCGTGCCGTCTTTCCCCTATAAAATCAGACAGGCTTATTTAATAACGTGGTTCTGTTTATCCGAGACATGGTTGCCAATAAACGAAACCATGTCTTAGATGTAAATAATAACACTGTGATTTTAACGAGCCGATTCAATTACTTACGGCATTGTTGTGAAATCCCACCCGAATCCTGTTCCTTATTATTCTAATTCAAATAATTTTATTGCAAATCGTTAGGTAGATTTACATGATAAAATGTTTTTAATATCGGCTGTTTAGTGACAATTGTTATATTTTTTAGTGTCGACTTTTTTTCATATGCTTATATCGCGACGATCTATGCATAAGGATACGGAACCCTACCACAGAACAAATAACTGTTGTCCACGAACTCGTGTGTTTGCATCCAATTATTTTTTTGAGTTACGTCTTTCATTCACAAACTGACAAGATCAGTGAAAGTGTTTTTATTTAGACACGCGAATGTTAAATATCTATTACATTTTTTTATTTCAACTGACTCTCTTCCTTTGTTTCCGGAGTATCTAAAAGTGATGATACGTGTTACGTAAAGACAGATTATCTTTAGGTTCATGTCTACCACAGATAACTAGCTCCTTGCATAATCTAGACTGTAATTACTAAGTACAGTATAAGCTCTCACGCCCGCATACTCTTTTCCAACCCAGCAGGTTTAGTCCTTTCAACACACTTTTCACTTTAGCTTATTTGGGACAACGTGACAGGTGGTGAGCCTGTCGTCATTTTAGTGTCCAGGCCAACTATACAATTCGTACACAAGTTTTGTAAAGTCTTAGGGGATCTTATTCATGTACTCCTGATCGGAAGAAGATCCCCTAACTACATATCCTGGCTTTTTATTACTAAAAATTTTACTACGTTATGCTATGCTTGTGGGGTATAAGGGGAAATAGAGGGACTCTTCCCTGAATGCTGGCGGTGTATTAGGTTGAATTTTCCCCGATCACAAAGGTGGCAAATGAACAAGCGGTTCACCTAATGGTTAGTGATTACCGTCACCCACGGACATCTGCAACACCAGAGGTGATGCAGGTGCGTTAACGGTCTTTGAGAGTATTTGGGTTAAGGAAGGGAGGGTGAGGAGGGGGTTGGTGTGAGGAAGTGGGCCTCCGGTTACCTCCTCACTCACCGAAGGAAACGCAGAAGCAAAAGATGCCGGTATTCTGCGAGGCCGTGGTACCAACGCGGTCGAGCTGGCCGATTCGAGCAGCAGCAAAAGACACCGCTTGGCTCTACCACGTCTAGTGCAAGGGTATAGCACTGCGCTCACCGACCCGCTTTCCCAGCGTCGTGGGCTTGGGCAACCATCTAAGAAATGTTTGCCGGCTTTTGTAGGAGCTTTCTCTGAGTGGCATTTGTTTAGCAATGGATTAAAATAGACGGTAGTAATATTCTCTGCTCAGTTCGAGAATAAACGTTTCGTTTCATTCCTTGTATCTGTATAATTATTTCTTCGTAGTGCCATGGCGACGTATGAGAATCTGCTTACTTATTTGAATATACGTGTACATCAAATGGCTGATTAACCGTCTTGAAAACAACTGACCAGTGTCCAAGGGCTCAGGCACTATGATCGCCAAACCGTCTGTCATTTGTCTGTCTGTTATTGCAAATCCTCTCGTTGTAAGTGGTATAGGTCCTATTGTTGACTATTAACAGACAGAAAAGAATTTAGATATGCAATACTGGCTCAAGAACTACACGAAATTGATTGGTGTTGGTCTGCGCGATGGAGTCTGCAACGGATATACGCAACAGAACTAGGGTAACCCACATAGCCGTTAGGATCAACAAGCTGAAGCGGCAATGGGCCGGCGACATAGCTCGCAGAACTGACAACCGTTGGAGAAGAAAGATTCTTCTAAGATTATCTAATATGGATATTACTTTTTACCATATTTAATAAGGTAAAATGGAGATGAGTTTGAATTGAACCTTGCGATTTATTAATATTTATTATATTATAATATTTGTAGTGTTAATTGTCGATTCTTGAATATATAACATTAACTTTTTAATTTCCTTTCATTTTTTTTTTAGTGAAAAATACCTTTTTTGTGTATTCTCGCGAATACTACTCTACACGTTTGAAATGAAACTCTTATTTACTGATATACATTCAGAGAATTAATAATTAAAACCTGCTAGCCCGAGTTGACCTATGACATTAGGACGTCACCTCAGTCCCCCGCGACCACGCGGAACTCGAAACGTGGGGAATATATGAAAACAAAAGTTAAACGCAATAAAATGCGTAAATAATAGTTTCATTTTAAATGAAAAAATCTCGTTCACATACTCGTCTCCCTTTTCTTGGACACAATGGAATTATGTATACAGAACCCTTTCAAACAAAACGTAAATTCATCTGTTTCCCACTTTTTGTTTTTGTTTTTACGCTCACTGATTACAACCGCGAGTGACATTGTAAACGTTTGTCTTAAACAAGAAAAAAAAAACTTTTTGTTCGAATACTACAAACCGGTTACACTGAAACACTAATTTAAAAGCACAAAGCGTATTGTTTTAAAATATGCATGTTTAACAAAACTAGGTATAATTTTGATGTCATTGTCCGCGTTAAACCAAAGAATTTCTGTTTTTTTTCACGTTTTAAATTATGAAATTCACAAATATACATAGACTCTCACGCTTGTCACTTTAAAATGGTAGGCAGAGAGTCGTCGGCGTATACACGGTACATATGTGTCGCTGATGCAGAGGATAATTTCTTTTCACGTTGTACGAAACGCGGGCAAACAAGCTTGCGCGAGCAGCTTCCTACATTTTACGTTTCCATACATATTAAGTGTTATTATGCGAGAGCCTCGTGGTCAGGGCGCTCGCTTTAGTTTTAAAGAGCCCGAGTGATCTGAATATTATGCAGCAATTTTAAACGCTGTATTTACCAAGTGCTCGGCGGTGAAGGAAAACATCGCGAGGAAACCTGCATGAAAAAAAAATTATATCGATGTGAAGCCCGCCAACCTCCACTGGAGCAGCGTGACGGGCCCTTGCCGGCTTCGAAACCCCTCTCAGACATTTGAGGAGGGCTTTCCTCTGCAGTGAGAACTTACAGGCTGCTACTTTACTTTACTTTTTACATATTAAGTGTGTGTTCACGTAAGCCGTCATTAAGCTACCAACAACAACGCCTTAAGATATCCAAATTCATTCGTTCCTATCGTTCAATTCAAATTACGAATACAATGAAAAATTCCACGCGTGAAACAAAACTACTGCAGATATTCAATATCGGTCTCCATTCGATGCGTTGCTCAATAATTTCGCTGAATCATGATCGGATTCCGCCGAACATTGCAATTGTATTGTGTATGTAAATAATCCATGTACATTCGGAGTCAGTTGCGTTTCACTCACCGTTATTTTGTCGAAGACGTAACACTTGGTAGTTATTTTATCAGAAGACGTTACACTTGTAGTTATTTTATCAGAAGACGTAACACTTGTAGTTATTTTGTCAGAAGACGTAACACTTGTAGTTATTTTGTCAGAAGACGTAACACTTGTAGTTATTTTGTCAGAAGACGTTACACTTGTAGTTTTCAAGTCGGTGTTGAACTGTGTTGTGTAAATGACGGTATGAAGTGTTGTGAAATGTTTCGAGTGTACAATTAAAAGGAGTGTGAAGAAATGGACAGCCGTCATGAGTCCAGGAGCTCCAGGGCGAGCGACTCGCCTGGCGATACCATGAACGACGTTTACACAGCATGGTGTGAGTTTTCCTTTGGTTTCTTTGATTATTATATTGAAGCTTTATGGTACATTATTTTAGAACGTGGTAGAGCCAAGCAATTGCTTTTGCTGCTGCTCGAATGGGCCGGCTCGACCGGGTTAGTTCAACTGCCTCGCAGAATATCGGCGTGTAGTAGAAGCATCTTGTGATGTTCTTTTCAGTGAGATACTCCTTATTCTTCCTCCCATCTCCCAAATATCCTTAAAGACCGGCAACGCACCTGCAGCACCGCTGGTGTTGCTGATGTATGTGGGCGACGGTAAGCACTTACCACCAGGTGAGCCTCTAGCTCGTTTGCCCCCCTTTCCCATAAAAAACCAATATTGGCTTTGTGAGATAACATCACTGGGAAGATAAAATTACTTTTTAGGTGCTTTATTACTATAACATACTTTAAAGAGATATTGATGGCTATGTGATGGCGACCTTTTCTCCCCTTTGGTTTCCGTGGTGTCGACTAAGGGAAAAGCCTTGCAGCAAGGAGCAAACCCGTCGATGAAGTTTGGCAACCGCCACGGTCTATCTACCGGAGAGGGGGGGGGGGATACGTAAATTGCGGAAGTCCGTTTGGCGACAGTCTTAAAGAGTGTATATTGTAATGATAGAATCTAACTATAAAGTCCACAGAAGGACCGATGTCCTTCATCACTATATGTATTTCACAACACAACTGCAATTTTCTTCTAGTTTACCTTATGTCTTGAGGCAAAGGATACAAAATCGCTTGCACAGCCTTCCCTATAAAATTCGTTGCGTGCATTGTTCGAAGACAATGAGATGTCAACACTTACAACACCACGGAGCCGAGTTGGGAAATTGGTTCCGTATGATGCCTGACCTGAAAATAAAGTCCGGTCCGCATAGCATTTGAAATGGCCGGAGGCTGTCGTTGCAGTTTGGTGGTCTATAATACCGAAGATTTATTCGGTTATGTCGAGATCTGGATTGAGCACCGAACCGACCGAAACTCCCATGGATTAGAGATACGCTGTTGGCCCGGGGGGTCTTCACAGCGTCGCTCGTGGCTTCGCGTCGCAACGCTAGCTGCTGCTGTGCTGTGCTCTGTCCCCTGTTAACGAAAGAGACTTCCAATAAGTCACAGGCTCACGGCAACACCTCGACTTGGGTTACCATCGATTGGGTAACAGTAACGACCTTGTGCGCGTGTAAATTTCGTGTAGGCTATGAACCTAGGAGCACGCATCTATCCGGTGAAGGATGAAAGGGAGGGTTGTACGAGATACGATTGTATGTGCGTGTTGTGAGGGAGAGTGGGTGGGCCCGCGGCCTCGATCGCATTGTTAACACTAGTTAATATGACATCATAATGACATTCCTAGGGCGCCTTTTTACAGGTGGGATTTCGCTGGTATGCGTATATGATTTGGCTTAGAGACGAATGATAAAGACTATAATAAGCTTATTTGTATTCCAGATGAGATGCTAGAGGGCGAGGGCGCGGGACTGGCGGCCCGCGTGGCCGAGCTGGAGGTGCGTTGCGCGCGCCAGGCGGAGGAGCTGCTCTGCCTGCGCTCCACGCTCGCCGACGCCCTACGGCGCCTTAACGCCTTGGAGGGCAGAGCGCCCGCCACTGCACAGAGGAACGGCGCGTACACAGGTAACTGCTACTGAATTGGGATTTATTTATCTCTTGCTTCTATGACCCCGATATGCCACAAAAAATTACAATTATTCCGTGAGGCGGCACTCTTGAATGTGAAAAATGCACGGTATGATTTTATCGACGAATTACCTCCCACGCGGAATTTATGTGAAATACTTTAGACACATTACGGATAAGGCACCAGCCAGTACAAGACAGACCTTCCCATGAAGGCTTGCCAATAGTCAATACGTTGCGCAGCCGGCTTGGTGCACACCAAGCCTTGGCTTGGGTTCAGCATATTCGTTTATTTATGTATATGTTTATTTTCAGTCTGTCACCAGAAGCTAGTCAATTAGTCAGCAGACCGCGTGCAGGAAAGACAGGCCTTTGCTTAAAAAGATGGTTCCCACTTACACCACGGATTTGGCTCTACATTTGCTTTGCTTACGCGAGTCTTGCATCTTGCCAAGAGAATATCAGTGATATACCCTTGGCAACACTGCAATGGCGGTTGGCTGACTCATGGGAGTTTGAATCCCAGTCAAAGCCAATATTTATGCAAAACACTAATTATTTTTTGGTTTTCGATTCTGGTTGTGAAACAAAATAAATAATTTTGATTTTTCCCCCGATCTCAACGCAAAAGCGTTAAATCTAGTAGGTAAAGACGAGAACGCTCTGTGTTTACGACACTATAATATCCTCTGCGCAGTTGACAACTGCCTGACATCTGTCGCAGACATTGTTTTCTTTAAACACATAAAACTTTGTATTCAGTTGACCCTGACCTCCCTATCACTCACTGGGTCAACGGACCGAAGGCACAACGACAATTTTTTTTGAACCTAAACCCAGAGATCTCGTTCGCTTATTCCATCCTCTTCGATTTTCAGGATCAACCGGCACCCCGACGCGGGAGATACGTTTGCGACAGCCCTCGTATCGAGAAACTGCGAAGAGAACCTCCAGCTACGGCTCTAGCGCTTCCTCGCTTCCACAAAGGTAAACCACGGTCCCAGATTTAGGGATGTGGTAGGTACATGATTCTCGTTTGGTTACCCATTAACCCCACACTAGGCAGACGGGTTGGTTTTATTTTATTGGAGGTGAGTGATAAACTAGCTAACACTCCATCTGATAGTAAAGGGGCTACTGTAGCTCATTAACAGCTACAATCAATTTAAATCGAAGCAGGTTAAAGATGCATTGTTACTCCTGAAGACTCATATTGTATGCCTCATAGCTCATAATTCAGTTTCTCCATTTTAAACCGGAACACAACAATAGCTGCACTGTGGAATGGCTGTAGAAATGTATAAAAAGGTGAGCCACCTGCCCAGGTGACTTCTGGGTAGAAAAGTACCCTACCACCTAGTAGAAGTACCGGTACTTTGCGCTGATGTTGCAGCCCCTAATTATCAGTCAGTGATCATTTGGATTTGGCAAATTCGGACGGGTTTTCACCGTCAATCCGACGCCAGAGCCTGATTTGTTAGAGGAACATCAATTAGCTTAAATTATATGGACAGTGGTCGTGGGCGCCTAGTGATCAGGGTGCTCGCAATCATTTCATGGCTCCCGAGTTCGATATCCGGTATCGGCACCACCCTCCACCGACCCATGATGGAGTGGTTAGATACTCTTGCCGCTGAGAGACGCGGTTTATTCTATACATTTAACAAATTAATGTCATTTCACAGACGCGGACCCCACCATCAGTCGACGGGCTCCCTGCAGTCGGACTCGCCGGCTTCGTCGTCATCGTTATCACCGGCGCCTTCACCCTCTCCACGGGCCACGCCTGCACCACATTTAGCACCACACCCCCCACAGCCCTACAGGTATACATCGGGCTTCCTTTTATTGGTATTCTTGTAACTTGGTAATAAATATCATCAAGATATTCCTTTATTTTGAATATATACTTTTGCGTCAGCCTATAAAAGTCCACTTCTGAAAATCACCTTCTCCAAGAAATCATCATGCGTTTCTTGAAAGGTTTGCCCGTACTCACCTCACTGGGTAACCGGGTCGGTGAGCGCTGTGCCGGTACCGGAGCACTGGTGATGCTGATGCACTTCACTACTCTGTGGCATTTGGGTTCCGTTCGTGGGAGCCTCATTTGTCAGCCAGCAGTGTTCATCACGTCCAGGTTTTCACATTTCGGAGAGTGTGCGGAGGTTTTGCATAACCTGATACCCCCTTCCCCTTTCCATCACCGAACGACTAGACGCGGCGAGCAGTTCCACCCTTATGTTGTAGACATTCCTCCATTACGCACGAAGCGGTTTGCCTCTTCTTTCTTTATGTGGACGGCTAAGGAGTGAAACTCCCTGCCGAGGTCAGTTTTTCCGGAAAACTATAATCTGGACATCTTTAAGGCCAAAGTGAACAGACATCTAGGAAAGCGTGTACCATCCTAGGCCTCATCTTCGCCTTCCATCGGGCAAGATTGAGGTCAAACGTAAGTCTATGTTTCATAAAAAAAAAAGGTGAAGTTAACGTTCGGGGAAAACCTCCTCTCTTGAAAACCCTTACGCTGTATAGCTGGTATAGGTATAGGTAGGCTGGTACATAATCTGTCGCGAATCAGTCGCATTGGCATTGGATTTGACAAGATTCGGTAGAAAATCTTGGCTGTAAAGGAGGTATGAAACACTGCCTATATAAGCTCACGTGGAGGACTCGTGTTCGCTTTTCGAAACTTATGGACTATTCACATCAATGGCATGTAGACTAAGACCGCGCAAGTCCAGATGCCACGTTGTCCCAACGCTCTGGTCAAAAATGAGTGGAAAGGACTGTTTTTTTTTCTGATCGTAATGCTTAGTTGTAGCGAAGCGTGTGTTAGGGATTGGGAACGCACTCACTTTCGAGTCTGCGTGGATTATAGACGAAGATATCTAGTGTAATGGCTATTCAGCAGTTTTCTAAATGCCCATCGAATAAATCAAAAAAAAAAATCGATGAGCTGATTTAAGGTCTATGTTTTCATCTCAAGTTCTGGTAGAGCGGCAGGTGTAGAAATGAACGCAATAAATACTCTATGAGTAACAACGAACAATATTCATCCCAGCTTTTATCCCGGCTAGGCCAGGTCAACATCAGTCAGCATCTCACACGCTGATGCCCTTACGTGCGATGTGTCTGGTGCCAGTGGTTTTCGAGATGGTTTTCCCGCCATCGGTCGGTTGGCATTGTGATTTTCAAGGTCTTTCCCTTAGTCGCCTCTTACCACACCCACGTCAGGAAAGGAGACGGAGATACCCGTGGCATTTGTTAAGTACAATCAAATAAAAAGAGTTCAATTAATAGTTCAAAAATAATGTGAGTGACCCTGCGCGCGCACAGGGTGACATCACAATCTACATGTTGAAGTTGCTCACTAAACACTATCACTTCTGCCTGTGAACAGCGACAACTACATTGCTATCCCTCTCTGGTAATTATTTATTTGGACCCAAATAAAACTTTTTTTTTGTAATCACGCCAAAGAAATAAATCTTGTAACCCGCGTACGTAACGTACAAGCTCTTTTTTTTTCACTTAACTATGTTCAAATATCTGTCTGTAAATAGTCAACTGTTGGACAGTCTTATGTTTGGAGGATTTGCAAACACTTTTGGCTTGTAATTTGGCCATGTCTCGTACTTAAGGAGCTGCTGGTAGTCATTGGTTTCCCTATTTTTCGACATACTTAACAGCAGCATCACTTAACAGTTCCATCATTTAACTAATCAGATTTTGTTTGATTTAGCAAAATAAACCGTGACTGACGAACCAAATTTAATTTCTTATGTCCGAAAACATCAAATCGTTCATCATTTATTTGTTTTAAATATTTATATGTATATTAGCCGGCCCGGCAGACGTAGTTCAGTCCTTTTCGGTAGGTGGCACTATATTTGACCTCTTAATTACTTAATAACTCGACCACAGCGCCACCTATCGGGTTTTCTTTTTTTGACACTAAACCAATATTTGTTGTATGTGTCATTTTGGGTCCTTTGATATAGTTTGTTAACAATTTGACAACAGCGCCACCTATCGGCTTCTAGCATAGCTACGAATCATCGTCTCGACAGTACTAATATATTGTATAGTCAAGTCTTTCAAAATCACACGATCACTTACAGACGCATACAAGATTTTTATACGTCTTAAGGACGCATAGTATTAATCTACACTTCATTCATTCAAAAGTCAAGTGTATGTTTAGCTTAATTTATCTGTGTAATACATACATTTCCTCCAAGTGCTGCCATGATGAAACTAGACTATTACGACTGCGAAGCGCGCCTTGCATTTTCTGTAAGGCAATTTTCAAGGTCTGGCTCAATTCCGCCATTTAGACAATCACTACAGATCCCTATACATTTCCGCCATCTTTAGGAAACCATGATATTTTTCAGGCATTTCAAATTCGTCCGGTAAGACTCCCAAGAGGAAACCAATGTTTATCCCGTGTTTTTAACACCTTACAACATTTTCTTCAATCTTGAGTTCGTTTGCGCGAATACTTTAGTCCGTCTTTAGTTTTTGTTTTTGTTTTTCCTATGTCGTAAATGTACTTCACAAGAATAAATTGCACAGAAACAAACACCGAGACTCGAAACATTGCGTGATAGGAATCCCCGATTCGAAATCCTGCATAATTGCCAATGCCACTGCGCTGCCGTGCCAACTATGAAGACCTTATCTGCTTATTAGTGTCAAGAATCAGCGACACAACGCCATGATGATAGTAATTGCAAATTGATTCATTGGGGCGGACGGGGCCCATGTCTCATTCGTTAAATGAACTTTCTAAAACATTCCCTAACGGCCGATATCAATCACATATGGTATATCAACGGATTAAGTAACTAATGACATATGACAGAAACTACAAAACTCCACAACAATTGTTACATATCTCTCTCTCTCTCTCACACACACACACACACAAACCAACGGAAAAATATATTTGCAAACGCAGCGACAGCACACATACATTATTTAGTTTACACAGGATACAAATTGGTCCATTTACGCATAACGCATGACGGCATTTGAAGTTATATAACGAAATCTAAACACGTGTAGCGGGAACTGGGATGCACGTGTGTGTCGACTACTCATTCGAAAGCGACTGAGGTCTGAGGCAACAATTGCAGCCTTTTGTACGCTTCATTTTCGGTGCGCTTGTAACGTTTGTACATATACTTAAGTATTATAAAAACATTATTTTTAGTAGGCGTATCACGTACATCGTGATCTATAAAGATACATGTGAAACTTTATTCTTTTTTGTTAGGTTCCTTTATTATTTCCGTTCATTTAATGTCAAGACATTTACAGAAAGTGGTGAAAGTGTTTCCTTTACATTGAACATTTGAAAACAATTTGTTTTAGAAATAATAATTAAACGTGTCATGCCTGATGTCTCATTGGTCACATTCAAAAACGAAATTTATTACCACTCAGCTTCGCTTCTGATACTTCGCCTAAGAGATAATTCAGTTTATCAAAAGTCAAAAGTGTCCTATTAAATTATTAGTTGTATAAACGATTGGCGGTTGCCTCCGGAATCAGGAGACTCGAGTTCGATCCCCGACGCGGACGTGGCACGTACCAATGAGTTTTACGATACTTACGTACGGTCTGTATTTGTGTCTGTACATTGTCGTAAATACGCTCCGGTGAAAAAAGGACTAAAAACCTGTAAATCTCTGAGTACCCCTGTATTGGGTAAACGGTCGTGAGAGTTTATTATATTGTTGTTTTGAGTATAATAGAATTTCCAATGCAATCCATTTATGCACACATCTTTAAATGCCTCAGCTGCTGTAGTAGTCGTTTTTAAATTCCCCAGTACGCAATCAAAACCTTGAGTATTTCATGCTTACCCTTTAATTTGCGAATGAGCGACAAAATGGTCATTTGTGATGGCTGTCATATAAAGTAGATAAACCAGGATATGGTATCCTACTTTAGAACAAATGAAAATGATCTTGGAACAATTGATTATATGTTACATAAACAATATTTTGCTGTCGCTTTTTAGATAATGTAATTAAATATTTCCTTGAGTTTATTTCCTGACTGTACCTACTGCTTCATGCGTGTGAAAAAAGTTGACGCGACCAAACGATCTTTATTTTAAAACATACCACTTACCCCTGGTATCACGAAGGTCTCGAAAATGCTTCGTGCCCATATTATCTGCAAGTCCTTTTTATTATTGGATTGGTGTATTGGGGGTGATGAATAAGCTACTTCAACAACTTCAATCGTAGAAGGTTACAGATGCGTAACCCCCAGGGACTGTAATGGAACGCCTCATAGCCTGTAATTACACTGACTCTGTACCTTTCAAACCGGAGCACAACACTTGTTAACACTGATCCTAGGCTGATTTTTTTTTATGGGAATGGCGGCAAACGAGCAAGCGGTTCACCCGATGGTAAGTGATTACCGTCGCTCATTACCCCTCTGCGTTGCCGGCCTTTGAGGGGTATTTGGGAGATGGGAGGGAGGATAAGGAGAGGGGGAATGGCCTCCGGTTACCTCACTCACCGAACGAAAAGCAGAAGCACAACCTCTACTTCACGCCGGTATTCTGCGAGGCCGTGGTGTCAACCCGGTCGAGCCGGGCCATTCGAGCAGCAGCAAAAGCCGCCGCTTGGCTCTACCGCGCTTAAAATTAGCTTAGCTCCCTATCACCTACCAACCACTTGTAATACAATCCCCTACCGCACTCTGTCTATATTCACAATCTACTCCCGTGATCTCTGTCATAATATAAAAGCGCAGCGGGTTCGCGTCAACCTCATTTCACAATACACGAGCTTCCGGCACACCGTGTAGGCAATGCCATGTAATAGATCCCGCAACAACTCCGGCTCGAGCAACCACAGCCCCTCGCCGGCGAACAGCCTCTCCAAGCGGTGGAGCTCCACCGGCGACTTCAACGCCCAGGGTCTCACCGCCAACACCAGGTGAGTCTCCAGCAACGCGTGATGTGGAATATCTAGATACGTTATTATTACGTTTAAAATAAAATCACTTACGCAAAGCATTACGCTTCATAAAATTTAAATACCTTCATCTCCAGCAATGAAAAGGAAGAGAAATAAAAGTCTCTACGTTATTTTTAATATAGTTTACATATCTATATTTCCCATCACTGTGTTATTGTGCTTTAGCCTCCAAGTATTTTAAATAGTATTTATATCAAACTACTCTTTCTATCCCCCACCTGGTACATGTAGAGCAAGCTTTGACACCTAGAATGGCGACGCCCCCGCACCTAGTTGGGCGCGAGGATAGGGCTTCAGCCCAAAACCGGGGAAAGAGAGATCAGTTGCGTTTGCTTCTGAAACGGGTATTTATGAACTCCATGCAGCAATAACGACTAACTAAAGACATAAGAGCCGTTGGTAGCCCTGTGGTCAGGACACTCGCTTTAGTTTCGTGTGGAATAAAGCATGGCTGAGAAATAATAAAAAAAAATGATATCGACGACATGTGAAGTCCGCCTGCCCGCACTGGAGCAGCGTGGCGGACCCTCTTAGATATTTGAGAAGGAGGTCTTTGCCCAGCAGTGGGTATTCACAGGCTGCTACTTTAAGGTGATCTGCACATGGATTCGTTATGGATGTATCTTAATTGAAATTCTTTTTTTTTCGTAATCGTCCGGCATTTTATAATGTCCTTTTTTAGTTTGCTTCTCTTATTTTTTATGTATTGAAGACAAATTTTTTTTTTTTTTAAATTTATTATGTCGAACAATTCATCAAGGTTGTAAATAAAATTGTTATAAAAGACATCTTTAAATATTAAGTACATACCAGTTACTGTTATCTTATTTATTAGATGCCTATTAGTCTAGAACCTCTTTGTTCCATTCCACGTCGTGTCTCATCTCTAATGTGTCTTTCTGTTCGCTCCTTAGATTTACAACAACAAAGTCGTTGCTAAACTTGTATTCTAAGCCGTCGCAAAATGGACCCATATTGAAACATGGGTAAGTTAACGGTGTTCTATGGTGCTGGTGACAGGGTTGAAGCTTTTTAAATTTGTGCAACGGGCTCCGGTGGTTTGGTGCTAACAATGTATACATGCTACTGTTCTATTGATTAATTATTTATTTGTATGTCTGTTACACTAAGTTATCTTCGCTGAAGAAGTAAATCTCTATCATTTCAGCCTATCACAAGTCCACTGCTGAACATAGGATTCCCCGAAAGATTGCCACGAAGCTCGGTTCTGACTCACCCCGTTTTGTAGAGGGTCGTCTCTCACTGCGTTTGCCTGTACGTGGCTGCCACTCGAGAACCTTTTCCCCTACGGTTGTCGGTTCTGCGAGCTATGTGGCCCATTGCCACTTCAGCTTGCTGATCCTAACGGCTATGTCGGTTACCTTAGTTCTGCTGCGGATATCATTGTTGCACGCAGAGAAACACCGAGCATAGCCCTTTCCATAGCGCGCTGAGCAACTTTGAACTTCCTCATACGAAAAGGAAAGGATAAGGAAACGTACAAACACTAAATAGGAACCGCTGTCTGAAATTAAGCATAGTATTTCGTTTAAAATAGAAATAGGAGGAGAATGCTGTAGTTAATCATAGCAGATAAAAGGAGTTCCTACAAATAAGTTTACACTAAGCGTTTAAATTAAACATGAAAACGTATTTTATCGCGTCTAATTTTTGTTTTTATATTCTCGGCGTTTCGAAAACTTTGCAGCATGCCCGCGGTCCAGGTGTCATCAGCTCGGGCTACCTTCAGCGTTTAATTACTAACTTTGGTCCGATCTGAGCAGAATGCGCTCACAGTGTCCTGGGGTCATGCTCTGTTCATGTCATTTCATCACATCTATTCGGACGAAGTTTCATCAATACCACCTTGATGGTTGGCATTCCACCACAGTACGTTTTAGTCGAAATTATCTGCCACGCACTTCAACTTTGTGGAATCAGCTGTCGCCAGCGGTATTTCCGAACAGTTACGATTTAGGGACCTTCAAGAAAAGAGCCTATTCCTTCCTCAAAGGCCGGCAGCGCATCTGTAGCTCCTCTGGTGTTGTGGATGTTCGCGGGCGTCGGTGATCACTTACTATCAGGTGAGCCGCATGCCCGTTTGCCCCTTCTTCTATAAAAAAAAAATTTCGCGATAAGTTTTTACTACTTTACAGAACATTTATAACATGAGTAGTAAATCAAGTGATATAAGAAGCCGTTCCTCCACCGGGTGTGGTAAGAGGCGACTAATGGAGAAGCCTTGAAAATCGCAAGTGTAGTAGCAACCTGTAAGTGTCCAATTACTGAGTAAAGGCATCCCTTCAACAATTGAGGAGATGATGAGGCGAGAGGGGTCCGCCACGCTACACCGGTGCGGCTTGACGGAATCGCGACCCCAATATATGTTCTTTTATAATTTATCAGACAGACATGCAGCATTTATTAATGGAATCCAGATCCCACGGGTACAATGAAATGAGCGAACGTCTTAGTCCATTAGCTACCAGGGTCGCATAAATGAGAGATGTCCAAAAGTTCGCGGCATGAAATGCATACTTTTCAGAACACATTAAAAATTATAATACTTCGTTTAAACAATTTGGCGTCATTCATTTACGAATAATCACTCGAGAATAATTTTGATCTAGAAGAAAACTGCAGTAATCCTCGACCAAGCTGGATAATCCGCTCAAACCACAATGAGTGAGATGGGAGCCGTTTATGGAATTCACTGTCAAGTAATAAAACCAAGATTTACAAGTGGCATTGTCTATTTAAACTTGGTCGAGAATCGATTGAAGAGGGAGGGGTCCCAGCACGACCGGTTGAGGACGCCATCACGTCGGACTTTTTTAAACGTGGTAGAGCCCAGCGGCGGATTTTGCTACTGCTCGAATGGGCCGGCTCGATCGATTTGGTACCACGGCCTCACAGAATATCGGCGTGAAGTAGAGGCATTTTGTGCTTCCGCGTTTCGATGAGTGTAGGTAACCGGAGTCCCACTCCCCTTCCCCACCTCCTGCTCGCCCTCCCTCCCATATTCCGAATATCCTTAAAGGCCTGCAACGCACATCGGTAACCACTTACCATCAGGTGAACCGCTAGCTCGGTCGGTAGTTTGCCTCCTTTCCCATAAAAAATAGAGATCGTCGAAAAAGTTGTATCAGGAAATGTACGCCTGAAAAAGATACAACGTGCTGCGTTAGTTGGAATATCAGATACCACCATTTTGAGGATCCTACATGCCAATCTAGGCATGACTGAATTCTGCAAAGCAGCAGCGAATTGACACGTCTGACCACTTTTTGAAGCTGTGCGTTGTCCGGATCCTGCACCGACTTTAGAGAGGATTGTGACCGAGGTTGGGACATCGGTTCGTCACTTTGAACCTGAGTCAAAGCAAGAATCCATGCAATGGCACAAAGAGAGCAGTACACTACTCCTTAAGAAGTTTAAGGTGTAAGAATTAGTCGGAAAGATGTTAACTTCGGCTTTTTCTATACGTGGTAGAGCCAAGCGGCGGCTTTTGCTGCTGCTCGAATGGGCAGCCTCGACCGGGTTGGTACCACGGCCTCTCAGAATACCGGCGCGAAGTAGAGACATCTTCTGCTTCTGCGTTTCGTTCGGTAAGTGAGGTAACCGGAAGCCCGCTCCCCTTTCCCTCCCCCCTCCACCCTTTCCCCTTTCCCAATAATCCTTAAAGGGCGGCAACGCATCTGCAGCACCTCTGGTGTTGCAGATGTACGTGGGCCTCGGTAATCACTTACCATCAGGAGAACCGCTTGCACGTTAGCCGCCTTTCCTATAAATAAAAGGACAAGGAATTCTATTAATTGATTTTGAAGTACCCTTGTACCACGATCGCCGGAGAATTCTGAGTTTTCATACGAGCGAGACGGAGAGAAGCCATCATGGAGAAAAGACGAGGACAATTATCCAAAGGTTCACCAGAGTACAGTTGCGATGGATGCTTTATACAATTACGGGTTCGAACCGGTTGGTTGGCTATTTTTATTTTTTTTTTTATGAGAAAGACGGCAAACGAGCAATAGGTTCACCTGATGGTAAGTGATTACCGTCGCCCACATTCATCTGAAACACCAGAGGAGCCACAGGTGCGTTGCCGGCCTCTAAGGGTATTTGGGAGATAGGAGGGAGGATAAGGAGTGGAATGGGCAGGGGGAGTGGGCCTCCGGTTACCTCACGCACCGAACGAAACGCAGAAGCAAAAGATGCTCCTACTTCACGCCGGTATTCTGAGAGGTCGCGGTATTAATTCGGTCGAGCCGGGCCATTCGAGCAACAGCTGAAGCCTCCGCTTGGCTCTACCACGTTAAGATCGTATCCAAATATAAAAAAAAAATGAGTTTAGAAGAAGAAATTTCTCAGACGGCAATCAAGGAGTCATGGCGGTTTCATTTTGTGGGCAAAGAAAATAGATATTTTTTATAGGGTCAGAAAAGTCCGGATCTAATGCTTAATGTATTGAAGTCGAGGGATTATGTTGAAAAGGGAAAATCGTTATGTTCTTTTATTTCATATAAATAAACCCTTCCATTCCGAGAAATTTTGGACTACGGGTGGTTATTTGGCACTACAGTTTTGACATATCACCATATCTTCAGCTATGGAATACTAAATAATATAACTTTGAAAACTGCTTTCAATTATATACAACAACAACAAAACTTTTGCCACATTATTTGCTTAATATTCAATATGCCCACTCCTTTTTACAATAAAAGAGAATAAATACATGTACTCCTTTAAAATGTTACGTTGTTTTCATGCTAGTTTTCTATCTTTTTGTACGACGTTATTGCTTGATAAAAAAAAATTAAATATATACACACCTACAGAATAACGAAAATGGAAGTAAAGAAGGTAATATTAAAAAGTATTCAACGTGTACGAAAGTATATTGTTTGAAGGCTAACGATGAATATGATGAATAATTAATCTATTTACTGAATAAAGCCAGTAAGTTATTGATTGGGTAATTTAGATATCTATATTTTTATATTTCCTGTCAACCGGCTCAAAAAGTTTTGAAATAAATATTGTATAACAAGTTAGAATAATATTACTAACCCCTGGAAATGAGGTGCTCGCTGCTAAGCTTTTACTAAATGTTTTAACTTTATTTTATTTATTTATTCTTCATTCATACATTAAACTAAAGGTTACAACAGGCAGACTTAATGCCCTTTGGCATTCTCTGCCAGACAGGGTTGGATGCTACTAGTACATGTTGAGAATACCTACGGAGTTACTTTCTGTTGCTTCTTGTTTGGTAGACGAACCTCGCTACAAAAAGGTTGTAAAGAAAAATACATTTAACTCATTAAACTTGTTTGTATTGCTTCGACGAATAAATTTATTTAATTTCATGGTAAAAAAAAACCTCATCAAGTACCTTGCTGCCATACCTGCCCTTTGCCTGAACGTCCCTGGGGCTATATTTAAAAAAAATATGTCAAATATTTTTAATGAGAAAGGCGGCAAACGAGCATGCGGCTGAACTGATGGTAAGTGATTACCGATGCCCACATACATCAGCAACACCAGAGGAGCTGAGTTGGGCGTCGGTAATCACTTATCATCAGTTGAGCCGGTTGCTTGTTTGCCACTTTTCATATAAAAAAAATGCAGATGTCATCAGCGTTACGATAGCTTCATCGTTTGAAATAGATTAGTTTATTATATATACTGCATATAAATTGTTGCACATTTAATCAATAAATAATAACTCATAGGTTTCGAAATAATGCGATCAGCGAGCGTTGTGGCGTGAAAGACGATGTAGTGACACGAATTGAGAAAGGGATGCTGAGCTGGTTTGGACACGTGGAGAGGATGAATGAAAGTAGGTCGACGAAACAAATATGTGAGGCGAGTTTAAATGGTAGAGTCGGGAGAGGAAGACCTAGGCGAACATTTCACGATCAAATCGGAGATGTTGTGGAAAAAGGTCCGATCAAGAGTACTCTAAACCAACGAGCATGCATGCGAAGATGGATGAAAGTGGGAGAAGCAAAAGACGTATATCAGGACCGTGGTGCAAGTGGAAGATGATTGCCTGCCTACCTCGTTGGAAATAAGGCGTGAATATATATACACACATTTAATCAGTATTAAGTCACTTAAGTTATTAAGCGTGCGCGGTGCTTATGACATGTACGTGGCTGGCCTACAATCTGTACTCTCCTGTACCTTGTTGACCTCAGTTTGAGAACCACCTGTAAACCATACATGTCACCCAAGTACACTTTATTGTCTAATGTAGTAATTTTCCTTGTTAAGCCGCTGGTTTTCTGTATAGAACTACGTCATCTTGTCCATGTTAACAAATGATTCATTATATCTAAGTACAACGCCATGAGCCTTAAACGTTAATCTCACACTTCTGCTAGTAACGAGCCACTTCAAGAATCTATACAATTGAACGTCGTACATTGCTATCTTAGTTGGATATATCACGCGAACCAGTTCAGTAAAAGTTACAATGGAAACAACAGAACAATAACGGTCATTTTGTTTTACTTTAGTGCGTTCGCATTCAATTTACTTCTGCGAACGCGCAGTCTGCAAACGCTTTGGACACTGGCTGTACGGCTTCAACACCGTTGACCGGTTTTATATAAAGTTTAATTTCAAATTTCGAACGCTTTCGTTACCGCTTCTGTTTTTAGATTTAAAAAAAAACATTATTCTAACGCCATGGACGACAGGTAAAACTTTTTACCGCTCTATTATTTGATATCATTTAATTAGAGTAGATAACGATAAATGCTCGTTGTTGTATTTTATTTTAGGCTTATATTCGTGTAGACAGTCTGCTCAGTCTGCTTCGTGGAAGCGCGTCGTGTGGGTGCCTTTTTGGGTTTTGCATAACTTGAAGCTTTTTTTGTTTAATCTCTTAAAGATGTCGTTCACCCCGATGTAAGTGGGAAGTTGATGCATTTGTTTATGATATGATTGCGAATTGTAATTAATGTGTACATCTGTGTGTTGCCAATAATCATGCTAATTGAGAATTCTTGTGCACCTTTACGTTAATAATTTCATTGCGTTATTAAGTTATTATATTATAAGAATTTATTACGGCAAAAAAATTCAAAAATGGTAATAAAATTAATATAGTCTGTAATTTTAATGCACTAGCTTTACAATTCAAACGCTTAAGATATTTAATCATTTGAATAAGATTTTTTTTAAATGGCATTTTTACTTTTATTTACCTATAAAAGGTAAGTCAGAGAAGGAATTATTTAAAGATTGTTAATGAGTTATTCTTCATTACTGATACCTTATCATAAAGGGTTACAAATGGGTGGGCATGCCTATGTATAATAATTAAAAAAACTTTAATTATTTTGCAAAATATTAACGTTTATTTATTTATTTACATCTTTTATACCTGTGCTGAGCAATAAAACGTTGAGGTATTAGGTATACAATGGGGCTGAATCCGTAATGCATGCCTCATATAATTTCGCCAAAATTCCGCATGACTTCGTTCCTTTTAAAGAACATAACGTGTTATTTTTTAACGTACTCCCGTTTATCCGATACATCGTTACCAATAAACGAAATCATGTCTTGGATTTTAAAAGTAGCCCTATATGATTTGACATGGATTGGTTGTGAAATATTTTTATGGCATAGTGGATAAAGCTTTAGGTCCTCGCTCGCAACAGTAAAACAACAGCCCGTACCGCAAAGGCGGCGGCAAATCACCTACTAACACACTTTACGCCAAAGAATCGCTTTACGGCTTAAACTTAACCTGTGTGACTCACGAACTCGCCGCTCGTGGGAAAGTTGGATTGGAAGTTGTTTTTTTTTTTTGCTTGTTTTTACGGTTTTTTTCCGTAACGTGACTGTGTGTATTACCGAAGCCGGCTCCATTAAAGTTGAATGAAATTCTGAATTTACCATGTGCTTAGGTTGAAGGAAAACATCGGGAGGAGACTTCCATACCTGAAAAGTAATAAATAGCGTGGCGGTCGCTTCCAGGCTCTTAAACACTCAGATATTTGAGAACGAGGCCTTTGCCCAGCTGAATTTTTTTTTATTATTCCTCAGAAATGCAGGTTACCTCACGATATTTTCCTTCACCGTCGAGCACGTGGTAAATACAGAACTGGAAATTGCTGTTAACAATTTGAGTGGAGCTGGCCACTGGGATAGAACCCAGGTCACTCGCGTTCTATAAAACTATTGTGAACGCCCTGACCACTAGACTATGAAGACTTGTTTAGATATGTTATCCATAAACGTTATATTATAGCATTATTTTATGCGAAAATATTAATGAAACTATAATATTGAACGAGCGAATCCGACGGTTAATTAGGTATTATTAAAAAACTAGACACTATGAGAACACTTAGTGCGTCCTCGTTCACCACACCTTTTTAAAAGTTATTGAGTCAATTTTCTGCCAATCAGCACAGCGGGGCTTGGCACGGGTGCGCTGCCTTTGTATCATATACAAGTACATGTATCTATTGGTCACAATTTGTTACAAAGTATTTTTACAAAAACACTCCCATGGAGACTATTTCTAACACGCATGTACAGAATATGATATTTATATATGTATGTGTGTGCATTTCATACGATTGAAATAGCTTTTACGCCCAATCTAACCCATTAATATTTTGATTGATATGCTGCAGACGCTTAGAAGTTATTGTTCAACCGAATGTCCAATCATTTAACCAATATTAATATGACGCTTAACTAACTCATATAAACAAAACACATTTAAATAACCAAAACCGAAAGTACTTCCGGACAGTTATGCTCAAAAGTTACTTCGTTACAGCACGCATACCTGTCAGTACAATGAGGAGGAAGGGTCCATGCGCATGTTTCTGCGCGGCCGGCCTGTGGTCCTCTATGGTCCTTCGGAACAGGACGGCCTCGACCCAGCTAAGGTCGCTCCGCCGCCCCAGAACAAGCTCAAGCTCGAGTGGGTTTACGGATACAGGTCAGTAAATGTTTTTTTTTTTACAATATACCAGTACACAGTAAACTATATCCAGCCATTTTGAAACAAGTAATGCGTCTCCCCATCAATAGTCTGGTGGGATTTGGTTATGGAAAATTCGGATAGTGAGGTTGGCATTTGGAGGTTTATTCCTCTTATGCCCTGGTATGGATATGGGTATAAATACACCACACTTTTCTCCGAATGTGAAATTCTCATGACGTCAGATACAGATGGGGCGTTTGCTACAGCGATGGCTAATCCGTATGTCAAGCGTGTCGACAAAGGCAAATCATCCTATTGGGAGGGTCACATGTCCAGCAGTGGACTATTAGCTGATTAAGAAGAAATCATTATTACTTCATTATCGTTTGGGCCTTTCCCAAAGGAACAAGCGGTTCACATGATGGTAAGTGATTACCGTCGCCCACGTATATCTGCAACACCAGAGGAGCTGCAGGTGCGTTGCCACCGTTTAAGGATCTTTGGGAGACGGGGGCGAGGACGAGGACAGGTGATGGGGAGAGGGAATAAGCCTCCGGCTACCTCACTCACCGACCGAAAAGCAGAAGCACAAGATGCCTCTACTTCACGCCGGTATACCGCGAAGTCGTGGTCGAGCCGGCCCATTCGAGCAGCTAAACCTGCCAGCCGGCTCTACCACGTCAAAAAATAAGCACTAGTTAGACTCTAATAAAATTTCACCGTTATTAAACTAATGTATTCCTGATGGACGTAGATTTACTAAAAAAAAACTGTTACATAAATTGGGTGATTATACCCATATGCTTTCAATAACGGTAACGCATCGATTATATGGAAATCGTCCCTGAAGGCCGCCGGGACCGATTGTGCCCTCATCGGTAATGCACGTCGATGTCTCTGCTCCCTACCGTACCATAGACAATACAAATTATTTATTTAATGACGCTTTTCACTTTTGCGTGTCAATTGTACATTATGTATTGAAAGTGTAGTTTCGATATAAAAAAAACAATGTTCATTATTTTTATCGTTCATTATTATAATCGAGTAAAATAATTGGTATGTGATAGAGGTATGAATTTGATCACTCATTAATTATACAGAATTCTCTCAGGGTGTACGAAAATTTGAGAAATTCGCATCAATGGGTCATTAGTAATTTCTTTACTAGACTTGGATACACTGTCTGTTTGTACTTAAGAACGATACTGGTAAACTGTTTAGATTACGTTATATAAGAACATACATTATTAAGATAAGAAAAACGTCTGGACCATAGAGTACTATATACCACAGAAAACGTCAAGTTGACATGCTTTCTAAGAAGTCTTTATATAAGTACTCTGCGATTAAAGAATTACCAATATTCAGGTCACAGGGTAGGCAGGAACGTTACACACCAACCTACGGTCTAGTATTAGTGACACTGCTCCCCACAACTAATCTTTAGGATTTAGATTAGACACCATCCAATCTTGAAATAGTATTAGAGCGTTGCAGTATACACTATACAGTCTACCGTCTGAACATTTAAAGTACAGCAGTGGGCAGTTACAGACTGCCTTCTTGTCAAATATCTGAGAGGGTTTCGAAGCCTAACCTAGCACGCTGCTCCAGTGCGGGTAGCGGGGCCTCACATATGCGAAACAATATATTTTTATTATTTCACGGACATGCCAGTTTCCTCACAGATGTTTTCATTCACCGCTGAGAACGTGGAACATACGGCCCGATTATCCTTTCCTAACGAGCATTACCGTTTTCGAGATACCTACTGCTATGAAAAATTCGAAGATGGAATACTAGTATATTCTCCATTCGATTACACAAAAACGTAAGCCTGTAAATAGTCCACTGGTGGACGTAGACCTCCCCGTAAGAACGATTTACGTCACGCTCGGCCAGCGGATTGGCGATCACAGTACCAGCCACCTCGCACCTCAGACCTTGCTGCCCGTCAAGGGTCTGCTCAATTTTATTAGTCTGGTAATTTTCACAACGGTTATTCCGCCATTTGACGGTAGCCTTAGCTTACTGTAACATATGTATGTTGGTAAATGTCAATAAGGTTTTCTACGAGTACCCCTGATTCACCAGGCAGTTAATAATTGGTGATCGTACTGTTCAAGGCGTTTTATTAACTGCTCCGAATCCTTCGAATAGTGAAAGATATTACTCTTACTTTCAATACTTCTCCTTTAGTCGCCTATTACGACAACCACGGGAAGAAAGGGGGGCGGGAGATTCTTACACCGATACCAAGCGGCCAGCCCAAAGTCGATACTTATTAATTAAGTTTAATAGGGCGTACTCGTCGGGTCTCTATGCAATACCATTAATGAAAAATTTCATTTAAAATAACACTGTGACACTAAAATACCTACAATGATATCGTTTAAAATTCTATGACTGTTTCCGTACTCGACGTTTACGAGTTAAAAACTCTATATTTAACTGAACAAAACACGGCGGCAGATTGTCAGCTAACTGAAATTCATTGGTCAATTTAACAATTGTCCCGTTGTTTCCAAGAAGGCATAATGACAGACTTGCAACCTACGCTGGGGCCTCCTAAACGGCTATGTCGCAGACCAGCGGAACCCATTTCCTAGCCATTTGTAATTAATTAGTTATTTCTGTTGTGCTATAAATGATTGCTATGGCGGGTGTTGATATAACTTCGGCAAGCAGTTAATAATTTTATGAATAATGTCAACATATTCATAAACAGCAGGCCGTATGAGGAAGCTCAAAGTTGCTCAGCGCGCTATGGAAAGAGCTATGCTCGGTTTTTCTCTGCGTGATAGAGTCTGCAATGATGATATCCGCAGCAGAACTAGGGTAACCGACATAGCCGTAAGGATCAGCAAGCTGAAGTGGCAATGCGCCGGCCACATAGCTCGCAGAACTGACAACCGTTGGGGAAAAAAGGTTCTCGAGTGGCAGCCACGTACAGGCAAACGCAGTGTAGGAAGACCCCCCAAAAGATGGAGTGACGACCTGCTCAGTGTTGCGGGAAGTCGATGGATGCAGGTGACTCAGGACCGAGCTTCGTGGCAATCTTTGGGGGAGGCCTATGTTCAGCAGTGGACAGGCTGAAATGACGATGATGATTCATAAACTAGTCTAAAGTGAAAAATCACGTCCTCACGTGCACTTAACACCAGATGAAATCTTGACCAAACGTTTGCCTAATCACAAGTGAAAAAAAAACATTCCGTTAGCAATCAATTTGGATCTTTTGTTGTTGTTTGTATTGGGACGATTTGCCATAATGCTTACTTCACTGGTCTTATTTTTAAGCTGCGGGCGAGATGGCGCTCCTCAGACGCTGCTGCTCGTCACTAGTCTGTGATCTTCAGTTTTCAATGGATAGTATTATTTATTGATTGTTGACTTCGTTTTAATAGCTAGAATTTGTTATCTAGCTGTTAGCGCAGGCAAAGATAAGATAACTAAGTAACTACGTAAGCGTCTCGAGAAGTGCAAACACAGGGACACTCGCTCATCTTCAGGCGCTCGTGTCACAGACAGAAATCACAGCTCGTTCATTTTATACATGGTATAGCGGAACAGCGGCTTTAGCTCCTGCTGGATACCCTCCTGGGGTAGTAACACGGCCTTGCAGATACCGGCCTGAACTAGACGCATCTTGTTCTTCTTTCGGTGAGCGCAGTAACCGGTGGCCCATTCTCCCTCTCCACAACCCCCTCCACATCGTTCGTTGCTCGATTGCTCGTTTTCAAGATGGGACTCGATTCTATCGTTTGACTACTTCACCGGCCAGGTACGCTGGCATCACTGGGTCACACGATCTTTTCATCGTTGTCGGTTCTAATTGTATTAAATGAGCTATTTTAGGGTCACACAGCTGATGGAAACACACGAACGTCGATGGTATCATTTCATTCAAAGATCAAAGATCGTCTCGCTGGAAGACGAAAGCTGTGCATGAAATTGCCCAGATCCTCCTCTCGAATACCCTCCCAAGTTTTCAAGAAATAACTGGCTACAATTATTAGCCGAAAAGTGTCACGTCTGTCGCAACAATACAGACGTCAGGCCTGTTGCATCAATACAGTTTTTAAATGTTAGTCAATTGGGCCTTTTTATAATTTCAATTCAGCCTTCTGGCGTGTCAAATATTAATTTGCTTTAACTCCACGCTATTGATAAATTATCAAAAGCTTGTGGTAATTATTTAGAATTAAAAATTTCCTTGCTTTAAATCGATTCAAACTGAATTCTGTAAAGCAAAAAAAATTAAAGTAGCGCACGATCGGTGGCGTAGTGGGTAAGGCGTTTAGCTGTAGGTCGCGAGTTCGATTCCCGCACGGGACTAGTATTTATATGGACGACAAATGATAGTTCCCAGTCTGGGATGTTTGTCCGTGTGCAATTCATGTATGTAAACTGCCTCCGCGACACTGGAGAAATTCCTACATTGATAGGTAACTTTTTTTAACAATAAAAAAAAGAAAAACCTGTGTTTGTCTCACTGTTAGGCTTTGCCTTTCAATATCTGAGAGGGTTTTGGTACAGCAAACGTTCTGCTCCAGTGAAAATTGTCAGATTTCACATGCCCCAGAAGTATATTCTTTATTATTTCTCATGCAGATTTTACTCACGATATTTTCCTCCACCGGCGAGGACGTAGAAACCTTAGTACTTAAAACTGCAATAACTACTTTTGATGGAATTTTCGTGGATTCCGGGATTTGAACCCCTGCTCACTCTCGTGTGAAACTTAAAGCAAGCGTCGTAGTTCCTCAAGTGCCGCGGCTCTATATGGTATAAACGCAAGCTTATTTAGTATTGTCAAAGTATTGCGTAGCAGTTTGTCCGTATGTGCGCGTCGTGTGTTATGTAATATTTATAAGAACAAGCTCAATCAGGCAGCGGCAGGTGTTGCTAACGTATTATGGCTCTCTGTACGTGACAGGTCCAGAATAGCAACTCTCATAATCTTACACCTGCCCTAATAGAGATGTTTGTTTGTAACTCGTTTATGTAATATTTTATTTGGGAAAGAGGGCGAGAAACAAGCGGCTCACCTAAGGGTTAGTGATTACCATTGCCTACGTACATCTGCAACACCAGACAAGCTGCAGGTGCGTTGTCGGCTTTTATGAGGATGAGAGGAGGTAGGCTTCAGGCCGGTATTCTTTTAGGTCGTGGTACCACCCCGGTCGAGCCGGCCTATTCGAACAGCAGCAGAAGCCACCGTTCGGCTCTACCGCGTAACATCACCATCAACCATCTCCACAGTCTTCGCTCTTTCACGCACAAAGAGATCAATAGTCCCGATGATACATCTTTCTGTTCGTTCGCAACGTTCAGCGTTCGTTTAAACAACGCTCTAATAGCGTGCGAACAACGGCACGTAGCTCAAGGTCGGGTTAGAACGCGCCGCCACGCTCGACCGCCCAACTGTGTAACCGGACCGATGACCACTGAGTCACCCGGATCGGCCGGCACAATATGCGCACTACTGAAGTACACAGACCGGTATTTACAACGTCGGAATCGAGTCGAGAATCTTGCATTGATAAGATCCTTCTTATCTTTTTGTAAGCGTGGTAGTGCCAACCGGCGGCTTTAGCTGCTGCTCGAATGGGCCAGCTCGACCGGATTGGTACCACGGCCTCGCCGAATACCGGCGTGAAGTAGAGGCGTCTTGTGCTTCTGCGTTTCGTTCGGTGAGTGAGGTAACCGGAGGCCCACATCCCCTCCCTATTCCCCTCCTCATCCCTCCCATCTCCCAAATATCCTTAAAGACCGGCAACGCATCTGCAGCATCTATGGTGTTGCAGATGTATGAGGGGCGACGGTAATCACCTACCATCAAGTGAACCGCTTGCTCGTTTGCCGTCTTTTCCATAAAAAAAAAAAAATCTTGACCCCGTAAATCCTGTATGTTAATTACTACACAACACCTGTTACGTATTTGTTGCTCTTTAAGATTTATATTGTACGTAGTAGAGCCAAGCAGTTGGTTTTGCCGCTACTCGAATGGACCGGCTCGACCGGGGTAGTTCCGCTGCCTCGCAGAATATCTTATGCGTTTCGTTCGATGAGTGAGCTAACCGGAGGCATTTATCTTTGCATTGCTTGTTCCAATTCCAGTGGTGGGATAACTAAACAACCTTTCGTCATCTCGAAAAACTACATTTATTTTAAATTAGTGGTCCAGGGTGTAAGGCCCGACTCACTAACCTAGTCCGGAACTCCGCCGGTGCTCTGCATGAACGTGGAACGTCAGCCGACGAAGTTGAAACTCGCACGCCAGGTGTTAACTAACTTCGGATCAAGTAGCTCGCACTTTAGACCCCAATATAGATGACAAGAAAAATTATTAACTAACTCAATGGAGTTTATAATAACCTTCATATAACCAGAGGGACCAACGACAACAACATACACTCTGGTGAGAAACCTCTGACCACCCCATGGGTCGTCAGAGCTTACATTGTTCCTTCATGAGTCATAACTTTGAAACAATTTTAATTCTTTCGCTGTGAGTGATATCATGACTTGTAATTTTAATTCCATCAAAGCGTTTCGAATGGCTATGGACAAATAAAATATATGGCGAGCCTATGTAAATGATAACGTTAATGAGTATCCTATCCTTTATCGTTACAGGGGTAAAGACTGTCGCAGCAACCTCTATCTCCTGCCTACCGGGGAGATAGTATACTTCGTGGCGGCGGTGGTGGTGCTGCTGAACGTGGACGAGCAGTGCCAGCGGCACTACACTGCTCACACGGACGACGTCAAGTGCCTGGCCGTCCATCCCAACAAGCTGATCGTCGCCAGCGGCCAGTGCGCCGGCCACGACAGGGTGGACGCCAGGGTGAGAGCCGATGAGCTTTTTTGATTTAAACATGGTTCAGTCATTTATTATTAATCCCATGCAGTCTGTAGATAGTCCATGGCAGCACATAGGCTTCTCCCATAAGAAGACATAATCACCACGCTCTGCTAACGGATTGGTGATCCCCGTACCGGACACTTCGCAACTTTTACACAGATTACGCTCTTCTGGGATGGCTGGAGAAAGCTACTACTACTATTATTCAAACAACGGCTTCTCCAAAGGTTCCATTTTTATTATAACCAAGTAAGACTATAAGCATACATTACAGTCAAACCATATCGCGTTGCTAAATTGATGAACGACACCTAGCGACAAATTAATAGTTAAATAACTAAAACTTTAGTCGAAGAGATCAAACACACAGCTGCCCGTCATCTGTTATATTCCGAGATCGTTATCCCGTCATCTTTCGAAAGCCTATGCTGTTTTCAAAGTTTTTCCCTCAGTCGTCTCTTACGACACCCGCGGGAAGAAAGGGGGTGGCAAACTCTTACGCTTATACCACCACGGGGCACTTTAATGTTTGACCGTTTAAAGAAAAAATTTAAATCTGTTTTAAACGAAGTTGTAATTTGGGTTAGTTTAAGATACGCTATTCGCTGTCCGAATGAATTCTTTACCACATGGTCGACGTTAAAATAAGAAGTGGAATCGTTTTTAGAATATTGTTATAACCCCACTGCCCAGCGTGCTGAGCATGATTCGAACAGCACGGGCTAGTGATATATACAAGTGGTACTAATGTGGATAAAATAAGTGGATGCGGGCGGCGCGCTCACCGACCCACATGCACGGGCAAACCTCCGCTTAAGACTGACTCGGCGCGTGGTGTTGCAGCCGCACGTGCGCGTGTGGAACTCGGTGTCGCTGGCCACGCTGGCCGTGCTGGGCGGCGGGCAGCTGGAGCGCGGCGTGGCGGGGCTCGGCTTCTCGCGCGCGGACGGCGGCGCACTGCTGGCGGCCGTGGACGACGCGCCCGACCACACCATCGCCGTGTGGGACTGGCAGCGCCCCGACAAACACTGCCTCGCCGAGACAAAGGTACGTCCGTACGAGAACTGTTAATCGCATTCTCTAGATTATACCTCAAACTCATTCTGTCTACCCTCAGGTTACGAAATGGAATTCAGAGTCCAAACATAAGTATAATCTTAGCAACATTTTGAATACAAGTCACTTTGTTTCTATGTTTTAAACAGAAAAACCCTGGATATACCCAGGAAATAACACTTGGAAACATATTGAAAGTAACTTTAAGAAGTGTTATTTCTTTTCACAATAACGTTTATTCCACAGTGCTCTGTCGACACGGTAATTGCCGTGGAGTTCCACCCACTGGACCGCAACCAGATCGTCACATGCGGCAAGAACCACATCGCCTTCTGGACCCTGGACCAGACCAACATGCTCTACAAGCGCATGGGGGTTTTCGAGAGTCGGGATAAGCCCAAATACGTAACTTGTTTAGGCTTTAATCAAAACGGTACGTAGAAATCTTTGCAGCTAGCTGATATTGTATACCATACCCAGATTATCCAGATCAATGCCATGACCGGCAGTGCTGTCCAATCTACTGCCTGTCATGGCTGAACAATCTTCATCTTCATCAGCCTATTGAAATCCACTGTTGAACATAGACGTACCGCGCTGGGTGAACGGCAGTGCTCGCACTAGTGGCGCTGCTCCCCAGCAATAGTCTGTGGGATTTGGGTTCGACGTTGTTCAAGAATATGATACATTCCCCCGTACATACCCCTAAGGATTAAAAATTCATCTAAATTGTAATAATTTCAGGTCTTTAGAATTTTATGCATTTAAAAATGGCGTGATCAGTTAATGAATAAGTATTTGGCTTTTGTATATATAGAAGATACACAGACAGCTTTTAAATCGTTACGTAATTTACTCGATGTTGAAAGGTCCTTCGAGTCGGATCTTTATCGCATTTTATTAAAATGCTTTTGTTCTAAAATTACGTTGCCAGGATTCCGTACGGAGCTTTATTAGATAGCCTACGCCATCTGTCTATCCATCCGGCCGTCTGTACGTCTAGACATGTTCAACTTGGTAAAATTATAGTGCAAAATTTAAAGTTAATCAACGAAAATAAAAATCGGGCAAGTGTGAGCCTGGTATACATTTTTTGATAAATATTAAAGACAGATATATTGTGTGGCTGTACGGAACCCTCGATATGCAAGTCCGTGTCCCACATGACCGATTTTTTTTTAAACATTGTCTACTTAGTGGGTCTGCAACATATTTTACAATACCACTACAGTCTCCCTAATAACATAGCACCACTCCTAAGTCCAGACTTTGTTTTGGCGCTATGAAGTGAAAAATATACGGTTAAAAGAGATAGTAATCGTTGCATTTCGCTGAATATACATTGGTTATTTTCCCAGGCGATGTTCTATCCGGAGACTCGAATGGAAATATAATAGTGTGGGGCCGCGGCACTAACACCATCCTAAAGCTGGTGAGAGGAGTGCACGAAGGCTCCATCTTCACTCTGTGCTGCCTCAAGGACGGCAGCGTGCTGTCGGGCGGGGGGAAAGACGGCAGGGTTGTCATGTTCGACTCGGACATGAACGCCACGGGGATGGAAAATGTGGTAAGTATTTTTGTTTCTTGATCATAACATTTCATTATCGCAGCGATAGAGAAGAACATTTAAAGAAACCTATATGTAAAATATATCAATGACTTGTGAAGTCTGCCTACCCGCTATAGCGATATAACCGATGTCTGTGCTCTACAATTAGACCGTTTACACATAAGGTTACCTAATAAAACGTGTACTTGTTTTAATTTAAAGACTGGTAACAAAAGAAGAGATTTTCTACCTTCACAAATAAGATCACTTAAAGGCATACTTTCAATAGTTACGTCTATGGTGTACCATAAACTTGTCAAAATAAAATTAATTTGTATTAGATCGAAGGCCATTACGGAGGTGTTCGAGTTGTAGCCGAGGGCAGAGGCAGTCAGATCTACATCGGCACAACGAAGAACTGCATCCTGCACGGAGATCTGCAGCTCGGTTTCTCGCCAGCTGTTCTCGGTGATTATCTTTTTAAAACATGACGTTATATAGGTAATCAGCATAAAGCGCTTAATGCGCAAATGAGAAAATACTGAAAATGTTAATAAAGACCGCTAGAAAAATTTGTTGTTAAATCAAAGCATATGGAATTAAAACCGTAGAAAGTTTTTTGAGCCAGAGAATTATGATTGTTAAGATGTTTTGCTTTTTTTAACAAAACTTATTCAAATGCGATAGACTATAGTATATGTTGGTTTTTAATTATTTAATACGAGCACATTATAACTTGGTACCTTTATATTAGATGGTCCTTCGAGCCTGATTCTATGCAATGATTGACTTAAAATATATATTTCTAGGACATGTGGACGAATTATGGGGTCTGGCGACACATCCAACGTTGCCTCAGTTTGTGACGGCGGGTTGGGATAGATTACTTCAGTTGTGGGATGGTCTCAGTCATTCCACCGTCTGGAGCAAAGATATTGAGGTAAGATTAAATATTAAAATATAGAGAAAGCTTATTCTATTGGTGGTGTAGAGTTTAATTCTTGATATTAAGGTCAATTTAATATCGCATAGAACCTCTAGAAATATCATATTGAGAATGTTGTGCGGATGTTGTTGGTGCTTGAATCTATTCTACACAACTAATAACTTCGCGTAGTAACCGAAAGATGGCGCCATGGAAATTGTTATAGAATAATGTAGAAATTTAATAATAATAATTACCAGGGTATGTAATCTGTGTTCTCGCCGCCTATCTTGTTTCGGGTAGGTAGTAATCGATTAAGGGGAATACCGGAAGATATTGAGATCTTTAGACTGCTATAACTATACTACACTATTTCAAATATGCAAAAACTGAAGCATTCAAGCATAAAAAGCAGCTTCCGCCTACCGGCTATGAAACAAATTGTCTAACGCTGGGAGAGGCCCACGTCCACCAGTGGGACAGTGTGAGGTTACTAACACAGCATGTGGTGGTGTGTTGCAGGAGCGAGCCCAGTGCTGCGCTTGGTCGCGCGACGGCAGCGCCGTGGCGGTGGGCTGCCTGTCGGGCCGCTGGCTCGTGTTCGAGCCGCACTCGCGCGACCTGCTCGCCAGCCACCATGACGGGTGAGTGACGTTGGATCGACACTCACACTCACTCACTACTTCAAAGCCAAACACATTCATTGCTACTACGACATGCAAGCGCAACCAAAACCAGTTATTGTACAATATACAAATCCTACTATACTACACATTGTGTTGTGCCCCGGAGCTCTGACACTGGCTCTGTCGGTGACGCTTCCCTCATTTTAAACTTCGTATGACCTTGACATACTATTTCCCAGACATGCGAGTTATTTTCCATAACCGCCCGCCCGTGCACAAACATATTGTGTTGAGTATTTCCCAGCGGTTCTTCATTTGCCACCTCTGTCTCTAAATACCAATCCTACCTGTACGCGATGAACCCAGCTTGCCAACGACAGAGTTATGGCGAAATGCCAATCCTAATTTACCTTACCTAACCTGTAAATAGTCCACTGCTGGACATAGGCCTCTCGCATAAAGAGTGTTTCCTCTTATCCCCACGCTCGGCAAGCAGATTGGTTATCGCAACATCAAACACCTGGTACACCTAAGACGCTGTTCGCCTAATTTTATTTAGGTCCGGTCGTTTTCGTGACGGTGCCCCGCCATCTGTCGTGAGCCTTAGCGATTGTCAAGGCCTTTCCCTTTGTCGCCTCTTACCACACCTACGGGAATAAAATGGGCGACAGGTGCTCATCGCACACACCAGAGATGGGGAGCAGCATCACTCCGCGTGGTGACTAAAGGCTAACTTTCAAATGCGTATTGCCGGGCTTACTCGAACGTAGGTATTAATGATTCCTTCATCACTATGACTAATATTGAATTGTAATACCATTGCAGCACGGAACCGATACAGACGATCCAGTACTCGCCGAACAACAAGTACGTGGCGCTGGGCTCCCGGGACAACTTCATCTACATCTACCAGGTGGACGACAACTGCTCGCGCTACTCCAGGCTCGGCAAGTGCTTGGTATGTATCCTGGACATACGTTGCGACAGCAGAAACTTGTGTGCACATCTCTCTTTCTTTCTCTCTCTGTTTCTTTATATCCGACTCGTCTTCTCGTCTGAATCTGAAAAAAAAATTTGTAATTTTTTTCTTTTAATTTTAATTAATCGCATAAAACCATCGACGAAATAAACAATTTTAGAGATCGTTTCTGTTTTATATGTTCTTAGTGGTTATAGTAATGTTTGTGCAACATAATTATCATCTCTACGTATTAGTGACATATTTCTTCAGCTTCCTCATAAATTCATAAGCACAAACCTTCTCGTATAAAGTTTTAACGTGTGTTTAAATGTGTTCATGCGTTTCTAGTGCACGGAGAGAAAGCGTAGAAGGGTAACACTTCAATACAGAACGTAGATTAGTACTGCATGAGTAGATTAGACCTTATTACCTTACTAACAAGGGTTGATTTCCATGAATAACTTTGTATTCATGTAAAATTGTTGTACGTTTTTTTTTGATAGCATAATTCGTATCCGATACCCCGTATGTAATAAAAATTTCATGAGTATTTTAAATCGTCTTGAAAAAATAATTAGTACGTGGTAGAGCCAAGCGGCGGCTTTTGTTGCTGCTCGAATGGGCCGGCTCGACCGGGTCGGTACCGCGGCCTCGCGGAATACCGGCGTGAAGTAGAGGCATCGTGTGCTTCTGCGTTTCGTTCGGTGAGCGAGGTAACCGGAAGCCCAAATCTCTAATTCTAGACTCTATAAAATACATTCATTTAAAAACTATATTTGAAATATTATTAGTTTTATTTATTTTATTAACGGTGCAGTTATAATTATATGCATATAACTTAATAAATATAAAATGAATCTCAAAAAAGTTAACAATGATCTAAGGAGAATCCATGTACCTATTAAAAATCCCTGTTAATATTTTCTACATTGTTGATCATGAATATCATATTTAACACTTTAGTAGAAAATCTTGCTTCATTTATAGTTTTAGTATCAATAATTCTTTATAAAATAGCCAGCTTGTAATTGTAACTTCATAACTAATGCTTGAGTATTACACGTGTACACGCAGTTGGATATTTATGAACCTAATCTCAACAGAAAAAGGTTAAATTTTCTCTGTACTACACTAATGCTACAATAGTGCTTTTCTACAGCATTTAATGGTCCCAGTGATACTGTAGTAGTACAGCAGCAGTGGTATTGTTGTGGTACGTACCAACTTACTTCCACTGGGGGTATATATACCTATGTCTAAGGGGAAGTGTACCAACTTTTGTTTTATACTCGCTCGTTGGTGCGTTTTGTAAATACGCTTTGAAAATAGAAATAATAATATTTTTTAGTAGTTTACTCTGTCACCAGTACTTACATTGCTTTAATTACTGTATTCTTGTAGTATTTCAAAATTGCTTACTTCGTTGTAACAATAAAACCACTGAATAGTATAAAAATATAGATTTACAGTAACTGGCCGGTTCATATTTAGTATTACATAGCAATTACGTTTAGTTTGCGTGCGCATGGGTATGTAGGTATGGTAGTCTAGAGTAGAGGTTTAGTTTGCATCTCTTTACGTTTATAAGTTAAGTAATCGTGCAAATTGTTGCGTTCGCAGGGGCACTCCAGCTACATAACACACCTGGACTGGTCCGAGGACAGCCAGTATATAAGGAGCAACTCCGGAGATTACGAGTTATTGTTCTGTGAGTATCCACTGCGTTCTGGAATTGGAAGTCGGAGCTATGCCGTGTGCCGAGTGACCCCATCAGTTGTGAAACATTTTTGGTTCTTGCAGAACTTCAAGCGGAACCGTACTTGATGACAAAGGTTCAATTGAACCAAACAAGTTAACTGAAGTAAACCTGGACCTAAAACAACGTCTAATTTTCGTGTACCGTTAATCACACTCGCTGCACTCAAGCAAAATGCAGTATTTGACCGGATTGTAATTGACTCGGTGTTTTTTTTTTTTGGATTATGTGGCACACGAGCCAGCGGCTCTTCAGGTTGTAAGTGATTACCGTAGCTCATGTACATCTGCAACATCAGACGAGCAGCAGATGCGTTGCCGACTTTTAATAATATTTGGGTAGGGGGAAGTAGAGCCAGAAGGGGAGGCACAAGATTCCTCTACTTCACGTCGGTATTCTGCGAGGCCGGCCTAGTCGAGCAGGGCTCTTGACTCTGTCATAAACCGACTGGTCCCGCGTTTATTCTGTGCCTTTATGTAGTATTCTTGGAATATCAAATGGTGTATCTAATATCGGTAAAAAGGCACTTGCATTTAGATTGCTTTTTGTTATTGTGTACATCCGGCTCGATGGACCACTGTGTTGATATTGCTTAATATCATTTGAATGATTAAAATTTTAAGTATTCTTACTTGTCTCAGTCCCCCTGTGACCCACCAGAATGCAGTAATTCACCTGGAACGTCGGGATTTAAAAAAAGTTAATTAAACTCGATAAAATCCGTAAAAAAATAGTTTCATTTTTAATGTGTATGACTAAATTAAATATGGCCACGGTAACGTAAAATGCTTACAAAACTTTATGTATGCGTTAGCATCGCATGTTAGCTAATAATTATATTTTAAGTTGTTCTTACGCCCATTAAATATCGTGTGTTAAAACAAGATTCACATCTAAGCGAAACAATGCGGTGCATGTAGAGGAAGACGAACGAGTACCGCTGTCATTGCGTAATTTCTGGTTGAGATGATCTTGTCGAAGTCGCAATCGGTACGGAGGGCAGACATCTTAATAGATTTACAAAAAGAAAAGCCTGTATTTATTACTTATTTGTTCGGCAGGGAACGCGACAACCTGCCGGCAGATCACCAACCCCACGTCGATGCGAGACGTCGCGTGGGCCACACACACCTGCCCCATCACCTTCCAGAGCATCGGCGTGTGGCCCGAGGGGGCCGACGGCACCGACATCAACTCCTGTATCAGGTGACTTCCCGTCCCCACCTACACCTGACCCGTCCCATATTTTTTAAGGAGGAAAGGCGGCAAACGAGCAAGCGGTTCACCTGATGGTAAGTGATTACCGTCGCCCGCGTACATCTGCAACACCAGATGTGCTGCAAGTTTAAGGTTATTTGAGAGATGGGAGGGAGGATGAGGAGAGGGAGTCGGCCTCCGGTTACTTCACTCACCGAACGAAACGCACAGAAGCACAAGATGCCTCTACTTCACGCCGGTATTGTGCGTTGGCCGTGGTACCAACCCGGTCGAGCCGTCCCATTCGAGCAGCAAAAGCCGCCGCTTGGCTCTACTACGTTGACAGGAGAAAACTATTGCAATGTACACGAATACTCCAGCCCATGCTGAATTCCATTAATTTCCACAGGTCCCACGACGGACGCCTGATGGCGACGGGCGACGACTTCGGCAAAGTGAAACTCTACGCGTATCCCGTCACACAACCGAAGGTGATAACGAAATGTCTTTTGCATCCCGACATACGATTTCCATGTCGTTATACCACCACCGCAGCTACGTCTGTCTGTCTCTGTTAGTTTTTATTTGCGCAGAATATATTATAGCGCGGTAGAGTAGCTCCTCAATAGAAATATTCATTTACATTGGAAAGTGATGGGAGCGGAGTGAGGTGGAGGGGAGTGGGCCTACGGTTACCTCAACGAACGAAACGCAGGAGCATAAAATGCCTCTGCTTCACGCCGGTATTCTGCCGGTCGGCAGTACCACGGCCGAACCGGCCTTCGTGGCGTGTTAAACATGGAAGATTTGTGGGTAGTAATTTATTCATTATTTATTCCATTGTACGACTTACGACGCCCACGGAATGAGATGGAGTGACAGATTGTCTTATACAGCCCTCGTGAGACATGTGTAGTAGTGTGGTTCGACGAACGTGTATAACGTGCGTGCGTGCGTGCAGTCGCTGTGCCACGCGTACGGCGCGCACTCGTCGCACGTGACCTGCGTGCGCTTCCTGCCCGACGCCGCGCGCCTGCTGAGCACCGGCGGGCTCGACACCGCCGTCGCGCAGTGGCTCGTCGACTGAGCGCCGCGCCCGCCCGCGCGCACCTCCCGGCTGACACTGAGCCAGTGTCGTCGGCTCGCCCGCAGCCACTTCACAGCTCGGCCAGCAGACCAAAAGCCATCTCATACTCGGCTGGCATTGAGCCAGGTCCGCTCAGCCGGCTTACACTGATCTAGCTCACGCCCGGCCGACACTAAGCCGGCTGACATTGATTACAGATTCACCCAGCTAACGGATCTATAATACACCCTGCCTTTATTACACACGGTATCCATATTCTTATATATACGGTTAAGAAATATAAATGTTTGAAAAACAATATTGGGTGTGAAATACGTTTTATTTGCACAAAAAAAAACATTTTTATCTATTTAATAGTGTGCGTTTTTAATTTTTAAAATAGTCTTTAAACATTTTTTAAATATAACAACCAATATAAGAATCAAAAACATTCGTACTCATTCGCAACTTAAAACATAGGTAATATACCTATTAAGAATTGTATCAAAAAAAATATTATGCAAAATAATACATTTGTTATTGAAAAAATTGGTATTTTAAAATTTTATATAACTACTTTATTCCGAAATATTATACTCGGTAATCTTAACGCTACTAAAAAAAAAACCGAAAGCGACATTCAAACTTTGTTCACTAGTTCACTGCAGCCGGTCTTTAAAGATTCACAATGTAATCCTAGCTTAATGTTTAAAAATCTCAAAAATAAAACTTCATTGAAATTATAAAACAATATGAACGTCTCCTTGCTTTTACAAAAATCGAACGAATTTAAGCTTCGTAAAGGATATGCTCTCCAGATGTTTCGTCTAAAATGTATCATTCGATTCTGCAACTTTGTGGTCGCCTTTACTTTATGGATGCGGCATCCTGCCTTTGTAACTGTAATGAAAATAAAATCTTAATCCTATGTATCGGAAAATAGACTTTAACGCAACGTTTTAAGTACGATCCGATGGTTACTGCGAATTCCTTGCGCGTCCATTACATATTGTTATTGTATCGATCGAAGGTTTCAATAAATATCGAGCTTTTAGAAATGGCACAATTTTAAACTCGTCCTTAAATTCCTACACTGAAGTATTTTCCTTTAATCATTTTTGGCCTGTCTTAATCTCACCCGTGTCCTAACTAAATATGGCCTAATTTAAGAATCGCATGGCTTAAAAATTATTTTGTTACTTTTTTTGTTAAACTTTTAAACTTTACGGATTTAAAGAAGTGCTTTATGAAGGTAGTTTAATGCAAATTGAGTATTTATTAAGACTTTGCATTCTAATTTATTACTTTTATATCGCATAGGTTGTCGGTAAAGAACCGAAGTTCTGGGTGTATATAGGACTTATATACAGACTGAAGAATAGAAAAAAAATGAGAGAAGGTTGAATATACCTCGAACCGCGGACGAACCATTAGAATGTTTAAAGTTAATGTTTCATGTTTGGGTCAAACCCTAGTAAATCCTATTTACACCCAGACACATGTCTGTGGTTCAGATTCCGTCGAATTATTTACACGGTAGTATAGTTTGCGAATTATATGGCAACACTGAATTATTTTTTAAGCATTTTTACACTTGCGTCACTTAGAATATTGTTAATATGTGATTGCGCTTTTTAGCGTAATTTATAATATATAATTATGCATAATATTAGCAATTTGTGGACACTGTTTTAACTGTATTATTTAATTAAGAACGTGACAGATCAAGTTTACAAATTAGGTTACGTTTTATTTAACTCTTCAATATCAATGTGGTTTATGATTTATATGTAGTTTTCATTCTATAACTTCATACACGACCATGATACATTGCGAATATTTAGATGTTTTTTATAATGCTTTTCTATATCATGTTTATGGCTTTACATTTGCAAAATGTCAGTACAAATTTCCCATAAGCTGCGTTAAATCCTGAACTAACCATATGGCAACTCTTTTATAGTTTTTATTTCTTTGTAACCTAGTCAGAGATCGTTTCTGTCAACTCTCATTCCTTAGTATAAGCACTAATTGTGTAGGGATTCTTGTATATATATACATATATTAATTCGATGGCCTTGTCCGTCTTTTTGAATGTGCCTCTAATAAAACAATGTTAAATGATATTTGGCTTTCATTGCACTTCCTATTTTAAAATACTGAGCTGTATGGTTCAGGTATAAAAAAGAAAATATTATGGAGATTATGGATTTCCAATTGCCATGACTCAATGTCGCATAGTCTCCAGTCCTCGGCAGTAGCGAGCCTTGCCGTTTGGTTTGCTCCCAGAGCATCCCCATTTGACTTTGAATTCTCCCATTGTCGCTTTTTACGACACCCACGGGAATAAAGGAAGTTCTTAGATACTACCTACGCAGTTAAAAAGTAAATGGTCTATAATAATACCTAAGGAGTTTTTTTCGCCTTTTGCTTCTGACTGAGGATATTCATTATGCAACGGTGGCAGAATGTAAAAAAAAATTAAATTGATTATCTGATAAATGAAATAATTTTTCTACCCCAAAAATCAGGAATTATCATTAATTTCAGCAACCCGATATCCCAAATGTCAGTATTAAAATTAAAAATATTTTATGTCATGAGTAATACTAGTATGAGAGCCGCAGCCTAGTGGCGTTCTTTAGTTTTATATAGCGCGAGTGACCTGGGTTCTCTATTTAACCTGGCTCGGGGGTTAAGGAAAAGATCGTAAGGAAACCTGCATGACAGAGAAATAAAAAAACATATAATTTCGAGGATATGTGAAGCCGGCTAACCCGCAATGGAGCAGTGTGGTGGGCCCTTCCCGGCTCTAAAACCCTCTCAGGTATTGAAGGTCTGCTCCCAGCTGTGGGCACTGACAGGCTACCTTACTAGTATGAGCTTCATTAGGATGGTTCTCAAAAAGCTTTAAGAAAATAACAGGGGAGACTTAAAGCAGGTAGGAAACTGATACTTGATAGTACTGTATGTAAACAAAAAACATAAACAATTGTATAACTTTTTTGAACTTATTTATTTACAAAATCAACACTTTCAACAAGAAGAATATATGTAACCATAAATTTAAGTCATTGCACTCAGCGCATCTTGTATAATAGATCGTAACAAACAATTGATATCCCTCAGCCTCGATCCAATCCAAGTTTTATAACTACTAATAAATAAATAATAAAGGAACATTTGTTTCTATGGATTTTTGTACTTTAATCATTTGTATTATGTAATTTAACGTCTTTCATTGACTGTCCATGGCATAGTTGAAAACAAAAAGAATGACACAAACAAGGCAGAGTTGATTAGCAAAATAAGATAATTTTTGAATCTCATTCATATTTATTGCAGATTTTTTGAACATCAATTTTAAGAATTTTCAATGCAGACTGAACTCAATCTACTGTTATAAACAGTCGACTTGCTATGTATGCTTATAATAACAAAATAATTTGTAAACATACAAAATACCTCCAAATAGAATCGAAAGAATTGCAAGTGTGATTGATACCTTGCATATCTCATTGTAAATGTGTATCTCAATTGATATCATGGGTCAGGAAAGATATTAAAACATACTATGTAAAGGTCCAACGATTTAATTCAACTATGAACAACAACTACACCTATATTAACTGCTCCACACTGTTCGCAGACAGCTCCAGTAGCCTCCAGGCCGCTTTGGGGTTCAACTCCTGGGGGTCCCGGCAGAGAACCCACACATAGTTCACCCTCATCACTTTGTCAGGGTCTCCTTCTATAACATTGTCCTTACTGTCTCTGACACACATGATCTGCTGTGACTGGAATGTGATGACCAGAACTGGTCCCTGGTCCATCATTTTGCCCATGACTAGTTCAATCTGTTCTATATCGAGAATCTTAGAATCGAGATGGTATCCTAGTTGTTTGCACTGTTTCATCGGAGTGGCCAAAATGTTAAAAACGCCTTCGTAGCACCAATCCTTCAGAATTACCAAGTCACCGCGCACCATTGCTTCTAGAATATTCGGTATTATGTCATTCGCGCAGTCTTCGAGAAACTTCTGCGCTGTGAAATTCGGGTCGATTTTGCAGATTTCGGTGAGGGTTTTTGAGAGCTCTGTCTTCTCGAACATATTGCCGAAGAGGCTACCAACTTTCTCGGTGATGAATCGCGACGCTTTCACTACAGGGTTATCAGATTCTTCGTAGCGTATTTTCCAATCCAGAACCTGAAACATTAGAAAGAGAAGTTGCCTAGGTTGCATGAAATAAAAACAATTGAGATGAAATATATACGGTATACAGAATAACCATAGAACAATTACGATACCAAAAAAAGGTATAATTGGGAGTTCTATGACTCAGCAGACAGAACATATATGTAACACTACACACAAACGGAAATCTACACAAATATAATTAAGAAGTACGGAGAAAGGAAGAAAGTGTGCAATTCAAATCACCTTGTTGACATACTGGTTGTTGTTTTTGAAGTTCTCCCACTGCTGGTAGAACTTGGAGTCCTTGTGAAGTTCCAGGCCCAGTGTTTCCGTGTCCGGTGCGAAAGTCCTTTCGTCTTCGGCCACCTGGTGATGAGAATTAAAATTAATGACAACACATTAAATAATAATTAAAGGCAGGTTACAGTGCCTGCGCCGTAGCACCCGAGGCGTCAGCGGCTTCCAACAGGTGGCGGAATAACCATTTCCAGTATGCGAGAACTAAATTGTTCAGATCGGGGACGTGCTGCAGCGCCTAAGGTGCCAGGTAATGCGATCGCCAACCCACGGGGTACGTGTGGCGATTACGAAGAAATTATATGTTCAACCTTAGACTGTTAAGACTGTGGAAGAAGATTTCTATTTATAAGTTATAATTGTGAAATGGACCTACAGATTCCTGACTTGCTTCTTTTTTTTAATGGGAAAGGAGCGCCTGAGCAAATGGTAAGTTAATGGTAAGTAAGTGATTACCAACGCCAACGTACATCAGCAACATCGGAGGAGACGCAGATGGGTTACCGGCCCTCAAGCATTTCTGCATATTGTGTTTTTGCAAGTGCAGGTCCTGCCTTAACAAGTGTCGATTTATTTAGAATTTAGCCGCCTATTATAAAACGAATCGCCGCTAATGCTTCCCTTAGTTTCTTTCATAACTCTATCAACAATCAATCAACAGTTCGACATACAATTTATCTTGCTGTGAAACTTATTCCTATATGTTGAAGAACTGCAACGGATTTTGCCACTGCCATTCGGTTAATAACCGGAGAAGAACGTTTACAAAGTTTTTGAAGGGCCTGAATTGAAATGAAATACTTAGCCGGAGATGTAGACATTGGTCTAGTACTTGAACACCCACCTCCACCCTTTTCCGGAGTGCAATAGGCGATGTGTACACTCGTCCCTCCAGGCCTCGCGGCGCCATTTCGTTCTTCACCACTTCAGTCGCCTAGAACCAAATTCATGCAGTTCAGAATATAGCACACAACTATTATGTTATTTAACGTGGTGGTAAGACGAACTGTCTTCCTATCTCATTCCATGGTGGTGCCGTAAGAGACTAACTAAGGGAAATGCATGAAAAATATCTTGGTTTCTGACAGATGGCAGATTATCGGCAGACACAGATCCCTGACAGAGACCAGTGTCAGTAGTTGCCAGGTTAAAAGGAAGAAAAGCCGCGATATTGCCCTAAAAGCCGGCCCTCCCTCCTATTATAAATATTAGAATTGGTTATGTATAAAATACACAAATTTCAACTCACAAATCCACTCCTGAACATAGGCCTCCCACAAAGAATGCCATAAAGCATGATCCTAAGTCACCATTGACCTTGCAATATTGTCACTCCATGGCACCATTATCCAATATAAGAAAAAAAATTTAAAATATGTTGTTTCTTAACAATGAATTACAGTATTAAAAATAAAAATAAATATTATAATTGCGTTCTCTACTTCTTTACTTGGATACTGGACTTGTTAATATTTGTCTTATATTTTACTATATATAGTATACTTATAGTGTTTTACTATGAGAACATGCAACTTACGCTAATACTATTGTTACACAGCAAAAAAGAGCCACAAGTGCTGTCCTGTGTGCTATATGAGCACTCATAGTTTTATTTAAATAATTTTTAGAATTAATATTAGTCGTAGAATTCACTATCGCAGCACCCTCTATTTTCGACATGTAAATAATCAAGTACTAGAATAGGCTTTCAAATGAGTGAAATCCGTTCTGTACATTCCCTATGGTTTTTCAGCTGCCTGGCTTTTTTCATTGTGACTGGCACAATGTAAAAAGCCAGGCAGCTAGCAGCAACTAAGGTACCTTTTGTCAGGTACTGCAATAACCAACCTACCAGTCATGCACGGTGATTAATGCCAAATTATCTCTATGGATGAGGCCCATGCCCAGCTACTGGACTAATGAAAGACAAAGAAGGTAGCCATGCTACAAGTTGATACTGGTTGCAGCAAATAAATGGGAGGAAAGGCCTGACTAAAAAGGGCAAATAATGCTGTTGCTCTGCATATGCAGAGTGACAAAAATTGGAGACAATAACTGGTAAAGAGCTGTTTCATCTTAGTTGCCTTTACTTTTATATTTTGTAATGATCAGGGTGTCACCTTGATAGTTCATCAAAGATGGATATTGGTGTGAAGGACCACTTAAAGTAACTTCTTACTACTAAACGCTACAAATAGACATTGATGCATTTATTGTTTATCCCAATCCCATATATTTAAGAATTTTGTCATAATTTACTGAAATAAGGATAAGTACCTGTACTGTAGTGTACCTGTGATATAGTCTTGAAAGCAGAGGTTTGTCCAAGTTTCTGGCTTCTGTCAGCTATGCTTTCAGCGGCATCCTTGGCCGTTTTCGAAATATCTTCTGATATCTTGCCTGCAAATGACAAATAACATATTAGAGTTCCCTTAACCATTCAGACCTAAAAGATATAGTTACAGAGAAAACACTCTATAGCGAAACTAAAATAAGAGCGTTTTATTTCGTTATAAATAGTTTTCATTATCCTATATGTTATATAATACCACTAGCAAATAACTCCGCTGGGATTTTAACTCTGGTCTTACACCTCAGCAGGCACATATCCTGACCATTGAGTTGTGTGTATGTTACCTATAAATATGAGAATTATTAAGGGTGGGTGTTGTAATAAACTCCTTTCTAGAACTGTCGGAAGTGCAACGTCGTCTTCCGGATCCATGCTTCCTGATGTAGCCTCCAGTCTCCTGGAACCGCTGGGATACTCGTTTCACCCGGAAACGGCTTATGTTGAGTTGTCGAGCAATATCAACTTGGCGTAGTCCTGATTGCAGTAGTGATACCACTTGAGCTGCTTCTTCTGCCGTGGTATCCATTTTTCAGGGTTTTTTCTTACTGGAGCTGTTCAGGTGTGACTTTTGTGATGTCTGGATAGCTAATGACCCATAATTAATTTTTACCCCCCCCTTTAATTCGTGTCCAAGGTGGCACAAGTAGTGAGCCCTCTAATGAGCTTTTCAGCACTTTTTTTTTAAAGACCCTAACGTTTCGTGATTATTGTTTTCAGATAAAAGAACGATACGCGTTTTTAAAGTGCATTAATTGTGCTTTCAAATGATATTAATTTTGGTAGGGTACAATAAATAAGTTAAGAGTATTATTCGCATGAAGTCAAAATTTCAAAAGGTGCGATTTTTTTGACGCCAAGTGTAGTTTACTACAATAGATGTCTAAAAAGAATTATTGACTGGAATAATTAAAAGCGGAATAAACATCCCAAAATAATTTTTTCTGAGATTGCTAACTTGCTTAAAAAGCATTGTGATTATAGAAAAATAAGTATATACATAAACTTACCAGCCTTTTTAGCAAATTCTGTTTTACTGGCTTCCTCCAAAACATGCTCCACTTTCCCCTTAATTCCCTCCAATGTATCTTTTAGCACTTCTGAGCTTTTGGAGGCTTCTGATTCGACCGCATGAAACTTTCTCCGTGCTGCTTGCAACGCTTCAGAGTTCTCAAGTCGCTGTGCTTCTTCTCTAAACTTCTTGATATTATCCTTCATCTCCTTATTTTTTGCCATATCTTCTTTGATGTTCTGGATAATTGAGGAGAAGAATCCTTTCCGTGCTGAATAACTCCGACATTCTTGAACTGTAAACTAGGCATAGCACAGATATTAACATGAGGATATAGATGGATTGCTTTTACTGGGAAAAAGTCACATTCTCACAAAGACCATCGTTAAGTAGCACCAAAAGGCTGCTGCTTCAGATGAGGATTGCAGACCCAATGACTGGCAAACTGGTGAAAAGAGGGACTGTTTGAAATTAAAATCTTAGAAACTAGCCTCCACACAATCTACAAGGATCTCAGAACTTATATTGTTATTCACCACCACTATGAAACATAATACAAGAATCTCCAGACAAAACTTCTATATACATGTCGAAATTACTAACTTACTGGTAATTCATCAACATTTGTCAATTTGTCTATCTACTTGAAATTAAACAAATCGTTACAGATTATATCCGCTTTAAATACTAGTTTTTCTTCATCTGGAGTTTCCATTATGTTATATTTCTAAAAATTATCACATTTCATCACTTTTAGGTCATTCGTAGGGGATACAGTAAGCCGCTCACCTGGTCAGATTGGGACGTTATTACTGTAGGTTTAAGATTAATTGGCAAAGCACACTTCCATCGGGCAGGACTATGTAATAACTGTCGACATGAATGCTGAAATAAAACGAAATAGTTAATACATGTTAACCTCAGCGACTTACAAATACGATGAAGGTTATAATTCATTCACCATTGCTATTGTATTAAAAAGGTGAACAAGTGACGAGATATTACGTGCTGTTCACTGTTGTGATTCGGTTAATCAACCGACCTTACGATTTTTAAGAAAAAACTAACAACAAATTGTTGAATGAAACCATTATTCTTTGAACTATCTTTGACTGTTCTTTTTTTCCTGTTGAACAAAAATGGATCTATGGTACTTGTCAAAATAAATTTATGATCTTTTATTTGTTTAGTAATAAAACTTTAAGCCCATTTTCATATTGTTCGAGTAATACATTCATACTTTTTATCACACTTGTATTTTAGTTACAAGAAAGACCATAAATTAAAAACGAAGAACGCCACATGGTCGAACTATGCGGCGGCTTTGGCTGCTGCTCGAAAGGCCCAACTCTATACGGCCAGTACCACGACCTAGCAGAATACCGGCGTCAAGTAGAGACATCCTGTGCTTCTGCGTTTCGTCTGCAATTAGTTTTTTTATAGGAAAGTAGTAAACGAGCAAGCGGCGCAATCTTGTGGAAAACGAAATATAGCTCAGACCCCCGGTAGATGCTGGTTCAATTATATTTGTTTTTTTTTTACGATGGACCAACAGGAATGCTTCACCTTCAATGTTCGTGGAACGAAAGGCGTTCAGTATGGGAGGAATTTAGTGCCAAAAATTGGTCGGAATATGTATAATGTAAGGTCGTGGCAGAATCGAGGCTTTCCCGGAACAAAGTTCTGGCCGGTTAACCGTATGTGATCCGATAAATATAAAGATTAGTTTAATCTCATAAACGAGAAAGCCGAGGGCGATACTCGAATTATAGCAGATTTTCTTTAGTTTAACGTGGGGAAAGGTGCTCGCACCTACGATGTCGGGATCAGCATTGAAGATGCCGGACCGACTGAAACCCCCACGGTAGATATGCTGTTGGCTACTAGGCCACTAGGCCAACAGCATATCTACAGTTTACAGCTTCAGCGGTAGATACTCGCGAGCAGGAGACCCGCAAGTTAAATTATAACATACCTCGCATGTATTGAATTACTGTATGAGTATGAGATATGACTCCACTTCAAGCAGTTTGCCCTATACAGAAAAGTTTTAATAGTTTTGTAAAAAAACTAGTAAAAGCATTTGACAGAAATTCAAGAATTCATAATAGATATTGTAATATGATTACAATCACCAAATGCGATCGAGAAATTAAAAAATTGTTTTAGCGCATATATTAGACAACAGTAAATTAATAAATAGCTAACTGCTTACTACTGCTTTTAACTGCTTTTTAATCTGTCAATAAAGTTACCATAAATCGTGGTGGTAAAATAAAGTGATAAAATGAGCCTTATGCGTATCGAGCAAGATAGACTTCACTTCCATCATTTGCCCTTATGTAAATGTAGGTAATTTTAAAGATAAAATTCTATGAAAATTGGTAAATACAGTGTTTAACAAACGGGAATTACAAGGGTTCAGGAGTAACACTCTCGTTTTCTTATTAACACGGTCATTGACTCTTATTGCCAGATGAACCGAATGACCACGTGATTTAATTTCAAAGTGGCGCTATCTAGTGCCAATGACATGTCTATACGTGCAAACATTAAATATAAAACTAATACGGAAAGGGAATAATGAATTTAAAAACGGACAACTATAAGCTACCAATGAAGAGAGCTCTTGCTGAAATTAACTAACATTCTTACTGAATATTAGATTCTGAAGATTCTATTATTTGCTAAGGTAAACAATGAATGTTTTTAGACGCTAAGTTTATTACACTGTCAGTAACAAGCTTTTGACATTGGCCTCTGCATGCTGTAAAACCGCGAAATGCTAGACAACATTCCATGCCGAGACTAGTAACTAGATCAAAATTAATTGCTTTGGTGCCAGTTCATATGAAAACGGCAATATATGCTTATTGATTTCTTTTTGACCCGCGTACCTTAAATATATAAATAAACGTTATTTAAATATAACTTAAAAATTACGGGCTCTGCCATATCTACGCTACTATATAGCAAAGACTGTTCTTTGTGGAGTTACTTTTTCTTGACGTAAATTACCCTTTAGTTGGTTTACAGTTTTTCCTGCATTTATACTAATTAAATAGGTTTCTTATGAGATTTAACATCAGCTGCAGTCCGCTATGCAAGGTTTGGTAAAGCGAGTCGATTACAATCAAATACACTTAACTTATAGCATGTAACCGCTCTGGTCAAATGGTAATGTTATCTCTGTCTATTTCTCGGAGCCTCCGTACGACTAAAAGAGATAGATCATTTAAGATTGGCTACGTCGCACTGTGCATATAATTCGTATTTGTGTTGGTGCAGCATAAAAGTTTAGCCTGTGAAAAAGTAAAAACAGCTGTTTTACTTCGCCAGGACAATAAAAAGAGGCGTAAAAGAACCAGAGTTGTCACAGCATACGTAAGTTTTTAACGTTAGGTTTTCACGTTATTTACGTTTTTTTCCGAATAACAATAAACATTAGTAATGAATGTCATCAGTATTCTCTTCTTATGTTCTATTCATAAAAACTCAACATTAAATTTGAATACAAATAAATTTCAATTTGATACTGCGTCCATTGTAATACTGGCCCGAGGAGTCTTAATGAAATAATTAAAAAAAATCTGCTACAAATATCAATAATAGCATAAAATATTATTTTATTTATAGGTATTGAACATATGTAGAGGCACTTAAATTTTAACAATAAGGAAAAAATTGTGATTTCTTGTATTTACGCGAACACTACACATTTGAAATGAAACTATTATTTACAGATTTTATCGCGTTTAATTTTGTTTTCCTATTCCCGACGTTTTGGTTGCTTTATAACAGCCGGTCACGGAGGAACTGAGGTGTTAGATGTCCAGTCGTCATACCTTTAGCTTTTATTTATTAATTTTGGTCCGATCTACGCAAAATGTGCACTGTGAGGACATTCTGCGTATCTTTAGGTCGTGCAGTGGTATGCTTGGTTTTAGATTTAATTTTGTTTATTACTGGATCCCAAGCCGGTGGTACCCAGCCATCTTCTCTCAGTTTTTTGATAACAATAACCTCGCGAATCGTCCTTGGCAGGAATCGGTGATACTTTGCGAGGACTTGTGGTCTACTATCCCGACTCCAGACTTCCTAGAGCGCAGTGTTTCACGTCAGCTATGTGTTCTTTTACGTGGGTTCTTACAGATCTTTTAGTTTGCAAAAAACAATGATGTAGTTCAATGTCAAATTTTCGCTCGTCATTTCATTATTTGCATTGCAATATTTAGTGTTGGAATAAGTAAAAGCGAATAGTATTTATAATTTATTACTACAGACTGCTTCGTAAAATGTATTAAACGGGCCGAATGATTTAATTAAATTTTCGTCTTATTTTACATTAAACTCTTTTCGACAGGCAAAAATAGTTACATAAAATATATTGAAAATTCATAGACAATAGACACTCGACAAGTCAATTTTGCTTATTTCCTGTTTGATATTTGGTTCCCAGCGAACTTTTGTTACATTTTATAGTTAATTAACATTATAAATTTTTGTTATTGTACACAATACTTCAAGGAATAGAAATACTGTATTTTAGTCACCGAAACTTCAATATTTTAAAATATTAAGTGAGGTTCGTTCTTTCAATTTTAAAAAAACGTGTCGCTTCCGGTGTGAACGTAGTTGCAGTTCTATAAACATAAGAAAGTGTGCATTTTCATTTATTTTCTGTCGTCATTTTTGGCCACGGTTTCGTGTATGCGTAAAGATACTTAATTTACTTTTCGTTCGTTTGTAGTAGCCTGAATCCCCGTCTAGTTGGTGAATGTTAACCTAAATACTTTCTAGTTAAGATTCACGAGGCGCTTCATCAGACAGCGAGGAAGGTACATAATATCGAATATCTTCAACCCACATTTACATATATAGGTACCATAGTAGCTAAAGCATTAGACAGTAGACACCACGTTTTCGCCAGCTGGTGCGTACGTTTCGGCTTGCAAAATTCGTTTTGATATTGATTTATATCGCAATATGTCAAAATGTATCAGTGTGTTGTTTCTAGACTATAGTGTGTAATATTCAAATTCGATGTGATTGTGACAGGTTGGTGTTCCCGGCTAATCGCGTGTTTCCCTGGTGCCAGCTTCTTCTAAGGATCAACAATTCATCCCATCTGTGAACTCTCGTCCAGTGGGGCGCTACCATTTTATATGACTTTAGCAAGATATAAAGGTAAGCACATCATTTTTTTTGTATAAATACTTCTCGATTTCGAATTTATTTTTTATAATATTGATTTTTTGAGTGTAAGGTACATTTTACTTAAAAATATATAATGGGGATTAATTTAGCCTAAACATTTTTAAAACTGGAATTCTCTTTAACAAACTTCAATTTAATTTTAGTAACATTTGCAAGATGTGTTGCAAAGTCTCTTAGTTTAATAATTATAGTATTTATTTTGAAAATTGGTATGCATTATTTGAAAAAATAAAATAATTTCTTATAGGAAATTCTAATTTTAAGTTTTTCCACTACTACAAATATTTTTACATGTTGGAATTTTATAGCTTTCTAATGAATTTTTTAAATTCCATATAACTTCTAGATTATCTTATTCATACATATCCTGTTATATTTGGCGTAACTAAAGCTGATATTTAATGTAGTCTATTGAGCACCAAATCATTAAATCCATAACTTTGATGGACATAGTCCGTGCGGAGTGTGCATAGAGTGCCACAACCACAAAGTACAGTCCTGGGCCATCTGTATCTATCAACTAACTGCGGCAATGTGTAGAGCTTCACATAGTGGGTTGGTGTCCACTCACTTTGACTGTACGAGGTTGGTACATTAAATGTGTTTTCCTCAATAGTTCTTTTATGGATATGATATGATTCGGCTGTCTGATATTTTATTAAAAAAATTCACTTCATTGTACTAATTATTTCTAATAACTATTCCTCTGTTACCCTCTAGGATTGAGGCTCATGATGATATATTCCTAATCAAAAAGCTTAAATCAGATTAAGCTGAAATTTGACCTAAAGTGAAGCTCATTAGTGATATTAATCACCTGTATATTAATATGTATATGAACATCTAAAATTAAAGTACCTTTTTTTAGTATTTATTATAAAAGGAGAAGAATGAAACTTATACCTTTCAAAAGGTGCTGTACCATAGATGTGGTACATATTTTTCCATACAAAACCACTTATGAAAGCATTTTTATTAACCCAATTGTATGAATTTTGACTAAAATCAATAATAGTTAATATTATACTTAAAATGGTATTGAGGTATGGAGGTGATTGAGAAGTTGTCCAGACACTTTCTGGTATATGTCGATAAAGTCTTGATAAAGTGAAAATAAAATAATTGAAATCTTCTTACTATTAAATTGAATTCTCGAGTGATAAGCAACTTATGGTAAATCAGCTTAGCAATTTGATTTTATTTATTTACAAAATCCACAGCTTTCTACAATATTTTATGATACTTTAACCATTTTTGTAGAAAACTTACAGTGAAAAGGGATTTATAATTTTATATGAATTAATATTCATTAATATATTTATGCGCTTCATTTTCAATTCAAGTCTTATTGATTGATTTTGATACTCTGAATAGTGGGATTAGGGTTAGGAATTTTTTATGAATATTCTGCCATCATTCCGTCGTCACCAGTCTGTTTAATTTTGGTTTGGTATCTTTGGAGATGGTTTTCCCAACTAAAACTTTTATGCTGTCATATCATTTATCTACACATGTCATCATAACAATAGAATTTCTATTGGCTTAACACACCAAGAATTAATTATATTTTATGCCTAATGAGGTGAAACATCTGGAAACTATCTCTAACTCTGGAAAACTTCTGACAAATTTATGTAGAAACAATAGTTCTAAATTGGGCACCATGTTTGTTTCTTAGGGCAATAGGAAATAAATAAATAGAAAGTTTTCCTTCTCTTTAATATAAAACTTATTGTACAACAATGTAATCTTTCATTACTCTAATAGAGAAGAACAATAATTTGGCAAATTTTCTATAAAGTTGTTGTACATGTTTAACCAGAAAATTGCTTTAAATGTGTTAAAAATTTGGTATTTGATAGTGCAATACTGCATTAATAAATGCAATGTTCTAATCTCAGAAGTGAAAAATACCATAAATTAAGAATTTAATCTTCCAAGCCGAATTACAAGATTTATTGTTTGTGATTAAGTACCTGCAAAAAATTCAGATATAAACTGGCAAAGCGCGACTCTAGGCTAGTCCTACTGAGTGTTCTGTTCAACTACACTACATATCTGTGTTACATATTTCAAAAATGTATTTTCTTTATTTTTGTTCTGGATCCTCAGTGCAAGCATTTTATTATTTGTTTTACTTAAGAGTTAACACAATGGTAACACCAAGTTTGACTCTTTGTATGTATTACCCTTTATACTACAGAGTAAAAACAGGAAAAGTAAAAAAGGAATATGTTTCACATATTCTTGTACACTCCCTTAATTTTTTACATTTTAATTTTTACAATTTGTTTGGATATACATAATAATTACACATATTCTGTGATAATTTCATCCTGCTACCTGTACAAGCTCTTTAAAAGAGAAAGATAAAGAGAAGGGATAAAAGACTGAATGGAATCCATAAAATATGAGAAATAAGAGAAAAAAACTAATTTATGAACAGTGTGGCGGACCATTCACAGTCCAAAACCCGGTCAAATAGAGAGGAGGCCTTTGCATAGTCGTGGAGTATTTAGTAGAAGAAGAAGAAGAAAGTACTTTATTCATTGCCACAACTCAAGTAGTAACAAAATAATAATAATAATATTTTATTAGGTTGCAGCAACAAAACGGTGTCCGACTCAGCATAAGATGTAGCAAGGCTAAACTACTACTACAGCGCTGGTATTCAGTCGGAACCAAGTTTTTTTTTTTTTCACTGTCGCGAGCGGTCATCAGGCTTTTTGTAATATGTGAGGAATCAAAATATAAATAACAGCAAAAATTATAATAATCTAATATAATTCCGCATCAGTATAAAGTAATACACATCTAACCTCCAATGGACAACTGTAAACTGTACCTTAATTTCTTTAAATTGTCTAAGTTTCCTTCGTATCTTAATACCAGGACTAACAAATTGTTACAAACTTTTACAGGCTGCTTCTTTATTTTTAGACAATACAATACATCTCTGTTTGAACCATAATGTAAAATATTGTGTAATATGAAAGATTATAGCAAAAGTAGTCTCATTAATATTACTATCTCATCTTTGACTTATACTTTATAAAATCGATATTTTTGCCAAATAAAAAAAAATAAGAATAGTGTAGTCTATTAGCAGGTTTTGATTGCAAACAGGTGCATCTGAAATCATTGATGTTGGTCAAGTTGGTTACATAAATGTGATACTTTTGTTACGTCAACATTGTTTCGTCTGCGCTATTGCATTCGTTTTGGCTACGTATGCCTACGGTGATAAGGGTGCAATCGTACGCGGCGGTTGTGTAGGCGCGAATTTTTTTTTTCTATTAACGAGATCATAGATTAAACGTATGTTTTATTTAACTCGCAATGACTGATTTGTAGTACTCATTTGCAAACACTGCAAACAGTTTATCCACAGTTGATTGTAGTCATATATCTTAATGCCCTTATCACATTACTACTTGAAGTGGAGTTACAGAGTCATCTGACTCAAACGTTGGCCTATAACCAGCCCTTTGTTCATTTTGAATTGTTTAGTTCTTGACTTTTTGTTGTGAACTGTGTATTGTCTTTGATATTATGTTTTTCTTAGAAGGCAAGGCACAATCTTTTTTTTTAATTACTATGCTAATTTATCGAGATATACTGGTATATACTCAGTATCTTCTATACTCTATACTTTGGCTATACTGATATATATAGACGTAACTCAACAAAATATATTCAATGTCTCTTATGATTTTGCAAAGGGCACCAATTTTTTTTTATTACTTATGCTTTTTTATTAAAACTTCAAGGGCTAGTTTTTTTGGGAAGATGATTAAAAAAAACGTTACGCACATCTAGGTATTCTCTGTATTGTGGAAGCCATTTAATTTCGAACCGGAGCTACGAGTAAAATCGAGTTAAAAAATAATTATCGACAAGAATGAAATTATTCAATTATGTTCCATTTCGATAATTCAAATCATAGATGGTTACGCTCAGTAAGCTGGTTAATAACCGTAGCATAGGCCATAGAAATACTGGAATGATCTCATAACCTGTCTCGGATGACGGTATAACCTTAAATGTGCAATGTTGTCGAGATGTCTGCGAGCGACAATCTGTCCATCGTGGCTTTAAGAAACCCTCGCAACTTGGAAGAGATCTATGTCCAGCAGTGGACAGCATGTGTTAGCACGGCGGCGGCGTTTGGGTGTTTTGCAAGCGGGTGATGAAGAAATTCAATACATTTTGCTTGGGAATCGGCAAACGCATGTTACCCAAATTGTAATAGCCCTCGGGAATGTTCGACATTTCACGTAAATTTCGCGCGTCTCATAAATAGGTACGGGGATATATATCTAACGAGCCATTGAAACATGGAAGCGTCCGGTGTCCTGCGCGGCGCGTTACTCGGAGACGATCGTTACAGACGGGAGTAGTGGGATCGATCTTCGCTCCAGTTCCCAGACTTCCGAGCCGGCCCGCTCGCCAACCTAATCGCTCAGGGTAGGGCCGGCGCACCGGATGCCTTTAATTGTTGCTCCATTTTTAAAACTTTTATCTCACGTCCGGGGGTTTCTTCGTAATAAAACTTATTTTAGAACGAGGTTATGTTCGAATTTGATATTCTTTAATTTTTTTTGTACAATACAAAATTTATAATAGTTACGGTTACTAAACCGCCACGTATATACGTGTCAGTATCCCCACCCCCACCCCTCCCTCTCCTCCCCCTCCTTGGTTAGGTGAGATAGGCGGGGGTGGGCGCAAACCGCGCTGTCTCCGATCGATACCCGCTGCGCTGAAAGGGCAGGGGTTTCCTCTCCTCTCGTTGCATGCGTCTGGTAGTGTGCCAAATCTATATACCGGACACCGGTTGCCCGATGTTTATAGATGACGAATGATGCATAGAAACCGATTATGTCTTTATCGATTCAATTCATCGTTACAGACTGCCGGCGTTAAGTAGCAGTACAATGCAACTGCATTTGTTCGTTTATCGGGTAATCAACTTTAACGTTAAACAGGCTTTCCAGGCTTTCTTGTTAGTCCATAGGAGTGTCGACGCATCTGCATCTTGATAATTCGAGGGCATATGCAGGTGTCTTTGGGCCGTAGCGAGGACTTACCATCAGTTACCCTTAAAGTAAAGCAGCAGACGGTATAAATTCCACTTGTACGAGTATAGCTCTCCTCTAAATATTTGAGAGGGATCTGAATCCGCCATGGATTCTCAAGGGCGAATGGGCGGACTTGCGAGTGTTCTACAATATATTCCGCTGCTTCTCAGACATACAGGTTACCTCCCGATGTTTGCCAACATTGCTGAGCAGGTGATGAATTCAGTACTTGAAAAAATCGATCATTAATTTTAGTAGTGCGAGATTCGAATCCAGACTCTTGTACTATGAAATTGAAGCGTGATGACCACTGGAATACCTTGGGTGCCCCTATTTGCTTAAGAATATAGTATTCGGGAGTTTATTTTACAAGTTTTTCGGGTCACAGACCACATGAAGCGGCTCGTATATCACCTTCGCTAGAAATGAATACGATAAGTGATTAATTGATTCAATCCAATGACAATTGTTATTGGACAATCTCTCTAATCTTTCTTCACGCAACAGAATTATGAGAATCTGTTTGTACTGCCTTTTTGTGTGTGAGTTGTGTCTGTGATCCAGTGGACAATGTATTATATATCAGTTATCGAAACATACTCCCGTGAATTCGATTTTTAAAACGATGTGTTCTATTAAATGTTTGAATCTGTCAACTGAAACAATCGATGTATAGAAGCACCTTCTCTTTCTCTCTACTGTCTAGCGGGTTGGGAAGTTGGATGTAAATAAAAAAAAGGGAAAGTAGCAGCCTGTAAGTGCCCACTGCAGGGCAATTGCCTCCTTTACAAATATCGCACAGAGTTTTGCGGGCTTCTCATATCCTCGAAATAATATTTTTTATTATTTCTCAGACATGCAGGTTCACCGCCGATCACGTGGCAAATACAGCACTTGAAATCGAACCCAGGAAACTCGCGCTCTATAAAACTAAACTGAGCGCCCTGACCACTAGGGGCTACCACGGCTCCTTAATTTATTTTATTTTACTTGTCATTTTTTCTTTCGATTCATTCCGGAACTTTCAAACTCGTTAAACGTTATCGATTTTGCGTTTAATCGCGCCTACCGTTTATGGTACTCGAGTTTCTTATAGCGGATACTTAAAATATAATCTTTATGAATGACTTAAGTAAATTATCCACTTATCAACTTCAATAAATACGTAACCCCCCCGCGTCATCCGTCATCCGTCGGCGTTCACTTCGTGTCGTCTGCGTACGCCGCGAATGTTTACCGGCCGTTGGTCTGTCCCGACTGTTGTGTCAGAGGTGAACGCACTAGACTTTCGCATGCAGTGCGGCAATCGAACTGCCACCAGCTCGGGGACGCGCGCGATGGTGCGTACTGTACTGCCATCGGGGACCAATTGGGATTTCAGTGCACAGATATATAAATGTTTATATACATTTTTAAAATTTTTCACCAGAGCTTCCCAACCAATCTATCTAGCGATAGAAATCTACAGGAGGGGGGATCGAACTCGTGTCTCCTGATTCGGAGGCAGATCCCCTAACCACTTTGCCATTGAGACCTATTAAATATATGGCCATGTTCAACAATATTTATTTAAAAAAGACGGTATTCTAATCTACTTACAGCCAGTTTCAAATGGACGATGGGCTTCACAACATCCTTCTTATGTTTCTTTTCCGTCCGGCAATCTGAATCGATGAATTGTTCCACCCTTTTTTTTTAAATTAAGATAAATCCAATGAGTCCAAAAGCGACAGGTACACTAGTGACCATTCAAGAGTTCCGTTACCTACCTTCCAGCTCCATCATAAGACCAGCTGGGTGGTATCATATTATCGTATTGACATCGGTACTTAATATGTACACAAAATTTCAAATTATTCAGACGTCTAGAAGTGGGTGAAAATTAATTCAAACATTTCATTAGATTTATAAATACATACACACATCCAAACACATAAAGGTCAGGCTAATAAAAAGTATATGAAAAAACATACATGTGTCAGTATGTCAATAAAATAAAAATTATACTGTAATAATTTTTATTTCATTGACACGTCATGAAATAAGCAATAAAATGCATTGATATGTCACATAAAAATCACAGACGCTGTAACATTTTATCAAGATCCTGTATACTATACAGATAAGTGTCGACCAAAGTAAAAGTGATTAGCACCTTCTAGAAGGTGAAAGGACACCTGTCGCGTTACGCAAGTGGCGGGTGCCCGAGTGTTCTAGATTCCGGACGGCTGTCTGCATATTCGCACCATGGACGTATGACGTATGTCTCGAGCGTGTCTACGGTCGGCTTGACTGTCTTGGAACCCTTTTTACATTATTTTATGGTGACGTCGATCTGCCATTATTCGTTTTCTTGTAAATTGACAGCGAACCCAGAAACGATGGATTAGGAATAGTTGAAAAATCGCACACGCAGTATTTATATGATGACAATTTTATTTCATGACTGACTAACAGACCGATCGCGGTGAGCCTATCCAAATAGTCCGATGGTTAGGCGATGAGCAGCAGCAGCACTGATGCGTGATCAGTGTAGGCAAAGTTCCCACGTAAAGAATGACAGCTTTCGTTGACCGCATAGATTAGAAAGGGCTGTGCTCTGCAGTGGGCTTGAACAGAGTGTAGATGATCAGAGTGATAAATCTTCTCTGCCAAGGAGTCTTTTGGGTAGGTACTTTTATCTTATATATTTTACCCTTTTATCCATTTCAGTCCCCAAACACCATTGCAACTTCTATTGAGTTCCAGTTTGAAACTTCCGTTGTAACCCTTGAGGATGGATACAGATGGAATGTCTTACACAGCCCATAATTATACTGAGTCTACTAATACCCTTCAGACCGGAAACTCAACACAAAGCCGCTTAGCGGAAGAAACAGGTGCTTCAGGGGCTACCAATGTATTCCTAGACAAGAGAAAAGTGTCCAGTCACCTAGTAAAGATAACGTAAAGCGTCGGTCAACAATACCTTGATTGAACTTAGATATCTTTGGTTCAACGCCCGTGGTGGAAACGTGATTCGTGGATTAGGTTCACCAGCTCGACGTTTCGGTGTTCAGGAATGGTATAGTCCCGAACACTTTGAAAGTATCAGGATCATTGTAGAAAATTGAGTTAATAGCTCTTTAGTATGCTACCTTGTCTTGAATATCCCTCAATCCAAATCAACATATATTTTTTTTACGATTACGATATTTACGATTTTTAAAACTACCACCTTTTCGTAATGACTTCGACTGATTCACAATCTGCCACATTGTCCCCAATAAGCTCTGGTGAAAAGTATACACTGTATTCCGACTTGAGGTTAACCTCGCTGCTACACCTATCTGAGTCAATCTATGAGACATATAAACACAGGCTTGTTCTTGGTTATAGAGCTCCTTTATCAATAGTCGGAATGTCCCGAAAACAGAGCAACGTTTGGTCACCACGCGTCGGATGTACCACAGCGCCTGTAAATGCGGGACATGTCTGCTTATATCGGAAAATGTCGGACGTCCCCGTGTCGTGACGTCTGCCTTTGAGTCGCATGGCAACATTCACGACGGCTATGAATCATTGAGAGACCTTTCAGGGGCATAATTGTATTAATTCACTAAAATAGACTTCAATCTTAATCTATTTTATTGCACCTTTAGCTGCACTTGTATGGGCTTTATTTTATACACGTTCTTGAGCGTTCGTCAAGTTAAGTGTTAACAATCCATTCTTATCTATCCCCGTGTACCACCATTGGTACACACACATGAACGTTGATTTATACATTGGTATTATTTGAAAGACAATTCTGACATATTGTCCTTGGTGGGCGGTATGTCTAACGTTAATTGTCCCTAGATGGCGCTTCTTTATTTTGAATCGTACTATGGTTTCACTGTTCTAAAAATCATTAGTCACTAAAATTTTGTTTTTTTTTTTTTTTTTTTATGGAAGAGACGGCAAACGAGCAAGCGGTTCACCTGATGGTAAGTGAGTACCGTCGCCCATATACATCTGCAACACCATAGATGCTGCAGGTGCGTTGCGGGTCTTTTTGTTGCCGATATTTGGGAGATGGGAGGAAGAGGAGGGAATAGGGAGGGGTGTGGGCCTCCGGTTACCTCACTCACCGGACGAAACGCAGAAGCACAAAATGCCTCTACTTCACGCCGGTATTCTGCGAGGCCGTGGTATCAATCCGGTCGAGCTGGCCCATTCGAGCAGCAGCTAAAGCCGCGGCTTGGCTCTACCACGTTAGAAATTATGTATTACAGTGTTGCTTTTGTTTCTTATACTTATTATTAAGCTAAATACAGTTTAGTCAAAAGTAACCGTCTTTCTTTCTGGCATACCCCGAGAGAACTCTTGTACTTACCTCTAGTGTTGTACAATAATAATAGAGCGCGTGGCCAACCGACTCGCACTTGGCCGGTTTTTTTTTTTTTATGGAAGAGACGGCAAACGAGCAAGCGGTTCACCTGATGGTAAGTGAGTACCGTCGCCCATATACATCTGCAACACCATAGATGCTGCAGGTGCGTTGCGGGTCTTTTTGTTGCCGATATTTGGGAGATGGGAGGAAGAGGAGGGAATAGGGAGGGGTGTGGGCCTCCGGTTACCTCACTCACCGGACGAAACGCAGAAGCACAAAATGCCTCTACTTCACGCCGGTATTCTGCGAGGCCGTGGTATCAATCCGGTCGAGCTGGCCCATTCGAGCAGCAGCTAAAGCCGCGGCTTGGCTCTACCACGTTAGAAATTATGTATAACAGTGTTGCTTTTGTTTCTTATACTTATTATTAAGCTAAATACAGTTTAGTCAAAAGTAACCGTCTTTCTTTCTGGCATACCCCGAGAGAACTCTTGTACTTACCTCTAATGTTGTACAATAATAATAGAGCGCGTGGCCAACCGACTCGCACTTGGCCGGTTTTTTTTTTATTGTTACTCGATAGTTACATCTTGCTTTTGAAACACATCGCCGAAGCCATCGTCTTGAATTGTATCCGGCTTACCGCGTCACTGGTTTTGTATATAACGATAGCATAATAGGTCATTTATTTGCGTCCGTCCGTCACAGTTCATTCATGCCGTACGTCGCGCACACAACCACACAGATAAACGAGCAATGGGGTGGGGTCTCTTGTGTGTGCGTGTTACACTTTACGTCAGGTGGGCTGTTGAATCTAGCATGTAACCTAATCAAATTAAAAAAAAAATGTTTTAGCATCCGTCTGACATAACCAATTAGAGAGCATAAAAACATTTCGCTTTTGAAACTACCAAAGTATACTTTGTTGCTAACTGGTGTTCTTGGACTTGTCCTAGGCCAAGCAATTGGACGGAGAACTGGAGAAAATTACATTAGGAATTTGGAATATTTGCTCAAATAGTATGAATGTTTCAAATTAAAGTCAATTCTTTATTTAACGTAAGAAATTAAAATTTCGTCTGTAAATTGTTATGTTTTTTTTACAATCTCCCAACGTTACGTAATGAGGTTTCTCTGTCGGAGAAGAATTTGTCAAAAGAAACTTCGGAGGTATTCTCTTTTTTTTTTTAGGAAAGTATTCTGAGATACGAAAAACAATAAACCTAGAAAAAGATAAAACTCATGCAGGATCCAGCCATCCCCACGACCGGCACCTGTTCGCAAGCGTGACGCCAAGCCACATGGCTTGCGTATAGGTAGTACATTATTAGCGGTATCTCTTTAGTATTGTAGCTTGCGATGTGACAGTTGCGTACGAATTTGCCCCCCCCCCCCCCTCGCTTTTACAACGCAGGTGTCGTGAGAGTAGCCCAAGGAATAAGCCTTGATAATTTCAGGGCACTCACCGAAGGTCTTCTCTCCGCTATGCCACAAAAAATTCGTCTGACCTCATCCCCGGATAAAATAACACCGTGTTATTTTTTTATAATTGTTTCCTCTATTCAAGATGAGACATTTCTTCGATGCGATAACGCTATGATACATACTATCGGGGAATGACTCGACACGCAATATTTGTGAAATATTATTGTGGCATAACGGATAAGGCCACGGGCGTGTGAACCTGCCGGCGACGTGATTCGCTACCCGGTCACGATCTATCCCCAAAAGGGGCGTTAGCTCGTTTAGCTGAGTCATGTCTAGATGAAATCCGTAACCGCTGCCTAACCCACCCACGGTGGCGGGCGTGAGTGTTTACAAACCCCTCGCTATCATGGACAGTAGTGTGACCAACGTATTTTTGAACTTAAATACTTCCTATGAAATTATCTAACTTTAATTCTTAATTCATTATTGGATTTTTCGCCTTTTTATTTCTAAAGTTGTGAATGTGAATCTGTGGTCTATTGAGAGCACTTCCACTTCGACGCATTCGAACGGAAGAATCTTTGCGGCGAGTGTTTATTTTAGTAACTTGCCTCTCTCTCTCAGAGGGTCTCCCGCCCGCAGGGTTGGGCGGTTGGGCGGGCCGTCCAATCGATAACGCGGCACATGCGTACGCCAGCCCGTCCCCCGCACTAGCCTCCTATTCCCCTCAACCCCCTCCTCCTGCCGGGATTCGTCGTCCTGCGGAGCCTTCCCAGGCCCGGGCAATGCCGAAATGCAGTTATATTATTATATAGATGATAATAAATTGCACCCGTCGCAAATGATGCGGTGCATGGACTCCCGCCATTAACAAGTGTTTTTTTTAACGGTTGGCGGCGCCTTGACGGGGTTGGTAAAGGATTTGAATTAATTGGAGGAGTTCTTATTCTAATTTGACAGCTGAAACTGGCTACATTTATGAACGTCGTTTGATGGTTTTTTTTCCGGCGTTCTCTATTATGCTTGTAGGCCTATTATATTAATATTACTTACCTTACCAGCTTGTAGTCCACTGCAGGGCCTCCTTCTAGGCCTTTCGCATGGAGAGGACTTGTCATAATTGACACGCTCGGCATTCGGATTGGTGATTACAGTACCAGGTGCCAAGTCTCTTAAGACGCTGCTTCCCGTTGTCTGTTTGGTATTTTTCGTCATGGTGATCCTGTCGTCTGACGGTAGCTATTGCAATTTTCAAGGCTTTTCCCTTAGTCGCGTTTTACGTCACCCCACGTGATGAAATGGCGATTCTTACTGCGACACGACACCACAATGCCAGGACTTGATATATTTAGGGGAATTGATAGTTTTCGTAATATTATATTAACCCCCGCAAATAGTAAGAGGAGACATTTTACCCAGCAATGGGACTAGAGTTGCTACTTTATTTTTATTTTTAACATAACATAGAACGGATTATAGATGCGAATCATTGGTCTCAAGGATACCCAATAGACATCGCAGATGGAATTTATACAAATTTAGTTTTTTTTTCATCAATAGAGAAAAGTTTTTTGCGATAATTAATAACTGGCGATGTAGGTTGCGGCTGATCAAGAAGAGCGGAGGTTGGTACAGGAATCGGTCGTTTGCTTTAATTTTAATCTAAGCTTAGATCTCGGTATGAATCCCGCGGACGGCTGCACTTTTCTGCACGTGCACACGACGATGAAGGAAAACGTCGTGACATGTCGCAAGTCTGGGGAATAATAATAAAATATTTCGAGGTCACGTCAAGTCCGCTAACGTGGTGGCCGAGCGGCGGCTTTTGCTGCTGCACGAATGGGCCGGCTCGACCGGGTCGGTACCACGGCCTCGCAGAATACCGGCGTCAAGTACAGGCATCTTGTGCTTCTGCGTTTCGTTCGGTGAGTGAGGTAACCGGAGACCACCCCAACTCCCAACTCCCAAATATCCTAAAAGGCCGGCCTCTCATGTGTCGCTGATGTTTCGTGGGCGAGGGTAATCACTTACTATCAGGTGAACCGCTTGTTCGTTTGCCGCCTTATAGAAAAAAAAATAACTGGTACTGGCGCTATACCATAAATCCTATCGATAATGCCTTTGCCCAGATGTGGACATGTGTTTTTTTTTTATAGACATGCTATGCAAGATTTTAAATAGATTACGGAACGTACATTACGTTACATGAGTTTGTTACCGGATCGACAATTCGACATTGGCCCGGTTATCTCGACACTAAGCTCGTTAACCGAAGGTGCGAGTATGTGCGTTCGATATACCGTCGATTGGGCTTCAGATATACATATGCAAATTTTTAATTCCAATACTTATAATGCACTCTTTGCTTATGGCAACAGTCTTATTACTTTTGGCCGGTGTCAAAGTTTAACAAGGCGGTTTCTTTTAGTCGTGATCGTATCCACCACTACAATTGTTGTGTAGCGCGGTTAATGGAAAGTGTTTAATATGGAAATAATTGTCTAAGATAATGTATAGAAAAATATACCGATTATATCGTCAAACTAGATGGCACAAGTCATATTGTAGTACACGATACGGTTTCGTCTTTCCAATGTTTATTTTATTTATTTTATTTTTATTTATTAATTCTTTATTGTGTCCCTAAAAAAAAAGAAAGAAATACAATGGGCGGACTTAATGCCTTTTGGCATTCTCTACCAGTCAACCCTGGGTGAGAAAGAAAACATGTTGGCAGGTACAAAATAAATAATACATATAAATTAAATATAAATATTTAATATATAACCCATATAATATACTTACATACTTATAATGTAACATACATAATACACTATACATAAACATATAATACATACATATAAACAAATTAAATGAGGAGAGAAAATTCTTAGATGGCATTTGCCTTCAGATAGTGACGACGGAGCAGGGTTTTGAAGGAGTTTTTGTTCGGAGCTTTCTTGATATCATCGGGGAGAGCGTTCCAGAGAAGTGTGGCTTGAACAGTGAAAGAAGAAGAAAAGAAACCAGTACTATGTTGTGGAACACTAACCTTCAAGCTGCTTGAAGTTCGAGGCACTCGGTTATGACTCGAATAAAGAAAATTGAAGTTATCCTTAAGATACGAAGGAGAGTTTGCATCGTTTAAAACGGAATAAAGTACTGATAAGATTCTAGAGCTACGCCTTTGGTGAATAGTAAGCCATTTTAGCTTTGAACGATAGAAGGAAATATGGTCATACTTACGCAAACCGAAAATAAATCTTATGCAGTTATTGAGAAGGCGCTCCAGTTTAGTAAGAAGATATTGCGGTGGATCTGGGTAACACACATTTGCATAGTCGATAATGGGTAGAATAAGTGAATGGACCAGCAAGAGTTTGGTTTTAAAAGGTAGGAAATTCTTGAGACGATAAAAAGAGCGCAAAGTGGCAACGACTTTACGGCTGGTTTCACCGATGTGTAAATTCCAAGTCATAGTGTGGTCCAGATGTAAACCAAGGTTTTTCATGGAATGACAGTATGGGATGATAAGGCCATTGTAGAGAACAGGAGCAAGACTTCCATAATCCACCTTTGCGAGCATTCTTGCACTACCCATAACCATCACTTTACATTTTGAAGGATTGACAGAGACTCCGTATCTGTGTGACCAATCTCTGATGGCATCGAGATTATCATTAAGACTTTTAATAGCATTGTTTAAATCCTTAATGCTAGAGTGAATATAGAGCTGAAGATCATCAGCATACAGATGGTACGAACAGTCGACAACTGATGTGATAGAATTTATAAATAAAGAAAACATGATTGGAGAAAGTATACCGCCTTGCGGTACATCAGACTCTAGATCAGCCCATGCAGATAGCTGCTGTCCTAATCGGACTGATTGCTGGCGACCGCGAAGATAGGATGAAAACCATTCCAAGGCCGGGGATGAAAATCGAAGAAATGTAAGGATTGAGAGAAGGATATCATGATCAACTGTATTAAAAGCATTTGAAAAGTCAACAAGCGCCACCACTGTGAGTTTCTGCTCATCCATCGCTTTTCTTTCTTTTATGTATTGTTTTCTGTGATTGACAATGAATGAGTATTTTTTGAGTGCACAGTGTCCGAGCGCGCGGTCGAGGCCACAGGAAGTATACCAATATTTGCTCCGTTACGAAACTTCCTGCTCGTGATGGTGAAAGATCTTTGTGTTTTTTTTTATGGAAAAGACTGCAAACGAGCGATTCACCTAATGGTAAGTGATTACCGTCGCCCACGTACATCTGCAACACCATAGATGCCGCAGATGCATTGCCGTTCTTTAAGGATATTTGGGAGATGGGACTCTCATTCACCGAACGAAACGCAGAAGCACAAGATGCCTCTACTCCACGCCGGTATTCTGCGAGGCCGTGGTATCAATCCGGTCGAGCCGGCCCATTCGAGCAGCAGCTAAAGCCGCCGCTTGGCTCTACCACGCTTTAAAACACGCTTGTGTGTCCCCAAACCCTACTCCAACAGGCTACTCATGAAGAGTAGCGTCTCTTGTGAGGCGGTGACGTTCCGCCTGCCCAGCGTGGTCACTACGGGATAATCTTTCATGCATGGACGTCTTAAGCTACATAAGATTTAACCCTATCTCGTTCCGTGGGTTTCTTGAGGGGCGTCATATGGAATACATTAACCAGGGGGCGTGGCGATTGGCAGTCTCGCATTTTACCCACACGCGTCTCAATCGTGGCCAGTGCTCCCCTGCCAAAGTCTGCGTATGTCAAATGATTTGTTGAAAAATTAGAAGCGAAGCCCTAGAAGCACCGTGGCGGTTCGTGTGTGTCGGCGCTGAGATTGTTAACTGCGGTCATGAGTACCGATTCTCGCATGTCCCAAGCGGTAAACGAACTAACAGGAAACCTGCATTTCTGAGAGATAAATGATACACATGCGATGCTCGCTAAGCCGCAGCGAAGGCGCGGAGCGGTTAGCCTTTTGGCTTCGAAATCACCTCGAATATGAAAGGGCTGTGGCTTTAATTTGTTTCTTAGCCAGCACCCCTATGACCCCCGTACGTCGTCGCCAGTCTCTCGTTCGTACGCTGGCAGGGTGCACCACGTGCACGAGAGGCTGACATTCGGAGATAGAGGTGGTATATACATACTTGCACCACTAATAATATGAAAGAAACAAAGAAAGAAAGTACTTTATTCATTGCCACAACTCAAGTAGCACATAATGAAAACTTAATTAACATAACAAAAAATAATAATAATAATATAACTCCGCATCAGCTTAGAGTAATACACATCTAACCTCCAATGAACAACTGTAAACTGTACCTTAATTTCTTTAAATTGTCTAAGTTTCCTTATATGCATATACAAAGAATAACTATATGTTTGTTTAGGTACAGTGAAGTGCTTAGAGACAACGGTGCATTGTTAATTCGTCAGACGCGCGCGACCTGGCCAGGCTTCGATCTTTATGCCCGTGCAAGAGTTATCAATAATATATCTCTACTAATACCATGAACGGAGTGTGTGTTTTGTTTATATGTGTGGATGTAATCTCCGGAACCGCTGCAACGATTTTACAATTACTATTATTTCTTGTACTAGTTTCACAACACATTTTATTTATTTATTTATTCAAGTATCGTAAGTTACTTAATGTGATTAGGTTTCACCAAGTGACAACTATCGCAAGTAAAGATGATTTTAAAAATTCTTTCACTCTTCGAAGGCTACATTACTCCAGATGGTCATGGGTCATGTTTGATTCCCAAAAAACACTGGGAATTTCGATATTGATAATGAGAAGTAGTCGAAAAATGAGTAATAGGTCTTTTTTATGAAACAAATGTTCCAAATTAAAGGTCCCGTCCGTGCGTGCGAAGCCTGCGTGGGGCTTGCTTATTCGTAGAGACCTGGCGAGCCTTAGCAGCAGTACCCACTCACCCGCATGCACAATGATTTACTTATTAATTACTCACACAGCCGACACAATTTACAGACGTACCTAATGGAATGGCTGGGTTTTTCAAAAAATTACAAACCCAATAATTGAGGTTGCAAAACGATCTGTTTCTACTGAGATTCGATCTAAACGACATATGCGCATGCGCGGATCGTTAAAAAATGTGTGAGAGGCGGACGTGATATAGTTTTAAAATTGACAGGTGTTCGAGATTCAAATTATTATTTTAAAAAGTTTTGTAAAGACCAATGTTAAAATCGCCGCGTTTATTTTTTTGTATGCCGATACATAGCAAAAAAGACAATATATTTTTAACAATAAATTCAGTCTGTTTTATACGAAAAAGAATGGTTTTAAAAAATAGGCATCCATTAATTATAATAAAAAAATAACATCATACAAAATTATAAATAATATTATGTACATGTTCCGGTATCTGTGGCATTTTCCTCATGTTACAAAGGAAACAATTTGGACCTACTTTGATAATAGGGTCAAAATTAGTTATTAATAATTAACAATTATCTATCAGTATAAGTAAATAAGTAGCCGTGGTAGCCCAGTGGTCAGGGCACTCACTTTAGTTTCATAGAGCGCGAGTGACCTTCACCACTAAAATTGTTAATAACAATTTTAAATGTAGAATTTACCACGCGCTCGGCGGCGGAGGAAAACATTGTGAGGAAACCGGCATGTCTGAGAAATAATAAAAAGTATTATTGGAGCAGCGTGGCGGGCCCTCCGCGGCCTCCGGAACCCTCTCAAATATTTTTGAGAATTCGTGTTACCATTGCCTTGTCGCTATTGTATTGTTCGTTAGTTAAAAAGGAAAGTGAAGATCGCTGGAAACAATACCATAAAGAGTCACTAAAAAGTTTTGTCTATTAGTAATTGTCGCACCACTGGTCGAAGCGATTCGCACACAGACGCATTAGCCTTGACTCTGGCGACCGTTTCTCTGTACGGCCGATGTTGCAAGGCAGCGGGTATGTCTCTCCGAAGGGTTGCCTCCGCTTCCCTGTGTAAATTATTATTAGTTATCGAGACACATCTCATCTGAATCTGACCTTCATTCCGATATTACCACTTACTAATATCGGGTAGGTTAAGACGAGCGTGTGCATCAATGCTTGCGCGCCAATAAATTTCGGTCACAGCCGTAAAATATTGCCCGGATGACGGGCTTTGGTTTCTGATCAGCTTTGGATTAAGAAGGGATTTTTTTTTTAAGTACTTTTCAATTACAAGAAAAATAGGAAAGAGTAAAAGCAAATCTTTTGTCTTTCGACAGCCCTGCCCTTAAACAATATGTAAACAGGATGCGAATCGGGCGCTATGAGACGATGACGCCGACCCCAGAGCATAGGCTAATGACGTTTAATGAGCTAGCGTTAGTCAGATGCTAATTGGAACGAGCTGGCTCGGTCCACTTGTAGATGTGTCCGTTTCAAAGTCGAGTTGCAATTCAAAGTGAGTGAGGTACCCAGTGGCCCACTCCCCCTCCTCATCCCTCTCCTTATCCTCCCACCCATCTCCCAAATACGCTTAAAGGCCGGCAACGGACAACGAACATCTGCAGCACCAACACACACTTATCATCAGGTGAACCGCTTGCTTGTTTGTCGCCATTCCCATAAAAAAAAAAGAGATTTGAAGATGCGGTTCGCACTGAGAGGTTCGTTGAGAGACAATCTTTGGGGAAGGCCCATGTTTAGCATCATTAGTTGTAATGATACCTTACCTTATTATTAATAGACCACTGCAGCAGCAGCACATAACCCTCTCCTATACTATCCTATATACAGGATTTTGTCACAATGGCACACGATAAGTCGGATTGGTGATCCCAGTACCTGTCACCTCTCACTCCAGACGCTGGGGGGGTTTGGTATTTGATCGAGACGATTATCGCGCCATCTGTCGCTAGTCATTGCGATCTTCATGGTTTTTCCATTATTCGTCTTTTATGATATCCGCGGGAAGAAAGGCTGCGGTAGATTCCTACGCCGGTAGACAATTGATGTGAATGAATGATATGATATCAAAAACTTACAACAGTAATGAACTATGGTTTTTAAAAGTAAATATGAATTTTTTTTGGCAATGTTCAAATGGTTAAGTAAGAAACTCTTTTAATCTATACAATTTCAAATAATGTACCGCGCTTCGAGAAGATTAACGAAGACGAAGCCAAAGTTAAACATGCAAATAAAAGAAAAAAAAAAACTTGTTCCCATTTACATCTGCGTGCGGAAGAAGTTGCCGGGAGTCGTGTGAAAGTTTCTAGTTTAAAAACTAACCGATGACATCGTCCCGTAACGTCTAAATCCGTAACAATGCGGCGGTGTATTGCGTTTCACGTCTCGACACATTGCCGTGTCGTTCAAACTTTACGGCATGTTTATTTGACCGCTTTTGTCCAGGCCGCGGCGGGCTAGATCTAAACCCCCCCTGTTTGCTCTTCCCACACCGACCGCCGAGTGTTCCGGCCTGCATGGTCCTCGATCACGGGTTATATTTTGTGGCTTGTTCTATTATTTGCGTCAACGGCATCTTAATTCACTTCTTTATTAGCTTCACGGGACTTAAATAGACACTAAGAAAACTCAAGAAACAATTCAAGCAAAAGAAAATAATTATAGCGTAGTATTTTTGCCGTCTGAGAAAGCCGACAGTCACTAAAGCCAGTGACAAGTTACGTCGAGATCAGAAATGAGTGCCGCACCGACTGGGGCACCCCACGCTGATGGCAGAACGGACTCGAGAGCTGGAGGTCCGCAAGTAAAATAGTTTAAAGAGCTGCGAATGGCAAGATTTGCTTTTCCCGGCTCTAAGCGTAAGCCTCTAGAAGAACTAAAGGTTTTTGTCCAGTTTGTGGGACATTTGTGGACTGATACTGCACTTCAAGTTCCTAGATTTTCAGGTACCTACAGAGAAACCCTGAAATTTTCTGTAAATAATATCACTTATTTTACGAAACGGTTATCTGTCCGTTCGTTATAAATATTTATAAGAATCGAAGAATTTTGCAGGCGAACAATTGAATTAGGCAATAGAAGAAAATGCAATTGATTCAAAAGCCATTTCTCGTTTGGTTAAATCTCGGCCATGTCGGTTATTACTAAGCCTACGCAATTTGTCTGTCTCTGTCCTACAAAAGACTATCTTTTGAACCGTTATAGGTAGCTTGAATTTTCACCGAATATTTGTTATTATGGTTGATATACTAATATCTTCCATACAAGGAACGCGTTTTTCCGAGGTTTCTAGATTTTGCTCTCGCAATCGCTTAAACAGTATCGTAAAACCAATAATAAGGGACCATACAAACTTCTAACTTAGTGTGATAATTGTGTAAACTTTAAAAAAATTGCTAAGTGTCAGTCGGGGGCGCTCGCTAAGGATCTCGAAGTGAATGAAAGAAAATATTTTTTTTGTTCCTTTAAAATTCTCTTAAATCTCTAAAAAATCCTTCCTGGCTCCATAACCCTCTTAAATATTGATCACCTTGGTGTGGGACATACGATACGATTTATTCATTTACACAACACAAAAGTTACAAGGAATACAATTATACAGACAACACAATAAATATGTAAAAATGAAAAAAAATTATTTAAGAGACACATATGTTACTACTTTACTTTTTACAATAACTTTTTTACTCTGTAATTGGGTCTTCATGTTTGCCAATGTGCTGCATGCGCTATGTGCTGAAGCAATAACAAAAATACGAAAACGCTTAAACGTTAAAAAAAACTAGACTATTTCTGACCTAATTTGTACTAAATGGTTAAGTATAGATGTGAATGTCGTAGCGGGCGACAGCTATATATTTGTCCTTTTCTAACTCAGGAAGCCATTTATCTAAATTAATGATAATTGTTCGGTTTATCTATTAATAATAAATAGCTTCATACCCCTTTTTCAACTCGTTTGCCCGTTTGGATTGAGTTTGTTAATTTTTTTCGAAGAAACGTTTTTTTTAATGTTAAAGTATTTTTTCTATGAAGTTGAAATTTTTTTTTACGCCTACATTTTAGGTAACAAAATATAATCGCTCGTTTAATTTAAAGTAATGTTTAACTTTCTTGTCTAAATCCGGAAAAATAATACATCGCAGAATAAGTTTATATTTATATTATATTACATATATTTTGTAAGTACTGACATAATCCCTTTGCTGTTAATATTTTGGGAGATCCTTTCTTGATGTTAAACTCATCAGAGCTATGTGTTGGATGCATTAACAATTGCCAATCATGCTCTTTCTATATTTGCCGATATCATGCCGTCTGGCGTTATCATGATAAAAAACCACACCCTTTCGGCTCGTCAATTCTCTATTTCTTGCTTGAGGTCTCATCAACTGTTGGCAGTAGAGCTCCGAATCGACGGTTTTGCCCGGTGGTAAAAGCTCATTATGAGTGCCTTCCAATCCCACCATACACACAGCGTCACCTTATTGCGTTAATCCGGGTTACGCTATGGTCTGTGGTACGCAGGTACGCAGCAGAGCGAGGACTGAAAACGCTTGAACCAATTTTGTGCTACTCTTACTGCCTGCGTTAATTCCACTAATGTCACAAATTTGTTTTTCGCTGCTTGTGTCGCATTTATCCCTTTATTTTTCGTAATAAAACTTCAAAATGTGTCGAATTTCTTCGTTAGATTCACTCATTTTGGCGGACTGAAAACAATAGAAAAATGGCAGGAAAGCGTTTGTTTTTTTATTTTCTGTTTTTAGAATATAATTTTTTTAATCTGTGTTGTTGTAAAAAGAGAAGGTGGAGAAGGATAGGTTTGCCAGTGACTGGAATCCGATGCAGCCATAATACGTTTATTTACACTGGTAGTTTCCTTAACTACAGAGAATGAGACAAAATGTTGGTAAACAGGTTTTGTTTACTCTTCTTGTTGATAATCGTGCGGCTTTGTGGTTAACGTACCTGGACTATTGGGCCACGAACTCTGGGTTCCAATCCCAGTCGGGAGTCAATATTTGTGTAACACATACGTATATTTTGGTTTTCGGTTCTACTTGTTATGTGTCCCGTGTCTCTGAAACTGCATCTGCTGACCCTATCTCCGCTCCGATCCTATCGGCATACGTGTGAGTAGTGCTTCTGTGTTTGCACGCAATCTTACAGCACTATAATATTTTCCGCGCAGTTGATAACTGCCAGGTGGAAGTCGGCTAGGAGGACATCAATCAAACAAATTTAATATGGCATATAAAAATTCAGGATACCTGTCTTTCTAATTGTCTTAATCTTTAAAATTACTGCAGCTGCTGATATGGAATCCAGATGGATAGACATTTGTTCATTATCTCTAAGGGTTTTTGGATTTACATAAATTTTAAAGTCTTCGCAAACAACAGTTTTGTTTATACATGAAAACAGAATTAATGCATCTGGGCTGAGTGGCTTATATTGTGACTTTGAATGACAGAGTGATTGACAATGTGTGATAAGGGAGCGTTGTGGAGGGAAAAAATCTAGTGCCAAGGAGCGAGAAGGGGTGATCGCCTCATAGATTGTTTGGTCATGGAGGATGGAGAAAATAAAGTTGTCGAAGTAGGTTTTTGTTTTTAATGGGAAAGGCGGCAAACGAGCAAGCGGTTCGTTCACCTTATGATAAGTGATTACCGTCGCCCATGTACATCTGCAACACCACAGGTGCTGAAGGTGCGTTGCCAGCCTTTAAGGATATTTGGGAGATGGGAGGGAGGATTAGGAGGAGATGGGGAGGGCGAGGGGGGCCTCCGGTTATTTCACTCACCGAACGAAACGCAGAAACACAAGATGCCTCTATATTCACGCCGGTATTCTGCGAGTCCGTGGTATCAGCCCGGTCGAGCCGGCCCATTCGAGCAACCACCAAAAGCCGCCGCTTGGCTCTACCACGTAATACAAGTGGAGGAATTGAAGGAGCCGTCGTTAAGGCTAACGTACCAACCACAATGAAGTTGTGGGCGTTCTTAGCCAGGTATAATCTAGCTCGAGGATAAAGCAACTAGAATGGTGAGGTATGTGAAAGTAAATGAAATGAAATAGGTATGTCCGGGAGCCTACTATTCCCTATTGAAAGAAGATGTAAGTATATTTATCTATACATTGATTAACTGGAGGTTATGAAAGATTTATTAACAAGAATATGGTACTGTGCTGTAAGCAAAAGCTAATGTTATTGTCTATGCGTAGTTACGAATGTTTGAACACTGCTATGGATAAGGATCAAGTTGCTGATCAAAACCGGAAAAGACCGCTTACACTATCGCCACTCCACTAATAACTACACTACAACGCCTCCACGCTGATCTAGTAGCAGGCTCCCGTTGCTCGACGGTCTCGTCACAAGCATATAGCCCGTATGCCGAGTGAACCATTATTACCCGTCGCAAGTCATGTAAAGTTGATGTATTAAAATGTAGGATAACGACCAGTTAATGGTCCACCGCTATGCCTCCTTTTTTGTGTCGTGGTGAACTCTGTTTTTTTTATTTCTCTAATATTTTAGTGGTGCCGATGCCAAGGATCCAATCCAGATCACTCCACGTTACACGCGTTCTTTCGCGTTGCTGGTCGCGTTGCGCGTTAGCCACTTCCCGCATAGTTTTCTAATCTCAAATACGTTGTTTGTTTTTTTTTACAGTCGCGTTATAAACACTTTACTTCTTTTAACCGCTTCATTGTTACGCCCGCAACGCATCGCGCGTCTTCGGCGCTACTGTCGATTGAATGTTTGTCTAACGATTGCAGTTTCATTGAATACATTGTCGTAGGTTGTGCACAAGTCGCGCACCCCGTACAAGTAGGTAAGCACGTGCAACGATTTGTCAGCTGTTGTTGACGTCCTTATTGACCCTTGATAAGGCAGGATTTCCCGTGCTGACGCTTGTAGTTGTTGTGTGTGTCTTTGTGTTTGTATAAATTTCCTGTTAACGTGATCGTGTTACGTATGCGATGCGATACGATGCGGCGGAATGCGAGTCTGCTCGGTGTTTTGTTACAAAGTGTTCATGCGATTTGCAACGGTAGTTACGCGCGCTATACTATAGTTTAGTTTTTTTTTCTCTGTTTTTTAGGATTTCGCACATAGCCGACGCCTTCGTTGTACGCCCGTCCGTATGTTTTGAACCGTTAATATATCGGTGAAATTTTCACAGAATATTTGTTATTATATCGGATAAAATTAATTAAAATTTGTTGTTTTTTTTTCCTTTATTCTCTGTCATAAACACAGATATTACAACAAGTGTTAAAATCGTATAGTGCTAACTAGCTTTAAAGTAAAACAACAAATAATATAAACCGAACCGAGTGAAAACACACACAAAAACATAACACAGATATATCAAAGTTATACGGAACCCACCGTGGGCGAGTCCGTCTCGCACTTGGTCGGTTTTTTAACGATTATGTCGTTATAGTGGTCAAAGTCAGCTTTACAGTATGTTAAATATTTAATTAGTCTGTCACCTCCTCTTACCGCGGCTGCCGTAAGAGGGAATTATAAATTAATATGACCCCCCACACCCCCTCAGCCCTCTAGAACCCTTTAGAACACTGCCAGCAATAGCGTTGTGAAGCAACATCACCAGTGCGAGCGAACCGGCACTGCGCTCTCCGACCCACTTGCCCAGCATGGTGTCAACGGGCAAGGCTTCCAAGTAACGTTTGCATGCGGGCGTTTGCGCGCGCTCTCTTGGAAAGGGCCATGTTCAGCAGTGGACTAGACAGGCCGATGAAGTAGGCAGTGACGTAGTTCTCGTAATATGGAGCCTCGTTCATCAGTCGTCTTCGCGTGCGGCTGGTTTTGACCTTAGGTCGAAATTATGTTAACCTTACTTTAAAAATTCCTTCCCATAAAACTTCATTCTATTCTAAATCCTTTTCCGTTGAAGCTGTTAGGCTGGGAACTTCCCTAGCACTTCATATAAAGCGTGCGCAATCTCTAAATAGTTATTCTTTTATCTCTCATTATCTGTTTATCTCTCCTTCAACACTTTCTTTTCCTTGTGTCGTATGGCTCTTATTTTATTTATTCTTTACTCTTTATGTTCTTGTATATGTATGGGTATATATCATGTATTTATTTAGATATATCAGTATGTTTGTGTATATGTCAATGTATATTTATTGTATTATATTTTAACTTCTTAGTAACTTGCGTACACCCTTAACCCTTCCTCACACTGGTCATTATTTCCTCTGCAAAGAGGTTGTCTGCTAGAGATCGCTTCTAAGCGATAAGGCCTCCAATTCTACCTTTATGTGTTTGATATTTTTGCTAATGGTGTACAATAAAGTGTATTTCCTTATGTTACTCCTCCCTACTCACAGAAAAAGATGCTATATCTATCTAAGGTATATTAGAGTGTTCGAAGCACTCGAATCGCATCTCTCAGCTTCCCGTATCCGATGTAAAGAACCCACTAGGATCGGAGGACGGATCACTTATGCATTGTCACACGCGGGACTATCACAACCAACGCAGCCCAACTATGTAATTACATGAATCGGATACGAAATCTTTCAAACCGAGCTGTCGTCTCGTATGCCTAATACGCTCAGAAACTTCGACTTTAATATTGTTTCCTTTTAAATATTTATAATTGTGATTCACAATTTACGAAGCCTCTGGTCTGCAAGGATTACGTGTTCTGTGATTTTACCCACCTACGAATACCTACAGGATTGAGGCTTGTTGGGTGTGTGGGCATTGTGGCGAGACGCTCGCCGGAGTGGCGCAGTGTCGCAATGCGGACGGGACCGGACGGGGTGGTGGCGTAATTAGAAATGGGGGGTTGGGGGAGGGGGGCGCGGGGCGGCCATCGTGTGAACAACCACTACGAGCAGTATTGAAACGTGCCAAGAACAACTTTCACTATAAGAGCTATATAACTCAAAAAAAGTTTATAAAAAAATGCTATTTGTAATATAATTAGGGAACCATTTTTCTGTCCGTCTGTATTCGTAAAAGTCGATTCAGGAAGGAAGTAGAAAAGTAGCAGCTTGTAAATGCTCTCTGCCGGGCAAAGGCCTCCTGTCAGTGCGTCGGTGTTTGAGGCACCGGGGTACGAAACTTAGGTCACCCGCGTGCTATGAATTCAAAGCGATCTCGACTTCAAAACTTTGAAATCTTATGGCAATCGTCGGGAATAAACCCGACACTCGTCACCCGTCATGTGTCAATCAAATAGTAATCCTTAATATCTGTTTACCCCTGTGCTGCGAGTGACAGCACAGTGACGGGACAGGCATGGAGAACGCTGCTCCCCTTCCCCCTCGCGATATTTCCTTCACCGCCGAGCACGTGGTGAATTACTATCAATAGTTTTGTCGGTGTTTGCAGAGTGGCTCAACCCAATGAATTGTTAGTCCAAAACGCGTCACTCGAGCTCGAGAACTGACCGCCGCCCGGTTTCGATTACATTCGCAACCGGAAGAACATTAATGCGGCAAGAAGTAATAAAACGAACACGTGGTTATTTATTCGATGAAGTTATTGCTGTTAGCCGTTTTGGCTTTTACAGCTACATAGGTTTGCGCCTGCGTCCTTGAGGCCGCAGGCGTTATGCTTCAAGTAGATGTGCAAGAGTACATCTACTGCTTACCTCTTCATGGTAAGCTATCTGTCCACGTGGCTGTATGTTTACGACGTTTTGTCTGCGGCAACGGAGAACAAGCGACAAATGGTGACGACAGCAGACTGTGCACCGAAACACTCCGTCAATAACTACAAAGGTGACGGTAGTCGGGTTTTTAAGCGTGGTAGAGCCAAGCGGCGGCTTTAGCTGCTGCTCGAATGGGCCGGCTCGACCGGATTGGTACCACGGCCTCGCAGAATACCGGCGTGAAGTAGAGGCTTGTTGTGCTTCTGCGTTTCATTCGGTGAGTGAGGTAACAGGAGGGCCTCTCCCTATTCCCCTCCTCTTCCCTCCCATCTCCCAAATATCCTTAACGACCGGCAACGCACCTGCAGCATCTATGGTGTTGCAGATGTATGACGGTAATCACTTACCATCAGGTGAACCCCGCTTGCTCGTTTGCCGTCTTTTCCATAAAAAAAAAAACTATGACAGGACGTCAAGACCGCCTTAGTCACCACCACACCGCGTGCTCCAGCTCCACCAACATCGAAAAGGGTGACGCTGCGATGGTCGACAACGTTGATCTTGTATATAAATCCTTAGACGCAACAATGAATGAAACGAATGAAACACGTCTTGTTACGTTTTAATGTTCGAGTTTAAACCTTCCCTGAGGAACTGCTCATTGGTTGACTACGTTCACTTCTCAGTATAAGAGTGGATGTTTTTTTTTTTTTGGGTTAATGTGGAGGAAAGGTGCTGCTCGCACCTACACCCGTCACCGACTCCGGTGACTGGTTATGTCGGGATCAGCATTGAAGATGCCGGACCGACTGAAACCCCCCGCGTGGTAGATCTGCTGTTGGCCCAGAGGCCTTTACAGCTACATCGATAGAGACTCGCGAGCAGGAGGCCCGCAAGTCATAGTGAGTATATATCGATTAACACTTATAGAGTGTTAATCTATATATACTGTAGCGTATGCGCCACTTATGTGTTGAAGCAGACATAAACATCCACTGTGACTTGCGGGCCTCCTGCTCGCGAGTCTCTATCGATGGGACACTCTTTCTTAGTCCTCCGTCCGTGATGATGATGATGTCTTCCTGGTCGATTTCGACCACGGCGACATCAATCTCCTGTACAACAAACAATATTATAGTGCCGTAAGTGTAAGCACACAAATAGAGACGCACTCACTCTTTACCAATCATCATTACCACCGCCGATTGCCATATCCGATGTAACGCTCATTGCGATAAGATCGGAGAAAGGTTCAGATGCGCGACGTCAGATAATTTTTTTTCTATAAAAAAATCTAAAAAGGTTTCTATGGTAGCATCTTCAAAATCTTGTTCAATGCGTATGATATTACATGTAAGAAACCTGCCAGGCGTGAGTAATAAATACAACGGAATATAGCTACCAGTTTTGATACTCTAATTTTATTTATTTATTTAATAATTTATGTAAAACATGTAATAGAAGGAAACGGTCTGTACAAAGGTGCTACTTAAGAAATTTCTTCCAGCAGACTCTTTCTCTTCTGTGACAGGAGAACAGTTAATGGTACATTGAGCGCGTACAATACAAAAAACAACATACCTATATGCAATACGTTTTATATAAATCTAAATAAACCTACTGTACATAAATTTTAATGAATATGCACAAAAAAGTAACACTCCAAGCGTCACAATGCAAACTTGAAAAAGTCAACATACAAATGCGATCTATCGTTTTCGTTTTTAAATTCGAGCAGCATGTTTTATGTTCCTCGCCGTAAAGCCATAACATTATAGAAAAGAGTTAACAAGTTATCGAGGTAGGTATGAAATGTATGGCTATGCGGAATTTTATTACACGTTTCGTATTTGCGTGGCTCCGACGTCTATTAACCGATGTTGCGCGCGCCGCTCAAGGTCTCCGGTTCACTACAGCGCTGGTTAGAATGATTGCCACTGACGCCGCGCGGCGAGCGAATTGCGTACCTGTGGCCGATACGCATAAGGTCGAGAGTCGCGCTGTCGGTTTCGTAGCGCTGCTGTCGTGTGTTACACGTGGATTCATTCGGAGTTTCGAGTTTGACGATTGTTTGTAGGGTTGTCGAGTTGTCATCGTTTTTTTTTTTTTTCTCAATTGAAAAATCTACGACTGGCACTTACCTGATCAGGGTTCCGTGTTTGGGGGACCGGTAGGAGTCAGGACTTGTACAAATCGTTGGTTTGATGTTCTGGATGATTTATAGCCGTCTTTAAGTGACTGCATCCAGTTATTCGAGATGTAAGTATTTATCTTATTTTGAGTCTAAACAAACCTCGCTTTGACTAAAACTTTGTCCAGTGCGTGAGAGATTCACGTGCAAATAGTTCTTTTAGAATTCCAAATATCTGTACTAAACTAGAACTAGGGCCTGTTAATTTATTACTTATGTAAGATATTATTGTACATTGTACAGTAACGATAATTGTTGTTCCTAAATTATGGTATAATATCGTTAGTATGATTATATGAAGCATACACAGGAAAAGGCAGTACAAAAATCACTGACAGTTGGGGGTTTTGCGGGAAGCGAGCGCAACCTTTGTTAGATTGCGCTCTCTGTTCTGCAGGGGTGTTTGTTACGTATGAGATTTAAATAATTATTTTTTTGTATTATTCTAAACTCCAATTTTATTTATATGTTTCCCATTATCATATTGTCTATTACCAACAACATAAGAAATCTCTTAAATTTTTACTTTTTAATTGATTTTTTACTATTGGCATTGTGCATGATGCCTATCTCTTTTTATAAAAAGGAAACTTTACCCCCAACTGTAGGAATTTCTTCTATATCGCGGTGGCAGTTTATGTAAACGGGAATCAAACCAGCAGCCCTCGGCGCCGCAGCCGTAACGCTCAGCCCCTACGCCACCGTGCCGACACTGCTGGTATCTCTATCGGCGCAATCGCCGTGACCGCGTAGCGAGTTCACGGCGATTGCGCCGATTTGCGCTTCCATTTTCAAGACGGCGTAAATTATGTCCAATTTAAAACTTTGTTTTTTTTTTTTTCGTTTTGACGTTACAGTTCACAATTCGTCATGGCGTTGCTAACACGCACTTGTGTTTCTGGTATGGACTTGATTAATTCACAAGTTTTTATAGGTCTCAGTAAACATTAGAACAATATTAATCATTACGGTTATAAAACATAAAAGCTTCGAACATGGTGTGATTAGTGAAAATTCTAAAAACTGCAACAGATAATAAAAATCGACCGAGTGTGAGTCGAGCTCGCGCTAAGGACAGAAAGAAAATAATTTTTTTTTTGGTATACACTAAGCACGGACATTTTGTGTGTGAGACTCTATCTTGGACGGTTTTCTTAACTTTCATTAATTTCCATCGACCAATTGAACCGAACCGGTGTAAAATGAATCGCAAAAGACTAAATCAACACGAAATCTAGACGCGATAATTATGTTTTTTTTTAAATTCATACTAATCGCCATTATCAACGGTTTGACGTAGGCGCATAGTAAACATGGCTGATTATCATACATACGCCGGCTGAACGCAACTGTAAAGAGGCGAATACGGCTCGCTGGAAGATTTGACAGACAAGTGTCGTTAGCACGACTGGGGTTCGTGGCGATTCGGTGAATAAAAGAAGGAAAGTAAAAAATACATTTATTTGCCAGGGAGCGCGTTCGTTCGCATTCGTAACTTTTTTTTTTTTTCGCTAGGTGAATCGATCACAATGCAGTGGTGGCCCCGATCATTCGGTCCCTTACAAGGGTCGTCGCACAAAACGGGAAGGAAAGAAACCCTACGTTGAATAGGTTTCCAAGCAGTTACATGTCTCGTTGGACACTAATCCTATTCGGCGAATTATCCTATTCCCTAGACAATGTTCAATGATTGCGTGTATGAGTTATTTGTATGGCACTATAATAAAAATATTGCGAGGATATGTGAAGCCCGCCATCTCGCACTGAAGCAGCGTGGCGGGCCCTTCCCGGCTCCTTAACCCTCTCTGACACTCGTATTTGAGAAGGGGGCTTTTTTTTATGGGAATGGCGGCAAACGAGCAATCGGTTCACCTGATGGTAAGTGATTGCCGTCGCCCACGTACATCTGCAACACCAGAGGTACTGCAGGTGCGTGTTGCCGGCCTTAAAGGGTATTTGGAGATGGGAGGGAGGATGTGGACGGGGAAGGGGAGGGGGAGTGGGCCTCCGGTTACCTCACTCACCGAACGAAACGCAGAAGCACAAGATGCATCTACTTCACGCCAATATTCTGCGAGGCCGTGGTACCAATCCGGTCGAGCCGGCCCATTCGATCAGCAACAAAGGTCGCCGCTTGGCTCTACCATGTTTAAAAAGATGCCCAGCTGTGGGCACTTACAGGCTACTACTTTATATTTTTTGTGTCATGTCTGTATGATTTTACAAATGATACAAGTAGTAGAATAAACTGGCAGCATCGGTTGCCAGTTTACAATTATTCGCTTAGTAAGCTTAGATAATAAAAACACGTTGAAAATAAGTTACTACACCAATAAACATACATTTCGGTTTCAACGAATCGAATGAAGCTAGCATGGAAAAACTAATTAATCCATTTTAAAAGCGACGGTTGATTTTCTTCTACGTAAGTGTATTGATATGTAAAAATAAAAATTCTTCAAAAGCGGCGTAAGAATAGCCACTCGGTTTTTCTCTCCTTCGTCCCGTGAGTAGTGCAAGAGGTGACGGAGGGAAATGTCAATCTTTGGGACAGTCTGACAGGGACCGGTCTGTTTGTTTGTTGCAGAATCATCAGTACAGAGCGCGGAGAGCAGGCGGACTGTCGCGTCGGGAGCGGGTGGCTGCCGACGAGCGTGCATGACGCTGCATACGCCGAGCAACACTGCCCGCAGGTGAGCGCGAGCCCCGCGACTCGCAGCGGCGGAGCGGCTCGGCCGGGGGAGGTCCGCATTCACTTCTGTGTACCGCCAGCGCGGTGCTAGGGTACAGCACCACTCTTGTCTATTTCTACAGCTAAGGCAGCAGTGCTCATGTTCGAAGAGCATAATTACAGGCTGTGAGACATTCCATATAATTACTGAGGGGTCAGATAGCATCTGTAATATCCTTCGATTGATCTCACAGCAGACCTGCTCATAGTAGCCGGCACGGCTCAGACTCTGCGTCTATATGAGATGATGATGCGAGGAGCTGAGAGCGTCACCCTGACTACCCGATGAGCCTTTACTGTCTTGCAGTCCACTGCCGTGCAATTTCTGTCTGTCTGTCTAGCTAGCCCCCACTACAAGTCCAGGAGTTACCGCAGGGTACCCGCCTGAAACTCGTCACGAATCTCGCTGGCTCGGTTATAATCGTTTATTCTGAAGATTAAATGTCATCGCGAACCATTTATAATGAACAAAGATTCTGCTGCTCATCCTCGGGCTTATTTGTTTCATATGTTGATTCCATCGATGTACGCGAGGTAAGTTATGGATAACACGCCTATGCATTGGAAACTGTAGTATTAAAACGCTCGGGAACACCGCATCCGGCTCCACAAACCAATGGCTGGCTGCTAGTGTAAGCCCAGAACCTTCACTCACACTTCACCTCTAAAGTTCTTTTCGATACCCGCATAGACAAAGGCTTCTACTATTAGGAATCCGGTGCTACTGCTGTAAGCCACCTAAAGCACGTTGGCTCAAAGCGCGCACGGTAAAAAAAGCATTTAAGCGCCACTCTTACGGTGAACGGCTTATACTACTGACGTTGGATGCATTAGACAAAAGAAGAGCCAACGCCTCGATGTGCCGCTTCAAGCACAGCTTTAGCGATTGAGCAAACAATGGCGTCTTATCAGGGTGCGTTGCGTTGCAGAGCCACCAAGTTCAGCAGCGCCAGGCACCGGAAGCTGCTGCCGCTGCGGCAGACGTGACTGGCGCGCGCGCGGGCCCCCGCCCCGCATGCGTCCCGCTGCCGCTTCGCTGCGCTCTAATACAGGTGCGGATCTACGGATCTTCGGCGCGGTATCACTCCCGCCTGGCTTATACATGTGTACACTTCACTATACCTATTAGTGTGCAACAATACATGGTTTTACATTTTAATAAGGACGACAGCGTACATCTGTTGGACCACCTTTTTTAGGGTTCCGTACGGAGTTACTAAGCCTATGCCGTTAGTCCGCCTGTCCGTCCACGGTCCAACAAATAACTGTGGTTGTGCGGAACCATCGGTGCGTCAGTTCGACTCGCACTTTGCCTGTCTTTTAATGTTTTAAAAAAATTGGATAATTGCATTATAGAATGTTGTTTTTAATCGCATCGTGTTATTTTAGAGAGTATTGTGTGCGCACGCGGCAAATAAAAAAAAACTGCACGTATATGACGTGCTTGCCGATGATGTCCCGAAAGGAGCCGAAATCTAAATCAAGTAGAATGTATGCATTGGTCAGCGGTTCAAAGACCTACGCCAACACGGCGCCAGGGGGGACTCACTTGTGCGCGACAAACTGACCGCATCATGTTATATTTTCAGATCCAGTGTCGAGAGCGTACCATCCCCAGGATAATTAGTTAGGTTTATAGCATAGCATAGTACGAGTGTATAAAGGCCCGAGCATGGGGTCCCTGAACGTGAACCGCAACGTGGCGGACGCGTTCTACCGCTACAAGATGCCGCGCATCTGCGCCAAGGTGGAGGGCAAGGGCAACGGCATCAAGACCGTCATCGTCAACATGCCGGAGGTGGCCAAGGCGCTCGGCAGGCCCGCCACGTGTGAGTTTGCGACACCCTTTTTTTTTTTTTGTTTTGACCAACAAATTATTTTAAATAAGCTCTTGCGTACGCGATAGTAAGATAATTTCGTCGAATGTTATTTCCATTTTTTTTATTTTACAATCTACACAACTGTTCTTTAATGAGATTCATCTGAAGGTGAAAAAACATACAATGTCATAGAATAGAATAGAAAACAATACACTTACACACACACACACAAACAAAAATATTATCGAACAATAATGAAACAAAGCAAATATAGAAAAATAGTAATTAAAGAAAAACCGTCGCGGAACTAGTTTCTAAAAGAGAAAAACGTCATTAAGTTTACGCTAATAGCAAATACAAACTCGTGTAGACCAGCCTCCACAAGCAGCACCCGTTCACAAATCTGACGCACGTGGCAGCTGTTTGATCTCTTCGACTAAAGGTTTAGTTGATTAATCAATCGCTGGGTGTCATTCATCGATTAAGCGACGCGGTATGGTTTGACTGTAACGTATGCTTATAATAAATTATGAACGCGCTATCACCCTATTCGACCGCCCGATCCCTTGGGAAAGAAAGGCGAAATACTTAGGGGTAACCTTAGACGCAGCGATGACATTCGCCCCCCATATTAGGACAGTTAGGAACAAGGCCGCCTACGTCTACTAAGCAAGATGTCACTTAGACACAAACTGCTATTATACAAGGCATTATTATTTATGCAAGATAAGACCTATCATGGCCTATGCTTCGGTAGACTTCGCTCATGTGGCGAAAACACACATCGCCTCTCTACAGACCGTCCAAAATAAGTTTATGCATAGCGCCACCGGCGCAAACTGGTACCAGCAGTGTGGGTAAGTGCGTTTACAGAAATCCCATCTCAATTACAGACCCCACGAAGTACTTCGGATGCGAGCTGGGCGCTCAGACGCAGTTCGACTTCAAGAACGAGCGCTTCATCGTCAACGGCAGTCACGACTCCGCCAAGCTTCAGGACATGCTGGACGGGTGAGTTTTGGACGTGCCCGGAGCTTGGCAACAGGCACTTTGATGTAACGAATAAATAGATAAAGTATAGATATATTAAAATGACGCTTGATCGTGTTCCCCTTCTCTGTGACAGAATTAAACAGAGTTGAAAAATTAAATGAAGGACTATATATGATTAGTTATACTAAGTACAATGATGCGCAACAGCGAGTGAGTTAAATGAATTTATAGTTGGCGCGGTGCTGGGTTCCGTACCAGCCTGCTTCCCGTGCCCTGCGCCCCGCGCGCGCCGGCGCACGCGCATGCGCATGTGCATACTACACTGCGATAGCAAACCGTGCGTTTGTGCTGCGACAGGTTCATCCGCAAGTTCGTGCTGTGCCCGGAGTGCGACAACCCGGAGACGGAGCTGATCGTGTCGACGAAGCGCAACAGCATCTCGCAGGGCTGCAAGGCATGCGGCTACCACGGCGCCCTGGACTTCAACCACAAGCTCAACACCTTCATCCTCAAGAATCCGCCCGCCGCGGACCCCGCCATGCAGGTACGACTGATGCAGGTAAGAAAGCGCCAACGTGAGCCGGCACGCACTGCGAGTGCCGCGCCGGTGCCACCCCCGCATGGTGGCACGAGCATGAGAATATACAGTCTGGAAATGTTCTGAACCCGCCCGTAGACAGACAGCAGTGTAGTGGGGTTTGGCACTTGAACCTTTCCGGCTTCAAAGACATCTCGAATATCGATTGAAGGCCTCTGTCCAACAGTGGGAAATTCACATTTTTTTTTTGTTTTTAAATGTTTTATTTAACTGGTGTTATTACCTATTGAGATGAGATGCTTGGTGTCCCCGCAGGGCTCGTCGCTGACGGAGGGCAACCGCGGCAAGCGCTCGAAGCGCTCCGGCCCGCCCGCCAACGGCAACCACGACGGACAGGAGAACCACGACGCCAAGAATGTGAGTCCGTCCGCTCTGACGCGACGTCCTTTCCTAACTATAGTTTAAGTAAAAAAAGCTTTTGATAAAAACTTAACGGTGACCGTCAGCGCCGCTACCACACCGCTTGTTTGGCTGTCTTTTTTTTTTTTATTTACATGGGGAAATGCCTGACGCATACCCGCCCTCTCGGGGGCAAGGACGGGTTATGTCGAGCTCGCACCGACTAAAACCCCATGGTGTTCCACCTTCGTCGCATGTCGGCAGGGTCACGGGAACGCATTCGCTCACATCCGCGACCCCACCAGCGCCGGTTGCTGTAGGCGGCCCCTTCTCGGGAGAGGACGTCCTCTCCCACACCGCCCTGGCTAGACGCGCCGGAACACAGACGCTCCTGCCTACTCGGCCTCCAAACCCACGAGAGCAACGGAGCCCCCCGAGTCCGCCACCCGGAGGCCACGGGGATCAGGAAGGCTGGCGCTCATAAGCACCCGCCTTCCCGGCACCCCCGGCGGATCTGGTCTATGGCTCCGCCGCCGACCACGTTTCGGCCGCGGAGCGTAGGGAGAACGGCCATCGTAATACCGACACTCCTCTCCCCCCGCGGCCCCACCACGGCCGCATCAGCGGTGCGGCCCCCGCCAGAGGGAGAATGGCGAAACGCAATACCAAAACTCCTCTTTCTAAGTTAAGCTAACACTCCCCCCACAGTCCACCAACACGCAGAAGTGGACCAAGCCCACTCGGAGCGACCTCCTCGGGCCGGCGATCCCCGCAAAGACAGGCCGGCCATGTAGGTTCCTCTTGGTTCACCGTGGGAGACCAAGCCACGGTTACTAAGACCCCCCGCCACGACAAGGCGGGAACCCAACCGAGCCGTCGGACGGATTTATTATTAAGCTTACTGGACAAAAGACAAAGATGCCGTGTGGCATCGGTGTAAGAATCATATTGTACCAGTCTTTGTGTTGAACTTTTTTGTGGAATATAGCATGACGGTGATGGTCCACCTAGGCGATGTTAACCACGGCGTTAACTTCAGAAATACTATTGGTTGTAGTCAAATGAGCACATGGATAGAGACACTCGCTGGTCTTCAACTTCGCATATCCGATGTGCAATAAAATCGCGGGCCATATCCGTTAGTCATGATAACGGCGGATAAGGGGCGGACCCGAAAACTGATATTATATCCATGACACATAACTCCAGGTACGCTAACCACTAAGGCACGTGACTGAAGGTAGCTTTGTTCTATCATGTTTCCAAAAATATTTTTAATAAATAAATATTTAATATGGAATTATACTATAGTAATATGGAAAAGTCGGAAATATTGCATAAATAATAATCCACTAAAGTTTTAACGAAACAGCATTGTTAAAAACATTATGTATTTGCATGGTAAGGTGCGGTAATGTGATTAAACGTATAGCAGTGCGTCGTTTTATATAAGTTATATGTGTAAATGTTTGTGTTGCAGGAAGGCGACGCGCCCATCACCCCCACCGCCCCCCACCCGAGGAGCAGCAAGAAGGACAAGTCCAAGCACGACGACGACGACGACGGCACCTGGACCGTCGACGTCAGCGAGGAGGCCGTGCGGGCTCGCATGCAAGGTACGGCCTCTCGCATATTCACTGGCCGCTAGGGTCCTCTGCCTAGGAGCCGTCTGACTTGGCCTTCTCCTTGCCTACTCCTGCCGCCTACCAGTGGCAGAACCACTATTTGCGTTCCGGTTTGAAGGATATAAAGAACCACTATAATCGCTGGCTGTGAGGTTTTCCATCTTAGTGCTCCATAAATTTGTCGAACCCAAATCCCTGAGTCGGCGACGGTACAGCGCCTAGCAACCAGCCCGCCCAGCATGGTGAATATTGGCAAACCTCTCAGAAAATGCATTTCTGCTTATTCTGGCGCTTCCTTCTACACCCTTCGCGCGCTCGTTGAGTGCGAATTTATCAAAGGACTTTTGCGCATATTTATACAACGAGAATTATGATTACAATTTTCTCATAATACTTGGACAGGCTTGGGATTTGTCTATATACACATATATAAATAAATAAAATGGTAGTGTGTGTGTGTGTGTGTGTATGTATAATTTCGAGAATGATCATCACTTTTAAAAGTAAACAAAGCGTTTCCACACATACTGAATTTGAAAAACAAAAGGAGCAGAATATTGAATTTTTGTTCTTCTTCTGCAAGTTTGAATACCTTTTGCAAAATAACCCTGTGCTTAGTCTAGTACAGAAGAGACAATTTATATTGACAGACTTGACCGAGGGCGCCAAGTGCATGACATTGTCCGAGGACACAGAGAAGAATGAGAAGCAGCGCATGGACCTTTTCTATGCGTTTGTGAAGCAACGCGCGGACGCCGCCGCCGTGGACGGAAGCAAAGCCGTCAACGAGATCGTACACGAGGCTGAGCGGTAAGAGGAAATTATCTTCATATTTGTTATGTCCATCTTTTTAATTTTACCAACGACAATATTGTCTCTCGGCTGTTAGTTTTAAATCTATTTTAAGAATCATAGTGGAGTACAGTACATTACTGTTTAAATGTGGTTTAAACTCAAAAGCTAAACAAATAAACAAACGTTATTGTGTAACTTTTGTTCGAATATCAAAGAATTTTTCCATATAAATCGAACATTTCAACTGTGTTTTTGTTACCCGAAGCTGTTTAAGTAAACGCATTTTTTTCTATTTAACTTTGCAACGTTTTTCTGCATCTATTACCATAGTGTTAATTAAACGCCTATGGATTTGCTGGTTCGATGCACCTCTCTATGTATTGTTCATTCACTCTATGACAAAATGAACATGATTCTGTGTCCGAAAAGGTACTAATCAAATTTAGCTCTGGCGTATTAACATCGAAGCAAACAATACGAAGGCGATGATCATCCATACACCTGGTGTGTTCTTTCCGGTCATTTCTGATCCACAACATGAGTTTTACGTCACCAAATGTGATGCTGAAATTTCTGTTTTATTCAGCAGACTAAGAGAAAATCCTAAGCGAACTAAATAGTATTTGCTGGATGGGACAAGTTGTCGGAATGTGCTGTAGTAGACGATATGGTTACGGTTTTCTATAAATTCCTAAATCTATGTAAGGTTGATGACCTCGAAACATGTAACCGGATCAAAACCTCGCAAAAAGAACAAATACTCCATTTGGTTTTTCAGCTATATCCATAAGGTTACTGAAAGAAAAACTTTTATGTTACAATAAAAAATTGTAATTATTAGTCCCGCAATGTTGCATTGTCTGTCTCTTTAAAGAAGCGGGAATAAAAACCAAAAAAAAGGAATAAGATTATTGGGCTGGGTGCGGAAAAATACTGTAATGTAATTCACAGGAAGCTTGAAACAAATTCACATCTTGAAAATGAAAATTTTAATATTCTTCTTATCTTCCATCTTGCCATCTGCCATCTTCTCCACTCATCAAATCTTGCCATCTGTCAGTTTTTGCGATTATAAATGTTGCGTGTGTTTTCCTGATTATGATGGTGATTAGTTTGTTCGTGTAACGTGGCAAATTAATAAATTAATATCAGCGTTTAATGAAAAAAACATTGTGGAGTTGGATTTAATTAAAAATGTCACATCTTATTTGAGTAACAAAATCAAGTTTTTCTGGTTCCGGTGTTCCGCAGGGAACGGTTCTCGGCCCATTGATATTTCTTACGTATATTAATGGCGTATTATTTACTGATGATATTACTTTAATTTTCATGATGTGGAGTTACCCAATTTTCGTTAGGCCATCAGACCGTTTGCAAATTAAACAATTACTGATGATTTTTTTTATGCGCCCAGTTTGGAAGTTCGCGAGAAAGCTCCGCTGGTAGTGTTCGAGGTGCTGATCCGTCCCGCCACCCTGTCTGCCGACGTGAAGAAGCAGCGTATGCTGCTGCTGCGCCTGACGCGCGGCGAGCCTCGCGCGCAGCGCTCCGTACTCAACGCACTCACCGCTCTGTGTGCGCACCACCCCGCGCTGCTGCCCAAGGTACACCTGCAGCACCTATCTGCTACTACAGCGCGTCATGGGCGCAGTGCTCAACGCACTCACCGATCTGTGCGCCTACACCTGCAGCACCTGGCTGCTTCAGTCTGCTGTCAGTTTGCGGCATGCGGACGTCGCGAATTTCGCACGCAATAAAATAATCTCACTTATAAAAATATGCAGTGTCTGATGCCGTCTATCGTTTATGCATATAAATAATACAAAGGAGTATTGGCCTTCAGGTGCCGGCGATCCTGAAGCTGCTGTACGACACGGACATAATCGAGGAGCGCGCGGTACTGGAGTGGGCGGCCAAGCCGTCGCGCAAGTACGCGCCCCGTGAGCTGGTGGCCGACGTGCGTCGCCGCGCTCAGCCGTTCATCGACTGGCTGGCCGAGGCCGAGGAGGACAGCGACGACGCGCAGGCACCGGACCAGGACGACCTCGACGTGGAGTACGACGACCGCGCGCCGCTGCGCCCCGCCGCCGCCGCCGCGCCCCCGCCGCCCGCCGCTGCCGCTGCCGCCGAGGACGAGGGTGGTGAAGAAGTGGACATCGACGCCATTTAAGTCGGTGGTAAGAACGTTGTCTGCGGTTCCGGCGCTGCGGTGCGCTCTCGCCTCATCCCGGCGACCTGTGTACGGGCGACAGACGAGGACGGATCTATACGAAAGAATAGTCCGGCGATTCTTTGTATAGCTCTGTCCCTTTCTGTTCTGTTCGGCAGCCGGAATACTGGGGGAGGTAAATGAATCGAATCATAAAAATCAGTTCGCTTATGTTTATTTTCTAATCCTTTTTCTTTCTAAATTTTCGAAGAGTTGTACATATTGAAACAAAAATCCCTAGGTACCCTTGAAAAAAAAATCAATTATATCAACTCCTCTAGTGGGTAAATCTAATGACAATCAACACCGACGGGTGACAATTTAAAGTTAACTCGACAGAGTGTCGGCTAGCGCCGCAGAGACCGGGTCCATTTTACTCTGAGAGCACGGTCGTAATTTGGTTTGAGCTAGACAAGTCACGTGACCCGTCAAACTGTCGAATCCGGTCGTAACTTGAAATTGAAACCGAACGCTGTTACGATTGCCATCATAATTCGGGAACGGAGCTGTGCAGAACAACAGCCGGTTATTTCTGTTCAGTGGTCTGGTCTCAATGCGATGAATGTTTAAAATTTAGCTTCCTCAGGCGAGCCGCGCGTAATTGTTAAAATATCTGCATACTTAGGTTTACTTTCTGTAATTTTTGTAATTTTTGTAATTTTTCTTTTTCTCTCTATATCGACATTTCCTTTCTTTAAGTCATCAGAGCTGATGCATCATTGCAGTTTAGAATGTAAACCGAAATAGATTCTATTCGATTCGGCGCGTTACGTCCGTGGTGCTGTCTCGATATCGATGTACCGTGGCTCACGTCATCCGAACTGGTCTCGCGTGGTTCAAAACGATAGAGCAGCGCACGCACACCCGTATCCGCGCGGCCGTATCGCAGCTAACATCGGAACCGTAGACAGACGCGACTCGGACTCACTAGTTTGGTTTACGAATAAATTAGATACCATGGACAAGTCTTTACTTTTTATAATCAAAAAAAAAATTAAACCTTCCCAACATCTTTACAGTGTCAAGTCTTATGAAAATTATATTGTAGCTTTCGTAACGGTGTTCACCTTCTGCGAAATATGATTTACTAAAATTGTAAATTAGTATCATCAAATGTCAAAATTGTCACAGGCGTGTCTACATAAATAATGAGAAATGGCAATTAATGAAAAGTAGTCAATAAAATTTTGATGTTCCATCCTATTGTATGAAGAGTGACCTCGATTTAATATATGTAACATTCTATTGAATTTCCAGACATCTTCTTTGCTCAATGAAGAGAAATTATTTTAAATTTTGTTTCTGTAAAATTAAAACATGCGAAGCTTATGGTACTTTCTGTGTAAAGTTATTTGTGGTAAAACAACTTATCGGTTACCCTTGCATTAAATTGAAACGTGTCATTTGATGTCTGGTCAATGAATTTCCATGTCACGATTGAAATGTCCTGGCGGATGCTTCTCAGTTGTATTTATTGTGCAATAAATTCCCGATTACCCCTAGATTATAATATAAATATAAACTGTGCAGTTAATAAGTGTAATTACATGTCGAAATAGAACCCAATAGATTAGTCGATATCCCTGAGTCTAATACGCCCTGTATCCAATATAAACGCTTCGAAACTAGCCCTGATAGCACTTTTTCTGTACCCAAAAATTATATAATTGTTCCTATATATAGTTTCGAATATTTTGATGATTTTCTCTTTAGTTCTTTTATTTTGAGATGATTTATTTGTCAAGTAACATCATGGTTCGTGCGCTTGATCTCTTTGCATGGCGCCATTTTGGATACCAGAGGTCGACGAAAATTGACAGTTTAATAGGGTTGTTATCAGTGAGCAAATATCGATACTGTTCTTACAATAATTGATTGTCGAATCGAATACGTAGTGGATAATGTTGATATAACTCTTTGAAACCCTATTTAATGTGTAATTTGTCGACCTTTTGCAAACTGTAAAAATATTTAGTACCAACAATGAATTTGTCACAAAACAAATGACGTGACTTGTAAGAGAGGACGCTGAAGTATTTTTTGATTGAATGCTCCAATCGAAGAATGTTTACATGAAATGTTTCATTGATTTTAGTAATAAATAAACAATTGGCCCAGCGCGCGGGAATGAGTTGAATTACAAATAAAAAAAGGTTGACTGCATCATGATTTTGCAATAAATTATTTTCTTATTTAGTTTACTTGTTTTATTTTAAGTGTGTAAATATCAAAAAAAAATCTTTTTCTTACAAATAATCTTTGGATTGGCGGTCAGCGCAGCTTGTCCGCCATTTGAATGAATGTATTGCATTTATCATTCAGCGCTCTCGGCGTGATCGAAACGATTCATTCGTTCATTCCCGCGCGTCTCTCGTGTTACTTGTACATGTATTTAGACTAGTGCGCGGCGGAGCGTTACCTCTATTATAAACTATTATAAATAGAATATTTTGAAATTGCCACCTGCCGACAATTTTATTACATTTGTTTTGTATTCAATACATTTGGATTCTGAACGTTGTAAGTTTTTATTTAATCACCTTTTGTCCATCTTCACCCCTTCAACTTGTGTGTAACTTCAATCGTTAATGTGCTAGTTGATATTATTTTGTTGTAATTTAATTGGTTTTGATTGGTGAAATTGCGAATATACAATAACATTCATAATGTTTTCACCGAGGCAGTATGGTGGTGGTGGCGTATGACCATACTATCAGCCCGTGGTTGTCCTAAATGTCGACACGGGAGGAACATAATACCAGATAAGTTCTGCGATCGCCCGTGTTGCAAGAGTTTGATGTAATCGACAACCAGAGCTTCCGAAGTGGCCAGAGGTCGGTCTATTCACAAGCAACATTCCTTAGGATGTGCTGCGTAATAACATACATAGAGCAAGCACGTTGCGCACGCGGTGGTGCCAAGCGCCGGCTTCTGCTGCTGTTCGAATGGGCCTCAGAAGCCTCGCAGAATACCGGCGTGAAGTAGAGGCATCTAGTGCTTCTGCGTTTCGTTCGGTGAGTGAGGTAACCGGAGGGAGTGAGGGAACCCCCTCCTCATTATCCCTCCCATCTAAATCCCTTAGGGCCGGCAACGTACCTCTGGTGTTGCAGATGTACGTGGGCGACGGTAATCACTTACCGTCACGTGAACCGCTTGCTCGTTTGGCGCCATTCCCATAAAAAAATCCATATATATCATAATATATCTAACCACAATGCTGCAATGAGATCAGTACAGAGCATCTAACTCCTTGACAATTTGCAGTAGATTAATCGTGTTTGGGTGTATTTTGTCATTAGGCATTATTTTCGTATTTTGAATTTATGCTTATTTAAAAAAAAAATACGTTTTGACATGGAAACGGGGCACTCGATTACATTCCATGGAACGCAAATGTAGCAAAGTACGAATCCCAGAGCCACTGTCATCACGTTTGGGAGACGAATTGGTGATCACAATTGTAGACGTCTTGCGTTTGTGACGCTGTTCCCCTTCATTTTTATAGGTGTTCTATAATATTTTGAAATGGTCATTCCGAGATTCCGTCCTGAGATATTTTTGGAATTGTCGAATGTCATTTTTTTTTAATCTACCGCCGTTTCGTAAAATGGTTCCTGCGACCGGGAAGAAACCGGCGAAAGAAACTCCTTAGGTATCCAATTTTTTTTGTAAACAAAACGTTTTATAGTCTTATTATACAATGTCTTGCACGAGACGGTGAGTATGATTTATTTATATATATTATAATAAATTTATCGATGGAATTAAATAAAACAGAATGAATGGTGTGTAGTTTTTTATTCACAATGTAAGGTGGGTATAATTAAATGTTTAATAGTACCTACATATAGTAAATTATCAATAAATCCGGTTTGAAATTGGTTAATTTGTACAGTGTGTGTGTTACTCAGCCCGAGGGATTGTTCACTAATTTTTTAGTGAAACTAACAGAACAGTCGACCAGAAATTGTATTCAAGAAACACGAATTTTATTTTTATTTTAAAACTGAAATAAAAATAATTCTTGTTTGGATACAGTACCGCGTGGAAAAGTTTGTAAAATTACCTGTTGGATATATAGCTATAAGGATATGGAAACCATCAACAAGCACCGCACACGGAGCCGCGTGGCAAACTGGATACCTCTAAACTTGAAAATTCTCAAAAAAAAGGTCTTTTGCACAAATTACAATAATGTTTGTACCAATGGCACACTGTTCCAGCGTTATACATATAAAAAAAATCAGCAACTTGTCCACCTGACCTCATGGACAGTCCCTAAGGTACTGTAAATAACGGGGTAGATTTTTAAATTAAAAAAAAACAAGGTCCTTTAGCGCTGATGAATTTGTACCATAAATTAATAAGTGCTAACTAAATTAAAATATATATATTGTGACGTCTCATAAGTAATACGTCTAAACATATGCCGCCTCCTACATCTAGTAATCTATATCTACTCCCTTAATAATGTCATAAAGCTGGCTGTTTATATGTTTGAATGTTCATGTCTGTTCAATTTGAGAAATATTTTTGTGTCAAATGGCTGTTTATAGAGAAAGGTTATATAAGCCTATATAAATCACGCTATGCCCAATAGTAGCGGAGCAGTAGCTCTGAGCCTTGGTCATAAATCTAGATTATACGAGGCTATTCTTGCAAAAATCTGTAACAAATGGCCAGACTCGAGTTATTTCGTAAGTGTTTCGATTCTCCTTTGCAATCCAAAAACTAATAACTAAAAATACGAACAACTCTTAATTTTATGGAAGTATTTTTGTACCTAATGGAATCTCCATCCTATTTAGATAAAATTTAGAGCTTTTGTCTCTATTCGGTAGTAGGTACCAAATACAGGTAGTGGTTTTCCACACTTAAATCTGACAAAATTAAAAAATAATTGACCTCCGCTTCTTATTTTCAGACTGCAACGAACATTATTAAACTAATTATAACTGTATATTATATTTGAAAAAATAAACATCGATTTTGACTTTTGTAACTGTTGGTAATTTATTTATTGAAACACTGTTGTTTTGACACCGGCAAAAAGTTGAGAGTCGTTGCAATGCCGCTGTTGTATAAAATTATTATGTACAGATTGTACACGGGTATATCTTATCTATATTTGATGCACAGCTTCAAGATCGCTTAACTAATACTTGAATCTAGGCGGAACTAGTAGTGTGATCTTCTGTTCTTGTTTCGAGCGTGATTGGCCAAGCACAGCCCGAACACCATCGCCACCAGCTGCAAGTAAGTCGTTTAGGTTTTAATTATCGATGAATATAATATATGTATTGGATAATAATATAAGTCTTATGAAATGTTCTTTTTGAATGACTAAAATAATGAAAGTACTGTTTTGCGTCTTTGTTTTATATATTATTATAAACTGCCAGCATGTTTCGGGATTTGTTTTTCATTAGCAGTAAAGTTGTTTTTATTTATCAAACTACGCCCCATTCTTTTTGGGTTTCTGGCTAAAACGGCATTCATTTTTATTCTTAGTAATGATATTTAAAAAAAGCAAAAACGTTCTTTCTATACTGGATTCAAACAATAATTCACAGACTGTCTTAAAAAAAACCTTGTGTCACTTCTCTCACCTCGATTGCTACAATAACAATGGCGACTACACCAATCGCAAGGCCGAAGGTTTCCAGAAGGTCCTCGACCTTCTTATCGCAGCCGGAGTAGGCGTTGATGATGGTGCAGGGGCTGGAGGCGCAGCACGACTCCGGCAACGCGATGTTCTGGTAGGCCAGCGGGCCGGTCGGGCCGCAGCACTGGAACTGTGGAAGACGGGGTCGCTTAGTCTGGGCTGTTTTGATACCATGTTACCGCTGGAGGATAGATATTTGGAGTCTGATTACTACGTAGTGGAAGGGCTCTTATCTACTAGGGTCCGTCTAGGCAGGGACCTACATACTTATATTTACCGCCAATCATCTGTGCAGGTTTGAATGGTATGGTGAGCCGGTACAATTACGGGATGTGAAGCATTATATCTGAGTTCTCGTGGGTGGACAGCCCATCAGTAACCATCGATGGAAGTTACTATTAGAACTTACAATCAGGTTGGTATGTTTAGATCATTTGTCATTCCGATATTATACAAGGAAAAGTAAAACCTCCGAGAACCTCCGGGGCTAATACGGAGTTACTTTCTACGGTTTCTTCCTCGTCAGAGGAATCCCATTTTGACAAAATACGGCGTATAAATGATTATATCCTTTTTTTAAAAAAAAAAACGTAACCTTCCACTAAGAATTTCTCCAGTGTCGCGGAGGCAGTTTACATACATAAATTGCGCATGGACAAACACCCAGACCCGAAACTATTTATATATATTTGTAGTCCACACGAATAAGACTACTGGTCCCGTCCGGGAATCGAGCCCGCGGCCCGCAGCGCCGCAGATGAAAGCTCAGCCACTACGCCACCGAGCCGTCTATGTTGAACATAAGCTTGCGAACGCGAACAATTGTTTGCTGAAACTAATCGGCCCGGGCAGGCTGGCGGGTGAGAGCAGTTTCGACGCCCTTGTTGCTCATAACTAGCTTGTGCATATTAGCTTAATAATAGCTTTATTCATCCTTACACAGTTAAAATTACATAAGAAAAACAAAATGGTAAGTATATATTTAAAAAAAAAAAATTACTTTTTAGTTAATCTGATACGATGTAAGGGCCGCCGATGGCGTTAAAAGCCTACCATGTTCTCCTGTCCCGCGCCGAACTCACCCATAATTCGTCGATCACTCCTGCAGTTTTTGCTATATCCTCACTCCATCTTTTTTGTGGTCTTCCTACTCTCTTCTTTCATCATCTATCTTTCATCGTTTGTTCGTTGTATGTGTCCTGCCCATTTCCACTCGAAGCGCATTATATATTTCACAAATTCAACTAATAACTAGCTCATGAGATTTTCAATATTGTCCCCTTTATGCTTCAAATAGCTCGTGGGCTCACATGTCAGCCGAGTAACGGCTCCTGGGTTCGCAATAATTTAGCTACCGCTCACAAACTATCAGTTTCCGGGTCCGGTTGTGTTGTGTTCGTCCCGTGTCTCTGTCACTGCACCTGACCCTCTTCCTTCCTCCGATCTTATCGCACAAGCGTGACATCCGACATCGGACACTTACGGCACTATGAGACATCGCGTGCTAACTGCACAGTTATTCAACTAGCGATATTATTCGGAAGTTGACGCTGTGCTCAGAGTCGGTCAGGAGCTAGTTGAAGCAATTGAATCAGATCCTGATCAAATCAAAGAAATAGACGCAGCCCTAGACAATCTAATCCCAGAGCTGTGTATCGTTGAAAACATAAATGATAGATGTAAGACGTTTTATATGCATTCAATCAGTAAACATGCATAATACAATAAAATTGATTTTGTTGCTGTCAGTATCAGAGTATCAAATAAAAGAAATAGACGCAGCCCTAGATAATCTAATCCTAGAGCTGAGTATCGTTGAAAAGATAAGTGATAGATGTAAGACGTTTTATATGCATTCAATCAGTAAACATGCATAATTGGATTAGGTTGATTTTGCTGCTGACAGTATCAGAATATCATATAAAAGAAATAGACGCAGCCCTAGACAATCTAATCCCAGGGCTGTGTATCGTTGGAAACAAAAGAATGTGATTCATGTAAGACGTTACATGTAATCGATCAGTGAACATGCACAATATGATAAGGTCAATTTTGCTGCCGACAGTATCGGAATTAGTACTACGCAAACTTATTGATAACATTGTTCCTATGAAGAAATCTGCAACTAATGGTAATTGATAAATTAAGCGTTATTTAAACTCAGGAATGCGTTGTTCATAACGAACTTAATGACATTAACGAACAGAGCCGTCGTGGATTGGCGTAGACATTCTGAATTTGAATTGTGAACTGTCGTGTACATTTATTGATATGACCATTCAAACGTTTCACCACCAAAAGTTCGAGTCCTGAAAGTTATGAAATTGTTTTTCGCCGTTATTTTTTGTGAGGATCGATGACACAGACTTCTATTTCCTCCAATTTTCTGATGACCATCCCATTCACATGTATAAACGGCCATGAGATCTTAATTTTTATCTTACGTGGTCTTCTAATGTGGTAGAGCCAAGCGGCGGCTTTAGCTGCTGCTCGAATGGGCCGGCTCGATCGGATGAATACCACGACCTCGCAGAATACAGGCGTGAAGTAGAGGCATCTTGTTCTTCTGCGTTTCGTTCGACGAGTAAGGTAACCGGAGGCCCACTCCCGCTCCCCATTCCACTCCTTATCCTCCCTCCCATCTCCCAAATACCCTTAAAGATCGGCAACGCACATGTAGCACCTCTGGTGTTGCAGATGTATGTGGGCGACGGTAATCACTTACCATCAGGTGAATCGCTTGCTCGTTTGCCGCCTTTCCCATAAAAAAAAAAAGTCTTAACTCTAAACGTTCTCTTAAACCGACTGCAAAACTGTCCGGAAGCCGAGCTACTTACGGTTCGTTCGATCTCGTGGAAGGCGTTCAGGTCGGTGTTGAAAACTTCTTTCAGCAAGCGCGGGACCGTCGCTACAATGCTCTCCAAGTTCACGAAGATCAAACTGGCGAGTGCGATCTTCAAGACCATCAGCATTATCATGAAGATCGAGTACTGGAAATAGGACGTGTTTAAATTATTACATTATAGTATACTAAATTGGAAGGCGTGGTAGGCTAGTGGTCAGTGCTCTCACTTTAGTTTCATAGAGCGCAAGTGATCTGTGTTCGATCCCCGGTGCCGGCACTACTAAAATTGTTAATAGCAATTTTAATTGCTGTATTTACCACGTGCTAAACGGTGAAGGAAAACATCGTGAGGAAACCTCCATGTCTGAGAAACAATAAAAATATTATTAAATAACCGCTCCTAAACCCCCAACAGTGGGCACTTATAGGCTGCTACTTTACTTTTATACTAAATTGCCAGCTGGGATGGAAGGGAAGATCGTATATTCATACCGTCTCTCTTTCTCCAAAAGCCAACCTGACCTTTACGTGGTGGGGTGCAGCTAACAAACTAGGCTCTGGCGACCGAATAATGGCGGAAAATCCTTTAGATACCTTCGTATCCTGTAGATCGGGGATTTCCAAAGTGGTCGATATCCGTAGGAGATTTTTTTTGTATCAATAGGATTGGTAAGTATTTATATTTCAATAGGAAGAAAACTTGAGATAGAATTTTTAAAGTATATTGGCTGTTGGAGTCTTGGGGTTGAGGTATCAGTTCATTTTGGAAAAGGGGGTTTTTTCCGGTTTGGGAATCCCTGCTGTAGACGCTGCTCCCTTGTGGTGGTACCGGCGCTACGCTAGCTCACTTTTGCTTTGACAGTTCGAAATTAGAGGATTACTCTTAGAGAGGCCTAGTCTCCAGCATGTGGCCTTCAGCGTCTCGCTTGGGATACGGGTTAACAATCACCTCACCTTAACTTGAGAGCCAGTAAATAATCCACTGCAGTATAGAGGTCTCTACCTAAGCAAGGATTTACCATAAGCTTCACTCTCGACTAGAGGATTATCAATCTTAGTCTGGCACTCTGGTACACCTCGCACCTTAGACGCTGCTGCTGCCATCGTCGGTCTGGTACTTCTAGATGGTAATCCCGCCAGCTGTCCGTAGCCGTAACAATTGCCTAGACTTTTCCCTTGGAAGGGGGGTGGCAGATTAGCAGATTCTAGCGCGGACACCGCGTGGTCAATAACAGTACCCGTCACTAATAATGTTTCAGGATGGTCGTTCCGCCATCTATCGGCGGCAAGGCGACTTACCAGTCCTTTCCTTTCGTGGAGATGTTACGAGGATGAAAAGCGGCGGAAGATTTTCTAACGCCGCCACCGTGACCCGAGTCTATGAGAATTGATGTAAATCCAGAAAAAACAACGACGGAACCAGTGTGTAGTGTGGAGACAAGTTGGATAGTCCAACACGTCATGCATCAAGTATCAGATCAAGAACATAATGAATAAAGCGGTTAGGTGTGGAACGTAACAAAGCTTACCGTGATGAGCATACAGTTGCTCTCCCGGATCGCACCGCAGCAGCCGAAGAACGCGATGAGGAACACTACGCCGCCCACCACCATGGACGCGATGGGGGCCACCTGGATGTTGGTGTCCACATTGCTCACCACAGAGGCGATCTGAAGCTGCACAGCAACGCCTAGACCAAGGAGGGCCAGACCTGCTAGCTGCAATAAAAATTATATTTTATTTCTCTCGAAAACCTCTCCTACCCTACCTCCTACATAAATTGCACACGGACAAACACCTAGATCAGAAATCGTTATCGACAGTACATACAAATATTTGTTCCGTCAACCCTACCTATCATACAGATGTCAATCAATGCGACTGTTTATGGTACAGGGGGGCAAAAACGATGCGAGCGGATCACCTGATGGTAAGTGATTACAGACGCCGGCGTACATCTGCAACATCAGAGAAGGTTTAAGGATATTTGGAGAGGGGAGCGGGCCTCCGGCAACCTCACACACCGAACGAAACGCAGAACCACAAGATAGATGCCTCTTCTTCGCGCCGGTATTCTGTGAGGCCAAGGTACTACCCCGGTCGAGCCGGCCCGTTCTTCCACGTATTAAATTTTACTTAAGACCATGATAATAAATTTAGGGAGACTGCGCGGAAGTATAAAGGATAATGCGTGCGTGAATATATACGCGATTGATAACTTCATGTAGGCAATTAGTTTTTAATGATACGACTTGATTTTCTAATCGTGTCATGAGTTTATAAAAATGTTTTACTCTGTGTCACAAATTGAAAAATAATAATAATATATGTTTATTTTCTCCCCACAAAAACAGACCATACATTATTATCTAATGAAAAATTAATATACATTTAGATATCGGTGTGTTCATAGTCTGGGATGTGTGAGGAGCTGGTGTCTGAGATAGGCATAAAAAGCCTGTATTACAGATCCCCAGGTCCCCGACGCACGGAAAAAACCAGAGCATTATTTAGCATTAGTGATAATTAATGATACGTAACCGTGCCAAGAAAATTTACTACAGAATCTTTGTTGTTACTGATCGATCAGCGCACAGACTCCTGGCCTTTTGAACGGGTCGAGCCGAAACCGACATGCATTAAAGTAATAAAAAATATTTTGGGTATATTGATTTGAGTTAACCAAGTGCCTTCAGCCATCTCAAAGCTCACCAAATAAAGTAACAGGCACAGTGATGTAAGTTTTTATAATTGTAGCACTCATAGCAGAGCCACGGGCTGTCCGGCTCGAAGGAAGAGATTATCAACGCAGTCTTAGCGAAAGCCCCCTCTTCTCTACTGAACAGTGAGTACCTAAATGTTCTCACAGATCCTTGGAGAATCATTTGTTCGGAGTGTTAATATTTACGCACTCTTAAACGAAGTCGTTTGATGAGTTGTGACCGCCGCTTTCCACGAACAGAATTCATAAAATACGTTCAATAATTGATAGATATTGAAACGACGTTTAAATATCTGTCCGTTGCTTAAATAGTTTATCTTTCGCCGAAGCCGACGGCCTATCTTATCTTTGTCCATTATCATTGTTTAGTAGTTTGAAGTAGAAAACATAGGTAAAAAGAAAAAACCAAAGTCGATTTCCAGAGCGCAGAAAGTGAAGAAATTTTTATATTCAACATCTGATCTGAACATAAACATGAAGCTTAAATACTATTAGTCAAGTTTCAGTGGATTAAAGTAAAAGCCAGACGTGGTAGCTGCCAATGCTGGCCCGAACATTGGAACAAAAATTCGCAATCCGCTCATTGAACCTACGCCGTTATGCCAATAGGTGGCGTCAATGTGTGGAGTCGGCTTCACATTGCCGTGGTGCTCACCGAAAAAGCTCGCGGTGAACCCAGAGTAAAATCGACTTAGCGCATGCCCGATTCCTTCTCCACTTCCATTTGAAAGTTTAGTAAACTAAATCACTCACCGCAAAGAAAAAGTTCGCAAAGAACAGAATATATTTAACCATGACTTCACCACAGCCCATTTTGATTATTTATTTTTTATTCACAGAAAATAAGCCCGTACACTTCGTATGATCGATTTTCACTGATTAATCAAAATGGCCGGCTCCAGCTATGCCCGCTTATCAGAGCTCGATAAGCGGATAACTTGTTAAATCGAGGTTAATGCTGTTTTACTTTGAATTACAAATGTGTATAAATTAATAGGAACATAACTAATCTAATATCATTTGTTTATTTTTTATGTTATGTTTATAAGAGTTTAAATTGCCAGACGGAAGTCGAAAGTGCTATGTTACATATTGTTAACACTAGCTACCACTAATAGATACCAATATAATGTAATAATAACTACCAACAGTTGTTATATACTTATTTCTACCAATCCGGTAATTTTCTCCGGTGTGATGTTTAGATGGCAAAATATAAAAATCCGAAGAAAAGTTTTAAGGAAAATACAATATATTTTATTCTAATATTGCAAGTAAATAATATATACATCTATTTACATAAAAGATAGTACAATTATTTGTTTTTTTTTATTTAGGCTTAGTTAGTATTTGAATCGCCATAATTTTTAAAATGCCATTTTTATTTTATGTCCGTATAAATAGGTATATCACATTGGTATAAGAGAAAATATCACATTCATATATATGAGAGAATGGAAGTGGAAAATCAAAATAACATATAATATTATTAAATAAAATAAAGGCACACCGTTATTATAAAATATTAAATAAAATTTCAAGACATAATCTTGTGAACAATTGATACAACCGGTCGGTACTTCTAGTGTTAAACTTCTTCAAGTATTTATAAAACAGAACAGGGGTTTATGACGTGAAGCTATTTATGCACCAGCAACTCGAATTTCTAGAAATGTTATTTATTCTAATCAATTTCGATAAATCACCGAGGTGAGTCATGAACGTATCTGATTTCTATGTTCACAAATGATTCTGCAGCTCGTAAGGACAGTCACCACTTAGTGAATAACGGGAAGTTGATAAGATTTGAAGCTGAGTCACAGCGCATCATGGATTTTTGTACAGCGTGTATTACTTCGCGTGATTAAAATGTTTTACGTCATGACAGTTATCAGTCAGGCTTTTTTTTTATAGAAGAAGGGGGCAAACGAGCGTGCGGCTCACCTGATGGTAAGTGATCACCGACGCCCACGAACATCCGCAACACCAGAGGAGCCACAGATGCGCTGCCGTCCTTTAAGGAAGGAATAAGCTCTTTTCTTGAAGGTCCCTAGGTCGTAACTGTTCGGAAATACTGCTGGCGACAGCTGATTCCACAAAAATCGAAGTGCGTGGCAGAAAACTTCGATTAAAACGCACTGTGGTGGAATGCCAACCATCTAGGTGGTATCGATGGAACTTCGAATTCTGTCGCGATGTACGATGGTGAAACTCAGCAGCTGGGATCAATCCGAACAGTTCCTCAGAACATTCCCCGTGGAAAATTTTGTAAAAAATGCAAAGAGAAGCAACATCTTTTCGCAAGGCCAAAGGATCAAGCCGATCAGAGAGAGCTTGTTCGCCGACAGCTTGGTACCTCTGCCCACACCGTAAAGGCTACAAGCGCGGGAGGTTTTAGTTTTTTGTTTATAATCAATAACCACGTAAACAGTTCACTGCTAGGTTACCATTAAACTTTTCCTGATTTTTTTTAACTACCGATTTTGGCGATACGGATTTGTGATTTTTTTAAACTCTGCCACCCTCTGTTACCCGAGGTTATCGTAATCAAATGAAATACAATCAAACTTTTTTCTTTACCGGTAAATGGGGAAAAATAAGCGGTTCACCTAATGGTATGTGATTACCGACGCCCACGTATATCTACAGCACCATAGGAGCCATATATTTATATTTAAACCATATATTACCACCATATATTTAAAGGGCAGCAGCAGACCTGCAGCTGCTGCTGCCCTTTAAATATATTTGGGTACGAGGACTAAGGTAGCTCTACGAGCACTTCACGTCGGTATTCCGCGAGGCCGTGGCACTATCCCGGTGGAACCGGACCATTCGAGCAGCAGCAAGCGCCGCCGCTCGGCTCTTAAGAAACTCCGTAGGGTCTTCTTTGTTCTTTGTTGTCATATTCTTTTGAAACAACTTGGAAGCGCACAACTCTGCGTCGTTATACCAGCCTCCGCGCCCGATCTGCAAGGGTCCTTCCTTAGCCGCCTCTTACAACACCTACGGTAAGATATGTGATGGCAGAGGCAAATTCTTACACCGCTGCAACATTGCAAAATATCTTCATCCTTCATCCTTCCGCACCAACTTTTCGCCTGAACTTATAATAAACTTGAAACGTTCAACCCAACAATACAAATCATACGTAACGTAAATTTTCGAAAAACTCATTGGTACAAGCACAAGGCTATCGAGCAGCGTGGTGGTCTTGTTTTTCAAAACCCCCTCAATAATGAGAGCTACCCTTACCCCAGCTGTGGGACATTAAGCTACGACTCTACTTTTACTTTTCACCATAACACATTATTATAACGTGTCCTTTATAAAATCTTAAATTCGAATAATATACTGTGTATAATATAATAAAAAAAATGGACGTTGACAGACTGCTTCAGAAAATTCATAGATTTTCATTAATATCTCGAAAACTGGAAGGATTTCAATAGCGGGTTTACGTCTATTAACTGTATGTATATACAAATTGCACACGGACGAACGCCAGGGCCGGCAACAATTGTTTGTAGTTCATACAAATACAACAGTTCATAAAAATACTTGTACCGTGCGGGAATCGACCCGCGAGCCGCAGCGCAGCAGCCAACCGCCTAGCCACTACACCACCGAGCCCTGCGTCAACACTTCGCGGGTCATAACTTTGAAACAATTGAAATTCTTTTGTTATAAGTCATTTTAGGACTAATGACATATCAAGAACAACAAATTTTGAACGTTGCTGGTCTAAAGTCTAACGTAATAAATACACTTACTGCACAAAATAAGTTCACAAAGAAGAGGATGTATTTAACCAGGAATTTTCCGCAATCCATTATGATTGTTGGTTTTTTTTTTTTAATTAAGTTTTCCTAAATACAACAGCAATAATTACAGGTGCGTTCGCGGCGTTGGATCGATTCCCACTGATTACAAAAATGGCGGAAGTCTGCGGCGGCAACTTATCAGTGCAGAGGCAGTCAGTTGATATCTTATTTGTGAACAAGCTGGCACCCCCCGGTTACGTGGAGTATACTTGCATGTTTCATACACACGATGTGTTCACATGATCAAGGTTCATCACAATTGCACCGTTCCTATTTTTTTTTTCTTTAGCTTTATGTGGGTTTTAGGCGGTGACAAGTTAGGTCGGGATTAACATTGAAGATGTTGGAATGATTAAAACCCCCCCACGTTAGATACGGTCTTAGCCCAGTGGCCTTTACAGCCTCGGCGAAAGAGACTCGGGAGCAGAAGGCCCACAAGTTAAGCACCGCTCCTATAGATCGTACCTTGATGTTGTTTAGCCTATAACCTTCCTCAACAAACGGGCCATCTGATGCAAAAATATTTATCTCTTTATATAAAAATACAGATTAGAAATAGATTACTTTAACTTAAAATATATTCATAATACTCGTTGACGTTCTTGAACATAAAATGTCGTTTGACTGTACCAACATTACGGAAATAATTCAAATTGTTCTTTAATTTCGTGGATCCCTTTATTCTTGTAAGGCTTTCAGTTCCCTATAGGACTATGCCTCGTATTTTACGAATTAAGATTTGGTGAAACAAAATTATTCGTACAATTTTCATTTCGTTTCATCATTCTTTTTACTATTGCAGCCTGTAAGGGCCCATCCCCAAACATAGACGCCAAAAAATCTGCTATAATATATATGGAAGATTTGCCCATACTCTCAAACTCTTCGCTGGGCGGGTTTGGAGTGCGCAGTGCCGGTATCCTCACACTCAATGTGTTGCTTTTCATCACCAGTCTGTGGGATTTGGGTTCGGCATAGGGGTTCTCGCCATCTGTCGGTTGCCTCAGCCTTTTCTGGTAGCGAATCCGACTATGGTCAGCGCGTGCTATAGGAAAATCTTCCATGCATGGCGTCCGTGCTTTTGTTCGTCCATTAAGGAGAGGCTTTTGCCCAGCAGTGGACTTTTACAGACTGATAAAATCAAACTCTTTACTTCTATTTGTTTTATTTTTTATTTATACATTATTTTTTATGTAAGTAAAGTAAGCAGCCTGTAGGTAACAGAGAAGTTTTGGGAGCCGGGAAGGACCCGCCACGCTGCTCCAGTGCGGGTTGGCGGGCTTCACATATCCACGAAATAATATATTTTTGTTTCAGACGGTTTTTTCACGATGTTTTACTTCACCGTTGAGCACGTGGTAAATAAAGCACTTAAAATTGTTATTAACAATTTTAGTGGTGCCGGCATCGGGGATCGAACCCAGGTCACTCACGCTCTATGACACTAAAGCGAGCCTGACCACTAGGCTAGCACGGCTCTCCTCATATGTAATGACAATATAAAGCTTGGGAGCGATCAAGTAATTCCCCGGGGTGACAATCATCCATGTATTTCTTTATATTATAATCACCCTTTTTATTAAATCGTTGTAAGATCATTTAGTTAACGCTAAGGTTTAATTTTAAGGTTTGAGGTTAAATAAGCGCGGAGTGAAAGAAACCACGTCTTGACTTAACTGATGTTTATTTGCCTCTAAAGTAATTAGCGAAGTGTGAGACGATTGACCATCGACAACTAATGTCCACAGATTATTAATACATACAATGCGTTGCCGGTTGGGTTTACTTGCGAGATAATAAAATATACAAAAATTTTACTAAACAATTTTCTTAAACTTATTGATAGAAACACTTCGCACTTAGTAGGATTTAGCTATACAAACGAATACATTGCCCCGATAGCGGCTAGCGTACCTGTCTAATGAGTCTTAGGTCCTGGGTTCGAATCGAATTAAACCGGAGCCACACAATATCGGTTTTCGAGTCTAGACGTGTTGGATTCCTGGCGTGTCTCTGACACAGCATCCGACCCTTCCTCCGATATTACCGCACAAGGTACATAGGAGATGGGAAGGTAAACATGAGCGAGTGCCTCCGCGTCTAACTACAATATCTCCTGCGCAGCTGACGACTGCCGGAAGTATTCGGAAGTCAGGAGGAAACGGTCATTGTTTACTTTGCTTGGCCAATTCTCGCCATGGCGAAGTAAACATGTTTTTATCGTGCATTATCATCATGCATATCATTGTATTATCACAGCGACACCTCTTTCAAGAAATATTATTGACTCGTGAATTTCCCGTTGAGTCACAAAAAGGAGTAATTTTGTTGTTGAGTCAAATGCTACAAGACGTTATGTTACTTTATTTTTTAAAGCCTTGACTAATTAACAAACTTTAACCTTGGTTACTTACTATTTATATTATGATATAAAAGATTTCATTGACGTCCCCATAGCGTTGTTGGTAAGGCCAAATAATGTATATGATAAATATGAATGTCTGTAATCGAGTCATGTATGTTTACATGATTATTAATTTATGTCGGTATTTGTATATCTTTCTTATCACGATCTAGTTACCAAGATACTGGGGATCCTAGTTAGCGGTTGAATGACGTCAGTGATAGATCAAAATATAAATTTATTTATTTACACACTTACAGAGAGGTCTTGACGTGTTGGAACAAATAAAATTCTATTGTTATTAACATAGAAGATATTACGGGGACTCAGTTTTTTGACAAAATAATTATCCAATACAACGTTTTAAAGAGAACAAATCTGTAACAACACGCGATAGGCAATGGACCATTCAACTTTAACTGTCAACGTATACACAACATGAAATCGTAATAGAAAATAATTGTTAAATGCATATTTTAATTAAGTTTACTTATGGATTTATCAAAAGGTAATCACGTAAAACTTATGTAAGCTTTTTTCTTAACTGAATTAGGGTCTAATTAAGGATACATATTTATAGAGTGCCTACTCTAATCCGGAAACATTTTTAAATTTTAAACTTTATACACAACAAATTATTAAGAAATATTACCCATTTTTTCATTATCATTAGTAATTAAAAATTTTATTTACGTTCCTTTACTATCATACCTTTGAAGTGTAATAAAATAAATGTTACTTTTTCTCTTTGGTTACAAAATATACCCGGTGTAAGAGACCATGTGTAAATATAATACAAAACAAACACACACTGACAACAAACAAAATACGTCGGTACATGTGAACGCGTACCTATGCATTCGTAAATGCCTAACTGTTCAAAACTATATTAAAACACTTACCGCAAAAAATAAATTCGTAAAGAAGAGGATGTATTTAACCAAGAATTCACCACAACCCATTTCGAAAGTTTTTTTTTATTAATAAACAAAAAATCCAACACAACACAATTGGTGCGCTCGAGTCGTTAAATCGATTTTCACTGATTAACAAAATGGCGCCCGAAGGCGTTGGCTATTTATCAGTGCTAGATAAGATTATAACGTACCTCGCAAGAGGTTTCTACTCTACTACCAACATGCATTTTTTTTCTGTATTACTTAGTGAGTAAGGGACAACATTTAAACAGATTATACTATAAATAAAATTTTAGTGGGTAGCAGTAATAAATTAATTAGATATTGATCTCTTTTCGTTCTCTCAAGCGTGGAATTCATTTGTCCTCAATCTCAAAACATTTTACACAAAAATTCTATGTGATGTCCATGTTATTGTTCACATCCAAGAAATGGTTTCGTTAAATCGTTAAATTAATAATAAAAATAAATAATTGGTAATCATGACTTGAACTAACGACAAAATTTTAAAAATAAACACAGTATGATGTGATTTGAAATGACTTCGGCCGAAATTGTGGTGATTTCATTTTATGGTACAGCGAATAAGGAACTGGCGTCATGAGCGTATGGCTTAGTGGTTGGCGTAACTGAATATTGAGTCACAGGCTTGGATTCTAATCCCAGTGGTAGTCAATATATTTAGCACACACTGATACTGATATTGCATGTCTTGTTGCGTCTCGTGTCTCCGCCACACGGAGAAAACTTTTGTTTATTATTATTATTTGGGTCTATTATATTACTAGTTGGTAGGAGTCTTTTTAGACCTAGGTGGCGTCTAGGTAGGCACCAAATTCTAACCTATTCGGTAATAAGAAGTGTTCAACCAGAGCTGGCAACCATTGTTGTGTTGCTACAATGATAATGAACAATGTGATAGTACATTTCGTAATGGAAAACTAAAAGAAAAAGATGAACAACTTGTTGTTTTCCATGGGCTTCCGTAGTCACTTACCATCAGGAGTATCTTTGCCTACCCGCGTATACCCACGCAGGTAGGCTACGTATAGGTATACTACGTCCATTGAGCCTCCTGGTAAAAAAAAAACTAAACAATTTAAAACTATATTTGGCTTTGAATTAAAATGGCGGTTAGAATAGTTGAAGCATTGTTATATCGCACATTGAACTGACCCATTCTGAGATAGATATAAACGTGTCTGATGATAACAATGTTATATTTATAATAATAAAAGTCAGCCTGCGTGTTTGTTCTTGCAGTTATCGAAAAGTATTCGGTCGATTGAGCGCATAGAGTATGTCCGACACATTACTAGAAATGTTTAAAACAAAACGATTAAAAATAATTAAATTCAGTACTTACAAAAATGGTAACTATGGTAGGGTTAAGCTGGTAAGAACATAAAAATCAATGTTTATTTGTTTGACTTTGATGACCGACCGATTTCGCTCAAATTAATTTTTATTCATGTTTTTTTTTCAGTACTTCCAAAAACAAGCCATGAAATCGTCATGGCAATCACCGGGAGATACCCGGCGACGTGACTAATCACTTATTAACTTTATGTTGTCTCCCGAAGAGGCGAGAAGTGCGGTTTCCTATTAGGCTGCACTGAGTCGTGTCTATTAGAAATAAAGGCTCTGTTTTAGCAGAGCCTTTATTTCTAATGCCCATGCAAAAGAGATACGCTGATGGACGGTGGATGAGACTCGCAATCAGGAGGCCTGCGAGTACAAAAAATAGGCTCTTTCCAGAATGCTCCAGTAAAGGCTGGTAAGCTGTCGTACATTCCATGCGTGAAGCGTAGTATAAAGTAATTTCGTACTAGTGTATGAAAATCGCAGTGGCTACCGACAAAGGCGCCTCTAGCCCATGTAGCGCTCCTGTGCAATCATTACACCCTAGCGCCCTCTAGTAAGTACTTTCATTGCAAGTGCCGAGGCCGGCGCCCACTAACACCGCTGCGCCCGTGTCCAACTCAAAGCCCGCACCATAGGTAAAGCCGCCTCTGGCTACCGACAGATGGCGGTATAAGGATCTGGAACAAAACCAGACGAAAGGTCATGCACACCGACGACGTGGGTGGACTGGATACGAATGGATTGGAAGAGAGGTCGATGTCCTGCAGTGGACAATTTTATATAATATTTAGTTGTGGCGGGATTGATATAGACAGGCACTACACTAATGTATAAAATTGTATGTATATTTAAATGCATTTAATTAAAAAAAAAAATTCACAGAATTAGTTGTAACTTTGCAGGGGAGGGTAGAGAGTAAAACCGACCCCTATCAATGTCACTCCCCGTACGTCTGTCCTTCGGTTTCTGCTTCACTGCTCGTTGTTGAGCGGTCGTACAATATCGTACAATATCGTACAATATCGTATCGTACTCCCGGTGCGCAAATCCGATTCGCACTTGGACTTGGTTTTGTTTAAAGTGTTACTGAAGATTCCAGATGTTTGATCCTTATTTTAAATAAAACTTTTAAATGTGGACGTTTGTATGTCTGCGTTTCAATTACGAATTAGCAAATGAAATTGGCAGATATGTAGTATCAATGTCATGGAATTAGGCGGGGTTAAGAATTCTTCTCGTTTCAATTAAGAGTTCACTCTGTGCTGAATGTGTAACGACCCCCCTTCAGTTTTAGGCAATTAACCGTTAATGCGTTGGTCTATTAGATTGTTAGGAAGAGGTTATCCCACCACGTCGAAGGCTATTGTATTTTGTCTATGATATTTGCACAGAGCAAAGAAATGTGATCTGTGGCCGTCAACATAAAACTTAAGAGTTATACAATATCTATACTTTGAAAATATCGGGCATATTACCAAATGAAATGAAATAATTTAACAGGTAAAACAACCCATTCCCCTCCCACCGCCATAAATGGGGGAAAGGGTTTCGATACCCAATAACAAAACTGCTAAAAAGCAAAAATTTAGTCTAATACCTCACACAATGTCATACATTAGATAATAATTGTGATGAATCAAAATCATTGAATTACTAATGAGTTCCTCGTGAGTGAATGTGAATGAGTTTGTATGCGTATGTGTGTGGGAATGAGTTTGTGCACGCGCGCGTGTGTGCATCAGGAGCGAAGGTTTTATTTATTAATAATATTTATTCAGACCCTTCGCTGTGTGAATGCGTTCAAGAATCTCACTTTACTATCAACGAGCGCGGTCACTAGGTCCGATCCCCGGAGCCGGCACCACTAAAATTGTTAATAGCAATTTTAAGTGCTGTATTTATCACGTGCTCGGCGGTGAAGGAAAACATCGTGAGGAAACCTGCATGTCTGAGAAATAATTAGTAATTAATTTCGAGGATATGTGAAGCCCGCCAACCCGGACTGGAGCAGCGTAACCGGCCCTTACCGGCTCCAAAACCCTCACAGATACTCGTATTTGAGAAGGAGGCCTTTGCCCAGCTGTGGGCACTTACAGGCTGCTACTTTACTTTGCTTTATTTTAAAATCTCAAGACGTCCGTCCGATTGCGGGTTGACGATTTATAAAAATATGAACGAAAACGCACAGATCTATGTTTAGCAGCAGACAACGCCAACGATCACCAAGCGTGTACTCCAGGGTGGAAGATGCCGATATCCACCATGGAAGCGATGCTTAATCAAACTGTCGAATTCACCTTCGATATCTTCACTTATGCTTTTACACGAGTTATAGAAAAGTTTTATTTAATACATACGTGGACGTCGTCAGAACAGTGCACGGTCATCGAGTGCCGTCGAACTGCAGTGCCCCCCACCCCCGGGTAACACGCGTGTTCACGCGTGGACACAGCGAGAGCGAAAATTATTATTTAAAAAAAAAAATACCGCTGAACTTACGCCTTTAGAAGATTACGTCAGTCTAATTACCGGCGTCAGTTTGGAATAGCGTGCATATAAGCAATTACACGACTGGTGTTGGTTGGATTATTAGCACTCGCTTACGTAAATTAATATTTATGTTCGTAACAAGAGTCCGTTCTCATGACTAAGGATACGCTGGGTTTTATCTTTACGCAATTAAGAGATTTAACGAAGCACAAGAGGAAACAATGCCCGCCGGTATTCGTATAAAATTATTTACAAACTATATTACTACAAAGGACTCGTTGTAACAATGAATTTAATATTATACGAATAGAACCGGCGTCTGTGGCGAGTGTGTGTGATATGTGCATTTGTAATCATTGTCCTGAGCCGGCGTAAATGTCAGAGAAAGGGATGAGGTAACAGTCCACCTGATGGTAAGTGGTAAGTAAGATGGTAAGTGGTACTGCAGTCCAGTAAGTGGACGCTTGTAGACGACCACAAACAAACAAGATCACAGATGCGTCGTCACTCCCGATGACTAAGATTGATTTCCTCACACCGCGTAATTATACCGACACTCTATACCTTTTAAACCGGAACAGTACAGTACCAAGTGCTCTGCTATTATCTTTTAAACCGGAACAGTGCAGTACCAAGTGCTCTGCTATTATCTTTTAAACCGGAATAGTACAGTACCAAGTGCTCTGCTATTATCTTTTAAACCGAACAGTACAGTACCAAGTGCTCTGCTATTATCTTTTAAACCGGAACAGTACAGTACCAAGTGCTCTGCTATTATCTTTTAAACCGGAACAGTACAGTACCAAGTGCTCTGCTATTATCTTTTAAACCGGAACAGTACAGTACCAAGTGCTCTGCTATTATCTTTTAAACCGGAATAGTACAGTGACCGCTTGAACTTTATGCATTGAGTCAACTCGAGACATATTTGGAATATGACAGGCGAATATGATCGTGTTTCAGAATAACGCAATACGCTCGAATTGTTACCTACTCGTATATACGCACAATCAGTATTCAAAACAGCTTTATGGGCTTAAAAAGCAATGGCGTAAGGACCTGAAACGCGAGGATAATATTATCTAAACGCGTAGCAATGTGGTGACGCCTCCGCGCGCCACCTTCAGGGATTTCCCCAGCGTCGGTTGACTCGATAGCTGGTTAAAAATTATTCATATTTATCTACTTCAGATGGGTTCCATATTTTGATAAACATTAATGTATTCACAGACAGAGCCGTGGTAGCCTAGTGGACAGGGCGATCACTTTAGTGTCATAGAGCGTGAGTGACCTGGGTTCGATTCCCGGTGCGGGGCACCACTAAAATTGTTAATAACAATTTTAATTACTGTATTTACAACGTGCTCAAGGGTGAAGGAAAACATCGTGAGGAAACTTGCATGTCTGAGAAATAATAAAAATATACTATTTCGAGGATATGTGAAGCCCGCCAACCCGGACTGGAGCAGCGTAACCGGCCCTTACCGGCTCCAAAACCCTCACAGATACTCGTATTTGAGAAGGAGGCCTTTGCCCAGCTGTGGGCACTTACAGGCTGCTACTTTACTTTGCTTTATTTTAAAATCTCAAGACGTCCGTCCGATTGCGGGTTGACGATTTATAAAAATATGAACGAAAACGCACAGATCTATGTTTAGCAGCAGACAACGCCAACGATCACCAAGCGTGTACTCCAGGGTGGAAGATGCCGATTTCCACCATGGAAGCGATGCTTAATCAAACTGTCGAATTCACCTTCGATATCTTCACTTATGCTTTTACACGAGTTATAGAAAAGTTTTATTTAATACATACGTGGACGTCGTCAGAACAGTGCACGGTCATCGAGTGCCGTCGAACTGCAGTGCCCCCCACCCCCGGGTAACACGCGTGTTCACGCGTGGACACAGCGAGAGCGAAAATTATTATTTAAAAAAAAAAAAATACTGCTGAACTTACGCCTTTAGAAGATTACGTCAGTTTAATTACCGGCGTCAGTTTGGAATAGCGTGCATATAAGCAATTACACGACTGGTGTTGGTTGGATTATTAGCACTCGCTTACGTAAATTAATATTTATGTTCGTAACAAGAGTCCGTTCTCATGACTAAGGATACGCTGGGTTTTATCTTTACGCAATTAAGAGATTTAACGAAGCACAAGAGGAAACAATGCCCGCCGGTATTCGTATAAAATTATTTACAAACTATATTACTACAAAGGACTCGTTGTAACAATGAATTTAATATTATACGAATAGAACCGGCGTCTGTGGCGAGTGTGTGTGATATGTGCATTTGTAATCATTGTCCTGAGCCGGCGTAAATGTCAGAGAAAGGGATGAGGTAACAGTCCACCTGATGGTAAGTGGTAAGTAAGATGGTAAGTGGTACTGCAGTCCAGTAAGTGGACGCTTGTAGACGACCACAAACAAACAAGATCACAGATGCGTCGTCACTCCCGATGACTAAGATTGATTTCCTCACACCGCGTAATTATACCGACACTCTATACCTTTTAAACCGGAACAGTACAGTACCAAGTGCTCTGCTATTATCTTTTAAACCGGAACAGTACAGTACCAAGTGCTCTGCTATTATCTTTTAAGCCGGAACAGTACAGTACCAAGTGCTCTGCTATTATCTTTTAAGCCGGAACAGTACAGTACCAAGTGCTCTGCTATTATCTTTTAAACCGGAACAGTACAGTACCAAGTGCTCTGCTATTATCTTTTAAACCGGAACAGTACAGTACCAAGTGCTCTGCTATTATCTTTTAAACCGGAACAGTACAGTACCAAGTGCTCTGCTATTATCTTTTAAACCGGAACAGTACGGTACCAAGTGCTCTGCTATTATCTTTTAAACCGAACAGTACAGTACCAAGTGCTCTGCTATTATCTTTTAAACCGGAATAGTACAGTGACCGCTTGAACTTTATGCATTGAGTCAACTCGAGACATATTTGGAATATGACAGGCGAATATGATCGTGTTTCAGAATAACGCAATACGCTCGAATTGTTACCTACTCGTATATACGCACAATCAGTATTCAAAACAGCTTTATGGGCTTAAAAAGCAATGGCGTAAGGACCTGAAACGCGAGGATAATATTATCTAAACGCGTAGCAATGTGGTGACGCCTCCGCGCGCCACCTTCAGGGATTTCCCCAGCGTCGGTTGACTCGATAGCTGGTTAAAAATTATTCATATTTATCTACTTCCGATGGGTTCCATATTTTGATAAACATTAATGTATTCACAGACAGAGCCGTGGTAGCCTAGTGGACAGGGCGATCACTTTAGTGTCATAGAGCGTGAGTGACCTGGGTTCGATTCCCGGTGCGGGGCACCACTAAAATTGTTAATAACAATTTTAATTACTGTATTTACAACGTGCTCAAGGGTGAAGGAAAACATCGTGAGGAAACTTGCATGTCTGAGAAATAATAAAAAAATATACTATTTCGAGGATATGTGAAGCCCGCCAACCCGGACTAGAGCAGCAACGCGGGTCCTTCCCGGCTCCTAAACCCTCTCTTTTACTAGTATTTTGAGGAGGCCTTTGCCCTGCTGTGGGCATTTACAGGCTGTTACTTTTATTCAGACATTACTGTGTGACTCACCTTCTGCAAAAATAACCTAAAAGTAAGAGACCTTCTTAATACTCGTATTTGTAGGCTTATTTACTTTCTGGTTTGTTCGTTATAATTACTTCTATATATTTTAATAACTGCTGGGCAATTTTTGAGAGGAATTTCGAGTCGGGAAGGTACTGCTCTTTACCCTATACTGAGCCCGTAATAATTTTCCAAAAAAATACCCTAATTTCATGAGCTTGGAAGTTTTTTTTTTACTGATACAACAAAAAAAAATTTGTTGTATTTCGTTATTTATTTATATAGTCTTCATTGTTCATCTTTCACTAAAGGGTTACAATGGACGGACTTAATGTCTCCTGGCATTCTCTATCAGTTAATGATGGAGAGAAATAGTATAATATATTATAGTCATATAATAATCAAGTCTCCTCCGCATCTTGTTTTATCAGACATGCGTTGTTTTTGACGGTGTGCAGTAAACATATGAATTTTGAAAAATATTTAAATTAAACTTCCCATTTATAACACTCCATATCATGTCCAAAGATAGCCTATTTCTATGCTTAGACTTGTTGACAGATTATAGTTAAAACGTTATACATTACGAAGCAGTAAAGGAACAAAAGGCGGTCTGAAAGCTAAAAGCATTCTCTACTCGTCAACTTACAGGATCTTTCTACGGTTGCGTTAGACATAGATGGCGCTAAAATGATATTATTATATATATAGATATATTATTACATTTGCCAACCATTAACATCATTATTTTATGAAGCCAATGATTTTTGTATATTGAGTTTTAATATGTTGTAAAACAATTCATTATGTGTGACGTAACGTAAAATTAGAAAGCAGAAAGTCAGAACTGAATATTTCAACTGCAATCATGGCTTATATAATTGCATGCAGACGTGGCGTATTCATATCTTTAACATCTGTAATTACCCTATCATATATATAAATATATATATGCGGAAAATGGACAATCCTAAACATGCCGTATGAGATTGTTATTAATAAAAAACCCAACTAAAACCTGTTTTAATCTAGTATATAAATTACGTAGCAATCACTTCTCAACTGCTTAAGCCAGTTCCACCTCTGCTAATAATATATTTAAATATATATATATATATAAACATAGTATGACATAACGCTGCATTTTAATATGGAATAAAAGTAAAAGTAAAGTAACAGCCTGTAAGTGCCCACTGGTGGGCAAAGGCCTCCTTCTCAAATACTAGTATCAGAGAGGGTTTAGGAGCCGGGAAGGGCCCGCCACGCTGGTCCAGTGCGGGTTGGCGAGCTTCACATATCCTCGAAATAATATTTTTATTATTTCTCAGACTTGCAGGTTTCTTCACGATGTTTTCCTTCACCGTTGAGCACGTGCTATATACAGCACTTAAAATTGTTAATAACAATTTTATTGGTGCTGGCACCGGGGATCGACCCCAGGTCACTCGCGCTCTATGACACTAAAGTGAGCGCCCTGACCACTAGGCTACCACGGCATATGGAATATTCGAATATATTTTACTGAGAACATTTTATTATTACTAAGGATAATTTTGCGCAAGTGAGTCTGTGAGGCCGGGGACTCTGTTAATAAGATTACGTGTAAATGCATATTTCTTGTTATATATATATACACCTAGGCTAGTTGTTCGTCTATTCAAATTTTGTACATGTTGGAATATTTCTGTTTAATTTTTATATTTTTTCTGTTTAAAGAAACCTTACCTTCAACTCTAGGAATGAATACAAACTACTTATTACTGCGTTTAGTTACGGTTTAAACGGTATAAATAGACAGTATGGTTGTGAGGCATTCCATGGAGTGACAACGCATCCAGTGTCGCGTCTCTGGGGTGCCGTGGTTACTCAACATCAGGTGTAAGCCCATACGAATATACAAGCAATATAAATAATAATACACTGTTCACGCAATACTATAAAACTGAGTTTGTGTGAAAAACTAAGAAAAATTCACATAAGTTTGTAGTACAGGGTTCGAAATAATGCGATCAGAGAGCGTTGTGACGTGAAAGACGATGTAGTGACACGAATTGGGAAAGGAATGCTGAGCTGGTTTGGACATGTAGAGAGGATGAAGGAAAGTAGGTTGACGAAACAAGTAGGCGAGTGTAAATGGTAGAGTCGAGTAAGGAAGACATTTCACGATCAAATCGGAGTCGTTCTGAAAAAAGGTCAGGTCAAGAGTACTCTAAACCAACGAGCGTGCATGCGAAGATTGATGAGAGTGGAAAAAGAGAAAGACGTATGTCAGGACCGTAGCAAGTGGAAGAAGATTGTATCTGCCTACCCCGTTGGGAACAAGGGGTGAATATATACATACATACATAGTACTGTAATTCAATGATAAAATAACAAACGAACCTAAAGAGGATGTAAATATGGTTTTTTAATAATATCCTTAACATATATGTTATATCTGCGTACCACGCGGCACCGGCAGGTTTCTGTCTGTCGATTGTATGCCGTATAAAGAACAATTAGAACGTATAAATCAAACAAACGCTACACATATATAAAAAAATATTTCTAAAAATACACAGGGTTATTCCGGCAATAAAATAAAAACCATTTAATTTTTTTAAACATTTTTTTAAGCAATTAAATAATTCATATAGCAAAGTATAGAACCAGTGCGTGTTGCCAGTGATGACATATGGAACTGAGACATGGTCCTTCACTGCAGGCCGGATGAGGAAGCTCAAAGTTGCTCAGCGCGCTATGGAAAGGGCTATGCTCGGAGTTTCTCTGCGCGATAGAGTCTGCAATTATGATATCCGCAGCAGAACTAGGGTAACCGACATAGTCGCAAGGATCAGCAAGCTGAAGCGGCAATGGGCCGGCCACATAGCTCGCAGAACTGACAGCCGTTGGGGAGAAAAAGGTTCTCGAGTGGCAGCCGCTTACAGACAGACCCCCCGTAAGATTTATGGCAATCTTTGGGGGATGCCTATGTTCATCTGTGGACTTGTAGTAGGCTGAAATGATGATGATGATGCTATACAATTTGAGATGTCGTCGACACCAGCGACCTCGAGCAACAAGCCAACGGTTTTAAAAATATTTGCTGTATTCAGTCAAGTTTTGTAGTAATACAAAAATCAGGATAAGTTCTATTTCATTTTTCTTAATCCTTTCCAGAAATATCTTTTTAGTTTTTTTTTTCTAAATTGCATAATGTTGCTCTCTTTGTTTGTTACTTAGTAGTAATCACCTGTTACTGTATAATTGTAAATAATAAAGTCCGTTATTGGCATTAAGTTGTATTTTGTCTAATCTGTATCATTTTCTCTAAGTGCTGAAAGTGCTCAAGTGCCGTTAACTACACCTTTTTTTTTAAAAAAAAAGTATAGTCAACGGCATTGCAGAGGACAGAAGACAGTGTGTTATAATAGAGCTTAGAACTAAGCGGTGATATTCTCTTTGTTAGTGCGCTCCGCAGATTCCACCAGCAAAGCAGATCCGCGAGAATTTAAACATCAAATGCTTACAAAAGAAAGGAAGAAAAGGCGAAACCATAAGGTGCGATATACACTGATAAGTGCTAGTGAACTGTAAATGAACACTCCTTTTATTTTTTTTAAAGAAGAATACAAGGAATGCTATTTAAGTATTTTGTATACAAAATATGTATAAAAACGATTTTTTTTTTTAAACAGAGCATTGGTCGAAGAATTCTGAAATGATTTTTGATCTCAGTGACCATTATATTGCTTGTACCGACAATAGAAGTGTAGCGATCGTAAGGAATCAATTATAATAAGCAGGAATGTTATATAAAGTAAGGAAAGTAGAGATATTATTGTCCAAATTAATTCATCTTTAGTTATTTTGTGTCTGAAGTAATTTCTAGATGGCCGTTGTACGAATTGCGTCGAGGTATGAGTTTCACTTGCCTAAATTGCATAAGTAAATCATTGTAAAAATGTTTAAAGTGATTTCTATCATACCATGTTAGCTTGCAAGTAATAAATCTTACGTAGTGATCAGTAAGTACGTAATGGCCTAGGGTGGGGTCAGGTTGCGGACTGCGAACATGACGTCGCATGTTCGGACCCGCCGTTCGACTATTGTTGTGATAACCACTCCAGATACAAGCTTCAATGCTTAGTTGGATAGTTAACAGAATATTTATATCTATTTATATAAGCTTTATGCGCAAAGCGGTACACTTGGCGGACCTAATGCCTTGAGCCATTCTTTCGCAGTCAACCATTAGGCTATAACAGAATAAAACAAGTAAAAAGATATAAATATCAATATATATACTAACACAGATAGGTAGATACATACATACATACACACACATACATACATACATACACACAAACATACACGCATACAATATATACAAATATACCATATACATATAGAAATATTAGTAATGTTACTTAAATAGCATTCCTTGTATTCTTCTTTAAAAAAAAGGAGTGTTCATTTACAGTTCACTAGCACTTATCAGTGTATATCGCACCTTATGGTTTCGCCTTTTCTTCCTTTTTTTTGTAAGCATTTGATGTTTAAATTCTCGCGGATCTGCTTTGCTGGTGGAATCTGCGGAGCGCACTAACAAAGAGAATATAACCGCTTAGTTCTAAGCTCTATTATAACACACTGTCTTCTGTCCTCTGCAATGCCGTTGACTATACTTTTTTTTTTAAAAAAAAAGGTGTAGTTAACGGCGCTTGAGCACTTTCAGCACTTAGAGAAAATGATACAGATTAGACAAAATACAACTTAATGCCAATAACGGACTTTATTATTTACAATTATACAGTAACAGGTGATTACTACTAAGTAACAAACAAAGAGACCAACATTATGCAATTTAGAAAAAAAAAACTAAAAAGATATTTCTGGAAAGGATTAAGAAAAATTAAATAGAACTTATCCTGATTTTTGTATTACTACAAAACTTGACTGAATACAGCAAATATTTTTAAAACCGTTGGCTTGTTGCTCGAGGTCGCTGGTGTCGACGACATCTCAAATTGTATAGCATCATCATCATCATTTCAGCCTACTACAAGTCCACAGATGAACATAGGCATCCCCCAAAGATTGCCATAAATCTTACGGAGGGTTGTACCACACTGCGTCTGCCTGTAAGCGGCTGCCACTCGAGAACCTTTTTCTCCCCAACGGCTGTCAGTTCTGCGAGCTATGTGGCCGGCCCATTGCCGCTTCAGCTTGCTGATCCTTGCGACTATGTCGGTTACCCTAGTTCTGCTGCGGATATCATAATTGCAGACTCTATCGCGCAGAGAAACTCCGAGCATAGCCCTTTCCATAGCGCGCTGAGCAACTTTGAGCTTCCTCATTCGGCCTGCAGTGAAGGACCATGTCTCAGTTCCATATGTCATCACTGGCAACACGCACTGGTTCTATACTTTGCTATATGAATTATTTAATTGCTTATAATAATTAATATTATAATTATATTATACTACAAATTGTATATAAATCTATACAATTGTTGAATTCAATTCATTATCTAAAGTACTTAAACTATTTGTGCATGGAAAGGCCAGAGAAATTAAATATTACTGTTACATACTTTCACGTCTTTGGGAAAGGCCCATATAATTATTTTCTTTGCTCCTAAGCTATTTAATATCTTTAAATTAGAAATTGTTTTCTTTTTTGTCACAGTGACGTCATTTATATTATAATTCTGGGTTTCAACTACACACCTGCTCTAATGTGACTTTTTACCTACTTACTAGTTAACTACTACTTATGTTGTTCACCAGGTGCTCGGCAGTGAACATCGTGTGGAAACGTACATGTCTGAGAAATAATAAAAAAAATGTTATTCTGAGGATATGTGAGGCCCTTCCCGGCTCCTAAACCCTCTCAATTATTTGAGCCCTTTGCCCAGCCGTGGGCACATACGGGCTGCCACTTTACTTTACTTATGTTGTAATATACAATAAAAACGCTATGAAGAAAAGTCAGATTTTGATAAAGCTGTTTTATTTTTTAAACAACGATTTATTATCTAAAATAAGTATTATTTTATCCATTTTATATTTATTTAGTTAATAAAATTCACCTTTTCCTTTTATGATTAGTAAATGTTACAATAATTAAAATATCTTCATTCATGTACAAACATTTATCATACAAATGTTTGCCCCTTCGGGATTTGAACCCGTTACCCTCAGCTTCGAAGGCAACTAAGGGGAAGGGTCACTATCAACATAGGCGATCGGGCATAGCTTGCATGGAGCAGTAATAAAATATGGATATTGATGGATCAGCATTCCCACACAACGATGTTTACCAAATCAGCTTCATTCTTCATCACCTATGTTTAGATTATTTATGGTAGAGCCGGCTTTTACTCCTGTTCGAATGGGCCAGCTGGATCGGCGTAGTACTACGGCCTCGTCGAATACCGGCGTGAAGAAAAGGTATGTTCTGCGTTTGCTTGGAGCACCCCCACCCACTTCCTCCTTCCCTCCTCCCCAAATCCATGAAGGCCGAAAACTCATCTACAGCTCCTCTGGTGTTGTAGATGTCGTGTAAACCGCTTTTCCAATAAAAAAAAATAAGACCACAGACAAACAAAGGCAAAACGACAAACAAAGTAGTTCTTAAAATCACATTCGTGTATTTTTACGTTTAAGATTTAATGTATAATCTAAAGGTGAAGTACGTACAAACGTGTTTCTAAACACATTCATGACCAAAGAGAACCAAATTAAAAAGGAATAAAAACTAAATACTAAACTAGAATTTATTAAAAACAGCATAATATATTCTTACAATATACATTAAAATCCGCGTCAGATTTATGACACCAATTTGTTTTTGTTTCTTAGTTCTGTTTTATTCTACAATGTTAGTTTTACTAATTCATTTCAATAAAACGCTCAATAAACACGATTATAGGTGTTTCCATACTTTTTACATGAGATCTGTGATCATTTGGTTGAATGTGAAAGTGATATAAACCGCCAATCTTAAATAAAAAAAAACAACAATGTACGTAATAATGTATAGGGCATTGGGAAGTCCACTGGAATGATTCGCGTGGTGTACGAAGCCCGGTTTATTTGTGTAAAATTATGAGAGATCAAGTCATTTACTCAACCGTTGTGCACTTGTGTATTCATTATATTAGTGATACTCCGACCGGTGTAGCGTGTGGACGCATTACCGCTCTGCGGCGCGCACAGTCGAACGCTCGAGTAGAATCTTTTTTTGGCACTTGTGTTTAATTCACAATTTTACATAACTGTTAATTTTAACGGACTCATACTCGCATTAGTTTCATTAGTAAAGTAATAATAACGAGTGTTAAAATGTCGAAAGATCAAACGATATCGGGAACAGTGGAGTCTCCCAAGGAGTTTGTCGGCACCACGAAACCGTTGAACCTTAACGACATGGAAATGGTATTCGGCACGCCGAATTCGCCGAAAGGTGATGTGAAACCGGACGTGCACTTTTTAAGTAACGAGAGGAATGGCGGCAAGGAGTCGGTGAGCTCATTTAAACTGTAATATCTAAGTCTAAGTTTCAGCGAGATACGATTTAGTGTATAATTAGAATTAAGTCGATATATTTTTTGTCATTGTGTTGGTTAAGTTAATAATATACGTATTTCATGAGCTCGACAATTCTCTACTGCAACTTGTACACATTTCAGTCTCAGTAAACTCCATGGTATAGTCTTAGTAAAATATATGAAACGTACATTAGTGTAAAAAATCACCACCGTCCGTCCATCCAACGCTTGAGCTTGTTATCGTCTTAGTGTTATAGGACTTAGGGTACAAATTGTACGTAAGTCTCGTAAAACTAACTAGTATAGCCTTATTTATTGTGATCGAGTTCAGGCACCTGATTCGAATGCAGTGCCCTATCCAAGAGCCGTGGTAGCCCAGTGCTCAAGGTCGCTTTAGTTTCATAGAGCGGCCTGGGTTCCTGGGCTGTGGGCACTTACAGATTATAAGGTAACTGAACGGCCAAGTGTGGAGTTTATGTCATCTATCTTTTAGCTAAGCTAATCTTAACATGGCAAATGTTCAGATTAGTATATAGTAGTTTGTAGTCTGTGTAAGAATTTATCATCCCCTTTCTACCGGTGTGTGTCGCGAAGGGGCGACAAAGGGAAATGCCTTGAAGCTCTCATGGCAATCTACATTCTGTCTCTTGGAGAGAAAGTGGATTGCTGAAGGTTCATGTGGCTACTCTGTATCGTCTCTAATAGGAGTCCGTAATCTCTGTCAAACCCCGCAGGAAACAGGCATGAGTGCTTACAATAAACAAGAGTATATATTATATGTATACTCTATCTAAAATTAAATATCGTTAAAACCTGGCGGGAATTTCAGGAACTACACTATGGCTGGTACAGTTCCTGAAATTGGCATATTATAACCACTATGGTTAGTGATCTACCATAAACCAGAAAAATGTTTTTTTAAAATATGATATATGGTATATGATGAATATATGTAGATGCTGCACACAATATTAAATACTTAATTATAATGACATACGTAGCATCGTATACATTTCGACTCCCAGCTATAATAGAAATAATGTCCTTGATTTATACGAGTACAAGTAAATTCTTGTTTATTCATAATATTCGCGAGCGTCCGATTCCGTGCAAAAATGCATTAAGCCTATGTTTCTAAAACATTCCACCGATTATCAATAATTCATAAGCCATCTCGGTATTCAGCTAGAAAGTTGCTGCAGATGCTGTTAAACGAACGTCTGTTGTTTGTAGTTGGGTACAAGTTTACTTTAAACCACTATTATTGTATTTATGCAATCTTTTCCTTGAAATATCAACTCTCTCGTCACGCACGCGGCGAACCTTCCTGAGCAACGGAGGTGGCTTCGAGGATCCACTGATGGCGGAAAACCTATCCGATCCTACCGAACCCAAATCTCACACACTTGTAAAGGGGAGGAGCATTTCTGGTGCGAGGGTACAGGCACTGAGCTTTTCATCAGGCGGTACAGCGTGATGATTTTGGTCGTAGGGGCAAATCTTCCAGCTTCTAAACTCTTTCTGGTATGATAAGCACTTTAACTGGTGCATTCCATGACTACCATGGTCACCATAAGAAAACGTGGTCATGAGTCATGGAACTTAAAAAAATTCGTGGCCTAATGGATGGGGGAAAGCCATTAGCGACAAGAGTCTGTGAGGATTTAATTTTGCATAACTGTTCCTAAGGGACACGCATTTTTTTTTATACGCTCACCCTCCGCATGGTGAGTGACTACCGTCACCCATGTCCAATTTAAATTCTAGAGGAGTTGTAGGTTAACAATTTCACAAGAAAGGTGTGGCACATTCACATTTTGTTTATATATTAGAGATCCGTGCGAAGTCAGCGCGGTTCGCTGGCTATTAATAATTCAAACAGCATCTAAAGTGTTGACAAAATATCATTTCTGTACGCGGTAGAGCCAAGCGGTCGCTTTTGCTGCTGCTCGAATGTGCCGACTTTACCGGTGTAGTACCACGATCTCGCAGAATACCAGCGTGAAGTATAGGCATTTTGTGCTTCTGTGTTTGGTGCTCAGCATCTCTCAAATATCCTTAAAGGCCGGCAAAGTACCTGCAGCTCCTTTGTGCTTGAGTAATTTATTCCAACTTCATTAAAAATAATGATTTCCGCAAAGTAACGCCCGATTCTATTTCCTATCTAAATCGAGTCTATCTGAATTCGTAGCCTATACCAGAAAACAGGTTACTGTATTGCATGCCACGAATACAACCAACCAAGAACAACAATAGAACCTATTGTGCAAATATTCATTGCAAACAAATGCACTGTCTTGCATAGATTAATAAATTGATCTAATAATCTTGCCAATACTTATATATATTCTATTATTATTATATTCAGAGCCATGGTAGCCTAGTGGTCAGGGCGCACGTTTTCTTTTCATAGAGCGCGCAGATATTTGAGAGGGTTGCCCAACAGCGGGCATTTACTAATTCTACTTTACTTTACTTTTTACGAGATTCTCATTACTATATGTATAGGTTTTAATGTAAAGAAACGTAAGGTCCTTTCCTGTTACCCTCAACAGATTCGAGTTCGTGGCTTGTGTACTCCTGAAATAGATGCCAGCACACAATCGTGTGGTGGCAGATATCGGAACTTCTATCGTATATTTTGTTAGGATCGAGAAACTCTATCAGACTAAATAAAAATAAAATAAATCTAATATATTTTTGTAGCTTTAGCTTGATATAAGTGAGCTGTTAACGTTTGAACGTTTGATTGATTGATTCCGTGGATATGTGTCTTCTGCGTTTCGATTTGCTATCTTCTAATGTAATAGACAATTTTCTAATGACCACGGCCTAAGTTTACTATATTACAAATGGTTACGACTTTATAAGTTACTATAAAAATAGTCGTAAAATTAAAATCCCAGTAAAAGTTGGTATGCCCAGCGTGGAAGAATTAAACATATTCACCAAACAAGCACAGCCACAATCCTCCCCAACCTCCCCAACTCTAATCTGCCACTGTTCTAGAATGCAATCGTCCTGTTACCAGCAGATATTGACGTACTGCCAAGTTCCAGCGTGTGGTGCGTGGTAGAGCCAAGCGGCGGCTTTTGCAAGAGCCGCTACGACCGGGGTAGTACCACGACCTTTTACCCACCTTTTACCCACGTTTAATACCGACGTCAATTAGAGGCATCTTGTGCTTCTGCGTTTCATTCGGTGAGTGAGATAACCGGAGGCCCACTCCCCCTATCCCTCTCCTCATCCTCCCTCCCATCTCCCAAATACCCTTAAAGGCCGGCAACGCAGATGTACGTGGACGACGGTAATCATTAACCATCAGGTGGACGGACGCTTGCTCGTTTGCCGCCTTATCCATTAAAAAAAAATGTTTAACTCAACCTTCTGTGAAGATGTAGAAATAAACTGAGATGCCGTAAACTTCAGCATACACGTAAACAGCCATTCGTCATCGCAATACGTGGACGGGTTTCGTACTACGTCAAAGCAGGTGACTGTGTGACTGACCCAGTACCGATGAGTCAGTGAGGTAAGATTAGCAAGGAGCTTCAGCGGTCCGCTCGTTGGTGAATTAATCATGATATATATCTTGATTCAAGCACACGGTCCATCTGTAATTGATCAACGTGGTCTTGCCTTACTGTAACGGCTATTAAATAGATCATAGCACGACATTGTTAACTCGAAAATCTTGGAATTATGGCAACTTATGGCAGATTGGCGATTGCAGTACCAGACATCGGTTTGCTTAATTTTGGGTCTGGTATTTTTCGTGATGGCTATTCTGCCATCTGTCGGTTGCCACTGTGATTTTCAAGGTTTTTTCCCTAAGTCGCGACGACACCCGCGGGAAGAAAGGGATAGGCCACAGAAATCTATAAATCAGACTCTATTAATTGATAAATGTCTGCGATCTAGACAATATCTCTATCAAACTTAGGTCTGTTGTCGTCCCTAAGGACTAAGTCGCAAAGCTTGCCACGTTGCCAGCAATTGGCATTCCCATAGTTCTCGTTATTGACTAATGCGCAGCTGCGTCATGCAAAATTATTAGTTGCCGTATTAGGATCGATGTACCGTGGGATGATCGCCGCATATTTGAGTATAAATACAAAATGGCCGCGATCATTTTGTTTTTTTTTTTAAATTTCTTTTTTAATAAGGTTAAGAAGGATTAAATTAAGGACACCGAGATGAAACTTTCAAACTAAAAATAATCGCTGCTTATAACAATATGTTAATAGTTATAAGATTGACTATCTAATAACAATAACAATGTAAACAACACACAATCTCTTCTTCTTTTTTTCTTTTCTTACTTTTCCCTGTTTGTAAGTCCCCTTTCGTAAGTGTTCGACGATCCCGTGGTTAGTGTACCGGACTGCTGTATGTGGTCGATGACCGGTGGGCCGGGCTCGGGATACGAATCCCGAGCTAATATTAGTGTGACAATTAACTTTCGGGTTCTGGTTGAGTTGTGTCCAGTGTCTCTAACACTGCAACCGACCCTTTCTCCGATGTTATCATATCATATCATATCCACAAGCTTTACAAGGGCTACAGAAGACGGAAGACGCATGTGTGCTTCATGGTGTTGCTCGTACACTTGCCGGCGCACTGTGACACATCCTATGCAGTCGGAGACTTTCGATAATGTACGGAGTTCGGAGATCATCAAAGAGGATACCTACGGAGTTTCTATCGCCGGTTTGTTCTCCGTCAGTGGTACCTCATTACGAAACATGACGTTCGACAAGTAACATTTTTTTTTTGTTTTACGTGGGGTAAAGGTGCTCGCATCTACCCGTCACCGTCTCCGGTGACTGGTTATGTCGGGATCAGCATTGAAGATGCCGGTAAACCCCCGCGGTAGATAAGCTGTTGGCCCGGTGGCCAGTGAAATTAATGTTTCGTACGTTGAATAAATGATTTGATCAAGTGTACAATGGCATCTTCACTCTGTAAGTGTGAACCTTATTGTGCAGCTCATGTTCGGTACAACGAAAAAAAAAAAACAACCCATCTCTAAATCGCATCGCATCCTTCACTTGAACTTCTAACATTCCGGCCATAGACAAAAAATGTAGCCGACTCACAGCTTTATATTTTTTTTTTTTTTTATGGAAAAGACGGTAAATGAGCAAGCGGTTCACCTGATGGCAAGTGATTACCGTCGCCCACATACATCTGCAACACCGTAGATGCTGCAAGTGCGTTGCCGGTCTTTAAGGATATTTGGGAGATGGGAGGGAAGAGGAGGGGAATAGGGAGGGGATGTGGGCCTGCGGTTACCTCACTCACCGAACGAAACGCAGAAGCACAAGATGCCTCTATTTCACGCCGGTATTCTGCGAGGCCGTGGTCTCAATCCGGTCGAGCCGGCCCGTTCGAGCAGCAGCTAAAGCCGCCGCTTGCAGCAGCTAAAGCCGCAATGTTTACGTTATTGTCTATATTTCGGTGTCACAGACCGGGCCCTCTGGCCACCTCTACATTGTGTTTCGCTCTGTGGTTCCTATAACTCTCATCGGAATGGATCTTACACAATGTACACAAGTGTTATACGTATTTAATAAGCAACTAAACTTGTTGTTAATCGTTTCCTGTAATATCATGCCGACAGTTATTTTTCTTGTCGCCGGCCGCGTCACGCACTCAGTTCGCTAACTTTATACTACAAGTTAAATACAATAAATAAACAATATTTCGCAGCATAACGTGGCGTTACACACGGGGTCAACAGCCCGGCCTAGGCGTTGACTCAACTTTTAGCAACGTCTCTATCATATGGCCTTCGTCGAACAATTACTGTGCGTATTCTATAATACAGATTTCTCAATAATTATTCAATGTCATCTTCAACGGTTCATGTGTTAAAGATTTTTTTTGTCACCAAACGGAGCGATGACTTTAAATACTGACGAACTCATTCGACTTAGCCAAATACGTCTGAATTTATTCGGCTAGAGTTGGTTGTCAATTCACTTGGCGCTCTGCAACGCGGACTAGGTTGCGAACTGGTGACAGTTACCGAACAAACCAGTAATTACACGTTATGCACTTATATTAACTAACACCTAAACCTTGAATGTCATTGTATCAGGGTCGCCAAATATAGATATTACAAGACGTATAATAATATAATTGTATATATTAACATAATATAGAATTTGTTACTACATTTTTTTAATAACATATTAAATCATCTAAAACACGTGGGAGATCGGGCGCTCGCTTTAGTTTCATAGAGCGCTAGTGACATGGGTTCGATCCACTACCACGTGCTAGGTTGTCAAATTAAACATCGTGATTTCCTCACCTTACCTCACCTTCATATCCGAGAAATAATTAAAAATATTGTTGCGAGGATATGTGAAGTCAGTCAACCCGAATTGGAGCAGCGTGGCGGGCCCTTTCCGGCTCCGAAACCTTCTCAGATATTTGTTAAGGAAGCCTTTGTCCAGCAGTGGGTACTTACAGGCTGCTACTTTACTTTTAATATTTTGTGTTTTCTTAAACTCGTCGTCTAATAAATCGCCACGTGCTCGGGCTTCATTAGAGTCGAGCCGAGTTCGACTAGCCCCGCTGGTTGGTAATACTAGTAATCAGTGATGTTCAATCGATTATGGAAATTAGTATATTAATAATTAAGCATCCGAATAATTGCGCAATTAGAAATTACTAACGAGTGGAATATTAAAACGTACGTACTGTTATATATATATATTAATGCTTACTGCCCCTAACACTAGCCTTGTCAGTATTTCTCATTGTTCTCGCGGCCACGATTACATTCGAGGGAGTAAGAATGTCAGTTCGAGTTCAACATCCGCGCGCGACACTCCTATTCATCCATTTCTAGCCCAATTAAATACGTTAATTAAATCTAATTTCTTTTTTAAGAAAGCCCTTCGGTAAATACAATTCAGACCTGTTCCCGTCCACATCTTAACATATCGGATCGTCTCCTTCATGATTGTATCGGATACGTACATGATCAGCGCAAACGCGACCATGTCTCTGGTTTTCGTTCTCAGCTAATTGCCTGCTATTACCGGCGCCGATGCTCCTAACAAGTTTCTTTTTAAAAATAAATCCCGTGAACAATTTATATATAGTTTGTAAATGTAAACAGTTAAGGTACTTTCGTCGGGTATTTTGTTGCGCATCCTAACATAGATAATAACAAGTGAATTTGTTTAATTTTACGATGTAGGTAAATGTAGGTATGTGCCCACCATATGTACCACTTTTTAAATGGATATAAAGTGTGGGCCTCCGGAGGTGGACTTTTACATACTTTCTACTAGTTAAGAAGTTATTACAGGCAAGGTGTACTATCCTTCTCTACCCACGTGTCATTTGATAAGGTACGGTCCTCCTTCCTATGTCTACCGCTAATCATCGGAGCAACCTCTGTTGTGTTCCAGCTTGAAGGTTATGGAGAGCCAGTATGGTTGCGGACCGTGAGGCGTTCCATCACAGTCCTCAGGGGTGACAACGCATCTGTAACCTGCTTCGGTTGAAGTTATTTGCAGGTGTTCAGGGCTGCGGCGCTTTAAAAAAATACGTTATCGAGTAGAAGTACAAAGTGACTGTTCTGAATCATAGAAAGAATAAGGGAGAGAGACCTTTGCCCCGACAATGATAAGACTATAAATAATTATTGTAATTTCATGGGCCAATATGTGTATTTTACCGTGCTCCTCTAATATATGGAATTTTAAATTGAATATGACTAATATATGAGTCAGTACGAGAGGACCAGGGTTCGACACCAATAGAACTGTTAATTGCAACTCTAATACAGATTTATCACCTCGCTGGCGGAGAAGGAAAACATCGTGATGCAATCGGTAGGACGAAGGAAACATCAAAAAAATTATGTCAAGGCCACGTGAAATCCACCAATCAGACGGTGGTAGTCCCGGCTCCAAAACCGTCTCACATATTGAGAGGAAACTTTTAACCAGCATTGAAATATGCTATTTGTCGTTTTGTAATTTTAGGCGATCTTAGATCACTTCAAAGCCGAATATTTAAACAACCTTTGTTTCGTGCACGTGATACACAAAAAAGCATATGTCTGGGCGTTTCGTATTTAGAATCTATGAGATCTGTCAGTGACTAGTATTGTGTGATTGTCTGTCGGTATTGGTATCAGACAGTTTATCTCTATTGTAATTAGGAAATAATTGTTTTAACCTCGCAGAATACCGGCGTGAAGTAGGGGCATCTTATACTTCTGCGTTTCTTTCGGTGAGTGAGGTATCCGGAAACCCTCTCCCTCTCCCCATCCTCCTCCTCATCCTCTCTCCCATGCACCTGCACCTGCAGCACCGCTGGTGTTACAGATGTACATTGGCTACGGTAATCACTTACCATCAGTTGAACTTGCTTGCTCGTTTGCCGCCATTCCTATAAAAATAAAACTTGCAGACTGTTTGTAAACTAGTTTGGACAAAGCTATGTGTGACTGTGGGTGTGTGTGCCAGTAGTAAAACTATTGAGCTATCAATCTCAACCGTAGACGCATTTTCTCCTCGTGTAGAGTTCATTCATCTCGCTCAATGCGTTTAACATAGACGGACGAGTTATTGTGAGTAAAAGATATTGTTTTCAAACCCGCTATTTACTTTTATGAAATAATTTTTCATATAATTATTTAGAAAAAAACCTTTCGCATAATTTAAATGAAATTATTTTACTTAAATTGAATGTTTCTTTCTTATGAAAAAAGGATTTACCGCTACTTTACTTTTTACTTCTATATTAAAGGCTGTATAACTTTAGTTGTTACAAGAGATCTTAGTAAGTTTCAAAGACTCATTCCGACTTGGGTTCAGGGTCTTGGGACTGACCATTTCACTATAGTGGCTTTAATAAATTACGTGGGGGCGGTGCAGGCCTATTGGCCAGCTATTGCTCGGCTTCACCTGCGCGTGATGCATCCTACAAACGAGGCCCAAATGATGGCGGAACATGCATGCCAATCGAAATCCAATCTCACAGACTGGTGACGGGGAGAGGCATCACTCACCAACCCACTTGTCCGGCGTAGTCAGTATGGTCAAACCTTCCAATAAATATATGTCGGACACAGCTGATGCTTTTTTTAAGAGGCCTATGTTCAGCAGTGGACTAAACTGTGGCAGAATCACGCTGTAGCTATTAACAAGCCGTTGCGTGAACGGATGGGTGGGGGTGGGGTGGGACGACCGCGCTTTCACGTGAGAACAGCGTAACAGCGTAACGCTGCCGTCTCGCTTGGTGAGTGATAGAACCGGAGATCCAGTTACTGATGTCGAGACATTCCATCTTAGTTCCCACGATGACGAGGCGCCTTATTTCTATAAAAATGGTGCCAACGACGCCCACGTACGTCTGCTACACCAGAGGAGCAGCAGGACTTTAGGGATATTTGGTGATTGGATTGGGCCTCCGGTTACGTCATTTACCGAACGAAATGTAGAAGCACACTATGCCTCTATTCACGCCGTTATTCTACGAGGCCGCGATGCTACCACGGTCGAGGCGGCCTATTCAAAAAGCAGCTAAAGCCGCTGTTTGGCTCTACCACGTACTAATTATTAAATCGTGATTGTTTATTATGGATGTATGTGTCCAGGAACCGCAGCGAAGCCTGGCAGTTGAACCGTGTGCTCGTGTCACACTAATTTTTGTATAAAATGCAGACGTATTTGGGCTGGCTCGACTCTATAAATAATATATGTAAGTAGAAATATAGATATCACTATATTTCTACTTACATTGTATATAGTTGTGATTGTTGTTTCATGCTTTCTCTCGAAATTTGATTCGTTGCCAAACTTTAGTCATTTTTTTTATATATTTTTATAATCCGCCACGAATTTTCGAGAATAAAATAAAAATAAATTTTCTCTTAACAACTACTTAATAGATAGTTTGAAAATTAAATGAAACTGTTATTTACGGATTTTATCGCGTTTAATTTGTTTTAGATACCCGTCGTCTCGTGTGCTTTACAGCGGCCGTGGTCGGGGGGGAGGGGGGGGCCGACTAGTACTAAAATCCGTAAACAATAGTTTCATTTCAAATGTGTAGTGTTCGCGTGAATAAAAGAAATCATTAATTAATAATATTGTTCTGAATAATCAATAATAAGAGAATATCCTCCCACAAGATCACAAGATGGAGTCACGACCTGCGCAGTGTTGCGGGAAGTCGATGGATGCAGGTAGCTCAGGACCGAGCTTCGTGGCAATCTTCTGGGGAGGCCTATGTTCAGCTGTGGACTTGTAATAGGCTGAAATGATGAAGAGAATATCTCCGTTTCTTTGTTAACTAGTCCGCGACCATCTCACCGCCGGGTTTCCCGTGATGAAAACGAACCCATGTCCTTTTCCTGACTTCCAGATATCTCCATACTAAATTTCATTAAAATCGGTTCAGTGTAAATGTGTCATTGAAAGACGAACATCCAAACGTATTCTTTCACATGAATTGTATTATATATCCGAGCAGGAAGAAGGAAGATATTCTTAACGGAACAGGAAAACTGAGCAGGATAAACTAAAAGCTTTTGCACATTGAATACTTTGAAGTTGTTGACGTTTTTGGCAATGTCCGTCCGTTTGTCGCTATCAGACGCACGCGTGGGCGTTCAGCTAAGAATACCGTGAGCTTATGTCAAAGTCAAGGTCACTCGTTCAATGTGATTTTTGACATTTATCTTTCAAGTCTATTGAAATGTAACAATTATTTTAGTATTTTATCGCGTTTTATTTCGGTTTCCTACCATGGTCGCGGGGGGACTGAGGTGTTCGACGTTCCAGATGTCATCAGCTCGGGTTACCCTCAGCGTTTAATTAGAAATTTTGATTCGATCTAAGCAGAACGTGCTCACCGTGTCCTGGGGTCGTGCTCTGTGCAAGTTACTTCATTTGGACGAATTTCGCGATAAGATTTTACTACACTTACAGACCACTTATGACATGAGTAGTAAATCACGTGATTTAAGAAGCCGTTCCTCCATCGGGTGTGGTAAGAGGCGACTAAGGGAGAAGCCTTGAAAATGGCAATAGCTGCCGACAGCTGGTGGAGGTAAACACCACGAAAAATACCAAACCGACGACGGGCAGCAGCGTCTAAGGTGCTCGGTACCTGGTACTGCGTTCACCAATCCGCTTGCCGAGCGTGTCGATTATGACAAATCCTTCCTATGGGAGATGCCTACGTGCTGCAGGCTTAACTGTCAAGGCAAGAAGCTGATGATATTCAAGCCACTGGTGCTAGAGCCACGTTAAAGAAGCAGCGTGTCTCTACCACGGGTCCTGGGTCCAAATCCCGGCCGATGTCAATTAATGTTTTCGTTTTTGTGCAAACATTGCCCGAGGATGGTTTACACATATAGCAAGGAATACGTGGATAATAAATTTGAAATAGGAATGAGTTTGATCGCTCCCAAGCTGTTGCTAATATTGTAATATTAAAAAAAAACATTTTCACCTGTTTCTTCTCCGTCAGAGAAAACTCATTAAAAAACGATTGGACGTGTGAAATGTATGTTTCTTATATGAAAGAATAGACTATTCGATTGGATTTATTTCAGCTTGGCTCAGCAGACGTTGCTCCGCCCTTTCCTGTTGCGATGTGTTCTTAGTTCTCAATTACTAATTCTTAATTACTTAATAACTCAACCACAGCGCCACCTATCGGGTCCAGATTATGTGATATTCTTTTTTGGCACAAAACTATCATATTGCGTGAATTATATAGCGTATTGAATACGAGCCACTAAAAAAATTAATTTGTTCATAATTTGAGTACAGCGCCATCTATCGGGTCCAATCATCGACAAAACAACTATACTTTGTGAATATGATCACAAGTCAATCAGAATCACATTGTTCAGAAGTTACACGATCACTAAGAAACGAACCTTAAACGTAGATTGTATATCTTATGGAATTACTTATATATCACTTGATTGATTCAGTTACATAAATATGTTTTAAGAACCACAGTACAATAAAAATATGCAAAATGTATATAATTTTCAGACTTATATTATAACTCTGAAAATAAGTTTTTTCATAATAATTAAAAAATGTAGGGACTTGTATTTGCCTTTGGTCCTTTTGACCCATTTTTCGCCAGAGCTTATTTAGGTAAATGTGGCAGTTGGTAAGCCTGTAGGTATGAGGATATATAATCAGATTTATATCGAAGATCAGAGAATTTTGTCATTCTAAGGCCAACCGCGCATCTGTGGTTTCTCTGGAGTTGCGGATGTACGTGGGCGTCGGTGATCACTCACCATCAGTTGAGGCGCGAACCCGTATGGCCATTTAGAAATGAAAACGTCTCGGTTAATAAGCGCCGCTATCCGAAGGGGTTAGGTTGCGGACTACGAAACATGACGTCGTAAGTCCGAGCCCGGCCTTTGACTATTGTCGTGAACCACTCCAGGTACAAGCTGAAATGCTTAGTTGGAGGGTTAACAGGTATATTAGTAATTTTATTTAATAAATAGCATCGCTAGTATTCTTTAAAAAAAAAGAATGATAAGAAAACAAATTTTGCGAGTCTTTCCATGTCCCACGAGTCGATTAATACAAAAACCTGAGAATTATCATAACCGAAACCGGGCACGCTACGTGGTTATTTATAAATATCAATTAACATAACTAAATACAAAATTTCATCCAAATAAGCAGAGCCGTTTCCGAGAAATCCTACAACTACTATATACTGGAATCGCTCGCGTAAATAATCCAATCAAAACACCACGTTGTTTTAATACGAAATTGTCTAACGGAAACACATTTCGCACGGTTTGCCCTTGGACGCTGTGTTACATTTTAAGCTGCATAATTAATTCGGTCTGTCTGTCGTATTGCATGAATTTACAATGAGTAATGATTAACCGCGGGGAAAAACCTAGCACGATACTACTTTTTAAACAGACGTTACATTTTAATCAGTTCTAAGAAAAACTCGCCTTCTGCGTACTGACTGCTTTCTTTGTCCCATTCGTCCTATAATAGGCGATACCGGCCAGGAATCGAAGCCTCGACCCGAAAGATAAGAGTCCGATCGCTCAGCCACTGCGTCCAGTAAGCAGTTAAACATTTCAATTTTTTTTTTTTATTGAAAAGTCTATCACCTAACTTTCCTCAGATATAGAGGTGACAAAAATTAAGAGGGTACGATGATAAATCGAAACGGGGTGTCAGGATTTAGATCCTCTATTTACAGCGCAAGCAGGTACCTTAGGGATATTTGGCAATGGCGGAGGGGGGAAGTGGGGCTCCGGTTACCTCACTCACGGTATTCTCCGAGGGCTCGGTACTCCCCCGTCCGAAACGTGAACTACCATCTAGGTCCTCATCGCTCTTATCACTTAACACCAGCTGGTATTATAATCAAGCACAAGCTTGTGCCAGTAAAAAGTATATGTTCGCTTCAAAGTTACTTTAAGTTACATATCATAAGGATCAAAAAAAATTACTTTTCCCTTTTTTTATTTCAGTTTCACAACAACGGAATTAATGGCAATGGGCTCGATGGAGACACCATACAACCCACGCACCCACTGTTGGAGCCTGATGGAGAGCATAAGAAACCCCCCCTGGCTGGTAATCTACACTAATAATATTATAAAGAGGAAAGATTTGTATTTTTGTATGTTCGTAACGAATAAACTCAAAAACCACTGGACCGATTTCAAAAATTCTTTCGCCATTAGAATACTACATTATCTTTATTACTACACTTACTAAAACTTTAATAATTCAAAAATTAATCTACAGGTATTGATACAGTCTTGAATACCAAAGGGTTTATTTGGATTAATATAAAGGTATAGATAAATAGTAATCTGAAAAAAAAAAACTACACATGTCCTGTATACAGATACATTTACTATACGTTTATCCCAAAATGTTTAAAAAATAATTGTACACCCGTGCGAAGCCGGGACGCGCCGCTAGTACGTCATATACTGACTTTAATACTTTAAGCGAGCAATTCTAGTGTACGTAATCACCTACTGAAGTTACGTTCTTTTGGACGATAAACTGAGAAGTAAGCCTCGAATTGACACGATATGCAGCAAAATAAATCATTACGTACATGCAATCTGGTGCCTAACAAAAATAACGAACAAAACAAACAGACAAAACAAAACAAGCTGTGTAGGAGCCGTGGTAGCCCAGTTGTCTGAGCGCACGCTTTATTTTCATAGAGCGCGATTGATCTGGGCTCGATCCCCGACGCCGGCACCACTAAAATTGTTAATAGCGATTTTAAATGCTGAGTTTACCACGAGCTCGATGGTAAAGGGAAACATCGTGGGGAAAAAATATTATTTCGGCGTCATGTAAACTCCGCCAATCCTCACTAGAGCAACGTTGCGGCTCCTAAGCCCTGTCCAGCCCAGTTGTGGGCATTCAGAGCCTGCTACTTTACTTTTTACTTTACTGCACTGAAAGCGTATCACTGATTTATTGCATCCGGCTTGTGATAAGTTTTCCGAAATTGCAAAATATAGTTTGTGTCGCGCAAAAACAATGTCTTCTTTTTTTTTAAAAACGTCCTGTGTCGCGGAGGCAGTTTACATACATGAATTGCATATGGACAAACACCCAGACCGGGAAATATTATTTGTAGTCCATACAAATACTAGTCCCGTGCGGGAATCGAATCCGCGACCCACGGCACCCCAGCTGATCGCTCCGCCACTGCGCCACCGACTCGTCTATGCGATATGTGGTGTATGATGTTACCACGTAGATCTCGTTCAAACCATTGTTAAATGATCATCATACTGACAAGGTCTCTACATTTTTAAAGTTTACAAGTTCGTAAAAACTTCAAACAGTCTTCAGATTTTATCGCGTGTAATTTTGTTTTTTTATTCTCGACGTTTCAAGTTCTTTATAGCAGCCGTGGTCACGGGGGGACTAGACGTTCAGATGTCATAGTTAACTCGGGCTATCTTCAGTTTTTATTTATTTATTTAGGTCCGATCTACGCAGAATGTGATGTGATCCTGAGGTCAAGATACTGTGAGCACACTCTGAGTAGTTATATAGTTTGATAATATATGTATATATATATAAATACTTCCTTCAGGTTTTTAAACAGAATGAAATTGTGTAATATTTAAGTAACTTGTAATGAAATTAATGAGTAAGTAATCAATTTTCTACAGGTCCCGAAGTGGATGACTTAGATGGCGATAAACCTTCAGATGCAACTCCTTACCTCGGAATCGACGTTGGACTTCACGAGCCAGGAGATAACAAACTTGGAGAACGAGATCATGAAGGTATGGATCGAAAGTCTTTTGATTTATAAATATCTGCCGGCCACGGCTTCCATGCATCTCTGAGATATAATAAATATATTTTTCGTGGACGTGTTAAGTCGTCCCGTTCGCACTGGAGCGACGTGGCTGAAGAGTCCCGGCTCTAAAACCCTCTCAAATATTGTAAGCACGGGTTGCTTCAATGCAGACCTCGTAATGAATAAGCTAGTCACAAAAATATTTAATTCCACAGATGTAGACCCTAAACTGAAATAGTCGTTTAAACAATTTAAAATAGTATTTCCGCAATTTTGTTCTCAACCGCTTGTCTTCAGCAGCAAACATGACATTACAAGTCTAATAAAAAAAAAACCGTTTATATATTACATTTAAAGATCTAGTTGACCTTACTGTAACATATCTTTAATGTGACAACACCTATATTATGCGATATCAATAGTAATATAAACATTTATAGAAGTTTACTTGACATGTTGTGGTGATTGGTGGGTTACCAAAGTGACCTTCACCAGATATTTCAGCGGTCTCTTATCAAGACTCGAACAATAAACAATGACAGTAAGTACCTATAGAATGACATTTATTGAGCGCAGGCTAATGAATATTTAAATCAAGAAACGATTCAATTGGCATCTTTTTAATATGTGCTAGATGCTAAGCTTAAATTGCTTTAAATATACATATAAACGTATTATAGGCATAAAAGATACGCGCACCCGTCCTCCGTATAACCGATTGCAGTGTTCGGAAGTAAAGATATTTATTTAAGTCGTCTCAACTCCCACTCTTCATCTGAGACTATTTGAAACAATCTGAAAGGTTGTGAGCCCATCACCGACTTAATGTTCACGATAGATGAGGATCAAATCAGTTCAAATAAAATCATTTATTCAACGTAAGAAACATACATTTCACTTGTCGAACATAATTTTTTTTTAATCTGCCATTGTTTCGTAATGGCCGGTGGAAGAAACTACGTAGGTATCATTTTTTTTAATATTTTTTCAAAACATGCAATACGTTTTAATAATTTAGATATAATATAATTTTTTTTATTAAAAAAATGGCTTGGAAGTGATCAACTCCTTCCTAGGGGTTATTATAATCCATTTATTCTTTTATTAACCCTTTCTAAAAAGTCTTTGTTTGACATATTTTTATATGCACTGCTAATCGTACTTATGTTTCGAATAATTCGAATTCTTTAAAACTTCGAATAGATTCGGTATTAGAATATTAGGTACAGGAATATATACTGGTTTCCTGATTTGAAAACAGATATTTATAAATCCGTCTTTTGTAGATTCTATGTCTTTATAAATATTTATGTATCTTATGATTTGAAAAGAAAAATCTTTGGATTTCTTACTGCTTCTTAACACACAGATATTTTAATCGAAATTATAGAATTAAAATGTTTTAAGTAGTATTAAAGTAGCTGTAAGTGCCCACAGCTGGTCAAATGTCAGAGAGGGTTATTTAAGCTTCATGCACAAAGTGGTACACATGGCGGACTTAATGCCCAGAGGCATTCTCTCCCAGTCAGCCATATGTATACCAGATAAACACATAATAGAGACGATACAGCTAACAGAATAAAACAAGTAAAAAGATATGAATATCAAAATATATACTGACATAGATAGCCAGATACATACATGCATACATAAAATGTATATACAAGGGTTTTGGAGCCGGGAAGGGTCCGCCATGCTTCAATCCTGGTCGTTCGGAACGTCTACCATCCTTACGCAATTAGAGACACGATGTTGCAGCACCATGTGAAGAGCTGCGCAGTTAACACTATACTTTGTATAATTTCACAAAAACTCTATGCGACATTATTGACCGATAAAGTCATACCTTGTTATTAATCACATCTAGAACTTTATTTCGTTTATAGGCAACCATGTCTGGGAAGAAAACCATGTTGAGAAAAAAAATTCTAGTACAGCGCAAAAAGCCGCTGCTTGTTTTTGAGATAAACAACAAACAACGCCATCTGTCGGACTGCCATGAGATCAATTATTATCAAATTTGTTGACCAAGAGAAGGGGATAGCAGGGGATCGGTTTATCAACTATTACGTTGTTTAATTATAACGTGTGACAATTGCTGAAGGACAAACAGCAGCATGCAACACGTCATCCTGCACGCAAGCCGAATTGGGTTATCTAACCGCGAAAGGGGGTTGCGGTGCACCGAGCGATAACGCATCTGGACCACGTGATATTTATTGGTTTTTAACACAAAAATAATGTCGTACTACAGCGTCGTTATTACCAAGCCCGCGTCGTCTGTCCGTTCACCCGTCCGTCTGTCTTACCTTTAAAGGGCTGTATCTTTTGAACGGTAAAATGTAGCCGGTAAAAATGTTCACGAGAATATGTGTTATCGTGCCTGATATCCTATACTATACAGATAATAAAAAAGAAAAGAAAACTAAGTAGGTTCTCCGTTAGACAAAGAGATTTTTTTTTAATTTTTAAGTCAGGCAACGCCGGGTACAACAACTAGTTTTTAATAAATAAACTTTACTTCACTTTAAACGCGGTAGAGCCAAGCGACGGCTTTTGCTGCTGCTCGAATAGTCCGGCTCGACCGGGTTGGTACCACGTCCTATCACGTTCGGCAGAATACCGACGTGAAATAAAGGCATCTTGTGCTTCTGCGTTTCGTTCGGTAAGTGAGGTAACCAGAACCCCACTCCCTCTCTCCATCTCCCTCCTCATCCTCCCTCCCATCTCTCAAATACCCTAATGGCCAGCAACGCCCCTACAGCACCTCCGATGTTGCAGATGTAAGTGGGCGACGGTAATCACTTACCATCAGGTGAACCGCTTGCTCGTTTGCCGCCTTTCCCATAAAAAAAACTTATATCGAGTACTTCGACGTGCCGTTCCCGTGTTAGAGCGTCGCAGATTGATCTTTTATTATTCGCAACACGAATGGCGCGACGTGAACGTGAAGTAATACCTCGGTCAGCATCCAAACCATTTCTAAACGTATTAGTCAGGAGTTCTTAGGTAGAGCAAACAGACTGAAGTCAGTCAGAGTTTCTACTTTTGTTACAATTGATAACAGTCGCGAGTTGCCAACATAGTTTCGGTTGGTTAAACTATTTTGTTACTAATAATTTACACGTTTTCAGCTAACATATCTTGCGTACTGCGATTATGAAACAATATGCGAAGTGCATCGCGCAATAGGGTCGGTGCTGACTGGAGATCAGCGTTGCGGTTAACCCCGCGACACTATGCCGAATCAGCACCGTTTCATTTGACACGACACGGGTTATGAATTATAAAGTCTTTCTCTTAAATGATTTCTTTTTGTTTTTACATATCTATTGTTTTTTCTGTATAATTGTATTTCTTGTAACATTTGTGTTGTGTAAATGAATAAATCGTATCGTATCGTATTTCAAAACGTGCAACAAAACCTAGTATGATTCTGAAAATCTCAAGTAACCTTCTAAAAGTTTAGTATTTTATGCAAAAGCAGTGGACTGTCCACCGTACTATATAATGGTGTGTATATTGTACGGTTGACAATCCTACCAGCGACGTCTTCCGATCTTCGTCGTCGTGAACTTGGTGAAAACTTTGAAACTGAGCGAAAAGTATATTCTTTTCTAGACGGCGAGGATAAGAGCCACGACGAGGGCTTCGGCCAGCCGGCGCACGAGGACGGACTGGGCACCGAAGACGGTAAATTGCTGTGGCCCGCCACCGACGAGCCTGACTATCCCTACGGTGACTGGTTGCACGTTTACTCACCGTACCACCCCGCATGGGCCCCATATCGACTCACATTCACATCTCGTGATACTTTCTTGGCACTGATTTTCGAGTTTTGAGTCTGGAGCATTTGGTATGAAGCATGATCATGGAATTAGTTTCTGAAAGAAAATTTTCTTCGGAGTTAACAATATACGCCATCTCATGCTAATCGTAATCGTCTTCTTCTTCACCATCACTATCATCATCATCATCATCATTCAAAGTAAAAAGAGAGGAATTGCCATCACAACGCATTTCATATGTATTAAGTATCATAATACCATTAACAGTACCAGTCAAGAACATTAGACGTTGCTGTCTGTCATCACCGGTATTTGTATATTAATATTAGCATGAATATTTGAGATGGTAATTCTACCGTCTATGGCAGGCAATAGTGAGCTGAGATGATGATGATGAAAAGGTGGTAGTACATGTGATTATTAAGTTGGTAGACCTTGATAAGTGCCACCGTTAGTGCGAGACATTCTGCCATCCATATTGATCTAGACACACTGTGCAATTTTCACTCAAACCATTTGGACTCCTCTTCTACCAGAGGCTGTAAGGTACAGGTCTAAATGTTTCCAGAGGTTGGGATCACGATAGGTCAAAAGGAACTAGTATTAAAAATTTCACACGTTGAGGGGGAATGGTTGCAAGTTAAGGCGGGCGGAAAAACAATTTTGGAGCTTAAGCTGACCGACTAATAGGTCATTATATTGTAAATTTAGACTTATTTATTTATTGCAGATGTGGAGTATCTCAATCAAGCTAGACCGACATACTTTGTATCCGTAATGTAAAGTCAATGACACACCACTTTTCCTTAAATAAAAGAGGCCTGTAACTGATGTAAATAATGCCTGTGAATATATAAAAAAGTATAAAATCACCAAAAGCATACAAAATCACACACAGCTCTGTTGGGAACTTGCTAGTCAGAATCGTTACTTAATATTTCATTTGTGAACTGAAGCTTTCGTGAAATAGTTTATGTTCAACACAGAAAACTTACTGGACTTTCAAGTCCTCTGCCTAACTACCCTTGACAGTGACATAGGCACTTAGAAATTTAAAGTGTAGTGTCCTGAGATTTTTTTTTTGTGCTTCCGAGCTGAGCGGGTGGCGGATACCCTAGTGGGATTGGAGGACCGAGTAGGAAGGCGCGTCTTCTTAGGAGAGAGAGAGAGAGGAAGTGATCAACCCAAAAAAAAAATCATTTTGTTTGATTTCTTTTTTCCTAGTTTTTATTTATATCTGCGTACAATAATAATAAGATATCGTACATAATACATACATATAACGATTACCTAACTTCCTCACTTCGATACTAAACAAAAGAACAACATATGAAACTAACACAACAAAGAAGGCCTGGTATGTTGTTTTACTATACATGTCGGAATTCAATATGTACGAGGTCGCATGTCAGACCGGTTACATCACTGGTGATTTGGCAATGTATCGTTTATTTCTAATCATTATTTAATTTTAGATAAAGGGGTTAAGTCCAACGGTGAATATGCCTACCCCATAGGTGTACAAGCACGTGATAATATATACATCAATCAATTTTCAATTCATGATTTAATTAACTAATACTTAATGCGCCACGTTTTTCACTAGGTTTTAGTACACCTAAGTTTCAAGGATCGCATACAATTGTAAAATGTTCATTACAAGGTTACATACACGAGTATGTAGGAAAATAGTGATTTGCGGTAAAGAAAAACTTTTCCCATTTTACAACTTCTTTTTCCTCTTTCCCTCTTGTTGGAATTACACATACTCTTGTTATTACATGTTCTTGTTTTATTTAATAAAAAATACAGTAATTTGGGACCCACAGATGGGCAAAAGCCTCCTTCTCAAATATCTGAGTGGATTTTGGAGGCGTGAAGGGACATCTCATGTGCTCGAAATTAAATTTTTGATTATTTCATTACTACGTTTTCCTTCACCGCCGGGCACGTGATAGCAACAGTTTAAATTGCTGCTAACAATATCAGTGGCGCCGGCATCGGGGATCGAACCCAGGTCACACGCGCTCTATGAAACTGAAGCTAGTGCCCCGGCCACTAGGCTACCACGGCTCTAATATTTAATTTAACTAGCGTGGATTTTTTAAATTAAGTTATTAATCTTTAGTCAAAAAACTAATAAAAATCTACATAATACAATGACAAAGTCAAATTCAATACGGACGGCGCTAAACACTTACCATCGAGTGAGCCGTTTGCCCTCTTTCACATAAAAAAAAAAACTAACTAAAAAACCAGTTGCGCGCGCGAGTCACGCAACAGCGCTTTAACACTGGATGAAGTAATTATAGCAGCGATCGGTTCACTCTGATAATAACACGGTTAATCATTGCACCAGCCACGTCGCAGCGAGGAAGTCTAAAGTCTTGTAATTAAGTAAGACGAGTCATAGGAAAGTTCATAAACGTTGTAGAGCCATGCGGGAAATTTTGCTGCCGCTCGAATGGGCCGGCTCGGTCCGGTACCACGGCCTCGCAGAATTCCGGCGTGAAGTAGAGGTATACTGTGCTTCTGCGTTTCGTTCGGTGATTGAGGTAGCCGGAGGGCGATTCCCCCTCCCCCTCCCCCTCCTCTTCCTCTTCCGCTGTCCCATCTCCCAAATATACTTATAGGCCGGCAACGCAACAGCAGCACCTATGGTGCAGATGTATGTATGTATGCTTGGACGTTTTCCTTCTTACTATCTTACTATCTATCTTCTTACTATCAATAATGAAAGGAAATAAATCTTACATATTACACAATTAATCAGTTATTTATAATGGTGCATGTTTTTTGTAATTTTGATTTTTTTTCTATTTCATAAACATTATATAGACAAAATTTTAACAATAGAGTATACTTACTTATTGTTTTAAAACACACAAGGCCTTATGTAAATAGTCTTAATTGTACAGATTACGAATATGTACATATGACGGTCATTTGGGATACATATACATGTATATGAAACTTATTAGATAATTAATTATATTCTCCTGGTTCATTTCAGATGGTCTGAATGGTTTTGAAAGTAGATTTGGGATCGACGATCCACCCGGCTCTCCGTTTCCCCCAGGAGTGAGTATATAAATAAGTTTTGATGAATTAATTGATGAATTGATTAATTTCTAAAAAGCTGAGCTTTCTAGGTATGTCTCGTCCGGTGATACATTTCCAAGTTCGAGTTTTCAATGAAACACTAGAGAACGCATGTTTAACATTGATTTCGCAACAAACTACTGAAATTGGTAACCGAATTTTAGAGTTCAATGTCCGGCCAAATGTGTGGTGACCGGTTATAGCTTTTTTTTTTTAACCTGGAAATCCATTTTGTAAAGCACTTCAACAACTGCGAAGTGTAATGGAGAATGTAGAAACTCGTTCTACCATATTGTTGAAAATAACGCGGTATTTCCCCGTTGTTATACGGACGTACGTCCGTACGTCACTCGATACACAGGCCCGCTGGAAACCAGCGCTGTAGCCTGGTCTCAACTGCAGCATTAAGCCGGGTGCTGTCTGTTCGCCCCGTGCGCCGTGCAGCGCGTCTAGAGGAGCCAACATTAAACATTGTTTGTGTAAATAATTGTTTTATTAAATGTGTTGCAATGTTTATTATTGAGTGGCGTATTGTGTTACTCTTACTCTTACTCTACGTACATCTCGCTCGCACGCGATGTAGCCCGACTGATACCTAGCTCTGGTGGCAACCCGATGGCGAAAATTACTTTAGATTACATCGAGGATCGAACCTAGACAAATAGCGCTTCATGAAATTTAAAACGCGCATTAGTACCTCCATTGCCTCGTACGCCAACGGCACTATAGTATCACCTGCGCAGTTGACATCTGTCTATAGGACTCCGAAGTTGGTGCCTTGGCCGAACCCGGTCAGAAGGACACCATCATTACATATGTTACTGTTAATAAATATAAAATAAAAATTATTTTATTTCTAAGTTACGACACTTTAAAGGCTAAGTACAAACTACGATAGTAATAGCTTTCTGTTACCTTATAATGATTGTGCGACTCAATTTCATTACAAATGTCCACAGTCGATTTTCGACGTGAACACCTACCAGCAGAAGAAGAATCTGGCGCAAGGCATGATGGACTTGGCGCTGCTGTCCGCCAACGCCAACCAGCTCCGGTACGTGCTCGAGAGCTCCGGCAACCATCCCTATTTCTACCCCAGCGTTGTGTTCATATCACTCAGCATTATTCTCCAGGTAACTATAAAGCAACCATACACTGTCACATAACTTGATTCATAGGCAAGTTAGATATAAGTCCATGATTTAAGCACCGATTCTGAAAATATTCTTTTATTGGATTGAATCAGACGAGTTAACAGTTCACCTGATGGTAAGTGGTTACTGGAGCCTATAGACCCCTGCAACCAAGAGGAGGACCAAGATAGAATTCCTCACAGCCCGGAATTACATTAGCTCAGTATAGTCTTTAAGCCGGAACTCGACAGTGGTTTTAGTGGTAGACATAGGTAAGCCAGGGGTACCTACCCTACGACTCCTGGGTAGAGGAGGGACCCTTGAGGATTCGAACCCTTAAACCTCGCTATGAAGACAGAACGTCAGATGTTTACTTACGTCTTATTACCGCTATCCGACCACTCAGTGAATCCTGGAAATCGAAGCAAAATTATTACTTCATTTACCTATAAAATAAAGATACCATTCCTCTTAACAAGACAGCGTCTACTAAATCTGCGGTGCATTTCTTGTAATAAAGTAAATATGTCGTTCGGGGTAACACGCGTCGCTTAATACCGACACCCGGGACACAAAACAACCAATTGTTCTTTACCACGGCACAAATCTGTGGCGTTTAGATTTGTGTGCGCGCGTGAATGCTTTCTCCTATATAAGCCTGTTGCTAGAGCATGGTCTGTCACTCCGTATGGGTCATTATGTAGACGATAGATGGTGGTAACATCACGTAAACATTTGCCGCGTGGTGTCGGCGTTAGAATCTCCCACCACCTTTCTTCCCGTTGTAGTCGTAAGAGGCTAAGACTAAGGGAAAAGCTTCGCAATGGCTACCGTCAGATGGTGGGATCTCGAAAATACCAGATTTAAATTAAGCTGGCCGATGACAGCGAGTATGGTGCGAGGTGTCTGGTACATTCCCCTAGCCGAGCGTGGCGTTTAATCATCCTCCTTATGGGAGAGGTCTATTGTTCTGCGGATAACTATTTACATGCTCTTAAGGTATGATAGACATTATTAGATATATCAGTAAAGGGCATTATAGGAACCTGTTCTCCCAATGTCCACCTCACTTGTATGCATGCCATACCTACACCCTGCTGTAATAAAGCTCTAGTCTGACCAGCACGATGAGTATGTGCATATCTTTTTTACATGCCACGCCACCTTTGGTTTGCGTTTTCATGGAAAGGCATTTATCTTACAGTATACTTAGATACATACTGATAGACATTGAGACTTTAAGAGAATTTCCCAATCCCAAAAATTACTAATAATGATATTTAAAAAAATATACAAAATATTAATTTTTGGGGTCAAGATGTTGTTTAACTGTTTCTGGCGAACATTCTACGATTCTTATAACGCATTATTATCTCATTTTCTAAGATCAGATTTGGGAATCTGAAAACCAAGTATCTTGGATTTACACGTGGCTTACAAATTTACTTGTGGTTTTAGTACACTTTGAGTTTACCGGCTGCTTACCTGACGTTTTAAGACAAAAAAACCATAGCGACTAGTATTCAATTAGGCTGTTAATGCAAGATTGATATCCAGAATGATGACTTGCTTAAACCAATATCTACAATCAAAAAAATCGGATAACTGCCTTCTCTATCTAATAATATTACCATTATTTTGCAGATCGCAGTTGGTGTGGGTTTGATTCTGAACAGCCGATACAACGTGAAAGATGACAAAGACAACTGCATAGCGGACAAGATCAACAATATGACGGTGCTGGGCATTTTCCTGATTACCATTATCAACGTGTTCATAGCATCGTTCAGCGTGGCGTCCACTACGGTCGTGGGCGTCAACACCTCCACTGTCGTGCAGCAAGCTGGATAGAACTTTCCGTCTTTCGTAATCTGATCTTCAAAATTTGATATCTGACTGCTTTGAGTATACGAATGTAATTAATTTATGAATTGATGAAGTTTAATCTTATGCTTTTAGTCCTTTTGGTCTAAGCAATTACGTTGAGTGAATCCAGGATAAAGGTTATGTCAAAGCATGGTCAACCGTTTGTCTGTCTGGTGAACAATGAGATGAATAAAATGTGGACCAGTTTTGGACTATCCCAATGTAAATAATTTTTTGATAATTATTAAAAAGGGCAGTTTGTAGTTCAGTTAGTTTAGCCTTCATAAGTCCACAGCAGGACATATGCCGTTCCATGAAGGCTCTAACCAAAGCATGTCAAACATAGTAAATTTACTCATACAGACCGCACTTGTGACTTAACAACTTGTGGCTTTGGAGAAAAGATGTTTTAGTCACACAAAAATGCATCTATACATCATGATTCATCTTCGAAGATAAATATATGTGTATGTGTGTGTATAAATATATTCTATGCTGATGGTAAGTGATCACCGACGCTCACGAACATCCACAACACCAGAGTCAGAGCCGCTGCCCTCAAGGAAGGAATAGGCTCTTTTCTTGAAGGTTCCTAAGTCGTAACTATTCGGAAATACCGCTGATTCCACAAAGTCGAAGTGCGTGGTAGAAAACTTCGAGTAAAACGCACTGTGATGGAATGCCAATCGTCTGGGTAGTATTGATGGAACTTGGAATTCTGTCGCGATGTGAATTGAATTGATCGATGATTCTAATGAATCTCTGAATAAATGACTGAATCTCGCTTCGATACGCTACAATTTTAGTAATAATATTTTGCAATTTAACACATCTTGTTACTATGTCGTGACTGGATACTATCTGTTAGTAATTTTCGAGTGGTTAAGGAATAATGCTCAAATGTTATAAAGACACCTATATTTTTATGGTTATATATAAATGTTTTTAATGTTACATAATTTATCTAGAACTGTTGATACATTAGCAACTGAGACTGTGTAATAAACAGATATTAAATATGTCGACCCCTATTTACAGACACAATGACATATTCACGCCTGTAGTCACACATGGGACAGGTAAAGATTTGTTTTATGTATTTCGGGGGGCATAGGTGTAATAATGTGCATAAGGAAAAGTATATTTACCATAAGAAATATTCTAAGATTACTACACTCATGGGACAGTGCAATTTTTGTAAAAAAAAAAAAGAAAATATTTATGAATCTGAATGAAGGAGAAAGGAAGACAAATTCTGACCCGACTGAGATATATCCTCGAAGAAACGATCAACATGAAATATTAAAAAAAAAAAAAAAAGAATCTACTCTAGTTAGACTGGTTAAGATATCTTCACCGTGTACATCTAAATGACTTTATTTGAAATTAAATATAAATTTGATAAGTCTCATTAGAATGCTTGTCGATTTATCTCCAATGCTTATCGCCAATGCATTGGAGTAACTCGGTCGGGTTAAGACTTGCATTTATTAGTTAAGTTTTGCTTACAACCATGCTGTTAAGGTGACTGTTGCAATTGTATAGATCTGTTCTTAGTTTAATATACTATTGTAAGTAGTGATAAGGTTTATTATCAAAATGTGAATATATTTATGTTAAATCTTGAAATGTGTTAAAACAAAGTCTGTATATTCGCCTATAACTTAACATCTAAGTCGATTTCAATGCAGTTTTCACTACCATTCAGAATATTTTACTTGGAAGGCTTATGATTATGTATAACACATTCACATTTAGTTTATGCATTACACGTCTGTCCGTGCGAAGCCGGCGCGGGTCGCTAGTCTGTCTATAAACTTGAGATCTCGGGTACTTAGTTGATAATTTGGTATGTGCCTTATTTATCTTTTAAAAATTGAACAATAAAATATAAGTTTATAGATAAATGTTTGTTGTCTTAAAACTCTTTCAGCTTATATTTAAGAGATGATATGTAAAATATCATGCGATGAATCCCACTCCCATGGTATACCTAAAGCTTGAAATTACGTAATTTCATATATATATATATATAGATATATATATTAATTTTAACGTTTTCAATTTTCCAGATCCGATTTTCTGATGAGTTTCAGATAATCTGAAATTTAGACAAAACCTAAAACTCTCAGGATGTTGTCAAGTGTAGACTAGACTCCTTGCTTAACCTAGGGGCCTAGATAACAATACGACTATTTATTGTCGCTCGACTCAGAACCACAGCATGTGGTACGCGGTAGAGCCAAGTGGCAGCTCGAATAGGCGGGCTCCACTGGGGTAGTACCACGACGTCGCACAATACCGGCGTGAAGTAGAGACACCTTGTGCTTCTGCGTTTCGTTCGGTGAGTAATGTAATCGGAAGCCCACTACGCCCTCCCCCTTACCCTTTCTCCTTCCCCAATTATCCTTAAAGGCCGGCAACGCGCCTGCAGCACCTCTGGTGTTACTGATGTACGCGGGCTACGGTAATCATTTACCATCAGGTGAACCGCTTGCTCGTTTGCCCCCCGTTACCATTTAAAAAAAAACATCTTTATCTATGATATACAAAAAAAAATTTTAAAATTAAAGTATAATTTACGTGGTGCTAGACGATCTAAATTAAACATGATACAATAATACGTTTACGAATAATAATGCTGTATGAAAGGTGTTGACAGGTACACGTATATGGTCATTATGGTGTTGACCATAACCTTGAGCCCGCTGTAGTATTTTATTAAACATAAATACACGTACAATGTGTAACCGAACACGTTGCAAGTGACAGTAACCGGTGAAAGTGTTTTGAGCGATTGTATTTTTCTCTAAACGCAATCGCAAATACAGATTTATAAAGTGACAACCTTTTTAACACCGTACGTAACTTTCTTCACAAACTAACGTATCTTATTGCAACGTTGTATGAAAAGAAAAAAGGGTAAAGAAAGAGTCGGAGGCGCGCACCGCGGGTTCCGCACAACCACAAAATATCTACGTTATGAGTATACCAATAACATTGTTGCGGATTTAATCACGCAGAGAAATACCGAGCATTGCTCTTTTCATAGCCCGCTCAATGATTTTATAATAGTATTATAAGAGCATTGAGCTTATATAGCTTGATACTTTTAAGCATACTACCTACAGCGATGGGAAGAGATAGAATTATTATCTGATGTCACTATAGATGTGTCCCTGGCAAACACGAGGAAACGCCAATTACTTTATATACCCAGAGCTCATACGAACTATAGGCATAAATATTTTATGATTAGAACTGCCAAATTTATAAATTCGCAAATTTAGACCCATTCTTTACTACCCCTACTATGGCCAAGGCAACCTTAATCAGTGATTATATTTCCAACAATTCACTAAATTAAAATTTAACTTGTTTGTTGGTATACTTTATCATATTAGTATACTTATATTTTTAACCCCTGTACTAAAATATTCAATTTTAATTAATGTTATCTATCAACACATGGTCGGGCTTCTACCGATTATTGTATTTTTTTCTTGTTTTAAATGTGGATGTACTTGTTAATGTCTCGGTAAATATATATATTGTTATATTTAAGCGTGGCAGAGCCAAGCGGCGGCTTTAGCTGCTGCTCGAATGGGCCGGCTCGACCGGGTCGGTACCACGGCCTCGCAGAATACCGGCGTGAAGTAGAGGCGTCTTGTGCTTCTGCGTTTCTTTCGGTGAGTGAGGTGGAGGCCCACTTCCCGTCCTCACCCCCTGCTCCTCCCTTCTCCCAAATATCCTTAAAGACTGGCAACGCGCCTGCAGCATCTATGGTGTTGCAGATGTATGTGGGCGACGGTAATCACTTACCATCAGATGAACCGTTTGCTCGTTTGCCGTCTTTCCATTAAAAAAAATAATTTTTGTTTAAATTAAGTACTAGCTGTAAGTTTTCCGAAGAAATATAATAAATAAATAAACGAGAAATAAGAATTAAATATTGTAATAAATATGAGCTTTTTATATTAATATAGTTTTTAATATTTTTATTTTCAACATTTGTGACAGAATAGATTCAATGCGTGCCTAATATTTAGATCACGTCCGCCAAAGTAAACGAACGCCGACAACCGACGAGATAAGTGACCTCCTGGTCAGGTGTGGCGCAGTCAGATAACGGCTCTCCCTGACCGGTCCGATCGTGTTATTGCCCCACAAGTATCTTAGCCGCTTCAGCGCTGCGACAGTTGATCCCACTAATATTATAAAAGTATGTGCGTCTGGATGTTTGTTACTCAACTCTTACTCGACTGAGTTAAATTGCGGCCGAGCCGTAAATTATGCGATGCTATTGGACCTACGTTAATTATGTCATCGATATCAAAAATATCTCTCAGAGATTTAATACCAAGCGGTCGACTCCAGACAAAACGGGGAAGGACGACCTCCCACAAGATTCCAGAAGAGAGTGAGGTACCTTCACAGTGTTGGGGGAAGTAGTTGGATGCAGGTGGATGTGGTCGGTGATTTCTGGCATTCTTTGGGTGAGGCCCATGTTCAGCAGTGGGCTTGTGCCAGACTGTAATGATGATGGGGATGGACGAAACCGCGAGCATTAGCAAGTTTATTTTGATTTTTTTTCAAATCTTCAATACAATTCGTGTAGGTGTAATAATATGTTATTTTTTCTTATTTAACTAAAGTAATGTTACTAATCATTTCAAGATCTAATCGGAGACGTTCTGAAAAAAGGCCAGGTCAAGAGCCAACCAACTACTCAACTCTAAACCAACGAGCGTGCATGCGAAGATTGATGAAAGTGGAAGTAGCGAAAGACGTATGCCAGGACCGTAGCTAGTGGAAGAAGATTGTCTCTGCCTACCCCGTTGGGAACAAGACGTGAATATATATACAAACATCTGAATGTACGTGTTTGTATACATACGTTCACATGTATGTCATTGTATAAATAAATGTAATAAAAATTTATTTTGTCAATTTTTTAGTAAAGCGCTTCAGCGACCACAAGCACGCGCACACTTGCATGCAGCACTTTTGAATGGCGCTATTTTATTTAAACTTATTATTTATATGAAGCCTTATTAAGTTTATCGAGATAACGGTTCTGTGAAGGGTTCTTATATTTTTATGAATCTTGGTTACAATGGAAAGTAAATTAGTCTCGCCACCCACTCCTGGTTCAAAGTCAATATCAATTTCAATACTTTTTATTCAATTAATGCTTGCTTAGAGCTCTTATGGACGTCAAAATCTACACCGGTTTGCATAACATGTCCTTCTCAAAGAAGAACGGGCAAGAGGCGACCTTTTTTTTAATCCCCTTACGCTAGAGGAAGGTCTATTGATACCATACGAAAAATGTTTATGTGTCGTACACTTTAAAGACATTTTTGAAATCTTTACATCATCGTCATAATGTCAGCCTATCACAAGTCCACAGCTGAACATAGGCCTCCCCCAAAGATTGCTACAAAGCTCGCTCCTGAGCCACCTGCGTACATCGACTTCCCGCAAAACTGCTGCGCAGGTCGTCACTCCATCTTGTGGGGGGTCGTTACTCCATCCTGTGGGGGGTCGTCACTCGATCCTGTGGGGGGTCGTCCGACACTGCGCTTGCCTGTACGCGGTTGCCACTCGAGAATCTTTTTAATAATTCAAACTTTACATACTTATGTGCAATAAAAAAAACGAATTGAATTTTAAAAAACTGCTTAAGATGAACCATATTTAATGACGGTTGCCAGCTTCCCAACCATTTGCCAGCAACTCCGAGAATAATAAAAAGGTTTACTTTGTTGAGCTTGCAATATTTTCAATATTTTATGTGTATGTTGCTAATGCATTTGAGATGAAAGTTAGGGTGACCATAATGTTTTAATTATAATTAATGCTATATGTAAATTTAAATAAAAATCACACGGCTTTAGCCTCAATATTCGGGATTAAAACGTGACAGGTCTACGTTAAAATTCGTACATAAGATTTGATAAGATCATTGGTACGAAGCCCTCCTCACAATGGATGGCACTTGGGTCCCTGCATTAGCGTCCCGGCATTTGCAGGCTTTCATATATTCTCCTTTGGATTACTAGTGCTTAACCTAACCCCAAGATCTGACCACTTGAAATTATGGTAAAAAATTAAATAAAGATCGTATAACTATTACTATGTAATCAAAATATCTGGGAGGTAGACCTGATATGCAGTTTTTATCGTGGTAGAGCCAAGCGGTGACGTTTGCAGCTGCTCGAATGGGCCGGCTCGACCCAGCTTTTACCACAGCCTCGCAGAATACCAGCGTGAAGTAGAGGCGTCTTGTGCTTCTGCGTTTCTTTCGGTAAGTGAGGTAACCGGAGGCCCACTCCCCGTCCTCATCCCCTGCCCCTGCAATCTCCCAAATACCCTTAAAGGCCGGCAACGCACCTGCAGCACCTCTAGTGTTGCGGATGTACGTGGACGTCGGTAATAACTTACCATCAGGAATGAACCGCTTGCTCGTTTGCCGCCTTTTCCATAGAAAAAAAAATATGGATCTCATAAAAAGCGATGTCTATGGTCACCTTAGCGAAGGGTGCTACGTAACTTCAAAGGACTACCTTCAACATTTTGAAAGGGTCATCGACCTAAAGAGCGCAAACCAGTAAGTGCAGGTTTGAAGTAAAGCTGTATTTATATTAAACATTTCGCTATATTTATGAAACAGCATCTTCGATTAAACCATAGAGTTAAATATTGTAAAATATGTTTCACTGGAGACACAGTTTTAAGGCTTCGCTATTACTAAGTCTGCGTCGTCTGTCCGTCTGTTCTGCCTTGAAAGGGCTGTGTCTTTTGAACCGTAATAAGTAGCATTTAAAGGTGTTAAAACTTTCTCAGTATATGTGTTATTATAGCGCATATAAAAATTAAGAGGATCCCCCAAAAATGTAACGTGTTTTTTTCTTTTGCTTTATCGTAAAAACGGTTAATTTATACTAGTGTCAAACTCTAATACACCCGAAACTGAATGAATGATCTGAACGAAATGACTGAATGATTTTTTTTTTTTCTTTTGCTTTATCGTAAAAACGGTTAATTTATACTAGTGTCAAACTCTAATACACCCGAAACTGAATGAATGATCTGAACGAAATGACTGAATGTTTTTTTTTTTTTTTTTGAAATTCACAACACTGACACTAACTCGGCCGGTTTTTTTACACCTTTATAATTTCCACTGCAGACTTCCACAAGTTTCTGACATATCTATCTGCAGTCCTTGTCGCGTACTACGTCTGCGCAGTGCACGCCAGGATATAGCCCACGCCCACGCCCACAGCAGATTTTGCCACAGCCCGTAAGCGTCACGCATGATTGTGGATCAGGGATCGCAATTTTGCAAATAGACCTGTATTTTCACTATCACATGTTTTGTGATGGTTATTCTATGACACTGTATGTATGATGGATAGAAAAAATAAACAAAAAACGATAGACACTTACGGATTTTCTTTCGCCTTCTTCTTCGCCGTCAGAGGAACCTCATCACGAAACGTTGGTAGATTGTAAAAAAAAATTGAAATAATAAAATTGTCTTTATTACGCCGGGAAATAAAAAACTTTCATTCATTTCATTCATTCATTCTCAGACGTCTTGAGATTTCAGACGTCTTGACAAGAAAGAGAAGAAGCGCGGTGGCAGATTTCCGGCACCGGAAATCGAACTCTTGTTACTCTCGTTCTATGGAAATCTTTCTGCCAGTATGCCCTTCCAAACGGAACACAGCCGTGTTTGCATTGCCAATTAGACGCAGAGCTAAGTAACAAGGTGGTCAGAAAAGGTGTCCTACCCCCTAATATTATGCTAAAAATGATGAAACGGCGTAATATACAGAAGTTTGTTATTCATTCAGGCCAGTGACTGGCACCAGCGTCAAAGTCGGCATTTAATATGATGCTGTAATCGATAAACCGCATGCCAAGCGCGAAGATTATGCCAAATCCTCACATACGGATACGGTGTATATTTAGATGCTGCTGCTTGAAGAAATAACGAAAATCTAATATCATAATTTCAGCAGTTATTTATGAAACAGCATCTTCGATTAAACCATAGAGTTAAATATTGTAAAATATGTTTCACTGGAGACACAGTTTTAAGGCTTCGCTATTACTAAGTCTGCGTCGTCTGTCCGTCTGTTCTGCCTTGAAAGGGCTGTGTCTTTTGAACCGTAATAAGTAGCATTTAAAGGTGTTAAAACTTTCTCAGTATATGTGTTATTATAGCGCATATAAAAATTAAGAGGATCCCCCAAAAATGTAACGTGTTTTTTTCTTTTGCTTTATCGTGAAAACGGTTAATTTATACTAGTGTCAAACTCTAAGACACCCGAAACTGAATGAATGATCTGAACGAAATGACTGAATGATTTTTTTTTTTTTGAAATTCACAACACTGACACTAACTCGGCCGGTTTTTTTTACACCTTTATAATTTCCACTGCAGACTTCCACAAGTTTCTGACATATCTATCTGCAGTCCTTGTCGCGTACTACGTCTGCGCAGTGCACGCCAGGATATAGCCCACGCCCACAGCAGATTTTGCCACAGCCCGTAAGCGTCACGCATGATTGTGGATCAGGGATCGCAATTTTGCAAATAGACCTGTATTTTCACTATCACATGTTTTGTGATGGTTATTCTATGACACTGTATGTATGATGGATAGAAAAAATAAACAAAAAACGATAGACACTTACGGATTTTCTTTCGCCTTCTTCTTCGCCGTCAGAGGAACCTCATCACGAAACGTTGGTAGATTGTAAAAAAAAATTGAAATAATAAAATTGTCTTTATTACGCCGGGAAATAAAAAACTTTCATTCATTTCATTCATTCATTCTCAGACGTCTTGAGATTTCAGACGTCTTGACAAGAAAGAGAAGAAGCGCGGTGGCAGATTTCCGGCACCGGAAATCGAACTCTTGTTACTCTCGTTCTATGGAAATCTTTCTGCGAGTATGCCCTTCCAAACGGAACACAGCCGTGTTTGCATTGCCAATTAGACGCAGAGCTAAGTAACAAGGTGGTCAGAAAAGGTGTCCTAACCCCTAATATTATGCTAAAAATGATGAAACGGCGTAATATACAGAAGTTAGTTATTCATTCAGGCCAGTGACGGGCACCAGCGTCAAAGTCGGCATTTAATATGATGCTGTAATCGATAAACCGCATGCCAAGCGCGAAGATTATGCCAAATCCTCACATACGGATACGGTGTATATTTAGATGCTGCTGCTTGAAGAAATAACGAAAATCTAATATCATAATTTCAGCAGTTTTTTTTTTGAAGCGTATCTCATCCCGTATAACATTGGAGAACATTCAGCAACGTAATTGTCGAGACTTATGCTTATCGCGAGTGCTCCGAGAATCTCAATGTCGCCATTCGGCATGCGCTGCGCATACAGGAGGCACTGGGCCAGGCGAGATTAAGTCAATGACCCACTGAAATTAGGTTGTCTCAGGAGAACGAAGAGCATGTGCAAATCTGTCACCATTTCGCACGCGTGGTTGTATGTCTAACTGTAGCATTTCATGGCAATATTTCGCGCCTATGTGAGGTATAAAACGAAGAAGCGCATTTTTACAAGATGATAAGTGACCCGGGTGAAGTAACGTCTCGCTTACCCCGTTCAGCGGCGAACGTGAGGTCCCAGATTCAAAGTATATTTGTGTACGAGGTCGTTTTTAAAATGCGACCCATTTCCACCTTTATTGACCGTAACCTTATTGTTGTTTATGTTTGTTAAACCTCCTTAAGAGGGGCCGTAGAGTTGCTGTTAGCTGCCCTCTAGTTTTTGTCGGAGGTTCTTCCTTCGCTACAAAAACCGCCTAAACCGACGAAAGAAACTCCGTAAGTATACTCTTTTTTGTATTTTTTTCAAAACATTATTAAACTTTATTTTTGATATTAATCTTTCTTTGTTTGTATTGATTCGTCTAATATTGTTATCAAGTAGTAGTTTCATATAACTCATTATAGTGTAACTTTAGATAAGCAATAGATCTGAATAATATTAATATCAATTTAACTATACTAGACTGTGTCTACTGGCTTTCCGTGGTGGCCTTTAAGTAAGGTGTCACATTCCTTTTTTTTAAAAAAACATTTTTATGAACAAAAAATTGTTATGTGTTAACCTTGTTGGTAATCCTAAATAAATAAATAAAATAAAATAAACATACAATACTTTTTAATAATCTAATATTACAATATCTTTATCATCCATGTATTCCTTTATGTTATAATAACCCTTTTCAAGTCTATAGTATCTAAAATATTCAATAAAGGTTTTGCATAACCTAATACCCCCTTCCCCTTTTCATCACCGAACGACTAGACGCGGCGAGCAGTTCCACCCTTATGTTGTAGACATTCCTCCATTACGCACGAAGCGGTTTGCCTCTTCTTTCTTTATGCGGACGGCTAAGGAGTGGAACTCTCTGCCGAGGTCAGTTTTTCCGGAAACCTTTAACCTGGATATCTTCAAGTTCATAGTGAACAGACATCTAGGCAAGCGTGTACCATCCTAGGCCTCATCTTCGCTTTCCATCGGGGAAGATTGAGGTCAAACGCAAGCCTATTTTTTCATAAAAAAAAATCAAAATAAAGACCTGTCCGAGTATTAGCCGTGGATCAGGAGACTCCCTCGATCGCAGGGCACGTGCTGATGTTTTTTTTTGAAACTTAACTACGGTTGATAACGTTAGCCTGGACACTAGGACGGAGCCAGGTCTTCACCGTCTGTCAAGTCTGAAATAAACTCTCGTGAAAAGGTGGTTGAAAGAACTACAAATGTCTAGATCGCCCCTGTATTGGGTATACGGTTCTAATGTAACCGCCTATTAGTGCCCACGGCTGGGCAAAGGCCTTCTTCTCAAATATTTTTTGAGAGGGTTTTTGAATCGGGTTGTGCGGCCTTCACATTTCTCAGCTTTCTTCACGATGTTTTCCATCACCGTCGAGCGGCAAATACAGCGCTTAAAATAGCTATTAACAATTTTAGTGGTGCCGGCACCGGGGATCGAAACCCGGTCGCTCGCGCTCTATGAAACTAAAATGAGCGCCGTGGGCATTAGGCTACCAATGCTCTATGTGTACGGTTGTGAGATCTTAATTCCCCTAAGGATAAATCGTCAGATACTGATCTGATCGCCGATCCATCTCCTAATGGGGGCTATTACGAGTAAACCTACTAATAAGAGAATTTCAGGAGTGGACTAATCTAAACAGCCTTAGATGCCTTAATATGAAGAATTCTAATCTATTATAAATCCTATGCAGTGTGTGAAACTACACAACTAGGTTTTTTATATCCATATTTACCTCGCCTCCGAGTTGTAATAAAAAACTTTAATTTTAGAAGAAAAACCCACTCGATTTAACTGTTCAATAGCTATACGAAAATACAAACAGTATAATAGATATTTGTGGAGGGAAATTAAAATAAAACGTTTTTACTTTAGCAGTCTAAATAGTTGTAGCACAATATCAGGGGCAATAAAAAAAAAACAAGCATTGATTTAAATAAATATCTAATTAAAGAACTGCTTTGATTCCTCATGAATTTTATGACCCCACGATTAATTACCACTTAATTATTTAAGGGGTAGCAACTACTGTGAATGATAGGAGAGAAACTTGGGATAAAACCATCTCTAGACTTTCAATGTTTGTTGTAAACCTAAACGTGTTAATGTTTGAAATGAACCTATTATTAACGGATTTTATCGAGTTTCATTACGACGTTTCGTGTGCTTTACAGCAGCCGTGGCAAATGAACCTGTACATTTGTAACAGCTACATTGAGGTCTCTGTAACATGCCGTTGAACTTATTTGTTATGGTGCAGTCATAATGTGATGGTACTGGTTATTTTGTCACACTTTTTATCAAGAGCCGTAATCGCTAAGGCCTACCTACCTACGAATCAGCGAAGGGGTGACTGCTTATGGCGGGATCAACATGAAAGATGCTGGACCTAATAACCCCCTCCCTCTCCCCCCACGCTATATACGCTCTTAGCCCGGTGGCCTTTACAGCTTCGGCGGTAGAGACTCGAAGACCAGAAGACCCGCGTCTTACAAAATATTCCGTACGACTCCATTCCCTATTAGAGTTATGCCGTGCTTTTTTTAAGATGCTTCAGTTTATCCAAGATATGGTTACTGATAAACGAAACCATGGCTTGGATGTGGAAAAGGAGACGGTTTAATTTTATAGACTAAAGACAAATTTATGTTTTACTAACGAATATGCGATGGGATTATTTAATTCATAAAGTTCTGAAAGCGTTTACAAATATTTGTTTGTGTTGCCATGTTATGTTTTTACATTGAGGCCGCCCCTTAACGACCACTTCTTGACACCATCAGCAAAGATAAAGCTTAACGATCACCGATATGGTCTCAGACCATTATAACAGTACACCCGGCCGAGGGGACATTAATTGTGTATTTTTGTCGTCAGATTTTGTCGACAGACCAGTCGGAAATGCTGCGGGTGAATGACCTGTATCATCAATCGATACAGAGACCTTTTAATTTCTGGCATCTTTCTTAAGAAATTTTCTCATATTAATACACCCCGAGATTAACGTTTCTTTTAGGCCTTCAAATTATCCTGAGCGAATCCGCGCACATCGGATTATGTTAACATCATTATTTTAAACGTTATTGATATGCATTATGTTGCCAGATTAAAATTCAATACTTCCCTTCTAGTGTCACATATGATTCGTAATAATAAAAACTTCAATTGTTTTTGAGTTATTTATTTTATTTTTGACAAACCAGGGGCTCACCTGATGTTAAGTAATTACCGACGCCCATGTACATCGGGAATACCAAACCAGCTGCAGTCGCATTGGGGGCGTTACGTAATGTCGATCATAAATAACGATTAGACGTTTATGATGATGCTGACGATGTCTCGCTGGCCGATTCCCCGAGCACGGTGACACCATCCGAACAGTACCGACAATCCGGTAGTACCACGGTCTCGCAGAATACCGGCGTAAAAAAAAAAGGCATCTTGTGCTTCTGCGTGAGTTAGCTAACCGAAGGCCCACTCCCCCTCCCCTCCTCATCCTCGCTCCCATTTTCCAAACAACCTTTAAGGCCGACAACGCACCTGCCGCGCCTCTGCTGTTGCAGATGTGCGTGAGCGACGGTTTGTCACCTGTCCCATAAAAAAAAAGGAGGCACCATACGTCTTCGCGTTCTCGCATCCGATGTAACAGACAACCGTCCGGGAAGATATGTAGGTACCGAGTACAGGCGAACGCGGTGTAGGGCTACTCCTCCCCCTACACCCGCTCGCTCCCCCCTCATCGACTCTCACTTCTGAAGGCATTATTGGTACTACGCTTCATCGTCATCGAAACCCTATGTTATATATAACACGGACATACGCATGAGCTTATATTGTATATTAAACAGTAAGTGAACAAACATAGTCAACTTTCCTTAGCTCGGATACTTACGAGCGGTCGAACAATTGCCGTATTCAATGCAACTTTTCTCGTACAAGGTGTTCCGTTGTAAACAAGTGCTCTGGGTGGGTACCGTTACAGTCTACACAAAACTATTTATGTTTCGTTTTCAAGCTTACATACCATATGCGAACAACAGCAATGCACCTGGTAACCCATTGAACTGAACGTTATAAGGAGGCGTTTATAAATTGCTTAACACTAATTAGAATTACACACTAATTAGTGTTGGGTTTATCATCCAGTGTCGTATAGGGTCACATAGCAGGGGAGGGGTTTGAACAGACATCACGCGACATTTTGCGGTTCGATAAACAAATGATATCGAAGTCAATTCTGTTAAAACATCAAGAACTAATTAGAACCATAAATCGGTTCTTGGCGTCGTTTCTATTCTATAATTACGGTGTATGTTTTGAGGGTGCAAGAGTCTCAGCAGCTCTTCCGTACTTTTCTCTTGATTTATGTATTCTATGATCTATATTTTTCGACATTTATTACAAAATTTATACAAAATTAAAAAAAAACCGTCGATTAACTTTATTTGCACATTACATAACAAAAAGGCGGGCTTAATGCCAAGAGTCATTCTCTACCAGTCTACCATTAGATTGAACAGAGAAAATGTAAAAGGGTGCACAAAAATATTATGTTCATATATATATACTACAATATAATACTTAGATATACATGTAATTATAGTTGTACATTATATAAAACACAACAATTTATTCGTCTTTTTAATCTTGCTAAACACGCTTAACAAAGATTCACAAGAGACACACTATTCTCTATCAATCCAAAAAAAACTGTGATTTTGATTTACAGCCAATTTCAATATTAAAAACTTTTTTTTCCCGCATCTTTCTGTAATTTAAAAAACAAAATTTTGCCTCCTTCATTAGTATCGGAACATCGTTGACAAGTATAATAAATAGGTATACCAACTCTACATCGATTGTAAAGTATGCGGTAGGTAACGATGTGACCGAACGGGTACCGGACTGCGAACGATGGGAGCGTTCTGTCTGGATCTCTCCACGACGTTCACAGGCGGGATCCAATTCGAAACTCGAAAGGCGGTTCAAAGACCGCCGCGCGCTTCGTTACTGTATGTTCCATTTGATGGTTATTGTTTTTTTTTTTTTTCAACTCGAGTTCCATGAACTGAAAAATTATAGAATAGGATATCGGTATCATGTATTAATATCGAACCAAGTCGGCTACGCTCGGACAGAGCTTTAATATTATAAACTAGAGAAAAGTACCACAGAATATGTCAGTCGGTTACATATATTATTATATATGTATTAAAATGTGTTGTGATACTAGTACAAGAGAGATTTCTTTCGTTATGGGAAAGGCGGCAAACGAGCAAGCGGTTCACCTTGTGCTAAGTGATTACTGTCGCCCACGTACATCTGCAACACCAGAGGTCGCTGCAGGTGGGTCGCCGGCCTTTAATGATATTTGACGAGATGGGAGGGAGAATGAGGAGGGGAATGGGGAAGGGGAGTAGGCCTCCCGTTACTTCACTCACCTGAACGAAACGCAAAGGCACAATATGCCTCTACTTCACGCGGGTACTCTGCGTGGCTTTTATGCTAACCCGATCGAGCCGGCCCATTTGAGCAGCAGCAAAAGCCGCCGCTTGGCTCTACCACGTAAGTTAGTAGGTAGAAATGCAGGGATAATACATCATAAAATTTAACCCTAATGATCGGGAGAAAAGTACTACAGAATATGTCGGTCGGTTACATGCATAATAATTAAAATGTATTCTAAAACTAGTACAAGAGAGAATAATAATTGGTCAATAAATGTGATGAAAAAACGGGGATAGTAAGATTGCTACTATGTTGTAAACTATTTTAAATATAAGCAATCACGCGTGTTCCTGATAGAGATAGACGGAGACTATAGATTTCTATTTGGCACGACGCGGCGTTGCCAAACGGCCATCCGCAGTCCGCTGTTCGTTTCTTCGGAAAATAGTGATGGGTGATTTTCAAGACTTTTCCTTAGTTGCCTCTTACTTGTTTATACAACATTTATTACCTTGTATTAGACAATATTAAGACCATGCTTTTAAAGATGAGAGTTGTTCAAACGTTTGTGTCACGACCAAGATTACAGAAGTGTAGTCATGCTGATTCTTATGATGCTACAATGTTGAAACCGTGCAGGTCACAACTCCTGTCGCCGAGGGCAAAGGATAGTTAGAAAAAACTAAAGTAGCAGCCTGGAAATGCCCAATGCACGGCAAAGACCTTGCAACTATTGGGTTTTGAAGATATAAAGAATCCGCCACGCTGCCGGTTGGCGGACTTTACAGGTCCTCGAAATATTTCTTCGCGATATTTTACTTCACCGACGAGTCATATAGTTAAAGATAAATAGTTGTCCTCTATATTACCTATAATATTTCTTATTAACTTATATATCATCTAAATTATAATTGTATATATATTAAATATATTGTGAGTATAAAATTAGGATTACCTTTATCAAATATAATTCTGTGCCACGTTTAATTTCGCCATTTTGTAGTTTCGTTCTTTATGCCAAAAAAAAAACCACACAATCAAATAGCACATTTCAGTTAATGTGCAATAAAAGCGTAGAACCGCTGCCTCGACAGGAATATATTAAAGAATAAGTCTTCTATTATGAACGTATGCTAATTCGATTTTACGATTTCGCGAAACAACTTGGGCATACAACATTGGGCTCTTAGGTATCTCAGTTGTCCGCGCCAACGATTTCAATCACCTTTCTCTTTGACACTTGTTACTTACAGCCCCGGGATATTTCCGATGAGGTTTGAAAAGAAATCCTTTGCGATTATAATAATTAACAGTTAGGAGAGAATGTTTTTTTTTTTGGTAGGAATAGAATTTTTTTTTTTTAAATATATTAAATATTGGAGAAGGTAGCCTAGTGGAGAGGGCGCTTGATTTAGTATCACAGAGCGCGAGTGACCAGGGTCCGATCCCCGGTGCCGGCACCACTTTTATATCCCGGCAACTCGCACTGGAGCAGCGTGGCGGGCCATTCCCGGCTCCTACATCCTTTCAGATATTTGAGAAGGAGGCCTTTGCTCAGCTATGGGCCTTACAGGCTGCTACTTCATATCCTCATTTTCCCCAAATTCCAAACTCTTCCGTAAGCGATGCAGCCTCCAGACTATAGAGTGGGGCTCTCGCTAACAAATATTTGATGATGAGGAGCAATATCTCCAGCGCGAAGACCTCGGCTACGCTGTCAAAGTACTGCCCGCCTGCACAGTGTGTTGACTATCCACCAATCTTTTATGCATGGCCAACCCAAAAGTGGAGTCAGAAAGAAAAATAAACTTTTTAGTCCATCGTGACTCCCTGTGCTTCGGGGGAGTAGGATCTGCAACCAAAACAAGACATGCCCAGCATAGGACCTTGTAAAAAATATAAGAAACTTTGCTTAACACGTCTGCTAGTAACCGTTGGCATAGTTCAAAACTTTCAACACTCAGTTTTCGGCTCCATCTGCGTAATATCTAGAACTTTTCACCAGAGCTTATTCGGAACCGGAAGTGGTAGGTGGTAAGCCTGTCGCCATTTTAGTGTACATCAAATTTCGAAAAACTCACAATAACTAACTCACAACAGAGATCTAAGCACTAGCACTCCTGTCCACAACTTGGCTATCACGTGTATGTGAAAACTGTGGTTTTTAACAAGATATATAGACATAATCGGTTCGTCACCCGTCACATGCCGCCGCTGTAATTCATAAAAATCTCGTCACCTTCCGACGAATGACGGAATAAACCTTATAATGTCATAATACCATGTCCTGGTATTTTTAACTCATAACAATAGAATTTCAGTTCTTACAAAGCTATCGACACAAGCTATGACATCATCATTTCATCTTACCACAAGTCCACTGCTGAACATAGGCCTCCCCCAAAGATTGCCATAAATCTCGGTCCTGAGCCAATTATGACATATCCATCTCATAAATACCAGATTGAATAGCCACATTGGCTTCTTAAATAAAAGGTGTTCGGTACGGTGATCCCCAATTTGCTTGCGATAAGTGGCGAAGTTGGTAAAACTGAGGCAAGTTCTTTCATGATCGAATGGACAGCAAGGAAGAACAGTTCAGAGGCAGATAAAAACGAATCGATCGTAGGAGTATTATCTACTAACAGAATAAGGCTTTGTACTTGTCATCTATGGTTATTTCTAAAACTTAATCAGTAGGTAACCCACAAAAGACAGGCAGTCCTTTATAGTGAGCATAGGACAACTTTTAAATTTCATATAGAAAACAAATTATTATGTAATTAAGTATTGTTGAACTTTTAAGTATATATAATTTTGCTCTTTTTTTGTATTTTTTGTTTGTTTCTTGTGGTACACATGGTAGACTTAATGCCTAAAGACATCTCTCCCTTTCAACCATTAGGCTAAGCAGATATAAACATGTGATAGAGGCGGTGCAGCAGTCAAAATATATACTTACATAGCCGTGGTAGTCTAGTGGTCATGGCGCTCACTTTAGTTTCATAGAGCGCGAGTGATCTGGGTTCGATCCCCGGTGCCGGCACCACTAAAATTGTTAATAGCAATTTTAATTGCTGCATTAACCACGTGCTCGGCGGTGAAGGAAAACATCGTGAGGAAACCTGCATGTCTGAGAAATAATTAGTAATTAATTTCGAGGATATGTGAAGCCCGCCAACCCGCACTGGAGCAGCGTGGCGAGCCCTTCCCGGCTCCTACACCCTCTCAGATACACGTATTTGAAAAGGAGGCCTTTGCCCAGCAGTGGGTACATACTTTTACTTTTTATAGGTATGTCAAATATGTATGTCAGGATGAATAACTAAGCCGACACAATGACTATCAGCAACACCAGTACAGACTTCCAACATCTTCGTAGTGTTTGCAAACAAAATGAAGTTCAAGTTCATAATTGTTAATAATGTTTTCTTTATTATCATAAGCTCTTAATCGACCCGTGATTAGTGAATCAATAATAATAGGTTTATTGCATTTGAACTGTGCAATTCTTGAGAACCGTACTAGCCTAGTGGTCAGAAGGGCGCTCGCTTTAATTTCATAATACTTGTGACCCAGGTTCGATCTCCGGTGGCACTAAAATTGTTAATAGTAATTTTACGTTACCAAATGCTCGCCGTTGAACTAAACCATCGCACGGCAACCTGCCGGCTTGAGTAATGATAAAAATCATATTTCGTGGCCATCAGCCTTCAGCTCAGCACAGGTGTCGTGGTGAACCCTTCCCAGCTCCAAAACCCTCTTGAATATTGAGCAGAGACCTTGGCTCTGCTTGGGACATTTATGGGATGCTAATTGTCTTACCTTTCAGTCTTAAACTTGGATGTTTTAATTCAAGGGTGCCTTTTAGTAAATAGTTAAAGTATTATATTCTCACATTAATGTTAATAAAATTTGATAATTGTTGGGGAAAGAGAAAATGTTTTGCGCGATGATGTGTAAACCTAAAAACAATCGAGAGAGCGAGCCGGCGCGCATTCGATGTTTTAAAATACAAATAGTGACAGAAACATTTAGCGAGGCGCGAGCGCACGCGGGGAGCCGACCGGCGGGACCGTTATGCGCCTCATATAAATGTGGAGCCTCTCCCGGCCCGGTTAGTTATCCGCGCCGACCGCCATGAGATTACACGCACTGACATTAGCCCTGGCCGTGTTGTACGCGCGCGCCGCGACCATCCCGCTCGATGTGGAGCAAACCAAACCGGCGGATGACCAGCATCAGAACAACGTAGGAAGCGATTTACGCAATGATCCCGATGTCATCCCGGTAGCGATCGTGGAAGACGTCAATCCGACGCCGAAGCGGACGTTAGACGAAAATTCAAACGACTACGTTCCGAACGGAGACGAACCAAGCTTTAATGTCAAGCGGTTGGAGATTGATCTTAACAATCCCGGACCGCCACAAAGGCAGGAGCATGAAACCCAAAATCCGGAATTCTATGCCGAGAGGGACTATTTCGTCTCGGACATTAAACAGAAGCTCTTGGACACGGAAAATATTTTCAAAAAGAGCGTAGCGGACGTTAACGAGGGCTTCGTGAACTGGGTCCCGAACAGTGAACACCTGAAGGTAATCCGAAAAGACCTCAAAGACATGCAAAACAAGTTCCTCACTCAGCTCTCGAATCTGAACAAGTCTCTACAAACCTACCTCAACCCGCAAAGCACTAAATCGGTTATCGTCGATCCGCAGTCCACCGCCAACTTGAAGGAAGTCGAGAACCGATTGAAAGTTTTGGAAGTCAACTTTAAAGCCGGCGTTCAGACATTGTCCGAAGGTGTTAAAGCCTTGGAGACCGCGAAAGCAGACGGCGAGGGCCCAGCTACCGCTGAGAAACCTTCCGAAACCGGCTCACCAAGCCCACCGCCTTCACCACCACCACCAAACGAACAATCGCCTTCAAATAATCCTCTTGGTCAACTCTTCCAGTTCTTCTCGAACGCAATGGGAGATGCTATTAACAATGTGCAAAATGCTTTCCAGTCTTTCACCAACCCTTCAAGTCAAAACAGCGATGGTGGCGCGCCTACAAGCTCTGGCACCCAAGCACCATGGAACCCAATCCAGGGCATATTCAACCCATCAACCAGTGCACCACCAGCCGGCGCTCAGTCGGACGAGACCACACAGAGCCCTTCCTGGTGGAATAATTTCCAAACACAACTTAACCAAATCTTTTTTCCGAGTCAGGGTAATCAGCAGGATCAAGCGAGTCAGGGCACACCGACTAATGCATTTTTACAAGTTTTCCAGAACAATCCATTCCAAGGTTTGATTAATCAGTTCTCACAACAGACTAAGCCCGGTGCACAGAGTACCGGTGAAACTAAACCACAAAACGATCAACCAACGCAGCCTTTATCGACACCATCTAAGCCAGTTCAGCCGCAGTCCGTACAGCCACAGTCAGCACAACAGCCCCAGATAGTTCAGCCACAACCTGTACAGCCCCAAGTCGTCGCTGTCCAACCAGAAGCACAGCCTCAGCCACAGGCAGCAGTGCCACCTAAAGAAACAGCTGCAACACAAACTGGACCGATCAGACAAATCGTTCAGAACAATCCCATTGTCAAAGGTATTGTGCAGAGAGTACAGAGCATCACAAACCCAGAGAAGCCAAGGGAATCGATCAATGAGAAGGCGCCCGTTCCTTCTACGAAGGGCCACGGTGGCGGTGGTTTCAATAACGTCAACGGCGGCTCTACCACAGGTGGTGAGTACAAAAACGAACACCATTTTTAAAAAAAATTAAATCCTATTTTTAAAGACCCAGAGCTGAGGTATGCCTAATGGTGTTTCGGTTATAGTAATATTTTTCCATTCAAAAGTATAATTTGTTTTTATCACATATGTTATCACTTAACGTGTTATGAGTTATAACAAAAGAATATCTATATTCTCATCCGAGGCACTATTTACGTTTACGATGTTGTTAACGAAATACTTAGTTACTCAATATTAATATATATATATAAGCATCTCTCACGCTCCCAACTCTTTAGACTTTTCTCTAAAATGCATGATTGTTTTATAGAATGTTATCCATTGCCAGCCATCACTTAATTATATCAAGTGACCACTTCCATATCACGTGCACATTCCATATGATGAATAAGCAAAGTATTATTACTTTGCTAAAGTATTATTAATAATGCATTACCTATGTTATTTATTTAAACTTTATTTGCACATTACATAACAAAAAGGCGGGCTTAATGCCCAAGAGGCATTCTCTAGCAGTCTACCATTAGATTGAACAGAAAAAATGTAAAAGGGTGCACAATAATATTATGTTCATATATATATACTCGAATATTACACTACAATATAATACTTATATATGACGGTACTTAGACATACATGTTATCATTTTCGCATAATATCTGTTCGTAATACAATTTCTATTGCAGCGTATGTAAGCCCACATTTAATGCATGGTTCTTGACTTGTACTCTAGTCGCAGCATGGAGCGCTTTCGTCACGACCCTGATAGGTACAATAGGTGCTCTGGTGAACGGCACCACATTGACAGTCTCCACCGCTGTCAATAGCGCGATAAACACTGTAGGCACGAATCTACAGGTACATACCGACACCCGGCGTGGATTGCACTGCCTCGCTGACTCTGTTGTGATTGACAATATGTGTGGTGAAACGGTATACTTGTTCGAATAATTCTATTGATAGAAAGAACCATAAAATCTGCAATCTAACAAATAATTCGCTTTAAATCTTTATCTTCGTATCATTGTTACGAATAACGCTTCAATGGTTTCGATATTTATTAATACAACGCAGTTACCTGGGACAGGACATTTGAAAACGTATATTATACGAGGTTTGACGAATTCTAAACAATAGAAGATAACGGAAATTTTTAAAAGTTTTAAAGATTTAAGACGGTGACCGTGGTAGGTCTGGGATGGGGTTTCACGCTAAACAAGCAATATGCTCCTCTCTTCTGACCTGATTCCTTCGTTCTGTTCAATTCTTGTGAAATTCTGAACTTTTTAAATTCCCTTTTCTCTACTATCTATAATCAGTCAATTCGCGTCGATGTCCCGATTATTCGATGTCGATGCATTATCGAGAACTACGATCAATTACAACATGTTATAACTTTTTAATCACAATCAATATTTTTAAATTTTTTAAAAAAGGAACATGATTGAGAAATTTTTATTAACTCATAAGGCGTCAATATTTTTTATGTTACTTATTGAATACCAACTTAAAAGTCACCATATTACGTAGATATGCTCTTGGACACATATTGAGGTCTTCTTACCTCATAATGAGGTTACAATGTGAAGATGCTGCGTGTCGCCGACATTCTAACGGAAAAAGCTAGCCACTAGAGTTCCGTTAGTCGACTTTCGTTGGATTTGTTTACTTTAATTAACAATTTTACTGTCCTGTTCACCGGTTCTGCTTTGTAAACTAACTTACTTATCTATTGGTCATAATCATTGGTTACAACTAACCATACTTTAACAAGTGTATTTAAAACAAACGTTAAGAGAAACAACCGACTTCTACCACTAATTTCACACCATTAGGGGTGGTATACTTATTTTAAATTTATTTTGAGATATAACCTATACAATAAAAATGAATCATCATAATCTGTTCACAATCAGCGAAGATATCGCGTAATATACAAAAAAAATACAGACGAATTCATAACCTCCTTCTTTTTTGAAGTCGGTTAAAAATAATTGTTTCTGTTCAAATATTTGTATCTAATACATGTTACTAACGGAATGTGTTTACTACTTTCTAATTGGTATGTTATAGAATTATATATAAATGTGTAAAAATTCAAATCCTATGCTTATATTTCGGATCATTTCGACGAGGCAGTTACGAACAAAAAAGTCGAAATTCGAAAAGACAATTCTTTCATCATCTATGATTATAAAACATATCGTACAATGACATCATCATCATCAGCTCCAAGCAGTGCACTGCCATGCTTGCCTGGCGAATCGAAATTGCAATACAAAAAGGCCATAGACTCAAAACTCGAATACACCAGGCCTTAAGATGTAAAGTTCTAACATATTTCGGGTATCTGTCTCCTATCTGTGGTCACAAGATTGTTCAGGCATTTTTTTTATTTGACTTCTTTCGACACCTATTTAATAAATTAACGTCTTTATGCAAAACCTACGCCTCTTACGAAGAAAACTCGAAAATGTAAACATTAATGATAATATATAAATAACATAATTTCAGACGTTAATAACGACAGCGACGGGATAGTCGTCAAGAGCGTACCCATCGAGGAGAAGATCGAAGAAGTTCCAGACAAGTTGCAGAAAGAGAAGGAAGTAGAGGAAGCAAGCGACAAGGAGGAGAAACAAACCGTTCTGCCCGATAAGACTGAATAGGTCCATAATGTGATAGTAAAAGTAGTAATTTAACAACTAATATTTAATGATTACAGTATAATGTAAATAATAAAGAAAACAAAACGACAGTTTTATTCGTGTCTTTCAATACTAGTAGTGCAGAATATCGCTTATCCATCTCCATCACCTACCCTGTATTTCTTTCTCCTTCTAATATTAAGTGCCTACGTTAAATTAAATAAAAAAAAAATTATTGATTAACTATTACCAATACTTTAATAAATAAGCCGCGATATCTTACGATAGATAGGAGATCCGAATACAGAGACCCGGGTTCGATCCCGTATTGTGAATGAGTGAGATTCGTACCAATGAGTTTTTTTGAACCTTGTGTACGTACATTAAGACGGTGACAGGTTCACCACTTGTCATGTTGCTTCAAATAAGTTCTGCTGAAAAATAGATTGAAACTATAATTAATGTGTAGGACCTCCTTATTATTGTCTCTCTCTGCTATCTGCCGCTAGGACTTTTCTGGACTTCCATGCTGAAAGCATACTACAAGAACTCTTTAAGTGCAGTTGCACCGCACAATTGATTGAAGTTGGCGCAGTTGATCACGACTCTATAAAAACTATATTAAGCGAAAATCTTTAGCTTTACTTACTAATAAAGTTGACAATAACAAATCTAGATTCACTCGTCCATTTAAGTCTTTATAAAGAATTTAATGTTTGTTTTGTTTGTTTGATGTTATAAATTACATCAAAAAAAATTCTTCAAAATGTGCTAAGCATTAACTAATGACATTGAAATGAAAATATTTTTTCTAGACCTTAATTAATCTAACGTCATCGAAATCATGACAACGTGACGGCTATGAGATTAAAAGTCAACGAAACGAGCGAACACAGACAATAAACTAAGCGTTAACTTGAAAATTTTACTATGGGTTCCGATCTTTACTTACTAAAAACCGATCTTTAGTATACAATCGATACTAAAGATCGGTTTTTAGTAAGTAAGATGACTGATCGATTCTAATCGTAACAATGTAGAAAAAAAACTCAAGGAATATAAATCAATGTGACTAAATATTTCACTAAGTTAAAGGAACCAGCAAAACAAACGGAAACTAGCAAAAGAAACAATAAAAAAGCTTTTTTAACGCTGTTTGTGCTATTCGCAGATATCGTTAAAATTTGTATTTTCCTCCTCGAATACCTATAATTTGGATTTAAAACATTACTAAAGCGTAATAAAAGTGTTTGAATTCTGGATAAAAAACAAAACTGGTAATTCAGTATACAGTCTTGCATCAAACATTAATCATGTTTTTATGCCCATAGACTCGGAGCCTTTGATATATATTAACATATCAATTATGTAATTTTTTTATGCTTCCGGCTTGATTTGCGGAACATAAAAGTGACTATGAGATTTGATGTATCGATAACTGAATGGGCGATATAATTAAGAAACTAAAAACATTTATGATGTCTTGAAATACATTGAAGTTTATTTTAACTATAAGAAAAGTGTAGATCAATTTGTTAGAACTAATTAATGTTTGAGGAGATCTTAAAACTTTAATTATTCATTTATTTGCCATTTATTTGTTTTTGAGCTGTGAGTCTTCCAAGACTTACAGTTTAAATATAAAAAGAAAATCACTTATGTAATAAACAGAAAACCACAAGTCTTCACTTTTAGAGACAGTTTAATAACTTTTAAAATTACTGCAAACGAAACACATGTAACAAAAAATGGAAAAGAATTCATGTATGTACATTATCTCAACTAGGATGTTTAAAGAAGTCAAGGCTCCAGTACCTCCTTGCCCAAGACACACTGACTGAAAATAGGTCCAAATCGTGCTGCTTACAGAGCTTGTTAAACGGTGTGACATGCCTGGTACATTAAAATATATTTTAGGCAGTAGCTTAGAGCTGTCAATGTCGTAGTTGAGTATTTTAAGAAAACATAAAAATCAGCTATCTCACGACTATTCACGTGTGGCAACAGATGGTATTTGTTACGGAAGATTATACTGACGAAATTAAAGAATAATATATGTATGTAATGTCAACCCTATACGTACGTACTTTAAAGCTCCATTCTATAATTACGAGTCATATAGGAGGGAAGGGCTAGAGTTCTAGAGTGGGCGGTATAACCACAAAATTACTATAGCATTAAATTACTTATGCCACATATCCTCTACATACACAGACCAAAACTCGTAGAGCCTAAAAACATTTTTGTGATTAATAACATTGTTTTTTTAATAATAATTGGAAAAACAATGTTACTAATTACAAAAATTGCAATAAAATACAATGTGGATCCCTGTGGATCCCATAAATCGGTTTGTACATCGGCTTGGTTTTTTTTTAAGTTGATAAATAAATCGAGAAGTTTAAAAATATCGAATTTCAATTAAATTTGTCGGAAACCCTATATTTAATTTGAGAAGACTTTGACATTGACATTGACATGTGACAACATGTGTGAGAAAAGTGTGTTTACAACTTTACTTCCAGGTTTATTGATTAATTTTATAAATTTTAACAAATTATTGCAACGTTAAAATGAACGGACTGGCGCTTAGAATAAGTGGAAGCGGTTCCAAAAAAATAAAAGGCTCTTTAGCTTTTAGTCCAGTCATAATACCGAATAATTTTGCACATAACATAGGTTAGAACAGTTCTATAACTTCTGTTATGAAATAAACAATTCAATACATGAATATAATGATATAGTCATATATTATGTATATATTGGCAGATTAGATGCACTTGATAAAGTCTTCTCCAACTGAGAAAAAGAATAAAGTACCAAATTCTGGTTTCTTATTTAAGAGTTTATTACTCTAAAATATAAGTTGTACAGATAACGAAACAAACTTAATCCTAAACTATGCATGTTATTCTTAAGCATACTTGACGTTATTTCTTTATGAATTAACTACTAGTAGGAATGAAAGGGTGATCTCCTAATGCCAGCCTCACCTGCATGTGATGGCTCGACTAATTTTCATTCGGTCACCAACTCGCTAGTTCATTTCACATTGGCAAGGCTCTGGTGACCGAGTGATGGATTCCGCCATACATCTAAATTTGGTGGACCTAAATCCCACAGGCTAGTGATGAGGAGCAGCATCACCACCGAGCGCGGTGAGTATGGGCTACCCTTCTGAGAAATATATGCTGGCGATTGGAGGGGCCTTTGTTCAGCTGTGGACTAAAATAGGCAGAAATAGATGTAGCAGGAAATATTTTCACATTTTAAAGAGAAAAGATGTCTTGTTGTTGAAATATAGATAAAAATAATCCATATTCTTTGAAATGTACTTAAGGGTATTTTGGTATCATAGCAGGAAAGGGAAAGTTATAGCCTTTTTTAGATAAGATGATGCTTTAGTTTTCATACAATATATCCTGCTAAAGAGGTGTCCCACATTAGCAATATAATTCATCACAAATTCATTATGCAGAGAATATTCTTTCTTCTTCATCAGACTGTCAGTAGTGCACTGCTACACGTAGCCCTCTCTCAGTTGGAGGAGATAGGATGCTTACCCCTGACTAAATTATTTTGTATGTAATTACAGATGGGGAAAATACCGTAATACAAAAATTTTACAAATGCTCTAGTGTTGATGAACAATTAGCTATATTAAAAGATAACTTAAATGACTGTGATGAAACCACATTACGCTTTCTTGTCTTAACTTTTTTACAAGCTGAGGTGAAGCATCCGGTTAAATGTTACCTAATGAGGCAAGTACTCTAGACTTTATTTGAAACAGAAGAGAATTTAATCTCTTGGTATTTTCTTAAATTAATACATACAGGTTGCATGGTATATTTTAAATTTATATTTAAATTATGTCATTAAAACTGCCGTGGTAGTCTAGTGGTCAAGGGGCTATTTTAATTTCATAGAGCGAAAGTGACCTGAGTATGATCACCAGTGCCAGCACCACTAAATTTCTTAATAGAAATCTTAAGTGCTGAATATACCACATGCTCGCTGGTAAAGGAAAATATCAAAGAAATCTGCATGTCTCAGAAAAAGAAATATAATTTCAAGGACATGGAAAGTATGCAAACCTGCACTGCATTCGCATTCACTCTGTATGTGGTAGACTCACTCTTATACTGTATTTTGGTTCTAGCACAAATGGGTCTTTTCTAGATAAAGAGAACCACATTCTCACATAATACCCATATAAAATAGCAGTACAGTACTCCTGCATTTGGTATAATGAGGAGGGGCATGGTTTTTAATCCTGAGTAGGCAGTAGGTAAAATCAAAATACTTTGATCTCAAGAAACATATTTTCCTTTCTTGGGAAATGTACTTGCGCCCCATTTACTGCTAAAAAGGCATTCCATGCTAGATGTCTTGGTTGACAAAATATGTACATTTCCAGTCTTAATTTAGGATAAATGTTTTTGGGCCGTAATGTCTACTGCCTGTGGCGCAAGCAATCTGATAGTATAATTACTATCATATTGACTATGTGCTTGATTGTTACCCTTCTTTTAATTAAGAGTAATTGAGGTCAAAATGTGTAGGTGAATTTAAAAAGTAACAGATTATTAACTTTTCATCTGCATATTAAAGATCCTTTATATGTTATGGAAAGAGTAAAATTGTTAAAAATTTTTGTTTAACAGGTACATAACAAAAAATAATCACCTGCAGCTGTCATTTGCAAAAGCTCTAGCATTAGAGATAACGTCACACATTTCAAACAACAACATTGACTGGAAGGTGTACATGGAAATTGTGCCTAAAATTGCAAGTTGTATAGAAAACTTTCCAGCAGGAGCTTTAGCTGTTAAAGAAGTGGAAATAAGACTTGCTGAGTATTTGACGCAATGTTTGGAATGTTGTGTAGAGATGTTAAGGTATGACAAACAATATTTTAGTGCAATCAGTTCTACTATGATGTTAAATTGATTAATATTTATTTCCTGTAAGAAAAACAAAAACGACTGTATAATATTAAAATCGTGAAATAAGTTGATAGTTTTAAATGATATTAATTCAAATCTCCGACGGGTACGGAATTTTTAATATAAATACTTCTTTGAATCGTGCACCATTACAAAGCGAATATCGGAATTGATTCAATTGAGAATTAAGAAAAGAGATTTGGCAGTTTTTTTTCAATGGTATTGGAGGCAAACGAGCAAGCAGTTCACCTGATCGTAAGTGATTATCATCCCCGCGTACATCTACACAGCACCAGAGCAGCTGCAGGTGCGTTACCGGCCTTTAAGGATATTTGGTAGTTGGGACAGAGGTTGAGGATGAGGGATGGGGAAAGGGAGTGGGGCGCCGGTAACCTCACTCACCGAACGAAACGCAGAAGTACAAGATGTGCCTCTACATCGCGCCGGTATTCTGTAGAGGCCGTGTTACAACACCGGTTGAACCAGCGGCGGCAAAATCTCTGCTTGTCTCCAACACGTTTTAAAACTACTTAAATTACTAAAAGTTACTTTCTTTGAAACTCCCAAATAAGCCAATCTATTAATTCTACCACAACCGCCTATTTTAGTCCACTGTTGAACATAGATCTCTCCAAAAAAACGTCAGCAAAAGCAGGGAAGATTGGGCCATACTTACCTTGGTCGGCAAGCGAGTTGGTGAGCGCAGTACCGGTAACCCCGCAGTAGTGATGCTCCGCCATCATTCGGTCGCACAATCATCATAATTATTGCAGCCAGTTACAGGTCCACTGTTCAACACAGGCCTCTTCTGTTCAAACTTGTGGGGGAGCTATGTGGCCAGCCACTGCCACTTCAGTTTGTTGATCCTTACGGATACATTGATTACCCTAGCTACCCTTCTACTGCAGAAGTCTTCCATTTTAAAACTGGGGTTGGAAACCCGCTCGCCTGGTGTGTCAACTATGAAATCTCCACCTCACATCACTCACATAAATAAATAATACAGACATAAATTCTATATCTTTCAGGTCTCAGGTGAAATCTTTATCACCAACAGGGAAAAATGAAATTTTTAACTTGACTCACCTAACCCTAAGGTTGTTACTCTACATAGTGCAAAAAGTATCCAGTGAAAATATATCCAAATTGACATCTATGTTTAGCGCAATAAAGCTCAATATCAGGAAGTCTTTGTATGATGAAGATGTACCAATGGATACAAAATCTGTTTGTGGTATACTTTTGATATCTATGTATATCTTGGAAAATGGAGCTAACTCGTGGATTGAGGTTAAATTTTATTTTGGTATTAGGTCACTTCTATCTTTTTTAGTGTCATTTTTCTATACATGATTTTTAACAACAGAATTTCAAATGTTTCAAAGTTATGATACATCAAGGGCTATTTGTGTCCTGCTTATGTGCAAACATTGTCTAATTGACTCTACCTTTTCTTTCTTCTAAATCTGTCTGTTAATAGTTTAATGCCGTAGAAAGCCCTCTCCCATTCCGAGGATTATTTATAATCGCCACGCCTCGCAACTGTTCATTTTCGGTCTGGCTTTGTTCATCTATTTGACGCCGTGAGATTGCATCTCGATTACCCACAAGCACAACACAGCAACAAGGGATAGGCATATTTGCTTCGCCTCTTAAACACTAGGAAAAGTATATGTTAGGAGCTTAAAGATACATTCTAATACTATACAATCTTTATTGTATGAGAGAAAGTTTTCTCCGAATGACAACCTCACCTGAGTTCGGTGCACCTTAGCAAAGAACAGAGGCCCAGGCGAACGAATGATGTTGGAAAATCCATTCGAATTTGAAAAACCTAAGTTCTACAGACCAGTAATAGGGAGCAGCATTACAGCAGGACAACAACATACTAGTGCAAAAGGAAGCAAGATTTACACTCACCAACCCGCTTACTCAATCTAATGGGCATGGGCAAAACTTTCTAGAAATACATATCAACATGAAAATTTAGAATGTGTAGTGATGTTTCATTAATTTTAGGTAATAAAACCGAAGGAGAGTAATTGGGAATTCAGCGATCTCATAGAAAATGACTCGGCCAAGTTAAGTCTGTACTCAGCTCTGATTACTGTTGTACCAACAACCGACTTATCTTTACAAATTGTTGATGAGGAGTCTGCGCTAATAAAATTATCTCATAACATACTAGCTATAGGAGAAAGGTAAGTGTTTCAATGCAATTTAAGGAATCTATTTAGTGTGATAAATGCATTTCAATGAGTATAAAATAGAATAATTACATAATTTGTACCTGCCTACTACCTTTCACCATAACAAGGGTTGACTGGTAGGGAATGCCACTTAGCATTATGTCCGCCTAAAGCATAACCTTAAGCTTAGGGCCAACAATAAAGAATATATAAATAAATAATTAATCATGCGATTGTTGACACTTGGTCAAACTATCAAATTTTTATTTTTTTTATTTCCTTTGTAAATAAATGTGATTTGAAAATAAATATATCGTGAAACCAGTACATCCGTTAGTAATAATTTCCAAATAACTAAACTGCTCACCACATGAACTTATAATCTATATGAGTAATATTTTATAGCATAATGCTGTTAAAGATAGTTTACATAGAAAATCTGTAATTGCGATGGAAACGTGGTAATTTTTCAAAAAAAGTAAGTTATTAAATATATATACAGCAACAGTCGAAGTGCATCTACATTCATACATTTCTCACGGCACAACAAACAGACATCCACCTTGACGTGTATGTATTTATAAAAAAGAAAAGGCGACATTATAGAACCTTGCGGTACTCTTTATATATCATAAGAAACATAATAATAGCAACTCTTATTTAAGTGATGTACACTTTGAACAAGTTTAAATTATATTTTGACATTTAAGGACTAGCACCGATTCCATCTTCACTCTGGGGGTGACTCGGACTTTAGTCCAAATCAGTAAGACTCTGGCCAAGAACTTCGACAGAGCCCTTGGGCTTCAGCTGGTTGACTGCCTCTTGACGTTTGTCTGGTCTCACCTGGAGCACTACATGGACAGTGTGCGTCACCTGACCGCGCAGACCTTGTCGAACATAGTCAGATACTGCACTGAGTTAAAAAAGAAAGGTTAGAGAATTATGTTCATTACGTAACAAAGCACATATGTGCTTTGTTTTTTTTTTGGGACCTCCCAGACATCATCTTCAAGGCAAATAATGAGTCTACGAAGCATGGAAGATTTGCCCATACTCACCAGCTTTTGAGCTGGCTACCTTTTCCGTGTCTTCTTTTAAATATATATGTATAAGCCAAAATACAGATTTTTTTTGGAAAACTGCTAGCGGATCACCTGATGGACAGTGATTTTTGTTGCCTACGTATATCTGCAACACCAGAGGAGCTCCAGATGCGTTGCCGGCCTTTAAGGATATTAGAAGACGAGGAGGATGGTTTGGGGTGAGGGGAAGTGCGCCTCCGGTTACCTCTCACACCGAACGAAACGCAGAAGCACAAGATGCATCTACTAAACGCGACTACATACAACCACAGTCGAGCCGGCCCATTCGAGCGGCACTTAAAACCGCTGCTTGGTTCTACCACGTCAATAAATGTACAGGTACTACCGACGATATGGGCTTACGCAACCTGCACCTGTATGGGGAAACCTTCCAAATTACACACTGGCTTTTGCTGGCGCTTATTCGGAGAGGCCTATGTTCAGCAGTGGATTTAAATAGATTGACGATGAAGTATAACGAAGATATAAATTCACTCTGTCGTAAAATAAAACATATTCAATCTCGATTTCTCCAAAGCGGTGGTATTCAGTGCCACTTATCTCGAAGATCCAAAAAAACTAGACTGAAAGACTGTCCACCACATTATGGATATACGATCATTAGATCTTATTAGATGTTTACCCTTTTACACTACCAGGTGACGACAAAGCCTTGGACAATCTGTTCGCCGCGCTGACTTCCTTGGACAGAAGTCGGAAGAGTTACTACGTCAGTCTCACCTCGCTCACCTCGGAGTTGGGTGCCAGTTGCATTCTGGACAGGGTGCCTAACGCCATCTGTGATGTTATTAAAGCACTAGATATCCAAGCGGTACAAGCTAGCGTGAGTATATAGTCTTATATACAGTCTAATAATTTTTTAGATAAGTTTCGCAGAGTATGTTTTAGAATATATAAAGACTATTATAATACTTATATTTTTATACGAAGTTAAATTTTAATAATAAAAGTATTAAAAACCATGTATATTTTTTGTACACATTATCAAAATACCTTATAAAACTTACAGGCAACGACAGCGCTAGAGACTCTGCTTCATAGCCATTCCAAAGAGTCGTCCAGCGAAATCGTACACGAGAGCTGGGTGAAGCCCGTGCTGGCGCATGCCGTGGCCAACACCCTGGACTCATCGGTGTTGAACATCCTGGAGAATATTCTGCTGCACGCTGTGAGGCTGAACGAGAATCTCATGGATTATTTGTAAGTTCCAACTGGCACCTGTTTAGTTACATCTTCCTCCCTCCAGGGGGTATACAAATTTGTCTAGCTTTGTGTATAAGACTTAGATATGTGCCAGCCAGGGTTTATCAAATATAGTACCTAAAAAAAATTACATTGTCTGCCTTTCACACGCAGCGATTGAAGGGGCGTTGTCGCGTTCTTTTCCTAGGTGGGACTTTCTTAGGTGGGCCGGCGTGGAGTGGGGGGGGGGGGGGGCTGGCTAACATGCGGCGAAAGCGAACTTAATCAACCTTAGTACGTCCCCGGGCACCGTGGAGACATCGTGCCTAAGTAGTCCTGTGTACACTGAAAGTGACACAACAATGTAATTGGCATTTTGCAGACTGCCCTACATAAAACAATTGCCAAGCACAAGCGGCAACGGCGGCGACGATCTGAAATGTATCCTGATGCTATTGAGTGTAGCTCGAAAATCCAATGTCATGAGAGAGTTGGAGCGAAACGATGCAGAGTGGAAGGGTCTCATCAGCTACGATGTCTTGAAGATGGCGGCCGTCAATGCGGTGGACGAGGTGGGTCTCGAGGTTTCTCTCTTTATTGAATTCCAAAAAAAAATATCTTAGTACACTGAATTTGCGATTTCTACCTTAAGATATTATGGTAGTAATGGCGGATATGTCTAGACATTTGTAATAATTGACATTATATTGCAATACTTTAAAGTTATGTTCCGAGTTTCGTTTTATTTACATAAGTTATTCTAATATGTTATTCTGTGGTGTGTATTTAGCAGATAATTGTTTTTTTTAAATTATTAGGTAATGTGATTAATTTTAAATTGTATTCCCTTAACATCGATATTTGTTTTAACGGTGTTTGTTTAACTGCTCCCGAGATTCAACAAGGGCAGCGGCAGAACATCAGCGCTAGAGCTACACTGCTGCAGCATAATGCCCAGTCGAATGCCCTTTCGTTGCTATAATCCAACATATTGTATTATCCGTTATATCTTAGTTGTGTTGTAGCATCTAATAAACATTGTTTCTTTCTTTCTTTTTTTAATAAATTTAAACCCCTGGCAGACTAACGTCAAAATATAGCTGGGCTATCGCTAATGCCCAAATCGCTGAAGAGGAACAAGAGTTAAGGAGACGGCGTCTGTTACAGTCCTTGTCCACATGACGTCAAATTTAAAAGACGTCTTTGCCCAGACGTGGACTGTAGCTTGACTTGTATTAAATGACGAAACGGTCACTTGCTTAACGAAAGTGCATAATCAGAATATGGCATATTTTCGTACAGCACAAGCTTAAGCACGTGCGTAATTAGGAACGTATACATCTGTAAGTATATAAAAAGCACACATGTCATCCATTTGAAGTTATATTAAGTTAACATAGTCTAGGTGTAAGTTGTAGAGGGGAACCTCTCTATCACCACGCGCTACCGAATATTACGGCGAGCATTCGATGTTCTCAGACGCGCATCCTGTCCCTGTCACTGGTGGTGGAATCCCCGAAGTCCACGGAGGCCTTCGCGCCGCGCGAGCTGGACCTGGTGCTCTGGTACTTGAAATACAACATCAACGCCCAGGCGCCGAACTTCCGGCAACATACGTTGTCTATGATGAAAAAGGTATACATAACCGTAGGAGGCTCTTCCTTCACGTGACTGTGGGAGGAGGCCACTAAGGGAAAACCCTTAACAATCTCCGGACCCGGCAACTAGGAGTCATGTTCTGTCCTCCAGCAGTAAAAGTGGATTGCTAAAGCTTGCTTGGCTGAGTTGAGCCGAGCCAAAAAGTAATCCGTAATATCTTCCTGCGCCAGTCGTAGTCAGGCTTCTGACTTAGTTATATTTACATACACACATACCCACGTGTGTAAATATAACTAAGCTTCTGTACGCGGTAGAGCCGAGCGGCGGCTTTTGCTGCTGATGGATTGGGCCGCGACCTCGCAGAGTACCGGCGTGAAGTAGAGTTTATTTCTAAAAAAAACCAATGATGAATATTGATTAAAGAGATTATTTAAGGTTAATGTTATCTCGAGTTAAGTGAGCAGCTCCTCGACTTTTTTGCGTAAATAGTAAATATGCCTTCACTTTGCATTGAAGTGAATTGACTGATCCTAAGTAAGGCAGATTATTCCAGCATTGTGTACGTAAAACGTTGTATGTTAACTTCGTCCGTTCCAGTTCATAAAACGCCTAGAAGACAGTTACAAAGTACTGAAAAGGCAAAAGGACCCCAACGGCGAAGGCGATAAGAGCGATTACTGCTTGACGTTCGTGGAGGAGCTTCGGGAGCTGTGCTACGAGTGCCTGATGCGCGGGGTGAACTACAGCCGGCGGCACGTCGCCCTGCAGCTGCTCGTGTGGCTCGAGCGGACCACCTTCGAAGGTTATCAGAGGTGAGAGTTCACGAAAAACACATGTTCCAGGTCGTGTATTACTATGTTCAGATTGACAGAGAGGTAGTAAAACTTTTTGTTGTTGGACACGTCAAAACGGCTGTCTGTATATGAATCCGACATGGCCGCGGGCGCTGCGTGTGACTCACGCTCGCTGCGTGTGCGTGCCTATGTACGCACGTCTGCGCGCGGCGGTAACACTCGCCTTTTGCGCTGGACGCATAAGTCTCTTTTTGTATCCCACGCGTGTGAAAAATGTACCAGAGAACCTAAGGAATTGTTGACTATGTTAGAAAGGTGCGCGCATGAAAATTATTCGCATATTCCTGGTGATATCAAATCAGGGAGCCACGGACGGCCGCGAGTGGAGTGATGGTCGTCTTCCGGACGATGTTCCGCGGGGGATACAGGTAAGGTCTTTGAACACACAATAACCCGCTGGTCTTGTTATTTTTTTTTTTTTACGGAAAAGACTGCAACGAGCAACCGGCGCACCTGATGGCTAGCGGTTTCCGATGCACACCTACATCTGCACCATCAGAGGATATCCAGTTGTATTGCCTGCCTAAAAGCATATCTGGGGAGTGGAAGAGGTAATTTGGAGGTAATTGGAGACGGGCAAGTGGATATAGCTTATTTTTGTTCCGCTGTCGCAGAACATGGAAGCCGGAATTCATAGAGAACCTCCTGATGCATCTCGAGGACAGTTACGAGGCGAACAAGGCTTTCGCATTGGAAATACTGAACATGTGCCCTGCGGAAATGTTACAGGTACAGATTTATTTCAAGAGTATCGTATCGCACCAACGTTGAAACTACGTCTAAACACTAAGCCAGCGACGGGCTCGCCACCTGTCACTGGCTTAGTGTTTAAGCGTAGTAAGCTGTGCAATGTCCAAATAAGCTCTGAAAACACGGTTGCAACGACGACAACAAATGTCGCGACTGACCATCCGATTATTCGGTATCAAGTCCCAGCTTAGTTATCAGGACAGAGGTGCTTGTATGCGTTAGAGAATCTACCACCGCCTTTTAATTCAGAGGATTTCGTAAAATTTGACCATTGTTAGTCCCAGCCAACAGGCTGTCTAACGGCTATCGGCAAATGACCGAAATGTACCATGATTGCAAATCAGTCTGCCATGCTACTACGGCTTATCATCCCTTTGCCAGTAATCAAACTTGCTAGCAGACTCAGCTCTGCAGCATATGATGCTGTAATGAACTATACCAGTATTCCCCAACCCGTACTGAAGCAGCGTGGCGGACCCTTCCCGGCTCCAGAAGATATTTGCGAAGGAGGTCTGTGCCTGGCAGTGGACAATTAAAAATAAGAATTAAAGCAGCCTGTATGCTTTAATTATTTTTGTTTTTTCGTGTAATGTATGAAAAGAAATGTTAAATACATTTATTTAGAATATATAAATAGGAACAGACATAAGCGAGCAATAACTCTTTCACGGCGTCCAATGTACATTGCACGCGTTCCTACAACAAATACGCAAAACATTTTGACAAAAAAAAAAGAGAGGATGCCTACTGAGTTTCTTTCGGTGATTTCTTCTCCGTCAGAGGAATCTCTTTACGTTTTCGTATAGGTAGTAGATTTTTAAAAAAAATTACGATGTTTATGTGAAGTTTATGTTTCTTATGTTAATAAATAAATTATTTAAAGAGAATGACCACAAGAAGAGGTTTTTTCTTATCTTTGTTCGGTGTTTACTGAGATACTTCTAGGCCACGGCAATTCGTCTCGAATTCTCTGAAAAAAAAATTTAGTTCAATATCTCACCAGACGTGTCGCAACTCTCCACAATGCTCTCAAAGATCTTCAGACGTTTTGATCATTGAAGCACAGGTCTAATTGTGTAGCGGGCGACGTCACCCAATATGTCTAGTCTGGCGAAAGAAAAATAAGGTGCTCCGGAACCCATGATGATGCCTCGACATTTCTATCTCGTATCTCCTCTATTTTTAGGTTAAAAATTAAGGAGTTAAATAGTCCTGAAGACTTATTCTACACATATTCTAATAGGATCTGTGAAAACATTAACAAGTGATATGTCTGATTTATTACTTAATACTTTAATTGATTCCACAGAAGCAATATACAATTAGCTTGGATTTGGATAATGTTTTGAGGCAGGCTTCGTCAGTCAAACCGACCGATTGTGTGTCGGCCGCGTACAAACTGAGATTAGTTGCCTCCAGGCTCCCAGAGAACATTCTCAACGGAGAAGATAGGTAAGTAGGAGCACGGTTTTGACATCTTTTTGTATTCTTTTCTCAGAGCTATATAACATCTAAACTTTGGAAAATGAGTTACAACTAGCTACATATTGCAGTGTTTAATACTACCTCCACCTTAACGATGACTTCAAATGCAGTCCACGATCTAACGAACACTGTCCCTTTCCCCAAATGACAACTGAAGAGACTCTGACGACCGAACGTTGGCGGAATATCCATCCGAATTTACGGAACCCAAATCCCACAGACCAGTGATGGGCAGCAGCGTCAATAGTGCGCACGGGCTCTGCGCTCACCAATCGCCTTGCCACCAGCGTGGCGAGTATGAGCAAACCATCCAAGTAATGTATACCGGCTTTTGCTGGCTTTCTTCTTTCCTTTGCCTATGTCCAGCAGTGGACTGATGTAGTATGCGGTTGTGAATGTTTGTATAAACAAACAACACCACGTTGTTGTTACAAAACCCCGGGGAGCTTTGAGCGCGATTTGCATAATCGCTTTCAGTGTCTAGAAGATTGCGTTACAGTGGACGATGCCAATAGCAGGCCAGTGGGAACTGGGCCCAAGCGGCAGTAGAGCTCAGTTTTGCTGTACCAGCGCCACAAAAAAAACCCCAAAAGCTCTCCGATCACACTGTAAAACTCATGGCGATCAACTAATGTGTATGCATATCGGCAAGACACACGAAAATTCATTAGAACCGGTATTGAATAAGGGATGGGGAGGGAAGGCCAAAAGCCGCGCAGTTGTTTCCGCCGGAGCTGAGCTTTTAAGTGACATCAAGAAATTTAACATACAACAAACACGAGTATGAGTAACGACCCAAGAGACAAGTCTATCCGACACTATTACGATGACATCCCGGACGTCAGTCTTAGTGAGATTAGGATGGCTCTCAAACATACGCTGTTTAACACACGGTAATGCGTCGGGAGAGGACTGATTTACAGCTGAGCTTCTGAAGTGAGTGAAGGCAGATGGAAAGCCGGTACGTGTAGTCCTGCAGAAGCTGTTTAATTCCGCCGTCTACAGCATTAACGACCTGCACTGTGGATGCGGCTAGTCTTTGGGAGGGGTCTGTGTTCTGCAGTGGACTCGTGATAGGCTGCAATAATTAATGATGATACAGAATTCCGCAAAAGATATGACGCACAGATACACTTTTATGAATTGCGTGACAGCAGTTAAACGAGGGGTCCGTTCTCAGCGATGGAGCGGAGGCAGTGAACTACGCGCTTCTGTGCGTGCTGTTGGCCGCGCTGCGGGAGCAGCTGTGCGCGTGCGCGCGGGGCATCGTGTGGGGCGCGCGCCACGCCCCCATGTACGGCGTGCTGCACTGCATGCTGCACGTGCTGGACGCCGTGGACGCCGGGTGAGTCCTGTGCCCTTGTGCCGCTAATCCAAGCTATCGGCGGTTGTCCGTACAAGTGTCAGTTTTCATTTGTGTGTTATATATTAGGCCTCCATAAGGAGAAGCTTGCGTCCGACAGTGAACTGTTAATTGACTGTATTCAAAAATCTATTTGTATCAATTTGTTTATTTAATATTCAACAAGAGTAATAAATTATAAATGTATAAAGCATCGTATTTGTGGGTTTCCAGGGCAATATCGCAGGATCGATCCTGGTCCGCCCTGATAGAGCAGATCATCAACACTTGCGTTGAAGTCAACGCCGCCGTGGCTTGCGTCGTGAACAACTCCTCGCCGGAGGGTCACCTGCCCATGGACATGTCCGGAGTGGTGGTGACGGACCACGGCAACTCGGGGTAAATATTTTATTGATCTGCAGTTTTCCAGTTCTTTATACTTGTTCGCAACAAATTGTAACTATGGTAGAGCCAAGCGGCGGCTTTTGCTGCCGCTCCTAAGGGCCGCTTTGACCAGAGTAGTATCACGGCCTTGGAGAATACCGGCGTGAAGTAGGAGTATCTTGTGTTTCTGAGCTTCGATTGGTGAGTGAGGCAATCGGAACCCCTCCTCCTGGCCTCCCCCCCCCCCTTCTCTCCCAAATATACTTGAACCGCCGCTTGGCTATACCTCGTACAATAAGACTTTCATGCAGCATACGCACATCTTGTATGTATATTTTTACCTAAAGACAACTACTTCTGCCGGTGTGGCGCACACTATATCTAATTCAATTCAATATGTTCTCGTTCAGCAACGTGCGGTTGGAAGACGGCAGACCGGTCACAGCCCAGATGGTGTTGCTCTGCGCCTGGAGATCGGTCAAGGAGGTGAGCCGATCGTTTTCTCAAGCCTGAGAATAACATTTAGGTGAAACTCTTGCGGTGTGGTATCGGCGTAAGGATCTGTTTTCTTACCTCCCGACGCGGGCAGAGACGGCGTTACCTATGGTGCAGGGTGTACGTTGCACACGGGCGCCGCGGTGTTGGGGGGCGCCGGCCTCGGCACCTGCGATGAAAGTACTAACTAGAGGGCGCTACAGTACCGACTGGGCACACACTGGCGCTGCATGGGCTAGAGACGCCTTTGCCCCTGGGTGTCGAAAATCTTTTGACGGCTTCAGAGAGGGGATGCTACGCTCCGGTCGCTAGTCGGTTACATTCTATTTTTATTTAAATGTATGTATTGACATATTATGTTACCAGTTAGTGCTTTTCAAATTTTAGCCATTTCGTGTGTCTATTATACCAAGTGCTTTGCGGAGAAGGAACCGAAAAAATCGTAAGGAAACCTGCATGTCTATGAAATAATAAAAACATATTATTTCGACGACTTGTGAACTCTACGTTCTGGATCGGCGCGGTGGATCCTACGCTTTTTTTTATAGAAGAAGGGGGGCAAACGGGCGCGCGGCTCACCTGATGGTAAGTGATCCCCGACGCCCACGAACACCCACAACATCAGAGGAGCTACAGATGCGCTGCCGGCCTTTAAAACACGCGGCTCCAATCTCTCCCAAAAAATATTTCTGAGACGGCCTTTGGCTAGCAGTGTGTATTTACAGACTGCCATTTTATTCTAACAATATAGAACGAGTATAGATTAAATAAATTATTATTTTCGGTAGTATTTTTTAACTTTGCTTCTCCCCTGTTTGTAACGAATGGCGTCGCTGTAGACTTAGTTTTAGAACGGACGCATGCGCAGTGCGGTAACCGCTGAGCGGGAGCTGAGCGTTATGCGATCTCTCTGTCGCTCGACATAGGATTGATGCTCATGTCCCGCTCGCTCCGTGCAGTAATTTCACATTCTTGTCCTTGGTGTTACTTTATAATCTTGCTATTATAACAATAATTGTTTATTGTCTCGGGATAATCAAAACACAAATTATAGTATACAAATGAAGAATTTTAAGCCAAAAGGGAAAGGGCGAGGCTTGTTGCTGCATTTGAACCATCCATCAATCCCCACCGATCCCGTTGCTCCCAGAGATATTATCCGGGAACTATTACTAATATTATCTGATCTTTCTCTGTATCTATGCTTGCGCGACCGCTCCGAATGCCTGGTTTCAGAGCACCTGATTATATTTGTACCATGATCAGGTGTCGTGTCTCTGTTACGTTTCCAGGTATCGCTAGTGCTGGGGTCTATATCCTCAAGAATGACCATCCAAGGGGAGGAGCGGGAATGCGGCACCGTGAGCCAGCAGCAAGTTGTACTGATGGGGGAACATTTTACTAAACTCTTAGCGGAAACCAAGCATCGGGGCGCCTTCGAGCAGGCCTACGTGGGCTTTACCAAGTTGCTGTCAAGGTGGGTTCAAATTAACTTGTAATGTTAAATGAAGGTAACTTAAAACCTAAATAATATTAACTTAAAACATTTAAATATAATAATTGATTAGTCTTGCTGAGTATAATATATTCGTATAGATATTTATATATATATTAGTTCGCGAGCATCTTGCGAAGCTGTCAAACTCTACACCGGTTCTCACAACCACACCTTCTCGGAGAGGTGCCCGCTCTGGTGTCGTAACTCTGGGGATTTTTTTTCATTCCTTCTTTCGCCTGTTTCTTCTCCATCAAAGGAGCCTGTGAATTTAAGAAGAAATTATCTTTCTTAGGTGGAGGAAAAAACAATTTTCATACATTCATTCGTTCATTTGAAATGAAAATGAATGTTTCATACTATTGCCCCTAGCGGTAACAATTAAAATCAATATCAATAATTAAAATGTTTCTTTTGTCTTTGTATCAATAGCCAGGGGACTTGGGAATGCAGAGCGAGAGCTATTCCCACACATCTCTATCTTCGATGTGTTGATCCATTTTATTAATAAAGTTCCTTTAACTAAATCCTTAAATATATCTGTTTTGTCGCACTACATTTTTAAGGATTTTATTGTAGATCACTCATTATTTGTTTGTTGTAGACAGACACTTTGGGCGACAACCTGAAAGATATACATATATAAGAGAATAATGCTGACGACACCCGAAACCCGATTGTATGTAGTTTCAGGAGATATGGTAGTTTTATGAGTTTGAGATAGATGACAGTGAGCTGGGCCGGTTGCAGGCTGTGGCGGTGTCGCAGCGCGCCGCTGCACGCGCTGCCGCGCGGCTGGCTGCGCGGGCTGCTGGCCGCCATCGCGACGGACGACGGCAGCGCGCGGCTGTGCGCCACGAGGCGGAGCGCCGGCCTGCCATTTATGATACAGGTGTTTACAGCGATTACGATAGTGTTATTAATTGTAAATTACAAGGCAGATGAAGGTGTGGCGGGGAAAGGGTACCTCCGCCAGGGTGTTACTTGGATTTTTTGTTTACGTAAGGAGGCAAACGAGCAATCGGTTCACCTGATGGTAAATAATGACCGTCGCCCGCGAACATCCGCAACACCTGAGGAGCTGCTTGTGTTTTGCCGGTAAGGGTATTCGGGAGATGGGAGCGAGGTAGAGGAGAGGAATGGGAACGGGAAGTGGGCCTCCGGTTTCCTCCCATCTTCCAAATATTGCTAAAGCCCCGCAATGCACTGGCAGCTTTTGCAGATGTACGTGGTCGACGGTAATCGCTTACCATAAGGTGAGTCGGGTGATCGTTTGCCGCCTAACCCATAAAAAAAGTTGAGTTACCATGCGCATGCGCGCTGCACCTCAAGCATACATTTTGAATTTGCTCTTGTCTTCTTTTTAATGTTTATAAATAATGTACAATTTTTAATTCAACGATAGAAATTCTATTGTCATGACCCAGATTCACACGAAGTTCAACGATAAAGCTCGTTATTTTTAAACTCAAGTTTGTTTTTCAATTCAATATTTTATTTTCATTTGCGTAATCTAATATCGCGTGTGGTGAAAACTTGATTGAATTGCAGGCGCTGGTAACGACGGAGCTGCAGGTGAGCGAGAATCCGAAGTGCTTCCACGAGTGCGTCGGCGCGCTGATGCGGCTGTGCGAGCGCGGGGCGGGGGGCGCTGCGCACGCGCAGGCGCACTGCGCCAACGTGCTGCGCGCGCTGGTGCGCTGCACGGCGCTGCAGCACGCCGTGGCGCCCTACGTGGGTGACATCCTGCTGCTCGCACTGAACGGCTTCGACGGCACCACCTGGGAGGTAGCGTTTAGTTTTTAAACAATCCTTCGTTCGTGATCCAGCACCATTGATACCTTCGATTCGAAAGGATTCATAGTAGGTAGACTTTCGCAATATTGAAGTCCACATACTTGGTCATAAACTTTTCGTCCACATTCCATCATATTTTAGATATAATTTTGAAACATTCTTTCCTCTAAACTTCGTACCAATGAAAGAGAAGAGCTGTGAAGTAATTAAAATTTTTGTTTGTTTTTCACCAACATCTTACACACATTTTAAGTGCTGTATTTACCACTTGCTCAACGGTGAAGGAAAACATCGTGAGGAAACCTGCATGTCTGAGAAATAATAAAAATATTATTTCGAGGATAAGTTAAACCCGCACTGGAGCAGCGTGGCGGGCCCTCCCCGGCTCCTAAATCCCCTCTGATACTAGCAGTGGGCACTTACAGGCTTTTACGTTACTTTACTTACTTTTTCACCGACAAAGTTGTTTACAATGAAGAGTTATACTCTTGGTTAAGAATAAATGTGAAAAGACGTAATTGCGTTTTCCCGTAAAACGAGAGAAACAACATTTGAAGCCCTTATTTCAGGTCTTTTAATATTGCTATTTATAATATAGAGAATATTATTTTCAGGAAAGTGTATTTATCATTAATAATATATCTTATATTTTCTTCAATGATCCTCGAATCAGTCGCAACATCTAGTATGCTTCGTCGATAACGTGGCAAAGACAAACTTAAAGAAAAGATCTCGTACATGAGTGGACTGGTTTTCTTTACATATTTATAATAATAAACTGAATTAAAATAATTATTAAAATTATTTTTTTATTTATTTAATTATTTAATCTTTATGCTCTAATTTGTACATATGGCGGACTTAATGCCTAGAGGCATTCTCTCCCAGTCAACCATTAGGCTAAGCAGAGATATATACATAATAGAGGCGATACAGCTAAGAGAAAAATATTGTTATTACCCTTCCCTACCCAGTTCACCTGTAAAGAGTCCACTGCAGGACATAGGCCTCTGCCATAAGGAGGATTTGCCATAATCTTATTACCCTTCCCTACCCAGTTTACCTGTAAAGAGTCCACTGCAGGACATAGGCCTCTGCCACAAGGAGGATTTGCCATAATCTTATTACCCTTCCCTACCCGGTTTACCTGTAAAGAGTCCACTGCAGGACATAGGTCTCTGCCATAAGGAGGATTTGCCACAATCTTATTACCCTTCCCTACCCAGTTTACCTGTAAAGAGTCCACTACAGGACATAGGCCTCTGCCACAAGGAGGATTTGCCACAATCTTATTACCCTTCCCTACCCAGTTTACCTGTAAAGAGTCCACTGCAGGACATAGGCCTCTGCCACAAGGAGGATTTGCCATAATCTTATTACCCTTCCCTACCCAGTTTACCTGTAAAGAGTCCACTGCAGGACATAGGCCTCTGCCACAAGGAGGATTTGCCACAATCGCCACGCTCGGCGAGTGGAGTGGCGATCTCAGACACCTCGCACCCCTGACGCTGCTGCCCGCCGTCGGCTTGCTTAATTCTGTTCTGGTCATTTTAGCCTTTAGCCTATAGGTAGCCTTTGCGACTTTCAAACCTAAGGGAAAACCCTTAGTCACCTCTTATAAAGAAAGTGGGTGACAGATTCACATTGTTATTGGTTTAGGTATATTTATAGAGTACAAATGTCTATTAATTAGCAACAAATTTGACAAGTTAAGTAAAATAATGGGACATATTGTTTCTATGGACGTTCGCGTCTATACGTGGTAGAGCCAAGCGGCGGCTTTTGCTGGAATGGGCCGGCCCGACCGGGATGGTGCCACGGCCTCGCAGAATACCGGCGTGAAGTAGAGGCATCTTGTGCTTCTGCGTTTCGTTCGGTGAGCGAGGTAACCGCAGGCCCACTCCCCATCCCCCTCCTCATCCTCTCTCCCATCTCCCAAATACCCTTAAAGACCAGCAACGCACCTGCAGCAGCTCTGGTTGCAGATGCACGTGGGCGACGGTGAGCGGTGAACCGCCTGCTCGTTTGCCGCCTTTCCCCGAAAAAAAATAGGTAGAATTAATGTCTGTGGGCGTAGAGGATGACATAATGAGGCTCTGAGCACTCGGCAGGAGCGGAACTCGTGGACGCTGGTGCTGAGCGCGCTGGTGGTGCGCGTGTTCGGCGTGGCGCGCGGCCGCGACGCCGAGCGGCTCGCCGCGCGCAACCGCATGACCGGCCGCCTCTTCTTCCTGCGCCACCCGCGCCTCTACGACTTCATGCTGGTGCTTCACCTTGCCGTGCTTCTTCACTTCTCATTACATCACCTCTCCTTCCTTCACTTGATCACTTTTTATTAAATCAATTAATAACTTCTCATATAATCAATAAGTTATTGTTACGATCATTTCTTGTTACTTCATATCATCTTATTACTCCACTTCAAAACAACTGATTACTTCACTTTATAACTTCACATTACGTCAGTTGATCACTTCTCATTATTTCACGTCATAAGTTCTCATCTTTATTTGATTATTAATAATTACTTCACTCCATAACTTTTTATTGCTTCACCTAATAACGTCTTGCTTCACTTGATCACTTCTCATTACTTCACTTGATCACTTCTCATTATTTCACTTAATCAGATAAATTTGTGTCAAGTGAACCGAAGAGTCTTTAATTTATCTTCTCGTCGTCTTCCGTCTTCGTCTTTAGTCTTTACTCTTCGATCCACTAATTACTGCATACTGAAACAATTTAATTGCATTATACGTTCACAGGAGAAACTGAACGAAGTGAGCCGCGGCGACGAGGCAATGTTACTCAAGCCGTCTTTGTACCCCATTCTACTGCTGCTGGCCAGACTTTACCCGTCGGCTCTTGAAGGCACGGTTTCCAATTTGAAGGTAAACATTGTTTTTTTCTTTTAATGATGTAATGTTAGCTCTCACGACCGCGAACCCTTCAGCCCAATACTCGGGTAGTCAGACTTTAACCTTTAATTTTTTTTATTTTAATAAATACTAGTATCGCTATAAACGTTACTGATGTTTCTGTTTTGAAGAGCGACGCCTCAAGGCCTTTCATACAAACTAAATCCAAAATCTTCGAAACGAACAAACCTATTTATTACACGGATTCCATCGCGTTTAATTCTGGTTTTACGTTTCACACTCGCGATGCCGGTCGCACTGGCGTTTGGTGGCGGCGGTAGGTGAGTGGGTCCCAGGCCGGGGCGGTAGTCAGTCTGTGTGCGTGTGCAGCTGGCGAGCTTCGTGCGGCCGGTGGTGAGCGCGGCGCGCAGCGGTGTGCTGCACACGCGGCGGCTGGCCGCGCGCGCCGTCGTGCCGCTCGTGTCGCCCGATCTGTAAGTCGTTTAACGTCTCGCCTAGGTACCAGCATGCGCAACTGTGGACAGACCATGGAGAATGTAGACAGGCTGGCACGTAGGGAAGCCCTTCCAGCGGTCTATAATCGCATAACCAAGATGCTACTACGCCTGTATAAGCCCCAAATTCGGACAATAACCACCACCATAACCGGACATGGATATTTTAACAAACATCTATTCAATATAGGTGTTACAGTACTCTGTGTCGAGCGTGTATGGAGGAGGCAGAAACGACGGCCCGCGTACGACTGCAGCGGACCCTTGTCCGACGGTCGCGGAATACAGGGCTAAACATTTCGGCTCGCCGAGGTCGCTCCCCGAGATCCCCGGTAACTTTAAAGGTTCACTGAGTTACCTTGAGGAGCTCGGTTGGCTCGCACAGTCGATATTGCTGCGCACGCGCAACTCCAACGCGCACAGTCGTGGAGTTACGGACGCCTGGACACCTGCCCGTCATAACATAACGTCTTACGTAGTTCGGAATCCTGTTAACCGCTCATACAATGCAGGTGAAAGTTTTTGGCGTACACTCGACTAAAGAAAAAACAATTGTCATCTTGATCTCTCTTTAAATGAGTCATGGCTCTTCACCGCCCGGTCGTGTTTTGAACCTAATAATAGCCTTCATCCTAATCCCCTGGCAGTCCAGTGGGCAGGTGGGCTCAGCTGGTTTCCTAATCTCTCTTGAACATCACAATCAACGAATCTCTCTTGCAGGTACATACCGCATATAGAAGAAATGCTCACTTTGATATCCGACAAGAAGATTAAACGGAATTTCTGTCACGGTATACTTTTACAGGTCAGTCGGCTGTTCGCTGTTCAGTTATTTCATTTTCATTGTATTTCCATAAAGATAGGACAGAGTTATGGACTTAATGTTTATAAAAGTAAAGTGCATGTAAATGTCCCACTGTTGGGCTAAGGCCTACTTTCATTTTTGACAAGAATTTATGCGCGTTGGCTTATTGGAGGGGTGATCCTCTTAGTTGTTTAATTCACAACGTTAGTCTTAGTAAAACCTTGGCTCTCTTGACATTAGCCATATAAATGTTCACGAATTGTCCGTGTCCAGCATTAGGGTTATACAGGCTGGTGAATTAAAAGAAGAACATGTTCTAACTAGCCGCGAAGTTTTTTTATTACTTCTCCAACATGCAGGTTTTCTCGCGATGTTTTCTTTCTCTGCCGAACACGTGTTTAATGTGCATTCGCTGACATTCTAGAAGAATATTCTATCAATACATCCACAGTGGGGTAAGATTTTAGATACGTTGTGAAATTAGTCATTGAAATCTTCCGGAGAGGCCAAAATTTGGCGTAGCCCGTTTGGCGTAGCTCAGTCGTACCAAATGGAAAACAGTAATATTTGCCAGAGTAAATCTATTTATTTCAGACAGTATTGCAACGTGTTTTAAGACATTAATTTCCTTTGACAATCCATATTCCAGGTCACAAAACTGCTGGATAATAAACCCGATAACTTAACCCTGGATGAAGGAGCCCCGGTACGGCTGCGCCGGCTCGTCCGAGCGTCCCTCTGGCTCCTGGCGCCGCGTGCGGGGCAGCCGCCCTGTTACTTACTCATCCACGAGTTCGGGAAGATGCTCAACTTACTTATTTGGAGGTGAGTTGTCTCTGTTGAACTACATCTGTTGTAGTCAGTTTTTTAGACGTTATTAATTTCAAGATTGAACTGGTTTTGTCTGATAGAAAAAATATAATTGTTTATTTGCCTGTATAAACTTAGTTCCCATTAGGGTAAACTTTAAAAAGATATTTTTTTTTATGGGATAGTAGGCAAACGAGCAAGCTGCTCACCTGATGGTAAGTGATTACAGTCGCCCACTTACATGTGAAATACCAGAGGAGCTGCTGGTGCGTTATCGGCCTTTAAGGAAATTTGGGTGTTGGGAGAGACGATAGGCTCCTCCTATCGTCTCTCGGTTGAGGGAGTGAACCTCACTCACCGAACGAGATGCAGAAGCACAAGACGCTGCTACTTCCCGCCGATATTCAGCGAGGTCCGTGCTGCCCTGTCGAGGCGGCCAATTCGTGTAGCAGCAGAACTGAACAAAAAAAATATAACCTTTTTCATTAAGAAAAATAGCCACCGTGAAGCGTGGCTCGGTTCGTTCAGTAATAAATAAAAAAGATATAATAATTAAAATTTTGTATTTACTAAATTATTCGACTATTGGTCCTTAGATAAGAATTATGTGTAATAAATTTCTTTCTCAGATTCCCATCAGTAATCGATCAGGACACACAAGAAACTATCAGCGAACATTTAGAAACACTTCTCACAGAACCAGCTGCTCCAGCGCTCGTCCCCGGCCGCGACGTCTGCCTGGCAGACCTCGCGAGCTTACGTTTCGTCTTATCGAATAAGTACGGCGTCACGACCGACATACAGACACTTCTATACAAAACGCTATCCCATAAGACCTACGAAGTGGTTCTGTCCGCCCTAAACTATTTGCTGATACTCCACAAGGAGTTGGAAGTCGAAAACAAACTGCAGGAGCATTTAGCTTCGATAACGCAGCGCAGTGACGTCGTGCGTGAACTCGGACAGGATCCCGAGTATACGAGGGCACTGTGTCGAGTCCTAAACAGTGTTAAATATTTGGAATGCAAACAAAAATGCCTCAGGGTGCTGTCCTTAGAAAAAGACACCCACAGATACATAATCGAGGCCGGCGGCAATGAGGCGACGGACGAGCTGATCGTTTCCAAACTGACTCATCTCGTCGGCAACTGTCACGAGAATCTGACGCGTGTCTACTTGTACAGCCTCAATTGTTTTGTGACGGAAAAGCTGAAGGAGCTTCACATTAACGGGAGGCACGTTCTCGAGACCGTAAGGGTGGTGTTCGCTCGCAGCTCGTCCGACAACAGCGATGACGTCAGAAGCGTGGTGGTGGCGTTCCTGGAGAGGAACTTCACGCAGTTAATTCATCAGCAACTGAGCGGTTTAAGTGCAGGGGAACAATGTGAGTACTAATATACTTCCTTTTTTATTCTGTACTTTTTTTGTGTACAATAAAGTATGTTTATTCATATTCATTCATTCATTCATTCAATGTATTTGTTTCGAGTGGTTCGCGACTTATGTACGATTTGCGCCAAAGCTCACCACTCGTCACATTGTCCCAAAACAGCTCCGGGGTGGAAAGGGGTACGATGTCCGGGCCCCTGACTGTCTCAGTATTGGATATAAAGTCGGGAGCGCTTATTACTGTTATAATTTTCAGTCGAGGTCAAAGCAACCCTTTGGGCAACTTTGGTGTCCGTCTTGGAGGATGACGACGAGCTCCTGCGCAAGAGGAGCTCGCGCATCATAACGGATATGAGCGCGGTGTGCCCAGCCGTGGGCAGCCGCGCCGCCGAGCTGCTGCGCAAGATCGTGGCGGAACAGAACGACGGATTCCAGCTGCTGTGTGTGCTAGCTCTGCTAGACTTCAGGTGTCAGGTCTACTTGGCGGATGAGAACGATGAAGAGGTATGCAACTGTTGGTCATCAACAGTCAATTCAAAATATCTTCCCTGTAGTATACTTCCGGGAGAAAATCCATTCAAATACCAATCCAGTGTGGTGAGTATGGGTAGATCCTCCACGGCATGTCAGCTTTTGTTTGCGCTTTCACGGAGAGATCTATGTCCAGCGGTGGACTTAAAAGAAGTAAATATTCCTCGGAAATCATTTGAAATATTACGACATCGATCGCTTTAGCAAATAGTAAAAAACTCATAAAATGTAATAAGAATCTTTAGTTTGTAATCAGCTTAGTATTGGACATTTCACATCAGGAGAATTTGCGGTAACCGCTGCACTTGGCAGGCTGCTTGGCAATCGCCGTACCAGTTAGCTCGCACCTGAGATCCCGCCTCGTGACACTGATCAAGCAGATTTGTGCTCATCTGGCATCTGTCGGGCGCGGGACGGATTCCCTGACGTCGCCACCGCGCTCGCTGATGTTGGTCTTGTATAATATGTTTGCAGTGTCGCGTGTTCGATCAGAACGAAAAGTACAACGTGTTCCTCGAGGAGACGGTTTGGGCGGCGGAGTGCGCACGCGCGGCGCGGGGCTCGCGCGGGCCGGGGGGCGCGGCGCGGCGTCTGCTGGAGGCCTTGGACGAGGAGACGTACGGACGCACGTTCAGCGTGCTGTGCGGAGCCAACGCCGCGGCGGTGCGCGCTCTCGTGAGCGGGGTCGGGGGCGACGCGCTCGACCCCAAAGTGGAAGTGTTCGTGCGAGAGTTAAGAAGGTAACGGGAGGAGCGGGGTTGAACCATAGTACTTCTCGAATGTTCCCTGAGCCTCCGACTTCAGAATAAAAAAAAAAATTCTCATCCTTACGCGACTACTATATTATTAGAAATTTAAACTAATTTGAATTTTATTTATACACTACTATAGTAATTAAAATAATGCATCCCAACGCCGACAGTGAAAATGGCCGGCTACTGACACCGGTAGCATCTTGAGCTTCTGCGTTTCGTTCGGCGAGCGGGACAACCGGCACCTCCCCCTCCCCCTGTCCCCCAAATATCCTTCGAGGCCGGCAACGCACCTGGAGCTCCTCCGGTGTTGCAGATGTACCCGGGCGTCGGTAATCCCTTATCATCAGATGCGCCGTTTGTATAGTTTATTTGTTTTTGGAATGATTTTGAGCGCGATGCTATGAGAGTGCAATATTGCGTAGGAGCTATATTCTAAGGAGGCGTAGAGGTCGCTACGCTGGCCAACGTTGAGCGCGCAGGATCCTGAGCCATGTAGCTGCAGGCTCAGAGGCGATCCCAACGAGCGCGGTCATTCGAACCTCGGCTCGGAGGCCCGCGACCCGCCACTCGGGAAACAGCCGAGTCGTGAAACGCTTTCGTGTTATGAGACGAGTGCACGAGTACTTCAATTATTTATTATCGACCTTCAAAGGTCACGTGATTTATCCTACTGTAAGTCGCTTCTACGAATTTATAATGCATTTATGTTTTTATAACATCCCATTGTCAATACATCTTATTTAGATTAATATGGAAAAAAAGGCAGATGGTAAAATTGTTTGTCTGTCTGTGCCCGATAAACTTAACGTATCGTCACATTAGCTTCAGTTTCATGTAGAAGCCTTTAGTTGTGTAACTATTTGTTGTATAATGTTATTGAATAATTTAATTATTTGTTAATTGTTAAACTTTGCCATCCCTTGTTATTCTGTCTTATATTCTTGACTTGACCTCGTGTACTTATTCGTCTTATCCCTCAGAAGAGCGGATCTCACTTTTATAATACAGAAAAGACATAATCGATTTAACGAACATTTTAAACCTTATTGAACTTTATGTACATTGCTCATAAGGTATTATTTAGTTCGGCGCTGTATGGTAATGAAACGATGTTACAAATGAAATAATTTTCAAATTAATAGAATTTTATTTACATCACCTCAACATCGACATTCATAGCTCCATCCTTATCATTCGTTTCGTCGTGGCGTTTTAATATCATACCCATACGGGAAGTCCGTCTCATCAACGCTATTAGAGACAAAAACTGAAATCGTTGATTTACGGTGATGTCTTCTTGGCAGATTTCTAGTTCGGCCAAAACTTCCGAACACTGTTAGCACTCGGTTAACTGCGCGGGTTATATTCTAGTGCCGTATGTGTACGCACAAACATGCGCGGCACTGGCTCGTCTTTACCTTCCCGTATCCGATGTTACGCATATGCGACAAGATATGACGAATGGACGCAACACAATAATCAAGAGACGAAAAACAACACCGTGTGTTCAAACAAATATAGGCTTCGGCTGGGAACCGAAGCCATGGGTGCTTAGCAGTGAATATTGCAAAATACAAAATGGCGTACAGTATATGGCAATATCTTCTAACCCCTTTGGTAAGTACATAATTGCACTCTTTAAATTGTTATTATACGATTATTAAAGACTTTTTTTTTATTTCTCGTGGCAGCCATGTCTCTCGAGTGATACTTACGCAGGGGCGACATACGTTTTAAAAGAACAAATGCCCATGCTCTCTTTGTAGTTTTATATAGTTGGTAGGAATATATTTGCGGCAGCTTTCAAATACAGTGATTAATAGGAGTAATTGAAAAACAAACTGTAAATTCTCACTCTTCAAACACTTCTCACAACAATTTTGGTCAATATAAAATTAATCTACATAAGCATCTTGATTTTGATGTATAATGTCAATAGATGAAGAGATTACAACGGTGTCTAGACCTAATGGATCAACAAGTGAAAAGCATCATCAATTTAAGATAAACATCACCCAATCTTTTTCTATGGGTCACAAGTTGCTAAATGCCAAAAAAAAATGTAGCTCTAGATAATTTGCAGATTAATCATTTCAAATGTGCGCAGCGTCCGATACAGCGATCGTAGATCCGCTCCCTAATCTGACAAAGCAAATGCTTTCCAATTTTAAGAGGAACATCCAGCAATTAACTTGACAGTGAATACATATTCACTTCTGCTTTTGTGTATTCCATACAAATTTCATGACATAATCCCGCGCGTATTATAACAAAGTAATTTTCTTCGTAACACATACATAGTGATGTGCAACAACAACATGCACTGGTAGATAGGCTCGGATAATGTTCTAAGGCCAAGCTAGCCGTGTATTCCTTGCACTGATGGCATTGTACTGGTCGTATCATATCGTATAATCACTAAAATTCATCTAAAATGGTCCATAACTATGTAATGCCACATAACAATCACATAATCTTATTCCTTCTTATTCTGTACACCTCACTCGCTGTTTGTCTATTCTTGAACTTCATGCTCTGTTCTTTTTTCTCTACGGCAACCATAGACTCTCTCATTTCTTTCACACTCTTATCTATATCTGAATCGTTTTTTTTCTGTGATTTCGTGCTCACCGCACCAGTTTCATCGTCATCATCTTTAAATAAGTCTTTCATCGAGACCAGTCTATGTGAGTTTCCTACTCTGAGTAGTTTCTTGAGACCTCTCGAGTCCTTCCTCTCTAAAAGGCCCAATAGGCCCCAGTCATCCCCTTTCTTGCCCTCTAGCCCCGCCTCTAACTGCCACGCTGCGTTTCTCACTTCGGACCTCAGCCGTTCACATTCTTCATAGCTAACGTTTCTGCTGACATTCAGCGCTTGCTCCAAAGGGTTCACTATGTACAAAGGCAATGCGCTAGGTTTTCTGACTGCAACACCTTCATTGATGGAGATGGCTTTCTCTTGGAAGTCGAACTGTGCGTAGAACTCATAGAACTGCAGGAGCAACGACTCCAGGTTCTCGTTGGATTGGCCGTAGGCTTCCTGCGGAAGTTTGTTGAGGTCGCGGAGGAACGTGCAGTTGATGTTCTCCTCGGCTATTCTGACGTCTTCTTTACCTGTAACGATGCCAGATACAAGAAACATTATTACATAACTAGTTTTTACTATTGGGTCGACAAACAAAAACTAACAGTCCGACAATTTCAGGTTTCAGATGCGTTATCCCTAAGGACTAAGATGGCTCACAGCTCGTAATTATCATGGCTCTCTACATGTGTACATCAACCAGACAATAGCAGTTCATCCAGCACTGCTGATTGGCGGGAGATAAGTAAGAGGATGTGGGTACCATCCACACAGCTCCTAGTCAGAAAAACCCCCTACCTCCTGTATTCTATATTTAGAATAGCTATGATATATCTATATCTTATTTATCACAATCATATTGAAATGTAATTATGGTGAACATGGTACACACAGCACTCCTGACAGTCAGTGGACTGTATAATAGGACATTACTCACCAGCCTTACTGACCAACAACCTGAGGGACGGCAAAATAAATCCAGTCTTCTGCTTCTGCTGCAAGAAGAACAGCACCATCAGGGTCAGGGGGAAATTAGTGATCCATCGCCCGGGATGGGGATTTGTGAGACCCATCGCCTTTGCCCAAAGCCGTACCGCAAATGTTAGGGGTCGAACACGCGGGTCCAAAGAACCATATAGCCAGAGGAGTTCCGACATGTACACCCCAGATCTGAAAATGTATCATAAAGATCACTTCTAGAATTTATTCTATAATTGTAAAAAAGTTTCTGTAACTAAATTAGAAGGCAAATGTTTTCCACTTCCTTTCCGTATCCGTTTTAACAATTCCGAGTTACTTAATTATAATAACGTAAATTAAATAACAATTTTGAATAAACTGAGGCTATAATATTTAAGATTCACACATATTCCAAATGAATTCAGCAACAATAACAATTGCAACCTTATAAACAATATGCAGTAGTTCATTATACTAAAAACTGAGTAAGATCAAGGAACAGCCCTTCCATAACATCCAATTGCATGCTTAGTGTCGGATGACATAAGTATTTAGGCTAACTTAATTTAACCATCACATACAAAAGATGATTTAAGTTCTACACGGGCAAAACTTCGTAAATGTTGAGATTTATGAATTCAGATGTATAAGTACAGCGCGGCCAGGATATGCGTGCTTTTAAGGATGGGCACGCGCACGACCAGTACTTGGGATACGACGAGTGCACTCACGTGTTGGTACAGCAGAGGTCGCAGTGCAGCGCTGCCAGGAAGTGCGTGCACTTGAGGATGGGAACGCGCGCGGCCAGCACGCGGCGTACGGCGGCGGCGCCGGGAACGCGCAGCTCCAGCAGAGCGCCCAGCAACTCCAGCTGGCGCGCGTTGCTGCGCAGTCCGCTCTCTGAACGCTTCTCCTGGAACACTAGGCGACGGTGGGCGTCGCACTGCGGTCAACTTCAATGTGAGTAGGAATCAAAATGATTGGAAAAGTAGAGGGTGCAATTGGAGATTTGCCATCTATTTCTCCAATCGTCACGCTCTCCAGCATGTGGTACACCCTGCTAACTAACAAACGAGACTCTGACAACCAGATAATTGCACAATACCCACCCAAAATTGCTGAATCTAAATTCTACAGACTAGTGATATGGATTGGTGCAAGCATCACTAGTACCAGGATACCAGAACTGTGCTCACAAATTTGCTTGACCATAATGGTAAATTTGGACAAAACTCTCAAGAAAATGTGTACCACTTTTTGCCGGTGTTTTCTTGGATTCAGTAATAGACTAAAATATGCTGAATTAATGAAAATTCGTTATTTGATGTAAGAAATTCAAGGTTCATTTGTCAATTGTAATTTTTTTTTACCTCTGTTTCTTCTGACAGAGAAGAAACAGGCAAAAGAAACTCCATAGGTTTCACTCTTTTTTATAGTCATAGATATTTTGTAACATATTTTCTTAAGAAAAATAATAATAAAAGTAATAAATAAGCACTCACAACTATGTACCATAATAAGAGCCACCCTCAGAGGTTTTCATTAATTATAACAGTAAAGTAAAGTAAAAAAGTAAAGGCAACTATTCATTGAAGCTTATTTGGAACAACATACTACACATAACATACTAGATAGGTAAGCCTAAGGCAGTCTTAGTTTTCACCACCACAAAAGAAATTGAAATACTGTCTCTTGTTTTGAAAGTAGACCCTCTAACCACTTGCCTATCATGGCCATGTAAGTAAAATAAATTAACAATATTACATAAATTACACAACAATAGGATTGATAACTCACCATTTCATCTGTTAAAACATTAGTAAGAACCAGGTCCAGATCACAGCCCATCTTTCCGAATCCATTTATGGTGGAGCCAAAAGGATGGACTGCCACATTGGCATACAAACTTTTGAAAATAACTTCAAACTAGAACAAAATCATGTAACTTGAATTAAGACACAAACCTAGTAACATTGTAATAAATAAACTAAAAATTATTTTCCATTATTATGTTAATATCACAGATTATAACTCTTTTTTTTTTTGATGGCAAATACGGCAAAGGAGCAATAGGTTCACCTGATGGTCAGTGATTACCATCGCCCACATACATCTACAACACCGGAGGAGCTACAGGTGTGTTTCCGGTCTTTAAGGATATTTGGGAAATGGGAGGGAGGATAAGGAGTGGAATGGGGAGGGGGAGTGGGCCTCCGGTTACCTCACTCACCGAACTCAACGCAGAAGCACAAGATGCCTCTACTTCACGCCGGTATTCTGCGAGGTTGTGGTATTAATCCGGTCGAGCCGGCCCATTTGAGCAGCAGCTAAAGCCGCTGCTTGGCTCTACCACATTAGAAAATTGCTTTATTACTTTAAACTTGAAGTGAGCTTAATATAACAACAAATTACAAAGACAAGAGCAAACATTTCCAGAAATGTGTCCTAGTTTTTTCTGGTGCTTTGTTCAGCAGGTGACTAAAATAGACTGACAAGGTAATTACATACAAATTTTTTAAACTTATCTCACCTGCCTTGCTACTATATACCGCAGTCTCACTCCCAAATCATTTAATTTAGTTCTTTCATATAACAATTGTATTTGATCTGATATTGTTTCACAATTTAACAACTCCTCAAATAATACAGCCTCGTCTACATCTTCAATACCATCTTTTATCATTAGACTTTTTGCATCAGGAGCTTTGTATTTTTCTTTATTATTCACTGCTGCCTTAAACCAGAGGAACGGTGACTGTATAGGCATGACATCAAAGTCCTTTTGATGTGAACTGCATGCTTGTAAAACATCTTTCACATTCTCTTCTGTTTCAAATTCAATAAGCATAAAGTGCTAAAATTAAAAAAAAAACTGAATAAATAGTTGATTATTAATACAACATGGGGTGCTTCATTGTTGCAGTTACCTTCAAAACCTTGTCAATTATTAATTACTATTGGACATATATCACAGACAGATGGGCACAAAATCTGTCTAAGTGTAAAACTAAAATGTAAAACCTCTGTGACCTCTTAGGGATAGCTACCACAACTCCTAGTCAATGCACATACTATACAAAAAATTTTAGTTTCAAAAACAATTTGCAATAAAAAAAACTCAATATATCAAGCACACTGGTCATTGAAACATTGTCTCTACTTCACGCTGGTAGTCTGGGAGGCCATGGTACTTACCTGGTCGAACTGGCACCATACAAGCAGCTGCATAAGCCGCCACTTAGTTCTAACACACAAAAATTGGTGACAAATTTACTTAAACTGCGAACACTCAGTATGTCATACAGTCATTGTCACCCAATATCTTTCTAATAAGTTTTAAAAGATATTTCCTAGTAAAAACAGCTTGCTTATCCCTTAACATGGCACACAAGAATTTCCATTGTTGCAACATGTCATAAATCACATCAGAATGTGCAACCCTTCTTCACTGTCCATTACGTTACACCATAACAGAAATAAACATCTTACCTCTTTTTCACAGTTCCGATAATGGTATATGTCTTTAATTGAGGCATATTTAGAGCAATAACCATAAAGCTCGCTGAATGAGGACTCCGAATTGACTTGAACTACAAGACTTCGTCGTGCCTCCGCTCTTCGCTGAGCCACTACATCATTAAAACTTATAAATTTTCTTGTATGATCTGAAAACGACCTGCAGACATAACCTCTAAACCACCTTAGAATTTAAAATATTATATCATTAGTGACAAAAATACAATACCTGAGTAATTTCGTAGAAATAGTAAATTACAAAAGTGGTTGTTTAATGATTTCCTATATAAACAAAACTTCCCCGTCTTAAAAAAGACAGACATTTTTACTCTTCATTCAATATAAATCTCATCAAATTCAAAGAATAGGTATACAATTTCAATACAAACACTACAAAAAGTTGTCATTGTCAAACCTTACTCTTCTGACTTTTCAGTGTCAAGCTTTGCAACATAGACTACCTAATTATAAATTCTACCCACAGAACAATATAGACTGGATTTAATTTTATTTATTCCAGAATTCCAAGCAGTTTGTAGCACTTAGCCATCTTCTCTATAGAAATGAGTTACTGTTGAGTCTAGTAATAATAAATAATATTTTCTTTTTCTGTTAAATAAATTTAATTATTGTAAATAAAAATTCTAAGAATATTAATAAAAATTTCAAGCTTAAATAGACATGTGAAAGAACAGAATATATGATTACATAAATAACCAATGAATGCCAGTCGTATTTGCGCATTATGGGTTCTGTGACATTTACCCCAGTCGCTAATAGAGAGGTATTACGGATCTCCATTTGGCGAGAATTCACGTAGTTAAACAAGTTTCCGCAGCTCACTTTTCACCTCTCAAGGAGATAGTATGTTATGATTCTCATCATCATGTTTGCTCCAGGAGATATTCATGACATTTTTAAGACTTTACCTTTAGTCGCCTCTTAAGACACCTTCAGAAAATGGGAAGTGGAGAAGGTTCATACATTGAAAATTGCCAATTATCAAGTCAAAACATATCATTTTAAAAAAACATTTATTTCTCACACAAATATATCATCTTAACTACTCAATTAACACATGTTGGAGTTGTGGTGTAGTAGCAGATCATATTTTCGACATTTTCAAACTCTAGCCTCATTAGTATTAGTTCCGAGTAAATGTAATTCAATACTTCTTTCAGCACCTAAATGGCGACAATCAGATCGATCAATACTCCGACGTCTAGCACCAGTGTAGTGTACTAATAAAATAGAGGACAATGTCTCAGGGTTATGAAATTATAAAGATTCTTATTCATAGAATATCTATCATCATCATCATCATTTCAGCCTATCACAAGTAGAGTTAAAACGTGGTAGAGTCAAGCGGCGGCTTCAGCTGCTGCTCGAATGGGCCGGCTCGAACGGGTTGGTACCACAGCCTCGCAGAATACCGGCGTGAAGTAGAACCATCTTGTGCTTTAGTGTTTCGTCCGGTGAATGAGGTAACCGGAGGCCCTCTCCATCACCCTCCTCATCCTCCCTTCCATCTCCATCAGATGTTTGTGAGCGATGGTAATCACTTACCAGCAGTTCACCCGCTTGCTCGTTTGCCGCCTTTACCAAATAAAAAGTCCGCTGCTGAACATAGGCCTCCCCCAAAGATTCCCACAAAGCTCGGTCTTGAGTCAGCTGCATCCTTCGACTTCCCGCAACACTGGGCAGGTCGTCATGTATATTTAATATACTATAGAATATAGATACTTTGGCGAAATTAACTTACTAAGCCTTTTCGTAATTAATTTGACATAAATGGATGTGTAGTGTATATACCTTTGCCTACTGCCTTTATTGGCTACCAAAGAAAATAGAATGTTGGGGAATAGCGAACAACAAGCAAGTAATTGAAATACAAAAGTAGTGCAGAAAAATTATATTAACCTGCTATTTTACACTACTATAATGGGAACACGAATATTACAGCGGTTGGCTGTTCCAATATTAAGAAACTCCTTGAAAAGTTTTCCTAACCTCAACTGTCGAAACGAGAGAATTATTTGTGCCCCTATAAATGTTACTGCAGTTAGAAATTATGCCAAAAATAAAGATAAAGGTAAAGATAAAAAAGGAAAAGGTGCAAAAGTTGAAATTAACCGAGCGTTAATGTCGGAAGTGGTTGCAGTGGACAAAATTCAAGACAGATGTAAAGCAGCTATTGAAAGAATGAAAGATGATTTTGCTAAAAATTTGTCGCTGCGATCCACAACTGGTTCCATTGAATCGCTTTCTGTAAAATTTGATGGAAAGGACTACGAACTACAGGAACTTGCTCAGATAGTCCGTAAAAATCCGAAAACAATAGTTATTAATTTCTCATCTTTCCCGCAAGCTATACCAGATGCATTAAAAGCTATACACAATTCTGGTTTGAATCTTAATCCCCAGCAGGATGGCACCACACTGTTTGTACCTGTGCCAAAAGTTACTAAGGAACACAGAGAAGCTTTAGCAAAAAATGCAAAATCATTGTACATAAAATGTAGAGACTCTATGAAAGATGTGCAAAATGATTTTATTAAAAAAGTGAAGAAGCAGAGTGGAGTATCAGAGGACTTGGTTTTTGATGTTAGCAAACAAATAATTGCAATGTGTGAGGATTATCAAAATGAAGCTAAAAGTATATATGAAATGAAACATACTGAGCTTGTTGGCAAATAGTCTTCCAGCAGTTGTCCAGCAGCTTCAAAACAGTCAACTTAGTGATTATTTTGAGTAGTGAAAATAAGAAAATAATGTCTTAAGGTTGTTTTAACCTTTACATGTACCTTCTTTGTAGATTAGTTAAAAATTGAGTTTTTCTTAGTGCCTAAAATTATAGACTGTTGTATTTTTTTTATTGTTGAACTAAAAAAAAGATTTCATAAGGATTAACAACCTTAGTACTAATAAATTTATGATTGTTTGTACTCTATTTTAATAAATTGTTGTAAATAGTTTTTGAACCTATTAATGCATAAAAATTCTACTACTTTTCTAAATTTCTAGCAAAAGATGTTGTTAAGAAAAGTTATTGTGGTATAGAGACAGATGGACACTGAAATTTCACAATAAAACAATATGCCTGAGCCTCGCTAAGCTGTAAAAGTATTGTAACTAATTGTTTTTAACTTGATGAATTCAAGATGAGAATTCTTTTAAATGAGTTTGCACTCTTTAGGCTGTACCTTCTCTGCCACGCTGGTTACCCTATCAAATGTCAGAGACAGCTGCCAGCTTGGTAGCAACTTACTACATAGGTGTGATCATGATTTTATTTGAAAAACCAATTATTTGCCAAAATAATTCAATAATATCATTATTCATAGAGGAGGTTGGGCAACATGGTCTGTATATAAGATAAAAATTACCTATGAGGAAATATTTTTAAAAATGTGGTCAAGTATTATCTGATGCTGATGCATGCCAAGGCGCTTTTGCTTCTCTCATATAACTTGCGTGTAATTACATATTAAACAATTATAACCACTTACGCCTGTAACCCAGAGGGGTAGGCAGAGATTACGGGTTTCTATCTGGTACGATTATCGTTGACTTGGCGAAACTAGTTCCTAAAATTCACTTCTCGCCTCTTCGGAAGCTAGGACGTCACAAGAAGCGAATCTCGTCGTCCCTTCCTCCGTTTACACCCCGAAGTATTTTGAGATCTTTAATCCACCATTTGTGCAACGGACGGCAATAGGTATTCAAGGCACGCGCAGAAGAAAGTTAGTCGCAATTTTATCACAATATGTAGATCGATGTTATGGTGCGACTGGGGGGAAGGAGAGAAAGAGTCATCTCCCAAGCAGGAGTGGCTGGCGTTGGTAATGCTGCAGACGAGTGAGTAAGCGAACTTATGACTTTGTCAATATGTAGAGAAGGAGAAATCCTGTAAATTATACTGCTACTTGGTGCCAGAAATGGGTAAGAGTGTGGTACCAACTACGTAGATTACTTCTCTAGATACCTTTTAACCACCAAATCTACCAACTTTTGTTACCAACAAATCTTCACTAAACGAAGACTGGACACGCCAAAATGGTTGTCTGGATGTTTCCTCTTATGATTCGAAACGCAGCGGGAATTGTGTGTAATTAGCGGTAGGTTACAACCTTTCGTGTTACGAATGACAGGTGAGAAGGGTTCCTCACTTTCCTGCTGGTCCTTCGTAATATAAACGAACTAGCCTCAGCCGAGGCCATTATTCCAGGCCGGCTATCATTCATATTCCACAAAAGTACGTGATGTCCCACGCGTAATCACTTTGGTGTTGGACCATCAATAACAATAATTGCTTTAGCTTTTTAATTGCAATTACGGCATATTTCTAAATTATATTTATTTATTAAGGATTTAATGCCTTTTAGCATTCTCTACCAGTCAACCCGATGCGGGGACAGATATTGTTACGGTGCAAAAAATTTAAGTTGTAAAAAAAACTAAAATACGTGACTAAACTAAAACCTAAAGATATTCTATGTCTTAAACATATAAACAAATATGAATACATGTAAATATACATACATGTATATATATCTACTTGTATATCTACACATATACATAATACACAATATTATTATAACTGGGAAATTTGGGGGATAATGTGTTGGGTTAGGATTTAGAGGGAACGTATCCCGTCTGGCAACACTGATTTGTTTGACACTTATTTAAATATCATTGTTTCAAAAATCAAAACAAAGCCATGAGAGTACTATATTTATGAGTTTTGATTATTTCAAATTAAAAATGAATAGTAGTGTTAATAAAAAAGATACGAAGTATGGCAGGGTAATGCCCCGTGTGTATAATCGTTCTCATAGCAGTCTCAAATCTAGTTCTAGTGTTACGCGACATAAACCTTCGATACTAAATATTGGCGCGAACCCTCTGTCTAATTCGAAAAATAAGACTGGTGTATATAGTGATTTACCAATTGCTCTTAATGATTACGTTACGGACGCGGATAATAAAAATCAACCAAAACAACCTTTTGTTGTCAAGCCTAAAAGGACGTTAAAATCGTTGGTGCCTGTAAACAGTTCGCAGCAGACAATACTAAGAGCTCCCAAATATGACGACACCTTTTGTCGTATTAACGCAGGAGCGTCTGCTCCATCTGTCTTGGAAAATGACCCCAATAGGTGGTCCGATTCTCATGTTAGACATTGTTTTTCCAGCAGATCTCACACAAGGTTGAAGGAACTTAAGGTCTGTGTGAACCCTATCATTGGAGAATTACTTAAATTGTTCTATAAGTTAAAAAATATATATGTAATAAAAGTAATAATACATAGTTAATAAAGATTTTTTTTTACTATGTACCATTTAAATAGGTTTTTAATTCTGCATGAATAAAACAATAAAATGGCAATATAATCCGAAGAGAAGATCTGCCTCCATCACCATAACTATCACCCTCACAAGCACTACACTCGACACTAGGCAATACCCCTACACCAACAACCTCAACCCGTTTCAGCAATAACAACCTCGCAGAATACCAATAGAATAGAAGTAGAGGCCTCTTATACTTCTGCATTTTGTTTGCGGATGGAGGTAAACGGAGGCCTTTACTTTAAAATATTTCTAAAGGCAACACACCTGTAGCCCTTCTGCTGTGGCAGATGTATGTGGGTGACGGAAAACACTTACCATCAGGTGAGCGGCGTGTTTGTCCTCCCCATAACCCATAAAAAAAAAATTAACAAGCGATTAGACTCTGAAATGTACAACCTCTGAGTAGAATGTCACAAGAAACTATAAAGGCAACTCTGTTCCATATTTTTGTGCAAATTGTGCAAACCAATTTCTTCTGACATCTTTATAATAATTTGTATCAAATTAATAAATCGATAACTTTGGAACTCATTTCAGGATGAAATCAAAGCATACCAAGAAACAGAAAAATTAATGAAGCTAAGAAGCCGCCTTTATAAGAGTTGTGGTGTGGTGTTGAATGATGTGGGTCCGGTGGGCATGGACAAGGCAGTGCAGGCAGAGGAAACAGGTAATTCACATATTTTCATTTCATTTTTATTTTTTGATTTCAGGTTCATTTATTAGCACTACCACAAACATTTTGATTGTATATAGTTGAAGTCTTTTTGGTAGATAAGAGTTGCAGTAATTTTATTCCACTGCTGTGTTTATTTTCCTATGTATCCAACGCCATCTAGTGTTTTAATAACTATTTAATTTTTTCTTGATAGATGGCGTTTTCATCATTGGCCTAAGTTCACTGTCTGCTGGAAATTCCAATGAAGTTCCAACATAGGCTAAAGTGCAGTTTTGGCTCTGCTACACTAGATGGCGTTAATTGTAACTTTTGTCTGGTACTTATGACTGTGGTACGAAAAGTACACAGCACAACAATGCGTTTCAGAATTTGTTGCAAGTATTTGTTTTTATTAAAATTTTAATTACTTTAGAATTAAGTGAATAAGTGATTTACTTCATTAATAGATGTTGTTTTTAGACATGTTAGTCATCAGCCGAAATAGCTCAGTTGGGAGAGCGTTAGACTGAAGATCTAAAGGTCCCTGGTTCGATCCCTGGTTTCGGCAATCCTTTTGTCTTTATTTAGAAGTTCATTAAGTCTTTTAGTTACTATTTGATAAATTGGGTTTTCATATTGATTTCTTTTTTCACACTGAAGCTTGTGCGTTTGTTTAAAAAAATCACTTAATGCTTCGATTGTTTTCTTTCTCCTTTACCACTTTACCTTCTACGTTCACCGTTCGTAGGCCTCGCCCGTTATAGTACCATCATCATCATCATTTCAGCCTATCACAAGTCCACTGCTGAACATAGGCCTCCCCCAAAGATTGCCACGAAGCTCGGTCCTGAGCCAGCTGCATCCATCGACTTCCTGCAACACTGAGCAGGTCGTCACTCCATCTTGGGGGGGGTCGTCCTACACTGCGTTTGCCTGTACGTGGCTGCCACTCGAGAACCTTTTTTCCCCAACGGTTGTCAGTTCTGCGAGCTATGTGGCCGGCCCATTGCCACTTCAGCTTGCTGATCTTTACGGCTATGTCGGTTACCTTAGTCCTGCTGCGGATATCATCGTTGCAGACTCTATCACGCAGAGAAACACCGAGCATAGCGCTTTCCTTAGCGCGCTGAGCAACTTTGAGCTTCCTCATACGTTATAGTATAATTATCATTAATCTTGGCGGGCGGGCCGGCGCTGGCTGGCACGGTGGAGACACCGCGGATCGTAGATGCTGGTGCCCAGCCTGAATAATTTAGCTATGGCCGGTGCTGCCTCAATTGAGATGCAGAACCGATAGCATATTGGTCAGAGCACCATTGAAATTGTTAATTTGATTGCGGAACTTGCTGTGTGCTCGGCGGTGAAGGAGAAGATAGTGCAAGCAAGTCTAAGAGAAATAAAAAAAAAAAATTCGTGGACATGTGAAGTCCGCTAACCCGTACTGCCCCCTGCTGGCGGACGTCGTAGCCGACTTCCGAAGCCCTAAACTTTCAATACAGAACAGACAAAAAAGAGGCCAAAGTGAACAGACACCTAGGCAAGCGTTTACCATCCTAGGCCTCATCTTCGCCTTCCATCGGGCAAGATTGATGTCAAACGTAAGCCTATTTTTCATAAAAAAAAAAGATGAAATTTTCAGGCTTACTTTCTCTACTTTTTGCTTGAGATATATTTTCTGCCATCAGTCTCCATACCCAAAATTAGACACCCATGAAAATAATCCTGTCTCACTAAATCACTACACGTTTAGAAGTTACCCAGAATATTTTGAGAGAACTATAGTGATCGGTCACAGCAGAAACGAACGGTTAGATTGGTAGTCTAATCGAGTCGAAGCTGTAACTCCTTACAATGTAGATTCCCGAAAGACAAAACGGATGAAGGAATAAGATTCCAGATCTGTCACAGTGGTGACAGAATACGAGCTAGAAGGAATATGTGAAAGATTTCTTCTTCTATACCAACCTAATTAAAAAAAAAAGCGTGCACCGGTGCGCAAGTGCAATGAACATTATTTTTTTTTGGATCGGGTGACGAACAAACGTAACACCTGATGGTAAGTGGCTGCGGCACATGGACATCGGCCAATAAATTCAAGCCGAAGACGTTACAGAGGCGTTGTCACCGCCGAGGACAAAGGTCACACGCGTCACAGCCTGTGATTCACTACTGACCGAGTCAGGGCGTGGCCTACAGCCTACAACACAGGCTCGGTTATCTGCAAATGAATTGTGATCACTCTGTCGTTTAGGAATGGGTAAGGCAGCGATACTCGCAGACAGAGAAAGGAGCCTACCGCTCAGTTGATAGGCCATCAATATAGCCCGAGAAAGTGTCCAGCATTGGGAAAAGTTCAGAATATTTCGTGCCTAACCTTCAAATGCACTGGAATATATAATAAGCTGACACGTTACGTTACGTTACGTTAGTCCGTTCAGCTCGATTTTCGAGCAGAGTTGATTTATAACATCGTGTCAGGCGGTGAGCCTGCCGTCGTCTTAACGTCCAAGCCAACGATACAGGTACAAATCGTACATAAGTTACAAAACACTCATTGGCACAAGGCTTTCACGTCGGGAATGGAATACACGATTCTCCTGATTGCATATACATGAAAGTTTAGCAAGCCGGGGTGTAGACTCTACAATAATTAGGGGATGGGGGTGGCAGTGGGGTGGTTATTGCAATCGTATTAGGGAGGACTTTGATATTAGAAACGCCTTTGCACCCGAGTAATCTGTGTCCGCGGGTTCGACGGGGAACAACGCGGTGTGTGAGTCAGGTTTTTTTTTAATAGAAGAAGGGGGCAAACGAGCGTGCGGCTCACCTGATGGTAAGTGATCACCGACGCCCACGAACATCCGCAACACCAGAGGAGCTTCAGATGCGCTGGCGGCCTTCAAGGAAGGAATGGTCTCTTTTCTTGAAGGTCCCTAAGTCGTAACTGTTCGGAGATACCGCTGGCGACAGCCGGTTCCACAAAGTCGAAGTGCATGGCAGAAAGCTAAGTGTGCTGTCTGAGCGCTGTGTGGAGTAATGTGAACGGCTGTTGCGTTCGCGAACGCATTATTGTGTACTGTGATGAAGTGATCTTCGTCGGCGATGACGTTCTTGGGGCGCCTGTTGCCAGGCGGGTCGTTTAGCGCAGGAGTGTCATTTCCTAACTCTCATAACAATCATACTAATACTATTTATATATTTTTTTTTCCCCACAGATATCCAGCAAAAGGAAACGAGGTGAGTTTCAACTATCTGTACTAACACCTAGTTAAATAGAATTTTTCGTGTGTACGTTTGTGCGGATTTCACTTGAAAACGAATTGATCGATCTTGATGTATTTTTTAAATATTTGTATAATTCCGTTAGTGCTATAGGCAATGTATTTCTCAACTTAGTATTACAATTTGGTAGATACCATACCATGAAGTACGATAAAGGATTGGTATTTTTATTGGTCATTGAATAATTATCTTGTGACGACGTGGTTGCCGATAGCACTAATTTTTTTAATTATTTCATCCTTTTTTTAGGTAAATACACACATCAAAAAAGTCTAAGCAACATGCATGATATTGCAAATTTACTATTTATATTAATTAATTTCTAAGTCTTTACTCACTCAAAGTGCGTAGGTACGTACAAAAACGCAGAAGATGGACCCAGAACAGTCGCTGTATGGATGAACTTCCTGAATGCAACTGAGCAGCCTTTCAGTATTCCCGGGCCGGCGGTACACTCGCACCCTTCTTGTATCAGGCCTAAACCCGAATCGCGACTCATCGGAAAACATAATTTTATCCCATTGTTCCTGGGTCCATGTTCTGCGTTCTCTACACCATTCATTTCGACGAGCGCGATTCCCGTGACGTATCGGTGGGCACCTAATTGGGCGTCGAGCTCGTAGGCCTTACTCGTGCAGTCGATTTCGCACAGTTTGGGGACTTACATCAACACCGTTTGAATTTTGTAGCCTCAAACTGATCTCTCGAGCGGTTAACATCGGCTGGCGTCTTGCAGTCAGTTGTATGTACCGGTCTTGCCGAGTGGTTGTACTCCTTTGACGGCCTGAATGCTGTTCAGCGGGTTCCCTTGTATTATTGTAGCGCTGCCAAAGACGACAAATAACAATTCTATGAATGCCAAAATGCCGAGATACCTGAGATTGATTACTTCCCGCTTGCAACCTCCCTACAGCTCTTTGCATTTCATTTGCCGTCAAATGACGTCGCTCCATGACGTAAAGAATATCTAACAATTCAATTTTGTCGCTAACTTTATTTAAATGGTTGGTAAAATTATAAAATCAAGACTAAACGTAGCAATAAAAACGCACTTAAATTCTGATAAATTGCCTTTCATTTAATTTTATGAAAAAAACAAAACATAATCAAATTTTTTTTTACCTTTTTTTTAAGTTTACATACCTACGCACTTTGAGTGAGTAAAGACTTAGAAATTAATTAATATAAATGGTAAATTTGTAATATCGTGCATGTTGCTTAGACTTTTTTGATGTGTGTATATTCAATTACATCTATCTAAAGTGAATCTAAACCTTCTCTGATACTCGTATTTGAGAAGGAGGCCTTTGCCCAGCTGTGGGCGCTTATTGGCTGCTACTTTTTTTACTTACTTACACCTATCTGTTTTGGGATAATGAATGAATAGGACAAATAAATATTTGATATTAAAATTGAATGACACTACAGAACTAAATCATTGACGAGATACTGAATCATAATTTCGCGATGCCTTCTATCGCCTCTTTAGCTCAGTGGTAGAGCACTGGTCTCGTAAACCAGGGGTCGTGAGTTCAATCCTCACAGGAGGCATCTCGACTAAATCGTTTTGGTAATTGTTTCTGTAAATTATGCTTCAATTGTAATTATCATAACAATAAGAATATACATTTTATTTATCATTCAGGACGAAAGTCATGAAAATACTATTTTGATTGATGAATTCTGTTTCATTCCAAGTAATAAAAATAATTTACATAAATAATACCTAACATTATTAATGTAAATAATAATCTCTTTCGATTGGCAGATTGAAAAAGATATTTTTATTAATATTAATTAAATTTATTTATTAATGATTTGTGACTCTAATTTATTAAAATAAATTAAACAATAACGTCTTATTTATCGTTCACCACCAAGTTATGAAAATACTATCTAACATTAAATTAATTTATTAATGTTAAGATATTTTTAAATATCTTTTCAATTTGCCAATCGATTAACGTCATTATTAGATATTATTTACATTTATAATATTAGGTAATATTTACGTACATTGTATTTAGTACTTAAAATTATTAATAATTTCGTCTTGCGATGACAGCGGTATATTTCTCGCGGACGCCGCTAGATGGCGCTCGACGTAGCGTCCGGTACTGATTTGGCCAGTCCGTTTGCCTATCGAGGCGGTTACGCGTGTACGTCCGTCCACCCGTGGACTGTTTGCAGGTTGAGTGTTTTTACGCAGATGTAGAGATCGGATGATCGGTGTATATGTTAACAAAATGGCGTAAACGAATGCCCCGACTAATGTCGATGTAAACTAAACAAACTGAAACTTTAATCTTTTATCATATTTCTAATAACTAGCTCAGGGTAATAAATAAGTAAAAACTTATACCTACTAAAATGAAATACTTGTAAAGGTAGGTAACATTCGGTCTGCACTGACGGCTTAGTGCACAAATTGAACAGTAGATGCCACCATGAGCAATGTTTTACTTAAGCATTATCAGCGCTTGCTTTTGAAGAGTTCTAATCAAAGCCTACAATATTATACTGGTTTTTTTATGGGTAAGAGGCAAAGGAGCTCACCTGATGGTAAGTGCAGCTCACCATTGCCCACGTACATCTGCAACACCAGAGCAGTTGCAGATGCATTGTCGGCCTTTCAGGATATGTGGAGGATGAGAGGTATAGGAAGAGGGTTTGGGGAGGACGGAAGTTGGCCTCCGGTTACCTCATGCAAATTCCACGTGCAATTTACGTTTGTAAGTCGACTCCACGGCACAGGAGAAATTCCTAGTTTTAAAGAAAAACAAAAATAAACAAAAAATCAATTTTCTTTTGTCATTCGCCACGGCCTCCGCCATACCTACGTGAAGTAGAAGCATCTTGTACGTCTGCGTTTCGTTCGGTGAGTCAGGTAACCGGAGCCCCCCCCCCCCCATCCCTCTCGTCATCCTCTCGTCATACTCCCTCCAATCTCCCAAATACCCTTAAAGGCCAGCAACGCACCTGTAGCGCCTCAGGTGTTGCAGATGTGCGTGGGCGACGGTAGTCACTTAGCGTCGGATGAACCGCTTGATTGTTTGCCGCCATTACTTAAAAAAAAAAAAAAAGAAAAAGGAAGGTAGTATATTAAGAGAACCAGAGTGATATCAGTTCAAGTCTGCGAATATACAGCGACTACAATGCAGCGTAACAACCGCCATATGCTTATTCTGTCACCTTCGGGCAGGGCGTCGATGTTGACGAAGTCCGTCCCGGGCTGCCGTCGGCGTCACGTCCGCAGCTGGCGCGCCGCCAGGCTATTCCCGCTCCCGTTGCGCGATACCTTCGATGGTTTCATCGCTGTCGTTACGTAACGTCCGTCGTGGCCCTTTTTTACATCCTGCAGTTGGGTTATTTGTATTTCGAATGGTCGAATTGTAAGGTTTCCGCGGGTCGACGACGCGCTATGTGCGTGACCTTCGTAAGCGTTGATATTCTCGTATTTTATATATCGAAGAATTTTGAATGATTCCGCTTTTCAAACTTAATTTTATTGAAAAAAGAACACAACTGGCTATTTATCCAAATAGGTTTGGAACTAGGCACTTTTCTTTTTTTAGTTTAACGCGGGGGAAAGGTGCTCGCACCTACCCGTCACCGTCTCCGGTGACTGGTTATGTCAGGATCAGCATTGAAGATGCCGGACTGACTAAAACCCCCCCGGTAGATCTGCTGTTGGCCAAATGGCCTTTACAGCTTCATCGATAGAGACTCGCGAGAAAAGCTGGAATTAGGCAATAATAAAAAAAACAGCTTATGTGTGAGAATGGCTTGCGCTAAGAATCCCGACCTGAGTCAAAGAAAATATTTTTTTTTGGTAGTATATTGTGTGGTTCTATGAACTAGGGGTTCCCTTATAACCTTATAACCTTATAACTATAGTGGCTCTCTGTACCTTTCAATCCGGAACACAACTGTAGTGAAAGAGGTTGGCGGCGGAGCTGGGTGCTGTCTCTAGAGCCGCTCCACGTTCAACTTGCACCTCGTTGACCGTATAAAGTCACGAAGCGTAACTCCGACGCAACACGTAATGAATGAAAACACTTTTTGTGCCAAAACCCTATGATCTCTCAAGCTCAATATAAATCCACCTCTATCTAATCCCACGGGTGTGAAAGAGACGACAAAGTATTTTTGGTTGGGATGAGTCAATGATGCAACGGGATGCAGCGCCAACACACGCCGTTCACGGACAATTCCGTAATTAATTGATTGTAGCAAGAGATATATTCAATGGAGCCGAGATGTATTATGTTGCATTATTTATTGCTTTCATATGTAGCAGTAGCTGAAGAAAAGGGAAATTAGCTGCGCCTGCATTATTATTGAACTCTTATTAATTTTATTGACTTTCTTTTATATGAGAAACGGGGCAAACGAGCAAGCGTCTCATCTGATGGTAAGTGGTTACAGTCGCCCGCGTAAAACTGCAACACCAGAGGAGCTATATGTGCATTGCCGGCCTTTATGAATTATCGAGGGTCCCTTCCCTCGAGGGAGGGTGAGGAGGGCGACAGGTGAGGGGGGTGTGGGTTATCTCGCTCACCGAACTCGAACAAGAGCAAAAGCAACCGCTTGGCTCTACCACGTAAAACAAGTGTGTTATAATAAAGTGTTTAATTAAAAAAAAAAGACTAAATTAGAAGCACATAATAGATGATAGGGAGTAAAAGCTAAAGTTAGAAACAATATTCTCGGTTATTCGGCTTCGGGCGCGCCGTCCCGCGTTGTTCAAAGTTGACACGTCACGTCGCCGGGGGCGGGTTCGCGTGCGACTCGAACTTTTCACCCGACTAGAATGTTCCGGAAAGAAAGGAGCGGCCAACGTGACCTGCCTGAGAAGTTGCCATTTTCGTCTGTCACGTTCCGCTTTTTCGTCGGCTATTTTGTGAAGTTTGGCCAAATTGTTTGCGGTCTTCTCGGCGCAAAGTTTTTTTTTTTTTTGTGGAGAATATTTTCGGTCCAATGTTGAGTTCTTTTTGTTCGTTAAATTTTATTAGTTGCACGGAGCGGAGACCGTGGCGGTCTATAAGAAATTAACGCGCGATTTGTATCGTTAGCCTAAACACTAAGACGGCGACAGGCTCACCACCTGTCATGCTGTGCCAAATAAGCTCTGTTGTAAAGTGAGTTGAAACGACTAATATAAAGTGCTTAGTACGGGATAGGTACATACCATCATAGTATTGAGTAACTTATATATTTTAATCTAACTTTGGGTGTCGTAAAAGAGCAGCAGCAGAGGCAGTCTGTAAATACTCCACTGCTGAACATAGACCTCTCACATAAGGAGGATTTGCCATAAACGCCACGCTCGGTACCAGGCATCTCACACCTTAGACGCTGCTGCTGGGCATCGGTAAACTGCCCATTGAATGCAGTAGCTACTTAACATCAGGTGGACTGTTAGCACGTTTTAAACTACAATTTAATGAAAAAAAAACCGGAAGAAACGAATATAGTTACTGTGTGTAACAGCCATAATCTTAAATCAAACTTACGAACATTGTGAATTAAATTTTAAGCCTAATGTCATCAGCTTTGTGCTTCACCCCCATAAGCCTATTACATTCAGATTCCCGTCACGGGCGACTCGTGGGGGGGCGTGCCTACCTACCCCCTACTCCTCGCAGGCGCAACGTCGCTGCACTCGCCGCCTGGCTCGGGTAACGTTCGTCGTTCCGTCGCCGGAACTATCTAGCAGAACGGACGTCTTGCTATCCGACAGACCCGCGCAATAAACGCATAATTGCCACACCGACGTGCGATTTTAGTCGCAGGGTTGTTTCAAGCTTTTGTGAATCGATAAGTTTATGATTGTTGCCTTCTTCGTCAGCCAAGCTAGAACACATGGTTCATATTTGGCATAAGGATGTCATAAGGCTCTATCGGCTTAGTACGGGATAGGTGCCTATAGTTCCTGAAGCTGGACAATCTCTGTTCGAAGTCCGAATCCCGGTGATACTTTACAGTTTATATCAGTGGTGAAGAGATATGTTAACCGTTCACTGCAGCGCCTAGAACCTCCACGTCTCGTTCGGTGTAGCTGTCCTTAACCATTTAACCAAAGTATTTAATTTTTTTTTTTATAATAAGATTACGTTTGACCTCAATCTCGCTTGATGGAAGGCGAAGATGAGGCCTAGGATGGTACACGTTTGCCTAGCACAATAAAACTCCTCGGTTTGTTTTGTTATCCTGAATGTTCTCGAAGCGTGTTCTCTGTCCTTCGAGGCTGTTCACACGAGGAAACGTAACGAAGATGTTCAGCAGGAGACTTACCGTCGCAAGCCGGCCACGCCCCACGTCTACCGATGCAACCACGGTGCCAATGGTGGAGTGCGTCGGCGTGGGGAATACAAATGAACAGTTTGTAAGTTGTCCGCGTATGCCGCACGGGCGCGGGGGCGGTGCCAGACTCGCGATTACAACGCGCTCTCGGTGACGGGAGGTAGCGATTTCGCTCGTGACGATCTCTTTTATTTTTGTGGTGATTTTAAATATATTTTTTCGTTTCATAAAAGGTTTATCACTAAATCGAAATCTATTGTCAATTTCCCTTAGCGTTACGCTCCCGTCATCGGTGTGGCATTTGTGCAAAGAAATCTCGGTTAAGCAACCGTTTGCAGGTTTAGTCGACTTTTGCGACATCCAGGGGAGGAAAGGGAAGTGCTAGAAGGGGGCAGATTATGTTACACCGCCACAGTCCTCAGCAAATCCACGTGCTTTTGCGTATAATAGTATATATAGTAAATAGGTTATTCTCGTTCTATTCGAAGATTGGTGTATGGAGAGAGGGATGTGAATGTGAAGAAAGTGAATAGGGACTTTTAGACGGTAAGTAACCTCTCTAAGATAGGTTTTTCAAACTAAGGACTAACATAATACAGCATTTCTTACACCGTACTCACCATACCCACGCTAGGCAGAGAGGAGCCAGGGGTTGCTGAGAGCAGTGCCGTCGTCTTTATCATTAAACTGCTGGATTTGGGATTAACCATTTCGGATGTATTTAAACGTGGTCAGTCTATCCTGATAGGATACACCGTGTGCCGGTGAGGTTGTTATGTTAAAATAGAGGTTCCCAGACTTTTTCTCATAGACAGCTTTCAAAATTTAGCTGGTTCCGGTGGACCCCCTGCAGCTATATTTCCACCATATTCCCAAAACACGACAAAAAATGTGAAGATTAGATCTAACTATGGAAATTTGCGTTGCGGCTGAGTTCCAACCAAGAACAAACAGCCTTTTTCTGACACTGACAAACACTAACATCGATTCACTTTACTTTACATAGTTTTCGAAATTACAAGTAACAGTCGCTGAGCTTCTTAAAGTATTATCTGCCTGCATTGATAGGTGAAGTCCCGCTTACGAATTGTGAACCCCAATTTTTTAGGTCACGCTAACGAAGATCCCCGTCGAGTCTCCCGCGGATCCCTGGGGGTGCACCTGGACCACTTTGGGAACTAAGGTGTTAGAATAATCAATTCCGTGTAGCTGGTGGCGTTGGCTTGCAATTGGCAACGCTTCCGTCTCCAATGTATACACCGCTCATTGTGCCAATCTCGTCACGGTCGCCGCTGCCAATAATGCAATTACTATTCGAGTCCAGAACAAGGTCACAGAAGCGTGTTTATTGTTCGTCCGTCCGTCCGTCCGTCGTGCTGTGCCATTGCGGTTACGGCGGTGACGTAACGGCGGCACCATTGTCGAATGATGGTATCGTGTTTATGTTGTTATTGTCTGTATGTCCACGGTATCTGTGTTGATATTTGCATGACACAAGCGATAGTCGAAATTGTATTTATTATTATTTTTAATATATTAATTTAAATTATACGTACAAATACCTTTAGCCGGTGAAATCGATTGGACAACCGTGTTTTTTTTTTTTTTTATTTGTGTAAGTAGGCAAACGATCAAGCGGCTCGTCTGATGGCAAGTGACGTCCGTCGACCATGTCAGAAGAGCTGTGTAATATAAAAAAATTATACCCATTTTAAAATAGTGAACACTGTACCCGCAGCCTTAACTTGGCACCGCTGCCAACGTTAATCCTCGGAGAATAATGCGATTTCTTCTGTTACGAGCAACGAATGCGGCTCCAATCTACTCTGAAATAGCCCTTGCGCTAAAGGACTGTTTTGAAAATAAGGTCCGTTTTGATTTTTTTCCGGAACGTACGTCTTTTGTTATTTGAACAAGCCTTTAATACTACAGACACGGTTTGGCTGTCGTGGAAAAGGTTTTTTTTTATATTGTTACTTCAAAAGAATAACTTATGTAGGTTTTGTTTAATTGCCAGCGTACTTAATATTCTGTCGACGGGCGTGGGTTCGAAGCTATGCTGTGTAAAATAAAATTATTGCTTTGACACAACACTGACAAAGATAACATAAAACACTAATTTGCAGCAATGTTAAATAAACAAAGTTAATTTGTCTGAACAAATGCAACATTACAATGGTGCACATGTTCAGTCACTGAAGAGTACACCCTCTTCTACAATAGCGGGCAAAAGCTCTGCGCCGGAGTGTACTATCAAATTCCTCGCCAAAACCTAAGTACAAAGTCTTTCGACTTTTTTTAAGGGGATTGTATTGTCAGTAGTGTCGTATTTTGAGCTGCATTTCAATATTTCCCCATACGTACGTTTTCCTTCCTCGTCTCTGTTGTGGACAGCGAGAGACTGGAACACGTTACCGGTCGTGGGTCTTTCCCAGACCAGTATAGCATGAACTCTCCTAGGCAAATTGAATTAGTTTTTTCCCTACTTAACACTAGATATGATCTCCCGGCCACAGAGTACTGACTCTTAACGCGACAGATAGTTCACGTTCCACACGACGGTGTCTACGCCCAGGCACGTTTTGGGGAATTCTAGTTAGGGACGGGATGACGTGGGTGATTACTAAATGCCAAAAGGCATTAAGACCGCCTTTTGTAATCCTTTTGGTGTAGACAATAAAGTATAAATAAATAAATTACTCGATATATTACTGTTACTAGTATCGATTGTGGTCAAAATACGACCACAATCGATACAAGGTACCGATTGCTCGATAAGAAACGTGAACGCTATGTGGAAAGTACAAAGGGGAAGTTATGAACCGCGCACCCGCGTTCTGTTCACTTCACTTTACCTGCCCTAACGGCGACATATGCAACCTTTTTGTTAACGTCTATGCCACAGTAAGTTTCCAATGTAAAATTCTATATCTTCGCGCCGAGCAGTTCCACCCTTATGTTGTAGACATTCCTCCATTACGCACGAAGCGGTTTGCCTCTTCTTTCTTTATGCGGACGGCTAAGGAGTGGAACTCACTGCCGAGGTCAGTTTTTCCGGAAACCTTTAACCTGGATATCTTCAAGGCCAGAGTGAACAGACATCTAGGCAAGCGTGTACCATCCTAGGCCTCATCTTCGCTTTCCATCGGGGAAGATTGAGGTCAAACGCAAGCCTATTTTTGTATATTAAAAAAAAATATATCTTTACACGCGGTAGAGCCGAGCGGCGGCTTTTTCTGCTGCTTGAATGGGCCGGCGCTCGGCCGCAGTCGTACGACGCGCAGTATACCGGTGTGAAGTAGGTAACTGGAGTCTCACTATCCTCCTTTTCCTTTCTCCCATCCTCCTTCTGCCTCGCCAAATATCCTTAGAAGCCGGCAACGCACCTGCAGCTGCTCTGGTGTTGCAGATGTAAGTGGGCGACGGTAATCACTTACCATCAGGTGAACCGCTGGGTTTGCCGCCTTTCTCATAAAAAAAAAACCTTGAATTCGCTTTTTAAAGTTTTCAAGCATACTTACAAAGATTATTATATATTAATATATATTATCTCGAAACTTTAATGATTCAATGTAGATCCTAAATTTAAAAATGTTATTTGGCATGGATCCGCGAGTAATATTTGGTGTTCATTTCCTGGTTCACTGTAGCGCCTGCCTCTACGCGATTGTGTACGTATGGTAAATACCCACATCATTAATAATTTACGCTGCAGACCACCACCAGAGAATAATCGTATCTGTCTGTAGTTTTCTATATTTTCTTACAACTGATTTTTAAAAAGCAGTGATGCAGTGCTCAAATGGTAGCCATAGCGGTCTTTTTTTTTTGGACGTCTGTCTGGCTTCGTGTTCCATCACAATAAGTAGAATGAATTGTATATAAACATATTCTGATTGTCGTTGACGTGTAGTGACCGTGTCGTCAATTCTGCCCTCCCGTCTCGTAACCGGGCGTGTCTTGAGAGTTAGCTGAGAGAAGAACCATATTGTAATGCCAGTAAGGACTAAATTAATCAACCCGGTGACGGGCAGCAACATCTAAAGTGCGAATTGTCTGGTTGTATGATCGGCAACGCTTGCTATCGTAGTAGTAATCCTCGGCGAGATCTATGTCCAGCTGTGGACTGCGTAAGGTCCAATGAAGCGGAATTATACTGCTCTTAAAGGAAAACATCCTGATAGTGCTCTGGAACGATTTTTTTTTTAAAGAAAAGGAGGCAAACTAGCCAGCGGTACACCTGATGGGAATTGATTACAGTCGCCCACGTACATCTGCAACACCATAGGTGCTGCAGGTGCGTTGCCGGCCTTTAAGGATATTTCGGGGAAAATAGGAGGGAGGATGAGGAGGTAAAATAAAAGGTGACATACAACGTGAAATTATACAGTCATCGTTGTGGAACTGATGCCTGCTTCGTAGTACATAAAAGTTTAACAACTTACTTTTAAATGTTTTATATTAATATTAGTTATTAATGTTGATTTGTATTTTTTTTGTTATTTAATTTTGATCCCAGTTATATACGTCATATATTACAAAGAAGCCCGACGAAAAAATATCCACGGTGCTGTAATACCAACGCTGTGGTTGTATTCATTTAGCATTGCTATAGCATTATGCTGAATTGGAAACCGTTTTGTTGCTGAATACACTGAATCCAATGTTTTGTTATGTTAATTAAGATTTATTATATGTTACTTGAGTAGTGGCAATGAGTAGAAGACTTTTCTTTCTTTCTTGCATATAAAAATCATACGACCATTTTAGGTCAGGCATATGGCCTGACACAACTGGTAACCTCGCCGACGCGGATCCCAGACGTGGAAGGTCATACACCTTCCCTGTTGGACCTTTTGCTGACCTCACACCCGGACGGATATTTGGTCTCAGTCGATGCCCCTCTTGGCTCGTCGGACCACTGTCTGATCCGGAGTGTAGTGCCTATCGCGCGCCGATCCCGAACGCGATCTGCGGGGTTCCGCCGTGTGTGGCACTATAGGTCGGCAGATTGGGATGGAATGCGGTCTTTCTTTGCTTCCTACCCATGGGGGCAGGTTTGCTTCTCGCTGGATGATCCCAACGTCGTTGCAGATTCTGTCACCGATGTGGTACTTCAGGAATGGAAATTTTATTCCGTTCTCTGCAGTGCCTGTCGGAGGTAAATCCCAGCCTTGGTTTGGCCGCACCTGCAAAATAGCGTCACGCCGAAAGCGGAAGTGCTACCAGGCCTGGGCCGATGCATCGGCGTCTCGGGATGCAAAAACCAGTGCTCTTTAAAACGAGTACAACTCTGCCTCCAGGTCCTTCAAAAGAGTTATCGCTGCGGCAAAGTTAAAGCACATTGGCAGAATTGGCGAGAGACTAGTTCGCCTCCCATCGGGATCCCGCGCATTCTGGTCTCTCGCCAAGGCTGTCCAGGGGAATTTCTGTCAGTCATCTCTCCCATCTCTACACAAGGAGGATGATTCGCTGGCCCATACTGCAAAAAAGAAAGCCGATCTCTTGGGCTCTCTTTTTGCATCCAACTCGACTCTTGATGACCGGGGAAACTCTCCACCTACCATCCCGTGGTGTAAGTGCTCCATGCCGGAAATTCAGTTTCTGCAGAGCTCAGTGCGAAAGGCACTCCGCTCCTGGACATTCATAAGTCGAGTGGGCCGGACGGAATCCTCCAATTGTGCTGAGGATGTGTGCCCCTGAGTTGGCACCGGTTCTCACGCGTCTTTTCCGGCACTCCTACTCTTCAGGCGTCGTCCCGGAATCTTGGAAGACAGCATTTGTGCATCCAATACCGAAAAAGGCGACCGCTCTGATCCGTCCAACTACAGGCCTATTGCCATCACCCCCTTGTTATCTAAAATAATGGAGTCACTCATCAACACCCAGCTCCTGAGGTACCTGGAGGAACACCAGCTGATCAGTGACCGACAGTACGGTTTCCGTCGCGGACGATCAGCTGGTGATCTTCTAGTTTACCTGACTCACCGATGGGCTGAAGCAGTTGAGTCTAAGGGGGAGGCTTTGGCGGTTAGTCTGGACGTAGCGAAAGCATTTGATAGGGTTTGGCATAAAGCGCTTCTTTCAAAGCTTTCATCTTACGGGGTTCCTGAGAGATTGTGCAACTGGGTCACCAGCTTCCTCACGGATCGGAGCATCAAGGTTGTTGTCGACGGTGCATGCTCGGACCCCAAACCCGTGAATGCTGGTGTTCCACAAGGCTGTGTGCTATCTCCCACTCTGTTCCTTCTGCATATCAACGACATGCTACAAATCAGTAGCATTCATTGCTATGCAGACGACAGCACGGGTGATGCCCTATATACAGGCCGTGCGAATATTTCTCGGGAACACGTCGACGAGTGCCGGAACAAACTTGTGTCTGAAGTCGAGACCTTGTTATTCAAAGTCTCGGATTGGGGTCGACGTAATTTGGTCCTATTCAACCCCAAAAGACACAGGTTTGCGCGTTCACCGCTAAAAGAATCCCTTTGTCGTTTCTCCTCTTTTGAGAACATTCCCCTTATTGCCTCAGCCAGTATCAGAATCCTTGGCGTTGACATATCGAGCGACGTTCAGTTCCGTGGTCACTTGGAGGAAAGGCCAAATTGGCCTCAAAAAGCTTGGTGTGCTCTGTAGAGCGGGACAGTATTTCATGGCGGTCCACCGTTTGCAACTTTATAAGGCGCAAGTTCGGCCCCACATGGAATACTGTTCTCATCTCTGGGCAGGGGCACCCCAGTACCAACTCCTTCCATTTGACCGCATCCAACGTCGAGCGGCTCGAATTGTCGGCGACCAAGCTCTCTCTGATCGGCTTGATCCTTTGGCCTTGCGAAGAGATGTTGCTTCTCTTTGCATTTTTACAAAATTTTCCACGGGGAATGTTCTGAGGAACTGTTCGGATTGATCCCAGCTGCTGAGTTTCACCATCGTACATCGCGACTGAATTCGAAGTTCCATCGATACCACCTAGATGGTTGGCATTCCACCACAGTGCGTTTTAATCGAAGTTTTCTGCCACGCACTTCGACTTTGTGGAATCAGCTGTCGCCAGCAGTATTTCCGAATAGTTACGACTTAGGGACCTTCAAGAAAAGAGCTTATTCCTTCCTTAAAGGCCGGCAGCGCATCTGTAGCTCCTCTGGTGTTGTGGATGTTCGTGGGCGTCGGTGATCACTTACCATCAGGTGAGCCGCACGAGCGTTTGCCCCTTCTTCTATAAAAAAAAAAAAAGGTGTCAGCCTGATAATCCAGTTCTAGACTCGAATCTGTGCGCTAATTATTGATTTTCATGACTGGACAAATATAATGCAGCAACTGTCCCTTGTATATTGAATGAATATTGCTTTGGTTAACATCTGTTTGTAGCACATCGTCAGTTTGAGCAACTGGAGTTAGAGACGAATATGTCAAGTATTTTGAAATGAAGTGAAAATTATGATATTTACCATGTACTGATGGAATGTGCCCAAAATGATAATACAAGGAGACCTCTTATTCACTTGATTTTGGAACTGGGCGATTGTAATATTATTTTGGCGAAGCCCATGTCAGACGTAGCTGCGTTGTTATATAGACTGGTTACTTCTAGGCGGTAAGTAATTAATGTATGAAACTTACGGGGCGACATAATCGCATATGTGATTAAACCTCTTAATAAAGAAAAAAAAAAGTGAAAATTATTCAATTTGTTTGACGTAAATTAGAATCTTATTTTTTTTTTATCTTCTACCGTTTCGTAATGAGGCTCCTGTGAGGGCGAAGAAATAGACGAAATAACCTCCTATTTTCATTAACGGTAATGTACAACGTCATAAAAGAAATACCTTCGTGTGTGATCACCATAAAATCAATGAAAGTGCATTGCATGCAGCTGAGTGCATTGGCATCGTGTCCATGTGCATCCTCAAAGGAAGACAATGAAATACTTAAACTTATATAATTTTTAAACGTGGTAGAGCCAAGCGGCGGCTTTTGCTGCTGCTCGAATGGGCCGGCTCGACCGGATTGGTACCACGGCCTCGCAGAATACCGGCGTGAAGTAGAGGCACCTTGTGCTTCTGCGTTTCGTTCGGTGAGTGAGGTAACCGGAGGCCCACATCCCCTTCCCATCCTCCGTCCCATCTCCCTAACACCCTTAAAGATCGGCAACGCACCTGCAGCACCTCTGGTGTTGCGGGCTGTACGCGGGCGAGGGTAATCACTTCACCATCAGGTGAACCGCTTGCTCGTTTGCCGCCTTTCCCATAAAAGAAAAAAAAAAACCCGCTGATCCCATAATCGAGAGATGTTTTTTTTTTTTTTTAATGTGATGCATGCCGTTCCCATTGCATTAATCGGTTGGAACGCGTCGGCGAGGCGCGCGGCGGTGTCGGGCCGCCTTTCGCCGCGTTTGTCACGTTCCGATGATGCAACGCGTCGCCGATAACGACGGAATGCAATTACGCGCGCCGTCCGGGACCAACCGCTTATCGCTCCAACCTTGGCAATGATTTCGCGAGCGCGGCCGCTCGGACCGCCGGCGGCGCGGCGCGCGCCCGTGCGTGCCCCGACCCCCGCCGTACCCCGTGACTCGGTTGCGGCCGCGTGTTTGTTTTTTTTCTTTTTTTTTTTTATGCGGACGGCGGCTAACGATCGATCGGGTACGCCTGATCGTAAGTGAATACCGTCGCCCATGTACATCCGCAACATCAGAGATGCTGCTGATGCGTTGCCTGGGTGTTAGGGTATTTGGTAGATGGGAAAGAGGATGGGAAGGTGAATGAGGAGGGGGAGTGCGGGTCATGTCCTCTTAGTACTGACCACAATGTGTAATCCAGCGGGTTTAGAACTGAACTATTTTATTATTTTTAAAAAGTCCGTCCAACGAACGGAAAGACAGACTCATCTAAAACTTAACTCTTAGATCCCTTCTATATTCCTCTCCGCAGAAGTTGGGTCTTTTTAAAAAATATAGTTTTATGGGACTCAGCATAGGCGAGGAACATTGTATTTTATACAATTTCCTCTAAATACTCATGCCCACGTTGTCTGTTAAACTCTATAACTCAATTGTTCACGAACAAAAGATAATAAAAAGGATTCGTAAGCGTGAAAACGAATAAATACGTGTAAATTGGCAAGACACTATTACGTAAATAACATTATATATAAAGATACAATGGACAAAGTTGCGAGATTGTTGACGCCATGTTCTAGGTGACGCCCGAGCCCAAGCGTGCGAGAAGCGAGGACAATGAAGATGACATCCTAAATTTATAAGAATGATGATAATCAACAGATTTGAATCCGGGCATTCTAGATATGTGCCAAGCGGCGGCTGCTGCTGCTGTTCGAATGGGACGGCTCGACCGGGTCGGTACCACGGCAACGCAGCGTACCGGCGTCGCATCTTATCCGTCTGCGTTTCGTTCGGTGAGTGAGGTAACCGGAGGACCACTCCCCCTCCCCATCCCCCTCCACGTCCTTTCCTCCCACCTCTCAAATACCCTTAAAGGCCGGCAACGCTCCTGCAGCACCTCTGGTATTGCAGGTGTACTTGGGCGACGGTCATCACTTACCATCAGGTGATACCGCTTGCTCGTTTGCCGCCTTTCCCATAAAAAAGAAATTACTGAAGCTGAATTTTTTCACTTAACTAGACGAAACGATTAATTTGAAATCTGTTATAAAGCAGTTTCTCTAAAAAGAATATATTTTTATTATTATATATTCACGCCTTGTTCCCAACGGGGTAGGCAGATACAATCTTCCAATTGCTACGGTCCTGACATACGTCTTTCGCTGCTTCCACTTTCATCAATCTTCGCATGCATGCTCGTTGGTTTAGAGTACTTTTGACCTGGCCTTTTATCAGAACGTCTCCGATTTGGTCGTGAAATGTTCGCCTAGGTCTTCCCCTCCCGACTCTACCATAAAATCTGCATTACCTATTGTCTCTTTTTTTTTTGCCTACACAATTTAGCCCGCTGTTGCTTATACTCCGCGTGATCTTTCCATAATTATCTACACACTTACGTATATCTATGGATTCTCTGTTAGTTTTTCCACTCGGTCACGACTCCATTGTTTATGTTCGCTTAGTCATATGTAAAAACATAAAGTGTTTACTCATGTGATAATTCATTTGCGGTCTGTTCATACCGTGGACATGTTCGTAGCTCATGTTGTTTATTGGAGTTATTCGGAACGTTTTCTGTTCGGAAACGATTTGTATCGTTAACCTGAACACTAAGTCGGGCTCGGGCTCATCGCCTGTCGCGACGTTCCCGTATAAGCTCTGGTGTTAAAAAATAACTATCGTAGACTATTAATTTGATCTTTAGAAAACAGTAGTCACTGTTCTCCGTTATTTAGAAATTCTGTCGAATCGTTACAAAACATTTCGCTAAATGTTTAGATGATTTTTTCAGGTAGCTTCTCAAGATGCAAATCGCCGAATAGACGTCGGTAGATTAATCTACTTGCCTACCGTAGCGAAGGTGTGGCTTAGTTGGGTCATGGGTTCTGGCTTCGAGGCAAGTTATTGTTTATAGCTTTTGCTTATGTCGCTTTGCATCCTGTATCACCGACACTGCATCTGATCTTACCGCCGATCTTATCGCATAAGTCTTATGTCAGATTTGGCTGAGTAAATACAGGTGATAGACTCATTCTCCGTCTAGGACTCGTCTGGGTAGATACTGTACTCTTACCAATTTCGTTTGTTTGTTTGTAAGTTTGTAAAAAACAGAGCATCGAGGTGTAGGGCGGGCAGTATATTTACGAGTTGCGACGCATTCCCAGGGACGACAACGCATCTGTAACCTTTTTCGGTTGAAGTTGTTTTCATGCATGCATGGGATGCATTAGCCGATTGAGTACCACTGTGTCGGGGCTTACACCGACAGCGCTATAATATCTGCTGAGCGGTCGACCGCTGCCGGCAGTGTTCGGCAGGCGGTCGGCCGCGGTGCCAATCACCCAGGCGGACGTCTCGGTAAACTTATACACAACGGCCACAATGCAAGTCTCCGAACATAACAATCGGCTGTGTAACAGAGATATTATACTAATCGATCGTTCAGCCGCCGCCCGCCGCCCGCCGCCCGCCCGCATCACGAATGCCAAGCGCCGGCATCGACATTGGCATTAATTCGCATATGTTTTCATTGTTCGTTTTAGTTTCGCATGCGAGGCACGCGCCTCTCTCGTTTAGGTATATTTTATTATCGTTGCAGTTGTATGTACGCTCTTTGTCTCTGTCAAGGTCGATTATGAGTCATGTAGACGGAGCTCGTTCGCTGCTGCTCCAGGTTTTGCTCTAATTTGAGCCTTATTTTCTTTACCGATGTCGTTCATATTCACGGTGTGGTTTATTTTACTTGGCGTAGGAGGAAAAAGACTCCAAGGACATTTATGTGTTATCTGGGCCCACATGTGCGCAATCGTGCATTATGTTTTGTAATCGTTTTTATAGCATAATGGTGTTTTTTTTTTTGCGGAAACGGCGGCAAACTAGCAAGCACCTGATGGTAAGTTATTGAAGCACCTCTGGTGTTGCAGATGTACGTGGATCTGTCAGCAGTCTGTGATCATATCTTTGCCTCAACCATTACATCAGATTTGATAGACTACAAATCCACGCAAAAGAACACCGATTCCTGCCAAGGATGTTTCGCGAGTCTATTGAAATCAAAAAACATCCTAATTTCAATAGAGAAGATGGTTGGGTACCATCGGCTTGGGATCCAGTAATAAACAAAATTAAATCTAAAACCAAGCATACCACTGCCTACCTCAAGATACTGTGAGCACATTCTGCGTAAATCGGACCAAATATTAATAAATAAAAGCTGAAGGTAGCCCGAGTTAACTTTGACATCGGGACCTCTAACACCTCAGTCCCCCCGTGACCACGGCTGCTGTAAAGCAATCGAAACGTCAGGAATATAAAAACAAAATTAAACGCGATAAAATCCGTAAATAATAGTTTCATCTTAGTACATCTAGATAGTTATAACTAAAGTAATTTTCGATGTAACGCATTTATAAATTACCAGGACTTGCCTGACACTACACTTCGTGGTTACGCAACTCTGAGGCACCTGCGTACCGATATACGTTACGAAATATTATCATTTACGCAATATCTGTAAAGAAACAACACTAAATGCGCTTGTGCACTGCATGGGAATTGTGCCGTACGGAATTAAAAAAATTTACGGCCTACCATTTTGTACGCACGATAATGTATTAAAAAAATACCTTTGCATTTTCTTTACTTCTAAATTTAGATTAAAATTCATAAGCTAGCTACCCTGTGATGACGTATCAGAAGCTTTTTAGCACCAATTGGCTACCTTGTGACATGACCTTAAGGTCGGTAGAATTACGCGTGTATACGTGTACAAGCGAAGCAGCGCTATTTCACTGCCAACCAGAAGTTCTGTGACATGACGTTTCCGGACGGTAACATCACCATGCAGTGCACAATCGCACTTACTACACTTATTGTAAATGATGTTCTGCTACATAAACATGTGCGGGTTGATAATGATAATAATCGAGCGAAGTACGTGTATTTTAAAATTACGTCGTTTCACTGAGGCTTCTATTTAATTGTTAACTTAAAGTGACGAGTTCCGTGGGATTTTGGTAAACGCGAGCGCTGGTATTTTAAATTTCTAGATCCTTCGCTGTGGATTTTTTACGCCTATTAGATTTTTCATGCTTATCATCGGACGCATGTAGGCTTCCTGCATGCTGTTCTGAACGACACAGTGATATTTTTCGCTCAATCTAGTAGGAGTAGGTGGTATGCTTCTAATAATATCCATCTTTGAGTCTGATACAGTATCAAAGATATACAAAATACTAACAGTGCTTGGATACTCTACCTTGTCTACTCGCCACCTGAACCCGAACACATGGGGACTAGGCGTGTATGGCGATACAAGTCAGCTGATTGGGATGAGATGCGGCATTTCTTTGCATCCTACCCATGGCAGCACTTATGCTTCTCTTCAAACGACCCGGCGTGCTGCGCGGATGCTGTTTCTGGAGTGATATATCAGGCTATGGAATATTTTGTTCCATATTCTGATATCTCACTCCATGTGAGAGCCCGCCCTTGGTTCAACTCTGAGTGTGATAGTGCAGAAGCACTTAAGCACTTAGCTTACCAAGAGTGGGCGGATGCTCGAGCCCGCAAAGCACCGAATGTCCCGAAACTGAAAAGAGCCTACAATAGTGCTGCTAAGTCCTGCAAACGTGCTCTCCGCAAGGCCCGCTTCGACCATATTGGCCGTATTGGAGCCAAACTAGCGTCTTACCCATCCGGGAGTAAAGCTTTCTGGTCTCTTGCCAAATCGGTCGAAGCCAATTTCTGCCGGTCTTCTTTCCCGCCATTGCAGAAGTCTGATGGCTCATTAGCTCACACCGCCAAAGAGAAAGCAGACATGTTTGCCTCTCTATTTGCGAAGAATTCACAACTAGATGCAGCTGATAACTGCCCACCTTTGCTACCTCGTTGTGACTCTGCAATGCCTGAGGTACACATTCGGCAAAAGAGGTACTCAAAATACTCAGAACTCTAGATGTGAATAAGGCTAGTGGGCCTGACGGCATTCCTGCCATTGTCTTGCGGTCATGTGCGCCTGAGTTGTCTCCTGTTCTGACTCGCCTCTATCGCTTGTCCCTGAGGACTGGTCAAGTTCCGAAGTCCTGGAAGATTGCCAATGTCCAACCTGTACCTAAGAAAGGAAGTCGTGCCGACCCTGCCAACTACCGACCTATCGCAATCACCTCCATACTCTGTAAGGTTATGGAGCGCGTTTTAAACAACCGCCTCCTTGCATACCTGGAGGACAACGACCTCCTCAGTGACCGTCAATTCGGGTTTCGTCGAGGCCGATCTACTGGGGATCTTCTTGTGTATGCTATTCACCACTGGAGCGAAGCCATTGAGAGACACGGTGAAGCTCTTGCCGTGTCTCTTGATATCTCTAAGGCTTTCGACAGGGTCTGGCACGCAAGTCTCATTGGCAAGCTTCGGGCATATGGTATTGCTCCCGAGCTTTGCATCTGGATCGAGGATTTCCTGAGGAACAGATCGATTCGGTTTGTTGTTAATGGCGCCTCGTCCGATCTCCATGATATTAATGCCGGTGTGCCTCAGGGGTCTGTGCTCTCCGCGACTCTTTTTGCTGCACATCAACGACCTGCTGGTAACACCCGATATCTTTGGGTATGCAGATGACAGCACAGTCTCGGGGAGATACTTGTCCGATGCGAAGTCTGGGGCAAAAGTCCAGTCTTTCAGAGAATCGATGATTGAGGGGGTGAACTCGACTTTGGAGGCTGTTTCCCAATGGGGTGATGCCAATTTGGTCGAGTTTAACCTCTAAAACACAGGCTTGTCTTTTTCGGCGAAACGGAGTCCATTCCAACTGACTCCGACTTTCCGGAATGTCTCCGTTCCGGTAAATGACCGTCTTGCGCTCTTAGGTCTAGATCTCTCTTCTAACCTAATTTTCGGTCGTTACATCGAGTCCATAGCAAACACTGCCGCCAAAAACTTAGTATCCTCTCGGGGTGAGACGGTACTTCACATCGGAGCAGCTCTTAAATCTATACAAAGCTCAAGTCCGCTCTTGGATGGAATACTGTTCCCACCTCTGGGATGGTTCGGCTAAACATCAGCTTGATGCTTTGGACTCGTTGGAGTGCCGAGCGAAGAGGATCATAGGCAGTGACTCACTAGTAGAGGCAAAACTTCAAAGCCTCAAACACCGTAGACGAGTGGCCTGCCTCTCGGTTTTTTATCGAATTCATTTCGGAGAGTGTGCGGAGGTTTTGCATAACCTAATACCCTCTTCCCCTTTCCATCACCGAACGACTAGACGCGGCGAGAAGTTCCACCCTTATGTTGTAGACATTCCTCCATTACGCACGAGGCGGTTTGCCTCTTCTTTCTTTGTGCGGACGGCTGAGGAGTGGAACTCTCTGCCGAGGTCGGTTTTTCCGGAGGCCTATAACCTGGATATCTTCAAGGCCAAAGTGAACAGACATCTAGGCAAGCGTGTACCATCCTAGGCCTCATCTTCGCTTTCTATCGGGCAAGATTGAGGTCAAACGCAGGCCTATTTTTTCATTAAAAAAAAAAAAAATACCAACAATACCTAATCATCTTTGTGTATGGAATATTTGAGATGCGACAGCGATCAGAAGCCTTTTACGATAGATACGATTTGATTTTCATAGTATGTTACCTTAGAAGGTATCCACGACAGATTGAGGTGGTAGAATTCAGAGCTCAGATGTCAAGAGTTGCTTAGTAGGCTATACAGTGTTTCTCAGCGTGAAAGAGTACTTACGTACTACTAAGTTTGCCATTTCAATAAAATCTCCTGTTAGGGTCTTCTGGAAGATATTTCAATGTATGGAATAAGTAGTGCCCTTGTACAAATACTATGTTTTAATGTTTTCATGCCTTTTTATGTGTACATAAATAAAAAGAATCAGTCAATTATTATATGTTTGTATTGTATATAACTGCTAATAATATCCATCTTTGAGTCTGATACAGTATCAAAGATATACAAAATACTAACAGTGCTTGGATACCAACAATACCTAATCATCTTTGTGTATGGAATATTTGAGATGCGACAGCGATCAGAAGCCTTTTACGATAGATACGATTTGATTTTCATAATATGTTACCTGAGAAGGTATCTACGACAGATTGAGGTGGTAGAATTCTCTTACGCCACTACAAATTCGTTGGTTCGGATTATGGCTATGAATCTCATAGAATGTATTTAATCTTTATCTTACTCGCCATTAAACGTGTTTCTACGACCGTGGACGCTTTATCTCGCATCTTAACGTCTTTTAACTCTGCTATGTTAATAGCTTGTACTTTATTACCCTAAACGGAATCCATTACGCGTTTCGAAATGATGCTTTTAATAGCAAGTGTAATTATTTAATGATTTGAATAAATATGAAAACTTGAAATTAACCGTGTTTTAAGAAATGAGATACATTCATCATCATCATTTCACCATCCACTGCCGATCGTCACTCCATCTTGTGGGTGTCGTCCCACACTGCGTTTGCCGGTACGAGCTGGCCATACGAGAACTCTTCTTTCCCCATGGTTACTACTTCTGCGAGCTTAGTACCCGTAGTCGTTACTATTTCAGCTTGTTAATCCTAACGTCTACATGCTGCTCCTGCTCCTGGTATATCGTTGTTGCTAGTTCCATCTTACAGGAAACACAGCCCTTACCACAGCCCGCTGAGCAGCTTTGACCTTTCACATACAGCTTGCAGTGAAATACCACGTCTCCTTAAGTCATCACCGGCAAAACAGCCGAATTAGATTTGTCGAGTGAAACGAAGTTGGACTTTAATAGTCAGAGGATTAGTTCCAGGTATACATACCCGTCGACAACTTCGAGCATAGTGTTCCCAACAACAACCAGTATGGGTGTGACACATGGATGTTACACTTGATCTTCGTCTTGTCCATGTTCAACTAAAGACCAACCTGTTGGGAAACACTGTTGAGGTCATTGAGCATAGCGTTAAGCTTCTCCTGTGTGCCTCCTATAAGGACTATCACAATATTACCATTGATATCGATATCCTATCATTTCTATTTAGCAACATCTTACAATGCAGCGATATTGGATGCTATTGGATGGCTTTCGTACACTGGCTCATGATGAAGGCGATCTGATTTGAAGTTTAAATGCCACATTTAAAATATCAATTTTAACTCTTGCCGTGGCATTGGCAAAGACACGAGGAGTAGATGATCACCGTGTCTTGAGGTCAAGCAGTGGTATGCTCGTTCTTAGATTTAATTTGATTAATTACCGGATCCCAAGCAGGTAGTAGCACCCAGCCATCTTCTCCGTTGACTTTAGAATGTTTTTTTTTTTAATTTCTATAGCCTCGCGTATTTAGAGTAGTCTTTAAAGTAGATGTACAGGTCTTTTTTGTACTCCGTATACTTCACTATTTTTCATTAATAAATTCGAGTATAATTGGGTCTTGAATGAAGTATTTCGGAGTAAGCGTGATGAGAGAACGATACCTTTCGCATTGGAGCCGCGCGTTTCAGTTGCGCGTTGCGTGAAACAGTGATCCGTAAATAAATTGTTGTAATGACTGCACCAGACGATTAACCTATGTTGCTAAAGTACTCTGCTCGTTGGATGGTATTTAATGGCCCATACTATAATTCTTCATTTACTGGTTTAAGAATCAAATACACTTACATGAGAAAATTATAACGCTATATAACATATTCTTGGGCTCATCGTACTATAGGTAGGTTTATGATAAACTTATACACTCGGCGTCAAAAAAATCGCACCTTATGAAATTTTGACTTCAAGCGAATAACTTATTTATTGTACCCTACCAAAATTAATATCATTTGAAAGCACAATTAATACACTTTAAAAACGCGTATCGTTCTTTTCTTTAAAAACAATAATCACGAAACGTTGGGGTCTTTAAAAAAAATGTGCTGAAAAGCTCATTAGAGGACTCACTACTTGTGCCAGCTTGGACACAAATAAAAGGGGGGGGGTAAAAATTAATTATGGGTCATTAGCTATCCAGACATCACAGAAGTCACACCTGAACAGCTCCAGTAAGAAAAAAAACCCTGAAAAATGGATACCACGGCAGAAGAAGCAGCTCAAGTGGTAGCACCACTGCAATCACGACTACGCCAAGTTGATATTGCAATATAAAAATATATTGAATTTTGGTAGGGTACAATAAATAAGTTAAGAGTATTATTCGCTTGAAGTCAAAATTTCAAAAGGTGCGATTTTTTTGACGCCGAGTGTATAACGAAACAAAACGAGAGCACTCATGTATCATCGTTATCTATGTAATAGTTAAACTGAGGCTACATCAGTAATTAAATACCTAAACACAAAGTTGAACCATAGTGAGTGAGCGAGTTTAACCAAGACATAATTACTAACATAATTCAACTTTATCACGTCTAACTGTATCTATGTATTAATAATACGATTTGACAAAGCTACTAGCGTATTATGTAGATTTCATTTTTCCAATGTTATATAGTCTGTTTAAATTTTTCCCTGAAGGAATTCTTTTTATAATATTACTATAAATAAATTTCAGTACATTGTTTTACTTAAGTATAATAATAAGGGGAGTGTCATCATATTCAGTTTTAATGGCGATCCTAGCTAAGTTATACTATATATATTAACATCATAGTACAAAGAATAGAGACGACTATCTTTACTCTGTGGTAACACCGAATACGTACCCGTGTATATTGGTAGTGTATAAACCGGCGCCAGTTTAATACCTATAGAAATTTATATACTGACTAGGGCCACCATGATTCTGATACTTTTGGGAGAAATCTTTTCAAACTTTTCTCTTATTTTGAAACCACGATTCCCAGCCTGAACATTCTTAATTTCGCTTACTTCGAAAACTATTAACGCTAAGGGTATGTAAACATTCGTCATGTATACCTAAAAACCTCAAGACCAAAGTATTCAACTAGTGATCTGATGAATAACGGAGCCGAGATGTGATCCTTCTTTCCATGTCGTATAAAGAAGCTCAGATCTCAAGAGTTGCTTAGTAGGCTTTGAACGGGGGCTATATTCAGTGTTTCTCAGCGTGAAAGAGTACTTACGTACTACTAAGTTTGCCATTTCAATAAAATCTCCTGTTAGGGTCTTCTGGAAGATATTTCAATGTATGGAATAAGTAGTGCCCTTGTACAAATACTATGTTTTAATGTTTTCATGCCTTTTCATGTGTACATAAATAAAAAAGAATCAGTCAATTATTATATGTTTGTATTGTATTGTCCTAAATTATCCGTTATAATTTGAAAAAAGGCTGGTAACCCCGTCGACCTTATTCCGCACAAGTGGCTCGATCGTTGAGAACGCTACGCCAGCATTGGGTGGGGAGCGCGGGCCCCTTCACGTCACTGAACTAGGCTAAGGCCGAACGTCGAACCGGAGAGCACTCACGCACCAAGCAATCGGACCTCCGGTTGCGTACATCGGTCCCGCGTTCGACCCAACAATAAGAGGAGAAACTGGGGAGAAACGGCTCCGGCCAAACTGGTTCTGCAGTAAGAGTCGATTCGAACGGCCTTACGCCAGAGATACCTTGACTCAGCGGTAAAAGTCTATTGGTGTTGTAACTAAGCAACAATTGTTGAATAATAATTGTTCCCCTTGACCTTTATGCTCATGTAGGAATTTCTTTGTCAAGGCCCGCGGCTCCACTTGACAATTAAAGTGACTGTGCCGTCAACACATAGCTATTTATGAATGCGTTCATAAGCTCAGCTACATTAAGATTTCTTGTATTTACGCGAACACTGCACATTTGAAATGAAACTATTTCTGACGGATTTTGTCGCGTTTCTACTTTCGGTTGTTTTACAGCAAGCAAATGCCTTGCTCGATTAATAAGTAATAGAGACATGAATATACTACTATAAGAAATAACCTATTGGTTATTTCTTATAGTAACTAAAACGTAAAATTATATAAAATAATTTCATAGGCATAAATAAGAGTATTTTAAGATATTGAGCTAGTTGTTGTGTAGCAGTATCGACTATGTGCTGTTTGTGTATACGAAACCCTCCGTGTGCAAGTCCGACTCGAATGGGGCCGGTTTTATTTAAACCACGAAGGGTAACGAGAATGGAGTGTCCATCTGATGGTAGATGGTCGTTGTGGCCTATGGACACCAGCATCTATCCTCGATTGAGAATCAGGATGCAGATGTGTGGTCACCGCCGGGGACCGACATGAAGTGCCACATTACCAGTACTCTGGGCACCGATTCAATCGCTCACCATACGAAACTGCAGCATTATGCTGGTATTTCAATGGCCTCATCCGCTATACCATAACCACACATACCCTGTTATTTTTTTAACATGGTTTCGTTTATCCCAGACGTGTTTACCAATAAATTTGTGAAATTTAATGTAAAAAATGACACGGTATGAATTCATGGAGGAGTTGCACGGCACATGGAATTTTCGTGAAATATTTTATGGCATATTTTATAAGGACCCGGGCTGATATTCTGTGAGATTGCAGTCCTTTCTTGGTCGAGACGAGCGATTTGAAATGGAGCTATAATAAAGTCGCAACGTGGCTCTGCCCCAAGTAAAATCAATAAGAAGTAAACTTTTGTGGGACACAAAAAATATGACATTTCTGCTGTGACGATGTGTCATCTTGGATATCCGCGGCGAATATCTATATACAGAAATTATGAGAATTAAATGAGAGTAACAAAGAGTTTCTTTTATGGAATTAGATAAGTTTTTATTTAGAGGAAAAGTACAAGAATGGCTTTTTAATTATTTATCTCGTCTGTTTCTGGAAACCCTCCGTGTGCAAGTCCGACTCGAATGGGGCCGGTTTTATTTAAACCACGAAGGGTAACGAGAATGGAGTGTCCATCTGATGGTAGATGGCCGTTGTGGCCTATGGACACCAGCATCTATCCTCGATTGAGAATCAGGATGCAGATGTGTGGTCACCGCCGGGGACCGACATGAAGTGCCACATTACCAGTACTCTGGGCACCGATTCAATCGCTCACCATACGAAACTGCAGCATTATGCTGGTATTTCAATGGCCTCATCCGCTATACCATAACCACACATACCCTGTTATTTTTTTAACATGGTTTCGTTTATCCCAGACGTGTTTACCAATAAATTTGTGAAATTTAATGTAAAAAATGACACGGTATGAATTCATGGAGGAGTTGCACGGCACATGGAATTTTCGTGAAATATTTTTATGGCATATTTTATAAGGACCCGGGCTGATATTCTGTGAGATTGCAGTCCTTTCTTGGTCGAGACGAGCGATTTGAAATGGAGCTATAATAAAGTCGCAACGTGGCTCTGCCCCAAGTAAAATCAATAAGAAGTAAACTTTTGTGGGACACAAAAAATATGACATTTCTGCTGTGACGATGTGTCATCTTGGATATCCGCGGCGAATATCTATATACAGAAATTATGAGAATTAAATGAGAGTAACAAAGAGTTTCTTTTATGGAATTAGATAAGTTTTTATTTAGAGGAAAAGTACAAGAATAGCTTTTTTTAATTATTTATCTCGTCTCGTTTCTGAAAGCCTTGCACATAAACATAGACGTAACTCACGAAATAATTAAGGTGAAGTTTTATTTCCACGGGATATATTTCCTATCGTTTCTTCTTTCTTCTCCATCATCCTAAAATTAGCCTCTCCAAGAAAACGCCAGCAAAAACCTGTATGCCTATCTTAAAGGGTTTTACCCACACTCACCACCTCGCTAACACTGGTCATGGCTTGTCGGTGTCTGCTCCTCTCCAACACTTGTCAGTGGTATTCGGGATGAATTTTCGCCATCATACGGCCGCCAGAGCTTTGTTTGTTAACTAGCAGAATACCCCCACGTGCACATAAGGTTTTCATTTGAAGAAAACGATACTATTACTTATATACATATATTACACCACATATATCTGTATAGTTGTGTATTGCATTCGTGTTGGTGCAGTTCCGTACAACATTGTACGGTCGTAGTGGTCGCGGAACAGCTGGTTGCGTTAGCGACCTGTCCGCGATCGAAGGAGGCCGCGACGACGCCATGTGGCACCGACAGGGCTGCTGCTGTCTATGCGATTTGTCACGAAATCATCTATTCTAACGCGTATGAGAAGAAAGAATGTTAGTGAGTGACATTGTCTATGGTCAGAGTTAGTCATTCGTTCTTGGTTCATTCCCATTAGAAGTATATTAGTGTAAGTTTTTCTTGTTATTGTGTCTTGGATGCGTTGGGACTGTTCCCCGGTGTCCGACGATGGTATATAGGCAATGTAATCGTTGAGCAGATATCTTTCACACTCTGTTTACTCCAAACAGTCGAAGGCTCATGTGTATACAATTATTTTCTTATCTTGGTAACACAATTTTCGAGCATTTGTACTCGCAGACAATGGCCTGTGTAGATTATTTTATTGAACTTGCTTCTTCTGGTTTCAGTCTGTTTAAAGTTGAGACAAGTAATCCATTGATTGTTAGGATTTTGTATTGATTTGTAACACAATTATCTATCTGTTGAAGGTGTTTAATCAAATCGTTTTCTTCTTGAAATCCCAATTTTCTCATTTAAACATTCGCCTTTATGATTACTCTTATCAACCGCATGTATCATAGTATGGTAACGTATTCTCTATTCTTGACTGTATAAGTTTTAAATGAAATGTGCTTCGGTTATCGGCAACCCTGGTGCAAAGAGGGCGCGCGCGTCAGTTCGTCGACCCCGCGCCGGTGACGCAAGCTCGGCAACTTTCTAACAGCGCAACGTCAGAGTTTTGGTTAAGGCCGCCTCTACCTTCACTTGCCGCAGGTACCCACGTGTGAACGCTGATCGCGACGATCCGCGCACACGCTGTTGTGGTCTTAAACTCAATTCGTTACGGGTGAAATTGTTTTTGTGTGTGTGGAATTGTTGCTTCTGCGAATTCGATTGTCACAGGTTAGGTCTGCTACTAATTCCTTTTTTTTTTTTTTTAAATAACACTATTAATGCTATTTGTGTGCTTACTGCTTGTATCTGAAGTGGTTCACGACAATGTTTCGAAGTCCTCATCCTAACCCATTCGGATATTGGCGCTCAATATGCCAGGTCGTAGGTCGTACAAATGGACTTGATGACATAGAAATGTATAAAACTAAGGGAAATTTACTAAGACAGTTATGGTCAGTAACGAAATACGAGGAATTTAGTTTCCTCCAAATGTTAACTTCACCTGCACCCCTACTGACTAAACGGCTGAGGTTCTGACGACAGATCGATGGCCGAAAATCCCAGCTCCACTAGTGATAAGAAGTATTATCTCTCGGGCGACAGGTATCGTCACTCAAATGCGCTCACCAACCCGCATGCCCAGCGTGATGAGTCCCAGCATATGCATGCCATGCTAACTTTTATTAGTGCTTCCACTGCCTAAATGCAGCAGTGCACATAGATAGGCTGAAGACGAAGAGGAAGAAAGCATTTTAAAGTATCCCAGAGTCTACGTCTTAGTAACATAGAATTCCAAAAATTTTATTACTCAGAAAAGCAACTGGGAAAGTAGTAACTGTTTTATGAGACGGTCCTACCTCGTATCGAATGTTTTGTGAATAATTTTATTCCCGGAGCTGTCGGTGTCTGAGCTTTACGGCTGTCACGAATGCGACGGAACAATTAAAGTCGTGACTTGGAAGCTTCCCAAGTAGATCAGCTTCAGAAGCTCTTACTTGTGCGAGATCTGTTTCTCAATGGCGACGTGGCAGAGTCACATTGTCTTATTTTAGCTTAATCTAGCTACCGTCTGCGGTTCCCCGGCTGCGTTTTATTCTGTAACATATCCTTCCTTTCTCTTTCGGTCCTTTGTGTGATTAAGCGAGCAACATCTAAATATACATAGTTTCACTTTTATAATATTACTAACTATTTTAAGTTAACGTGTAGAAGTTCTTCAATCTACTACACGTGAACTTTAAAGCAGCAAACATTTTCTGTCTTTGATAAATATGCTATCGCCGAAGTCATTTATCATTATGGCTTGTTTCGCTACGCCATGTTAAAAAGGAGGTCTATCTAACTTCCATAACTTTGTTACTTATACTTATAACAGTGTTTTAATGTATTGCATTGAGAATCAATTGACAAAAGCGCCTACCAAATGTTATAATCATGATCATCAGAGGGTATAAAACGTTGGATAATGATAATTCATCATCTATGAAAAAAATAGGGACTCGATCGGTTGAGTTGTTCTTGTAAACATTTACAAAAAAAAAAAAACTGAAAACTGACACTAGAGTTTCCAGATGACACACAAGAAACGACCACACTCAATACAACGGGATATGTCAATAAGAGAGATGGTGCAATCGTATAGACATCGCTCAGTTGAAAGAACGCGAAAGGGGCACTGATACAACACTTTCTGCGCACCCCGTTACACCTACTAAGATGTGTATGAAAAATATGGCTGATCATTGAAGCATCCGAGTGGGGCTAATTCTCTCTCGGCGCTCGGCACTCGCATGTGGGTCGACGAACGGTATTAGACTTTCTTTTTTGCTCCTTGCGCGTCCGACTGATTACGAACACGCCTCCGTGATCGCCGCGCCGCCTCGCCTCCACGCGGACACCAGCTCTATTGATGATCCAGAGACATGTCCGTGAAACTGATCACGGTAAACTGATCGGTGACTATTGAACGGCTATTACTCCGATCTCGAAATTTGTTAGTCATAAGACCTTTAACTAGGTTTACAAATTATATTAATACAGCGGTTTCGGGCGATTTTTAGTTTCAGAAAACTAAAATCAACCTGAACATTTTGCAATAATCTATGTATGGAGTATGTTAATTGTGCAATTTACTAAATCATTTTATGCAAGTCAATTCGAAAGACAAAGGGGTTTATCGTTTAAGATTACCAGTCAATTATATGTTCATAGATTTGTTCGACGGCCCGATAGCCAAGTTGATAATGGCTCTGACTTCGAAACTGAGGTTTGCTGTTTCGAATGTTTGTAACCGTAGGTATATGAATCTTAACACCGTCCAGTTACCAAGACACAGGGAATCCTAGCTTGGAGCAGGATGGCGTGTGATTGTTCAATAGATATTATTACAGATTTTGTTCAAATATAGCCAAAACTTTTCGGATTTCGAAAGGCGGAATTGCTCCCGAAGATTGTCATGAGATTTTTCTCGCCTTTTCACTTCTTTAATCATGAAATTCTAACACCACTATTAAGCTAAGATCAAGATGTTCAAGAAGTATGTCAAATGAAACAGGATTAATCTCATTAAAAAACGAGCTATGTTACGATTTCTTCTACTGATATAAGCGTTTACTAATATAGCGTTACCTAAAATACTAATTTACAAAATAATCTAAAAAGAAAACTTAAATATATATCTAGAAAAAAATGTCCACATAAATGTCCGTTGGAATGTCATACGAATGGTAACCATCGTACTATCCCTTTGTCCGAGGGAAAGTTTCCAACGTCTACTTTAGGCAGGTCTTACAATACCCATAATAATGATTTGGAATCCAAGGAAAATATACTTTCAAAAGGTCGTTAACTTGGTCTCCTGTTACTTTTTTTTTAATTTTGCCGGAAGTTGACTCTGACTGTTTTATTCACTAAAAAAAGTTTTACGTCATTCGAATATATTTATTATTTGAAATTGATTGCTGAAGGTTGGTGTCCATTCGATCGTTTTCCATTGAAACCATGGAGGATATCTGAGAAATAATAAAATAATATTATTTTGTGGATATAGTGAAGCCCGTCAACCCGCACTGGAGTTGCGTGGAGACTGCTCTAAAACTCTCAGTTATTTGAGAAGGGGGCCTTTGCTCAGCAGTGGGCATTTACAGGCTGCCACTTTAAGTGCAGTATAAGCATTATAAATCCACCACACCCCCTACTCACACTATAAACTGTTGTTTATAGTGTGAGTAGGAGGTGTGGTGGCACATCAAGAAAGAGATAGAAATAGAGGATGAAATAAATCTATCACCGTCTGCAATACTCACGGCCTGGCTGTGTTTCACTCAAAAGGACTTACGATTCTCCACGGTCAGAAGTCGGAAAGCTGATAACTATCTCGCAAAATAGCTACAATCTAACGTATACACAAACCGGGGATGGGCAATATCTTTGGTCACAATCGATCGCCAATGTACCTGCTAAGCATGAAGATTACGCCAAATCGTGCAAGGGTGAGCAAGCCTTATTTACAGGATGATATTCCTGAAATGTACTAAACGGTAGGCTCTCTTGGGAACCAACCTGTCACCTATCAGCAGCGCCACCACAGCTATCTTCCGGCTTTCCATCTTAGTCCTCAGGGATGACAACGCATCTATAACCTTCGATCGATGTTGTTTGCGGCTGTCCATGAGCTGCAGTACCCACTTTGATCATATTGGCCCCGATAGCAGTCAATGGGACACCGATCCAATCACTAACCTTAGAATACACCGCAGCACTGTGCTGCTGCTTCACGCTGGTATTCTGTGAGAGTGTGGTCTTTCCCCGGTCGAATTGAACCATTCGTGCTGCAGCTATAAAACAGCTGCAGCGTGGCTCTATCACATAAGAATAATGGTCAGTTGCACAAACATTGAGTAGCAGGTGTATAGGTCCCGCCACGGGTCTCTTATGTGCAGCCGTTAGATTTTGAATTGTGTAATTATGTCTTTATCAATACGTACCGGTTATCGCTTCGTTCGTTACTTCAACACACGCTATCAGGGGTATCTTATCGGAAGCGCGCGTTCGGTACGTCAATATTTGGGCAGCGCATTCTTCGCGTATCAGCAGATGTTGTTCTGTGACGCCATCATGGTTTGTAGGTGTATTACCACCGCTATTCCTATATTCACTCATGCAAATGAGCAAGCGGCGAATGAAAAGCAGAAGCTCAAGATGTCTCCACTTCACGCCGTTTTTCTGTTAGGTCGTGGTACTACCACGGTCGAGCCGCACCATTCGAGCTGCAGCGTTAGTACTTTTTCTTATTTTTATCATCATAACCTTAGCAAACTTACTGCTTTCCTTTTACTCTGATGAACCTCAGAAAATTACAACAATGCAAACAAACGATTCCCGCATATTACAATCTATATACGATACGAATGTTTATTTCTTTTCATTCCACCAACAGTACATTCGTAAATCCAGAAACTCTCTACCAACACAGGCTGGCTGTCTGGTGAATATCCTATGAAAGTGTCTATCTAAGAAGTGGTGACCTTCACTGTGCCAGCTGTAGCACTAGTGTGGACGCGTTACTTTTCGACCTAAAGAACTCTGAAGTCAGTGCTATGGCTTTCTCTTCTTTTGTCTTAAAGATTAGCGAGCTGAAATGGCAACGAGCCGGTCACATAGCTCGCTGAATGGACCACGGTCGGGGGCGAAAGGCTCTCGACTCCGCAGGATAGTGACCAAGTATTGCAGAAAGTCAATGAGCGAATGTAGCTCGGGACCGTGCTTTGTAAATGTTGAATGTTTGATGTAGAACATTGAAAGTGGTTTTTGTTTTAACGGAGCATGCGCTCCAAATCGACGTGACGTGCTCTTATGTGGTACTGGCGAAGGTAAAAAAAGCAGCGTGATCCGCCGACCATGAAGGCCTCCTGTATTAGTTACGGTTGTTGGACGCTCCTTATATTAAATTATATTTTTTTGTAAATTATGCTAATGCGTACGTTATTAAAATGCTATTTTTGTTCATCGTTATTTCACGTATTTATAATTTAGATGACGCAAATATGAGCTCGAGCAGTAGTACTAATCTTCATGGCTCCCTCTGGTAGGGAAACCGATGGACGCACGCGCGTGATGCAGGCTGCGAACAGCGCATTGCGGTTATCCATGAGGAATGGCTTGTAGGAATGATGATGATAATTTTTCTTCCTTCACTAACCATCACTTTACTATTTGTGTCCATCTTAATATCTTAAATAGTATAACTTGGTCCAGCCTGTCAAATTGCACAGCGGAATGTTATATGAATTGAGATGTTGGTCAAATTGGGCCTGTCCAAACTTTTCAAGGTCCAAGGTCTAGTCATGCATTGATTTTAGTTTTTTCAACCCATTTCTCCCTCCAAGCTTTTTTTTGAAAAAAAAACAAGTGTTGAGCCTGTCGGGCCGTCATTAGTTGTCAGGCGAACGTATCGTTTTCAAATCGTACTTGGTACGAGCTTTCCACCTGGAGAAGAGAACTCGGCTGTCGTGAAAATGTGCAACCAACAATTTCATCATTTGAAGGTGTAGAGTCGGCGGTGTGGTTATCTGTGTATGCAAATGTAAAGGCGCATTCACACCGGCGCTGCGGCGCGTGACGGCGAGCGTCACGTCGCGTGACGGCCGCCGCGCGTGACTGTTCCGTTCGCCGCCCCCGTGGCTCGCATCTGAAGCGTTTTGTGTGCATCGGCCATTTTTTTTACTGCGCTTCAGAACTCACTTTTAAACCGCTAAGTTGTACCACTACTATTCATTAGAGACAAAAATATTTCTATTTTTTTGGTTAATTTTATGTTTTGATAATTACTTCCAATTATATAGTCACAGGGCCTTTTTATAATTTTTTCCCTCGTCGTGATAGTAATTTTTTATATTAACCTACATTTTTTTCGCGTTGGACTTATGTTGATATATACATATGCCTTTAGTTCGCTAGTTCTTTCCCTACAATACATTTCACAACCGCTTCACATGAGTATGCTCGGGTCGGGAGTCGCTGACAGTTTGCGCAAACCACTTGTCTTTGTTGTGCAATCGTGAGAACATGAGCAACGGAGATCTTTGACATGAATTTATTTAACTTGACGACCGCCAGGCTTAATGGATAGCGTAACTGTCCGGTTAGCTGAAGCCAACATTTTTGAATCGCACAAATTTATTTTTCGGGTCCGTTGTGTTGTGTCGCCTGCATCCACCTCTTCCAGGTAGGAAAGTAGGTACTTTATCGCATATGAGTTAAGTCAGATACGGTAAGGTGAAGATGAGTAAGTGCATCAGTGTTTGTGGGCACACGCGCGGCACTATGATACATATCCTGCGCTGATAACAGTTGCCGATGTAGTATGCGGAAGTTGATGACGTGATCCAGTTATCAATTCATCAATTAAACATGAGAAAGTCGTAATATTCACTATGTTATAGGAATCTTATCCAGAAGTCCGGCAGAGTGGTTAGCAATTATTCGGCTGTTAAGCTTTCGGTCTGAAGGGCACTGAATTTGAGACTCAGTAACTGATGTCTCGGGACGACGAGAGCTTGTGAATCCACATCGGACTTATCTACCCCCATAGGGGTAGACAGATTCCGGATTTACATTTGGTAAGACTCAGCGTAGCCAAACGACCTTCCGCAACTCAAACTTCTTTACCTCTCCGGGAGATATAACGTGACTGCTGGCGACCTTCTCCACCAGGTGTACTCCGGCGATAGCCATGAGATTTTCAACGTGTTTCTCTTAGTCGCCTCTTACATCCACGAGAAGAAATTGTTGGCAGATTCTTATACCACACGGCATTAACATTCAAATTCAAAATAAAACAACAGTCAGGAGTGACTATTGCTATCAGGTAAGCAAAATATTGTTTAAAACAAATATTTGTAAGTACAAGCACTTTAACTCGGCTTCAAACTTCTCCGAAATTGAGTAGCCCAGACCGACGATCGGTTGCCTCGCGCAATTCGTAGCTCGATCCCGCCAGGTAGATCTAGATATACGCGATATCCACGCAACGCGACTCTGCATCTTCTGCTCCAACGGCCGATGCAGCAATAGATTTGTTCAAAATTCAGTTCAAAATTACTCGAAGACTCCGTGAAGTCTATTTGTAATGTTTTGTTTGTATCTGTAGATGATAGAGTTTTGTGGACAGCTTCTACGCTTCAGTCTTGCAGTCGTGACCGCAAGATCTCCATGGCACTGAGACATCTGTGACGATGGTTAGAAAGCGTAGTCGGCGGGCGTGTCGCCGCGGCGTGGGAGCGACTGCAGCACGCCACTGACCGAGAGTCAGCGATGCGCGGCCGCCGCTTTATATCCTGCATTGCTAGACGCCAGTAAACGCTCGACAACGCAGAGGCGTCTGATTATTTTTATCACATTCATAGATATTGCAATCCTCGCTTCGGGATGCTGCTTTAAACACATCATCACAACAGCCTATCACAAGTTCACTGCTGAACATAGGCCTCCCCCAAAGATTGCCACGAAGCTCGGTCCTGAGCCACCCGCATTCATCGACTTCCCGCAACACTGCGCAGGTCGTCACTCCATCTTGTGGGGGGTCGTCATACACTGCATTTGCCTGTACTTGGCTGCCACTCGAGAACCTTTTTTTCCCAACGGCTGTCAGTTCTGCGAGCTATGTGGCCGGCCCATTGCCACTTCAGCTTGCTGATCCTTACGGCTATGTCGGTTACCTTAGTTCTGCTGCGGATACCATCGCTGCAGACTCTATCTCGCAGAGAAACACCGAACATAGCCCTTTTCATAGCGCGCTGAGCAACTTTGAGCTTCCTCATACGGGCTGCAGTGAAGGACCAAGTCTCAGTTCCGTATGTCATCACTGGCAACCCGCACTGGTTGTATTTTTTTTATGGGAAAGGCGACAAACGTGCAAGCGGTTCACCTGATGGTAAGTGATTACCGTCGCCCACGTACATCTGCAACACATGTGCGTTGCCGGCCTTTCTCGAACGCAACCCAGCCGAGTTGGATTCGTCGATTGACCTCTGGGTCGAAGTTGGACTTACCTTTAAACACAATGTAAATACAATACTGAATATATAGTTCACATAGAAAGCGCTAACAAAAGCCGGCATGCGTTTCATGTAAGGTTTGGCCATATTCACCACGCTGGACAGCGGGTTGGTCAGTGCACTGCCGATAGCCTCGCACCAGTGATGCACGGTGGTAGCTCCTTAAAGATCGGCAAGGCACCTGCAGCTCCTGCGGTCGTACGTGGACGTCGGTAACGCCACTTGCCATCAGGCGAGCCGAGTCGTTAGCCCCCTTTTCTTTAAAAAAAAAAACCTAACCGCCTACATATATCATAAATATAACGCAAATTTTATCTGTGGCATCTATGATATCCTCGTTGTCCTTCACTACCATGTCCCTGGTCGTGTATTAACACACGACCAGGGACATGGGCATCTACATATTCTGCGCTAGGAGCTTGTAGTTATTTTATATACATCCATTTGCTTCGTAATCATCTTGAATCTTGTTCTATATTCCTCTGACGGAATTGTGGTCTAAATGGGCGCATACCCAATCATGTACCGGTTAGAGGTTTGGAAATCTATTTAGGCTTTTCAAACCACTTTTCACTGGAGCTTATTTTGGACCAACGTGACAGTATGGCGCCGTTCTAATGTTCAGGACAACGATAATAGGGGATATAGCTCGGGTCTCCTGATCCCCTAACCACTCTTTCATCGTGGCCTTATCTAAGTAACGCAATAGTAAAACATAAATCAAGTTTAAAATATTCAAGTCGCCGTGTAAACGTGGTGTTTATAGACACCTTGTTCGCTCGACTGCTCGTTCTTTCGCTCCGCCGCGCATTTTTCTCTATTCCAGTTAATTTATTGGTCTCTAAACGATTATGCGCGCCGTTTTGCACTCGAAATGAAACATTACGAATTATTGATGGGCTCGAGTTGAGATCTAGCCTGTAATGCTTGGAAACTGGTGATAATTTACAATATTATTTATGAGTCTTTGCCAACAGAGTAGGTAGACGATAGTTGTGTATGTTGTTACATATTATCAATATAACTATATTTCCAGTCTGTCATTAAATAACTTTCGCTGGCAGAAATGGGCACGAAGGTGGTATCTTCCCAAATGACTTCCAAGGTAGAGAAGGAGCCTATCACCTAATAAAGTCTATGCATCTAGCACTAGTTTTGGTAAATCCGTCAAAATTTTAGATTAATTTGGTCGGACAGCCGGACGAAGTGATTAAAAGCTCTGTAGATAATAATAAAGACTAAGAGATGTTTTGCGAAAACCTAACGATTATCATTCGTCTTGCGTCGGCTTTTTGAGGTATTAGATCGTTTCCCGGATTAGATGTGCGGTTGCCATGTGGTGGTGGCGTAATAATCCCCCCCCCCCTCCCCTCTACCCCTCTTCCTCAGTTTATGGCGTAATAGGCGACGAGCCTCATCGGACATTCTATTTCCCGGAGAGACGAAATTGCGTGACTTATGAAAATTAGTTTTTACTTCTACCCCTTTGGGTGATAAGCGTGATAATTTTTTTACACATATATATATATATATAGATGTCATTCATTTGTATTGCAAAATTTTAAATCCTGGACTATATCAGCGTGAATGAATATTGGTACACTGAGGAATAGTCGTCAAGTTCTATAAACACATAATCACTTCTTTCATGAAGTTCTGTAATAAGTCGGCGGTCTGGGTCTGCGTCTGCGCACCCGACTACCGAGTCGCGCGTATCGCTATCGCTTCGTTAATGATACACGAATGTCTATTTATATACACATATATGACGATAGTGACCCTCCTAACAGATTGCGACGGATATATTGATATATATCATCTCCTTCACTTCAAACTCTTTTCTAAGTAAAGACATAAAATTTATATCTATTTTTTTTACAAACTGACTTAATTGTTACCAAACAAAAAATTGTTAAAGAAACTTTGTTAAAAAAGGCTTACTACAAAATAGATCAACATATTGAAGACAATGGTGGGAGGAAATAATTCTTGGTCTGCACTCGACTCAGGACTCTATTGTAGAAATTTACATTTCATTATACACAGAGTGTTTATTATATCTAAAATTGTAAATGTCATTATAATATGGCATTAAAAAAAAACCGACCACAGAGTTTCTTGCCGGTTCTTCTCTGAGAAGGTCATGTTTTGCGAACCGATGTAGATTACATAAGAGCAATATACAAGATTAAATCGACGTTAGTTCACATTGTTATCTGATAGTGTTAGGTTCTAATGAACTGCTCTCAAACAGTGCGACAATTGCAACAGAAGTAAAAACCATCTCACGAGGAGACAGACGAGGAAGAAATAGACTCCTATCAGGATTCAGTGGAGCGTGACTGTTGGTCGGCGTCCTTCCCGCGAACGTGACGCGAATACTAGTTGCCGTGCCACAGGGCACAGGGCTGGACTCAGACTTATAGTGATAGGCACACAATAATGATATATTTAAAGTATTTTTTGACGAATATAATCATTTTATCTTTATATTTAAAAATAAGAAAATGATAAAAAAATTGTCTATAGACTACCGATTAATCAGATCTAGGAAAAAAGAAATGATGAACGCGAATATAACCTAATAATTTGTTTTCGTCCCGTTTAGATATGACGTGGGGCGCATTGCTGTTCTGTTAGTCGCGGTTGGCAGACGCCACAGGTAACAGTTGAACCGATTATTCAACATGCCAGTAAGTGTCGCGTTCAGTCCGCACCTCGTAATTGATACAGTTATCGCTGGTCACAGTTGCCAATTTTAGCTCCCCGAATAGTTGAGCGTTATGAATTCCGCGTGTATTTTAAACTGATTTATTTTTTGTCGTCGGTTCGAATCGAATTACTTCCGCCTGTTTTTAAATTTAATCATTTTAAGTTTAAAAACAGCAGGCCTATATTCCTATAAGGAAATAGAAGTAATAAAAAAATTCTTTATTTAAACAAAAGTCGAAAAAGGAAATATCAGGGACTCTAGACTACTAGAATAAAAATTAATTTTTATCCGTTCGTAAACTCTAAATGCGAGCCCATTGCAGAATACTTAACTTAACGCAAACCTCACACCTCACGGACTAGTAACGGGAGCCCCATCAATCACTACTATTACCTGAACTGAGCTCAATTCCTCCCCCCCCCCCCCCTCCTCATCGTGGTAAGAATCGACTTTCTACGACAACTGATGTTGTCCAGGAAAGCTCATTGGGCAAAGTAACACTGGTGATGCATTCTACATCAAATATCATTCATATAATTTTAAAGTGTATATAATTTTTCTCTTCATATTCCAACCACATCTGTGACGCACTCTGCTAGCTAACGAACGTGGAAAATTCATTTCCACCATATCATCACAAACACCAACCCGCTTGCCCAGGGTATTGACAAGTTCAAATGCATGCTGGCTTTTGATGGCGCTTTCGTGGAGAGGCCGATATTCAGCAGTGGACTTGAACAGGCTGATGAGTGAATAAAAGTGTGAAGTGGACGCGGGGCGATTTAATCCATCGCTCGCCAATAAACATCGGGCAGCGGGCCGCTGACGCGTTGAGCACCGTGTTGTCGTCGGCTCGGAGAGATCGGCTTCAACCTCAGCCCACGCTCCGTCGTTAATCTTTCGCTCACTCTAATTGTCGATTGCTTCGATTAGCGATTGTGCTTCGTTTTTGCCACTTCCACTGTTACGATCCATTTCGTAAATGTTGCATTTCCCGAGTGTGTGTCGATTCGTTTGTCTTTCAACTTTATCAAGGTGTTTTCATTAAGCTCAAATATAGTCTATGTAACGAAAACTTTGAATTAAAATGGCTTAATTTTTTTTACCTACTACGTACCTACTACTACTTTGATAAGAATTTGAATACTCTATCTTAAAGTCTACCCAGAAAATGTTAAGAATGTACAATAAAAAAGGAAATATTTATGCAAAGCGATTACAAATACCTGAAACGCCTTTGCTAATATTAAGTTTGTGTCTAATGGTTGCTTTACCTTGCTTGGCTTACCTTGCTCGGTTATCGTTGGGCATGGGTTGGTTAATTACGTTCAATTACACTAAACTTGTCCATTCATTTAACAGGTTTCGTTCCGCCAGTAATGACATTTAAAACACAATCTATTGTGGCCATTGTTTATCACCAAACGGCTTTCTAGCGTCGCCGGTTATCGGGAACACATCGAATCGCTTGACACCTCCCACGCTCCGCTCCGGCATGCTACTAATTTCTATGAATTATAGTTGAACGGTCTGTCTTACCGCGTTTATATTAAGTCGCTTTGTTGTCTTTCTGTCTGGTTGTTCGGTACAAATTGCTATAGATTTTTAACTAACTTCCCGAAGAGCTAGAGACTTGAAACTTTAAACATAGCCCAGAACTGGCTGACAATGTAATATTAACTCGCTTTCTTGTCTGTCTGTTTGTTTGTTTGTCCGTTCGGTGCAAATTTTGCAATCGACTTTTAACTAACTTCCCGAAGAGCTAGAGACTTGGAACTTGAAATATAGCTCAAAACTAGGTGACAAATAATAAAAACGTTTTGTTTGTTTTAATTGAATGAGATATCTCATTTTTCTCCAAATGCTAACTTCACCGGCATGTGGTGCGCCCTGTGCACATGTATCCGTGTGGCTACCGGAACAACGAGGAATCGAACTACTAATTTGACTATTTGTGTCATAAAATACAACTGATGGTAAATATGCCTTAAATCCCTGAATATTATGTGCAGCAGTATAAGAGAAGCGTTGATGGACTAATGAACTGTCACGTATTGATACTGTTATTGTTAGCGAGTCTCCGCTCCAAACATTAACAAATAATAGCATTGGCATCTCCACCAACTCACGTCTGTTATGCTTCACGGGGTCCACACCGTGTTGCGCCAAATCCTTGCAATGTGGGACAAGTTCATCTCCCGTCTCGTTGAAAATAAGTATAGCAAAGTTGTCGGTTAATAAACGATAGATTAGACGATATTTATTCCGTGAATTGTTGGGTTGGGTTTTAGGGGCTAGTGATTTCCTAGCTATATCAAAAGCATAAACATATTTGACTTTTATTTTCCATGCGATTCATTGACTTGATTATTCTCTGTGGAGAATATCCGCAAAGTATCTAATGCTTTGTCCTAATATTATATATTGAACTAATATTGATTTTAGATTAATTTTAGTTAATGTTAAATATTATAGTAATGTCTTGAAATTATATCATAACGTAAAATTTGTGTGCCAATAAGTGGTAGATCATATAGGACATAAACAAAATGTTAACATCTATACAATTATCAACAAATAAATGTTATTATTATTATTATATTCTAGTCAAACTTTTCAGACCGTAGTTAGATGATAAACGTTTCGTTTGTCAGATTTTTTTTCAGAACAGTCGTTTTCGAAACTTCGAGACAGCGAGCGAACTCGCTGCTAACCATTGTTTAGTTAAATGTAAGATCTATCCGTTCATCAAGACATCTGGCGCGTGCACATGTCGCGACTTGCGTCTTCAAACAAAAATATCGTTGTGGTCCAATTAGCCGCGGAATGTTTTTGATTTACGTCTCTAGCGTTTTCATTGAGGACTGTTTATATAAGTTCAGTTTTCAGTCTCGCGAGTTCTATGTTTATTGCCTTCGCAGTTATTTATCCATTTTACAACACACTTTCAGTATACTCCGCCTGTGACCAATTATCTCAGTAATCGACTCAGCAGAAAAAAAATTAGATAAAATACAATAATGTGCTGTGCCTACTTGTGCGTTCTTAACGTTAGTCATATAACGGAATTGCAAGTTAAATATAATGCAGTTGCATTTTAACGAGGCAATCTAAAATTTTGCAATAAGATGAACTCTTACTGCTGTTATATACCCAATACGCCCAGTTTTGATAGTCAGTACTCTAGATTCTAGAATATTTTAGTTCCTACAGCCCATTTTCATCGGAGCTTATTTGGGACAAAGAGACAGATTGGCCTGTCGCAGTCCTAGGGTCTAGGCCAAAGATACGAATCATAAATTAATTTCGATAAACTAATTGGTGCGAGCTATCAACGTGTGTCTATCGTGGCCTATTAAAAGTTTATTTTTAATTCTTGCTATCGATATGATGAGGTAATAAACAATAAAAAATATTTGTGTTAGGAGAGAACCCTACATACATAACAGGGTAAGAACTGTTTGTGGTTGAGCACATCAACTGTCACTGAAAGACTAGGTAACAACTGTTAAACGAAAGTATTTTCTACATATTTATCTGACATCGGTTTGAACAGAAATGTCTAGGTATCAAGTCTACAAACTTTGATAGACATCGGCATTAATACATTTGTTTATGATGTAACTCTCGTGGTCAGTACACGTCGTGCGTGAGTAATAAATTATGCTTTTAGTATTATTCTTAACAACGTAATTACTCAAGCAAATGCAACGGCTAAGGAGCGAACGTAAATAATAGTCTCCCGAGGTACAGTGTTAGGACCTTCACCTTTTAGTCTCGAAAGGAATGTCATGTTTTGAGGTTTACTGATAATAATATTACCTTTCAAACATTATGTCACTAAACGATCAGCATTCATTTCTACACAGTCTTAATTATTATTACTACATTTATTCAAACAATACAAGGCATAATTTATTAAGAAATTATACAGTTATTAGAATCATGCGTTACTTTGTGGAATTCAATTATTTTACAATGTTAGAATAAAGTATCAAGTTCGAAGAGAAGAAAAGCACAACCCTCCCACACGTGATGTGCTACTTTTTCCTCACCTGGTTGAGAATGATGAATGGTACTTGGATGGTCCACATTATTGTGACGAGGCTGCTTGGGTACAACATAACATAGAATAATAGGTTATTATGTTGCAACTTATCCTCCGGGAGTCTTAAGGGTAATGAGCTTGCCATGTTAGTTAATATACAAATTGACTTACGCACGTCCTGGAATTCGAAAAATAACAGATGTTTAAACATACAAAAGGTTGTAACAATACATAATGAATTTGTTTCGCGAAAACGCGATTAGTTTCAATTTAAATTATTTAATATGCGTTCAAAAAATTTACATGCATACAAATCTGTATACATAAGAGCGGGAAAATATCTCTAAATATCGGCGATTTGCGTCAGAAGCTGTGTGTTTTGTCTTTAGCGACGCAACGCGAACAACCCTAACACCTCGCGGTACACGAGCGCTGTGCGTCACCCAAACGAGTCTTGTTGTTTGTTCGAGTATTTTTTTTGTAGATGTTTCAAGTAAGTTAAGGTAAATCTCTTGTGGACTAAGCTGCCACAACCGTATACCCAATAACGGGTTGGTCAAAGGTCGACATTTATTTTAGTCGTCTAATCCCACATATCACTTTTACTCAGTGCATTGGAAAAACGTGACCGGTGTTGAGCCTGCGGCGGTGTTACTAGACACTTCAACGTTATATACTATGCGGACGTTTTTGGTACGTTTTAGATATCTAACCGGGTTGTTTATACTAGGTGCTAATTAGTGGGAAAATATATAAACGACAGGACAGTAGACGTATATTTAAGTGCTAATCGGCTGCTGTTAAGTTACTTACTTCTTTCTTTGTGCGGACGGCTAAGGAGTGGAACTTCCGGAGGCCTATAACCTGGATATCTTCAAGGCCAAAGTGAACAGACATCTAGGCAAGCGTGTACCACCCTAGGCCTCATCTTCGCTTTCCATCTGGCAAGATTGAGGTCAAACGCAGGCCTATTTTTTTCATAAAAATAAAAAAAATCTCGCCAACAGTCCGTCCGCTGTTCGCATTACACGGTTCGATTTAAATTTTTATATGATCGATGAACATTATTTCCGTTTTGCTCTTTTTAAACGCTTCAATTGTTTTGTATGATTTTTGGAGACTATGTTACCAGTTACGTTCGAGTAGACTTTGTTTACTATACTATTAGTTACAAATATAACACATGCAATAGTCTTTATTTCACGACGAATAAAGGATATTTGTGTGACCGTTGTGAGCGTTCGTGTTCACTGAGAGACATTAGATGTGGACTACGTGAGACAGTAAGTTTATAATCCTCGGTAGAAAATCATCTAAATTGACAATCTAAACAATAACTAAGTCCGTCCACCACCACACACCTAGTCCCGGTATGACGTAGCGAAGCTCGGGCGAACGGCAGCGGCTCCTCGGTCCGAATGCCAATCGTCCTGACGCGAACCTTGGCGGCGCGCGAGTTGCCTACAAATGAGGCCGGCTCCGCGGATTTGTCGTGGGAGCAGTCGGGCCCCGCGATAAACTAGCGGTACGAAATTAATTCGTGAGATAAACATCGTCACGTGCGAAGATGGAGGCCTTGAAGGAATTCACAAAGCTGCACACGAGCGTTGAGGAACTTTTAAATTTTACATTTAGTAAATAGCTGTCTCTCTGTTTACTTCAAAACTAATGTTCGTAAATTTCGAGGTGCGTTTCGAGTCTGTCGAAATGGCGTTGTGTAATAAAACTTTAAAGGAAACACAGTTTCTCTTTAAGCTTTTTAATTGCATAAATGTGCTAGTAGAATTATCGTATTTAATTACGTAAGTGATATAAAAAGTTATGTATAGTAAAAATTCCGATGACGTCATTGTAATACCGAAGATGGTAATCGAGTGAAAGTTAAGTAAGTCTACGACAGGCATTGATAGCTCACGTCCCCAAATTAGAAGTCTTTTAATCAAAATTATAATTTTGTAATTAAAATTCAGTTCAGTCGGACTGCACTCTGCATCAGGTCGTGCAGGAGCGGAGCAACGCTATTAGGAACCAGGATGAAGCACACAGCGGTGAGTGAAACACAACGGTACCACGCACCACGCACAAGCACAACCACCTCTGTTATCCAACCGACCCGTTCTCCGTCAGCTCGTTAAGATACCGGAGGTTGGCCGGGGCCGGCCTCGCGGTCAGTTACGTCTTCGAACCTGTTCGAGATTGTCGACGTGGAATAAAGAGACACGTACAATGTTTTTGTTTGCTCTCGTCTAGAGTTTTTTTTTTGCTTTTTAAGGAAACAGAAAAATGTCTTTCACAATCAAGCATTATTACGTATTCACATCGTTTTTCTACACTGTTACTTTGTCTTGTTTGGTTCTGATTGGAGGTTAAGGAAAGTAAAAAAGGAGTAGAATGCTTGATGTTTGCACGGGGTCTGTGTACAGAAGCATCCGAGTTTGGTAGCAATCGAAAGATGTAGCTGTGTCAAGAAATGGGTATGCGCTCACTCGGTGCATACGACTGTTTAATTCAAAAATATATCACCCACCTAAGGTGTGATATCTTCTCGTCGAGTATACCGCAAAGCCTCAAGACCAAAGTATACGTGTGTGTGCGTGTTGCCAGTGATGACATACGGATCCGAGACTTGGTTCTTCACTGCAGGCCGTATGAGGAAGCTGAAAGTTGCTCAGCGCGCTATGGAAAAGGCTATGCTCGGTGTTTCTCTGCGTGATAGAGTCTGCAACGATGATATCCGCAGCAGAACTAAGGTAACCGACATAGCCGTAAAGATCAGCAAGCTGAAGTGGCAATGGGCCGGCCACATAGCTCGCAGAACTGACAACCGTTGGGGAAAAAAGGTTCTCGAGTGGCAGCCACGTACAGGCAAACGCAGTGTAGGACGACCCCCCACAAGATGAAGTGACGACCTGCTCAGTGTTGCGGGAAGTCGATGGATGCAGCTGGCTCAGGACCGAGCTTCGTGGCAATCTTTGGGGGAGGCCTATGTTCAGCAGTGGACTTCTGATAGGCTGAAATGATGATGATGATGATGATGAAGGTGTGAATTACTGTTTTCTCTGCGTGACTTTAAGTGGTTAGGTTATTGTTTTTGCATCTTCCAGATATAATGATGAATTGCATACAATATCTTACAGCGCGCCATGTGACATTGCAGCCACCAAGAGCTCGGTCAATTGAACTGTCAATTGTGTACATTATCACTGTACCATACGGCTTACAGGGTTGCCACAATAGGTCATGTACTATATTCAAACCTGCGATTGCCGATTAGGTCTCGCTTGGGCAGCAACGAATATGATTTCGATAGAATTCGCAGCGAGGATCGTGGGGACAAGTACTGTAACAAAACCAAACAAAACATCGGACACAATAAAATTATTAAACGCGCAGATGAGAATTAGCAGAGGGAATTTGGTGTCGGTCATTCTTTTGGGTCCCAAAACCGAAGGGAATAACGTCTAACATCACGATGTGTACGTTCTTATTGCATGTAACAAGAACTTTCACCGATTGTTTGTGTACACATTACAGGTCTCTGTTTATTATTAAATGGAACGTTGCCCCACATTATTCCTGTGTCTTGGTACAAATGTACCTATTTGTAATTTGTCTGTAAACACAGACACGCATAAATCACCGGAATCAACAAACACCCGGAACGATCTACTGCAAATAGAAATGTAATTATCTACTGTACGGGATTCTAATCCGGTCGCCGGAGCCTTCAAGCCGTTAAAGGTTTATTATTTACCGAGGAGATATTTGCATAACTGCCTCACTACCACCTCATCGCTGGACTCTCCTTAATAAGGAGCATTTTCTATAATTGTGGTGTCGTATCAGTGTAAGAATCTGCCATCCCTTGAGTGTCCAGACTACTAATAGAAAAGTCTTGAAAATTGGAATAGCTTCCGCCAGATGGCGGGATAAGCATCAAACAAAAAATTCCTTTGCAGTGCATGCAGTTAGGTTGTGGAACTCACTACCACTTACCATAAGAGATTCCGGAACTATACTTTCATTTAAGAAACGTGTAAAGGACCACTACTTAGCTTCGTGTTAATAGAATATATATTGTATATTTACGGATGTGTATGCATGTATGTATATATATATATATATATATATTTATTTAAATATGTCTATGTATATTATTTAATCTAATTTATTTAGCACTAAGTTTGCCATTTCAATAAAATCACCTGTTAGGGTCTGCTGGAAGAAATTTCAATGTATGGAATAAGAAGTACCATTGTACTAATACTATGTTTTAATGGTTTTCATGCCTTTTTGTGTGTACATAAATAAATAAAAAAAAAAATACTAAACCGATGGCAGCGTTTAATGCGCGATGTGTCCGGTACTGCGATCCCCAGTTCGCTTTCCGAGTGAGATGATTATCGCAAACCCTCCTTGTAGGAGAGGCCTATCCAGTGGACTGTTTATACTCTAATAAATAGAATAAGGCGTTACTATTATAGAATATTAAGAAATCGCTCCTTAGCGATAAGGCTTCTTTAAATAATCTTTGTACATTAAATCTTTGTGTGTACAATAAAGTATATTTCATTAATTAATTCATTCATTCGTTATGTTAAAGATGTTGAATTGAATGATGTTGATGAACAGTCTGTGCAAAGTAATTTTTTCCTTTGTACCCGCTGTTAAGGTGCCGCAATTGCTACTCTCACCATGCTGACTCACGATCTCAGCACCGTACGTCTCGCGTCTTGATGCTGTTTAAGATAGTTATTTGCTCGGCTAGTTCCCTATCTGTCGCAGGCCACCGCTTTTTCCGATATACCTTACGTTGACTTTAATGACAAGATATGCGTGCTCTTACGACACTACACGAGGAGTATCGGCTAGTAGTATCATTATAAATATCATGGTGCAATAATGAGATAATGAATGAGATACATCTCATCTCGATGCATATTTCAACCCTGCGCTGGCGCAGACGCCGCGGTCCCACGCGAGCCTGTCGTGATCTCGTGACGTATGTGTTTACGCTCCGAGTCGCTTATCTGCTGCGAGGAGCCAGATGGAACAGATATAGCGGCGTGTTGATGTTTGTTTGGCTTTTGGAGCGCGTTGCTGCTCCGCCGAGAATTTCTGTGTTTACTGACGTAATTGTCAGTCAAGTTTCTTTATAAAATACACATTATTTGAAACACAGCTCACACAAGTACTGCACTGAATGTTTTTTTGTTTGAAATTGTTTATTAATTTTGACATTATTGAGTTTTCATGCCGACCATTGCCTCGCAATGTTCAGCTATCGCTCTCGGAACAATGAAGCCGGCAAAGTGTTCACATCATCTGCCGTGCGTGCCAAAATATTCATAAATGCCTGAGATTGACATCCTAAATATTATAATTTCTATGTTAAAATTCCATCTGATTATCAACATCTATTCCAATAGGCATGTCAGTTATAGATTTCATTAAAGCCTTGAAAATATAGATATAAGAGTCTTTATTTGTCTAACGTGTAGTATAAAAGATGGTCTTAATATTTACAGTATCAATTTATTAGTGATTCGCAATATTGATTGACAAGTCAAAAAGAGCGGTGATGGCATTTCGTTACGTAATTCATATACAAAATATAGTTTCGTGTTATCAGTTCCCTTTATCACAACGCCTCGTCTGCGTCATCGCAAAAAGAACAATAGTATGCTTTACCTAAATGTTGCCGATGACGAGATGGGCAATTCAAATTAGCAGAGGCATCATCTTGACGCCACGGGGCTCTCCGCCACGAACCGGATGCTCGGGACTGACATTTGAGATTTGTTTATAAGTGACAAATGGGTTAGTACATCGTTAATGGTCCCGAGCTAGACACGAGCATCCGTATGCAATATTTTTTTTATGGGAATGGTGGCAAACGAGCAAGCGGTGGTAACTGATTACCGTCGCCCTTGTACACCCGGAACACCAGAAGTGCTGCAGGTGCGTTGCCGGCCTACAAGGCTATTTGGGAGTTGTGAGGTAGGGGGGTATGGGGATGGGGAGGGGCAGAGGGCCTCCGGTTACCTCGCCCGTCCATCGAACATCTAACGAACCAGGTTAGTACCACTACCTCACAAAATACCGGCGAGAAGTAGAGGCATCTTGCGCTTCTGCGTTTCGTTCGGTGAGTGAGGTAATCGGAGGCTCACATCCTCTCCCACCCACCAAATATCCTTAAGGGCTGGCAACGCACCTGCAGCTCCTGGCGTCCATGTGCGACGGTAATCACTAACCGTCATGTGAGCCGCTTGTTCGTTCGCCCCCCTTTCCCATAAAAAAACAATTAAATACAAATTTCGCAAGTAACTATCGAACTTACTCCATCCTCTCATGACACTTCATTTATATTTCAATTTGAGCAACTATAATAAAAATTCGCTTATAGTTTTCCTGTTGCTTGGCATGTTTCGGTATGCTGCCATCGAGCATACTACACAAACCCTTGAAACGTGTCCGCGTATCTGTACGCATACTTCTATATCTCGTGGGGGATCCGCGCATGTGTTGGGACCGGTTGTCGCTGATGCTTCTGCGCCATTCCAAATCCATTTCTGTAAAACTTGATTTGTGATTCTTTTACTTTTGTTGGGCTGCTTATTGCTAACGACTTAAAATATCATCTCCATTTAATGTTAGATTTGTAACTATTTGGATCTTGTATAGGATACGATATATAGATATATACGATATATACGATATTCGATACATATATACATAGAAGCAGGAACCTACTGATCTACTACCCTTCGTGATAGCTGCGTGATACAAAAGCAATGACAATGTAATAAATATTTCATTGTATGGTTCACGGTACCATCGCAAAGGACCGTAATGTTTTTCAGCGACTAAAGTAAGAACAGAAAGGAGGACGGACGGACAGGGAGGCCGCGCTTGTAGGTTTACGACGTCGTAAATGTCGGCAGATAAGGCCTGGACACAACCGTTCAGGACCCGTAACGGTTACCTAAAATATGCGTATAAAAACCTGCCGAGAGTGAATTAAAATTGTATACCAACGACTAATTCGATAGTCCAGGCTCTCAATGATGGGGGACGGATCTTGCAAGAGTCCAGGTTTCGCTTTTTTTATGTAGTGAATTGTGGTGACTGTGTCCGACAACAAAGTTCAACATGGGCGCATACATATACATACGTATTATCTTTGTATATTCATGATTTTAACTTCCTTTCCTTCTCGCACATAGAATAAGCATAAGGCGACTGAGGGATAAGCCTTTTTATTTTCCGGAGACTTGAAAATCCCGAAATGAAAACCGTAATCTCCGCCCACCCCTGTGATGTAACAGGCGTGAGCGTTTGTGTCTATACTTTGCAATAGTTACCTTCCTAAAATATGGCGTATAGTGTTGTCGCGATCAACGTTTTATCCCTCATCGGTCTAGTCGCTTGTCATTTATCCGAGTGGCAAAGACATACTACTCAGATCGCAGGTGGGCGAGCTGACGCGCCCGACCTGTACGGTGCCGGTGTCACTCGCAGTTGCGTCAACGAGAACGTTAGCTCAGGTGTGGGCTTACGTAACCGCCGCCACCTTCGCTGTGACAATGTCGTGACGCATGTCGTGTTCCATTGGCCTTGTCAGAATTGAGTGTGCAATCAAATAAAAAACGAAATACGGATGTCTATAGTTAGATAGGTCAGGTCGCTTCTGGAACGCGCCACATGTTCCACCAAAATCTTTGCACGTCAGTATGCACACACTATTCTGCTGCTATGATTCTCTTTTCTGTTATTCAGTGGAATCGGTTAGCCTTTTTCAGGTGGAATTTCTATTATTTTTCTCTTTTTATTTCTTTCAGTTTTATCGCCGACGACGAATATACGATATTGTCGATCGACCTGACATAAATAATTACAAGAAAGCTTTATTATTTATATATGAACGTATATGTTATGCAGTGATGACCTGCGCAGTGTTGCGGGAAGTCGATGGATGCAGGTGGCTCAGGACCGAGCTTCGTGGCAATCTTTGGGGGAGGCCTATGTTCAGCAGTGGACTTCTGATAGGCTGAAATGATGATGATGATATGTTTTGTAAGGATGTGTCCCACACTCATATATGTGTTATGTACAGGTATAAATAAATATTCAGCTCCTGTCACTTCTTATTATGTTTAGTAGCTTTAAGTCACTATTATATCTCCTGCGCAGTTGAACAGCCGCCGTTCTCGAAATCGACCAGGAGGACGGCATTCAAGTACAGATATAGCATAGCAATCACAGACAGTAACCCAAATTAATCCAAGATGCTGTTGTGGCGTTGATTGGTTAACACATTAACCTAATATTAAAACCGCCAACAAGTATACAAGAGGTGTGAAACAGTGAAACGGGCGGTGTGGTATCGGCGTAAGGATCTGCCACCCTCTTCGATCCCGTGGGTGTCGTGAGAGGCGGCTAAAGGAAAACCTTCGGTTACCCGACAATACAGATGGCGAAGTAACCAACACAAGAGCTTAAATAAGCAGACCGTCGATGGACAGCAACGTCTAAAGCGCGAGATGTCTGGTGCTGTGATCGCAAGTTCACTTGACGAACGTGGAGATTATGGCAATATATATACTTCTTATGGGAGAGCCTGATGCTCCACACTGGACTATTTCTAGACCGTTGGACACGTGGACAACGAAGGTTCTCCGATTGGCTGCAGTAGGCAGTCCAACATCAGCTGGAATGTCACTTCGTTGTTAAACACAACTGGACCTTAATTTGCTTCCTTTTTTATCTCTCTTCCACCGCAACACATCAAAACGGATCCAATTAACAACATATTGAATAGAAAGTAAAAGTACCATATACATTAACGGATACAGACAACCTTTCCCGGAGCCGGCACGACGCGGGTGCGAACGGTCTTTTGTACCCTAACTTATCGCGAAACAAAGGAGTTGACGAAGGCTCGTTCTTCTATAACGACAGGCTACGTGAGGAGCGCTGGGATAGTGCTCATAAATAAAATTATTATGCTTCTCTTGTTCTGCACGTCGTTTCATTACTTTCAATTTCAATTATTTCCCATCCTACACAAGTTTCCGTGGTAGCCTAGTGGTCAGGGCGCTCCACTTTAGTTTCATAGAGCGCGAGTGACCTGGGTTCGATCCCCGGTGCCGGCACCACTGAAATTGTAAATAGCAATTTTAAGTGCTGTATTTACCATGTGCTCAGCGGTGAAGGAAAACATCGTGAGGAAACCTGCATGTCTGAGAAATAATAAAAATATTATTTCGAGGATATGTGAACAACCCGCACTGGAGCAGCGTGGCGGGCCCTTCCCGGCTGCTTAACCCTCTCTGATATTCGTATTTGAGAAGGAGGCCTTTGCCCAGCAGTGGGCACTTACAGGCTGCTACTTTATTTATTTATTTATTTAAATTTTATTTGCACATTACATGACAAAAAGGGGTCTTAATGCCAAGAGGCATTCTCTACCAGTCTACCATTAGATTGAACAGAGAAAATGAAAAAGGGTGCACAATAATATTATGTTCATATATATATATATATATATATACTCGAATATTATACTACAATATAATACTTATATATGACGGTACTTAGACATACATTTAATTATAGTTGTACATTATATAAAACACTTAACACACTATACATACATATTTATATAACCTTATATATATCTATATATATATAAATATACACAATGCATACATAAACTTAGATGATTTCTTGTGTTATAAAAGAAAATAATAATAAAAGGTAATAATCCCAAAGTAAACGCTTGAAAGTGCCTTTACTGGTGGCTGTGCGTATACTAATTGGCAGCTCGTTCCACAGTCTGACAGCATGATGGGTAAAAGAATTGTGTAAGAAGCCGGTACATTAAGAGACTTTACTTACTTTACTTTTACTTTACAAGTATACCCGCCTTTCCCGTTCCCCTGCCCAAAAATCCTTAAGGCCGGCAACGCACCTGCAGCACCTCTGCTATTGTAGATGTACGTGGGCGTCGGTTATCACATATCATAAGGTGATCTCCGCATGCTCGTTGGCTCCATTCTCAATAATAAAAAAAAAACAAGATGCAGATGCTGATCGAAAGCTTAAACGCGTAGTATACAGACGAAACGGAATGAGATCAAATGTATATTTCATCAACAATGTTTCCGATACGGAGATCGGGGTGTAATATGCCATCTTTTTCTGCAAATGCCAACCTCATCAGCACCTATTGGCTATATATGATGGCGGAAAATCCATTCGAATTCGCTGCACTCAAATTCCACAGGCCAGTGATGGGAAGTATCATTACTAAGGCGAGAGGTTGCCAGCCCGCTTGCCCGGTTTGGTGAGTAACGGAGAAACCTTTCAAGTAATGTATGCTGACTTTTGATCGCACGTTCTCGGAGAGACTCATGTCTAGCTTCTTCAAGACAATAGTAGAATATTATTCTACAAGTTATAGTACGAGATTTTTTTTTTTTAAAGAAGAAGGGGGCAAACGAGCATGCGGCTCACCTGATGGTAAGTGAGCACCGATGCACACGAACATCTGCAACACCAGAGGAGCTACAGATGCGCTGCCGGCATTTAAGGAAGGAATAGGCTCTTTTCTTGAAGGTCCCTAAATCGTAACCGTTCTGAAATACCGCTGGCGACAGCTGATTCAAGATAGATCGAACACTTCGGCATTCGAGTCTCAAAGGCATTAGCTTTTTCACCTACGAGTATCTGGTTATGCGTTTTACGTTTCCATTGCACTTAACTTTACGTCGAGTCTATGTATTGTGTCAACACCTATTGTCTCTGACACCTCATAGCTTCTTTCAACCGTAACGTCAAGTTAAAAACAATCTTTTGCTATTCAGTACTATGGGATACCACCGCCGTACTTCACCTACCGTGTTTCGTTATGAAAAGTCTTGAAGTTAGTAGAGATACCGGATAGTCTACTTGCGACTTTTGTTCTTGATAACTAGTTTCTTTACAACTCAAGTTATAGAACGTCCTTGCGTCTGCTAAGGGCAGATGATCCTTTTGGTCGGTGACGTGATGGTGCATGCTGTGAGAGCATTGGTGCACGCATTCGTTTAACCACCCACAAATCTTTCAAACTTAGCGTCTCGGGCGAGGGTACGTACCGCGAGCGAGCGGTTGACACGTTAGCAAGTGGCTACCGTCACCCACGTACATCTGCAACACCAGAGGTACGGCAGGTGCGTTGCCGGCCTTTAACGATATTTGGGAGATGGGAGGGAGGATTAGAAAGGGGAGTGGACCTCCGGTTAGCTCAGTCACCGATCGAAACGCAGAAGCATAAAAGGGTTTTACTTCACGACGGTATACTGCGAGGGCGTCGACCCATTCGAGCAGCAGCAAACGCCGCCGCCAGGCTCTACCACGTTTAAAACCAACTAGCCCGCCCAGAGCGGGTATGAGCAAAGCTTACATGCATGCCAGCTTTTGTTGACGCTTTCGTGGAGAGGCCTATGTCCATTGCATTGCCACAGGCTAATAGATTAGAAAGAAAAATAAATTCGTAACTGCCCTTTATTATCATTGCATTGTCGGAACGTTACTAAAGTAAAAACGCTTTGTTCGTATACAAAGCTGTTGAGTAATAGAACTTTCGCCGTTTTACAACTGTCGGTCTGTGCGGCAGCTTTTGTACTAACGTGTTGTAAAAAGGGAAAGCTTCCTCGAATTGTTACTCAAACGCACCGTTCAATGTTCTTCTTGATAATTGTATTTTTTTTTTATAGTTGTCGTAAACGGGACTGCAGCTGAACTGTCCTGTTATGTAATTTTGAAAGAGAGTTTTTTTTTTAAATTGATCCGGACTCTGCACAATAACAATGAGTGAATGAGATGTATTTCTTAAAGTGAAGATAGCTCATTTATTTGCAGCAATTTTCCAAATTTTACCGTTAAAACCGTATTAGGAATGAAATGAAATATACTTTATTGTACACCAATTAGTCAAAATAGAAAGAAACATAAAATACACAAGGCACTATTGGCGGCGATCTCTACCAGGCAACCACTTTGCAGAGGAAATAATGACCAGTGAGCAAGGGTTAAGGGTGTACGCAAGTTACTAAGAAGATAAAATATAATACAATAAATATACACAAACATATATATATACATACTCTCACATTTATACTGATACATCTAAATAAATACACAATATCTACCCATACATGTCAAATATGATAGAATTTAGAAATGAATACAAGAAAACTCACTAATTATAAGTCATTCCTCGGCTCAGTCGTCAGATTGTGTAGCTATTGATCGTATAATCAGAGGTCATTGATTAATTTTCACAGATTCGTTCTATTTACTGTTTTTATTGTTTAGTATCTTCGTTATTTCCGTGAGCAAACACGACGACCAGACTTGCCACCCGTGATATTCCATCTCCCGGAGAGATAAAACGTGAGATGAGGTAGAGGTGTATTTGAGAAGGCTTAGGAGCCGTGAAAGGCCCGCCACGCTGTTGTGTGGCGTAAATACAGCTCTTAAAATTGGTCGATTTAGGGATCGAACGCAGGTCACTCGTGCCTTATGAAACTAAAGTGAGCGTCCTGACCACTAGGCTAACACGGCTCCGCGTAACCTCTGCCTAATAATATTATTAATATTGACAAATGGTTGTACAACGCGTGTGAAACCGCGGTTCGGCACTAGTAGCGTAAAGCGCGCACGCAAGCGAGTAGGTGCCTACGGCTGCCGTCGCTCTACGCCGGGGCCTTGGCAGTGGGCGCGCGTGACGTCAGCGCCGCCGCTGGCCTCGCGCTGCAGCGTGCACGCTTTTCAACACCGCGGAGCCATCCGTCGCGTTCGCGGACATTGCGTGATATACTCGTAGGTACGTGATATGTATGATACGCACGTATCGTTCCATCGGTCACCTTATGCAGAGAGATATGTGCAAAATAAATGGTGGCTATATCTAGCGTGGTAGAGCCAAGCGGCGGCTTTAGCTGCTGCTCGGATGGGCCGGCTCGACCGGATCGGTACCGCGGCCTCGCAGAATACCGGCGTGAAGTAGAGCCATCTTGTGCTTCTGCGTTTCGTTCGGTGAGTGAGGTAACCGGAGGCCCTCACCCCCTCCCTATTCCCCTCCTCTTCTCTCCCATCTCCCAAATATCCTTAAAGACCGGCAACGCACCTGCAGCATCTATGGTGTTGCATTAGCATATGGGCGACGGTAATCACTTACCATCAGGTGAACCGCTTGCTCGTTTGCCGTCTCTTCCATAAAAAAAAATCTAATTGTCGAAACTATTACTGTATTGTATTAATAGTATGAATGTTTTGAAGAACATTACCTTATACAGCTTCAGTTAGCTGCTTTTAAACTTGAAATATATAAACTACGCTACATTACAGTAAAAACTGAACTAACGGCCAGTGGCATTAAATCACAAGAACTATACGTAAGTTTAAAAAAACTAAAATAGACAATTATTTGTTATATTAGAAAGGTAATGCACAAGTTCAAGTTAATCCTAAGATAAGAGATAAGTCATTTAGGAATTAAACGGGACAGATGAACATACGAACATGCAAACATAGATACATACATACACTGGTATCATAATCTTCTATGTGGTCCGGTCAAAAACTTTCAAAATTTCACGATTTCGTAACATGTAATCTTAACGACACGAATCTCTTCTTAAACGATGTTGATACGGAAAATTGCTGGTTTCCAGTAAATAGTTTCATTTCAAAAGATATCTTTCCATCGAGCAGCATCTTATTCATCCGGTTCATTAGATTGGAGTGGTCCACGAGCTAGCAGTCCGCCAGATGGTGAGTGTCGGAGCCCATGCACACCGGCAAACAACTTCAATGGAAGGAGGTTACAGATGCGTAGGCACCCCTGAGGACTCAGATAGAGTGTCTTACAGGCGGGAATATGTAAGAAAGCGGCACCTGCCCAAACGGCTCCTAGGCAGAGGAGGAGTCTACCATCTACCACATGGCTGAGCAATGGAAGACCATTGTAATTGAAGATATTATGTCTAAATATACCTACATAATTATATTTTTATCCACGAACAAAGAATTTTATATTTAACCTACATCGAAATTAAATCTAATTTTATCAATATTTAACCTTGTCAATATGAAAGTAAGTCCGGTTCAAAACTATGCCGGTACGTGTTTTATTTGTTTTTCTTTGGTTAGGTAATGGGTATATTTGTAACGCAAGTCGTGAATCGCGAGCAGCTCTGTGTTTCAGGTAATGTATGTGATTTACAATCGGTACGGTCGAGGCGTTCCGAATTTGTAGGAAATAAAAAAAAATATAGTGTTTTTGATTAGGAAAGGCACTATGTTAAGATGATGTAGACATTTAGAGATGATGGACAGCAGCTGGACGAAATCTCGAGGTTGCGAGGGCAAATATAAATGGAAGTTGTAAGCGGATAATGCATGGTTGTGTCGCCGACCATAGAAAATCTGTCACACCTTTTCCTCCGTGGGAAAAATGTCAGTCCGAAAAAACACACAGAACAGAACAGAAAATATACATTTTAGAACAAAACTCCAGTAAGTGTGCAAAGTCGTTCTATCAATAGGTTTAAAAAATTTATTAAACACTGATCACTCCCAAGTGGTTTCGTAAAGTTGTATTGTGATATTGTCTTTAAAAAAACGGTCTTTCGCCCGTCAGCTCCCCGTCAGAGGAACGTCATTACGAAACGGCGGCAGGTTTAAAAATATTCCCATGTGGATTTGTTTTTTTATTTGACTGCAGCAGCATCCAAGGTGGAAGGCATCTGTGTCACATCCTGCCATTGTGAGAGGCCTCTGTCCAGTCATGGATAGTTCCATCTTGTGAATGAATTTCTCGCCTAATCTTCTACTTCAGCCAAAGGAAAGAGAGATCACAAAGGTTTGCCCACACTTACCAGCCTGGGTGTGCTGTATTCGGTGATCCGTACCGGCACTTCCGCACTGGCGATGCAACTGAAACTGGTCTACGCAAATTCGAATGGATATTCCCCCATCACGCCAGGGCCTCGTTTGTTAGCCAGCAGAGTGCACCACGTGCAGATGACATTTGGAGAAAGAGACGGTTTCAATCCGTCTCCTCCCCCTCCCCCTCCTCATGCCCTCACGTCGTCATAAATATCGCCACGGACTCGTAAAAACACATCCGCAAACGCCACTCCGTTACGCAGATGTTTTCTTTCGGAATGTACCCATCTAAGATGCCGTAATTCTCGGATTCCCTAGTGTTTTAGTTTGTACAATTTTCCAAGAACTCATTACCCACATGCTTTACATCTAAATTAGTTTCGTTAAGGAAAACTTCCTATTTGTTTTAAATAAAATATGACTAGGGCTGTCAAAAATCTAAAAATCGACTTAATCTTTTTTTTATTTTTCTATAACATTATTGTGAGACTAGCTAACCGTCCTTTCTAACTTGATGGTAAGTGGTTACTGCATCCCATGGATGCATCGTCAACCCCGAGGAGTAAGATGGAATACTTCACCTCCTGTTCCTATACTAAGCTCTCTGTACCCTACAAACCGGCATAACACTGTGGTTGTAGAGTTGATTGAAAGCAAAAACCTAATCTATGGGCTCCTGGACAGTAAACGAGCTTACCAGCATTGGTAATGACATTTACTATGCACCAGGTTTATTACCTACAGGAGAAGGAGCGGCGCGCGGCGCACCGGATGGGGTATTTATAGCAACGTCATGGGTCTTGATGTCGAAACCCAACAGAAGCGCAACGTTTTATTTAGTTACGAGGGCAACGTACTACTATTGCAACGTATTGACATTGAATGTTAAAAAATAAATTGGTTGTGAGCATGTTAACTCTTGTTTATCTTCTAACCTAACCTAACCCTTTATATCTATTATATATGGGTTAAGTCTGAGAAAGTAACGTCGAAAACGTAAGCAAGCATTATCCCCTCGTGCGTCACTTTGAAACATTTTAAATTCTATTGATATGAATAATTGCAGGAAATACGTCACTAGAACTATACAACCAACGTATGTTACAACATCACAACATTTCCAAGGCCCTACACAGGACGATAACTAAATGTATGCTTTCAAATAAAAAAAAAACTAAAACTGAACTAGGAAACTGCATGGTTTTTGTAAACTTCTATCAAACGATGTAAATAATACGAATAAGAGGATTACTAAATGGCTTATGTTGATCTGTGGCGAGAGGGGAGAGCGTCGCGTTGACGTCACGGCCCCGGCCCGCCGCCACTGTCAAGGACGGTACTCATATAATCAGATTTTACTGTTACTCTACATGTTGCGTGCGCATGCGAGGGAAAACTGTGCTAGAGTAGTTTATTTGCTATATTAGACGCGCATACGGTCCACCTCATCAGGTCAGGTTCCCATCGGAAGAGCTTACTCTGCCTACCCGAAAATTGAAGAATATTTTATAACAAAACCACTAAAATTCGCTAACATGGAGCATGCTGTAGATGTCATTGATGCTCTTTTGATCAAACTTGTTTGCCGGATAAGTTATGCGAAAATTATCAAACTTATAAAAAACAAACAATAATGACATTAGTTACATATGTTTAACATGGTTATAAATATGTTACAATTTTGCAAACGTAATTATAATTTAGTAGCAATAAAACAAATTTCTATATTAATTATCCGAGTCGGGGTTGACACGTGGCTAAGTTAAAGTAGTCGGACAATGTCCGTTGCTCGGAGGATATATAGAGAGCTACTGGTTATGGTGACTGGTGACTTATGTCGGGATCAGCATTGAAGATGCCGGACCGACTAAAACCCCCACGGTAGATATGCTGTTGGCCCGATGGCCTTTACAGCTTCAGCGGTGGAAACTCGCGAGCAGGAGGCCCGCAAGTTAAATGCTTGCGAGAAAAGCAATGTCAAGCATACCCACAGATTATCGCAGCTCGAGAATGCACGCTACAGATTATAACTTGGGACGAATCGCTTTTATACTCGTAGGTAACAGGTATTTAATAGTTCTCAATTCAAGATATTATAAAGTTTTATCTATTTTTTAGACTACAATTTAAGATAATTTTACTAAATTTAGTTTCGTTCAATTATTAAAAATTCAGCCTGCGTAAGATTGTGCTCGCAAAGTAGTCAGTCGATTGAGCTCAAGTTTATAGGTTATGTACGACTCATTACGAAAGGACAAAAAAGAATCAGTACTTACAAAAACACTGTGAAGCGTGCCAGGGTTCAGCTAGAAGCTACCTACCTAGAAAGTCTATATAACACAAGTAAACGAAACAAAGTTGTTTTCTATACCAAAAGTTACAAGTTTTCGGAGTATTTGTTGTTTTTTGTAACTTTTGTGCCACGTGCACAAAATCCACTGATTTTCTACGAAAATTAATGGATAGCAAATCCTATATGATATAACCTGAACAATACCGTCTCCGAAATAGATACTCCATCACTGCATTCGTATTGTATGTCGCTTCACTTCCTTCATCCTTGGTACCGCGAGATAAATCCGTATCGCAATGAACAGTCACTTATTACACAGTTTGAATTTGGAGACAGTCATGGGAAAAAGGTGACAAGTATAGAAAATTATTTGAGATACTTATTATTATATTATATTAAAGGCAAATCAAACGGCTGAGGCGTTCATTGTGCAACGTCCCTTATAGCATCAGGGTTTCAGTCATGGACGTCACTCCATATTAGTCAATTGTGCTTTATTCCGGGCGGCGATCACGCGACCCGCATCTTAATGCATAGTTTATTGACAAGGGAACAAACGAGCATGCGGCATTCTCCTTCAAGCTCACCGGAGGTTAAATGGGGAATTTACCATCATTTTCTCCAAACGCCATCCTTACCTGCTCGTGGTGTACCCTGCTGGTTGACATACGCGGCTCTGGCAATCGAATAATGACGGAAAATCTATCCGAATTTCTCGAACCCAAATCCCGCAGACTGATGATGGGAAGCAGCTTCACACTAGTGTACTGGCACTGGAAAGACAAACATCCGAACAAACACACTCTCACATTGAGTTATAAAAATTCTAAATATATTTTATGTGCGGGGGGACATCAGAGTCTAGCGTTGCCGTTTTACAATAACGAGGTTTTCTATCTAATGCAATTCTTATTCTTCACATTTTATTTTTATGGGAAAGGGGGGAAGCGGCTCACCTCATGGTAAGTGATTACCGACGCCCCACTGCAACTGCAACACCACCAAGCTGCATTTCTCGTTCTGTAAGGACATTTAGGGAGGGGGGAAGGAGGGGAGGAGGGAGGGACTCCGGTCGAAACGGTCAGTCACCGAACGGAACGCAGAAATACAAGATGACTCTATTTCCGTTATTCTGCGAGCCCGTTGTACTGCCCCGTTCGAGCCGGCCTATTCGAGCTCGCTGGCTCTACCGCGTACGATTTGTTGTTCGTGTTGCTTCATTGAAAATATGTGTGTAAGGAAAACAAAAGGCCATACATAGAAATAGCCTGCTGAGTGCAGCAGTCGTCGGCCGCGTTCTCGTGGCCCGGATGACGTCGTCTCCCCGCTCTGTCATCGGCCGCGGTCACGGTCATGTCACGGCACATGTTCGGGATGCTTCCCCAGCGTTGGCCTCGTGCCACCCGCGTCACGGCCACTAATTGGCGGGAACGGAACGGAAGCAGTAAGGGAAACGTGAACGATGGTTTATTTTCTTTCTTAATTATAATTAGGTGAATGTAATTGAATATAATTGAAGATGTTTATGGACCAAGAACAGATATTTCGCTCAACTCTGCTTGTAGAGTTGTCTGCTTTATAGAGTAGGCACAGGCCCTAATAGTTTTAACTGTAAACGGATAGTTACTTTTCTTTTTCATCCGAAGCACTCACCCACCATGACCTGTCCAATCTATTCATACTGTATACAATATGAAAACCCTTGTACATTTGCAAAACCAGAGGAGCTGCAATTGAATTGCCGGCCTTTAAGGGTGGGTATTTGGGAGATGTATATGTATGAATATATTCACGCCTTGTTCCCAACGGGGTAGGCAGAGACAATCTTCTTCCACTTGCTACGGTCCTGACATACGTCTTTCGCTTCTTCCACTTTCATCAATCTTCGCATGCATGCTCGTTGGTTTAGAGTACTCTTGACCTGGCCTTTTTCCAGAACATCTCCGATTTGATCGTGAAAAGTAAGCCTAGGTCTTCCTCTCCCGACTCTACCATTTATTTGGGAGATGGGAAGGAGAATGAGGAGGGGGGATGGGGAGAGGGAGCGGGCCTTCGGTTACCTCACTCACCGATCGACACGCAGAAGCACAGGATACCTCCACTTCACGCCGGTAGTGAGGTAGTGGTACCACCCGGGTCGAGCCGGCCCATTCGAGCAACAGCAACAGCCACCGCTTGGCTCTACATCATACAAACTAAGGCTATTCTATAACATTACTAGTCCGTTAAGTTCTGTTAAATTCCGGTTTAGAGAGCCTCTTACGAGCTGTGCGTCATTCCTTCTTTGTCTTCGGGGGTGACAGCGCAGCTGTAACCTCCTCCGATTGGAGTTGTGTGCAGGTACCTATCGGTTTTCAGTAGCCACTTACCATCAGATCAGGTGCAGTGTTGGTTCGTTTGTCACCCCTATCCAATAAAAAGAACATGATAATACGACCAGTGCGTGTTGCCAGTGATGACTTGCGGAACCGAGACGTGGTCTTGCAACTCTGTTCAGATTACTCATAAAGCACCAGATCGAAGTTGCTAAGCGGGCCATAGAGGATCAGCCAGCTATGGATGGAAATAACACGTAGCGCGCTGATTTGGGCTGCAGTGTAATGGGACAGCCGCATGGCATTCAGAACTCTCGAACACATGCGTTGATGAAGATAGGTTGATATAATTGAACTAATGATAAATGAGTGGAAACACTATTAAAAAAAACCCAAATCTTTGCAAAATCGCTAAAAAAAACATTCTAAAAACTTACACGAACGCTCACAGAGAATATCCAATCCAAAACTGGTGAAACAACGCATGCTAATCTAACAGCAGTCGTCTGATACCTGTTGGCAGGCGTCCAGCGCCGTCAATCAAGTATCCGTTTGCGTTCATAACTCAACAGTGGGTCTGCAGGTGGGCGTGAGTCACGCCATGGGGCACATTGGCTCACGGCGGCAGGTTGAGCAGCGAGCGTTGGCGTCGCGGCGTCATGTTCGTTCGCGTCTCAATACAATATTGTCCGTGTTGTTCATATTATATGACGTTAGTGTTCATTTGCGATAATCCATTGAAACAATAGAGTCCACCGGCGGAACCCAGTCAGCTCATATAACGACACCATTCACGCCTGCGATCGCTTACCTACACGTGAGAGTGTTCACAGAATCTATATTCTGTCGGAGTTATCTTAATCGCGGTAAATCCACTTCGGAAATGGTTTATTTTATAAAAACTTTATCTTCCACTGTAGGAATTACTCCCGAGTCGCGGAGGCAGTTTCATGCATGAATGGCACACGGAGAAGCACCCAGACCCGGAACTATAATTTGTAGTCCATACAAATACTAGTACCCGTGCGACGCAGCTAAACGCTTGGCCATCGAGCCCTCTGTAATGTAAACATTCGACGAAAACTCTACATGGATACCTTGGATGGATTATGCCACGGGTTATGTCGAACTCATGCCGACTGTAAACCCCTCTTCGCCATTCATAGGGTTCGAACATTGTCTCCTACCCCGACTGACCTCACAGTATGGAACACTGTCACACCATAATCGTTAATATGTAATGTAATGTAAATGACAGTGAATGCTGTGGGTGGTGAATTTTAATATTGGCTGTAGTTAACACGTGCATAGTATTTTCTCTTCTAACGTAAAGAAATACACGCTATTTTACTTCTGCATGATCTTTCAGCTCCCTCAAATTGTGTATAAGTTGAAATATATCAACCTTTTCTTCACCTTACCTGCCATCCTCACCTGCGCGAGGTGCGTTCTGTTTGCCAACGGACGAGGCTCTGATTGCTGGCCAAATACTCTTTTACAATGTCGAAGATTTACATCTGCAGGTAGTCTGGTGTTGCGGATGTGCGAGCGTCGGTGATCACTTACCATCGGGTAGGCCGCTTGCTCTTTGTCCCACTTTTCTATAAAAAGAATAAACATCCCACAGACTATTGTTAAATATATGTGTTTATAGGTTTGTACGTGTGTATATTTATATATGTTTAGACGTTGTGTTTAAACATTTTGTAATATTGTATAATATAAGGAGGCCTTTGCCCCGCTGTGAGCACTTACAGGCAGCTACTTTGCTTTACTTTTTGTTTTCATTGCCAATTATATTAATTAAGATATTATGTGTTAATTAAGTACACAACTACCTACTTGTATAATAATAATAGTTTTCTCTTTCTTCGAGGGTTCGCTGGAAGAGAACTCTGCTTAGGGTTAAGCTCGCCTTTGTACATTTATCCTGTATATTATTCAAATTGGAAATTTATCATAATGTGTACAATAAAGAATAAAGGAAATGACTAGGGATGGTGGGGCAGAGAAAACATTTTTCCTTTTCTCTTTTCCCTATGCCCTGCTAGCCAACAAATGAGGTTCTGACGACGGAATGATGGTGAAAAAGCCACTTTAATTCGCCGAAACCAAATCCCACGGGCCAGCGTTGTGCGAAGGTAGCGGCACTGCGCTCACCGGCCCGCCTGCCCAGCACGGTGAGTATTGGCAAACCTTCTAAGTAATACAAGTCGGCTTTTGCTAGCGTCTGTTCGGACAGGCCTATGTTAAGCCTATGGCTGATGTGGACGTGCAAGGCAAGACTGAGCTTGTGAGCCGTGTGCTGGTCCGTGAAGCCTCTTCTTTGTCAGGAATATTGCGTGCGGTTAACGAAAGACGAGTGTTTGAAAATTTGAAAATTGACGCCCACGAACATCCACAACACCAGAGGAGCTATAGATGCGCTGGCGGCCTTTAAGGAAGGAATAAGCTGTTCGGAAATACCGCTGGCGACAGCTGATTCCACAAAGTCGTAGTGCGTTGCAGAAAACTTCGATACGATTCGAATTGTAAGCTAATGCAACGACATATATAAAGCGTACATAGTATGTACGTTATCTGTGTGGTCCGCGTGTTACTGCGCAGTTGTTTGAGAACGTGACGCTTGCCGTTATCTGCCGCCGGGGCCCGCGGCGCTTGTTGTGTCCTTCCACCATGTTTGCATTACATACAAGGAATGTCCGCCGTTCGTGTCGCTTCCCGTTGTAACGTCCTGCCGTTAACCCGTTGACTGATCAATACAATTCTAACTTAACACAGAAGCAACGAATCGTTGCCGCATTAAGGCGATATTCCTTCAACACGGGCTTTTAAGTTTAGTCGAATTGGTTGGCAGGAATGAGGCAGTTGTCAGCTGCGCAGGAGTTCTTATAGTGATGTAAGTACGCGCAAACGCGGAAGCAATCACACCGTCTTTACCTTCCCATATCCGATGTAACGCTAATGCGGTTAGATGAGTTAGATGCACGGGACGAAAAACAATTTGAGTTCTATGGAAATATTGGCATCGGCCGGGAATCGACAAATGAAATAATCGAGCACACGACCCCCGGAGCACGAACTCACGATTCGAATTAACAAGACAAAGTTAGGTACAAAGTTAGAGTTAGGCCAAGGTTCTTTTTTGTACAAAATTGTGTATTGACCACGAAAACAATTTACTTTTTTCGTTCGAACATTATCAGCTATCATGCTTCTTACAATGGATGTTAAAAGTAATCACCGAGCACCGCCGGCAAAAACTTTTTTTAATAATGATTACGATGGATGAAACAAATTAACGTAAGGCATGCCTCGGATGCGTGTGCATGCAGGAGTCATTTGAAGTTATGAAACGACGGACGAGATTATATTATTATTAATAGTGGAGCGCTGCGTCGAACGGCTACGGGCACGTTGGGCCGTACATTATTTTTAAATAAATTACGACGCACTCTGTCGGTTACGCAAGCCCGCTGTCGACAGGTCCGCGATAGGCCGCCGTATCGACGTGGTGTTGCCATTGCTATTTATACTCTTACATCTATACGTTATCTATTTTACGTAACAGCCGCGCGCGAACTGACAACTCACAACTCCGTCACTCAAATAGGAATAGAGATGTTGGTGAACGGTCACTGTCGCGGCGTCAGTGGCCACCCGGGTGGTAATGTCTCGTTCCCAGGCCATATCCGCTTCCTTTTATTGTTCCGGTAATTAGACCTATATAGGGGACAGGTTGTAGAAGCAAGTTGTTTGATTTTTATTTGACTACATCTATCTTCTAGTACCGAAAGTTCGATTTTATTTTTGACTTGACAAAAATTAGATGTCACCTGAGTCCTCATCACTCGAGTAAAGACTAGTAGATATAGAACCTTCTAGTCTTTTCTCGAGTAAGTGTTTGTCTTTCCCAAATCACATTTTTGCTTATGTAACCGGGAGTTGAGTTTTTTTTTTGATTTGTTTTTGACTCGTCATTAGATTCTCAAACTATCCGGCGTCGGCGTTGCTTCGTTTTCAGTTTGTTCACACAAATCGTAATCATGAATTTCCTATTTCGTGTCTAATATTATCGTAATCTTGAACTTGAACGGCTCAATGTCATGGCGCGGGTTGCAAAAAGCGTTTCGTTCATTGTAGTTTGTGGTTCGATCTTTTCATTGACTTTTATAATAATAACAATGATATAATTTTTTTTTTTTATTAACATTACGAATGGGACGCAATATGTTAATTGGAACTCTGGTTCGATGGAAGGTCAATTTTGAAGCTGTAAAGTCCGCCACGTCACAAAACACATCGGGGGACAATGTAGGTTGGTATAATTCACGTCATAAAGTCTTTTCATTTCTCAGCCATGTAGGTATCCATGTGACATGTTGCTTCACCGCCAAGCAAGTAGTGTAGGCAAGGAAGAATTAAAATTCGGGTTAGTCTGCAACTTAAAGCGAGCTTAAACTCAAACTCAGCGTCTCTCAAACAAACCTTCGATTATAAATAGTTATAATAAAATAAATAGAAATTAATATTCACCATCGCGTATTTCCTAATCGTAACCGGTGGAATATTCCCGGTCGACCCCGGCGTCGCCACACAACACTACATTTATCGCACGTTATCAGCCATTGGGTCATCGCGGACGTGTCAGCTGCGTTACGCTGACCTGTGTCACGTCACCCACCACTCATTTTATAAATAAATGTGTCGTAATACGATTAGTACTGTCAAGACACAGAATAACGAATAGTTACTATAGGAACAGAGGTTACAATTCTTTTATCTTGAACAATGCTGCCGTTTAGCGACCTAACGTGTTAGAGCCAAGCTGCAACTTGACACTACAAGCAAGCTTGACTTAAAGGCTGGCAACGCACCTGCAGCATCTCTGGTATTGCAGATGTACGTGTGCGACGGTAATCACTTATCATCAGGTTAACCTTGCTTGCTCGTTTACCGCCTTTCTAAAAAAAACTAACTAGTAAGTACTTGTAAGTGCTCAAAGAGAACGGGCGAAAAATCACGGCATTAGAGATTCCGTCGTGAGCGTGACAGCCCGACTGGTGTTCTACTGCCACGGCGTGTCTAACTGTAGGTGCTTCACTCATGCACATACCTACGTCATAGGTGTAACAAATAACTACGAAACTGCGCGTCAAGGTCAAGTTATTAACCTACAGCGTATCGCCGGTTTAACCGTCACCCCAATACGTGTTGCCAACCTCTTATAATCAGTGGTATGTGTTTATTTAATTTTATCGTGTTATTATTTTACTACTACTAATGCAACGGGTTCTGTGTGAACTGAGAACGATTGATAAAATTAAAATGAACTGTAACTCTATTGAGATTGACAGTGATAGTAACATCGAGAATATCGTGCATTGTAACATTGTAATATGTTGCAACATCAGTCTGCACAAGTCCACTGCTGGACATAGGTATTTCCATGAATGCGTCGATATAAGCATGAATGATTTGCTCACACTCAAAATGTTTTGTTGGCGGATTGGTGAATGCAGTGCGCGCACCCCTGTACTCGTACTAGAGATACTCCTCACCATCACTAGTCTGTAGAATTTGGGTTTGTGCACATTCGGATAACTAATGCGTTCGGGAAACTACGTCTCGTCGAATATCCCTCAAAACCTCAAGACAGTACAAGAAAGTACACGAACAGTGCTTGTTACCGTGATTACTTACGGAACAGAGACTTGGTCTTTCGCTGCAGGCCGTATGAGAAAGTTGCTCAGCGGCTTATGGGAAGGGCTACGCTCGGTGTTTCCCTGCGCGATAGGATAGTGTCTGCAACGACGATATCCGCAGCAGAACTAGTGTATACGACATAGCCGTTAGGATCAGCAAGCTGAAGTAGCCGGGCATCGAGGAAAAATATTCTCGGATAGCAACCACATAGTGTAGGATGGTAGTCGATGGATGCGGGGATTTGAGAGATCGGAGGGAGGAAGAGGAGGGGAAGTGGGCCTCCGGCTACCTCACTCACCGAACGAAACGCATAAGCACAATATACATCTACTTCACGCCGATATTCTGCGAGGCCGTGGTACCAACCCGGCTCATTCGAGCAGTAGCAAAAGCCGCCGCTTGGCTCTACCATGGGGTTTATAATGGTTTATATAAGGATCATGTTTTATGTTTCGCCTGCTGATGTTCAGCTGCTATTCCGATTCCTTTATATCGAATCATTTGAACACACGACTAATTTCAGTTAGAGTACACTACTATTGTATTTATAAATAATGTGTTTTTATAGTATCGTAAACGTATATGTGGCGATTATTTAATTCCGAGTGAACTCCAGTTTAGTCTGATAGGAACACAATAACAATAATGGTTAAAATGTTGCCACGTACACCGATAAGCAGTGCATCGTGAATACTTCTTTTATCAATCTGCTGTTCTCGACTGCGTTATGAGTTCAAAATACTAAATAGCATTAATTCACGTTTTATAATGGGACTGTTGTCACAGCGTTTTTATTGGTTGTTTTACGCTTACTGTTGTTTTCCTATAAATTCCCCATGCGTTGTTAACTATCGTTTTTTTTTTAAATAAATCACTGATATGTGAAACGGCATGAAACAGTTCTTCTTCTTTTTCATTGGCATAAGTGGTGAGCAGTAGTGGGTTTGACAAAGGATATTCCAAGAACGCGCCAACGATTGCTAGCATGCATGGAAGATTTGCCAATTCTCATCATGTCGGGTAGGCGCTTTGGTGAGCGCAGTGCCGGTGTTGCTTCCCTATCTATCCCTACTAATCTGTGGGAGTTTGAGTCCGGCATATCCGGATGGATTTTCTGTCATCGGTCGGTCGCCGGGGTCTCCTTTAGTCAGCAGGGTGCACCGTGGGAAGTTGTGTTGATGTTCGGAGATAGAGATTGTTTGATCTTTCTTACATTTCATAAATTTACAATTTAAAAAAAAAATATTTGTGGTAACACGGAATTTATTTGTTATAACCTAAACATCTAATGGTCCTTCATAAATGTGTCGATCGGTGGGATTCCATAAAACTTGCTCACATAAATCGTTGAACGGCGCGCGCCCGAGGCACGCGAGCGACCGGCAAGCGAGGCGGTCACGAGATGTCAAACATTACGGTCGCTGTAGGTCGCAGTAGATTCTGTTCTCAGATCTCAGGATCTCCGCTCTCAGATGCCACAGAGCGAGGCTCCACTTGCATTCGAACCGAGCGCTGTTACGTTTCGGAGCTAAGATGTGTGGAGTCTGTCTCAGTGTCACGGTACCTAATGTATCATTCGTTACATGATTACTTTGTATTCAAATTTTACACGTACGTTCATTGTTTAGCTATGCGTCTGAAACGGTATCAAATTAAGCCTAATAGAAGCTTATTCACACTAAGTTTAAAGAACCCAATGTCAATGGCTTAGTCCGACGATTGTTGATTAATTTCTTTCATCATCATCATCATCATCATTTCAGCATATCACAAGTCCACTGCTGAACATAGGCCTCCCCCAAAGATTGCCACGAAGCTCGGTCCTGTGCCACCTGCATCCATCGACTTCCCGCAACACTGCGGTCGTCCTACACTGCGTTTGCCTGTACGTGACTTGATTCATTTCTTTCACAACTACTTAATACAATCGAAAGGGATTTTTGCTTCCGATCGTGTAAACCTAGATGCGAGCTATTTATTTCAGCTCAATATCTTATTTAAATTATTTATGGAGATAGTTAACGTTTCGCCATTGAGACAAAGTTTACTTTCCATGTATTGTAACAAATAAATATATATCGACAGATACCCAACCAAACATTTATGACAGACAAGTTCACGTGTATCAAAGGGATGAAGTTAATACTCTATCCACGTGAGTCTCGCTACCAGTTAGTTGTTATCCATACATTTATTTGTCAACGACCGCTTAGTGGTCAGCGTACCTGACTGACTGAGCTCTAGGTCTCGGAGTCGAATCTTCGATCGATAAAGGTTACAGACAGCCTGGAATTACACCGACTCTATACCCTACGGGCCGAGAGAACCGTGGTAATGCTGATTAGTAGCAGAAATGGGTAAGAGGTTAGGAGTACCTAGAGTGTCGAGACTGTTCGCAGGCGTTCCACCACCTTGTAAAGTTTAACCAACGCTCAATACAATTTCTCACAAAGTACAAGTACAAGCACACTTGCGTTTTTCATACATATAAAATAGTCCCTTCACAGATCTGTCGAGCCGATTGTGATCGAGCTCTACGTGCACAATCACTCAACACGCTTTCTAGCACGTCGCGTGACCGTAGCAGTCAGGGACTCGTTAACTCGCGCTCGCGTGCAGGATAGAACCACCGCGTAACGTGCGCGTGACACGCGGCGCTGCGTGCCGCACGGCCGCGGCGGCGCTGCGGCACTTCCTGCGTGGAATCTGGGCTTCACATTAACTTAAAACTTTGGTAATCAGCGTGCCGGCGGGCGTGAGATATATCACCGTGTCAGGCAGACACGCTCCCGGCGAAGCACGTAATTTATACGTGAGAATTTCAATTTATTTTCTTGGATCGAAGAAGAATGAACGGAGAAAGTTTTCGATTCTTGTTCTTTTGATACGTTGTGCGGTGGCGGCGGAAGAACTTTTCACCGGAGCTTATTTCAAACACCATTTACGGACACTGAGTCGTGGTGTCTGACTGTTTAAGTCAACGATGAAAATTGTCCTCCGCACAGGGGATCAGCTCTCCTGATTCGGAAGTACTTTTTCCTTTCTCCGGTCAAAGAAACGATATACCCATGACCTGGCAAGGAGCTCTTTTTCCCATTACAATCAGAATTTGTTAAATTAAGAACTTATGTGCGCATTGAAGTGCACCCGTATATAGGGAGCGCCACTTAGATTCCACTCCATCCGATGAAATTAATTGAAATTACGGTAGTTGATTGATCAGTTCAGTCGGTACCTCTGACCAATAACCAACAGTGGCTGTCGACGTTATACTTTCAGCGCTGTGATATACAATGACCAGGAAAAACTAAACGGGTAAAGAAGAAGGCGTCCGTACGTTTCTATCGCCGCCTTACACCAATTTTACCGACTAATAGGTCATTAAGGCTGCTAGTTCTACTAAGAATTCCGAGTTAGATTTTTTCCCCCCATGTGGAGGAGTGGGGTACACGTACGAATAACGCTCGCGGGCGACGGGGTGCCGCGCGGCCATGTCGGGCGTGATGGAGTTTTTCCGCGTGCAGACATTTGAAGCCATTAGAAGAAATATTTCAGGCCTGGACGCAACCCGCATTAAAAACAAAGCAATGGATAACTTAAAGTGGGTAAACTGTTTGTTCGAAGTTGTTGATAGGTAAGTTGTTATTTGAAACGTTATCCGCCTCTCAAATAATCATTTGATTTTTAAAACGTTTTCCATAGACGTCTTTATATAAAAAAAATATATATAGTAAAATGTTTCTTCGTTTATATATTATGTTTGACACATCAAGAGAAAGGCTTAGGTGATAAAAAAAAGATTTGTGTATATAAAGAAATGTTTCTTTGTATGTCTCTTATAGACTCGCAAACCTGTCGATCGATTGCGCTCAAATTAAAGACTATATTCTGAGCCGACACAATTGGCCAATCTATCGGATTGGCTCATCACGTGGCGAAAATACTATCATCAGAGAGCTCAGAGCCTTGGAGGTTGGCCTATGAGCCGTTTGGGTAGGTACCGCCCCCCAGTCTATTTTTGCTGCTACGCAGCAGTGCCGCCACTGCAACCACTGCTTCCAATTTGAAGGGTATGGACAGAGGCTCTGGGGTGGCAACTTGTTTTGTTTAAAGTTGTTTGCTGGTGTCCATGGGCTGCAGTATCCTTTGGCTGAGGTCATATTTGTATATGTAATATGTCAAATCCTTTGTCCGCTTTTGTAAAGATTTGGTGTTGTGTTAATTGCAATATAAGGAGGTTCATTAACTGTGTTTAGCGAGAGTCGCTGAAGCGTCGAGGTTCAGGATGAAATCAGTATTCTCTATAACCCACTGCCAGCTTTTTTTTTGGTGGGAAAGGCAGCAAACGAGCATGCGGTTCACCTGATGTTAAGTGATTACCGTCGCCCACGTACATCTGCAATGCTAGAGGCGCTGCAAGTGCATTGCAGGCCTTGAGGATATTTGGCACAAAATGTCTCTACTTCACGCCAGTATTCTACGAGGCTGCAGTACCAACCCAGTCAAGTCGGCCCATTCGAGCAGCAGCAAAAGCCGCCGCTAGACTCTATCACGTATACAAGAAGTGCGGGCATTGCAATGTAGACCGTGACGTGACGTGCGCCGCGCGACCTGGCGTGCAGACGTCGCGCGACGCTGCGCTCGTGCGGTCGGCGAGCATCGCGGGCCCCAGTCATTTGTTATTACTATTCGGAGGTTTCCACTCGCCGTGCGTTTCAATATTTCGATTGTACACACTCCGCGTTGCGACCGCTACGACTACAAAGTCTGCCCCAATCATTTTCCAGGCACGAGCTGCATACTAAATTTTATCAAAATCGATTCAGCCGCTTATGCGTGATTGAAAGACACGCTAAAACAGACGACAAAAACATATTGAGGTAAATGTTTGTAGTAACAAACGCTAACTCGTCAATTAACGCTACAATGTTAAAAAAAAACCTCCGGCGGCTCCTTCAAACGATGCGCTAACATCCTGGGGGGTCCGTTCCAACTTGCAGCAGGCGGCTGGGCGGTTAAATCGTAACGGGATTATTACAAGTGTTACTGTTACTGGTTTCACTGAACCGGTTTTTTATTATTGTTGACATTTATTTTTCTTTAAAAGCCAGCTTTCTTTTATTCCTTATTGGATTGAGGTGACAAACAAAGTAACGGCCCATGGGACGGTAAATGGAGCTACTGCCGGCCCACGGACATCCAATTTCAATCGAAGATGGTTGAAGATGGATCAGGGGTGACCTGTGGACTACGACAGAATGCCTCGCAGCCTGTAATTGTACTGGCTCTCTCTACCTTTCGACTCAACTGTTGTTGCAATGCTGATTGGCAGCAGAAATGGGTAAGAGGTGGTATCTACCCAGACTAATCCTAGGCAGAGAAAAATTACTTGAACTAGTATTTTTTTTTATGCGAAACTGGCCAAACGAGCAAGCGGCTCATTTGATGGATGGACCAAAGAGGCTGCAGGTGCGTTGAGGGGAGGAGTAGGAACAGGGGGGAGAGCGGAGTGGGACTCCGGCTCTCACTCTCCGAACGAAACGCAGAACCACAAGATGCCTCTACTTGACGGCAGTATTCTACGAGGCTGTGGTACTACCTTGGTGAAGCCGCCCATTCCAGTAGCAACCAATGTCGCCACTTGACTCTACCACGTATAAAACGTATTGTCTATTATTTTTCACACATGCCAATTTGCGCACGATTTTTTATATCATTTCATAAAAAAACAGGTTCGTTTTTTATGAAAAATAGGCTTACATTTTACCTCAATCTTGCCCCATGGGAGGCGAAGATGAGGCCTAGGATGGTACACGCTTGCCTAGATGTCTGTTCAGATTATAGTTTTTCGGAAAAACTGACCTCGGCAGAGAGTTCCCCTCCTTAGCCGTCCGCATAAAGAAAGAATAGGCAAACCGCTTCGTGCGTAATGGAGGAATGTCTAAGGTAACATGTGAAGCCCGTTAACCCGCCATGAAGGTGACAAATGGCAAAAGTATACTGCATACTACGAAAAGATCTGTAGCAGTGGAGAAGCGCCAACCTGTCACGTATTAATACCATATTTTGTCAAAGGTGCACTCTAGCTGTCAACAAATAACAGTGAGATCCAGTTCGTTGAGAGATTTTTATCTTTTTAAAATACAATCGTTATCCCCTGTCTGACCCCGTCATGGTAGACTGACTCGACTTCGCCACTTCGGGGGCGAGGACGCGATGCGTCGGACCACCATAGCTGTATGGCGACCGATCTTCGGGAACACATCTCCGACTACAACCCCTCCCCTTTTATTTCTCACCCGCATATGCATATAATATATTTCCTTTACTATTATTGATATTATATTAAGTTTTTATGAAGCAAGCTAAAATTTGCACTTCGTTGTCGGTATTACGTTTTGGTAAAAGTAAGTAAAGTAAAGTAACAGCCTGTAAGTGCCCACTGCTGGGCAAAGGCCTTCTTCTCAAACACTAGTATCAGAGAGGGTTTAGGAGCCGGAAAGGGCCCGCCACGCTGCTCCAGTGCGGGTTGGCGAGCTTCACATATCTTCGAAATAATATTTTTATTATTTCTCAGACATGCAGGTTTCCTCACGATGTTTTCCTTCACCGCTGAGCACGTGGTGAATACAGCACTTAAAATTGCTATTAACAATTTTAGTGGTGCCGGCACCGGGGATCGGACCCAGGTCACTCGCGCTCTATGACACTAAAGTGACCGCCCTGACCACTAGGCTAGACCACGGCTCTTTACGTTCTTTACGTTTTGGTACTAATAATAATTATTAGTTCCAATATGTTATATCACGATGATATATTAATAATAATTATATCAAAGCCTCGAAAGTGTTTATGAGATGTTTTCCGTAAATAAATTTAACTTTTTTTTTTAATAACGGGCGTCCATACCTGCCCCGTAACTTCGGGCGTGGGTTTGGCGTCGGGGCGTTAGGTTTGTAAAACAACTAACAACTTATTCCATTGTTGCAGGTAAACTTGTGGCGTCGCATCGGGTGACCTTTTACGGTACTTCTTGTTTTATTACCGCTTCCTTTTCGTTTAACTCCATTTATTTTTGTATTCGTTCGGCCGCTGCCTACATTTTTTCATCGATCACGTGGACGAGTTCGGTCGGTAAAAAATAAGTTTAGCAAGAGTTCACCGAAGAAGACTGCTAAATGTTTCAACGTTTATATTTTCTTGAATTTTCTCCGAAGTATTTTTTTACGAGTTCTTTTGGCACAGTGGAAGCTTACTTATATTTTCTCATGTTAATTTAAAAGTAAAACTTTTGCATTATAACTCTGTGGGTTTCTGTTTTAATGTTCGTGTATAAATATAGACATGGATATATTTAGAGGAACACATCGGAAGGTTAATTATTTCATGTTTATTTATTCTTTAGTTTCGATAAAGTCACAGCTGTTAGCCGTTTTGTTGGCTTTTACCTCTTCATCGGAGGATGCGGCTGCATCCTTGAGGGCCGCAAGTGTTTTGAAAGTATTTGTACTGCTGTACCTCCACTGCTCATCTTTAATTGCTGAGTGATTTATGAGCCCTCCAAGAGAAGTTCGGACCTCGTCTCGGACGGTGGAGCTGTTTCGATCACACTGGGCGGAAAAAACAAATCGTCCTTTTGTTAAAACAACACCGATTCCTGTCAAGTATGATTCACGAGGCTATTAAAATCAAAAAAACCTACTAATTTCAATAGAGACGATGGCCCGGTGCTGCCACCGGCTTGCGTTCCTGCAATAAATACTATTAAGTCTAAAAATGCTTAGTTTTCTACCACTCTACGCCCGCAAGATACTGTGAGCACTTTCTTCGTAGATCGGACCAAAATTATTAATTAAAAGCCCGAAGGTAACCCGAAGGTAACCCGAGTTAACTATTACACCTGTACGTCTAACACTTCAGTCCCCCATGAACACGGGTGCTGTAAAGCACACGAAACCTCGAGAACTTAAAACCTAAAATTAAATGCAACAAAATTAGTAAATAATAATTGAATTTCAACTGACATTGTATTGAATATACAAGTATATCATAAATTACATTGTAACATGGTGTTCTAAAAAAAAAACCCACTAATATCTTGCCGGTTCTTCTCTGCGAAGGTCTTCTTTTACGAACCGGTGTAGATTTTTAATTTCAAGTATTTAAAATAATTCAAGGTTTTGACTTTGACTTTGAATCTTAAATAAATCTTATCCCTTAGAGGTCCAAAGATTCAAAGATTTTACTTAGATGCTTTCGTTACAAAAGTCTACTGTTATTGTCTAGTGCTGCTCTTCTGCCCTGGGCTAATCAGGCGATGATGAATCACTTATCAGGCAGGACCTTTTTTAAATTTAGTTATGTACACACAAAAAGGCATAAAAACATTAAAATATAGTATTTGTACAAGGGCACTACTTATTCCATACATTGAAATTTCTAATACAAATCATTACATATAATTAAATAGTATAGTTTTCTATTATTATAGCATTGTCTTCTTCGGTTACATTATTACAACAGCATTACTTGGTCCATACTGAACATAGGCTTTTCCGATAAATGCGAAAGCTAAATCCGGCACATATTTCTTGGAACATTTGCCCATACTCCACCACGCTGGGCAAGCGTTTTGCTGGGACCTTGTCACTAGTGATGCTGTTCACCGTCAATAGGTGCGTAAGGGTGAATATACCACCACCTCTTCCTTCAAATGCCAACCTTACCTGCACGTGGTGCCCCTGGCGACCGAATGATGGCGGAATATCCATCCGTCACATAACTGAACCAAAATATGTTCAGTAATAATAATACTCAATTCGCGCACACCCACTGGCTATTCAATCAATTCCCAGTGGGTTTCCCCGTGTTGCACTCAACTCGAGTGATTCAATAACACACCAGCTTTTTCCCCCCAAACTAATTTGCATTGGCTACTTGTCAAGTCGGAGTCAGCAAATGAGTGAGGAAGGCAAATAAATTATGAATTATTTACGATTTATAAGATACTAGCAGACCCGGCCGCGCGTCGCTGTGGCTCTATTGTATGGAATATGAAAATAGTCGATTAAACATTAATGACGATAAAAACCATCCTATCTTGGCCACGCCAGCAAAACACACATTTAAAAAAAGAAGTGAAAATGGGTTCGATAGTTGCGGAGTTCATCGTAACAACGTGACACGAGAATTGTATATAATATATATATATTTTGTGGCAAAGGTATATATCAATATATGATTGCCATCGCCCACATACATCTGCAACACTAGAGGAGCTACAGGTGCGTTGCCAGCCTTTTAGGGTATTTGGGAGATGGGAGGGAGGATAAGGAGTGGAATGGGAAGGGGGAGTGGGCCTCCGTTACCTCACTCTCCGTACGAAACGCAAAAGCACATGATGCCTCTACTTCACGCCGGTATTCTGCGAGGTCGTGGTATTAATCCAGTCGAGCCGGCCCATTCGAGCAGCAGGTAAAGCCGCCGCTTGGCGCTATCACGTTTGGTGGGATCGCAACAACGCAATGGGATTCTCCATTCTAAAAAATGTTGTCACTTTTATTTTATCATCGTTAGAAAGACGTTTGTCTGGCGGTTGTCCTGTTTAGAGGTTAGTTGTCATGACGAATATCAAGAAGTGTGTCTTAGAGCGAATCACATTGAGCCTATAGTTATAGGTTCAATGTTATGCGGCCCAAGCTCTAGCACAGCTTTAATAAGACCACTGCTCTCATCATAGTGTTCGTCACCCTCTGGTCCGTACGTGTTCGTTTGTTATGGAATGGTAGAGGTGGTGACTATGGTGGTAGATCTATCTCAGAATCGGGACACTCAAGTTCGATCCTCTATGTGTGCAGGGCCCGAATCAAACTGTTCTTTGAAATGTAGGATTTGTATCGTTGAACTGAGCACTACGACGATAACGGGTAGATCTGTAGCGTTGTTCCAAATAAACTACGATTCAAACGGACTACAAATTTCTAGATCTCTTACCATAACATTGTAGAGTTGTATGTTAGAGAGAGCTTATTTATTCATTAATCTTAAAATGCCCCAAACGATCGCTCTAAAATGTTATTACATTCTTAGACCTAGGAGAATCATTTTGTTTTTGTTCTTCCAATCTAAATGAATGACGCTCGAGCATGGTGGCCTTATTAGCGTGTTTTTTTTTTAACAGAAAAGAATCACAAGTAAGATCGATTGTTCTGTTTCTTTAAAAAAAAATATTAAAACTCTTATTGTTCGTTTTTACAATACAAAAGTGCTTTCCAAATGAGTTATCAAGTCCCAACGTAATGATATGTCACGCGACGTTCCTATGGATCGGTTACAAGTTGCACTCCTGCGCAACACCAACATGCATTTAGAGCTCGCAGATGCAGTATCAATCAACAGCAATTTTTTTTTTGTTTAACGCGGGGGAAAGGTGCTCGCACCCACCCGTCACCGTCTCCGGTGACTGGTTATGCCGGGATCAGCATTGAAGATGCCGGACCGACTAAAACCCCGCCACCGTAGTTATGCTGTTGGTCTAGTGGCCTTTACAGCTTCAGCGGTGGAGACACGCGAGCAGGAGGCCCGCAAGTTAAACCAATAGCAAACACGTTTTTGTGTACACGAGTAAATAGAACGGCCAATGTGAAAATGAATAACTAAAACTTTTGTTACTATACATTAACAAAAAAAAAGCTTCGCCGCACGCTCGGTTCGCCCCGGCTTCGGACCGCAGGCCGCCGCACGAACACGTAAGCACCATCGGCTCGAACACTACAACGAGTTGGACGACGTCACATTCGCATCGCCTGCCGGAGGATGCTGTGCCCCGGACCGGTCCGGCTGAAGGTCGTCTACGTTTAAACTTTACACTCGCGGCCAGTTATTTTCCATAGCCTCGCTCGCGTACGTTGTATTTTAATCTATTCAATGTTAATCCGAATCGAACAATGCGTGTTAAATTTAGAATACACAAAGGCTACTGCCCAAATACGTACTTTGTTATTTGCTTGTCATTTTTTTATTTCAATGGACGAACGTTCGTTCGTGTGTACGTTGGTATTCACGAGCAGTTAAAAGATCGCTGATGGTGATCATGTTAGACTTGAACACTCGATCGATCTAACCTTGGTGAAGAGAGGGCATGGTGACAAAGAGTAAACTTTTACTCTATTTCGAGTTTATCCAAATTTCTGTTTAGAAGTTGTGTTTTCACACAATTTGTACTAATATTTGTAATAATAGCCTTATACATGATAAGTGGAATCGGTACGCTATGTATTGCAGGCGCGTCTCGTCGCATAGGATGCCGGAGGTACCGGACGGTCGAGTGTCGGCGACTAGTTTTTGTCTGGTTTGAATATATGTAGGTATGTCATGTGTACAAGGAACGTTTACTGGTTAAGCGACAACATAAAACCAAAGTAAAGTAACAGCCTGTGAGTACCCACTGCTGGACGAAGGCCTCCTTCTCCAAAATCTGAGAGGGTTTCGGAGCTGGAAAGGGCCCAGTGCTCCAGCGCGTGTTGGCGGGCTTCACATATCCACCCAATAATATTTTTGATAATTTCTCAGACGTGCAGGTTCCCTCACGGTGTTTTCCTTCACCGACGAGCACGTGACAAACACAGCACTTAAAATTGTTATTAACAATTTTAGTTGTGCCGGCACCGGGGATCGAACCCAGTTCACGCGCGCTCTATGAAACTAAAGTGAGCGCCCTGACCACTAGGCTACCACGGCTCTGGACTATAACACACTACCCGTATTTAACAAGATGTTTTAACACGAGACTCAATAAGGAGTATTAATTCATACTGCATCCACTGTTGACCTCAACAAGCGAAAACCTAAAACGATCAGCGCGTCGTCTGTCCAAAACTTACTTCTCCGTCGCTTCTACTGAACACGGCCACTGGGGCTACCACGGCTACTTGGTAGCGGTGGTTTATTTACGTTGTGCATGTCAAGATATCGTTCGTTATGGTATCGAGCCTCACTCGGCGGCGTGCCAGTGTGTTACTTAACTTAATACATTTGTAATTACAAGTAATCCATAATGTTTAGCTATTTAAACAAAAAACAACGTTGTGTATTAACACTTTGGACTGTTTTTTCATCGAATTATTATCACGCGACTGCCCCAGTACCGAGGCTAATGTTTTACGAGCGTATGTATTTATATATGTCTCTTTTGTTGGTACGCGCTCTGTAGCATAAAAAGCTTGACGGATTTCAACATCAAACCTTTTTTCCCAAGGGTTGTCAGTTCTTCGAGCTATGTGGCCGGCCCATTGCCACTTCAGCTTGCTGATCTTTTATATTTAAATATGGTGTCTGCAAATCAAACATACTATAAAAAATTTAATCGGTAAAAATTTAAGTAATCGGAGGCCCACTGCCCTCCCTATTCCCTCCTCTTCCTCCCATCTCTCAAATATCCTTAAAGACCGGCAACGCACCTGCAGCATCTATGGTGTTGCAGATGTATGCGGGTGTGATATTAGTATAAATGATGAATTATTGTATTAATAAATGTGATATTATCATACTTTAAACGTATAATGGCTATACAACGTACATACGTTAGTAAAGCAGTTACAACAATAATTCCCATTCGATATAATAAAAAATGTAAAAGAGGGTATTATATAGTAATAGTAATGATTTGATTTGCCAAAACTGTTTGGTTTACTTATTAGTGAATATGATTAACGAAAGGTGTTTATGTTTGACAAATAGTATTAAAATAAATGGAGCAATTTATTGTGTAAAATTATATTTGAAACAACCATAGTTGTAAGTAATTGTATTGACTAAGACTTTGTATTTAGCATTTTATTTTACTAAGTCGGTACTTGGTACTTTAAATATGGGTTCCCCAGTGAGGGCGAGAGTAGTTTCTGAGCCATCGAGGTGTGAACAACCAACAAGGTAATGTGTTATTTCTGATATTATTGTAACATTGTTAATTATCAATAGATGACCATTTGTGAAGCCTCTCTAGGATATCTCATTTTATCTCTTAATCCTTTGAATATTTACGGGTATATAGTTTAGACAATGATGTTACCTAGCTTCATAATAATTGAACAATAATTTAAATCTTTCCAAGCAGTACAAATTTCTAGAATCTAACTGTATATTAATTTTATATAATAATTAGGATACTATACCTAAATATTGTAAATTCATGTTAAATCCTAATGAATCATATTAATTGTATAGAGAGGTGTTGTTATAAAGGAGTGGTAGTGAATTGTTAATAATTAAGGTGTAATAGTTTTCTCAAAAGAGAGGGTACCTACGGAGTTTCTTTCGCCTGTTTCTTCTCCGTTAGAAGAACCTCGTTACGAAACGGTGGTAGAATTATATAATTAAATAAAGTATTATTTAAACTACTTCTGTACTTTCTTATTTCCTACCTAAGTTTGATAATCGATTACTTTTAATTACTGTTATAGTAAGTTCTACGTTTAAGTTCAAATATTTAAAACAAGTATATTTATATTTTGTTAGTTCATTTAACCTTAAAATCTAACACGGGCGACGGTAATCACTTACCATCAGGTGAACCGCTTGCTCGTTTGCCGTCTTTACTATAAAAAAAAAAGCCACCGTCGCCCGGCCGGAGTTGACGTGTTCTTTGTATGCGGAACCGGTCGCGGGTTCGATTTGTGATCCGGTTCACGGCCGGCGTGGGCCGTCGCGAGAGTAACATCTCGCTGTTATATCACGCAGGGTCGCATCGGACAGCCTCGAATTGTATTCACCGTGAGCAGTGGCGGTCCGTTTGTGTTAGTGCATTTTTATATATATATGTGTAATCTATCTCCTAACCATCCAGTTATCAAGACACTGGGGATCGGAACGTCGTGAGTGACTGATCAATATAAAAAAAAAAAAATAGGATTTTGTCCAGTATCGCGGCAGGCGTTTCATAGACATTTATTGCCGATGAACAAACTACCACAGCCGCAATAATCGTTTGTTGGCAGTAAAAACACTTGTCACGTGCTAAAAGCTCGCGGTTTTACCAGCCGCAGTACCGAGGCCGATCGTTTTGTGCCGACTGGCACAGACAGTGCCGCTGTCCTTCTCGCGCGAGCCAAGAGACACAAAGAGGCTTACGAGTGGTATAAATGTACGCGAGCAACTCCATCCATCAAAATCATTATCAACGTAATTGAACCTCACCATGATACACTTCCGGACAGAGCTCTCTTTTCTCCTTTTTCCAGAATACTCTGCGTTGCGCTGCACAACTGCACTTAGGTAGGTAACTGATCTATTTAAAAAATAAATCTCTTAGAGCCAAGTAATATTTTATTATAGAGATTTATGTAGAAAATTTAAACTTAATAAAAAGTTAAATTTATTTAAATATAGGTTTGAATAGATGCAGGGTTGTTTTTTTTTTAGTTTTTAAATAAAGGCTTTAGGACTATTTGGTTTAGTTCTTAGTGTTATTTTTTTTTGACAAGTTGGTTACTCTGTTTTCACTGATAGATGGCATGTTGGAGTACTTTACGTAGTACTGTCTTCTTTTGAGATAAATAAATAAAAATATTCTGACACGATCGTATGCCTAATTCTGGGAGGGACGTGATGCAATAGGCGTACTAAACTAGTTTTCACCAGGACTTTGACTGGGGCAACGTGTCTGGTTAGTGAGCCCGTCGCCGTTTTACGCTCAATTGCATTCGCAGGGGAAGCGTAAAATCCACATAGATCGACAGCTCTTGATAGCAAGTCAGCATCCAGTCGAATAAAAACGTAGAGCACATAGCAACTGATTAATGGGAGACGCTGTGATTACTGGAATAATAACAATGATCTAATGAATATAGATATAAACATAAGGGCTTTCATATTTGTAGGAAATTCGATGCTATCTTCAATCGACTTCAATACAGATAGAACTTTTTTTTTTTTATAGAAGAAGGGGGCAAACGAGCGTACGGCTCACCTGATGGTAAGTGATCACCGACGCCCACGAACATCCACAACACCAGAGGAGCTACAGTTGCGCTGCCGGCCTTTAAGGAAGGAATAAGCTCTTTTCTTGAAGGTCCCTAAGTCGTAACTGTTCGGAAATACTGCTGGCGACAGCTGATTCCACAAAGTCGAAGTGCGTGGCAGAAAACTTCGATTAAAACGCACTGTGGTGGAATGCCAACCATCTAGGTGGTATCGATGGAACTTCGAATTCTGTCGCGACGTACGAACTGAATGTGAGATTCCCTAAGAACTGTGGATTTCGTGAGACGAAATCAATGAAGCCCTCTGCAACGGGGAACGAAGTCGTCTCTCCCGATTTAGAGGTAGAGCCCTTAATCAACACTCGGTTAATCGTGGTTGCATAACCAATATTGATATTATTATTTATATTAAAATCAGCTGCTAGATTTACACCGGTCCCCGCACTAGTTGAAGACTGTGCTGTCGGAGTGAATAAATCACCCTTAAATAAGCAAGCGTTTCTTTTTAGAAATACTAGCCCCCCTAGATCGGCAGTAGATGACGAAACAAAGTAGTTGCCCGTGCGACCCAACCCTCGACCGGTCGTTGCCTCACAAAAACTCTGAGAAAGTGCTAATGTATCTCGAGTGTGGGAATTTTCGCACGGGCTACGTGGAACCGGGCGAGCTACGAGCATGCCTCCGTTTTGTTTTTTTTTCTTTATTCTCCGTCCGGAAAACCGTGAGCGTGAAGTTGGAAATGATAAATTATGGTTCTGGTTTGATTGGAGCGTGCAAATTGTTGCCAAGGAACCTATTGCTGATATCAAAGGTTAATTTTATTTTATTCAGTTAGATTTCATCTTGAAGATGAACGTTGATAAGGTCACATCTTTGAGTTAACAAGCGGAGGCTGCCAAGTGTGCGGGATATGTCATGGCACCGTTGGTATTCGCGCAAACAAAGTTACTCGCTTGCCCGAATACATCTGGTACCTCCGCTTTAGGTATTTAATTTAACTATCGTCGCTTGTGGTCGAAATCCGACAAGTTGTGTTAGTTTTTTTAGATAATCAGAAGCTCTTTGATTATATGAAAAACAAGTCTTCTTGGATAAACATAAATGTTTTGTGTGGTCAAACTGACGTAAGTACGTTCACTTTATTTTACCTGTCTTAAAGGCATTGCCTATTATCTATAACGTAGTGTAAGTACCCTAGAATCTAAAAGACTAATGATGGCAGCAACATCAGTGTGAGGGTATCGGGACCCCACTCACCGACCCAGTTTAGTGAGTACGGATAAAACTTCATAGAAAATATTAGCACCTGTATCGCTTTCTCAAAGAAGCCTACTGTCATCTGAGGATTTATATAGACTACTGAAAAAAAAGACGTCAACAAATACTTCAATTTAGTAATGTAACATTACGCCCAAAGCAAAAACTTTATCCGATTCGCATCTCGTGTAAATGATACTTCTAATAAATCAAACGCGCTCTTCCGTGTGACGACGCAGTCGATGCGGTACAAAGATAACATTTCAGACAATCGACAAAGGAACGGCCTCCGCGGCGTTGGGAACATATCTGTCCGTAATTATGCCATTGTTCGTCTCGGAAATAATCACTGGAATCCTTTCGGCGGTTAATTGGGGTAACATTTTCTGTCCGCTTGTTACGCTCGGTGCTCGCGGAAGTTTCTTTTGTGGGGCACTGATATCGGCACACAAATCTTGAGTGCTGAGCCGACGCCTGCGCAGTAGATGGTATCTAGTCTGTCCGGTGGTATGCGGAGAAGCGCGGAAGCGGTGAGTGCTTCTTCGTCTTCTCTTCAGTTCTCCTTCCAAATGGGGCTCACACCATACGTTACATTGCTCTCGTATTGGTTAAAAATACCTCTCTGCCTACCGGGCAACCACTACCGGCTACGTGACTTTTAGATTCATAAGCCAATATTTTTGCAACCTCCCAGCGTGACGAGTCTATATTATGTGGCAAATCTGCCATGCATGCCATAACGACTTTGACTATTAACATCGTAGTGACATATCAGTTGCGACGGAAGTGATCAAACCTTCTTTCAACTAATATATGTTTAGGGATTTTTATTTAATTGACATATGGTTTCGATGTATTATTATCAGTTTTAAATTCTAGTTTAATAGTATCGGTGTAGTGGTCCTTTGCTTGTGGAAAACAAATACAAATTATCCATAGGATACACAAGAAGGTACAAGTTGATATTTTTAATTTAATGATGTAAAGCTTGCAACACATCATTGCATTGGTATTGGCCAGTATCCCTACACACATACACATCCTCTGGACATTAAATAGTGTTTTGAGCATCGGTACAGTTTCCCTATAACATTATTCCATAACCTAAGCCAATATTTAGCATAGGCGTAGTATGCAATGGTGGTAGTTCTTTCGTCCGTTGTCTTTTTTAAATGTGCAAGAAAGAGCATCTGTGAACCTAGATAGTTTGCTTTTAATATTTTGCATATGGCTTTTCCTGTTAGTCATATATATATACATTTCATCTATAGCCGCAAAGGCAAAAAAAGCGTGCTACAAAAAATATACAAAATAAAAGACAATGAAAGGAAGGAAGTAAGAGAATAAGGAAACCTAATAAGAAATATTTTGAGGACACGTGAAGTCCGCCAAATCGCATTGAAGACCACAGACTTCCCGGATCCTAAACTCTCATAAAGTTAAGAGGAGACCTTTTCCCAACTGTAGGTCATTTATAGAATGTTAGTTTGCGAGCCACAACCGCGCCACATTTCGATGTTTCCTACGTCCCTAACCCCTCTTAGAAGACACACATATACGTGACTTCTGTTACCTCGTCGAATCACGCACATATTTGTACCGAAACAAGTTTTATAACTGGTTTTACAATATCTCGCTCAACGGACCGCCTTTTTGTAACTCTGTATATGGAAAATTTATAAATGAGCCTTCTGTATGCAAACGGATATCACGCGGCCCACGTTTCCTATAAAATGTTAATTTGTAACGGCATTTAGTATCGTTGATATCAACACGCTCGCATGCACGAGCTCTCGGAGCCGTGACGTCATCCTTACCGAATAGGTTTCCTTCGATGTATATTAATTATGACCTTGGATGCAGGCGGTTATTTGTTTGTATGAACCACATGTTTTTCCTCATCGATGGTATCATGGGAATACGTTGTGTCTGCTAATCATCACATCTTGAAGTACCTGCTAATCACCTCGCCTCGTCGATTTGGCTGTACCGAATGTTTTGACATTTTAATTTCTTAAATCGTCAGGTTCACAAAAACCATCTACGTTCGATCTATCATCTTTAGGCACTTTCGTCGCTTCTTTACGAAATGTCAAGATATTCGTGCGTTAACCCGCCTGACATCTTTGTTATAGTAGCAACTAGAGAGGGTATTCTATCTCTGGTCGGATGGACTCACAGCTATGCAGGTACGTAGGCGTTTAAAGAGGTGGTTAGCGATGCTTTGCACTGAAAGTACCTACGACTGCATATAATTTATCAAAACTATTCCTACTGTAATTTGAAAATTCGTTTTAAGTTTGAAACTAATAAGGTTCTAAGTCCTAGCCACATTTTGGACTTTAAGCCCTCATTTGATCTGTAGAACTGTTTGTCTTAAAAGCATTTAAAAAAAATGTTTTGTTAAGTTTTCCTATCGCAGTTTTTAAATCGTGACATACATTATGTAAGTCATTACTTACGTATACTTATCTTAAGCTTAACGATCTGAATTTCAGCTGTTGTTTCACAACGCACCAGACACAACCATACCTATTCCGTTTAATTACTTGTGTACAATTTCGCTACGGTAATGCCTATGAAGTCTGCCAAAAACAAATGTTTGTAAAGTAGGTTTGGATAGTTTTGCATTGATTCTATCCTCTAATCCATTAGGCCAGTTCAAGTCAACAGACATCTACGAGTATCTTCGAGCGAGTCATAAACTTTAGCTCTCTGATGGTGTCCTGGTCAAACATAATTATACGCTATAATACATCTTTCAATTAATGGTCAGAGATATTGAGAATAATGAACCATAACATTATAGTGCTGTAAGTATTAGCGCATACAGAGTCTGTGTGCTTCATCTTTGGCTTCCTGTATCCTATGCAATGCATATTCGAACAAATCGAGACAGATTCAGCAGCGGTTTCAGTGATGACTTAAGTGGTGACAAAAGAGTCGTTTGCATCTGATGTTGGATAAATATCGGGGTCTCCGGGAGATGGCGAAGGTATCATCTCTTGTAACAACGTCCAGATAGTCGACAGTGACGTCATGCCCAGGCGGGAAAGGACTGCTTGCAGACTAATGACGATGTTGAATAATATTAGCTTCATCTTGGGTACAAACTAGTGCCATATACTGGCAGCAGACAGGTACTGGCAGCGTAGTGAATGTATTATTGCCAAATGCAACAATCATTAACTTAACTGCATACTATTCTTCCGTGACATATCACGGTGCTCACGTGTGATGTGAGGTATACCTAGCTTGGTGCTGAATGAACATTTGCATCGATTGTCCAGTGCCCCAAATAAACACGGCCGCTCGCCGGGCGCAAGATGGCGCCGGTGACGACGCGTCTCCTCTCGCATTTCGCATTCACCTTGACATTTGTGTGATTGTCCGACGTGTCGCGGACGCGACGCGCGTTGCATAAGCGACCGACGCTCGCTCCGATCAGCTGGGTGCGGAGTTGATTTCGGAATGTGATACAAAACACTTTGATTACTTTGATTAATAAATGTTAAAGCGGTTATCCGATGTTTGATACCGGGTATGGCTTAAATAACGATAAACGTGAGTTCTTACTAACGCTCAACTTTTTTCGGGGGGTAATACCATACCAAGCATACTCATGCCAAGACTTGTTCGTGGGGCCTCACTGGCGTTTGGCTGTAGGAATCAAAAGTTTGCGTCAGCCGTATTGACCGTGGCTGTGGTAGAAGGGGACTAATGGAAAATATGCTCAAGATCTTCGCAAACTAGCCAAAGACAGTATAAGAAGTGCAGCTTTAGGCTGATATGCTAATACTCTGAATTGAATTTGATTCTACATACAATTTCTATAAAGCTTCACTGTTAATATACAGCTGCCCATTGACACTTGAGAGTATTCCAACACTTAAATATCTGCCTTCTCCGTGAGAGGAAAGTTAAATACAATTTCTATTAAATAGTTTAAAAAAAAAACTCTGACCTCTACCGTATTGGGTAAACGGCCGTAAGAGCATACTTTTATTATTCTGTATTTCTAACATCGCTTGATTCCATAAGTTTCTAGAATATTTAGCACACGAAACAAAAAAAAACTTAATCGGTAAGGTCTCAACGCGTGGAATTAGGCATTCCGTATGTAAATCGACATGCTCCATTGTGATAGATAACCGAACAAATTTGTAGCACATAAAGGTCTACGACATCGGCGGGCGCTCGATCCGGCACCGATAAGCGCCGACGGTAGGACGCGTTGACGCGAATGCCGTTTATCTTATCACAAATCGATAGTTTTAGGTGAGTGGAGGTGGCGGCGACTGGCGACAGATCACGACGAGCTCGTCACTGCCTGTTTCATTGGACCGATCGTTTGTGACGTGCCAAGTTATTGCCACTGATTGTATGCTGATCATTGTTTGCTGAATAGTTTATTACACGCTTTTTAACATTTATTTATTTATTCATCTTCATATACATGAGAATGTATATATGCGGGTTTAATGCCTGGACCATGCTCTACCAGCCAACCATTGGGTGATGCTGAGATATTTTATTATAATTATTGAATTGAAGTGAATGTCAGTCCCCTGATGGTAAGTGACTTCTCCAGCTCATTGATACCTGCAAACAACTTCAATCGAAGAAGGTCCTGCTCTGCCCCTGCAGACTAAGATGGAATGATATATATTGACTCTCTATAACTTACACAACAGCAATCACACTTCTGTTTCGTGGCAGATATAGGTACAAATGTGGTACCAATCCAGACGACACCCAAGCGGAGATGGAAAAAACAAAAATTAAGTAGGTATATAAAAGGAATTAAAAATACAGTATAAAAGTGAAGAATTTACTTTAATCTGTACGTGCACACTTCCATACGTACATATATACGTGAGAGTGAAATGTGCATATGCATATATAAGTGCGGTAAATAATGTTAATATTAGAAAGATATATGAATAAATTATTACAGACCCATGTTTTTTTCAAATATTTCACATGTCTTTCATTTTAAACGTGTTAACTTTATCCTGTTTAATATTTGTTATGTTGAACCAGCCATTATGCTAATGACTGCTTCAACACCTTCAGCAACTTTTAGCATGCTTACGAATTAGCATTGCTAACATAACAGCCGGTTAAGGAAATCATCATATTTTAGAATTATTTGTGCTTTTTGATTCCCAGCGTAACCTGATCTCCACACACGTACATGTACCATTCTGCTTTGCTTAACTAAACAACTGTAAACCTAAAAACAACATTCTTAGATTTCACTAACAAGAGTTACGCACTAAAGATAGTGCGACCTATGTAGCAGTATACCGGAAGCTGTAGTAAATTTAAGATGTTTTATTACTTCTTGTCACTTGGATAATATCGAAGTAGATATTAAAGTTTAATCAATTTGAAGATGTTTATTCTTGAAGTAGCAACACTGACATCATTCGATCTCGAGTGTCTCGGCGCTGTCAAGGGCAACCTGCTTTGTCCGACTAACGCTTCGATCGTGTATTTGTGAGTCGAGGACTCGAGGACGAACGCAACTGTTCTATGTATAGATCGCGGCCGTGGCGTGTACTCTGATAACTCGTTCATCTGAAAGATTACATTAACCTTACTGTTAATAGTTCAATGATGTACAGTATCTTATGAAACTTCATTGGGAATGTGGTCTCTCTAACAGAGGCAAAACAAAATAACCATTCAAATCCAAGTTGAAGTACTCGTAGCTGAAACATTGCTCTAAGAAGTTTGCAGTCTGTGATCATATTCTAGATAACCCTAACCATAACATTAGATTTGATAGACCACATATCCTCGCAAAAGAATACCGATTCCTGCCAAAGATGATTCGCGCGAATGTATTAAAATCAAAAATAGATCGAAATTTCAATAGAGAAGATGGCTGGGCGCTACCATCGGCTAGGGATCTTGAAATAAAAAAATTATTAAAAGCTGACAGTCCCCCCACCTGACCTGACCTGGCTGACGGGGCCTGTCGAGCATCCGGAACGTCGGGTAAGACAAAAAGTTACAATTGAACGCGATAAATTTGTCGCGTAAAATTAGCTTCATTTAACTTCAAATGTTTTATCGTTGCCGGGTCACCTGATTAGCTCTTGGTCGTATATACGATAAACATAGCCGATAGCGGCTAAATTGCAATGTTTTTTGTTACTCTTATCTCACCGTATCGATCATAACTATAAATAAAGCTGTGTGAATGGTATTAACGTTATAATAGAGCTGTGCATACCGTTAGATATCGATATTGAAACGTGGCACCGATACAATACTTTTACGAAATCGCTGTTAGATTTGATACGCCGTGAGATAAAACATCACTAAAATCGTAACCAACCAAAACCAACCGCCGGCAAATGACGGAAAAACCATCGCGCAAAATGTAAGTCCCGTGACTCGGAGTAGCGTCTGTGTTGCGTGTCGTCTGGTACTTCTTCATATCGTTTTTTTTTTACTTGATTTTTTTGTACGTGGTAGAGCATCGATTGGGCCGGCTCTACCGGGCGGATAGTATCGGGGTTAAGTAGAGGCATCTTGTCCTTAAAGACCGGGCAACGCTCCTGCATCACCTCTGGTGTTGCAGTTGGATGTAGGCGTCGATAATATCTTAGGGTCGGTTAAATGAAATCACTCGGGAAGGCTCTTTACATGCACCCGTTCGGTTTTGTAATCGGTCAATCGATCTCCCCGCCAAGATTGCCTAAACTACAGACAAGCGTATGAACTGGCATACGAACTTTGGTCTGCTCAATATGATAAAGCACTTGCCATGATAGTCCTACACGTAATACATCAACCAAACACCAAATTCGTTCATTCATATCAAACGTATTAGAGCCACGCGGCGTCTTTGGCTACTGCTCGAATGGGCCGGACCTCGCAGAATACCGGCGTGAAGTAGAGGCATCTTGTGCTTCTGCGTTCCCCCTCCCCATCCCCCTCCTCATTCTCCCTTCCATCTCCCAAATACCCTTAGAGGCCGGCAACGCACCTGCAGCACCTCTGATGTTGCAGATGTACGTGGGCGACGGTAATCACTTACCATCAGGTGAACCGCTTGCTCGTTTGCCGCCTTTCTCAGAAAAAAAAAATCACTAAATATCTCTGCGACTACGCTCACCTCCCGTCTCGATCTACCGGAGAGGCGATTGGGAATACGCCGATATCTGGTAACCTCTGACGACGGTAGACAAACTTGATAGTTTAAATGAATGTATACAGTTGTGAAAAAGTAGGGTTGTGTGGAATGAACATTTAATCTTTCAAAATTTTCCGAAATTCCAGTAGCCAATTTCCAAATCCGATTTTTCGTGAATCAGTAGCGTCGCGTGTTATCGGCAGTTAGTTGCACGTGACAGCGACGTGCCTCGCGTCACGCTGTTGCGTCTTCGTTCGTCACTTATGACTCACCGCTGTCCATAACATATCACTCTATCAGTCACCGATCAGTTCTTAACAATGAACGAATCCATTAATGTATTAATTGCATACACTGTTTTGCCTTACGTTTAAATTCTACATTCCTGGTAGTGCAGATTCGTATTGTTATCCCGTAAACTGAGACGGCACCGGGCTGTCGAGACCTCTGATCATCCCAGTGTTGGTGTGTACAGTCGTGAGAGCATATCTAATTGTAAAATGTTACGAGTGCACAAAAATTCCGACAGAGTATCGCAAACCTCAACGCGGTCTGTCGGCGGGAGAGCCGTGAGATGCGCGCGTGGAAAGTTACCCTGCGACTGTGATAGCTTATCGTCCGCGCTGGGTGGCCGTGCCAGTGCCACTGCACCGCATCGCAACGCGCAATCAACCTAGACGCACTTCCCACTTAACTTTTAAGCGTGGTAAAGCCAAGCGGCGGCTTTAGCTGCTGCTCGAAAGGGCCGGCTCGACCGGATTGGTACCACGGCCTCGCAGAATACCGGCATGAAGTAGAGGCATCATGTGCTTCTGCGTTTCGTTCGGTGAGTGAGGTAACCGGAGGCCCACACCCCCTCCGTATTCCCCTCCTCTTCCCTCCCATCTCCCAAATACCGTTAACGACCGGCAACGCACCTGCAGCATCTATGGTGTTGCAGATGTATGTGGGCGACGGTAATCACTTACCATCAGGTGAACCGCTTGCTCGTTTGCCGTCTCCATAAAAAAAAACTGCTGCTCATGTACTTATGAATCTCATGACATTCGAATCCTGTGACTGTTCAATTAACACTCGCACCAGTAACTCCTTATGGGTTAAGCGAAGCTTCTAGTACAACTCAGGTCGTTGATACTTGGAGGAACGGTTAACGAATAGAGTTAAGAGAAAGTTATGCATCGTAGCATTAATCTATTACTGATTTACACTGTCTTTTTTATATTTTCTTTTCATTATATATTTCCTGTTTGCTTTGGTATTTTGTGTAAAATTATTTGGCTACAGTTATGTTACAGAATATGACAACAAACTAAAAAAAAACTTAATGGTTCGGGTTACCTCTCGTTAGTCTACAGAGGGACTAAACCAGGGAATGGGCTGCAGCAACTTTATGTTCTGCCTAACTAAATCATGAATGGAAGACTTGTCTATGCTCACCATACTGGACGGACCGGTTGGGATGTGGGTTGGGCGCATTTGGATGTATTTTTCAGACACGTAGAAGCTCCTTTGTTAGTCAGCAGAGTGCTCGCTGATCTACTTAGCTTAGTGATGCTGTAAATTGCAATAAATTATGAAAACAACACACGTTATTGATGTTCTAAAAACCTGTGAAACAGAAATTCCTTCCTTATCGCTTTGTTACCGGCAATGCTCTAAGTCATGGCGAAATATTGGATGACGGAATGTTATCGTGAAATATTTCAATACATGGAATAAAAAAGATGTTAACGTGGGCCGTAAACTGTGAATACTTTTATGTACAAATGGGTTCGGGAGGGCGACCACAGTCAGATGTTACGGAAGCGTTGATGCTTATTGCACCAAAATATTTAATGAAAGATTTTTCAAATCATCAAACGTTTATCGTTTACAATCTAAACTTGTCTCCGTTAAATAGAATTGTATTATAAAAAGTCCAGCCCAGAGTATCATAACGTCCAATAACCATAATGTCTGGAGACGTACCATGACTAATGACTTATATTTTTAGTGCTTAATTAAAAGTCGCCCTCATGATGTGACCGCGGTGTGAGAGGAGTACGGGTATTCCGATGTGCAGCTCTCTCTTTTCTTCCTACAATCGGTGGCAGATCCGCCGCTGGGCGTTTGAAACAATTTAATAGTCCCATATAGGCAACCGTACCGTGCGCTATGATGAAAATTATCATAGAACAAAGCTCAAAAATACAAATCCCACCAGTTGACAACAGAGCGGTCTTCTCAACCAGCACATTACACAAATATGACGCATTCAACATACATCGAGGCCATCATTTTCAGTCCCCGTCACATAGACATATCTTTAATAGCAACATGACTCGACATACTTTTGTTGTGGAGCAAATGACTAGTTACTTATCTCGTTAAACTTTATGGAATTAAACGCATCTTGCCTACTAATTGTTATTCGTTGCTTCCACGAATCAGGCAGCTCGCTCGCCGGGAGATAATTGGATTAGGTTTTTTTAAGAGCAACACGAATGTGACGCGTTGACATTTACATTTATGTTTTTATCGGTTCATTAACAAGCATTTGTGCCTCGCGTATCGTTACTTTTAGAACAATTTCGATTCGTATTGAAACTAATTTCAAATGAAATTCTTTGGCCGTTTGATCTATTATTTGTAAATAAATCATGGTCATTATTCTAATTACCTCCCGGTTGATTTCGATCGACTAAATGTGTGGTACAATAGGGGTAACGGTCTGGATGCGGCGTTGGTCAATGATAAAGTTCTGAAGTTGTCACTTTAAATCTATAGAGAGGAAAACTTTGTGAGATAGTGGGAATATTATGTTTATGTACATTTGGACTGTATTGAAGAGGTGTAAAAACGAATGTGAGTGAAAGGTTAAGGATAAAAATGAGCCACAAAGTTTGTGACAGTATCCTTTTGTGCCGACAACCATGCTGCGGTTATTGACCCGCCTACTTAGCGTGCATCCCCATACATAAGTTCATAGGGTTACATGTGGGAGGAATTTTCAAAAGTGGTCTAAACGGCCTGTCAGTGTTCATCCATTTTTTTATGCGAAAGGCGGCAAACGAGCAAGCGGTTCACCTGTTGGTAAGTGATTACCGTCGCCCATGTACATCTGCAACACCAGAAGTGCTGTAGACGTGTTGCTGGCCTTTAAGGGTATTTGGGAGATGGGAGGGAGGATCAGGAAGGAGATGGGGAGGAGGAGAGGGCCTCCGGTTACCTCACTTACCGAACGAAACGCAGAAGCTCAAGGTGCCTCTACTTCACGCCGGTATTCTGCGACGCCTTGGTACCAACCCGTACGAGCCGGCCCGTTCGAGCAGCAGCAAAAGCCGCTGCTTGGCTCTACCACGTTTAAGATGCATGTCTGGCGATCGCCGAGTACGTTCATTGCATGTTAAGTGGTTTTGTAGATAACGTTATTCCCCCTACCAAGAAATTACATCGAGTTTCCTAACTTAAGAAAATCCAACAGAGCTGTTGTGATATGTTTAAACACTGTTAATGATGAAGATGTTAATATTTAACCTGTGACCCTAAATAAAATCTATTAAATCTAATTTGATAGACGAAAAGAGATTATTTTGAGATATAGGCGCGACAAGGAGAACAATAAAATAATTTGTATGCGATTACGTTCTCTAAATTTTATATTGAAAATATCGTATCGCTTAACGCAATGACCTTCACTGCCACACCTGAACAAACACGCCCAACCGCAAGTGCTCTGTCAGTAAGCGATGTTCTCTGCACTCCCCACACCGAGGTGCGCTGCGGGTAAGTTGTGGCGCGAGTGTATGCGACTTGGAGCGGTGCGCGGGAACGTTCTACGTGGTACAAATTTAATTCCACTTCAAAATATAAGTCACAGGTCAATATTCAGAAAATAGCTTCACTAAGGATGTTACCGAGTTGCGTTTTCAATTAGCTGTATACCGCTAATCTTTGCCTATGTCTTGTGTTATATCTAAACACCGGCCAAGTGCGAGTCGGACTGGCACACTCTTGTAAAGTATTTACCGAAAAAACATTGTGTTTTCTTTCATTCAGTTTGGGATCGTTAGCGCGAGCCCGTCACACGCTTCATCAACACAACAACGTTTTTATTATTGAAATTTTAGAGTTTGCATTGAAATCAAACCAATCTTGAACCTTGTGGAACCCACCTTAATTTTTACTATTAGGTACTCCAAAAAGGTAGAACAGAGGGATGGTCGGGGCGTAGGCTTAGTAACAGGGCTCTATACGCTACCCTAAAGTTATGTTTAATGATACATTCATAAGAAAAAGTCATTTGTTAATGAACCCTAGTGTCTTTTGTTAGATAAGTTAAGGTTCTTATTATTATTGATTTAAGTAAAAAAGAATCCATTCCAGATTTGTATAACATTCTACGTAAATCGCTTCAGCTCATAACTTTTGCACCTACGCACTATCATCAGCGGATATAGAGCACAAGGCCCCGCTGTCTGTTGCGTCAATATCGTCCACTGCTATCAGCGAGCCTTCCTTTAACAAATATCCAAATACCGAGTAACCATATCTACGCCTTTCATTTACTCGCTTATCTTTATATATAGTATTTTCGATTCAGTTGTCTACTTTTACATAATGTTACGTCGCTTTTATACTCTACGGAAATGTTGATATCGACACCGATGTATCAACAGGCTGTATCACTTTACATGTTCCTGTCTCATTCGCTTTAGAAATACTACTCCCACAATGTTTAAATATACTATCACTTTCTCTAATTAAGTAGACAATGTCCAACACTATCTAAGCAGCCCGTGTCCTAAGGAAGTCCCATAAAAGACAAATGCATTTTAATCAAATTAAGTTTTTATTTACAATCTACCACCGTTTCTTGGTAAACACCTTTAGCAGAACAATCTAAAGAACTCTGCAGGTATCGTCCACGCAACTGGCCACTGAAACATGTTGTTGTTTGAAAAGCCCATGCATTTTTATTGCAGACCTGGGCTAATCACCCCCAAGAGTAATCATCTGTTCACAAGTATGTTCATGTGACAGCCATCATCCTCCTCAAACCATTTGAAACGGTAGTAGACAAACAACTCCGCTGCAAACATACAGTATCTAAAACATTGAAGAAGTGTAAACCTTAACCACTTCTCTGTTATCAACCACACCTGCGTACGGTTCATTCTATTGATTGATGGACGAGACTACTTCAAGCTGATAAGGGTAAGCAGTGCCAACGAGGTGAGAGTAAGTTTTGCAGGAATATAATGCTAGATTTGTTGATACATTCTTGAAAAGTCCTATCTCTCTATGTGATTAGCTGCTGAACACGATGGTAGGGGGAATACAACAAGTTTCTCTGCAATGACAACCTCGCCTGCACACAGTGCACTTAGCTGATTAACGGCAGAGGCTATGGTCACAGAGTAATGATAGAAGTAACTATGGAGGAAAATTAAAATCCGACCATCAACATTCATGACACATATCTATCACATCTCCACCCCCAAAGACCGTCCATGCCGAACCCAAATCCCACAGTCTAGCGATAATCAACAGCGCAGCGTCACCGCGCTTATGAACCTGTTTGTCCAGCGTGGTGAGTATGGGTCTATCTTGGTACATGGCGTGCTAGCTTTTTGTGTTTACATGGACAGGCATATCTCAGTTAACTTACACAAGCTAATGATGTTATTGATAAACACTGAAGATGAGTAATAAATATCGTGTTAACTGTAAATGACTAAGAGAAAACGTAATATACAGTACCGAATCAAAAAAATTAAATAATTTTTATTAGTACGGTACGTAAAGGTCTCCACGTCAAAGTTGATTTCGATGAACGGGCCGCGCTGTCTGCTGTATCTCTATCGGTTCGTTGTTCATCCGTCCGTTACCTACAATTTCCTGTCCGTTACCCAGAATAAGGACAATCGATGTTTGACAACACTCATCAACAGACCGTACATTTTAGATAATACCAAGTATCTTGACGATGTGCGTTTGTGTTTGCTTATGTTATCTTGAAAGAAGTATCGGTCAATTTTAAATACATTATGTGAAAATAGTATATTATTGGATTCGTTATCTTAATTGTTTCTTCATGAAATACAATTGTGTACACAATACCTTATAAATAAATAAATGAGAAACATAAGAAAAAGTTACAAATATAATAGACTAGAAACATTATTACATTAATATAAATAGACATCGATTATGTCTAAAACTTTCTACAAGACCCCCGGATGTGTTGTAATGATTGGTTTATTAAGATTAGCATAAGGGTTATGTAGTACAACGAAGTAGTGTCTCCTTTGGGTTCAAAACGTTTCACCTAATGATAGACGAAGCCGTGAAACCCACAAAGCTTGCAATGAACAACACACTGAATGAATGAAATGAACATATATTGCGAGCAAACACGAAGCAAAAAGTTCCCCTTTAAACACCACAATAAATACAATTAGCCTAAGCCCGCACACGCGGACGAAGTAGATCACATTAATTTAATCCATAATGCTATCAGCATGTTCGCGGAATTCGCTGTAGGATATTAACTAAGTTAATTCCAATGAATACACGGCTTCAAAACAGGCAAACCGCAGCCGGCAAGCTCTTGCTCGTTTTTATAGGCATTCTGGTGACAGCAGGTGGACTAAGTCACCTAACAAAATCATCATTAGAAAAATAAACTCTAAAGATAACGGTCTGAAGTTAAATTTTGGTTGTATATGCAAAACCATCTCTGGTTTTGAGTCGTCAGTCATATTCATGCCATGAAACATTTAGAAGTGGACACTGATAAATAAAAAATAATATTCCTTAACGGTTTTATCTCGTTAGACTGCTGCGAGAAACGTGTCTAATGCATTCGTAATGTCCACGGCATTATTAAGTTTACAGTCTTTATTAGTCAACGGTGCAATTAGAGGTTTGGTTTTTCTTATTGGAAACTGAGGAATGTTTGACAAGAATCCCACTTGTAAAGTCACGATCCAAGTCAAGGAGGACAGATGCGTTACTGCATTTATCTAGTGTTGATGACTGGGGGCTGAAAATCCCTTGTGGGTTAAGATAGGTGATACTAAGCAATAATAAGACTTTTGTTTGATATAAATCACATTTTAGTTATACAAGTTGTTATCAAGGAAAGACAAAGATTATGCACTGGAACTTGTGACAAAAGTTTATTGTAAACAGGCAGAAGCCAGAATAAAAACTTCTTTCAATTTTATACAATAAAGTCTCAATCCGAATTTGGATTATTCGCTCATAACTTCTAGACTTCTTAGTGGGATTTCAATTCGGTCTTCATTATCATTTGGAACTTTTCACGTTTGTACTATATATTGCAGATCTGTCCACGCAAATTCGGCGTGGTTCGCGCTATTCGCTGTAAGTTTAGTGTTACAAATACCAAGATGACGAGTGACTTGATTAAATAAGATGTTTTACTCGTTTGCCTCGTATCCAATAAAATCAAAAACGATCTCCAATACATCTTTTAATACAAAATTTTGATAACGACAAATCAAAAATGACCAAAAGTAACGACCGGTGTGGCTTAGTGGTTTCTTTTTTATAGTTGAAGGGGGCAAACGAGCGTGCGGCTCACCTAATGGTAAGTGATCACCGACGCCCACGAACATCCACAACACCAGAGGAGCTACAGATGCGCTGCCGGCCTTTAAGGAAGGAATAGGGGCTCTTTTCTTGAATGTCCCTAAGACGTAACCGTTCGGAAATACTGCTGGCGACAGCTGATTCCACAAAATCGAAGTGCGTGGCAGAAAACATCGATTGAAACGGACTGTGGTGGAATGCCAACCACCTAGGTGGTATCGATGGAACTTCGAATTCTGTCGCGATGTACGATGGTGAAACTCAGCAGCTGGGATCAATCCGAACAGTTCCTCAGAACATCCATTTAGGGTTCGATACCCACCCAAAGTCAATATTTGTGAAAACACATAAAATTATTGGTTTCTCGGTCTAGTTTAATTAGGAAAGATAAGGGATAAGGGAAGTTAAAGAGGAGTGAGTGTCTCTGTGTTCGCGCGTACACACGCACACTAGTGTCTAGAGACACTGTAATATTTCGTACGCAGTTGACAACTGCCGATAGCATTCGGAAGTTGTCACCGTGGCCGAAGTCGGCCAGGAGGACATCGTCATCGGCAAAAGCTGGTAGTTAGGAGGATTGAAAGACCGATGAAAAAGAGGAAGCAGTTAAGACAATATTATTCTTAAAGAAGTTAACTTCTTCTTTTGTTATTTTACAATACTATAGTCTGTATAGTATTACGGCGTTAGAATATATCTGTTTTTTCCATGCCGTTGGAAGCTATGAGATAGGGCTTTAAAAATTCATAGCAATCGCAGAGAGAAAACAGGGTGACAACACTCGCCACCCGTCATATTCTATGTGTCGGTAAGCGACAATTGGTTTGCAGTAGCCCGTTGGTAGCTAATCAACGTAACCAAATATATCTTATGTTAGGTTACAAGACGAATCACTTGCCATATTAGTCTAGTGAGGCGTGGTAGCCTAGTGGTCAGGGCTGGTTTAGTTTCATAGAGCAAGAGTTACCTGGGTTCGGATTCACCGTGGGGTGCCGGCACCACAAAAATTGTTAAATTTTTAGTGGTGTTTTTACCACGTGCTCGGCGGTGAATGAAAACATTGTGAGAAGACATGTCTGAGAAATTATAAAAATAAATATTTCGTGGATATGTGAAGCCCGTCAACCCGCGCGCTGGAGCAGCGTGACGGACCCTTGCCGGCTCTGATACCTTCTCAGATGTTTGAGAAGCTCTTTGTTCAGCAGTCTGCACTTACACACTTACAGCTGCTACTTTAAGAAGTGTTCTTGAATACTTATAGCGTCTAGCGGAAAACATTTACAACGTAGTAAGAATAACTAACTTCGAATATTCGAATCTTAGTTTTTACCCTGCGAGTTAGGCAAGCTTCCGTTGCGTTATCCGTAGTTTATTTACTAAACAAGTTTATAGTAAGAAGTCGGCGCTGGGCGGCGTCGGGCCGGGGCGCGCACCGGCCGCAGAAGCAGGCCAAGGATGAGGCGACCGGGTCGACCGTCGGTTATTGATCCCCGGCTAGAGATGCTGGGTACTGGGGTGATACGTCGTTATACTCACTCATACTCTCACATTATCGATTGGAAGCCTGGAACTGACACGTGTAGAATTTTGAACGCATACCGCAAACATCTTTTATTATATTGAAAATTGTATCTAACATTGATAATAATTTTCAAGTTATAAATACAGTAGTTCGGAGAACCTTTTCTTGATATGGAGAATTTTTCTAATAATCGCTGAGAATTTTGCTGTTTTTTCCAGAACTATTATTCTTTATTAGTGCTGCAGTGAAAATAACATCCAAGAAGAGAAAGTAAAGCAAAAACCATTTGAATGTACTGAAATTGTTTATACTCATTGTAGTATTTTCAATTTTGCATTTTCAATTGACTTGGGGTGAAAAACGAGTTAACGGTCCACCTGATGGCAAGTGGGTGCTGCAGGACGCCACTGAGGACTGCGATGGAGTGCCTCGCAGCCCGTGATCACACTGGCTCTCTGTACTTCTCAAAGCGAAACACAACAATTGTTGCACAACAGAGCGGCTCAATTGTTACGAGGGTGGTACCTAACCTGAAGACTCCGGAAGGCACAGCAGGAGCCTAACAGCTAATAAAATATCGCCTATTTGCTTTCTTATGAATGAATGAATGAATGAAATAACCTTTATTGTACACACAAATATTTAACAAACAAAGATAATTTAAATAAACAAAAAAAAATGTATAACAGGCGGCCTTATCGCTAAGAAACGATTGAGGCAACCCAGAAAGACAAAAGAAATATGAACACAAGTATCAGGTTAGGGTGTACGCTGAAGTGTACATATAATACATACACATTATATTTATATACAATAAATACATAAACATATATAAGATATACACACATAACTCTTATAAATATAAATAAGTATATAAATTCGCCATATGTAAACACGTACATACTATTACAGAGATACAAGTCAACGACGTCATGGAACAGGAAACAAAGATTAAGGAGGCATAGAGTTTTTTAAGAGACGCTTGAAAATAGCTAAGAATCGTGCTCGCTTAATATGAAGTGAAAGAGAGTTCCATGCCTTTACCATTTCTAGTATCTTATCAAACCACACATTTAGCTTACGTTTAGTACCTCAAGTAAGTAATGTCCAAACGATCTGTTAACGATTACGTTTTCGTAGATTTTATTGGAAGATCTTGTGGATAGGTACCACCGCAATGGCAAACTGAAGGTAGGTGTGCAAGCATCATTGTGTGGAAAATCCATCCCCGTGAAAAAGCCCCTGTCCAACAGTGGACTGATTACGGAAGTAAATATCCCAGATGGACACAGAACTATTATGAACCGGCGTGTACTTATAATTTATTTATTTATTTATTTATACTTTATTGTCTACACCAAAATGATTACAAAAGGCGGACTTAATGCCTTTTGGCATTCTCTAACAGTCAACCCAGGGCGTGAAGAAATGTGGTGATAGGTGCATCAAGTTTAAAATAATATAAATATGAAAGGCTAATTGAGAAATATACTACATAATCGCAGTTAATTATGAACACTAGACAGGATCGTATTAAATTCAACAATCGACCCGTCCCCGTCGCTGAGCGTAGTGGCCGACCGTACACCTGGCGTGTTATGTAATATTTACACGAACCAAATATCAACAGGCCGACAGTTCACTGCTGAACATAGAATTGACCAAAATACAGCCATGTGACGCGATTTCAATCTTTTCATATTCAATTCCTAACAGCTATTTCATAGAGAACTTCACACAGAACATCACATATATTTACTTTCCAAATCCAATTGTGAACAAAGAAGGGCTAAAGAAACAGTTTTCGGAAAATGCATATATTTCATAAAAATAATTACAATTTTGCATATTAATTCGCTTAACCTCATCTTGTGCTTCCGCGTTTTGTTCCTGCCTCCCCTCCCGTCGGCAATATATTCTTGAAGGCTGGCAACACTCCTGCAGCTCCTCTGGTGTTGCAGTTGTACGCGGGCGACGGTATTCACTTACCATCACACAAACCGGATGCTCTCCTTTTCCTTAAAAAAAAACATAAACCATTTTTAAGTCTGTCTGAGCACACAATGCTATATTTCACATTTAGAATATATTTGTTATGATTACTTCATATTGTGTTGTGACTGTAAAGTGCAGGCGAATTGCTTAAGGCAGCTCCGGCACTCTCGAACTAGTGGTGCTGCTCCCAATCACTAGTTTGTGGTATTTGGGTGTGGCATTAGCCACCGCCAGATGCACCGCGTGCAGTTAAAGTTTGCATTTGAGTCAACGCTCTAAAGCTACATATTTATCATTAAACCACCTTGTATTATCCAATCAAATCTACAGCGAAACAGCTCGTATCTCGACGATAAAGATGGCTTGTACCAGATAAAAATCTTAATATCACATAATTATTATCATAACGGAGGTAAGTGAGGTATAAACCGTATGACACATAACAGTCGGTGTATTTCGTTGAAAAACGTGAAAACTATTTCTGTGGAGAATGTTCGTAAGGTACACAAGTACAGCCTGACCTCGCCTAACGAGTTAGGACGTGGAAACCTGTTTGGGAACCCGCTCCGGACTGCCGAGGAACGCACGACTTAATCTCTTCGCTTGTGGACCAACACTCCAAGTAAGAAGAGATATGTCACCATATTTTTTTGGAGAACATAGTATGATGTGCTGCTTATTAAACGAAACAGATCTGTCATTTAATAATTGAAAACTGGTTTGTAGAGTTTATCACTTTAGGTAAGGCATAGTTTAGTTAGTTCTACAATGGTATACTTTTTCCTTAGTCCGTGAACCTCTTTAAAAGAAAAGTCATAGCATATGTGTGGGGTATTGCTTACATAGACTTAATTTTATTTTAAGCCATGAATCACGTCTAGAGTGGTTAACGATTAGTGGTTTAAAGCTTTTAAATTATTACATGTTATGAATCACATTTAGCCAAAGTTATTACAATATGTAAAGGATATTATTATAATCATTATAACTACGTTGTGGTACCCAAATGGACAGATGTGACGCAAGTGACCTGGGTTTGACACCTGGTGCCGACGCCTGGTGCCGACTCTTTTTAACAGCGATTTTAAGGGCTAAATTTACCACGTGCTCGTGTAGGTATACATCTTCAGGAAACCTTCATGTCTGAGAAATCATGAAAGATATTATTTCGAGGCGGTATGAAGTCCGCCAACCCGCAATGGAGCCGTGTAGTGGACCATTTCCGGCTCCAATCTCTCTCCAAAAATATTTGTGAGGAGACCATTGCAGTGGCCATTTACAGATTGGTGCTTTACTACGTCTGTAAAATTATTCCGTGTGTCTCTGTGTACAACAACATAGAATATTAATCGTTTTCAAACTTATGTATTAAAAAAAAAAGTTCATTTATTACTTCAAACACCACCCACGAAACAAGATGAAGTATCAAGTTCTCTTACGCTCACACTACTCGTACTTGCGAAGCGTTCTGTTACAAAGTAGCAAAGTATAGCCAATAATTAAAAATATGCTCCGACGGGTCAGAATCGACTAGATTGGAATTACAAACTTATTTATATCAACGAAATTGCTAATACCTTACTATTGATCTTTATCTAACTTTATCCTACTTCGACAGTTATTATTGCGTAAGTTTGCATGTTTTAATGTTAGGCGCTCTAGTACGGCTGAAACACAATTTGTTCAGGATTTAAATAAGTGAAAGCAATTTGTCAAAGACGTAGACTGTGTTATGGTATAAAACATATGATTAAAGAATCAAAAATTGGTTGCGGAAGAAGCCGCAGGCAGTCATATTTAGAAAAAAAAACAACATGTATTCCATTTTAATAGTAAACTAGAAGCTTTTATTTATCTAATTTAATGAAGGTTAGGTTGCGACCAGTCGCTATCACCTGTTCATGATGATTGGCAGGTGGCCTCGTGCGATGCGGTCAGCGTCATTTCGTTGGTCTGCTGAGGTTGGAGGTGAGGCTTTCAATTTAGCCTTATAGTCCGAATAATTACAGAGACTAGCGCCACTAAGAGATGGAACAAGTGTGTAATTACTAAATGTTTTAAATTAAATTTAAACTAAAAACTATAACTGCAGGTGTGAAACGAGGATTTCGTGGGTCGTGATCTATGGCACTTACGACAATAATTAAGTTAAATTATTTAGTTTGAATTTTAAATATTAAGGTAAGCTGCAGAATTAAAGTCTGGGAAAAACCTCTCGGGTTTGACAGACGGAAACTAGAGAGGAATACACTGAACGCGTAGACTCGTAGTTTCAAAAGATTACTTCAGTTGATTAAACCAGTCTCTATATTCTCCCTGGTACGTTTCTTGACAAACGGGAACCTTTCGTTTTTCACTAGTCTTAGTTATAAATAATAATATTCAAAACGCATGCAATGGTTTTAAGAGATCAGCATAATAATAAGGGTTAAAAGTATAAAGTTGTCGTTTTAATGAGGGGTCACATTGAACTAAATGTTTTAAACTAAAGCTATAAGATTTTTGTCATTCTGTTGTTTGTCGTTCAATTGTTTTAACATTCAGTATTTGTTTTCCACAATGGAGCCTTCTCGACTCGATTCTAACACAGCAGAGACAGCTCGCAATTCCCGCGTTTGGAAGAGATTCAACTAAAGAACGCAAGCAGGGTTTTTGCTGTAATCGCTTTCGTGGTGGAAAGTTCGACTTGAAGAATAAACCACAAGGAAGCCCAGACACTAAGGTAAATAACGATAAATTAAAAGTAATGTTGGAAGCCGAAGTCCTTATCAAACAACCAAGGAATTAGTGTCGTGGTTTGTCATGGGTGACCCAGAATATTTTCAAAAATTGCTTCTAGAATTAACTGATATGAATAGAGGAGCACTTGTTGAAACTTGCCTTGCTTTGATGAGTAGGTACAGAAATGAAGGGATTTTGGATATCTACGATAATCGCAAGCGAAAACATCCCCGACTCGTCAATCGATCTACCCCATTATTGCTCCATGAAAACCCAAGATCACATACTGCTCGACAAGAACTGCAGTTTAGAAATCATACGTCATCCGGTGTACTCTCCAGGCCTAGCCCCTGCCCCACCGATTACCATTTTTTCCGCAATCTGGACAAATTCAAGGAAAAAAATTTGTTTTCAGGATTCAGTACAAAAAGCCTTCATAGACTTTGTAGACTTCTATCGCAAATGAATAAATGATTTTCTATCAAGATGGATGAAATGGCGGTAAATATTACAATTAAATAAATTTTTTTTTTTAAATATGAAACGGCTATTACATACTTTTACGTATTACACACTCCTAAAATATATGAATTATGTGCTGGTGGTAGAAACACAAGCCAGGCATGTGCATAGATAATTTTAATTACAGTACGTACCTACTCGTAAGTGTGAGTGCAAGCCAAATTCACTGAGACATTGGAATCCAAGGCGGGTCGTCAGGGTGCGACGGGCGTAAAGACCGGGTCACGTCGGAACCGGGCCAAGGGTCCCGCGGGCTGCGGGTATTGATCCCGGGCAGACCCGCTAGGAGGCATTATTATCGCAGCAATCAATCTACCAATTTCAAATGAAGAAATTAGATTAGAAACTAATGTTAATTCGTTCTATTATTCTCAAGATTTTTTTTAATTTTTTAAGAAATAGAACGAAAATAATTTTACGTTCGTTCTTTTAATTTATCCTTTGTCGTGAGAAATTAATAATTTTTCCCCAACACCGTTTTTAAAATCTACCATCGCTTCTTAATGAGACACGTGAAGGTAAAGAATCAGGCGAAATTAATTCCGCAAATAAGCTCTTTATTCTATTTTTTCCCAACTGATTTTGCACTTATAATACAAAAAGAGCAGTAGAAAAAATCATAATAAAAATACGGCCTGTGCAACTGCATTGCGGATCTGATCTGGCCATTCCCCACAAGCCATACCTATTCGAATGTGACAGACATCGCTTAAAAATTATTTAAAAAAAAAACAATATCTTGTAGTAGGTGTGGGGATAGTCCTAATAAGCATTAATTTTATCTATTCTTGCACTTCCTGAAACATGTATTATAGAATGAACAGAGCAAATCTAGAGCATTACTGTGTACAATTTTATTGATGTTTTCCTCTAATATTATTTGTGTGTGATAATTTCATGGACGAATTCTTAATTACAAATACCTCCCGAAACACTTTCACCGCTCAACTGTTGGGATGTAGCTAAGGTCTATGAACTTTATCAGCGCTAATCACATTTTCTAGGTAAAGATTATTCATAAGCTGCCAGCGATATACTTAGAATTATCATGAAGCCGTAAGCAAAGAGAAATAGCATTATGAAATTCTGATAGGCGTTCGTCATAGAAAAGTTTAGAGTATTGATGTCTAATGCTCCAGAAGGTTCTTCGCAGGTACCGACCCACCATTTAGATTATTATTACTTTATTTTTTAATAAGGCGCTGTTCAATTTCTTCTGTCTCGTGGGTTTGAAATAGACCGATCGCACATGCACAAACCCAGACTTGGAAGTTATCTGAACTACTAATGTAGTCTGACTTACAATAATATCTGTTTCTTGCGGGAACGAACACTCGCAGCGTTCAATCGTTTAGGCAACACGCCAACCGAGTCGACTTGATTATTATTCATTTATTTGTTATATGGATAACAGGAGCATCATCACAGCGAATAGCATTACCAGTTCTGTTCTTACTTTACAACCCACTGCTATGGGCCTCTCCAATGGGAACGACTTGCCGCAATCGCCAGGCTCGGCATGCGGTTTGGCTATCGCAGTTCCAGTCACCTCTCGAGTTAGACGCTGTTGGCCGTCATCCATCTACGTTTTTTTGGTCTGGAATTTTTGAGATGGATATTCTGTCGGAAGCCACGGGATTATATTTCATTCTTCTTCAGGTTGTTAATATGTAAAACTTTACCTTACGCAAGAATTACTTGTAAAAAGGAAAAGTAACGTCTATTAAATTATCCATAAAAGAAATGTAGAAATTTCGGATTTTTTTGTCATATTTCTTCATGCTACTATTAACGAAGCAAAAAAAAATTAACGAATAAGGAAAAGTTAGGTTCTGAACCCGATATTATTTTTATTTTATTGAATTATCTGCTAATGAACATACGTTTTATCTTACTGTAGTTCAATTCACTTCGTTTTATACAAAATGTTCATTGTTACACAAAATGTGATCTTATAGATATATAATGCGCCTGGCCGATGCCGCGTACTTTCCCAAGTCGAGCGTGCCGAAACATCGACCGCTTCACTGTCCAATCGATATGCCAGCGCATGCTCCGTGATGCTAGTATCCGTACACTGATCAATACAGGGGTAGATTACACGTCACCCCGCGTTGCATAGTCTGAGGTAAACGACACGCAAACGTTACGATAGGTCTAGAACTAGTGGGGCGGTGTTCCTTGGGTGCGCGCTAGGTCCGCTACATTATTAAGTAGTTGTTAGTTACAAAATGAGCGTCGGAATGTTTTGGATTTTAGTGGGTCAGGCAAACTAACTATATGCATTAGTGCCTCTTTTATTCATCAATATTAGTACATAGATTTTTACGAGAGATTTCTTTTATAATATTTTTTTACGTTTTGTTTTATGAGTATATTTAAGATGGAATAAATGCTAACTCCCCTAAGATCTGAATACAAAAATAAATGAACTCGTTTTCTTTTTTATCTTAAATATGACAGTAGTAAGTACAAATCACCACGCGTTAAATGAATGGATATACATAATCATCTAGGTACGAGTGTGTACGTGTATAAAATTACCAGCCTATAAATGCCTACTGCTGGTAAAAGGCCCCCTCATAGTTATTTTATGTGAGATTGGAGCCGGGCACGATTGTGCCCATCGCACTGCTCCACGCGTCCCCAAAATAATATTTTTTTAGATTCTACAACTTTCAGAAACATCATGAAGAATGTTTTCCTTCCCCGCTGAATACGTGGTAATTTCTAGTACTATGATATACTAGTACTATGATATAACAGCGCACTACCTGTCCGCTAGGCTACCACCGGATGTGTACACATATGATATATATAATATCACTTTCCAAAATGCAGCGATGCCTACTGCACGATGTGTGTCCGCTTTATTATAATTATTATTTATTCTCTACACCTAATCCTTGTTTCTTGGTAACTGAATAAATAAGGAAGTATATACATTCAGAAGAAATAAACATCCTCGACGGAAGTACAGTTTTTTTTATATTTAGCATGATTCGCACCCGCGCAACCCGCAGCTTTAAAAGCTAACCAGAAAATCGATGAATGTTTTAACTAACATGGCATTTGAGAGGATACATGGATTTACACAACCCCCGAGTTAAGTTATTTGGTGCACTTCCGTCGGAAATTAATTTTTTCTTGATGACCTCAGTCATTTTTCATTACAATAAGCCGATAACGTACTAAAGTGTCCTTGCATAGTTCACCAGTGATATAATGACTACAGTGTTATCTCTTTATTTTTCTGTTTTCGTATTTAAAAACAATAATATTGTTTAGATTTTTGTTCAAGAACCGTCAAGGTAATCTTCCTCTGTAGCCTGTAAACAGTGCTGGATATAGGCCTCTACTCAAAGCAGGATTCGCCGTGTCGCCAAGATTGGCAGCCGGGGCAAGTCGGATTGGCGATTGCAGTAACAGACCTCACAACTAAGATGCTGCTACTTGTATATTAGAGATAAGGAGACTAGCAGGTGTATCGTCTTCTTTTTTTCAGTGATCTTTTACGACACTAACGAGATGAGCACGCTTGGTGCTACCACTCCTTTCTCTTATTGATCTATAGCCATAGTTCTAGTAAAGTAAGCTGCAGCCTGTAATGCCCCACTCCTGGGGCAAAGGTATCCTCTCAAGCGATGTTTTCATTCACCGCTGAGCACTTGATAAATTTAGCACTTAAAATATCATATCTATTAACAATATCAGGTTCAAATCATTCGCGTACTATCATTAAAGCGTGTTTTTATTTATTTAATAAAAAACTTGGATCAAGTAAACAGTAATAATGAAAATGATACAATTTTAATTATATCCGATACTGCAGCAGCTCGTTATTTCCACTTATCTAATCTGCACTCAGTTATTTTTTTTTAAAAAACAAGCAAGATAACATCCCAACAAGTAACAGATAATGTTTAATGAAATGACGTTATCCTAAAATGTAACGCGCAAATCGAACCTATGCCACGAATTCGAAAAACCATTCAGTGCTATGGATGTGAAATGTAAATTAAAAAAATAATAATTACGACAGAGTAAATTTATATCGTCGTTCATAAGTCCACTGCTGAACATAGGCCTCTCCGAATAAGCTAGCAAAAGCCAGCGTGCAATTTCTTGGAAACCTTCCATAGGGGGTCGTATTGGTTGCGTAAGTCCATATCGCCGAAAGTCCATTCCTGTAAATTTATTAACGTGGTAGAGCCAAGCAGCGGTTTTAGGTGCTGCGCGAATAGGCCGGCTGGACCGGGGTAGTACCACGGACCTCGCAGAATACCGGCGTGAAGTAGAGGCATCTTGTGCTTCTGCGTTTCCTTCGGTGAGTGAGGTAACCGGAGGCTCATTACCGCTCCCCATCCCTCCATATCCTCCCTGCATTCTCCCAAAAATATATTTAATTAAAATCCTAAGTTAAAAAAGTACCGCACTCAAATCCTACAGACTAGTGATGGGGAGGGCACTGCGCTCACCAGCCCGCCGGCCCAGCGTGGTGGCTACGGGAAAATCTTCCATGCATGGTGTACCTGCAAGCTTCAGGTGTTGCTTTTATGGAAAGACCTACGCCGAGTAGGTAGACTTCACATGCTGATGACGAAGAAATCTGTAAGGTATAAGCGACAAAAGCAAAAGTTGACCTACTCTGAAGTTACTAGATTTTTATACGTCGCTGGGTTACATTCGGTCATCTCCCGACAGATCTTCATACGGAGATATCGTATCTCTGCGTAAGTCGTGAAAAAAGATATGTATATCAAACTTTTCGAGTGAGTTTAGGCTCCAATAACACTCGCCGATAACGCGTGTCCTACCTTAGTGGTCGGGACATATATAGAACAAGGCTGAGCAATCGCGTTAGACGCAAACACATACATTACATAGATTTTTTAGTACAGTAAGAGGTTGAAAGAAGTTTTTATGTGTATGAAAAGAGACTAAAGTAATCTCTTTTGCAAGAAACATTTAAAGTTTCAAATGGAACAGTCTAGAATGTTCAACACTAAGCCATGCTGATATTATTTCCATAAACATTATGTTTACAGCAATTACACACACATGTAATGAAAGTAAATAAAATTGTATTAAGTACTTTGCAACATACCGTATCGCCGATATGCACGTTACTGCCACACCGCGCCCCGTCTCCCGGACACGGCGGGTGACGTCACAAATCAATACTCCCCCTTCCACGACCACCATTTATATGTATAGGATGATGTAACGTAGTATGGGGCCGTTGTAACCCGGAGCTTTATGTGCCGAATTTCAAGGGTGAAACGGTAAAGAGGGTCACAAATTGTTATACGGCAACTGGGAACCTCGCGATAACAATTTATAATAGTGTTTTTCTCTTTATCGTGATATCTCCTCGTGGCGTGATGAAGATACCAACTACTTATTCTTATGCCGGTGTGATGTAGAGGCATCTCTTTCATGATCAAACGCAGAACGTTTCGTTCGGCGAGTTAGCTATCCGGAGGCCCATTCCCTCTCCCCATCCCTCTCCTCGTCCTCCCTTCCATCTCCAAAATACCCTTGAAGGCCGGCAATGGACCTGCCGCATCTCTGGTGTTGCAGATGTCGGTGGGCGACGGTTATCACTTACCGATTGCTCATTTGCCGCGTTTCCCATAAAAAAAAATCTCAATGTTTATAATTCTTATTTCTCAACAAATCTAAAATATATCTAAAACTATTTTTTTTTTAACTTCCATGAAAGTTCAATCAAAATCGGTTCCAGATCTCAAACTTATCCCGGATAAACAGACAGAAACATAATGTTCCTCGGCTGGGTATTAGGTATCTTATTATTTTAAAATATTCAATAATTAAAATTAAACGCTCATTATTTTTTTCGTCTCAGGATTTTCACGTGACGTAGAAATGCCATAGAAGTATTTGTTCCGGGAATAGAACATCGGTTGTAGGTCATAAACTTTTAAATGCTATCAAAAATGCTTAAAATTCTCATTGTTAAATTCGGAAGAGGCTGCTATATTACTGCGGACAATAAGAAGAATTTATTTACGGCGTTTATGTAAATAAAATCTTTGATATATTCAGTATTATACTTTATGTTGTACAACAACTGTACGTGCGTTCTGTTCCCGGGAGCCACATCCCACTAATAAAACCATGTTAAATCTATCTGTACCGTATACAATTTGTCGATAATGGAACTGTAAGGGTGTGTATTTGAAGACATAAAAGCATTTTGAACGAAACTGTACATTGTTATTTGATATCACTTTAATAAAGTGTGACCTAAGTAAGGCATTTGATGACTTTCATTTAAAAATGGTCGATGGCGTAAGAGAATCTGATCAAATAAAATATATGCAAGGAGGTGTTTGCCCAGACGTCGGCATTCACAGACTGCTATCTTACTTTACACTCCTATTTCATCCCGTTGGTTGTGTAAAATATAGCGAATAACCACTGCAAATATTCCGGACCTAAGTTACGCTGCTGACTGCTAATGGGCTGCAGGACGGACAGCTAAAAGTTTCTAAGTTGCGTCTAGTGTCTCGATTGCCAAGCCGTGCGCTAAACGATATTAAATCATATCATACCTTTTTAGGTCTAAACAATGATTTTATAATAAACATACAAATATATGCTCACAAACCAAGCGAAAAAAATGTTCTGAACGCAGCGTCTGCACATATACATATTCTAGTTTACTTACATTACATACAATTAGTGCATTTACGCATAGCACATGGGGGCATTTGAAGCTATCTAAATGAAATCTAAACACGGTTAGAGGGAACTGGAAAGCACGTGTCTATCGCCTACTCATTCGAAAGCGTCTGAGGTTGGAGGCAACAATTGTAGTCTTTTGTACGCTTCAGTTTCGTAGTAGTAACGTATCTACTTCGTTTTGTTTTATTAAAAAATATTAGGTTTAAATTAATAATAACAAATTTACTACTTATTTTATAAAATGTACTATTTATTAATATGTATATATATTCGAACACGGTTACACACGACAAGCCACACAATGTTCATATCATACAAATTGATTATTTATCCTTAAAAGGAATGAGGTCAACCACAAACATAATTCCGTACGGGTACCCGAAACTGAAGGTCACTTCCGTTTTCGATCTAAGTGGAGGTAAAGTACCGACCGCCGTAAGTAATCGCCTCGCTTAAAGTAAAGGTTACTGAACAGTAAACAGATTGAAAGGTTAAACCAATTAAAGCATACTTAAACCGACTAACGGAATGAATATCTGACACATTGTACAGTTTGGCAAAAGCGAAGGCAGAGAGCCCCATAGTCCAGTGGCCAGGGCACTCGCTTTAGTTTCATAGAGCGCAAGTGACCTGGGTTGACTAAAATTGTTAATAGCAATTTTAAGTGTTTTTGACGGGGCCTTTGCCCAACAGTGGGCACTTACAGGGTACTACTTTAAACCGTCTAATGAAACACACCAGTGGTCTAGACCGTGAACTTTCACTCTTCAGACCTTGCAAGCTGTCATATCAAGGGCCTTGTAAACAAAAATATTTCTCATTAATTCCGTGCGATACCATTCCCCGACAATATCATGCCGTGTCATTTTTCACATCCACGTAATTTTTTCGTTTATTGTTAACCATGTCTTGGACAAACGTATCCATGTCTTCAATACTAAGACGTTATGATTTTATCGCACAATGATGTCAGACGATAGGAATATATCATGTCGGACTTTCTTATTCACAAGATATGTTAGTGCCGTGCGCTGTGTGCGCGCACAGCGGACAACTCAATTTATGCGGCGATAGATAACGTCCCACAAAAGTCCAACTACTTCTTCAGTAGCCCGTAACATTCAACTACTAGTCATAGGGCTCGTCCTCGCCTGATCGTCACGCTTGGCAGGAGTCTCGCCAATCACAGTACCACATAACATTTTTTTCTTTTTTTTTTTATGAGAATGGCAGCAAACGATTACCGAGGCCCACGTACATCTGCGACAGATGCATCGAGCTGCAGATTCGATGTTGTATGTAAGGATACTAGGGGAGGGAGGGGGAAGGTGGCGGAAAGGGCCTCCGGTTACTTTACTCACGGAACGAAACGCCGAAGCACAAGCCTCTTTGATGTCCTTGGTACTATCCCAGTCGAGCCGGCCCTAACGAGTAGCAGCATAGGCCGCCGCCTGGCTCTACCGCGCATATATCACGCGTATTATGCGCTACTCTCCGTCATCAGTACTGTCTGGATAATTTCATTCTGGCATATCTGTGTAAGTTATCTTCTGTTAACTCTGCTGGGATTCCTCTGTCCGCTTTTAGGCAACAAATTCAAGCTGTAGAAAAGAATTTGACAATCTACCTCGCCTACCTGTCCGAGTGTTGTCGTCGTTGTCCGTGTGTCTGTGCGACAGGGACTGAGTGTTCGTGCGAGAACGTAAATAAACATAGACACGTGCCGGTGCGGGCCGGAGCGTGCGCAGCGTGGACAATCGATCGCCTCCACCCCGCCCCCGCCCCGCCCCTCCCACCGTTGTACTCTCACACGATGCCTTACGCTGAGTAACTTCAACTACGCATTGTTGAAATGAAGCGGAAAAAAATTTCCACTCCATTTCTCCAATAATTGTCATCCCGATTGGACCAGTTCTTAGGAGACCGCGGAGAACAATAATCCAACATGATTACATAATTATTATTTACGCGAACATTTCACATTGGAAATTTACATACATTACATTACATGTCGCAAACAGAAAAACAAGAAATTAACGCGATGAAATCTCTAAATAATAGTTTCATGCCATTATGGTTTGTTTTAAATTGTTGTACGAGTTCGTTTTAATCTTTACCAAGCCGAAAAGTAAACATGATTGCCGAGTGACGGATACCCAGTCACGGTCAATGTCAGTAAGGTCATCATGTCGGATAGGGTCGACAGCACACCGACGTCTGTGTGTGGACAAGTGTTCAAAGACGAGGTTTTAAATAAGAGTGGTTCGTATTCGAATGTTTAAACACTATAGTATACGATAACGCGATGAAATGAAAACTTTGAAACGTAAACAAAAGCTCGGAAGCTGTCGAGATCTGAAACTAACGAAATCGACGTCCGCCCGCGGGAGAGACGTAGTTCGCAAAATCAATACATGGAAAATCTACAGACAGCGCAATGGCGTTACTTTGTTTCTCCAGCTAACCTCCAAGTGGCTACCCATCTGCCGCGCTAAGCGGAACGAGAGCGATGTACGCCTGTCTGTTGTAAATAAACAAACCGGAGCACGTGCTGGCACTGCAGTTTTAACTTCGCGAGCGGGGCAGGAAGGGTACGCCGGCGTACTGCCTTCCATCGGATCACTTAACTCCCACCATACATCGACATAAAAGATATATTTTCTTTACAGAAGTCCTTAACACTGCCAACGCGGTCAGTGCTGACCGTCAGTGAAGTTTCCCTTTAGGCCTATTAAAATTTTAAATCTGTATAAAATTACTAAATTGTTTTTTTTTGCTTATATGCTTTTATCTTTTACTCAAATGTTACTTAGTAATAACAAAAGTCAATTTGAGCCACTATTTATGGAAATAATTAACGTCAGGCAGCATTGTATGGTAATTGTTGTTTTTCTTTCAAAGTTCTTAAATTTTTCTAAAACCAACTTGATATGGAGAAACTAGTGGGCCACGCGGGTCAAGTAATATGCGATTCAGTTTGAGAGCACTGCCCAACGGCCTGTAAGAACGAAATGAAAACTCTCGTAAAATGCGCTCATCACTGACTGACGCGGCTCGAACTGAAAGTCTACATGTCAACCATCGCCGACCGACACGGCCCGGACAGGAAACTGCGATTTTTTTCTCGGCATAGAACGTGTTAATGAAGAATAGACATTTATTTATTCTTGCTAATTGTACAAAATTACAATAGATAGACACATAAGATTCTATTTTTGAAACCTATTTTTGTTAATAATTTAGTGGTATATTAAAACTTTTTTAGCATTTTGTCTCTGGCTATCGTGATAAAGAGTACAGGATATATAATAATCTCTCAACTCAACATAAAATATATATCAATAAAGTCAAAGACGTGTCAAACGAAAACGTTACATTAAGAGGCAATCCACGCATGTTTCAATTTCAACGCTAAACGCGCTACACTGTCGTCGGTACCACGGGCAGCTGGCATCCGTATCCTACGATCGCACGGGAGCTCATGATCAAAAACACAGAACACAAAGACATCGAATACAGCTTTCACCCTGAGAACCGTAGTAATGTACCTTTACCTATGGGCCCTTTCAATCGATCCCGCGGGGACGGACGGGGACGGACGGGGCGGGCCGCCGCAACACCCGGCTGCCAAATTGTCACCGGCTGAGATACAATGCGGTACGCGCCGTTACAATTCTTTTTATTTAGAGCTCTTATACGTTGCTTTAAATGTGCTTGCATATAAATGAAATCTCCGCTTCCACGTAGAGGAGAACTAAGAAATCATTTCGAACTAGTGGTTTAAGTGATTAGAAACTACACTAATATGTAGTATTTTCTTGTTGAATTATTCTTTCTATTCTAGAGACTAATATTAGTGATTGATCAGGGATCACAAATCACCGGACCCGATCGATCTAGACTCTGAAATCTATTGGCCCCGGATATAATCAAGATTGTAGAGAGCTAAAATTTGATACAAGTTTATTTTGTGTCCGAGAGGCGTAACTAATAAAACATGTTTTATTGACCGCTGGCTTAGCATTACTGGACTTTTTTAACGCGAGGAAACACCTAACCATATGTTAGATGTTCCCCCCGCCCGCGCGGATCAAGAACAGATTATGTAACGCCGCCAACTATATTACGATCGCGGAGAGAAGGGAACATGTGGAACTTACCTTCCGATGTGGCTGTGGAAGGTATGGAAAGTTGTGCACACAAACGACGTAATCACTGACGCCTCCGAAGTAGGCTCGCCGAGCCCACTCCAGAGTGACCATCTCGGGCCAGCACTCCCCGCTAAGGAAGGCCGGTCACGTAGGCCATGTAGGTTCCTCTTGGTTCACCGTGGGAGGTTCGGGGGCGAGCATACCTGCCCTACAGCAGCCACACAATGTAGAATGCATGGCGAACATAGAATTTCTGAATGAACGTGCATTGAACTTCTGCTAGCGCAGAATATTCATACAAAATTCACTGTTAGTTCAGTGACGTTTGTTTATGGGGCGGAAATATCAGGTAGTTTTTTCCCGGACATTTATTATATTCCGGTGTTGATTCAAGTTATCTGAGATTTCGTGTTGTTGAGGGGGTGCAGTTAATGACCTTTGGTTTGGCTCAGAGAAAATATACGTTTTATTTTCGAGTATAAATCCTATATATATTATTACATTGTTATAAATTTACTTGTTCTTTTAAATATGTTAATGGTCATAGAACATACCTTAGTAATATTTACAACCATAATTTAGCTATGGTAGTCTATACTAGTACTAAGCATTCATAAAGAGGTTTTTCAATATGAATGATAAAAATGAACCTTGTCACTGGAACAACAGCGTCAAGGTTTATTTTATTGCGAAGACCTAAGTCAGGTCGGACCTTATACTAAAGTAACCATTACTAATACACTAATCGATCTTTCCTTTGTAAATACACAAATTGTAAAAAATAGTACGTAAAGAAATATGGGCTAGAAACATTTCAAAACAAAACAGAGTTATCGGACTTCCGGCGTCATGCTGAGTTCTGTGACCCCAGTATTAACCGTTAATTTTACAAACAAATAGAATATCATCAGTCTCAAATTCTCCGACTGCAGAGTCTTATGTATTTACAGATTAACGGACTTAGAGCCTGCTAGTTTTATCATTATCTTTATCGTTAGCAGTAAATCTGAATTAGAGACTTTATTTTACAAATTCGAGCGAGCGCATCATGAACGGTTCAGTGCAACTAAAGCGACTCCACGTACCCGGAATTTCACAGTGTCTCGTCCTAAGTCGGTTGCCAGATCCGATTAGCCATCGTCCATGTTCCAGTCAAAGCTCCGAAAACAAACCCAATTACCTGATTGCTAACGTCGCCGACACAGTCAGCTCGGGATCGACCGCTTCGGACTTTGTTCATTACCATTTGCTCCTTTGTTTCATTTGCAACGGTTCGGGGAATAGAATTTTGCTACACGATCCGGTCGACTGTCCAAGCAGTTTCTGTATTTGTTTTAGTATATTTTCAACAGCCTTATAGAGTTTGATATTCTTAATAGTGCCGGATTAACAGTAGTTTTTGGTATCTTAGCAAACGTGCGGAATTATGCGAAACAACTTGATTTCTGATTTATGTAACAATGGATTTTCATAAAGTAACGAAAGTTTTACTTTCCAGGTTTAGATTAGATTTCTTTTAGATTTCCCTCGAGGAATAAGAAACCTTTATGGTGAGATATTACATAAGTCCAACGTTCCTAAAGCTTAGTCGTAACTTAGTGACGAAATATCATGGAAGACTGTTGATTGTAATTTTAACATTTTATAACATGAGTAGACCTTTACCAAAGGTATGGTGTTTGTGACTACTTAAATCTAAATTGGTGTCTTTCTGTAATTGTTTTTTTAGTCATTTTGGTATGTATCCTGTTTAGACCTGCAAGCCACGGTTCAATCTACTCGTTGGAAATATTGATTAGCGTTGTGAGTTCTTTTCACTTTCATAATTTTTCTCTTTTACGGGCCAGTGTTTTATATGATCGTTGTCTAATATCAAGACGCACGTGAATTGTGAAAATTGTCTATTTCGTGGTTTTACGTAATTACCGTCTCTAAATTGGAGCCGTACTACTTTTTCTATTTTTGCTTATTGCACGGTACGAAACTTCTGGTATTGGTATGTTTTGGATGATGAGAGACTATAAAATGGAAGGAATCTTTAGCGCTTCACTCGCCTTACGGCATGCAGTCCGATAAGAGTTTCGATAAGTACACGAAGAGACGGCGGCGGGTCATCTGTCCGGACGCCGTAGCAAGGCCGGACAAGTGTAGTAAGCAAAGTGCGGTCGGCATCCGCGTTCACCTGGTCGCGTAACTGTTTCTTTTCCCGGTACTCGAACGCATACAAAAACCAATGAACGTCCATTATTATTAAAGCACAACAGAAACTGGCAACGCGCTGATAGCGCGACGTTGCCGCGCCGCCCGGTTGGCTCGTCACGTGACGTCACGTCTCAAGATGGCCGCCGTACCGGTCGCTCCCCCCTGCGCCCGCCCGTCCGCCCGCCAGCCAGATCCGTCCGCGTTGCTATAATAATAATTCAGAATGCAGCCCGAAAGGAAACCGAGCGAGAATAGATTGAAATTTAATGCATCGAGCGCGTCGGTTATACGCGTTAACGCTAATTGTTATTCTACGGCAGCAGCTGTTTACTTTCGTTGAATAATGTCGGCTCTGTTAGCGGAGTCGAGGCTCCTCGGATGTGCTCCGACTCCGCGATTCACTTTGCCCCGGCGCATGGTTACGTCGCAATTGTTAGTCGTGAATTCATCGACTCAACGCCTCGGTTGACTAACGTGTCTAGCAGATCGGAGTTCGAGCAACAGAACCAGAATAAACATAACCCTACTTCGACGATCGACTAAAATATAACTGTTGTCGGCGAGTGAATCATCTTTTGTTTATGGACTCATTTTACCTCGGCTCGAACATAGTCACCAGTTTATTGTCACTGTTGTGCCCTCATTCGCCATCTGCTCGCGCATTTAATTAGCGATTGCAAATTGTCACATACGGGTAAAAGCAAAATTATTATCCTCGCGCGATGCTTCGTTTTTATTGTTTTCCAAATAATTACATCAAGGAACTAAAACGATTCATCACGGGAATTTTGGTAGAAGAGGTTACGGTCAGATTGGAAAGAAGCTCAACCTCTGTGATTGACCTGGTGTAATCAATGTCCCGACTGCATATGCCTCGGCATCGGCACATCGGCAGTCAGCACGCGGTGGGGGGCGGGGAGGGCGCGGCTAACGGCGCGTCCTGCGCGCGCTGACGTCACCGCTCGATAGCGGGCCGACCCGCGCCCGGCGCCCACCGCCCGCCGCTCAGTCCCCGCTCGGCCGCCGCACGAACCGCACGCAGTCCAGGCTCCTCGCTCGCGGATACGAATGTGAAACCAGTGTTTGCGTGTACCATGGTGACAGTGTCTCCCATTGCAAGTACAACAAATCAGTGACAATTTACAAGGTAATCGAAGAAAGCCGATCTCTCCCGTTCCGCTCGACGGCCGGCGAGATGTCGGTGATGCAGAAAAGGCAACACTGCTACTTGTGCGATCTGCCCCGCATGCCGTGGGCGATGCTGCACGAGTTCACGGAGGCGGTGTGCCGCGGCTGCGTGAACTACGAAGGCGCGGATCGCATAGAAGTCGTGTTGGACACTGCTAGACAGTTGAAACGGGCGCACGGCTTTCAAGAAGGCAGAGGTCCGACGCACGCGAAAGGTGCTCACCGTGCGCCTTTGGAAGCGCACCAAAACGGAGGGGAGGCGACCGGTCGTGGCCAGCCTGCACCGCCGGCTCATCACGCACCTACTGCTGGCTTCCAGCTCCATCACACGCGTCCTACGCCCAGCGCGGGTCTATTGGCAGAATACGGAAGTCGCCGAGAGGAGCACGAAGGAAGAAGGCTTACCCATTTGCCCACTCATCACATCCCAACACACGCTGGAGCTCGCCTAGCCCCTGGACTTACTCTAAAGCGGCCACTTGACGACGATGATCATCAGACGCACCACGAGCCAACAAAGAGGCTACTGGAGGAGCACTCCCGACCCCCACTAACTCGCGGAGAGTCCCTTCCAGCCGTATCCCTGGCGGCGCCGTTCGCCCCTGATCGAGTCTTCAAGCAAGAGAAACACCCCCTTCGTACGCCGTCTTTCGACGCCTCCTCATTCAAAACTAACGGTAAGTCCAGTTCTTACATTTTCACTTTCTTTCCAGCGCTTTAAAAGTCTGTTTCCAACAAGTTGAACGATGATTACAACCTATTTTACTGGTTTACACTACTTTGTACATTATGAAAGGAAAACTAAGCAAACTTGATTTATGTCTTTTGTAACATTTAATAAAAATATATGTTTAACGAACATCAATTAATCTCGAAACAAGACAATAGAAACGTCGTAGTTAAAATACTGTGTAAAGAATCTTACGACGGAACAGTGGCACACTGATAGTATTAAATAATTATTAATTTTCTGTAATGTACGCCTCCTCGAGGGCAAAGACTCGTGCGCATGGAGCCAAGTGTGATGTAACCTAAATAATAAAATAATATACTTGAAAAATTAACAAATCAGTATAAAAATATTCTGATTATAAATCCCTTAAAATTATTATACGACGTCTTATGAAGACTGATTTTATATCACCTATGTAACGAACACAGCGTTACTGAACGGGCTACCAACTTTTTGTCCCTATGAAAATTAAAACATGTCGGATTTCTGAAGAAACTTATGGAAAAAGCAGATATTTTTCAACATTACATGTACAAGATTAGAAATTCAAGAAATAACCAATATTTTTAATTTCTACAATTAATCACATCGGTATTAAATTTGTTTGCGCCCAATGAAATTATTTAACTCCGCTAGAAAGAACCGTTTATTGGTATTAACATTCTTCACTAAAGCATTGATGTTTTAATATTTTAGGAAAAGTAGTTTCTATATCATAACAATCTGTAATCCGGAATTTTAATCTTTTATTATTATGTAAAAAAAAAAAAATTAGAGAGTAAATTGGCAGAAGCATCATTCCGTGGTAAACATTAGTAATTGGGTCGTCACATTTTTTTCGTATTTATCGGCCTGTATTATACAGAAGACGTTAATGACTGTTCTGCTCTGATGATGTCATGTCTTATCTGTGGTTAGCTTGTTTTTTATTTGTCTGAAATTAACAAATCAAATTTGTTCCTTTTATGATGTACCTACTTTAAACGGCACGCGTTTTAACGCTATTTAACGACAATTTGCCCACGAAATGACTCATGATACTATCATGTGATATAACACAACAGAGAAGCCGTTGTTTACCAATAACAATGTGGGTTAACATTTGTAAAAATAGCGATTCGAAGGCCCGCGTGTTGCGATAACGCGCGTTAGTCCGGCGTGTACGTGTCCGCGCGGACGGTGAATGTTTCGCGCAAACGTCGCGAGTCCGAGGTATTCATAATCTAGGTAGGTGCATTAACTCGCTCCGTAAATACGAAACCGGTTGGACTGGTTGAGTGTTCTCGAAAGCGAGCCCGCGATCACGCCGCGGCCTCTCGCACACTGCCGCGCTCGCTACGTACAAACACCCACGTAACGAGAACAGGGCGGCGCGGCAACGTCGCGTGACGACATTTTCGCTCTACGTATGTAGGTAGGATGGCGGGCGAAAAAATATAACGACTGCCTACGCTTGGCAGAGTCGCTCGACCACATTCCGCTGGCGTGTAGGGATACACGAGCGTTCGGCCAAAAAGGTCACTGCGTGTGACGTCATCGCCGCCATATGGGTCGCGGTGCGACCGTCGCTCGCGCCCTTTTTCTACCGTCGTAACATTCTGTTGACATTCGTTTTCGCTCTTAATCTAGTTGCCTAATTTTTTTTCAAATTTTTTTATTGGTTTCTAAAATTTTATAATACACAAACACTCACACTACAAGTATCATTTACTTCTTCCATTACCCTCATATGTCACTTTGGGATTTTATCATTAGTAACGTCACTGCATAGTACTGACTGCAAAACAAACACGTCCGCCCTTAATCATCTACAATTTATTAGATGGCCTGTTGTATGCTCCATTGGATATGTCTCGTAAAAAATTAAATATTGCGCTTACTGGTGGTCTTTGTACATAACATTGTGTATTTGTTTGTGGTACTACGAATGACAGGCTCTGTAATAAAAGTACCAAGTACAAGTAGACAAAAAAGCTCCAACATCGCCGGTACTAAGTACTTGTACTTCCTAACGGCAACTGTTAACTCCAGATAACGTATAGAAGGAAAATTTTATTGTTTTTACGCACCGTACCTATCTGCATCAATACAATAATACTTCATCGGCGCAATGTGCCATGTTCGCTTAACCGACTAGAGATGTCAAGGTCCATAACATTCTATGTTCTCAAACCTAAGCACCACCGTCGTCTGTAATTATAACACATCACGGTCCCTAATTTACGACCGCGTCCGACGCATGAGAGGCACATAACAACACAAGCGGGGAAGCGTACGTGCCTCGAGAGCGTTTCACAAGCGTGCAGCGACTGGGGCACGGAACACGCGCGACGTTTGGCAACGCCGCGCCGCGCCGCGCCGAGCCGAGCCGAGCCGAGCCGAGCCGACCCACCCGCCCGTCTGCCGTCGCAGCCAGCCGCCCCGGTGACACACGCGCGACGTAAGCGTACAACAAACGCTATTTATGTTGTTGTGTGTGCGTGTTTACTATCGGTCCGCTGCACACACGATGTGTCATCCCGAACGCGAGGTCGCTCCGACGCTCATAGCGCTGCCCGCGACACTTGCCAGAACCCGCTAATACGTTCCTATGCACAAAAGTCGCCGCATGTCTGTAGTAGGATATGTCAAACGGCTTGAAGCTGTGTCGCGATCGATATGAGGTTACCCCCACCCTACCTTTCGTCGTTTCATCTTCAAATTTCCGACAAATCGATGTCAAATAAGGTATGCGTCGTTACTCGTTCGATAATGGTTTAAAATAACTATAATAGCAGGAAACAGGCTTTAATTACATCGCTGTTCTGTCCGTTATGCTAACGAGTTCGCTGTTGTGACGGGAGACGTAATGATGCTTCGCATTATTTCCAATGCCGGTTTATTTATAGCACAGCTCGTTTGCTTTTCTGAAATGAAAACGTGTAAAAAATTAGAAAATAATCAAGATTTCGAAATTTTAGTATCCGGATCTAGTACAACATCTTTCTTTCAAACACAGCTGCTCTGTTTTTATAAGCGTATATTCAAATGATATCGGTAGAGATCAGTCCAGGTGAGAGTTGAGTGATGTAACCGGTAAAGGCAGTGTCCCATAAACAATTGTATGAAGTCGTTCAGTTGCAGCTGTTTTCATATCAGAACGGAAACAACTACCCTACCTGCTTTAATCTCTCACCGGTTCCCTTGCAGACAGATTTATGGGTTATTTAGATAACGAAGGGGATGTTGCTATGGGGTTGATACAAATATATAGGAAAATAGACTATAATGATATCGATTGTCTGTGTGTCGACGGCTATACAATAAAAACTATAAATGACTTAACCGGCATAACATATTTAAAGTTTTAGAAATATAACACTCGATTTGTCCTTTATTTACCACATATCTATGCACATATAAACAATGTTTCTTTGTTTGTTTATCCTTTATAGACTTAATCCACTCGAACGACTCAGCTCAAATGCTCGTGTTACCTGCGACTCATTACTGGAAAGCTTTAGATAAAAGAAATATATTCAGTGCTATTGAAAAAAGCATGTAAATAATTTTCAGCTAGTATATAATAAGGATCGGAATCAGGAACCGGATTAGTCCTCGTTCATCATCACGTCAGCCTGGCACGAGTCCTCTGCTGGACGTAGGCCTCGTCCCAACACTTCCGGACTAGTCATAAGTAACATAATTTGTAATGACTTGCATTCTGGACGTTCCAGAACTTCAACGCTTTAATTTTAAACAACATCGCTAATGAGAAAAAACTACGACATTTTGTTTACAAATTGTGATACAGACTTTTGAAGCGCCGCTTCGTTAGTGCTCATACAATGAAATTCAACGGTACCATTTTTTTTTAAACCAGTATTAAACATGGGTGGTATTTCAGGCTACACGAGCAATGTAGGCGGTGTCGGAGGCGTGGGTGGCGCGAGTGGCGCGACACTCACCAACGGCGCGGGGGGTTCCCCGCTGGGACGGGCGGCAGCTTCCCCTCCGGCCGGTGGGCCTTCGCCCATGGCGGCGCTCATGTCCGTGGCCGACACGTTGCCGCCCGGCAGCCCGCGCTCCGCGGGCGGCTCGCCCCCGCAGCCTCCGCCGCAGCGCTCCAACAGCCGCTCCAGCCAACACTCGCCCAACTCCTCAGGTAAGCACGGGAGCGATATAAACCAAGAAAACTACGCAATTTCTGAACTTTCCGCGCCTCACCTGAGGATTACACCCACGTCTTTCACCAGGTTTCGAGATTTCATCAAAAACGCATCAGCAGTTTAGCCGTGAAAACATACATACAGACGCCTGTATTCTCTAACAATACTCGTACTCGTCTAAGTAAAAAAAAGCAAAGTATGAAATTTCTCAACGCGTTCGTAAAAGTGTTTGTGTCGCCGTTGGTTTCCGGTTACGGGGAGAGCTCGGAGCAGCGTTTGTGTCCACAGCCGAGTTACTTTCTCATGTATAATATCAATGTGGATGGATCGAATGCAACGGACAGACAAAAGAGACGGCACTGCCCTTCGCTATTGACTACTGGTGTATTATATCTTTTATTCTGCGCACTTTATTAGTAGCAGGCCTAACAATTATTAACCTGTAAATTTATGGCCAAACATCAATTGCGAGGAGGACAGACAACACTAAGACAACGTGGCTCGAACGTTTTGGTTTCACGCACGAACGGTTTAAAAGCGCGCAGCGGGTATAAAGACGCTCGTGCGATCGGTTTCGTTTTCGGCCACCGTTAACCGAAACGGGTCGGACGCGCGTCCGGCCGCCGACGACCGCCGACGACCGCTGCGCCCGTTCACACTCGCAAGAGGCCGCGGGGTTGCCACCTTTGTTGATGCGACATACTTACTAAACAGATATAAATATGTATTTCTATAGATTATCGTCGCTAGCCAAAAATGTTTCTTAAACACTATAAAGGAATGTTAAGATTTGTTAGCGACGAATCCGCGACGTAAAGTAGATGTGGTAAACAGAGGTGGCAACGCCCCGGTGCGCGTGCGCATGCGCCGGCGCACCGGTCGCGGGGCAGGTGATCACCGAGTCGGTTTGGCGCAGGCTCGAACGGCGGGCGGCGGTCGTCGGGGTCGAGGCACGTGTCGTCCACCACGTCCGTGTCGTCGAGCGAGGCGGCCGACGCGGAGCCCGCGGCGCCGCTGCTCAAGTGCACGCTGTGCCAGGAGCGGCTCGAGGACACGCACTTCGTGCAGTGCCCCAGCCAGCCGCACCACAAGTTCTGCTTCCCGTGCTCGCGGGACTCCATCAAGCGGCAGCAGGGCTCGGAGGTTAGTCCGTCTACCGACTATTGTACTATCATTAGATCACGATGCGTGGCGCGCTAATGGAGGCTTGAATGTGCTAGTGTAATTATAAAGTATTTTTGTAGTGACGCTAGTTTTTTCCTTAACAATGGCCTCCATTACTGACGCTCGTTATCGCCGCGAGCGAGTTCGCGCAGTCCTCTCCGATTCGCTCGCGAACCGCACGACGAAGTAATTATTCTTTTATTTACACTCACGACCTGCTAATTACTGAGCGATCATTAAAGACTTGTTACGCGACATGCGTTTATTTAGCTGCTTATAATATAGTATCATCATAGTACGGACCATCGGCTCGCTCGTGGTGTGCTTGACTTTTTTTATATAACATGGAATGTTGTTGAGTTGATTGAGAAGCATGTTAAACGATCGAATTCAATTTGCAGGTGTACTGCCCAAGCGGGGAAAAGTGCCCGCTGGCGAACTCCACGGTGCCGTGGGCGTTCATGCAGGGTGAAATCGCCACGATACTAGGCGAGGAGTTCAAACCCAAGAAGGAGAGGGAGACCTAGGACAGCGCGGCGTCGCCACGACTCTACCTCTTGTCCCTCGCGCTGTGAGCAGCGGGAGGAGAACGGCCCACGGGCCTCGCCGGTATCTCGGCCTCGTCGCAGTCCGGGCCCCAGGGCCCTCGGCTCGGCACTCGGCCTCGGCGTCACGCCGCCCGGCACAACCGATGTGTACATAACTTTGTAAATAATTGAGTAAATTTAGGCGCTCATCGAAATTGATCGATTTGGAATCGGCCCGGGGCGGCCGGACATCGCCAATCGCCACAGCCGTATGAACCGTATTCAGCGTAATGGATGTGTAACTTCTCGCCGTTTAACCGGCACAGGGACGGGCAGCCGGTAGCGTTTTAGAGATATTAACCCTTCGCGGACTATGCAATATTCTGAATATAGTACATATCCATTTTGGACCATTTTACAAAAGGTCTTTTGTCAGTTCGGACATCGCACCGCGGTGCGCGCAGCCTGTTCGGATGCCATTTCCTAGTTACCTCAGCTCCCGTACCATAGTGAGCATGGCATTTATTTATGTGATTCTTATACACTGTACAAGTATTATGCGTTACACGATCATGACGTACTCTACTCAAGCGGGTGCGAAATGCGCGTCGCTCCCTGTACAGAATTAGCTCGTTGTATGTTTGTATTTATGACAGCGCGTTCGAAAATATAAATATTCTTGTTTTTTTTTTATTTTTGTCTTCTGCCATTGTGATTATTTCAGAGTGGCTCGAGTTCCGTTACTGTCTCTGATTCGACCACAATATTCGGCCCGAACTCTGAATGACTCCCGGCGGCCTAACGGCCGAGGAGTCGATCGGGGATTGTTGTAAAGTTCCAGCCAGTTCCGCTCCTTCGCTCCACGGAGCTGTCGATGTTTGATTACTATGTAAGGCGATGTCGCGTCACGCGGCAAACGGACGAGTGCGTGTCCATGGGACTGGCGCTTCGGGATTTGCTACTCTATCGCGTAGCCCCGAAGGCACAGTTTGCGGGCACGCCGACCGGGCCAGGCTACCGGTCTCGGCGAGACCGCTTTTGTATGTTGGGGGCGTGTCTAGTCATTTTGTGAATTGTCAAATTGTCAGATCCGCGAGCGTCGCGACCCTTGTAGGAACTCTTAAAACTCGCTGCTATATTTGTATAAAGTGAAAGTAATTATCATTATATTATTATCATTATATATGTCATAATGTTAAACAGTTGTAGTGTGTGTCAATTTCGAAGGCTATCGGAGACGGCCGGACTTATGAACGTCACTTGCGCTGCGGCCGCGCTTCTCCCACAGTTTATAAAGCTTCTTATCCTCCGGGAACTGCACGTCCCTGGCACAGCGGAACTGTTCGACTGTACAGGTGACAGCTCGAGTCTCTCGTCAGCTCACCGAACCCGGGCTTGTTAATATGCCCACTGAGCAGTAAGATGGTAATGCCAGCAGAAGGATAAGAAGCTTGGAGTGAGATGTATGTAGGACTCGTGCTTAGGCGTTAGGATATTCCGAACGTCGAGGCGTATTCAGCCGCAGCCACGCTGCCGGCTGGCGCATTCAATGAAATTGACATGTCCATTATTAATTTCCAGTCCTCGTGCACTGTACGTACGTTGTGTACAGTTCGTCTGTTTGTAAATATTAATGTTGCGGGACGGAAGGCTCTCGCTTCAGTATTATTAAGTGACTGTAGCAGCCTTGTAAGTTATTCATGTAATCTTTCTTTGTATAACTATATTTCTTTATCGAATTGTTTCTAAATGTACGAACGTCACTCGAAGCTGCTTTTTTAAGATTGTTTTATTTTGTAGCGTAAGCAGCTCACATTGCGTGCGTTTTTTTTTAAGGGCGCTTTCGAGCCCAATCCGCTTTAGTGAGTTTCGGAGAGACAAACTCCGCTATCTGTACTATTTATATACTTTGTAAGTTGTGACATATATATATTAAAATACATCCGTGCTACGATCCAGACGTCGTTTTTCTGATAGTTTCGAAATTGACGTTTAGAATTATTGGCGGGAGCGGGAGTGCGCCGGAGCCCGTCGACTTTTTAATTTTTCGCCGAAGCGGCAAAGGTAAACAATTTGTAAGCACAATATGTGCATCTCATTTTGAGGTGATAAATATGCATAGAAAATGTTATGAAAAATTGACGACAATATTCTCTCGTCGTCTATACATTGTTTCACAATGAGATCACATGAAAATGACACATGTATTTGTAAATGTGTTTCATATAACGGTTTGTAAATATAAAATAGATCACTATGCGCTATAAGCTTGAGGTTGTTGTATAAATATATTTATTTAATCTCTCTTCTGCTATAAAAATACTAGTAGATTTTATTTATTGTATAAAAATGATTACACAGCCTATCCGTCGGCTGAATGTACTGTACTATCTGTATACATTGTAACCTAATTAAATTATCAGTAAGCGTTGTAGTTCGGAGCGCGGCGGGCGCCCCGACCCGCGTCGGCTCCACGCCGGCTCCACGCCGCACACCGGACCTCACGGAATCCAATGGAATTCTAGCTTCTATCGAATCATTTGTATACGTTATGTATTTCGGATATATTAGACCAAACATTGTCGTATGTAGCTTTAGTTTTACGGTGGTCCCCATGGCACTCGTGTTTATATAAGAAGGGCATGGAGTCGTTGCTGGCATTCGACGAGCGCGCCCCCGTGTGCGTGGTTAGCCCTCGGCTCGTTCGTACTGCTCGGAAATGTTCCGGGACTTGTACCTTTCTTACTGTAAGCGGCAAGTGAAATGCTTCGATTAAGACGTTAAAATGTAAATGTTGGTGAAATACAATTGATGTGATTTTGTAACATTGTCCTTTCATTTAACCTCTCACAACCGCCGTAAACCCTTATTACCCCATTGGTTATATGTAAAGAATGCTATTGAAATTATTTTCCACGTATTATTCTCGGTTCTCCGGTGCGGAGAAGTCGCATATCTGGTACGAACTTTCGTACCGGTGATGCTGGACGATATCGAAGATAACAGAAATCCAGAATATCATAGAACAGATCCTTTCTATAACGACGTTTATATTAATATCCAATGCTATAATCAATTTAAACTTATTCAAGATTTTTTTGAAATTGATTTCATGAAAATAGACAATTGTCTGAAAACACAGACAAGTGAAACAGAATTTTAGTTATTGACAAACTATCTTTACAAATGGATGCTGCTGGAGCAGTTCGAATTCTATGTGGACGTAAATGCTCTCTGCCGAGTACTTTGGAATCGTTTTCAGTGAAAAGAAAACAAGGCATACAATTATGGTTTAAGGCATTGTACAAAATTAACTGTTTTTTCTTTTGTTTGCCAACAGACCGGCGCGGCGGGGACCGGACGCAAGAACCGCTGTGTCTCACCAACAGATGAGGTCCGGAGCTCCGGGCTACCCAGTCGATCGATACTTGGTCAGTATGGTTGTTCAGGTCGTTGATAACTATTCGGACAAAAGAATGAGCTTTGTTACCGGAAAGGACTAGTGTTTGTATGGACTACAAAATTGTTATTCCGAGTGTGGGTTCCAGGGGGAAGAGGCTCGCTCCCGGCGAGGTAAGGTTCAACCAATTTTTCAGTGGCCTGTTTGGAACAACGATGATCAGCTGGTGATTGTGACGCTGTCTTAATGTTCAGGCCAATGATATAATTCGTTGATAAGTTTCGATAACTCTACGAGCCTTCAGCATAGGAGATCGAGCTCCTCATACGGAGGCAGATCACACCACAGAACCACTCGACTTTCGAGGCATTCAATTCTATTTTTGTTTGTTTAACAATAACCGTTTACCTGTTACAGGTTGAAAGCAGCAAAACGTTTGAAATGGTTAATATCACAGACGATGAGATATGGAATCCAGAGCCGGCGATAAGACCAGAAGACGAAGTGATATTACGAAAGCTACATGAGATGCTGCAATCGACCGCGGACGACCTGAAGCTGATCTCTGGAGAACTGATGAAATACCGCGAACCGAAGGCACATTTGAAAACTTTACCAACACCACTGGACGAAGAGTTTAATGAAAAAGTTCATATCGAAGAAATTGTAGATGCAAAATTTCACGGGTACAAATTTGTTGACTTACCTCACAAAAATCCCCAAAAAGTGGTAAAGAACAATACAGACTCTGTATCTGCTAAGCCCATAACCAAAACCATCAACGCCAGAGTTCAAGTTAATAAAATACCAACAGTTACGAAACCGTTTAGTAAAAAAACCTTGTCTATGTCAAAAACAAAAACTGTGCAAATCGACGAACAACCTACAAATAATTCTATAGCCGCTAGCCCAAACGATGCCATAGTTAATAACACAGCGGCGCCTTGCGTGGCATATATGCAGTTCTCGCACAATTACGTACAACCTAAAGCACGAGTCTGTCACCGAAAACCGTTACGAATACAAGAAATGCCAAGTATTAATATCAGAAGTGAATTAAAGGAGCAGAAAGTTTTGCAATTAGACATCATACCTGAGCAAATAGACAAAACAGACAATTTCACAATGCGCAGCAATGTTTCTGTCATTGCCATGCAGCACGAGCCAATCCCAAAGATCGACGAAGCCTCCGCTGCAAACTGTTCACGAGCGCAACGTGCGGCCGCTGTCGTTACCGTGCCACCAGTCAGGAAGGTGTCCAACATGTTGACTTGCGAAAGCACTGAATCAACTAATAACGTAACTTCAGACGCACGCACAGATAGCATAACGACTCCAACATTAATTAAATCCACCGCGAGGTCAACGCCGAAGTCTTCTGCACGGTACGATGTTAGACGAAGTAAAGAAAGTAAATTGAACCAGAACGAAATAGATAAGCGCTCACATCGGAACATCGATGAATGGAAGAAACAATTAAATACTATTTATAGTCGGCCTTCGACTTCTAAAAGAAGCAAAACGCATTCGATAACCTTTACAAAAGAGTTGCCGACAAAATCGATTCCTTTACCGGCCAGAAGCAACCCGCCTCAAAACTTACTAAACAACGCTGAATATGTCCCGTACGCAAAACTAACATTAGGTGGCGCCCGGGTAAGCGATATCGAAAGAGAAATATCGAATATACCGGATAAAATCAACATTCGTTTAAGTCCAGTTCTAGATAAAATATTAGCAAGCCGGGAAAGTTCCTTTCGTGTTGCCAGTCCTAAAGGGAAAGCAGACAAGAAGAATAAAAATGTTCTCACTGCATCCGATGAGAATTTACTCGAAGAAGTATTGGATATTGAGAAAAAAGTAACAACAACAATGTCCAGGAATCTGAAGGAAAAGGATAAAAAATCACCTTCAAGATCTGCAAATAGTTCAACAGAAAATAGTGAAAGCGATAGAGACAGTTACGCGGATGACTTTGACGAGGAAAGATCGGATTCAGACGAGGACAATTCCATAGATAATCAGACAGGCAACGTGCAAGAAAGTAACGTTCATCGGAGAACACAAACAAATGTTCAAAACACAACGTACACTAAATCTTCTAATCTCTCATTCAAAAACTCTGTAGATACTTTCGAGTTCATTCATTCTGTTGACACCCGGGACAACGCCACTCAGAGCAACGCTGACCGCAAACTGTCTCCGAAAGCGACGCAAACCTCACCCAGGAATGTGCAGCCCATACGCAACGCCCTGTGGCCGTGCGACGACCCGCGCGCCGAGCTCCGGAGAGTGTTGAACGAAGATCGCATTAAGAAAATAATCGTCGACGAATGCAAGGATATATTGGAAAAGAACTCGACCAAACCCACGGCCTCCGAAGATAGCGGCGATGTTAAGAAAAATTACACCGCATCACAAAAGATCACGCAGACTTCTCCGGCGCGCGTAAGGAGTGTCATGACGTCCCCGGCTAGAACTAGGACGATGGCGACGTCTCCCCGCACAGCCCGCACCGCCCGCCGCCGTCGACCGCCGCACCAGCCCGATCGTGTTCGATGCCGACGATCATCGAAGCCTACACATTGACCTGGATCGAGTGGACGACCCGGCCATTACGATAAATTTGTCCTCGACTCGTTTCAACCTGCGTCTTCCGCAACACCCGCGCGATGTCGTCTCTAACCTCGACGCCGCTTCCTCGGAGTTCGATTGCGCGCGTAACAAGGCCAGAGCGCACCGACCTTTCAGAACATTGAGCAGTTCCAGTCGCACGGACGCCGGCCGCTCGTCATCGGACCTGAGTAGTTTGGGTGAGATCAACAATAAATACAGAAGGAGATTGAAGAAAACTAAAATCCCCACGATATCCGAGTCGAGTGCTTCGTCGATTGTTTCCAAATATAGTTCCGATGTTTCCAGCGACGTTCTGCCATTAAAAAGTGACGGAGAAGTTAGTTTAGAGAAAATTAACAGAAGGAAATCCGTGTTCAGTAGAAGCGACGGAGAAGTAAGTTTAGGACAGACGACGCGCTGATCGTTTTAGCTTTTCGCTTGTTGAGGTCCACAGTGGATGCAGTATGATTACTCTTCCTTCTTGAGTCTCGTGTTAAAACATCTTGTTAAATACGGGTAGTGTGTAATACCCTAGAGCCGTGGTAGCCTAGTGGTCAGGGCGCTCGCTTTAGTTTCATAGAGCGCAAGTGACCTGGGTTCGATCCCCGGTGCCGGCACCACTAAAATTGTTAATAACAATTTTAAGGAAACCTGCATATCTGAGTAATAATAATAAAAAAATAATTAAATAATAAATTATTTCGAGGATATGTGAAGCCCGCCAACCGGCAATGGAGCAGCGCGGCGGGCCCTTTCCGGCTCCTACAACCTCTCAGATATTTGAGAAGGAGGCCTTTGCCCAGCAGTGGGCACTTACAGGCTGCTACTTTTAGTGTGTAATAAAATGTTTTCTTGAGATTCCGAAGAGTTGGTAAAAGAAAACGTACGCCGTGCCTCAGCTACTTGTGCCTTATGAACCGTACCTTCGACAAGGAACGCGAAGGTTCGCTCGCCTGAAGTACAAATCGATTGTCGCAATGCATTTGTGATATTTAGTTGTAAGTATAAAACGCAGACATATTTTTTCAACGCCATTAAGTTGTTCGTATATTTAAGAATATTTTGTGACTGAATTAAACAGTTTTTCGAAAAAAAAAAGGCTTTTGTCTTATTTTACGTGGTAGAGTTCAGCGGCGGCTTTTGATGCTGCTGATATGGACCGGGTCGGTGCCGCGGCCTCGCAGAATACCGGCGTGTGATGCGTTTCGTTTGGTGAGTGGGATAATCGGAGACCCACTCTCCCCTTCCTCATCCCATTCCCATCTCCCAAAAATACCCTTTAAGGCCGTCAACGCACCTGCTGCACCTTTGGTGTTACAGGTGTATGTGGCGACGGTAATCACTTACCATCAGGTGAACAGCTTGCTCGTTTGGCGCCATCCCATAAAAAAAATACCGTTTCTCACGCCGTCGCAAATAAGGAATGGCAGATTTTATCTATGGAGGTACAAGAGTAAATATACCATCCATTTTGCTCTAAATGCCCACCTCCCTTGCACTTCTGGCGATTGTCTAAGAGTTGAAAATATATCCTAATCTGCCGGAGGGTACTTCGCTCGCCAACCCGTGCGTCGTGACCCAGCGTGGTGGGTATGGGCAGAGCCCCTCCGAGACGTGCCCCCAGTCGCTCGTCAGTCCCACGTTCAGCGCTGAGCTTAAACAGAACGACGCCGATATCTTGGTCTCGTACACTGACTTTGTTTTGAACCAACATTAAAGTTCTATTCGACACAAATCAGCTTCCTAATACCCAGGAGATCTGAAATCAGTCGCAAGGGCGGGTGTTTAATATGTTTTTCCCCAAAAGCCTGTTTCATTATCATAATAAAGTTTATTTATTTATTTATTTATTCTTTATTGCCTTAAGCTTAAGGTTACAATGGGCGGACTTAATGCCAAGTGGCATTCTCTACCAGTCAACCCTTGTTATGGTGAAAGGTAGTTGGCAGGTATAAAACAAATAAAAAAATAAATAAATAAATAAATAAAAAACTCCAATAAAAATACCTTGATTAGTACATAAACTATATAATTAAATAAATATTTATAACATAAAATACACAAATACGTATACAAGTATATAAAAGGATACATAAATAAATATATAATATAAATCTAAAATAGATGAGCCGAATATTGTCAATGATCTATTATTCTATTAGGTAATTACGAACTAGACTCTTAAACAATTTCTTGCTAGGAGCTGCTTTTATCTATTGGGCAGGGCGTTCCAGAGGAGTGTAGCTTGAACAGTAAAAGAAGAGTTAAAGTTTATTGTGTAATTATCTCATTCATCTGCATTTTCTTTTTTATCTCTATTTAAAATAAACACGACACGAGCTCAGAACAACTATAAGTACCGACAGAAGTTTTGTTTTTTGCAATAGGATTCGATTTTATAATCGGCATAAATATTTTATTTATGGAATAAAATAAATCGAGGTTTCGAACGGTTCTAATAATTTATTATCAGTAGACATTGTCATATATTATTACACTGGAAATAATTTTTTATAATATTTTTTAACCATAGAAATACTTTTTTCTTGAATAGTTATCGTTTGTGCAACTAGATGGCGCTGCTTTAGGCAAACATCACGATATGACTGCACTGAATCCGTTGTAATCTAGTCGCGAACGTACAGAACTGCGGCACAGACAAACAGACAAACTTTCGTCTACTATACTAGCTTTGCCCGCGGCTTTAGATCCGCTTATTTTTGAAGGTCCCGTAAAAGGGACTTTTAAATACTTTGACTTGATGACTTTTATACAACGAAGTGCTTCATTTAAAGCGCAGATTATTTTTAAGCGTTTAATATATGCAATATTGAAACCTTGCGGCAGGACACATCAAACGTTCCGCTCTCTGACGAGAGACCGCGAGCTCATAGCAACACGACAGACAGCCAACTGCTGCGCCGTTACTTCTGTAGTTTGATCTGCTTCAGCTTAAGTAGCAGACAGCAGGTGGAAACTGCGTTTAACATTTTGACGATAAATTTACATTTGCTTTTAGACGTTATTTCGATTGGTCGATGTAAGTGTTACTGTGAAGCTCTTGAAATTTTTAACTGCTGTTTAATTTTCTTCGTAATGTAACGAGCACCTTTTGGTTGCATGAACGTATACTCTATGCAGTGCTGTGTATAAAGCATAGCACTGTATACGTATACGGAATCACTGTGACCCCCCCCCCCTCCCCCTCCCTAATTGCCACCACCCCCCCTATGGTTGTAAAGTGTAGGTGCTAAATATTTATGTTTAATTTATGTACCATAAACATAAGCTGACTGAATTAAGACGATTTCAACTAAATATGTATATTTCGTCATATAGTACATATAAAACCACTACGCTCTATATTTCGTGGTCCGAGCTTAGTTCTCTACAGTAGTGCGTCCGTCGAATGCAAGTAACTACCTGCATCCTGATCCTACCCTGCGTTTAACACTCCTCCAAGGTTATCCGGCTCGACGAGTTATGTCGCCTGAAGCTTTAACTAGATCAACTTCAAAGACCCCACTTCTGGGCAGAACTAGCCTCTCAATATTTAAGAAGATTTTAGAGTAACTCAAGTTTTCCTCTCGACTGCGTTCCTTCTGCGTCGAGCACGTGGTAGACGTGGGTAGTTTTACAGCAATGTTAAATATTTTAACGAATGTCGGCACGTGGGAAATAAAATAAAAATACAGCAACATTCATAAATTAATACTTTAAAATTTTTATTTACCCAAACAAAAACATTACAACTTTTGTTCCTAATAAATTGAATAAAAATTTAAATGTTCGTCTAGCATTATATTACATGATACCCATAGAGAAGATGGATGCGACCTTATTCACATATTTTATAATAAATAACAATATATTCAACAATCGAGCACACGCTGGCTGCCGTTCCATACTAGTATTGACTGCGTCTCGTTAACTGGAATCCCGTTAATAGTATATTACGTACGAGTAACTTATCACCGTCCACTAACTGAATACGTGTACTTACATGGATAAATAGTAATATGTACGTAGATAAACGTCCATGACTGGGTAACAGACGTTAATAAAAATCAAAACTCATCAATGAAATGTTTACCTCTAGCGAGAATTCAACCCGCAACCTGTCGCTTCTAAACCTGAGTTCAGGTTTCAAACAAACCGCTAGCGCCGTTCGTCATCGATCATAGTTCACTGACCTCGGCAAGATTTCTTAGTCGGCGACTTCAAACGCGGGCCGACAAGGTCTTTGACCTGGTTTGGTTAGCGCCGATGTATCTCGAGTCAAAATAACGAAAACTAAATAAAGTATCCTGTGACCGAACTACTGCAGTTGAATAATTGTTATCGGCGGACTAAAGGTTAAATTTAATGACATAACGTCACATCCAATCCGTATAATATTTATTGCTATACAAACCTCCGAGCTTAACAAAAATTCAACATCCAATGAAATAGAAACATCTGGAGGTTCAAATTGTTGTGTTGATATGAAAAACGTAATGAATCTAGAATATTATCAAACATGCATCAATTGACTTGAATTTAATTTTTTTATTGTCTAATGTTTATTATACATTTGTTTTAATTACGCATTGATTTATTTATCTAACCTAAACCGAGGCCTCGAATAATATAACGAAATGTTAACAATAAAAATTTAAAAAAAAATCGTAAGCATTACCTTAAACTATATTCTTTGACCATTTCCTTCAACAAAGTTTAAGGGAACGGTAAAATTATGTAAAACATGGAATATTTCTTTGGTTTGCATTGCTATATGCCATGTTTATTATAGTTACATTACTATTACACTACTCTAATACATTTCTAACTTTTTATAAAGAAAACAATTATTTAAGATACCTACAACTAATTTACAATTGTAAATTAATTACATGAGTACAAGTCTAATTTCAATTGAACTAAATTTTAGACATAATGTATACTACGAATGTCCATTGTAACTTAAATATTTTATATTTTTGTTCTGTTAAAGTTTAGTCTGCTGCCTACCTCGTTTTTTTATTGTCTTGGGGTGAACAACGAGCTAACAGTCCCTTACAGTAAGTGCTAAGTGCAGCCAAGTTATGTGCATGTATCCAACGTCCAACATGCACATAACTTCATTCTAAGAAGGTAACAGATTCGTTGTCACCAGCCAGGACTAAGATAACATCACTAAGAGGAACTTCTCAGACCGTAATTGTAATGGCTCTCCATACCTTTCAAACCGATACATAAAAGTTGAAATATATATAAAACATAATAGATTTAAAATAATTTAAACGAGCTCAAAATAAGTAATGTTGGAAGTTCAACATTCTTTTAGGTTAAGACATTTTATTATAATAAATTTAAACCTTTATAATTATTTATGTTATGTTAAATTTGCTGATAATTGATGTAATTTAATTTAACCACTGAAATAGTTCACTTCTTCAGTTCTCTGTCTTTAATGAGCCAGAACTTGTCGATCACCTGCCCGCCCAAATCCACCGAAACCTATGAAAATATAAAACAATCGTGCAAGCAACTAGATGGCGCTGCTTTAATTTAACATCACGATATGACTGCACTGAATCTTGCAGATAAATAATCATGAAACGTGTCGGCCTAGTGGTTGCGTAACGTATTAGTTTGCGTAACGTATTGGACGCCCCGGAAGACGTATCAGCACCGACAGACCGACAAACTGAACTAGTTTCGGTTAACACTACTCAACCAGAACACACTGTACACACAGTTAGGAGTAGAGACACGTACACAATCCCCCGCCGACGCGTAAGAGCGTATCGTGCTAACAGAACACCCGCGTACACACCGTACACCCGGGACTCAGGGCGGTCCTTACCGCCCATTACTACCGAAACACCACGACCGTCCGAGACGAGGCCCGAACCTCCCTCGGACGGTCCTTAGATTGCTTACCATAAAGAGGTAAGCAGTAGATGTACTCTTGTACATCTACTTAAAGCATGAACGCCCGCGGCCTTAAGGACGCAGGCGCAAACCTATGAAGCTAACCAAAACGGCTAACAGCAGTAACTTCATCGAATACATACGGGGGGCCTAGTGGTTAGAGCGCCCACTTTAATTTCATAGTGTGAGGTGACCTGAGTTCGATACCGGAGGGCGGGGCACCACTAAGATTGTTAATAGCAATTTTGAATACTATTTTTGTTACCTCATGCTCGCCGATGAAATAAAACATAGTGAGAAAACCACTTTCATAAAAAATATTATTTCGCGGACATGTATAGCCCGCCAACCCGCGCTGCAGCAGCGTGGCGGGCCCTTGCCGGCTAAAAAAAACCATTTCAGATGTGAAGGAGAAGCGAGAGGTTGTTGCCCAGCAGTGGGCACTAACAGGCTGCTAATTTTAAACAGACATACAACCGTCTTTTAATATACTAGCCTTCCTCGCGGTTTTAGATTCGTAAATTCGTCGAAGATCCTATAAAAGGTATCTACGATTTATCTGAAACCGGAAATCAAATTAAATATCTAAAACTAATAACATTTTGTCAATACAATAACCAATAGACATTTGAATTTTTTTTGTAAAGTTTCATATCGATCGGGTTCCGCTCTTACCAGATGCGAGCTATTAGAATGGGACTAAGGAATACTAGTAGTATTGCCAGTAATAAAAAAAATTATAAATTAATGGCATTTATCGTTTACCTGCTCTATACTGATGTGGGTCTTGTTGAAGGCCTTGAACCTCGTGTACCCGTAGTCCTGCGACCGGAACGCGGACCACTGGTGGGGGTTGCCTGGGCAAAGAATGGCGAGCTGCACTTTAGCGTGATCGCATCGTCACGGAGGTATAAGTGGACATTTAAAGAATAGCAACAGAATACAGCCGGTCGGATCACAAGTCAAGTGCTGCCGTGCACGAGCACGGTCCAGTCCCAGCTGCAACCGTCTCCTTCTCGCGACCTGTGCCACCTGCACAGTGCACGGACGCACAGACGGACGGACGGAAGGTGGAGCAGCTTGTTAGCTCCCTGGGAGCTAGTCTGTGCAGGATCACCTTCTCTTCCCCGCAGTTGTACAAGGTATGTGACCGGCCTAGTGTCACTTCTTTCCTTTCAAATTTTCTTTGTATCAATATTCAAAATAATGACTCCTTAAGTACTTATTCACATGAGATATTACATTTTTAAATATTACAAATTTAATTTTAATTTTAATGGAAAACAAAGTGGATTTACAAATGCACTTTACGTTTCCGTTCCTATCGCGTGTGATCGATTACCCGCACGGAACTAGTATTTGTATGGAGTACAAGTAATAGCTCCGGGTCTGGGTGTTTGTCCATGTGCATTTTATGTATGCAAACTGGCTCCGTGACACTAGAGAACTGCTTACAGTGAAAGGTTAGGTTTTTAGCGTAAAAAAAATACGAATAAAGATTACATGAATATACTGCAATTAACTGCATCAATCTCTGTGATCCCAGTATGAGAGATGTCTATGTCCACAGCTGGACATAACATCGCAATACTACAGGTTTCGTATCTCATACGCTGCTGGTTTTCACACGAAGGGATATTTTAGGTCATATTTAATACAGTTATTCCGTCACATATATGTATATAAATAACACTAGAGGTTAAGACGGGTGTAAGAAAAACCAATCAAGAATATATATACAGTGAGACGGAGAGGCCCGACCGGGGAACGACCATACTACTATTTTTTTTTTCCTGGGAAAGACGGCAAACGAGCATACGGTTGACCTGATGGTAAGTGATTACCGTCGCCCACGTACATCTGCAACACCAGAGGTGCTGCAGGTGCGTTGCCGGTCTTTAAGAGTATTTCAGAGATGGGAGGGAAGATGAGTAGGGGGATGGGGAGGGGGAGTAGGTCTCCGGATACCTCACTCACCGGACGAAACGCTGAAGCACAAGATACTTCTACTTCAAGCCGGTGTTCTGCTAGACCGTGGTACCGACCCGGTCGAGCCGGCCTTTCGAGAAGCAGCAGAAGCCTCCGCTTGGCTCTACCACGTATATGAACTACTAGTCACATATAGCAGCATGGATCATCATCATTTCAGCCTATCACAATTCCGCACAGCTGAACATAGTCATCCCCCAAAGATCGTCTCGTCATAGGGGGATTTTGCCATAGTTGCCACGCCTGGCGTTGATTCTTTATAGAGGATAAATGCAGGTGTCGCAGTGGCCACCACACTGTGCGCTCGTTGGTGACCCTTAGCCCAGCTAGACATAGGTTTTCATTTATTTTGAAAGGAATTCAGAGGGTTATTACACATTTTTCTTTTGAACTTACGTTTAAAATGATCTCTGCCCTCTTGGCAGCCCGCTGAGCCCGTCACCACGTGCACCGGAGCCCTGCAATGATTTTATATGTTGCGGTCAAACAGGGAAAGTGTAAATATAAACAAAGAACCTTAGAAATGATAAAAAAGATAAACAACATTTGTAATCCTCCCGAGTGGGGACATACCAGCTGCCGGCACCTTCTAACCCTTTTACCGAACTCACCACATCATAACAGTCGGACCCGGCAGGACCTACTGTATGATAGAGACCCGTGTCAAGGACACCATGTGTCATGACCTAGTGCGCGGGTACTGGCTCCTTCCCAGTATGTGTAACACATGACGTGTTTGTAACAATAGAAATCGCCTTGCTATTAAAGTATTTAAGGATTGCCAACAGAGACTACAGTAACGAATACACATGGAACGCGCTCCATATTGAAGAGATAATTGTAACTCTAATAACAGGCAAACACAACATGAAACATACAATAGCGCTATAACAAGATGATATAGAAGACAATAATAAAAGAGTTCAGTTACTGTGACACAATAATAGCGAGTATTGTACAACACAAACTGTTTGTTATTTAATTCCCTACACTTATGGATCCTCTTAGTTAGTGCTGTAACATGTTTGAAACTTTTTTTTTTTAATTCATTGTTTTTCAATTCATTTACATTGTGTCAAATCTGCGATCATTCGTAAGAATTCTTTATTATTTATGGCAGAATTAATCATAAATAATACAATATTTTCGAATCTATGCATCTTCGGAAACTTTACGATGACAATATCTATATATATAGTGATAAAAAGATAGACAGGCAGAGACAGAACAATAATTTAGTAAGCGAATATGCCAAAACGTAATTCTTTTTTAATGTAAAATAACCCAACGAGAGACTGAAGCCCGGACAAACATATAATCCCTACGCATTGCTGTACTATTTGGTTATAACCTACAGTTATAACGTCAATACCTATTTTGAATGTATCATGATGACAATGTTTAGTAAGTGACGTGTCATCCCAGTTACAGCTCGGAGCCTGGCTACGGCGTCGTGACGTAGTGATTTCGTGACGTAGTGATGTCGTGACGTAGTGATGTCGTGACGTAGTGATGTCGTGACGTAGTGATGTCGTGACGTAGTGATGTCGTGACGTAGTGATGTCGTGACGTGGTGATGACATGACGCAGTGATACCAAGATGAAGTTACGTAGGGACGTCGTGTCCTAGTGACGTCGTGACGTAGTGACCTTGTGTTTCTATACACTTTAGCGTAGTAATATTAATTATTGTCTTGTATTATAGATATTTATATATTATATATTTTAATTCGTATCCTTGCCTTAATTTTTTGCTTGACCCTTCTAGTCTCTTTGGTCCTAATATAAAAATTGTCTGTGGATTTTCAGTTATTTCAAAATTATGACACATATATTAATATGTATTAATTTGTTTTCGTGTATTGAATATGTTAAAGTTAGGTAAACAAATGAAACATACGATGTGTATTCAAAACATATTTATTTCCCATAACTAATTGTTAATTGAATAAAGAATCTCAAAACGTCAAAATCGTCATTATTACATTATGTGGAGTATTTGTAAACATCACAAATTAAATAACTAAATTAATTAAAAATCCGCTGTTTGTTTTAAATATAAAGTACGCAATGTATATGTTACAATCTAAACTATTAGAAATAATATTCAATCCTCCTTGTGACTGCCTAAACAATTTTTTTTACTAAATTTTTTTTTTGGAATGTTGTTAAACGAATAAGCGGTTCACCAACAAACATTCATCATCCATCGAAGAGATTACCGTCGCCCGGGTACATCTAACAACAGAGAAGCTGCAGGTGCGTTGCCGACCTTTACGGATATTTAGGTAATGGGGAGGAGGAAGGGAGGGGGGGGGGGAAGGGTCAACCGGTATTTCTGTAGCAGCTGCTGCCACCGCTCGGCTCTACCTCTGACATTAACCTCCCTATCGTCGGTCTCGACCGACATATTAGTCGTCAGTTTGGATTGTAACCTATATCAGGTACTGAAATATTGCATTTTTCTTGATACATTTGAAAGAATATTCAATAATACATACAAAACATATTGGCATATAACTTACACGTAAGTACGTGGGTAATTTTCTTAATATTTGGTATAATCACTTAATTATATTCGAGACACCAATAAACCTAAAATTAGAACTAAAATGGCATTGCATTGCTAACAAAATTTACATAACATTTTGATGGAGAAATTACAAATTTGTGAACGGTTCGTGGCGGTCCTTCACAAGCCAAAACGAGTCGATCACTTGACCCTTGAGGTCGACGTCCACCTGCAAAATAAATTATCAAACGATTCATTCGATACGGTGTAAGCGTAGTATAAAAGCGATGTCTATGGGCGTAGCTTGGAAAGGTAATGGGAGCTGCGCACCCCCCCCCCCCTGATAACCTTAAATCACATTCATTATGGTTTCGACATGTGGAGAGGATGAATGAAAGTAGCTTGACGAAACAAATATATGAGGCGAGTGTAAATGGTAGAGTCGGGAAAGGAAGACCTAGGCGAACATTTCACTACCAAATCGGAGAAGTTCTGGAAAAAGGCCAGGTCAAGAGTACTCTAAACCAACGAGCATGCATGCGAAGATTGATGAAAGTGAAAGAAGCGAAAGACGTATGTCAGGACTGTAGCAAGTGGAAGAAGATTGTCTCTGCCTATCCCGTTGGGAAAAAGGCGTGAATATATACATACATACATACATTATTCGTCCATTCAAATATTTATGTCGTAAGGGAATGGAACCCTCAAGCGAGCAGTTGTGCCGGCAGACGCGGGCGAGCGATGTGACATTCCTACCTGCTCGATGTACAGGTGAGTCTTGTTGCGGGCTTCGAACCTGGTGTACCCATAGTCGCTGGATCGGAACGCGGACCACGCGGGCGGGTCCGCTGCAACGACAAATTCATTTTTTTTTAAATTATAGAATAAGAAAAATCTCTTTACTACATATGTCTCCCCTCCTCCCCCACCCCTCTCTCTCTCTCACTCACTCTCCTAATCACGGCAAATCTGTACCGATCAGTACGGACGGTATTTATCAGCTTTTTAAAGTGGTAGGACTTTCTAGGAGCCGTCCGGGCAGGTAATAAAGTGTTTTAGTATGTTTTATATGCCGTGTATAGAGCAGCGGTAGCCTAGTTTCATAGAGCGCGAGTGACCTGGATTCGATCCCAGTGGCCAGCTCCACTCAAATTGTTAACAGCAATTTCCAGTTCTGTATTTACCACGTGCTCAACGGTGAAGGAAAACATCGTGAGGTAACCTGCATGTCTGAGGAATAATAAAACATATTATTTCGAGGATATGTGAGGCCCGCCAACCCGCACTGGAGCAGCGCGGCGGGCCCTACCCGACTCCAAAAATCCTCTCAGATATTCGAGAAGTAGGACTTTGCCCAGCAGTGGGCACTGTAAGTGTAAGGCTGCTACTTTATTTCGCTAACATGTTTTATGTACTCGACCCCGGTCTGAGAGTATACAGGGGTGACAACGCTCCTGTAACTTCCTGGGTTGTTTCCAGGTGTCCAAGGGCTGCGATAGCCACTTGCCACCTGGCGGACTGTTTGTGATCACATAAAAAAGATACTTACCCTTAAAAGGATCAGTTTTCTCCTGACAGCCGGCAGAACCGGTCACTATGTGCACGGGAGCTCTGAAATTAAGAAAATTCCCCTCCTTCATACTTAAGATATTGCGGATTATGCAGCAGTTTGAACGATAACACGGCTCATGAGCGCACCTGGATTCCAATTCCATCCGAAGCTGATACTCGTGCCCTAAACAAATTATAGGTTTACGGAAGTTTTCTTAGAGAACTTCCTGCGTTTCAAATACTGTTACACTTACTCCAACCTTACTGGAGACGTTTTACTCCGATTTAACGCATATGCGGTAAGGTAAATATGAGTGAGATTGGTATTTGCTTTACTTTATTACGGCACTATAATATTCAGACACCAATCCGCCAATGCGTACAGTCAAACCTTATGTGTGTGGCATTTCAACTATTATTGAGGTTTTCATTGAAATAATTACGTCCAGCAGTGGACTTAAACAAGCTGATGATAAAATAAAGATAAGGTTATCAATTTATAACGATTTATCGAGAGGCATAAAGGTATAAAAGGATCAAAGTGGGTTCCAACAGAGCTCCCTGTGCAATATCTGATTGTTAACGATGGTGCTGATAGGATCAAAGTTTAAGAGTTAGCGATCAGGTTAAAAGCAATTAAAAATAAACGCAGAGCGTGAATTTCATGACAAAGAATACAAAAATGCATTTACCTTCCAATTTTAATTAGGCATTTAAGATTTTTACTCACTTTCCACACACCAGCATGTAGAGTCGGAGGAGTTCCCAATGCTCACGTTTTATTTACAATAAACAATTCTCATATTTTTTTTAGTTCTCTTACCATGAATAAAACAAGTTTATTCCAAGAATATTCGCGAAATTCACGCGGCGGGTGTTAGTTGCTCAATATGTTAGTAAAAAGCACGCCGATGTATCATACACGTATACGAGCACAAAATAATGGTTATAGAGAAAAAACGTTTCCGTTACTTATTCATTTTTAGGGTTCCGTGCGGAGCCTTGCTGTGATTATAGTGCACTTTCTAGAGTCAACGAACAATTAATAAAAACCGCCCAAGTGTGAGTCGCCCGGTTGAGAATCACAAACTGAATGAAAGCGTGGTAGAGCCAAGCGGCGTCTTTTGCTGCTGCTCGAATGGGCCGGCTCGACCGGGTGGGTACCGCGGCCTCGCAGAATACCGACGTGAAGTAGAGACATCTTGTGCTTCTGCGTTTCGTTCGGTGAGTGAGGTACCGGAGGCCCATTCCCTCTCCCCATCCTCCCTCCTCTATCTCCCTCTCATCTCCCAAATATCCTTATAGTCGCACCTGCAGCACCTCCGGTGTTGCAGATGTATGTGGGCGACGGTAATCCCTGTCCATCAGGTGAACCGCTTGCTCGTTTGCCACCTTTCCCATAAAAAAAAAGAATGTAAGAAAAAACACAATGTGTTTGCGCGAGTTCGACTCACACTTGGCCAGTTTCTTTTGTTCGATTTACCATTAGCATATTCGCTTTCTAAATCAAATCTGTAAAATAATTATCTAAATAAATAACCGGCGTCCGCTTACTGTCTCTACAATGGGATTTCAATGACGCAACACTGTACTTTTAGAAAATGATTATCACAATCTATTTCTAAAATCTGTACACACGATTATATAAAAACATTATCCATTTGCGTGACATGATAATAGAATTTGTATTATTTCGACACGTCAAGAATTATTTTCATTCGATCGAATTATTAGCATAGATCGGCACAACCCGTGCCACACCGCGGGATTCAAAGAGGAAATAATAATATGGACATAACATGATTCGCAAAAATTAAGAGTTATGTATTTGTAAATAGAAGTCAGAATATTAAATAAACTCGTAAAATGTATCATTTTTCATTAAAGAAAATATTGATAATCTATGCTTTCATTTTATACTGCGTAAAATATTACATGCACTCATATAAAACATGTAAGTGTTAAAATATAATCATTTTAAGTGCATAACGACCTTCACAATTAATTAATTATATTGTATTGTGCCTACCTCTTCTATGTAACAGTCTTTGTGATTAATGAGTATATACACCTATTTTGAATTTCATGTTGTTTTATTTTATGGTAAAAATCAATAATCTTATCGCCGTTACGGACTTACTGTAATGAGAATATATTATATTCGTTCGCCGATTCGAAAGCTGGAATCCCGGGGAATATCCATATTAACATAATGATTGAGGTCATTGACACCATGTGGCACGGGTCGTGCCGATCACTGATTATTAGGCAAGGAATCATCACAACTCAATCACAACACAAACCAAAACGTCTATCATTATTAGCTTTTGTTTATTCTTAGCAGTCTTTAGGCAGCGAGCGCCTGCATGTATGCATCTGAAGATTATACTTAAACTAATTTGTCCCAAGCGTGCAATCGAAGTGGGAAGGAGCGGCGTCCACTCACCCGGGGTTGGTGTAGGGCTCGGCCAGCGAGCCGTTGCGCACCGTCTCGTCGTAGACGGGCCACAGCCGCTCGTACGAGTGCTCGTGCGCCCAGATCACCAAGTCCACGCCGTACTGCTTCAGTAGTGGCTCCATGCCTGCGAATGTCACAAACAAATAAAAAAATTAACAACATTTTTCTTTTAAGTAAAACTTCTTTAAGCTCAATTTGAGAGAAAATCTGATCTGTTTTTGGACGTAAGGCGAATTTTTATTATTAGCTATTTGTTTTTTCATTTAAAATTAAACAAGTTGCCAATGTTAAAATTATTTAGTAAAAACGAAACGATAACAAAAGTACACAATGACATTTGATATGCCCGCCAACACAGAACAGCTGTTTTAAGGCCGCCATCTTTTATATAGTTTTCAAAGTACCAAGTAGTTAGTGCCATAGATTAAAAGCTCTATTTTTTACTTAATACCAATTATCTGGTATGCCACACTAATTTAGTGTGTCGCCATTCTTCGATAAAATCATACCGTGTTATTGTTCACATCTTTGACATGGTTTCGTTTTCGATAATCAAGTCTTGGATAAACGCAACCATGTCACAGATATAAAAATAACACAGTACGATTATATCTAGGAATGAAGTCACATGAAATTTTGTGTGAAAAGTTTTTGTGGCATGATGTAAAACCTTTCGCCGATTCATTTTCAAAAATGAAATACCGCGCGTTTAGTGTAATTTCAACCGCGCATAAAGGTTACACGCGCTATATACACAAGCTAACACTCCACCCGATAGTAAATTTACTGAAGCACATGGAGACCTGCAAACAACTTCTGTCAAAGAAGGTTCCAGCTATGTTGTCACCCCTGCGGATTAAGATGGAATGCCATGTAGTCTGTAAATATACTGGCAAAGCAACGAGAACTTAAAAAAGTAACCTGCGACTAAACTACTGCACTTATATAATTGATATTTAATCTGAGGTGTTACTTAAAGTCATGGTTGTATAATCCCAGTGGTTGTAAAGATTATAAAAATTCCATATCTAAATCTAAAATCTTCGAATTTGGAATTGTAGGTTTTTTGTATTATTTTTTTATATCGAAGAAGGAGGCAAACCAGCATGCGGCTCACCACATGGTAAATGACCACCGACCCCCACGAACATCCGCAACACCAGAGGAGCTGCACACGCTCTGCCGGCCTTTAAGAAAAGAATAGAAATCTTTTCTTGCAGGTCCTTAAGACGAAATACCGCCGGCCACCGCTGTTTCCACAAAGTGGAGGTGGTGTGTCGCCACCCGTCTGGATGGTGTTGGTGGAACTCGGAATTCCTATCACAGACTCACCGTATATTCCGAAAATCGGCAACCCCTTCCTGGTATACTCCATACTGCAGTCGATGTCGTCTGAATTGCTGCAGTACATTGGCCTGTGACCGTATAAAACGATCCACGGACGCTTCGCCCTGCAATAGCGGCCGCGACCAAAAAACGAGGGTAGTTTATACCTTTTTTTTTTTATAGACAGAAAATTTAAATCTACCCTCCTTGTGTCCACGGACATGAGCGCAACAGCTTCTTGCACGTTTTTTTGTGTAATTTATGTGAACACATCGAATTGTGGAACTCCGCCTACCCCATGGGGAACCGGGAGGCGCGCTCATACTCACCGAGTCCCAACAGTGGCAAGCCGACGCGGTTGGGCAGCAAGTTATTCCAGCAATCGTCGCGCAGATTGCTACAGTACATGGGTCTGTGACCGTACAGTACGATCCAAGGCCGTTTTTGCCTGTTAACGAATCAAACCTTAAGTTCATGTGCACAGAGTTGAATTTGGCTGGACATTTTGTTAGCTATATTAGTTATTTTATGAAATTAACATGCAGAGACGTTAGTTTGTTTTGTTAAGTATGTGTAATAAAATTATAGTTAACAGCTACGCAATGTAGTTATGACTTCTACAATACAATAATAAATTAGTTTCCGGATTTGTGAGCGCATTCAAGTAATTTTAATAAGCATTTTCGAAAAATATTTATATTTATAGAGAATCTGGTAGAGGTGCTGAAATTCGTCATAACTTTGAAACAATTAAATTTCTATTGTTATAGGCCATAGCAAGACATGCCACTAGTAGGATCTGATGATTAAATGACGTCATAATTAAAAAAATACGTATAAAAAGTTTATGTCAAGGCGCTCAATCTGAACTGAGGTAGGCGGAATCCCAAAGAACAGAAATACACATTCAAGTGATATGTTGGCAATAAAATAGAGCTTTATATTTCTATAAAATTGGTTATATTTTAATAATTGCAATAAAACTATTATTAACGGATTTTATCGCGGATATTATCAGCATTTAATTATTGATTTTGGCTGGAGGCAGCCCGAGTTGACCATGACTTCTGGACGTCTGGACGTCCAACACCTCCGTCCCCCCGCGACCGAGGCTGCTGCAAAGCGCACGCAACGTCGGGAACAGTAAAACAAAAAAACAAAACGCGATAAAATCTGCAAATAATAGTGTTCGCGTAAATACAAGAAATCATTATAAACCGAAGCAGGTTAAGTTTGCGACTCCACACAACATTTCTACCAGCGAGCACACTCACCACCTGTCACGATGGTGAGTGGTCACGATGGTGAGTGGCCACAATGGTCATGATGTTGCTCCATCGCCACCCATGCCGACTGTTTGAAATACCTTACTGATAGTTGTTTTGTTTAATTAACACAGTCTATATTAATATACAACAATTTTTTAATTATAATTTAACTTCATTATTTTCCATGATAACATAACATACCTTAGGGAAGGTTTTATAGGATTGCACTATCGCCTGGACCGGAACAAGTATCTGTAGGCCATACAAATACTCGTCCCGAGTGGGAAACGGACCCCTGGCCCATATTGGCGCACTCAAACACTTAACCGCTGCACTGAACGTGGGCGTCCGACGGGTAGTATCGAGCCTAGATAATTTCTCAAGATAGGATTACTGAGAGTACGTGTTTTTTTTATGGGAAAGGCATGCGGCTCAACTGCTGGAAGTGATCACCGATGCCCACGGACAGCTGCAACGCCGGAGGAGCTGCATGTCGCAGGCCTTCGAGGACATTTGGGGAGGCGGGAGGGGGGCTGCCGGTCACGGCACTCGCCGAACGAAACGCGGAAGCACAAGATACTGCGAGTATTTTCATATCCCCTGCCTACCCAGGAACAAAACCCTAACACCGTACTACATATCACACTACGTACGCAAACACTGTCTCAACCGACCTGTTCTCTTGCTCGTTCGCCACGCTGAGGTCGTTCTCGAGCCACCGGTACTGATTCTCGAGCACCTTCAGACCGTACTGGAGGAAGTAGTAGAGCTCCGTGGACACCGAGACGAAGTGCACGGGGCCTAAGTCGAAGCTGTAGAACAGACTCTCGTGGGGGCCCGGCATCGAGAAGCGGGCCCGGTAGTTGCTGAAGTTGCTGGAGTTAAACAATAACACAAACATAAACACTCCCGACTAATTATATATCTTCTGAGAGGAAGGCATAGATAACAGACACGATGATGATGATGATGATGATTTTGTACGTGGTAGAGCCAAGCGGCGGCTTTTGGTGCTACACGAGTACCGGCGTGCAGTAGAGGCATCTTGTGCTTCTGCTTTTCGTTCGGTGAGCGAGGAACCGGTGGCCCACTTCCCCATCTCCCAAATACCCTTAAAGGTCGGCAACACCAGAGCTGCAGCAGGTGCACCTCTGGTGTTGCAGATGTACGTGGGCGACTGTAATCACCATCAGTTGAGCTTATTTGCCCCCTTTCGCAAAAAAATAATAATTAGATGATGATGAATTGGCCAAGAGACCCTGCCCGTTTTTGACCACGGCTTACGTTTAATGGTTTACTGTCGACAACAGTCCACTGCGTAGGAGATATTATAGTGCCGTAAAATGTACGCACGAACACAGAGGCCTTTACCTTTCAACTTCGGATATGCGATAAGATCGGGCTTCCTCCCAGCCAAAACTGAAAACCAATCATTTGTCTGTTTGCACAAATATTGACTAAGGCCGGGTTTCGAACCCGTGAACTTGGTCGATATTTGACGGAATAAGCTAAATACACTCTTTCCTCATTCGTTCTGTCAGCGTGTCCAAGTCACGTGAACATTTCTTTGTTGATTCTGATCACAGTGTTGCGGAAATAGAGTTTGCATTAAATTGTTTAGAAAATAGTATTCTCTTTCATCATTTCAGCCTATTAGAAGTCCACTGCTGAACATAGGCCTCCCCCAAAGATTGCCACGAAGCACGGTCCTGAGCCACCTGCATCCATCGACTTCCCGCAACACTGCGCAGGTCGTCACTCCATCTTGTGGGGGGTCGTCCTACACTGCGTTTGCCCGTACGTGGCTGCCACTCGAGAACCTTTCTCTTATTCTCAATTCTCTTATTAAGCCACGTTAAAAACTTAACTCGCTATCTTGTGTGTCGGTTTATTTGTTTGTCTGTATCGTTACAAAGGCAGACTTGCAAACTTTATACATAGCTCAGAACTGAAAGACCAATAATAATGAGCTTTAATTATTATTGGTGCTCAGATGAAAAAGGACCTCATTTTGAGCGTACCAAAGCACATAATACATAATTTTAATGCAAAATTAAAATTCAGTTATTTAAGAAAAAAAAGGTTTGGCTACTCTGTCTGTATTACTAATCAAGTAGACTGTATGCTGATTATCACGTTGATTTAAAAGAGAGAGCGTGTGGGGGGTCGGGGGGGGGGGTCGCGGGCACTTACTAGGCCTCCTCGTGGTTGCCGGGGCACGTCATGTACGGCAGGATCGCGGCGAGCGGCTGGATCTGGCGCATGAACCGGTCGCCGACGCGCGCGTCCTCGTCGTGCATGTCGTAGGCGAAGTCGCCCACGTGCAGGATCAGGTCGAAGTGGCCGCGCTGCGCCTCGTCTTGCAGGTAGGACAGCGACTGGCGGCGAGCGTCGGTTAACAATGAAAGCCCACTGTTGGATGTAACTGTAGACGTGTGCGGTATAGGTGTAAGATTCTGTCAACCTTAATATCGTCAGCACGTCTCAATTTGTACAATTGACTCCCCCGAGATCTTGAATATAGTTATATTGGTTATGTGTGGTATGTAGTTATGGTCGGATGTAGCTGTAGATCGGCCTGGGTGGTATCTGCGTACAAGGCCGCAGTGGTCACTTACCATTAGGTGAACCGCTAGCTAGTTATGACGGCCTTAATATTCAAATACCCCCGCAAGCCAATTAAGCTAAACTCAATGACCCAATGGCAGAGATATATTCACCTCAGGCCTTTTTTTTAACGTGGGGAAATTCATTATGCATACGCAGCCCCCGGGGCAGCCTGGTTATGTCGGACTCCCGCCGACTAAAACCTTACAGTGAGGGGCAGCAGTATTACGCTCGACCTCCTCGGGGGGTTATCTTACTGGACATCTGTAGTCCGCGACCCCTGAGTCTGCGTTTGTGTTGAGCTGGAGGTGAGGCGTGGTGGGTCGCGGCGACGGCATCGGGGGACCCAGCAAGCACATCTCGTCGCGTGTGTCCTAAACGTCGACAGCCAATAGTAGCTCGTGAACCCAGCGATGGTATACTTCAGTAAGCCCAGATAACATGTTCATAACAACAGTTTATATTACAGTCGCATCTTGTACTACGTCCTGCTAATATTATTAATGTGAAAGTATGTCGGTTAGGTATGTTTGTCTTTAAATCACGCATAAAGGGCTGAACCGATTTTGTTGAAATTTGCGTAAACTTGATATAGTATGGATGTCCCAGGAAAGCCGTGGGAAGATTTAACACGCAATGCCGTGTGCAGAAGTTATTAACTTTATTAGCATAACGTATTATACGGGAATGGGAAGACGATGGGAAGAAGAAGACGAAACGCCTCTTTGCTATTATAATATATCCAGCATACTTGATGACTTCATTCTTCCATTCTTATCGTTATTCAGCCGATCTGGAAGCAGTGACACTCGATCGGGAGGACATAAAACGGTGACCTAGGCTGGTAACCCTGTGGAAGAATAGACTAGAAAATGCAAAGACAATAAACGATCCTCACGTGTGCGTTTTTGTTGCCCATATCACCGAATATGGCGGCGCGCACCACCCAGTCCTCGCCCGCGGGGGGAGTTTTGAAGGAGAACTCCTCCGACCAGCCGTACTCCGATCCGACATGGTATACTGCAATTTCCGAAGGGAGAAATATCAACAATACTAAAATGGAAATGTTCAAGGGATTAAAAATATTATAAAGTGATGTCTTACACGAAAAATACAAATTAAAACATTTATATTTATTTGTACCACACAAAATGTACAGTATTACAAAATACGGGTAATAAGAGACGAAGAAATACTAGTAATTTGAAATATTAGAAGACCCGCGTATTGGTTGTGAAAACCGTCTCCAGTACACGATACTAGTGATGGTTTTGCCGCTCTCTCTGACCTTCGCAGCCGAGAGCGAGTCGCCGAGGGAAGAAGTGTTGGCCACGTGCCCTAACCTCTGCGTTAACACGAATGAGATGGGGTCGCACCACAGATGCGACTGAGATGGGAAGGGAAAGGGCTGTGGGTATTACTTAGGGTATGCCGCTACCCGCCGCGGCCAATAGATGTTTTTTTTTCTTTTTTTTTATGATAAATAGGCTTACGTTTGACCTCAATCTTGCCCGATGGAAGGCGAAGATGAGGCCTAGGATAGTATACGTTTGCCTAGAAGGTGTCTGTTCACTTTGGCCTTAGGCCTTAAAGAAGTCCAGATTATAGTGTTGCGCTTCCAAGCGGCCGCTGTACCGCCCCGTGAGCACCGGCGGGCGGCGGATACGCGGCGGCGGTGTCATCAACTCACCATACCGCGTGTCGTACTGCAAGTCCCTCATGAGCGCGCGGTGTACCCACTGGCTGCGGCGCTGCGGGCCGCCGTCCGTGAAGACGGCGCTGCCGCCCGCCGCCTCCAGGTCCATGGCGCCCGCGCCGTACTGCACGCGGCTGTCGCCCGTGTCGTTGAACGTCGACCATGTCGCCACGATATCGTTGCTCTTCGCTGAAGCACAGCGGAAACTAATGTTAAGGCATGCTGAGACGGTCCTTACCGTCGCTTCATCACAACACACACGAATCCCTTGTGATATAAAGTTTGTTAATGTTTTTTTCCTATTCTTATGTTTATTGTTTTTGCTTTGTAATTATTATTCATTTATGTATTCTTTATTGTACCATATAAGAGTACAGTATATGATCAAAAGTCGGACATAACGCTAAAAGCATTCTCTGCCTGTCAACCTTTGGGAGTGACAGAACATCGAACGTGGTTACAGAATAGCTAAAACTAAATAAAGATTTAATTCATAGGATAATACATTAATACGCTGTATATATAAAATAATTAAATTAATTATATACGAATATAATCAACTATGAATACAATATGTACATATACACATACATATATATTTTATTAAATAAATAATTATATCGCCATGGACTAGGATAGTAATGATGACGACCCCTAACATTATTTTTGAATGTTTGTTTACTGGAGGGTAGTCTCAACTTTGCAGGCAGTGCCTTCCACAGGCACGCGACTCGAACAACGAACGACGAAGAAGAGAAACCAGAACGGTAAAGCGGAATAGAGAGAGTCAAAGTCTCCGTAGAACTTAAAAATTCCATCCTATAACACTTCCCTTCTATTCTAAATCCTTTGCCATTGAAGCTGTTCGGCTTTGGAACTCCCTACCACTTCATATAAAGCGTGCGCACTTCCTTCCTCCCTAAATAGTTATTCCTTCATCTCTCATTATCTGCTTATCCTTTAACACTTACTTTTCCTTGCGTCGTATGGCTCTTATATTATGTATTTATTTAGATATATCAGTATATGATAGAGTATATATATATATGTTTGTGTATATATCAATATATATTTATTATATTATATTTTCACTTCTTAGTAACTTGCGTACACCCTTAACCCTTGCTAACTGGTCATTATGCAAAGTGGTTGCCTGGTAGAGATCGCTTCTAAGCGTTATGGCCGCCAATTGTACCTTTGTGTTTCTTTTCATTTATTTATTTTTTCCTATTTTTGGCTATTGGTGTACAATAAAGTGTATTTTCATTTCATTTCAACGAAGTCGTCGCTTATGAGTATCACGCAGAGATTGAAACATACGCTTCAGATAATCCGGATAGGCGGTTATCGAATAGAACTGAAAAAAACTGTCAAAAGTATCCTGGTATGTATTATGTATCACTAGATCATGTACTGTGTGTGTAGATGTTGTAAGTTTCGGATCAAATGTTGTCCACGCGTGAACATATAGTCCGCGGGGCGAGGTGGCGGGAGGAGGGCACTGCAACTCGACGGTTGCCCCACCGCCGGGACTTAACTATTCAAGCGCGCTGCCATGCTGACGACGTATTATCTATTCAATAATTAATACGTGTAACTAGTGCAAAGATTGTAAGAATAAGTAAAGATATCAAGGAGGAAGTCGTTAGTCTCATTTAGCATCGCTTCCCACAAATCACTTTATGTCTTCACGGGACGAGTTTTATTATTATTACATTGTTAATATTTAATATATTCACATGATTTATTTACATAGGTAAGTGACATAGTTATCTTGTACAGTCGTGACATTGTAATGAATAAAAAAAAACCCAGTTTCTTGCCTGTTCTCCGAGATCTAGTTTTTCGTAACGGTGTAAATTTTGCCGTGTTCATAAAAGCTTTCAACAAAACTATTGCAAATATGATTGATAATTAAAAGAATTTTTCGCATAAATGTTCAACATTAAATAACAAATAATAAGGACACTTCTAATCTATTTGTTAGACCGCCTCCATTATCGCATGTTTACATTGTGTATGGAATTATAATGTTAAAAGGAGGTTATCAAGTGGTGCTTAGTGCGTCACGGCATTCATTGAAACAGATGATTGTTAGTTTCAACTATAGTCATAAAATATCCGATGTCAGTCTGTTTACGTTTGTAATTGTATAGAAATAAGTGGCTCGGCTGATTACGACAGCACTGCAGTCCAGACGCGTAGCGTCACCTCTGTGATGTTCTACCAATTAGCGGTCTTTATAATCTATAGATAGATATAAATAACAGTAGTTTATTTATTAATTTTTTATTCTATATATATATATATAGAGGCATTCTCTCCCAGTCAACCATTAGGCTAAGCAGAGAGATAATCACGTAATAGAGGCGATACAGCTAAGAGAATAAAACAAGTAAAAGGATATAAATATCAAAATATATACCTTCACATATAGGTAGATACATACATACATAAATACAATATATACGGTATATTTGTATATATACACATAGAAAAATTAATTTTAATACAAAATACAAACAAATATACATGTCAGGACAAACAACTAAAACGGCACAATGACAAACAGCAGCACTAGTACAGACTTGCTAGACTAGTATAGAGTTACAGTAATTGTCTGTAATTTTAAAATAACTCCGACCAGAAGACCGTATGGAAGGAGAAAGAGCTCCACGGGAGGTTCTACAAGGCTCTACACAAGCCTTTCGTTGATACCGTCGCCTCCCCCAACTGGCGTTTCGATGAACTCTTTGGGGAAACCGAAGGTTTTGTCTTTGCGTTACAGGATCAGGTTATTAAGACGATAATCTATCGCAGTTAAATCATAAGGGATGGCACCGTCGACATCTGTGGGGCTTGTCGCCGTCCCGGGCAGTCGGCATGTCATCTCCGGTTGTTCATCGCGTTCTAACTCTGAAGTATCTGCACAGACTCAACCTAGTAGCCAGGATTCTACATCAGGGGCGTGCTAGAAATAGTTTTATATGAAAATTGCTGTACTCACCGGAAGCCGTGCTCTAAAATGACCGCGCCAAGCTCTATTGGGACCGGCCCATCACCACAGACAGGAACATGCCTGATGGACCAGGCATAATATACAGACAGCCCTTCTGAATGTCCAATGATGGAGAAAAAAAATAATGTATGCCAACCTACCTTCGCTTCTACATGATAAATGTTTATTATTTATTATTACTATTAGCAAATTCCAACGTCAACATAGACAAAGTTTTGGATACAGCTGGTAACAAGTAAATTGGTTGTGAAGTTACACTTAAATAAAATTCATATGTAGTATACAAAATAACTGGATATGTCCAGTCAAATATATACCTTCACATATAGGTAGATACATACATACATAGATACATAAATACAATATATACGATATATTTGTATATATACACATAGAATAATGAATTTTAATACGAAATACAAACAAATATACATGTCAGGACAAACAACTAAAACGGACAGACTTGCTAGACTAGTACAGAGTTACAGTAATTGGGTGTAATTTTAAAATAACTCTGACCAGAAGACCGTATGGAAGGAGAAAGAGCTGCACGGGAGGTTCTACAAGGCTCTACACGAGCCTTTCGTTGATGCCGTCGCCTCCCCCAGCTGGCGTTTCGATGAACTCTTTGGGGAAACCGAAGGTTTTGTCTATGCGTTACAGGATCAGGTTATTAAGACGATAATCTATCGGAGATAAATCATAAGGGATGGCACCGTCGACATCTGTGGGGCTTGTCGCCGTCCCGGGCAGTCGGCATGTCATCTCCGGTTGTTCGTCGCGTTCTAACTCTGAAGTATCTGCACAGACTCAACCTAGTAGCCAGGATTCTACATCAGGGGCGCACTAGAAATAGTTTTATATGAAAATTGCTGTACTCGCCGGAAGCCGTGCTCTAAAATGACCGCGCCAAGCTCTATTGGGACCGGCCCATCATCACAGACAGGAACATGCCTGATGGACCAGGCATAATATACAGACAGCCCTTCTGAATGTCCAATGATGGAGAAAAAAAATAATGTATGGCAACCTACCTTCGCTTCTACATGATAAATGTTTATTATTTATTATTACTATTAGCAAATTCCAACGTCAACATAGACAAAGTTTTGGATACAGCTGGTAACAAGTAAATTGGTTGTGAAGTTACACTTAAATAAAATTCATATGTAGTATACAAAATAACTGGATATGTCCAGTCAAATCTACATCTTCTTCATCTGCCTAATCCAATCCACTGTTGAACATAGGCCTCTGATAAAGAACTTGAATATTTATATGCTATTTGTAAGGCTATTCAACTAAACTAAATCTTTAAATAGTATAAAACAAATTTGCAATCTGCATTTGTTTGTATAATCGCTTATAACTTCTAAGTGGATTTCAATGCAGTTTTCACCATCATTAAGGTTAATATGTTTAACACATTCAAAGTTACTTATATCACAGATCTGTCCACTACCACAACCCCTGCGAGCAACCATGTGGTGGCGGTAGGAGTGCTCATACCATAGACCATTAAGGACTTTTTTTAATCCAAATACCAGAATTTGTTGTTGATAAAGAGTTTAATTTTGTAGCAGTAGGTGTGTCCCTTAAAATCTTAATAAAATCGTAACTAACAGGGGATAACCATCTCGAAAATACCAGACCAATGATGGGCAGCAGTATCTAAAGTGTGAAGTGTCTGGTACTGCGATCACCAATCCACTTGTGGAGCATGGGGATTGTGATAAATCCACCTATGAAACGTATGTCCTGTAGTGGAGTATTAACGGCCTGGTAAGGCAAGGTTTAATAATGTCCACAGTTAACAAAAATTTTAATTACTTTTCTCAATAGTTACTGTAACTGCATAATTATGCAGGGGGTTATCAAATTTGGCAAATTCCTCTTCCCCTTTTCTGCCCTTGTTCCACCACATCTCAATTTCTGCAGTAGGATTGTAAAGTTTTCCCATATTAACTCTTGTTTCTCATCATAAATATAATGGATAATGGCAAAATTATATTAAAATAGGTTAATAACTGAAATAGCAGCAAAGTCAATGAGGCAAAGAAGAAATTACTTGATTTCTTTTCATACAATTTCTAACCTTACTTTATAATATAAAAAGATGTAATAGGACTTTGGATAAAATGGGAAAAATGTATAGTCTATAACATTGCATTCCTTTAGAATATTTAATAAGCAATAATTAGTAATATGTAATTTAAAATAATACTAAACAGTACTTCATATTCTAACATAGTCCAGCATCATCATCATTTCAGCCTATCAGAAGTCCACTGCTGAACATAGGCCTCTGACAAAGAACTTGAATATTTATATGCTATTTGTAAGGCTATTCAACTAAACTAAATCTTTAAATAGTATAAAACAAATTTGCAATCTGCATTTGTTTGTATATTCGCTTATAACTTCTAAGTGGATTTCAATGCAGTTTTCACCATCATTAAGGTTAATATGTTTAACACATTCAAAGTTACTTATATCACAGATCTGTCCACTACCACAACCCCTGCGAGCAACCATGTGGTGGCGGTAGGAGTGCTCATACCATAGACCATTAAGGACTTTTTTTTTAATCCAAATACCAGAATTTGTTGTTGATAAAGAGTTTAATTTTGTAGCGGTAGGTGTGTCCCTTAAATTCTTAATAAAATCGTAACTAACAGGGGATAACCATCTCGAAAAATACCAGACCAATGATGGGCAGCAGTATCTAAAGTGTGAAGTGTCTGGTACTGCGATCACCAATCCACTTGTGGAGCATGGGGATTGTGATAAATCCACCTATGAAACGTATGTCCTGTAGTGGAGTATTAACGGCCTGGTAAGGCAAGGTTTAATAATGTCCACAGTTAACAAAAAATTTAATTACTTTTCTCAATAGTTACTGTAACTGCATAATTATGCAGGGGGTTATCAAATTTAGCAAATTCCTCTTCCCCTTTTCTGCCCTTGTTCCACCACATCTCAATTTCTGCAGTAGGATTGTAAAGTTTTCCCATATTAACTCTTGTTTCTCATCATAAATATAATGGATAATGGCAAAATTATATTAAAATAGGTTAATAACTGAAATAGCAGCAAAGTCAATGAGGCAAAGAAGAAATTACTTGATTTCTTTTCATACAATTTCTAACCTTACTTTATAATATAAAAAGATGTAATAGGACTTTGGATAAAATGGGAAAAATGTATAGTCTATAACATTGCATTCCTTTAGAATATTTAATAAGCAATAATTAGTAATATGTAATTTAAAATAATACTAAACAGTACTTCATATTCTAACATAGTCCAGCATCATCATCATTTCAGCCTATCAGAAGTCCACTGCTGAACATAGGCCTCCCCAAAGATTGCCACATATAAAATATAAATTGAAATAGTCTTATATGAAAATTGAGTATTCACAATTTTCATTTAAGACTTGTAACAATAGTAACCTTCACATGTAGTAACAATAGAATAACAAAAGAATTTCTTTCGTTTTAACACATCAAATGCTAATTATCGTTACTTTGCAAACAAATAAATCGAATGTAACCTTGTTTTACATCATTACACAAATTTTTTTATAATATATTAAAACAATTACTCACATCCAAATGAAATGTGCACTTGCTCGGGTTGGCAATATGCACAGTCATATCCAGGTCCCACACGTACTTCTACATGTTTCGCCTGCGAAATTCCAGCGCAAAGAAAAATATTAACAATTTCATATTATGTATACCAAATATAAATTGTTAGAAAACAGCTGGCCACTTTCCCACAGTTGAACAATCAGTGACCATTCAATTTTAATTAAGAAACTGTTTGAAACCAATCACTATTAAACATTGATTAAATGTCAGCGTTCGATCCAAGTTCAGACATTTATCGCTAAATGTATTATCAGAGGTCGGTTTTAAGCAAATTCAAAACCAATAATAAACTGTCTTAGTCAACAATCAACATTCGTTCCGAAATTAACAAATTGTCATTAGTTTATCATTCTACTCCACAGAGTACCATCTACTTTTGTTTGGGATAGATCTAGTTAACACTACGATACACGTCGTACGTCACAGAATGTCAGACTGAGATGAAAATATAACTTAACCTACAGAAGAGAGAGATGCAAGTAAGTCCTTATCAGCGTAAATTTTTCAACCGATATCAAAAAAGGATATCATGAATTTGACTGCATTTTTGAACTGATTTTTTTTATTATCGCTAGGCCGCTTTTCTATAAGAACCCTATTCACTCTCGACTTGAAGACACATAGATTGTCGCTTTCTGGAAGCTTTCCGTCTCCGGCAGAGAATTACACTTCTTAGTCGTCCGTATTTTACGTGATATCTGCGATTTTGGTAATATTTTATTGAATAGACTATACTTTGAGAATCATCACATTTAAGTCTGGAAAATATTCCACGTAAAGGTGAGAAATAACCAAGTTAAAAGTTGTTTATGTTTGGCAACTATTGGCAAGCATTTTGCACGATGTTGCCGCGCTTCTTCATCGAAATTATTCTTTCGAATATTAATTCTAAATTTAATTATAAACAAATCTTTAAAATAAAAATATAATCGAATTTCATTAGTTTTTTATGTATAAACATTACGAGTTAATCTTGAAGGAAAGCTTTAGAAATTATAAGCATCGCAATGTATATCGCGATGCTTATAATTAATACGGAATAATAAAAAGTTAGCTTTAAAAATATAAAACAAGTGTGCGGTGCTGTACGGTAAAACCATAGGGATATTTCTATGGGTAAAATAATTATAGGGTCGTCCGACCGACCCAGTGGATTGAGCGAGCGCCGTCATCGGAACTCCTCTCTCGTCACCTGCGCGCTTGCTCTGTATATTCTAGCATACTTGTTATCTAACCACGAATGCAAAATCAGTTTTGATCCTCATTGATTAAAATGTTTTGTTAAAATCCTATATCGCACAGCCGGCCAATTCGAGCAGCAGTAACCACGTATAAATTGCCGTGAAAGAAATAATTGTATTGTACTATGTACAATGATTTTATAATACAAAGAGGTAAATACGTTACTAGCGTACAGAAAATGAAGCTGACAATAGAGCACATTTGTTACCTCCTCCCTTTATTTGCTTTCGAATTTCGAAGAGTCAGCGATATACTCGTGCCCGTTCCCACTGACCGTGTTTAGATTTCGTTTTATAGCTTCAAACATTTAAGCATGGTAGAGCCAAGCGGCAGGTTTAGCTGCTGCTCGAATGGGCCGGCTCGACCGGAGTGGTACCACGGCCTCGCAGAATACCGGCGTGAAGTAGAGACATCTTATGCTTCTACGTTTCGTTCGGCGAGTGAGGTAACCGGAGGCCTACACCCCCTCCTATTCCCTCCCATCTCCCAAATAACCTTAAAGACCGGCAACGCACCTGCAGCATCTATGGTGTTGCAGATCTATGTGGGCGACGGTAATCACTTATCATTAGGTGAACCGCTTGCTCGTTTGCCGTCTCTTCCATAAAAAAAATGTTTATGCATAAATCCAGATTACGCAAAAACTTAACAAATATCTCGAAATCACATCTTAGGTATCAAATAATAAAAATCAGTATAATATTTTATTATGATTTTGGTTATTACATAAATGAATATATATATATATATATATATAAACACGTTCAGCAATCTCAGGAATTATCTGTCCAAAAATATTTTTGCTTTAGCCAGTTTGTTGAGAAAAGTTTTAAGCCATATACAAAATAACACCCCACTTAATTGTCATATATTTTTTTTTTAAATTTCATAATAAATTGCTTTTACCCTTAACCCTCACTGGTCATTATATCCTCTGCAACGTAGTTGCCTGGTAGAGATCGCTTCTAAGCTATAACGCCTCATATTGTATCCAGTATATTTTGTTTCTTTTTTCTCATTCATTCACGCTACGGCCCCTTGGGATCGGAGCAATTACAAAACCATGATCATGTACTCATGTGTATGAAACAAGCATGATAAATTTGAATCCGTGGAAACCGCGGAGCAGAGCTAGTATTCGATATATTATGTATCCTAGTTTTTTTAGTGTACTTGTGCAACCGCGGTTTCAGAGCAGCAGCGGAGTTATAATATATAATATGAGTATTTGTACCGTATCTATCTCATACTTAATTTTAAGAAAAATTAAAAGTAGCCATAATAAAAGGAGGAGCTTAGCACAATGCTCAATGACCTCAATAGTGTCTAACAATAGGTTGGTCTTAAGATGAACTTGGACAAGACGAAGTTCATGTCAAACGTTCATGTCACACCAATACCGGTTGTTGTTGGGAAAAATAGGCTCGAAGTTGTAGACGAGTACATATACCTGGGACAAATTGTCCGATTAGGTAAATCCAACTTCGACCCACAGGTCAATCGACAAATTCAACTCGGCTGGGCTGCGTTCGGGAAACTACGTTATATCTTCTCGTCGAGTATACCGCAAGCCTCAAGACGAAAGTATACAACCAGTGCGTGTTGCCAGTGATGACATACGGAACCGAGACTTGGTTCTGCACTGCAGGCCGTATGAGGAAGCTTGAAGTTGTTCAGCGCGCTATGGCAAGGGCTATGCTCGGTGTTTCTCTGCGTGATAGAGTCTGCAACGGTGATATCCGCAGCAGAACTAAGGTAACCGACATAGCCGTAAGGATCAGCAAGCTGAGGTGGCAGCCGTTGGGGAAAAAAGTTTCGCGAATGGCAGCCACGTACAGGCAAACGCAGTGTAGGACGACCCCGACAAGATGGAGTGACGACCTGCGCAATGTTCCAGGAAGTCGATGGATGCAGGTGGCTCAGGACCGAGATTCGTGGCAGTCTTTGGGGGAGGCCTATGTTCAGCGGTGGACTTGTGATAGGCTGAAATGATGAATGATAATAAAAATACCAATGAAAAAGTCTTTGTTATTAATGATCAATTTGGAAACCACACAATTCACAAAATAAAAAAATTTAAACTTACTTCTATATAAAGTTCAATAGTATCAAATTTAATCGTATTTAAGAATTTGACCAACTTTAAAACAGTATTTTAAGAACATATGTAAGTTCCCAAAGATGAATGAAAAAATAGCATATTACAGTGTAGGTAAATCTTCAACAAGCTTATGTTAAGAACGAAAATAGCGTATTTTCTAATCAATAAATTGATTCACTTTCTATGAAAGTCATGATTTAATCTTCGATAAATATCGAATATTGGTTTAATAAAAATCAAAATTACTTCCTTACACATCTTTTCGATAACTTTTAGTCATCTACCGGATATGTATAGTCTATAGAAACCTTCAATGTAGGCAGTATAACTGCTATAATACAAACATAAAAAAAAAGTTTTTTCGTTTTCTATTAACAAATACTATTAAACCAAATAAATAATTCAGTCATTTGAGTTCCATAATAAAAATTTTTTTACAATATATTTACATTTAACAATTATTCGGACAATTCTCAATTATCAAACATTTTATTAACTTATATTCTTATTGTTCTGTTTATACCGATTAAACATCTTTTGTAAGGATTGAGCTTGCTTCTTAGTGTTAGCTTTTGGTTTGTATTTTGCGACTCCCCGTGGAGTACGTCTCGTTTTGTTTGTCACGGGAATATCTTCCACAACTACGGACAATATTCTCCAAAGAAACGCCTCACTACTTTCATTTTCGTACACCTCCGCGGACAGTCTAAAATACGCCACCATTTTTTTCACTAATTTTGGGTACATCGCAACGGAACAATTTTTGCTATGTTCAAATGGATCCTGTATGCACACTATACTATTCAATCGTAATGGCTGACAGTGACCTCTTCTTAGATTCATTTTGTACAATTCAAATTCCAGCAGACCATTTTCTGTTTTTGTAAATGACTCCCGACTTAAGGGACGTCCCAAAAATGGACAAATGATAAATAGATCATACTTAAAGTCTCTGTAGTATTTAAAAAATCCTCCAAGCAAATCGTACAGAGATTCATTGTTACCACTCAAATGTATCACATCTTCAAAGGCAACATTCCAATTATCTACTAAATTAGGTTCTAAATTTTTTTGCAGTTGACACACAGGCGGCAAGATGGCTCTTTGTTGTAGATAAAAAATAACTAATATAGTGAGGGCATAGTTGGGCATGAGATTTGTCCCCGTAAGCTTGTGCACTTTTGCCCAATACTTGATTAGAATAGCGAGAGGCATGACTCTCTTGTCTAAACTTAGTAAATACGCCAGTAATTTACTATTTGCAACTCCGGATGGACTTTTGAAACTAATATCACAGTATCTTTGCGTAGGGACATGATAAAACTTGACGATCGGAACCTTTGCACCAGTGATAGCAAACAACTCTCGGAATATATGGGAGCGTCTCATGAGAGTGGCTTTCGCTGCCTTAACATAGGTGTCGCCAGGAGTCTCCAGCCAAGTTGGCAAACTAATGTAACAGTCCACGTCACTCGATTTTATACCAAGGCCAGTAACAATGGAGCCAAAAGCTTGGACGTGACAACCTGCAACCCATATATTTAGTTAGTCAAAATCCAGTGTAAGTGTTCACACTATTGAAAACAAAACATTTATTTATATTAGATATTCAATAGTTTATGGCATAGATCAATTACAAAATGTCAATTACCTCCACTACTGTAGTGAATTTTACTGAAGTGATACCAAATGCACAGCTACTAATATGAAAATTGTGAGTAAGGACATGTCTCCTTCTTTATCACACTATTTAAGTCTATTGCTAAACAAAGGACTATGCATCCAAGCATCCAAGAAAACATCAGCAAAAGCCCATACCTAGCAGGTTGATGAGAAAAGTGCCGGTACCCTCGCACTAAGGATACAGCTCCCCATCAATTGTCTGTAGCAATTGGGTTTGACAAATTCTGTTTCCGCCATTGTTTGGTTGCCAGTACCTAATTTGTTATCTGGTAGGCTGCACCAAGTGCAAGTGAGATCGGCATTTGGAGAAAAATATGGTATTATCTTTACACCCAAAGAAGACATGTCCATAACAAATTTATAGTAACGTAAGATAAAACTTTTAAATTCTAATGAGCAATGTGTTTGACTACTCTTCAATGTGCTTTAGTAACATATAGCTTAAATAATTAAATGGACTCCCAATGTCAATTCTGGTAACAGCTCCTCAGGTCAGGCTCTAACCTCAGGTTGGCGACAGATTTCGAAAACAGTTATTGTATGCTATTATTTAGATTAAAAAGAGATTCTTTCTTTAAGATGAAAAATGAAGCACAGATGCAACTAACCAGGCCATGTGGCTTGCAGTGTCTCCTGCAAATCATCAAACAGCATCTGCAAATGTTCCACTTGTGCCTTAGTCAGCCGAATGAAATACAGAATTTGCTGCACTTGTGAGCCAAAACCACCTTCCAAGTGCAGATTTGTTATGTCAAAGATGTAATCTGGAATAAGATTTATTGTTACATATTTATAAACTAAAGAGTTAATCAAACTAACATTTTGTAATGTGATTAAAGCAAATAACAAATACCTATAATAAACGAAATAAATACATGTATACAAACATATAATTTTAAGATAAACATAAATTGATTGAGTTCAGTGCTAGACTCATCATTGACCACAGTCCAAGCCAAGCAAACACCACAAACACCTTCAGATCATGATGTTTACCATGTACATAGAATGTGCCCAAAATGAAAATACAAGGAGACCTCTTATGCACTTGATTTCGGAACTGGGTGATTGTAATATTATTTTGGCGAAGCCCTTGTCTGACATAGCTGCATTATTATATAGACTTGTTACTTCTAGGCAGTAAGTAATTGATGTATAAAACTTATGGGGCGACATAATCGCATATGTGATTAAGCCTCTTAATAAAGAAAAAAAAACCTTCAGATCTTTAGTTTTTTTTTTATATATCCAATCAATAACCAAAATATCTTCAAAAGCCAAAAAATAATAAAAAAATTGCTTAACTAACAGTATTTTACAATGTTTGAACAAAGCAAAATACTGTAACAGACCTGGACAGCAAATAAAAATCTGTTAATTGTTACTTAAAAAAGTGAATACTTTATTTAATTACCTACAGTTTAATGACAGTAATTATGATAGGTATTTATTTAAATTACCTTCGTTTTCCATTTTCTATATTTTTTATTCACATTCAAGCAGGACAGCCTTGCAATCATCAATCTGAAATTACAATAACCCTTCATGTTTTGTAACAATAGAATTTCTATTCTTTTAACACTGATGCGTTAAATTCTATACATTGAAATTGATATATATATATTCATGAAATTTCAAAAGTTGTTAAAACTTATTACAAATATATCTAACAATTAATATTAATAATGTTGCAAGGGTTGTTGAATGCATCCTTTGAAAGGTTTTGAATATTCTGCTTGTCCAACATAAATTTTTCAATCAATTCACTCCTTTTTGAATGCATATATACGAAGCCCTTTTGAGGCTAACACCCTCAGTAGACATAGCCCAAGCTTTGCATACTTATTCTCCATTTCATACATTATAATATTCCCGCATGCTTTTAAATTTCTATTCTTGCACTCCTATCAACCCTTACAATGACAGTGTAATTTAGAGATTAGTAAAACTCATTGCACAGTTGTGGGAAGTGGGTTAAAATCTTATGTGAAAGTCAGCAGGAGTGCACACAACATTATGAAATGGTGGTATAATTGTATAAAATATTTATAAAATGTATAAAAATTAAGAATTAATGTTTGACAGATTTGTTATTAATCTAAGTTCTAATAAGCTTGAATATAGTATTTACATATATAAACACACAAGCCTGTCTCCCAGCAAAATAGGCTTTTGTAACCCACTTTTGGCCTCTGGGAGATATTATTTGATTAATGGCAAGCATCATCATCTTGTTTACTCCCTAGTCCCAAGATTTTGAAAGTGTCTTATGTTAAGATCCATGAGAAAGAAAGGAGTGGCAAACTTTCTTAAGTCACCACGACATAGTTCAATGGACGTAGGATTACTAGACAAGTGATGAAACTGCAGTTGTGGACTAAATAGTACATACTGTTTTAGGTATAGGTATCATTGACTTGATATATCAACCTTTAACATTGTGTTCATCGCATTTTCACATTCGAATACAGCTATATCAACCTTTAACATTTAGGTAAAGAAATTACTTCAATTATCAGTGGAAATCGCTGGAGCAGAAGATATTTTTACTTCATTAATTAATTTCAGAGTCAGCAAATTAAATCATAATTTTAACGGTAAGATCACCCTCTTTTTTTTTCTTTAGATTCAGATATAGGTAATATGAATTTCGATTTTACCTGCTTAAACGTGAAATTACCAGTTTAAATAAATCTATGTTGTAAATTAATAAATTTTATACCTTAACAAAAATACAAACCAAAATTACGACTGACAACAAGTTGACTGACTTTGGCAGAATACTATCAAGTGAAGTCATAATTAAGGATTAGGAGCCAAATTTACATCATGTTTAGAAAGTATAAACATGGAACTGAACGAAAATATTTAGTATAAAATTAGTGTGAACAGAACATTGGATACCTTCTTTAAAATTATGGGTTTCTTAATTTTCAGGATTGTAATTGTATGTACTGTATTCTACACAGAGTAGTATATTATATTGCTCTACGCACAGTAGACGTAGTGTTGCCAATTATATTCCATTTCAAGTCTGCATAAATTTGATACCAAGTAGCCTAAAATATTTTTTTTTTTTTTGGTATAAAAGCGTAAAATTAATTAATTGAAAATCAAGGAGCTAAATATGTTTAAATTATGTTATACATACTACCTTTTTTATACGTGGGAAATATCTATCGTTTACCTGCAGCCGCGGATGCAAGGGCAGGTAACTTCGGGTTGCACCGACTAAAACTAAATAGTGTTACACAGTCAGTGCACATCAATGTGGTACAGATGTGCTGCGACTAGGCGGGAAAGGTCCTCATTTTTTCGTTATAGTCCTGGTTAAGTTTTTTTTTGTTATAGTTCATTTGTTAAAGTTGAAGTTTATTTATCATAGTCTATACAGTTTTGTGTGTTGATTTGTTTAACCTCCCATGAAAAAATATAGTGGGCCCAGTGCAGTGTAATCGAACTGAAAAAGTAACTCTTTCCGTTTTATAATGTGCTTACCAAAAGCCATAAAATAAACGTTATAAATACTTTACTAGTCTGCGAACATCGTAATTTATAGCCTGCTGTAGCATTAAAAGTCTTGATAAATAAATCACGATACCAATAATTCATAATGGTGCTACATATATAAATATATATTATGGTTTTAAAAAAACAAATATATATTTTTTTATTTTCAAAGAATATTGAAAAACCGTCAGAGTAACCTACCCTGTAAAAATATGAGCCCTTAATATTTATATTTGAAGGTGGTCGTATAATTAGAAACACTACCAACGGTCCTTGATGATGATGTAAGATACTTCACCGCAAACGTTTTTATTTAGAAATTAAACAATAAATAGGACAATATGTTCAACGATTTATCATTTATTAGAAAAACAATATAAATCCCATTACACAAGTGCAGTTTCAATATTACATTACGGACAAATATTTAAATCAGTTTTAAGGTATGAACAAAAAGGGTCAACTAATTAGAAACAACAACAAAAAAGTATAAAAAACAATGTTTTTTTAAGTATTTGTAATTAGTATTGTTATTTACGAAATAGCCACTATCCACAGCCTATGAATAGTTATAATTAATATTTAGTGGCGTATCCCTTATTTTCAATAACAGCACTGCAACGACGTGGCATTGATTCAATCAATTTCATACATTTTTCTAGGGGGATTGAATTCTTCAACAAATGCTTCATATAGTTCCGTTTGACTGGTGTTACGTTTGTTTGAGACTTTCTTTTTAACAATATACCAGAGATTTTCTATCGGGTTTACATCCGGACTATTTGCTGGCCAGTCTAAAACGGATATACTCGCTCGTCTGTTCGCTAAGGAAACATTTGACGCTATTGGCCGAGTGTTTAGGGTCATTGTCGTGCTGAAAGATCCAGGTTACAGGCAAATGATTGTACCTTCAATCTTCCGAACGGGTCCAACTCCACATCCGGAAAAACACCCCCAAACTTTAATGTTACCGCCACCGTGCTTGACTATACTCTTTGTGTATTTATAATTAAAAGCATTGTTTACGGGACGTCTAACATAGCGCTTTCCATCGGAATTTACCATATTTATTTTTGTTTCATCTGAAAATGTCATTTTTTTCCATTCTCGTACCGTCCAATTAACATATTTTTTAGCGAATAATAATCGCTTCTCTCGGCGTTGCTTGATAAGAAGCGGTACCTCACGAGAGATTCTTCCAAACAATTTAGCTTCCACTAATATTCGGCGTATCGGTCTTGACGAGATGTTTCTCGGGTCATCAGGCGAAAAAACTTCATTTGTAATCTGATAAGATAAAATTATATAAAAGTTTTTGCCATATATAATTATGAGTGTTTCAAAAAATGAAATATTTTTTTTTGTAATTAATTATAATGAGATTTTGGGTATGAGATAGTATTCGGGATCTGATGAAAAAATCCTGGGTGGCTGCGGGGTTCGAACTCTGGTCCGCGTGATTATCAGTCCTGTATATTGCACTAGTCCAAATCACGTACAGTACCTAATTGAGTTTATTTATTTCATTTGAATTTAAAGACTAAATTTAATATTAGAACTTCATGAAATTCTTTGAAATTTTATTAGCTTAGTTGATTGCTGATTTTGTGTATAAACTTCCACTGAGAAGGTTCTTTCCTCCGTCTATATCTATCCCTATCCTTCCCGAATCCTGTTACGCGAATGTGGAACGCTTCACGTAAAGAATTATTCCGTAACTCCCATTTATTCCCGCTTCACAGCATTATTTCATTTGTAAAAATGCTTACCGTAAGATGGACGGTGTCACCTCAAAGGATATAGAATAAAGTGAAAGGGAAGTTGGCATAGACCGGGTAGCTCAAATGGTAGAGTAGCCGGCATGTCATCGCAAGGTTCTGGGTTCGAATCGCAGTCCGATTGTTGACGCAAAGAGCCTTCGTTGAACCTTCGCTCGATTAATATTTCTCGCAGACTCTTGATATAGTTGTTATGACTCTACCTTATACGTGTGGCTACTTACCCGAATAACGAATATCCCCTTGATTACGATAAATCGCGTGAGAAGAAGTGACGAGTGGAGGTTTTATTAAATAAGAGTCAGGTAAAAAAAATTTTCATTTCAGATTCATTGTCTGTTGTATATAGTGGTTTTTTGAGTATTATAGTAATATTGGGTTAAAATAATTAGTCACTATTATATTCGTCGTTTTAATGTTTATTAAAGATCAACAAATGAATTAATTAAATATATGTGGAAATTACAATAAAAACTGAGAAATAACCAAAATACAGAAAATGCGTGTTCACTTTCCGCGCTATCGCCTTGTCCCTTTCCTATTGGGACCGGGCAACGGTTCGTTCTAACGACCGTCGCCGAATTTGATCGGTATCGGTCGGCAATTTTCGGCCACGGTTGGCAAATTGGCAATTTTCTTGTATTCTCGTCTCTGATGGTAAGATGATGAATGCTTCATATGCTTTGGTCGGTTGTTCCTATTCAGTGTACTATCAGGATTCAACCATTGAAGAAATGGTCGTTGATGAATCGTACAATGCGAAATGTAAGGAGCAGTGTTCTTTCACAGCGTATCGGAGAATATTAAACTTCTCTTGTTCCCAACTCTCGGGAGAATGCAACAGATTCGGACCATTCCGTGGAGAGTTCTATGGAAGATAGTTACGTCTAGTGATGTATCGTCGACGCAAAATTCTTGATAGTGATGAACGAAGAATAAGTTCATAACAAACATTGACTGCTAGTCTAAACTCCTATGAACAAGCAGAGGTCAGTAGGTTCTAGATTGAAGAAGGCAGATGTTTGGGCGGATCAATTATTTGCTTTTTTTCAAAAAATGAATGTCGTTTTCTCGGAGACCTGTCACATTGCTCGTGATATGCACAAATCATTAGTTGAATCTCACAAAGTGATTGAATGTATAGCATATTCATCACACGCTATTTGAAATCAGTCGGCGGAATCTCATTGCGAAACGGTAGTTTTCGGAGAATTCCAAAAAAAAAAATAATATTGTCTGATATGTGAAAAATATGTTTCTTACGTGGAATAAATGATATTTAATTTGGTCACCACAGATTATGTTAGAGTCACGTGACTTTCAGTGGGGACCCACGTTCTTCGAGAACAGACCCACGTTTTGGCTTAACTATACATTAATTGTAATGGATGGAGGGGTAAAGGAATAAAACAGCTTTTTTAATTATTCCGAGAATTTATAAAAAAATAAAACGAATCATCACTATATTTAATAAAATTCTTGTGGTCACTACAACTATTAATATAACATGATTTAGACTTAAACAAACTTCTTCTGTTACACCAAAATCACCAGAGATGGATTAAAGCATTCCGTTTTCCTGTACGGACATGGCTCAACAACACAAGGGCACAGGGAAAGTGGTTCCAAAAATCACATATTACACATAATTAAATAAAAAAAATAATCGTTTTCACGACCGCATATACCCAAAACGGGGTTTAGTTTACATTTAATTTATTTTCACGCTCTTTTCGCCATACCTTATTTGGGACGACGTGACAGATGGAGCATCTGACGGTGTCTTATTGCCCATATACGTACTAAGTTTCGAAAAACTCATCGGCACGAGCCCTCCACATAGAGGATCGAATTCGAGTCCACCGATTCTCAAGCACATGCTGCAACCATGCGGTCTCGACGTGTTGCCGCCATTTATATATCCGATTCATAAATCAATTTATAAAACTAATCTGATAATAATTGACTCTAGTGAGACATTACACGACAAAAAGTTAGGTCATGTGACGTAATTAATAAAATGTAGAGGTGGATGACACACATCAAAATTCATGTTGACATCAATATTCGTTCAAATTTAAGGCAGATTTCTAACATGAAAGAACTTTATTTAGCTATACTTCACTATATCACTTATTATACCTGTGAACACTGGTAAAGATCCTCTGGCTACTGGCTCATTATGTTAACACGTGGACGTCAACATCGAAATTGGAGTACCCTTTTTTTTTTTTTTTTTTAAGAGATGTATTTTACAGGGATGATAATGAGACTTATATCATTCGAACGGTACTGTGCCATAGACATACACAAAAAAAACAAAAAATGTGCGTATGTAGTCGTTGAAAAAGTAAAGTGAACTAAATGTTTTTTTCCATACACGTAAAGCGTTATACCAATTACATCAAAGCATCTGATCAACTAAATTGAACTTCGTTACTTTAGAACACTTTGTTTTTAATTGTTGAATCATAGGCTTAGTAAAATTTTATCAAGTTTTAGAAATTTAAACCGACAGCTTGTTACACATGTTACACCCAAATAACGATATTTTTTTTATTACTTAATTTTTAACACCTAGTGTACCATAACAATAGAATTACCTATTTTACAACATTCAATGATATAATTGCCTATTATGGAAAGTTCTTATTTTTCAACAATTGCCTAGTTAAGAACGGAAGTGATTAGAGTACAATTTTTAGTAAAACTAGTTCAAGTTAGTGCAAAAGTAATCCAAGTGCTACTGAACACTCTTTTTATTATCCTACAATTTAGTAAAAAAAAAAAAATATCATTGCAGATGTGATTCAAGTTGAATGCGACTCGGATCGCATCACTGTCTGTTTTAACTCAGTGCGGAAATAATCCAAGACAACGATTGTCACTTGAATCAATAACCTTTTCTTTTATTACAGTGAAGTGAGTTTTATATTTCGAAAATATTTTTAAAGACCAGCTGGTTGCATCGTCTGGTAACCCAGATGAGTTTTTAAAGTCAGTTCGCGGCATGGGTAACCCTATTAAAAACTATGCTATGGTTTGACTTTTACAGCTGTCTGATTGGTTTTTGATTGTTAGATTCTTTTAGCGCCAATTTGTATCGTCAATTTTGAAAATGTTTTCTCGGTCTAAAATAATTGTTGCCATAGCAAAACAAGCCGCTTTAGTAGAAACTTCAGATCTGTATATTATTATTTTTGTCTCACTAACTGATTCGTTTTTTACTAGTGTGTTAAACTAGTATAATTTATGATGATATGTGTTGCTGTGATAATAAGTTTGTCTATGGCAAAATAAAAAACTCTTCCGCAGTCTTCCTCAATCTCACATCAAAAAAGTTCTACAAATATCTAATAGAATTTTATATTATGCCCTTACAACGAGAAAATACCCCGACACAAATATAAGTACATACCAGGTCAGAGAGATAAACAAGTGGGAATAAAACTGAAGATAAAAACAAAAAAAATTGTGAAGCAACACATTCGTGGATGTTCCTCATTTTGTGAGACACTATGGTGAAAGATCTTCTAATGTGTAACGATTATCATGAACATATGGTATGAAACAACTGAAGGCAGGGGGGGGTCGCAAGAAGTCATATCATGTCTATCTATGCTTCAACATCCCGCATAAAATTCCAAAAATGTAACATTGTCTATACATTCAGTGACCCGTGTACGGCACAACACCGTAATTGGAACCGGTTTTTCTTCACGATCTACATGGTTTATGTTAAACACATATTACTCTTTGTTATCTTGTCAGAGGCCAAATGAAAATTAAGATGGGGACATACCAAATGTAATGGGTGATGAAACGGAATAATTTATGTCATAATCTATTATTAATAACATGATTCTCCGGATAAAAACTATTAAATTTTAATTACTGTAACACCGGATATTTTTTTAATAAAAGCAGAAGAGATCAAAGTTTTTTAAAAATTAATGTGTCATAAATTCTTACTAAGTTATAGTAATATCCATAAAACAAAAATATAGTAATAAGACTATCTTTTGGACAAAATAATAATTATCATAACAATGGGAATTTTGCTCATTATCTCAAAATGCTACTTGGATTACTTCTGTTCTCGAGTAGGTTATTACAGAATTTTATAAGACGGGGACTGTTTCCATTTAACTACGTTTGAATTAATTGCATTCAGGGAAAATTGTTCATCATCATAACACATAAAGCGCATTTAGCGCTTAATGTCTTTTTTCGCTTTTATGGTTGAATAATTACCTAACACTGTTGACATGAAATTTGTGAACAATATTGTAACACCAAAATATTAAACTTCACATGAACAAGGGTCATTAACCTTAACCTGCCTAGTGGATGAACTTTTTAAATAGTTTTGAAACAATATCTGAGTACCGATTCATGGACGTATGACGTCACGGGAGATCGACAATAAGACCGGAGCACCCCCCTCCCCATCTGTAAGAAACCTCTCTAATTCTAATTTCAAATGTCACTAATTATCACTGTCCCGTTGGCTTTGTGCAGTTGCCTTAGTTTTGTCATTGGACACCATTGGAGTTTGGGTATTAGTCCTCGTCGCTACTCGTATCCAAATTGGCGTCGAGAGTCTTTATTACTTCCGCCACACTGACCGGCGCAACTGCTGCCTCCGGCTTCATATACTGATGAACGAGTGCCTTGAACCAAGTCAGTACGTAACTGGTGAAAAATTTCCCAAACTCTCTGAACATGTCGACGTTGCCGTTGGCTGTCTTCACGGAGATCGCTGCGCTCCTCGGACTGTTTGTGAACGTGAATATCAACTGAAACTGCAATTTGAGCTCATCCTTTTCTGTTTTCATCAAATCCTCAGTTATCCTTTTCTGTTTATCGACGATGGAAAGCTCGGTGTACAGCCTCGAGAACTGCTTCCTCTTCCATATGGCTTTCGTCAATGTACCAATGAACTTCACTCTCTCTTTTTTTGTGGCAGCTTTGGTAACCTTCTCGTCCACTTTGCTGAGCTTTATCAGGAGCATCTGTTCGAATAGGGTTTCAACAACAAGCTCTCTGATTACAGACTTCCAATCTTCTCGTTCAATACTGGCAATATCCTTGGAGCTCACGTTGATTCTGTGCTGCACTTTGGGTTTGTCCCGCGGGATTTTCGGTTTCTCACGCAGGATCGTTTTTAGAAAGTCCTTACATCCATTGAGCTTATCTTTTTCATACGCGTTTGCGGCAAATTTCAAATGATACTTAATTTCAGTGGCCATCTTGTGTGTGACCGCGGACGCCACGTTGTGGCTCTGTTCGATCGGGTCTTGTACACACATAGACGTGGTAAACTTCAACGGCATGGTGAGACGTGAGTTTATGTTATTTTTATAGCGTTGAAATTCGTCGGGTAATTGATTTAGATCTTTAAAGATGTCCTTTTTAATAGGATACCCAATATACGGACAGACGATCATTTCAACGAAGTTGAATGTTGAATAGAATTCGAAGAAACCGCCGAGTAGTTCCGATATCGAAGAGGTGTTCGAGGAGCGCGGGAGCTGGTCGTGCCGGGCCATGAAGCCCGCGTTCCAATGATCAATTATGCAGTCATTCGCGGGGTCGGTTTGCAACCAGTGCACAGATGGCAGTATGGATATAGGGTCCAGCTGCAGGTAGAAAATTATCATCATAGTCAGGGCATAATTGCTCAGTTTTCCTGTGCCTGAGAAGCCGTGTACCTTCGCCCAGTATTTGATCATAACCGCCATGGGAATGAACCTGGGATCAGTGTGGAGCAGGAAAGCTATGAGTTTACTGTTTTGTGTGCCGAGCGGTGTTTTGAAGGTCACGTCACAGTTGGTCGCCGTGGGTATGTGGAAGAACTTTACGATGGGCGTGTTGGCACGGGGGATGGCCAGGACCTCAGCGAACAGCCGGGGGTTGGCTTGCAGCAGACGCTTGGCCTTGTTGACGGAGTTCGGGTTGGGATGCTGGAACGGGCGCGGGACTTCGATGAAGCAGTCCGCATCGCTGCTCTTGATCCCGAGACCAGTCGTTATCGAACCGAAAGGCACAGTTGTGCAACCTGACGAACGGAAAAGAAAATATTTAATAATTTTGGAGTGAGTACTCTTGATATCCTTGTATTTCTTCCTGAACAGCTTGTAATAAATATCAAAGAGAGATACCTACGGAGTTTCTTTCGGCTGTTTCTTCCCGTTAGAGGAACCTCATTCCAAACGGTGGTAAATTGTTGACAACCGACAAAGAATAAAGAATTTTCATTACATTACGATAGGCCACAGCTGACGCAGAAAAAAAAGCTGATGAAATTTCATCGAAGATTTTGCCATACTCAGCACAGTCAGTGAACACAGTCAAGTCTGCTTATAATCCCAACAGGGATTGGTCGGAGTGTGCAGAACTGCCGTAATATACATCATTATATTACGAAAACTTAACTTTTTACTATTAAGCTCATTTTATTGTAAATATGAATTATGTAGCTCTCTGCAATAACTTTATAACTAATCAATTTGTTTTGATGTAAATTTAGATATATCCACTATTTTATTCCATCTATAAACACTTAAGATATCAACTTAAATGTAATAGCGTCATAAGACAACTAGTCAGTAATCTTAATAATTTGTGAAAACACGTCGACCAATCAGAGGGCCTACATTCAAACAGGCAAATTTAATTAAATTCTCCTTTTATACAAAATTTAATTAAAATTTTGTATAAAAGGAGCAAATCTCGCTCCGTATCGTCACTTTCGCCTCAGCACTCACCCAAGAAATTCATGAAAGAAAAAACAGGAGGAATGAAGTTTTGTAGTGAAGTATATTTTTAAAGTGATCAATATAATAGTCTTCAAATCTGGTGACATTATTTTCTTCTAACAATCCAGCATCTCCTCAGACATAGACGTTACGGCGAATTTGACAGCCTTTAGTTTTAACATGTTTTTAAAACTAGTTAAAAAAAAAACCTTTAGCAGGTGGTAGACTCCCTCACTGTCTAGGATTCGCCTGGGTCGGTAACGCACTCTTACCATGTGCTGTCGCCGAACAGCAGTTGGTGTTGCGTTCCGGTTTGAAAGGTATAGGGAGCCAGTATAATTACGGATAAGGCATTCCATCTTAGTCCGCAGGGAGACAAAGCATCCGTAACCTTCTTCTTCTTCAAATGAAGGTATTCGCTGGTGACCATGGGCTGAGTAGCACTTACCATCAGATAAACTGTGAGCACGTTTTCACCCCTAACCGTTAGATATCAAATATCACCTTTACAGGAATTTTTCCTGTTTCATGGAGGCGCTGTTTACATATATAAAGCATATGCTGCAGACCTTTGGGATCTGTCGAGCCTAGCATAGGCGACTCAGCATCATTATTTTACATACCCGGCCACTGCTGCTGCAGTACTCTCTCCAGGTCGACGTAGAGCGTACTGAGGTTGGTGACCTCGTCCTTCGTGAGACGCACCGCTGCCATTACGTTGTCCAGCTGCTCGTGGAAGTCGCCGGACATGTCGATCTTTTGAGGATCGATTACTATCTCTGGAAGCAGATACATGACATTCTTTACCTGTGTAGTGTTACAGTGAGCCATGATGGCTGAGGTGCCTGGCGTATGGGGAAGATTACTTCAATCCATCCACTTAAATTTTTAAACAGGATCATCATTTATTTATTTTTATTTATTACATCTGTATTGAACAAAAGGCGGACATAACGCTAAAAGCATTCTATGCAGAATAGCTAAAACTAAATAAAGATTTTTTGCACAAGATCCTATAGTAAAACTCAATATACATAAAATCCTTAAATCCTTAATTATTCATGAATGTAATAAACTATGAATACAATATGTACATACACATACATAAATATTTATATATAAATATTAAATAAATAATTATATCTCCATGGACTAGGATAATCATAATGTACCAAGTAATTATGAGCCCTAACATTCTTTTTGAATGTTTGTTTACTGGAGGGTTGTCTCAATTGTTTGTCTTTTCAGGCAGTGCCTTCCACAGGCACGCGACTTGAACATGGCAGAACGAAGTTATCGCTTATGAGTATCACGCAGGGATTGAAACATACGCTTCAGATAATCCAGATAGAGGTCCATCCATCCTCTGCCTAAGATATCACACTCCCCATTTGAGTCGCCATACGGCAGTGGGACTGCTGTTGTACTCTGGTTCCAAATGTAGAAAGCCGGTATAATTTAATTTTTTGATCATTGTTTATTTTTTATCATTCACACCTCACCATGAATTTCTCCTGGGTGGTGGAGGCAGTGACACACATCTGCATGACACCACAAAGCATCCGTAACCTTTTTTGATTGAAGTTGTAAGCAGCTGTCCATGTGCCGCAGTACCAACTTACCATCAGGTGGATTTACCCTATATTAACTTTAACAGCTTGTAAATAGTCTACTGTAGATCATAGGATTCTGCCACAAGGAGGATCTACCTTAATCGCCAAGCTCGCCAAGCTCGCCAAGCCGATCGCAGTACCTGACACCTATCTGTCAGTTGCAATTGCTATTTTTAAGTCTTTTCCCTTAGTCGCCTCGTACGACACCCAAGAGAAGAAAGGGGTTGGCAGATTCTTATGTCGCTACTATTATACCTGCCATACGGTGTCTGCTCAGCTTGCGGTACCCTCACAGAGCCAGCTCTACACACACTTGACACAATTATCAATTACCTTTCTGTTTGCTTTGTGAGATATCCTTTTTCGGAGTATTCAGCTGTGCGTGGTTCGCTTGTAGTGGTTTAACGGTAAGAAATTCTCCGTAAATGTTGATTTTCATCGAGTCTTGTACCGCAGCTTGCGCATCTTCTTCGTCGAGGAAGGTCAAAGTGGAAAACTTACTGGTCACTCTGTCTAACTTCAAATTACCATATTGTGAAAATGTCCTCGCTATGTCCTGTGGCTGAGTGAAGGATGGATATCCTGAAAATAAATAATTTAAAGTACTGTATTGTGACCATTTAGACATTCATTAGCTACATCTCACATATTTATACATAAAGGTGGCAAAAGTTATAAATATTAGCTAAACGCAATAAATCATTTAGGCTTCACGCTATAAATATTGTATCATCATCATCATCATCATTTCAGCCTATCAGAAGTCCACTGCTGAACATAGGCCTCCCTCAAAGATTGCCACGAAGCACGGTCCTGAGCCACCTGCATCCATCGACTCCCCGCAACACTGCGCAGGTCGTCACTCCATCTTGTGGGGGGTCGTCCTACACTGCGTTTGCCTGTACGTGGCTGCCACTCGTGAACCTTTTTTCCCCAGCGGTTGTCAGTTCTGCGAGCTATGTGGCCGGCCCATTGCCACTTAGTTCTGCTGCGGATATCATCATTGCAGACTCTATCACGCAGAGAAACACCGAGCATAGCCCTTTCCATAGCGCGCTGAGCAACTTTGAGCTTCCTCATACGGGCTGCAGTATAAATATTGTATGCTATAACATAATTAAAGTAGCGACCTGTAAACATCCACAACTGGGCAAAGGCCTACTCTCAAATATTTTTTGAGAAAGCTGAGAAAATAGATCTTACAATACCAGGACGCTCATGTGCTATGATATTAAAGCGAACGCTCTGACCACTAGACAACTACCAAGGCTCAAAGTTGGGATGGTAAGTGTGGGTGGGTGGGCTCGAAAGTCCTCTATATCCTTTTCAGACAATGCCACTTTAACTTTTCTTTTAAGTGTATTGTATAAATCAGTGATTAATAATATACAAATATATGTTTAAAAATTCATCATCATCATTATAGCCTCTCACAAGTCCACTGCTGAACACAGGCCCAAAGATTGCCACACCACATCTTGTCTGGTGTAGTCCTACACTGCGCTTGCCTGTACGAGGCCTTTATGAGGAAAAATTTTCCTGCGCACCGGTTGTCAGTTCTGCACGCTATGTGACCGGCCCAATCAATGCCACTTCAGAAAGCTACGTAAGGATCAGCAGGCCGAAAACATCTTTCAATGCAGCAGTGGAGAGGTTTGGGGATATAAAATCGCCCTGTGCACCTTTCAGCAATTGTATGGGTTTCGTACTCTGATTATGTAACTGGATACCTTGTAGTCTCATTGTACAAATATCTCAGCACTTCGATATGCTGGGAGTCTGAGACTGGAGCACCGCCCAAATTTCGCTTTCGAATCGTGGGCTTTCTCATTGTCCACATACACTAGACAGATTAATGGTAAACTGTACTCCTCGGTCTATGGTGTAGCCTTTTCGGAATCCGGCTTGTTCGGGAGGCAGGAAATCCTCAAGTTTGTTTTCTACACGATTTCTGATGAACACTCTCGAAAACAGATATCGATCCATAATACCCCTTTTTTTAAAAGAACAGGATAACCATGCTTCTTCTGCACGATTTCGGTGTAAACTCGCCATGAATTACGGAATTGACCAACTTCTTAAGGACTACATGTACCGGCTCTCCACCCGCTTTTTGGTAATTCTGCCTTCACCCGGCGCCTTGCCGTTTTTAATTTATTAGAGAGCCATCCTTATCAAGATCAGACTTAAGTGCGGGATATCATCGCGATAGTGTCAGATAAGGTTGGCCCTGCAGTGGAAATAACAGCGCCTCTTTCGGTCTTTTCGCTTGCTTCTCTCTTTCAGATAGACTGACCTCTGGCGAAAACTTTAAGAGCCCTGCCGCTTCTTCAATACCGGCTTTTTTTTTATTTGCGAATGTCTCGTCTCATAGGTTTGGAGATCTGTTTATTAGTTTGCCGTTAAAAAAAAACATAAGTAACTAAATGATTATTACCAGAGACAATAACTTTGTGTGCAGTGGGGCGGACTGGCCTTTTGTCTCTGCTGCTGTCTTCCATTGTTTATATAAGCTGCTCTCCTATAAAAAAACATTTCTTTAATAAATAAAACAGTGGTAAACTAGTTTTAAATATTTAGTAATCATTTATTATTTTATTTTTACTTAGTAAGTACTTTTTTTTAGTTGAATATATTAATGCATCTATCTGAATGTATTTAACTCTTATATTATATAACATGATGTTAAATAAAATTTTGAAAAAATAATGATTATGGTTGAATGTAGGAAATAAAACTTTTATTTACAGATTTTAACAAAATTGAACGTGATGAAAACAGTGAATAATAGTTCAATTTCAAATGAAAGAACGAATAAATATACTTTATGTAGACCACAAAACCAAAATACAGAAATTAAAAAGTAAGTATTAGTAAAGTAGGAGGTACACAATTAGGCGGCCTTATTGCTGTATATCGATCTAGCTGTCTGTTTTATATCGGTCTAAAGCAGGTGACCAAAGGCGTAGAAAAACAAACCTTCAGATACAGGGTAACGTAAATATAACGTACTAAAAATACTAAACTTGGCTTACTTTCTGAAGTTTAAGATGTTACAGCCCCAACAACTTGCCCACAGAAAATGTTATATCACACACAAGATATAGACTACATAATGAAGTTGTTTAATATTAAGTACATTGTTTTAAATCACAAGAGTACATAATAATAGTGTTGATATTCGGAATCAAAAAATAGTAGTGTAGCAAATTCAGTTGTTATAAAGCATTCCCTAATGATAGAGTGATTACTTAATAGTGTGATAAAATAATCTGTTTACTTTGCACTTATAATACCATTATGTATGTAAAAAATAAATAGCCCAAAATGGTTACTTAGAAACAATTATTGATGGTTAATTATTAACAAATACGCCAGGTGGTGGTGGCGTTCCAAGTTCCCACTGCTACTAGTTCGTGTTTTAAGAATTAACTAGTTGCATGTACTTTTGACTGAAAATACCTCTGACTGGTGAAAAAATTCAAAAAGGTTAACCTTTTTTTAAATAAAAATCTATGATTGTATTTCGAATTAAATATTATGACTACAATAAAAATTTATGATTTTATACATTGTAGTGATTGGAGTTGGCAACTACTATATATGTTCGGTTTTGATTCAGTCATTTTCATCGTGGAAATTACGATACGAAAGGTGAAAAGCCATGGGGAAGACCAGCCACTCAGACTGATAATTAAGATTTAAGGTGGAACCCGATTTGTCTCATACCACTAAGGAATTAGGACCATGGTTTCATATTGGTATTGCTACCATATTAACTAGTTTTCCCCAAATTGGCAAAACCCATATTGGGTTGAAGCCAATATTTCACGATGAACTGACACAGAAATTAACTTTTTGGACCGGATTGTGTAAATGGTCACCTGCACATGATCATCGCTATTGGCTGATGTATGAGGCTCTGCCATTTCGGTATTAAACATATTTAATGATCTGTGACCTGCAACTTACCATCTGTGTTGTTCTTGGCATGTAGGCTAATATTACATATGCTCAACTTACGTTATGTTTGAGATGGTTTAGTAGAGGAGCAGGTTTCATCCAATAAAACATTTGTTTTCCTGTCAACCTCTATACTTTTAGCTCTTAATAAGTACAACACAGTAGTACAGTTGAGAGTATAATGAGACTTGATAGCTTTATTAACTACAGTTAATAATACAATTATTATTAGACACAGATACTGTCACGAAATAAAGCTATAAAAGAAAAATATAAATCACATTCTGTTTCACTAATATTATTTTTCTAGTGTTATAACACTGCACTGTGGATTTTGTTCATGAATAATATAATTAGAGAAAATAAAATAAAGACATCTTTTTTTACACAAAAATCTTACCTGTTTTAACGTCTATAACTTTTTCAAAATAATCTGGTGTTAAAAAGCCGTCTTCAGTTCCCGCTGTTAGTATCACACCGTTTTCTGATTTGTAGAACTTTATGCCTTCGGACAGTCCCTTTGCCAGATCAATATATATGTATATTTGGACGTTGCTACGTAGTCCGCTGATGATATTGGTTCCAAGAGTGCCTTTTGACAAATGGATGTGGCGTCTTTTCATACAACTCAGGCCTTCTGTCTTAATCTTTGGCCAACAGCTGTAGTATGTTCCATGAACCACAGTTTTATATTTGGGCTGAAAAGTAATCACCACTAATATCCAAAAATGTTTTGATTTGAATAACATATTTAATAAATAACTACCTCCAGCAATTTCATACTTCAATGTATCTCTATACCAAATTACTTAAAAATCGGTTTAGTAATTTAGCTTTGTAACCTACAGACAGGTTTTTCTTTACTTTCGCATTTGGATGATGTGTATGAATTTCATATACATTTTATTATATAGTTTATTTTTTAATTACCATTATTACATACTTAATGAGTCATATATAATTTCCGTTTTGGTATCGGCGTAAGAATCTACCACCGCATTTCTTCCCGTGGGTAGGGGACTAAAGGTAAAGCCTTGAAAATCGCAATCTCTACCGACAGATGATGACTCGACTGATGAACAGCGTTTAAGGTGTGCGGCACATGGTTCTGCTATAGAAAATCGGCTGGCCAATCGTTACGATTATGGTAAATACTTCTTTTGGAAGAGGACTATTTTATTAAAATGCTGTTGCAATTAAAATATATGCTATATAAAACCAATGCGGTTCCCGCACCAACAAGGATTTGTATGACCTAGAAATATTTGTCCCTGGTCTGGTTGTTGTTCATGTGTCATTTGTCTGAATATGCAGAGAATTATTTTGATGAGAAATTCACAAAAAATTTCAATAGATAATATGGTTGGGTACTACCACCAGTTCGGGATTCAGTAACAATTGAAATTCAAACCCAAGCATACCATACCACACCACCTCAAGATATTGTGAGCACATTCTGCATTGCTCGGACGAAAATTAATAATTAAAAGTTTAAGGTAGCCCAAGTTGACTATGACATCTTGAGGTCTAAGACCTCAGTCCCCCTGTGACCAGTGTTGTAAAGCACTCGAAACGTCAGGAATATAAAAACAAAATTAAATGCGATAACAGATTTTATCTAATGGTTTCATTTCAAATAAAATTTATTGTTTAGAATTTCTGCAAAGTAAAACCAGATTGTATTGACTATATGTGATAATTTTGCAATGTACAATGTTATAATTACTTGACCAAATCTCTTTGATAAGTTTTAACAACATCAAAAACATCCAACTCCATTAGTACTTAATAACTTTGATGTCTTTGTAGCTAAAATCATTGAACTTATTGAAGAAAATAAAATAACATGTCTTCTCTATGTCTAATATATTATGTGCTGCCATCTGTTTACAAATAATCTATGAAAATGATTATTAGCTGTTTTGGTCATTCATTATCTCTGCTTGAGTTACAGTTGTAATATTGCATGCTGATGTTTTATTGTTGTGTATTCTTAGTCACTACTACACAATGTGAGTCATTGTAGCCTGTCAGGGCGCTCACTTTACTTTCATAATGCGCAAGTGACCTGGATTCGATCCTCAGTGCCGGCACCACTAAAATTGTTAATAGGCATTTTAGGTGGTATATCTACCACACACTCGACAGTGAAGGAAAATATTGTGAGGAAACCTGCATATCTGAGAAATAATAAAAATATTATATCGAGGATATGTGAAGCCTGCCTGACCAGAGAGGTGAGTATGGGCAAATCTTTCAGAAATGACAGAAGTGAGAGCATGGTTTCTTAGTCTGGACGCAGTTGTTTTTAAGGGTTCCATATGATCCTGTCCTACTTTAAGGAGCAGAGTCTTCAGAACTGTAACACATATCTGGTTGATATTTTCACAGAATTAATTATTATACTGGGGGAGTACACTCTCGTCAATTTTAGGTCTATAATAATAATAATAAACTGTATGGCATTACAAATACTGGAGACTCACACTATAAAAAGTAGCAGCCTATAAATGCCCACAGGTGGGCAAATATATGCTATATAGTGCAGGTCAGCACTCAATCTTGTAGGGGGTAGTCCTACACTGCATTTGACTGTACAAGGTTGCCACCTGAGAAACTTTCTACAGCTACAACAACCATTTCACACTACAAATGGACTTAAATGAAATTGCTAGTGTTTTTTTAAGTTTAAGCACCTTTTGTTGTATACTTACTTCTGTAATGGGTGTCAAGTCAGAATCATTAACTTTGATGGTATGTCCTTGATTTGCTTTTACCTCTAGAATATTTGTTTGTGGATTCCATCTCAATTTGAACCTCTGCTTGTCATTTTGTTTCACTACCCTCTCAAGATCAGCACTGTTGTACTTCCCCAAAAATGATGTGTGCTGAAGTATTTGGTCAACGGCCAAATATCCCTCTGGGCTAGAACAAAAAAACAATACTCCTTCAATAATAAAACTTACCACATTGAGTACAATATATTTATACTTAACAAAAAATATTTTAGAACACACCAGCTATAAGTTATAAATAAAATATATATACCCATATTTGAAATATTAAGAAAAGTTTTAAAGTGTTGCCCATTCCTTTGTCAATTGCAATTATATTGTTACCGATTCATTTCAGACCTTATAACACTAGAAACGATTCTTAATTTGAATGAGGGTCTTAATTTTTCATTGACAAAAAGAACTTACGATTTAAATAGAATTAATTGCAACATGTTGGAACAGAAATGTGAAACAGTGGAAATGCTATTGTTATGACGATCAAACAGTTTAGATACAATAATTAAAAAAAAATATTTGTAGTACCTATGCAGTTTATGATCTAATGTGTGCAATATCTTCTGTATGACAAGCGACCTGCAAACAACTAATGGCAGACCTCTAAGCCAAAAATCATAGCAGTAAAAAAACTTAACATCTCAATTTGACTTATATCTTCACGTACCTCAACGTAAGGCCCTCTTTAATAGCACCGTGTCTCAACAACCAACATAAAGACTTGCTCAGCTGTATATCTTTCTTATTCCTGTATGTGGACAATTTAAAACTTGTTCAGTGCAATATTGAAATACAATCTGAAGTAATCATATTGCACGATCAACCACTTGTAGCAACAACAGAATACCTACATTAATATATTTATTTTTCATTCATTCAATTTAATGTTTAATAATACAACAATTCCCGAGTCGAAAATATTGTAACAAATCACAGAAAATTTAACACATGTACGTTATACAAAAACAATTCTACAAAAAAAAATTATAACAGCAGTTTGCTTTCTTTCTTTGTAATAATATATTTATCACAGACTAGCAAGTGAATACCAGTGTGACCATCTTACTGAAACTTGTAATAGAGTTTACTACACTCACTGAAAATCTGCTAACTCCACTTAAGAAAATATCTAAAATATGCGTCTTATTATTTCATTATTCTTAGGATGGGGAACTAAAAGAAAACGTACTTTATGAACATCTTTAACCATTTTACATTATATCTTAAATTCTTGTTACACGGTTTATCCAATTATGCGTCAACTGCCAGTCTCCCGTCCCAGTCGTACCCTTCGCCTATTAAATCGTACATAGAGATTTTACTGTCATCTTCTTAACCATTTCTTTCAATGCTTTAAACGAGACATAGTCCCCGCATTCCTTTGTACCTTCTTTCACTATTATGATGGAATGACATAACGTATACCTTATGTTTATTTAAGAATCGGTTTCGTGAATTAGTTTTATTTAGGTTTAATTTTGAGATTATCCTCTCATATGAGGCGCAAATATAAAAGTGCTTTTGCGAAATTAAAAATATCAATCAGTTTAATGATGTTTTACTACTGTATACGTTCATATGTTTATTATGTTTTATAGATGATGTATGGTCTTTTAATGAAGACAATCTGTAACGAATTTAGAGTTGCTTTGCATAATGCATTGAAAAACATCAGGATCCTACTCAGTTCTAAAAAAAAGCAAAGGGTCTCGTTCCCACTTAGAACGGTAAGAACGTTCATGTTTTCTTATTTCTTATTATTTTCAGAATATTAGTAAATTCGTTAGCATTACACAGTCGTAAATAGCTAAAAGAAATTTAGTTTAGAGTGACAACTGACTGGACATGACGTGAAACTTTAAACTTTACCGTTCATAATTATACAACGTACTAATTTGATAAAATAAACGGGTCTTCCACTTAGCGTTTTAAGACAGGTGTTGCCAGTTTAGTAAAATCATTATCAACACTATTTAGATTCTGTCATTTGTTCATTGCCAAAAACAAGATCTTTTTAACTAATTCTACAAAAATTATATAGAAATAGTTGAATATTCTCAAATCTGCCAAATGCTGCCCCTTTTTAAAACCTTTACATAATCTGCTTGAAAGAAAATTAGGTAGCCAAATCAGCCCACATAGCAGAAATCGGCCACAAGTAGTCACATTGATACCAAAGAGTATAATAAGTGACCTTTACAGGAGTAGAATACTACGATACGATACGATAAGATTTATTCATTTACACAACACAAAGGTTACAAGAAATACAATTATACAGAAAAAATCATTAGATATGTAAAACAAAAATAAATAATTTAAGAGAAAGACTTTATAATTTATACCCCGTGTCGTGTCAAATGAAACGGTGCTGACTCAGCATAGTGTCGCTGGGTTAACCGCAACGCTGATTTTCAGTCAGCACCGACCCTGTTGCGCGTTGTACTTCGCATACTGTTTCATAATCGCACTACGCAAGATATGTTTGCTGTAAACGAACTGCTCTTCCATGATTTACCATCCATATACAGGCATGACCTAGTTACTTATAACAAATTAATATCAAAGCGACAATTAATGTACAAAAGGAAATTTTCTAAAAAAAAAAAAAAAAAAACAAAAACAGCTTAATATTACACACTACAAAACACTACCATATATAACCAACAATGAAAACTTAAACAATCAATCCAGTTTGAAATAAACATATTTAGTATATATCTAAAGAAACAGAGTATGTATTAGTCAATTTGACTTTTGCAAATTTAATAAATATAGACGATATAATTTTTAAACGTAGTTTTTGTTTTAGCCTCGCGAATAGGGGTGGTATGTCATTCCAGCATTTAGTAGCGCAAAATCTAAAACTCCTCTGAAAGCGGCTGTTTTGTGTTTAGGTACAGATAAGATTTGCGAACAGCTTCTAGTTGAGTATTGATGTTGAGTAAATCGCCAATTTAGTTTTTTGTGCAAATAATCTGGCTTACCTGTTTGTATAATTCCGAAGAGCATAGTGGAGTAAAACAATTTTGTGCGTCGCTCCATGTTGAGAGTGTTACTAGCATTTAGGTACGGCGTTACATGGGAACGGCTAGGGATAAAAAAACAGAATCGAGCACATGCATTTTGAACTCGCTGTATTAGTCGAAGAGATCGTTTTAGAATACATGGTCCGTACACAGGCAAGCAGTAGTTAAGCTTAGACAAGATCAATGACTCACAAAGTCTCACTCGCAAATCGACACTCAAAACGTTCCGAATCGATAGAGGACCTTCAGTCTATAAAACAGGTTCTTACCAGGTCCAGTACATGAACTTCAAAATGTAGACGACTGTCCATAAATAGGCCTAAGTTATGGGTTTCTTCAACTCTGCAGGCTGTTGCCTTCAATGAAAATTTTAGGCTTGTTTTTGTGTATTTTTCATATTGTTTTCGAGACCCGAGAATCATATACTTGGATTTTGCTTTATTAAGAGAGAGATTGTTATTTCGCGACCATGCTGCAATATGTTTCAAGTCAATATTGAGCAGGCGAAGGGATGCATCTGGATCATTTGAGTTTACGGACATATAAACTTGAAGGTCATCGGCGTACATGTGGTATTTACTGTATTTAATACATTTTGTGAAATCTGCGCAATATATTATAAATAATAGTGGTCCAAGGATAGAACCTTGAGGACACCCTGAGCACTGAATTTGATTGAGATGATCTAAGCGTACCATCACGACTATGCATTACAATACGTTGGCGTCGATCGGCGAGATAACTATGGAACCATTTAACTGCCGACGGACCAAATCCATAAAAAGATAATTTAGATAAGAGGAGGGGTATGCTGATTGAATCAAAAGCTCTTGAGAAATCAAGAAGAGCAAGAATAGACCCACAGCCAATATCCTGCATGGAGAGAATGCCATCGACAACATCTACCAGCGCAGTACATGTACTTCTTCCCTTTCTAAAACCAGACTGATGTTCAGGTAGAATGTTATTTATTTCACAAAATTCTGCAACTTGACTATAAATAATTTTTTCCAAAATTTTAGACAGGTATGGCAAAATACTAATTGGTCTTAAATCTTTAAAGTCTTGAGGATTATTTTGTTTTGGAATCGGTTTTACTAGGGCTGTTGTCCAAAGTGTCGGAAACGTCGATGATGTAATAGATTTGTTTATAATTGAGGTAATGGTCGAAAGGGAACTGGGTAGAGACAAAATAAGCATATCTCTACTTACCCGATCAACACCTTGAGCATTTGATTTTATAGAATTCAAAATTATTTTGGCAACTACATTTTCATTCACTGGTTTTAGTTCGAAAATAGCTGCACTGTGTCTATGGAATTCGAAAAAGTAAGATAGATAGATTTACTTCACCATTATCAGGTAAAGTGAGAAAATAGGTGTTTATGGCATCTAGGTCTTGAAAATGATCAGGCAATTCGGATTTAGGTTTGAAATTCAGGCCGGCGTGGCTTTTCAAATTCTTCCACAGGTCTTTAGGATTACTCAATTGACGATTTACGAATTGTTCGAAATAGGCCTTTTCTCTGCATGAATGCTACTAATAAAAAGTTTTTAAAAGGAGGAAGCTGCATAAAAGGAGTCGCCAGATAATCGTTACATGTATTCTCTGTGTTTACGGAAATAAAGATATTTTTTTTTTTTTCTTCAATTCTATATATGTATTTTTATCAGATTCAGATCTAGTCTGATAGTATTTTCTTTTAACCTTGTTACGCAGCTGTCTGATAAAAGGACGTTACTAGTAAACCATGGTTGCTGGTACTCTTTGATTACTGCAGCTTTCTGCGGTGCATGCTTATTTAATAATGATATTAAATAGCTATTAAATTTGTCAACCATCAAATCTACATTGGTCAAATATTTTATGCTATGCCAATTAATTGACTCAGTATCAGCATCAAAACTAGCCACGTTAATTTTCTTAAGAGGTCTGTATACAATGTGTTTGGGTGACGGACGATCCTTTTATCCTAAAAAGTGCCATAACGGCAGCGTGACCATTTAGATCTTGGTTACAAACGACATTTACGGTTAAAACACTTGTGTCACTGCACACGAGATCTATTAGTGTTTGATTATTTGTTGTGAAGTGAGTGGGCTCAGTGACGTGATTAGCAAGACTGAGAGAACATAAAAATTGTTTAAGACGCAAAGTCTTGCTGTCACGTAAATCTAACATATTTATATTAAAATCCCCCAGTAAAATTAAATGATCGTAATTTACAAATGAAGTGATGGTGAGAGATAGCGCATCCAAGAATATATCAACGTCCACCCATGGCGGCCTATACGCAGTACCAATAAGAACTCGTGAGGATTTACAGCTGACAGAAATCCACAATTGCTCAACAGCAGCATCGTGCAAGGGTGAGGGCAGATGCGAGCCTGGATGTCTTTTTAATATAAAATCCCACTCCACCTCCGGATTTACGTAAATTATGACTGCGAGGTCCGTGTTTTAGCCGGTATCCTGTGCCATAGGGGCTTTTGCATCTTCCCTTCTTTAAGAGGTTTCAAAAAGGAGGATAGCAAATATGTCAGGTGATTCGCAAATAATTAGTGAACATAATTCATCGTGATTGGTGCCCAATGAGCCAGCATTCAGTAACCCTACCTTTAATTGCATACACTTAACCATAGCGAATCATAACGGACTCCTTCACAAACGTTGAATCGGTCAGAAAGTAATCATACCATGAATAGACTAGTGTGTTATTTACATTCTCAATAATGAGTAATAATAGTAACGACTCGAAGATTAATGATATGAAAAATGTGGAATGTAGATCATGGCGATAATGCGTATGGTGGAAACTATAACTTGAAAAATATGTCAATTGCAAATCAAAAATAGTATGAAAATAGTATACTCATTAATTGTATTACGATATAATTTGACCAAATAAACAGTAGTTGGTTGGTTAAAAGCATCGCCTAGTGACACGACACGGGTCAACTGATCATTGACAATAATAAAAAAGAAAAAGGTGGTCGTCTCCAGTTAGCATAATATTTAAAATAATCGTTAACAAAGACGAATCCAAAATACATGCAATGTGACAATGTAGAACAAAATTAAGATTTAATTTATAGTAACAATGTAAAATGTTAATTTAATTAAACAAGTTTCTTGAGGCATTGCATAGGAAAGTAGCAGCAATAAACAGCAAGGAAACCATGAAACTAATCTAAGGATGTAAAGTTTAATTATTACATAAGATATTATGAGAATGTTACAATGAATGATATAACGGCTTCCATTTAATGTTAAAATAATACACATTAGTGATAAGTTTAAGAAGATCGAAAGTAAAAATGAATTGGGATTCAAACATGCATAATAATGTATAACAATACCGCTTTTCTTTTACATAAAACGGAAAGATCCATATGCGCCTGGTATTTTTTTTCCTACAATAGATAATTTACGGAGGATGAGGTGTCGCAGGCTGGGTAAAAACTCGTTCTATATCATGAAGAGATCGGAGAAGGTGTGCCCTACATGAAGCATGTTCGTTCTGTTTAGCATATATATGGCCATGTTTAGTCCACACGAACTTCCATTGTCTATCTCTTCCTAACTCCCGGGCTTTCCCAAAAATTATGCGGTTTATCTTGGTTAATCGCTCATTGATATAAAAGTTTCGGGGTTCACGAGTAGGAAGACCAAGATCGTCTGTTAACGAACCACGTCGTGTACGGGAACTTTTGACGAACTCATCACGCAGGACACGACGAGACATGCGTACTACTATAGGACGGGGTCGACCCGCTTCTTTAGATTGTACGTTACGGGTAATACGTTTCGGACCCATACGCTCCGTTGACACAATATCCTGCTCGCTTATTTTAGTACCCAGCTTCATTGCGGCCGCTAAGACAATGTGAGCTAGAGGTTCGCCAGCAAACTCGGGAATACCTGATATTTCAAGGTCGCAAGTAAACGATTCCTGCTCTTTTCATTAAGCTCCCTTTGCAGATTAACGATGGTGTCTTGCAGAGATGCCGCAGGGCATCCGGGTGCACAATTATTTACCTTTGCCAGTTCAGTCTTCAGTTTTGCGTTGTCCTCTTCTAGAGAGAGAAGGCGCGTGCTAATCAAAGTGGACTCATTTTTGAACTCATTTATTTGCGCAGAAAGAAAGTCCGTTGTTTCAGAGAAATCTTTTTCAATGTCTCAATAACTGTAATAAACTCATGTCTGATTTCAAGAGAAATTTTGGATAATTTACTTTCTAACAAATCTGAGAATTTATTAAAAGATATAACATTTTCAGGTGCACGCTCAAGTGAAGATAAGACTGTGTTCTTGTTTTCATCCGGAGAGGTGTCGCAATCGCAAGACATGTTGGCGTCATACATAGACCGTTCAAGCTGTGACCGTACGGGTGTTTCGTCGCCCTTACGTCGTATACCAACATTTATACAGTTGGGGCAACGCCAAGAGCGATTAAGGTGCATTTTGTTCTCCCTGTAATATGCACTTGTAATATTCAAGCAACTGTAATGATAGCTACCTTTACAAGGCATACATGCAAGCAATTCATCTCTTTCTATATGTCTATTACACGCCAAGCAGATCATTTTACTAGCGCAAAAATAAACAGGTGTACAGAGCAAAAACAGCAAACAATAAGCGGTCAAAAGCAGGTAGATAGATAACTAGGCGCCGGCGCTCGACCGACAGATGCCGACAATGTCCGAGCGAACCGGTGCAATCTATGCGTGTGAGCGAGGAGGGCAGTAGACTGGCCGTAACCTTGAGTACTATGCACAACTAAGCGAGCTAGTTCGTTTAAACCGTTTAACACTTATTATTCGTACTGAATTCAACAACAAATTATTCACTTCAGGGACTTAATACATTAAAACTTTGTTCTGTGCACTTCAACTTTCGTGTTTTATTCAATAACAATCCGTAGTTTTCGACCCAACCATTAGAATTAGACAGTTTTAACAGAGCGATCACGGACGATGTGTACGCTGCGAAGTACCGCGCGCAACTCTCCAACGATATGAATTATCTATTCAAATTCCAGTGAAAGTCTTGACTTGATGAAATATTTGAAGTTGTATTGTTATAAATATATAACACCAGAAAGGATAACGAACTTCTTAAGAACCAATGCAAAGAATATTTAAAAAAGGTGAAAATCTTGTTAGGATCTATAATGAAAGATTTCATTAATAAAACGCTTTTGAAAATTCATGTTACAGTAATGTAATTATATACCTACTGAATGAATGAAGATGAAATTAAAAAAATTCGAAGTAAGAATGATCTAGAGAAGACTAATCTAAATGACATTATATATTGCTTAAATTATGACATTTAATTTGTTTGTAAATTTTACGTCTACTAATTGATAGAAGAAAACACCGGGGACTTCCTAATACAGGTATCACTAGGTGACTCTAAGACAGAGGAGGGTTGCGAATGTGTGTCGTAGTATTTTTTTGATTTTTCTTTCCAACTTTATTGTTTAGTTTAATTGAAAGGAAAGATGAAAAAGATGACCTTCCTTGCACGGCTCCTTCGCTCGTGTCCCATATCTCTCATTTGTTTTGTAGTACAAAGACGAAATTTTTTGGACGATAACCCTCTAAAGGAGGTAAAACCTCAGCTCGGTTTGCAATCAAAGTAGGGTGGACTTGAATCGAATATTAGAAAAGCCTATGCACAAGAGTACGCGGTTTGGGTGGCCTGTGTGCGACATTTGAGTTGTCTGTAGGTGGTGAGTGTGTCTTGTGGTAAAGCCATCTTCGTCGATGATCGCATTCTTGAGGCGACTTTTGCCAAACGGGTCATTTCATGCGGGAGTGTAATTTCCCAACGCCGCCGCTAACGGATTACGGTGATCCTCCAACTTATCGAAATATCTTTAAAAGAGGGCCGCCTGAGAGGGCAGATTTAGATCGAAGTGCAAATCTGAATTTCGCATGTAATGAGGAGCACCGGTTGCCCGGCGCATGAAGCGATTCTGAATCACTTGAAGTATTTTCGACGTAAGCGAATACTACGCTTACATAAAACATCCAAATAAGTCGTATGCAATTTTTGTATGATAACAATAATTTTATGCTTTAATGACATTTTGTTTGTTTTTTGGTAAGGTAGTATCGGCGACCGAATAAAAGGCTGCTTTATTCCTTACGTTTCTAATATGCTTAGTAAAACTGGCAAATCGAGTAACACCCATGGAACAGAATTTGCTACATAGTTTGCGTTTGCTAACGCGATACCGCGATAGCGAAGAGGACTACTATGCTTTTTTCTGGGTTGACATAGATTGTCCATGTCCTGTATCAATCGCGGTTGGAACACTTACCAACGCACTTAGGCTACGGTTTGGAAGCGAATGTAAACACGAAATACGTTAGTGTCGGAAGTGGGTACGGTTGTGTCGCCGGCGAAAAGCACCGTTTCGACTTTATGAGTTTTTGGAATATCGTTCGTGTAGAGTGTGTAAAGGGTACCGAGCCCTGCGGAACTCCACCCCTTAAAGGCCTGCTATCGGAGAGCGTGGCCTCGACACGATAACGAAGTTGACAAGTAGGCTTCTATGATGTGCACGAGCCTGTCTGGCACCCCTAGGGTGTACAGTTTGTATAGCAACCCGTGTCAGACTTTGTCGTGGGTAGGTGACTATAACGTGGGCCTCCTTCCAGGAGTCTGGGAAAGATCAGCTGGCAAGAAAGGCGCAGAATATCGCTACTGTTAAGCATAGGCCTGGATGAGCTTTTTCTATCTGATTTGAGATAGTTAAAGCTCTTCCTTGTATATATAGTATAAATTAATAGCACTTATTTTTTATTATATAACGTATTATGACAGTTATCTTATATAGCTGTATTCTTAAGTACAAATTGCCGCCATTTTTTTAGAAATGGCCACAATATATAACCTTAACCACCAGATTACCACTAGGTTTTGATATAAAACCAGTCGGGGACTGTGTAAACAACCTGATATTTTAGGCCATAAATACATTATATATAATAATAAGCATATTACATGTTAAGTTAAAATCAATGACTATAGTTCCATTTCACATTGATTTTTTACGTTTAGATAGTACCATAGACGTTGTATCATAGACTCAAGTCAGCTGACTTAATTTTTATCATCGGTCTTGTGATAAGTTGTGATCTCCGCCATTCTCGGATCGTCTTTTCAATCTTTCCCGTCCTGTGAGTTTCATTATTATATTTTATATGGTCTAAAACCTTTTATTACATAGAAATTACTTGTGCTTGTGTTAACAGATGTAAGTAATTAGATTTTAGTTTTACTTTACGATAATATTTTTCGTGATTCCGCCATTGGGAAGTATTAGTCCACTAAATCCTGGAATGTCACATATCTACAGTATCATGTTTTCTTCAGTGTTTAGTCTTTCGCATTCCCTTTTTTTTCCCTTCGTCCCTTTTTATAATTAATGGGTGTGGCTGTAAAGGTTTCCTTAATTAACGAATCCTTATTTTTGATCCACCCATTATATCATGTGATGAATTTTAAAATAACTAAGTTACTTCTAAAATAATATCTCTAAATGACAAGAACGTAGTTTTTTTTTTTTTTAAATATTTATAGGTAGGCTAAAATCTAATATCATTATATCAAACGAATCAAGAATTCGGCTTCCAAAATATTTTTTTCTTTTACTTTTATTGACTATAAACACATATAATTTCAAGTCATTTAGGTATATTGTAATGAGCAAGTTTATTAATATAATACATGATGTGCTAATTACAGTTACAGAAAAATGTAATAGTTTAGGATTCTCTTGCTGTGGCTAGTACCAGATATTACCTTTTCAATACAATAATGATAAATCAATTTTGTCATGTATTCTGTTATGAGGTACGATACTTTTAAAGCTATTTGTCAGAAGAAATGGATTTGGGTTTCTTCTGATGAGATGATCTGGAAAGATTCTGATTAATTTCCTATGTTACAGAATTCTAAACCAAATATGGTTGAGTCTTTATCACTTTTATTCTCTGATACAAAGTCAGAAGAAATGGATTTGGGTTTCTTCTGATGAGATGATCTGGAAAGATTCTGATTAATTTCCTATGTTATGGTTGAGTCTTTATCACTTTTATTCTCTGATACAAATTAGCTCTGTATCTCAATGCTTAAACATTTTCGTTTTGCAATTATTTTTAACATGATAAAATGATAGAATATAGTTAATTGAGAACTATTTTTTACAGGAGGTTTTATTGTTATGCAATCTGTTTTTCTTCAGATATAGCCTAATTAAAAAAAAATTATATTTAAATAATCATTTGTAGTTTAATACTTTGTTAAATATATTAAGTTGGAAAAATATAATAATCTCAAATCTCTATTGACATTGATTGATGAAATCTGTTGCTATCAGTTACCTACTTACTAGCTGTGGTCAGCTGACACATCTGTCAGTTTGTCCATAGACTCCAAGGAGAGAGCTGGCTGGGTGGGTTATTCCGTTGATTTAGTTAATTTTGTACTTATGTTAGTCTAGTTAAGGGTTAGTGTGTAAGTGGATGTGTACAATTTTGGAATATACCTTTTTCCCCAAAGATCAACCGACCAGGAGACCATGCACCGTGCACCTTGCTGAATAATGAACGAGGCTATGGTTGCAGATGGAACCTTGTGGCAGAAAATTAATCCAAATAAATGCCATAACCCTAATCTCATACACTAGGGATGAAAAGCAGCATCTCTAGTGCAATAATGATCCAAGAATGCTAGCTTTTGTTAGTTTTCATGGGGATGTCATGTCCAGCTGTGGACTTGTACGGTGTTGAAGAAGAAGTTAACGGTTATTTGTTGATATGATTGACATATACATTTAAAGTATTTATCTTGTGGTTTTTATGTTTCTTCAATAATTGAAAATGGTAATTTTAGATTAATCCATCTATAAAATATTTATTTTTAAATAAATAATAACTTTTAGAAACAGCTAGGCAGCGATTAACTCATTCCCAGGGGTACAATTCTTCATACACCACCACCTGACGAGGCTGTCAGATTTAGTTCTAAAATAATTTAGTTAGCATATGGCTGTGTAGGCCCTGTCTTAGAATAAATATTTATTTTTGAATAAATGTTTTTTAAATTACATTCTATATACATCTAGCTCGCATAGTACATAAGAACTGCTCATATAATTTGGTCAAGTTGTGCGTGCCATCTGTCATTAATCTGTGATGATAGATGTTGTCAAATTTTATGTAAATATCTACTTTTATAATTTGAATTAAAAGGTTTTGTGGAATGAAAAAAAAAATCTCTTTTGTCATATTTTATATTTAAAAGACTAATCATCCAAATAAAACAAGTCCTATTTATACTATTTGGTTTGACCAATAGTTTACTGACCTCTGCGGCAACCTTGTGGGATTTTATTGATTTTTTCATTTCATGCCAGTTTATTTGGCATGGGCAGTGGACGCCGGCGCGGACGATATGGTCTTTGACCTGGGTGTCGTTGGCCTAGTTAACTATTAGTGCAAATATATCTTTAGTCAAAATAAAAACAACAAAAAAAATTGTATCATTGCTATTTGGTGTAATATTACATAGTAATATGAGGTTACCTTTAATGTCATAATGTTGCATCCTGTATATCGTTACATAATAATGATATGGTTGTAAAATAACTTAGTGAAATATGTTTGTGAGAAACAGTACTGTAAATTAAAATTACTTAAACCACTTCTTCGTTATTGGCACAAAGTTAATTCGGTTAAATATGCATGTAATCAAATCATTCAACCCAAAGTCTTTATTGTTCAACATGGGAACATAAATATCACTTGTCAAAGTTTTTTTTCTATCTACAACTGTTTCGTGATGAAATTCCCTCTAATGTCTCGGTGTGTTTAATTTTGGTTTTGAGTAAAATATTTTTTGGAATAGTGATTTATGTGTATACATGTTGCAATTATTTGGAAATAGTGACAATTATTTTTATTAAACATAAAAAACCATAGAAACAACTTAAATAGCCCTAATAATGCAAATAAAATGTATTACAATAATTTTTATTATTTTCAGTTAAAAAGAGCTGCTGATTAACAATGGCGTCAAAGGGCGGATTGAAGAAGATCGCCAATGAAGAGAATGAAGACAGATTCGGATATGTATTTGCTGTGTCGGGTCCCGGTTAGTATTATTGTTTCTTTTTATGTCTAAAACTCCAAAGTAAGTTTTGACTTGTATTTTACACATTATAACATAATCATTATCAGTACAACCTGTCATATGTCCACCGTTGAACAAAGGCCTCCTCCAAATATTGCCATAAAGCAGTATTCTTCGCAAGTACATTGCTCAATAATGTATAATGATAGAACAAAGATTGACTTTTTTTTCGTGTTTGCTTATAAACCATCTTTAATATGCCTTATGCATATATATTTAGGATAGTTTTTAGGATGGTTATCCTGCAATCTGTGTGAAAACGAAACTAATGAGAATTTTATTAGTTTTTTTATTAGTCAGCTTTTACAAAAGCCTTATACCTCTAATAAGGTGGGTAGACTTAGAGAAGGTTGGTGTAACGAGGCGCATTGTATACTTTGCTTTTTATACCCATTGCCTACCCAGGGTGAAAAGCCTATGCTCACCACTGGCTACCATAAAGTGCTTTCTCTTTATAATTGCTCATCAGTCCAACTATTTGATTACAAAATGTATAAATTGTTAATAAAAAGAACACTTGATACACAGTCGTAACTGCCGAGAAAATGTCCGGCTCTGCTATGTACGAGCTGGTACGTGTCGGTTACAACGAACTGGTGGGAGAAATCATCCGTCTCGAGGGTGACTTGGCGACCATTCAGGTAAGGGCTTGTCCAATTTACTTCTATATTAATTGTCATTAAGAGTCAGCTGGTTGGAACTTGACATAGTAGGCTGTTTTATTATTTGTTAATCAAAATTGAAAAGTCAATGGCGATAATAAAATCAGTATTCACTTTGGACTGGAAGAAAGTTAAGATCCACATGTATAATAATATATTTTCGAAATGCACTGTTCAGTTATTGATATGAACCCTAGAAATAATTAATAGTTTTAATGCTGATGTAAAATATATAGCATTATTGGAGTGTTAATATATATAAAATCAATTTTACGTTTTCAATTTATAATCACTTTTGTATATAAATATAATTTCAATGACAATTACAAGTGTTAATTTTTACTCTAGGTATACGAAGAAACATCAGGTGTAACTGTAGGCGATCCAGTACTTCGAACTGGCAAACCCTTGTCGGTAGAGCTTGGCCCCGGTATCCTCGGCTCCATTTTCGACGGTATCCAGCGACCCCTGAAGGACATCAATGAGCTGACACAGTCCATCTACATCCCCAAGGGTATCAACGTGCCCTGTTTGGCCCGTCAAACTGACTGGGAGTTCAATCCACTTACTGTTAAGGTATATATGTGTTATTGTCATCTTGTGAAAATTCCATTGCTGGGCTTGCATAGCCTAGCCGCATATCAAAGCTGTATTATACAATACAAAATTTTGTTTTATTTTAAAGGTGGGCTCTCACATCACTGGTGGAGATCTGTATGGTATTGTACATGAAAATACCTTGGTGAAACACAAGATGCTTATTCCTCCCAAAGCTAAGGGTACGGTCACTTACATTGCTCCAGCTGGCAACTACAAAGTCACTGTAAGTTTTTTGTCTTAACTATATTCATGACTGCTTTTACTTATATGTCACACATATTATGTTAATCTCAGAAATATGATTACACAAATATTCTACTACTTTTACGGATTCACTTTGTACTTAGAGAATTTCACAATATTTTGTATGATAAGGATGTATAAAACGAAAAATAGTCGCAAATGTAAAGATTTTATTTATTTACCTCGATTCAAATCTTAACAATTATGTATCCAAATTGAAATATGACAAATTTTAATTACATTAGTAAAACTTCTTTTCACTCAAATTACAACATTTACTAGAATATTATTTTTCCTTATGAATCGACTAAATTGAACTGATGAAGCAAAATCTTTTTTCGGTTTTTTTTTACCCCAGGATGTAGTCCTAGAAACAGAGTTCGACGGCGACAAGGCCCAATACACCATGCTGCAAGTGTGGCCCGTGCGCCAGCCCCGCCCGGTCACCGAGAAGTTGCCAGCCAACCATCCGCTGCTCACCGGTCAACGAGTGCTCGACTCTCTCTTCCCGTAAGCCTCTCACTGAACTATTTAGTGCCACGGGACATCTGCAACTGACCGGTCGTTACATTGACGCGTGTAATGTTTGTGTGTGCAGCTGCGTGCAGGGCGGCACCACGGCCATCCCCGGCGCCTTCGGTTGTGGCAAGACCGTCATCTCGCAGGCGCTCTCCAAATACTCCAACTCCGACGTCATCATCTACGTAGGCTGCGGCGAGCGCGGTGAGTATTGCCAACCGATGCCAAGTGGCCAAAGCTACAGCTGCGTTGTCGCCCCCTATTGACTGAAATGCGAATGTCACACAGCCTGTAATTACATTCGACTTTTTACCTTTCTAAGCGGAACACAACAGTGCGGTCCTTGTGCAAAAAAGAAGTTAGTACATTTAGTAAACCAGGTGCAGGTCTTTCAAGTCAATTGACTCATTTAAGCCTTCAAAATACCCATATAATTTGCAAAATATCCATATAACTGCCTTTTTGTATTGTGAGGAGCATAAACCGAAGGTACACGTCAGCCACGATAGCTGAACATGAGACAATTTTTTAATGTTTTTTCCAGTTACATTATTTCAACCAAAATCGGCACTCCATTATATGAATATCTATTGAATTTCGTCCATTGGTTTGTACACCGGTATATGTGAACATTTTTCAAAGTAATCATAATTGCAAAATCACAGCTACATTAAATTTTCGCAGGTAACGAGATGTCAGAAGTACTGCGGGACTTCCCCGAGCTGACTGTGGAAATCGACGGAGTCACGGAGTCCATCATGAAGCGTACCGCCCTCGTCGCGAACACCTCCAACATGCCCGTGGCCGCCCGTGAAGCCTCCATCTACACTGGTAACTTATACACAGCTCTCAGCACCCTTTTGGGGTAGCTGGGCAAACAAATCAGCGGCACACCTGATGGTAAGTGGTGCAACATCTGCAACAGCAGAGAAGCTGCAGGCGAAGGGGGAAGCGGGGAGGGCTCATTGGCCCTCTGGTTACCTCTGTTAGCGAACGAAACGCAGAAGCACAAGATTACTCTACTTTAGGCCGGTATTCTGCGTTTGTAGCAATAGTCGTTGCTTGACTATCACTTACGATTGCGGACATCTGTAATTTCTAATGTAAGAATGTTATGTTGGAATTGAGCCATGCCTCAATACACAATAGCCTCTTCTTATATAGGGTATGGGAGTGCATTTACATGCCTTTATAGTAATAATATAAAAAAGCGCTTTCCGATGAGCTGATTAAATTTTGACTATCGTCCACAGGCATCACCCTGTCGGAGTACTTCCGCGACATGGGTTACAACGTGTCCATGATGGCTGACTCCACGTCCCGATGGGCCGAGGCGCTGCGTGAGATCTCTGGACGACTGGCCGAGATGCCTGCCGACTCGGGTTACCCGGCCTACCTAGGCGCGCGACTCGCCTCCTTCTACGAGCGCGCCGGACGCGTCAAGTGCCTCGGCAACCCCGACAGGGAGGGTGAGTTCCACGTCACAGATTATTGCCCTTAAACTTAACACTTCTCTTTATTCAGACTGTCTTTAACACTACTCAACTCTGAACATTATTCGTCTTCAAGACTATTGCCCATTACTAAAGACTATCGTTACTAAAGACTATCGTTACTAAAGACTATCATTACTAAAAAACTATTGCTCTAACACTTAACATTACTCTGAAATTAGACTATTGTTTTTATAGTAATCACAACTGATACTATTGCCCCAACACTTAAAACTACTCACTTTTGAGATTGGTGTCCCAACACTTAACTACTCATCTCTGATATTATTGACCCAACACTTAACACTACTCACTTCTGTGACAATTGTCCCATCACTTAACACTACTCACTTTTGAGATTGATGTCCCAACATTTAACTACTCATCTCTGGTATTATTGCCCCAACACTTAACACTACTCACTTGTGACAATTGTCCCATCACTTAACACTACTCACTTTTGAGATTGATGTCCCAACATTTAACTACTCATCTCTGATATTATTGCCCCAACACTTAACACTACTCACTTCTGTGACAATTGTCCCATCACTTAACACTACTCACTTTTGAGATTGTTGTCCCAACACTTAACTACTCATCTCTGATATTATTGCCCCAACACTTAACACTACTCACTTCTGTGACAATTGTCCCATCACTTAACACTACTCACTTTTGAGATTGTTGTCCCAACACTTAACTACTCATCTCTGATATTATTGCCCCAACACTTAACACTACTCACTTCTGTGACAATTGTCCCATCACTTAACACTACTCACTTTTGAGATTGTTGTCCCAACATAACTACTCATCTCTGGTATTATTGCCCCAACACTTAACCACTCATCTCTGATATTATTGCCCCAACACTTAACACTACTCACTTCTGTGACAATTGTCCCATCACTTAACACTACTCACTTTTGAGATTGTTGTCCCAACACTTAACTACTCATCTCTGATATTATTGCCCCAACACTTAACACTGGGGCTCATCACAGAATTTATAATTGTCTCAACATTTAGGAAAAGGGATGAACAGTGCCGTGTTTGTGCCTACACTTATGGCACTAATATATTAAGAGATATATTGCAAATATTTAAATTACAAAATGCATTTTTTTAGGATCCGTGTCGATCGTGGGTGCTGTGTCGCCACCCGGTGGTGACTTCTCGGACCCGGTGACTTCCGCCACGCTGGGTATCGTGCAAGTGTTCTGGGGCTTGGACAAGAAGCTGGCGCAGAGGAAACACTTCCCCTCTATCAACTGGCTCATCTCCTACAGGTATGATTTAATATTAGTGGCTTGGGGATATGTTAGTCCAGTTCTTTGTTTTATAATATCTTATATACTTCGGGAGTTACACGAATTCACGCTAAGAAAGACAGCTTGCTTGATAATTGTAAAATAGTTTTAAAATTATAAGTTAGTCTCTGAGTAAGAAGGGGAAAATATTAATCAGGGTTTTTTTTCTTTAGTAGATATGTATATAGAATTGACTATATAATAGTGATATTTTGTTTATTCATATTGATTATCAAACATCTGTATACCGTGGTTGCAAATGCCATTGGAATTTATTCAACACAGTTTTTTATTCCTCATACAGCAAGTACATGCGTGCTTTGGACGACTTCTATGAGAAGAACTATCCCGAGTTCGTGCCCCTCAGGACCAAGGTGAGCTGGAAGTGAATTTGCATGTGTCCTGTTTATCTCTTCACCAACCAAATTCAACACCTTAACATGGTGTTCCGTTTCAATATCCTTTCTGTTTGAAACACATTTTAAATTAAACTTTACAATTACTTTGTTGCCTAAATTGTTAAATGGTTTGGGGTGCGGATTGCGAAACACGACGTCGCAGGTTCGAACCCGCTGATTGAAAAAACAAATAAAAAATTCAAAGTTTAGTCACAGTAGTTAACAGGAATATTAGTAATGTTATTAATATTGTCAGTATTCATTTGAAATAAAAAAATGTAAACAACAACACCCTATTGCAAACTGACAAACTTTTTTCTGTTTAGGTAAAGGAAATCCTCCAGGAGGAAGAGGACTTGACAGAAATCGTACAACTGGTCGGCAAAGCGTCCCTGGCCGAGACCGACAAAATCACACTCGAGGTTGCCAAGCTGCTGAAGGACGACTTCTTGCAACAGAACAGGTTGCTCCGACTTATTCATATATAAAATAGAATATATGGACTCAGGCGTTACTTGTTCCATTATATTTTCGTTCAGACTGCGGCGCACCGAGCGGTTGTCGTCAAAGGAACGAATGAAATAAATGAATTTTGACGAAATGAATGAATGAAAATCGCTTGATAATGGCTTACTAAGGGCGAAATACGTGACGCGTATTAATCGTTGGTGGTGTATATTACCTCAGTTTCGACTGATTGTTGTGGTGAAGGTGCACTGTGTGGAAGGAGTGGTGCACGCATTTGTGGAAGGGAGAGTGGTACTCTTCTTTCTTACGAACTTTATTCATATGATATTTTATCATTGCTGCATGCAGAATTGTGCCAAGTAACATTTTCTAACATGTTTATAATATATGAAATGTTATCTGTCATCCATCGAGGTAGGCAGAGATAACGAATAAGGGGCGACTCGGCGTAGCTAAATATGCAAACCGATTATCGCCTCTCGGAGAGATTGAACGCGACGGGTTGCAAGTTTCGTTGTCGTGTTTATTTCCGGAGATTGGCATGAGATTTCCATTTGCCAATTGTGACACACACGAGCAGAAAAGGGAGGAAGAGACAGGTTCTAGCCGGTAATTTCCCGCAGTCCGAGAATCCAATTACATATATGTACAAGGATTGGTCGTTTCCATCCGAATTTCAGGACATCCATAAGGATGTAAAATAATCCAATAAAAAGGATAATTAAAGAGTTAACTGCAAAATAAATCACAGCTAACAATAGAGTTAAAAAAAAACTTTCTTAATTCCTAAAAAAAGTGATTAGTAAGCAGGATTTTTTTTTAATTTTTTATTCCAGTAACATCGGCTTCAGCGGCCACTTACCGTCCGGTGGGTTGTCAGTTCGTTTCTCACCGCTACCAGCTTGACTAAACCCATATAATTTCTTTCACAGCTACTCCTCATACGATCGCTTCTGTCCATTCTACAAGACAGTCGGCATGCTGAAGAACATGATCTCGTTCTACGACATGTCGCGGCACGCCGTCGAGTCCACGGCCCAGTCCGACAACAAAGTGACATGGAACGTCATCAGGGACGCCATGGGCAACGTTCTCTACCAGCTCTCATCGATGAAGTTCAAGGTATAATAGTACCTGCACAGGGCAGGGAAAGCTGTTATATTGTAGCCTTTAAATGTTTCACTGCCCGGCACAAGCCTGATTTTTAGTTAACACAGTTTTGGATCTGAAAAAACATATGTCCTTTAGAACAAATTCGGATCTGGCAAGTATTCTTGTGTAACTGCCATATTTATATTATGAGGCATTTCCTATGTTTCTGTTATTGCATGAACATAACATAACATATGGTTCTATAAATATGGCAATTCAATTAAGGCAGAACCTTGTTAGAATGAAAAGAACAAAGAAGAATCCGCCGCGGCGTGGTTGTTCCGTGAACTATACACGGATACCTCTTGTCCGCAGGATCCAGTGAAAGATGGCGAGGCTAAGATCAAAGCGGACTTCGACCAGCTGCTGGAGGACATGTCGGCTGCCTTCCGCAACCTCGAGGACTAGAGCAGCAGCCGCACCCGCCCGCGGGCCGCCCGCTCACCGCCGCCTACCGTCGACTACCACCTACCGTTGGCAACAACCAATCGATGCAGCTCCATTGAAAATTTCTCTTTAATTTGTACTGAATGTTGTATAATAGCGCTTTAAGAAATAAATTGATCGGTGTGTCCATCTTAGATGATGTAACCCCATTTTAGAAATGTCTATATCGGATAGAAAATGATCAAAATTCAAAATAAATAATTCCTTTATTGTCTAATGTCATAAACATAAATATAAATTTAAGTGAACCGGTCAGGTTTTCTAGTGACCTTTAATACACTGAACGTGCTTTACGAGGAAGCCTGTTAGGAATTTAATTGGAATGGTCGTCGGTACACGGTCGTTATAAAATTAATTGTAATTCGTACGTATTCTTTGTAGAGAGTGCATAGGTTATGAACCATATAATTACTCTTGCGCGGGACGTGAAAGCGTTACGCCATTGTTGAAGTTACAACGAGCATCGGTAGATGTTGAACTCGGAGCGGTCGCGCGCTGAAGGGGATCCGCCACGTTCCATCCTCTTGTACATAACGGGCCGTCAGGCTTCCTGCTCGCCCCCCCTCCCTCCCCCCAGCGCGCGCGCGAACCGTTACAAGTTAGTTGTTATTTATGTGATTATTAAATAAACATTATTTATACTATTACATTGATATTCGTTAAATGATTTTTCTTCTATCATATATCGACCCTCTTGCATTCCACAATGTTGTTAGAATGATAGAAAGACATCGGGTATGTTATGAAATCGAGGGCATTTCCTTCGCTTGCTTTGTAAATGAACTGTATTTCAGTATTACTATAGTGTTCTCCCCTGCGATTCGACCGATGGGGCTTGCAATTGTACAAATCAAGCTAAACACGCAATAAATTGTATCTCGCTGTTTTGAACTTAAAGTTACGTGTTGAGAGGTGACGACAGTTATTATAAATAATAAATATGTACAATAATGAGCTTGCTTTATTTGGCTTGGCACACGGTGATCTGTGAACTTGTTGGTACATGTAAACCTTGGCTTTCGAGCTGGAGCCGAGCGGCACGCGGCCAGCGTGATAAATGTGGTATGGCCCTGCTTGGGTAAGTTCATAAATAAACCCCATTCACCTTACAAGACATCCTGTTCCGGATAATTATGACCATTAGTACCAGCAATGTTATCATTGAACTATCCTAAAAATGCTCTAAAAGCTCTGAGCCTCTGGCATTCACGTCACTCAGTTTTACTAGGGGACGTTTTAAACCAGCCTTAACTGTGCGAGCTTCTCACTAGAGCCTTTCTTCCCCTGAAGTTATTAGTCCTGAGAGCTATATGACCGGTCCGTTGCCACTCCCGCTTGCTAATCCTTAAGGCTATGTTCGTTGCGGATTCGTAAAACCTTTTTATTGCTTATTATTCCGTGAATTTTGCTTTTTGTTCTGGTCAAAGACTATACAAACACGTAGAGGTTATTATACTCTTTGACAAACTCTACGTGTTCTGATAGAACTGTCTATATGTCAGAATTACAAGATAACTGAAAAGACAATTTGTGTTTATACCTAATTTTAGTTAAAAAAACATTCAACATGTATCGCTGGCAGTACGATGAGCCGAATATGAGCGATAACTCGTTGCTCGTGAAGGTCGAGGACCTCATCTACATGTCTCTCGGACCTGATAACGTAATAATTTGTGTAGTTTTATTCCTTGTTTGAGCAGCCTTGTCCAGCCTTTGAGCCGTGGGTCTGCTTTGGAGCTATGTGGCTCTTGTGCTGACGGCATTCTTCCACCGTTGTTGTTGCTAAACAGTAAAAACAGTTCCGAAAATTCAGACCAATTAGTAGATAAATAAGCAGGTTTTAAGAACTTTAAAAAACAGTATGTAACAGACTTTATTTTTGTTTACTTTGGTCTGAAATTATTAGACACGAACACCGCGAAGAATTAAGAAATATCTATTCGTCATTCAATCAATGTTAGGGCTTCACATACGCCAGTGGTTAATACGTCCTCCAAGTCTTCCGCTGAACACCATCCGACGAAACCTCGGAACCTTTACACGAGCGTGTGTCGATATGCACATTGTCCTATTGCCCGCTGCGTCTCAAACGTTCGAAATTTTGTGAGGCTCTGGCAAACGAATGATGGCGAAAAGTTCATCTGAACATATCGAACCCAATTGCGACAAACAAATGGAGATTGGGAGCGGCAACTATACTGAGTAGTAGTAATTGGTAGTAACTATAACTGTTAATTTAATAGGTCGTATTTAAGGGTTCCGTACGGAGTTCTATTACTAAGCCTACGCCGGCTCTCCGTTCGTCCTCTCTGTTGTACATCTGTTTGTCCTACCTTATAAGTACTTTCAAAGGGCTTTAAAAACTCTAAAAGAAAACTCGGGCTAAAGATCCAGAACTGAATGAAGGAAACCCAACTTTTTTTTATTAAATACATAACTCTGATATATTGTGTTGTTGTACGGAACCCTCGATGCGCGAGTCCCTACATTTTAGTTGGAGTTTAGTTGTGTTTAATTTAATTCTAGATTTTAAAACCCGTGACGTTACAAACTGTCTTTACCATTTATATTTACTTAAACGTCCTGTTGTTACTCTCTCCAGATAAATGTTGTAAATTTCAAGATAATTCAACTAATATTACACATTCTGGCACGACAACTGCGTATGCTCGAGCAACAAGTCGAAATTAGGGTTAAATCGATAATCCCGGAAAAACAGAAAACTGATAAAGGAAGTTTGGAGGCTTTAGAAAGTGTATCTGAAAGTCCTACGTCTTTAGCAGAGGATAAAAAAAAGAGATCGCCAGAAAGAGAGAAAAAGGCTAAAGGAAAGGAAAAAGATGAAAGAAAATCAAAAAAAGGTAAAGAACACGAGGCTTCAAAGGATGGAGAAGACGAAGAAAAACACAAACACCATAAAGAAAAGAGGAGAGCTTCTTCAAAAAAGTATGACGAAGATACCGGCCACGTCAAGAAGGACAAACGAATAGGATTAAATGAGAAAGATTTATCAGATGAAGACATTGCCGAAACGTATGATGATTCGTCGCCAGAGAGACAGCAAGGTAAAAAGGGTAAAGAGAAAAGAGCTAGTCCGAAGAAAGAGACACGTCACAGAGGCGACGAAGAAAAGGATGGACATGAGATTGGAAAGAAGCAAGACAAAAAGGTATCACGGAAATTATATACCAATGAGTTCGTGTTACATTAATCACCTAATAATAATTTCCGGTATCGCTTTTGGTCAAAATTCAACCATTTCTTATCTGAACGCTACGAGGAAAGAGCGGGAAAGGGCAAATAGGAAGTTCCCCAGTACTGCATGTTTTTGAATGAATAAATCATGTGTGTATGTTCACTTCATACTTACCTCTAAAAGATTACGTTCCTCTCCTTTTATAATAAATACAAACAAAATGTGCTGCAATGTTCGATGTTCACGTATTAATATAATGATGAAGTGTGTAACGGGACGGGGAATATGCTTTTTCTACATTTTCTCCAAATGTCAACCTAGTCTGTACGCGGTGCACCCAACATCTGACGGACGAGGCTCTGGCTACAGACTGATCGCAGAAGATACACCTAAGTATATAGTAGAACCCTGTAAATTCTCTTGGGTTGATAAATTCACCCTGGGTTTCTGGAAACAAGCAGCTGCCACCATTCTGCTTCGGTACGAGTTGGCGGACTTCACATGTCCCTGAAGTTATATTTATTATTATAACTCAGACATTTGGGTTTCCGTACGGTGATTTCCTTTACCGCCGAGCGCGTGGTACATCCAGTACGAGTAGTCGAATCCAGGACTAAGATGGAATACCCCACAGCCCGTAATTATTCTGGCTCTCTTTACCTTTTCAAACTGGAAAGCAATCGCTTTTTGGCGGCAGAAATAGGTAAGTTTCGTAGTCCTAGAGAAGGTCCCTACCACCTAATAGAATTGAGATACGAGAAGAGTTACCAAAAATAAATAAATAAGAGCAACTTGATTAAACATTATGCTCTGTTTTAGAAACACAAACGTGATGCCGACGTGGCGTCAGAACAAAGTATTAATATCGAAGGTATTCCTTTAATTGTTGTGTATTTAACTATATCGTTAATTAATAGTAAACTGTTTAAAACATTAATATTATTGCTCTTTCAGAGGAGGAGCGAAATAAAACGAAGGTACTTGTAGGTAAATATTTTATTTTGTATTTTCCTCCAGTATTCTTTGGATTAATTTGTACACACAAGGTGTTAATTTTTTTTAACAGCTTATTACTTTTTGCCAATCGTGAAGTTTGATATTTAAGCAATTTCCTGCTTGAATGCTTGCTATAATATCGACATTAAAATGATAGTCAACGTTTTACTGAAGATTTGATTAGTGGAACGAAAACGAAAATTGACGTTCTCTTTGTTTACGTTCACAGTTTTTTGGTACTCTATGCCCATGCATACGTCGCCATCCGGTGCGCTGCAGTAGGACTTACTTTTTTTTATTGTGCAGAAGCAGAGGCATCTTGTGCTTCAGCGTTTCGTTCGGTGAGTGAGTTCTTGTTGATATATTCTTGGTTTCTTTTAAAGAAGGAGAAATCCACTTCTTCGACAGTAAATTGTTATTTTTTTTGTTAACGAATACCAAATCACTAACGTAAATGATACAGTGACAATTGTCTTCGCTTCCAGATCGAATGCAAAGCTTATATTGAGTTTTTACATTTTCTTTTTTTCTTTTCAGTTGACAAAGGACCTTCTGCAGCAAGGAGTGGTGTGTTAACTTTACAATCAACATAAAATATTTTTCGATATTTTTGTTATATGGAGGGGGGAAGTGGGAGTGCCCTGTAAGGTCGAACATTCCAAATTTTTCTACAAAAGCCAACCTCACCTGCACCCTGCTGTCTAACATATTCCTGATGGCGAACATTCATCCGTCTGTGCCGAAGCCTAATCCCGCAGACTGGTGACGGGGAGCAGCGTCCCTTGCGCTCACCAACCCGTCTGCCCCGCATGGTGAGTGTGGGCAAACCTTCCAAGAGTGACACGCCTGCTTTTGTTGGCGCTTTCGTGGAGAGGTCGATGGCCAGCTTGATATATACTTTGAATTTAAATTAACCCTGCACGATCCAGGCAGGACTCGTGATCGCAGGAACTTCTTTTTTTTTGATCAACGGCAAAAGTTAGTTAAAAAACGGCAATTTCATACTTTAACCAATTGGAGGCGCCTTGTTCGGATTATTAACAAATTTCATATTTAAGGACCAAATTTACTCATTTTTACAATATATGTTTGATTTAGGGCCAAACAGAATCATAAAATCTAGACCCAACAGAAGGAGCCTTAGTCGAGTTATGAACAAATTTTATATTTAAGGACCAAAGTATACAATACTTGTTGGCTGTGGTGCCGAAACAACAAAGCACAAAATTTAGACCCTATAGGAGACGCGTGGAGTTATTAATAAATATTATTCCTCATATTCGTCGCGTAACCTCGGTGAATTCTTTTTTTTTTATGGCAAAGGCGGGAAACGAGCAATAGATTCACCTGAAGGTAAGTGATTACCATCGCCCACATACATCTGCAACACCAGAGGAGCTACAGTGGCGTCGCCGGCCTTTAAGGGTATTTAGGAGATGGGAGGGAGGATAAGGAGGGAGTAGCCCTCCGGTTACCTCACTCACCGAACGAAACGCAGAAGCACAAGATGCCTCTACTTCACGTCGGTATTCTGCGAGGGCAGAACAACGTCTAACGCGCCAGCTGGTATTTGAAAATATATCTTTTTATATTAGTATTTAATTCAATTGATCCTAGTTCTACGTCCCAGGTCCCCGACCGCGGGTCGGCAGCGTGGAGGTAGTGACGCAGTCGCAGTTCGAGCTCCTTGATGGTGCTGTCAAGCAGCTGATGAAGATCACGGGTCCGTTGGCCCCTCTGGAGTTCCCTGATAATGAGCAACTAAGGAGCGAGCTGCTGAAGGGCAACGCGAGCCTCACTGAAGCAATGGAGACCATGCAGGTGAATTAGTGAAGAGGTATAAAGACAGTGTCAGACACCGCCATCGCGTTTGCGAGTGACGCAGATTAAAACGCCGTGGTTCGACCGTTTCAGACGACGTCTGATTAACAACCCCATTTCATAATTTTCATACTATTAAGTAGTAAATAAATAAATACTAATAGTAAGTAATAAAACTGTATCACAAACTCTCACAGCTTTTTTGACCTTATTAAACGTGGTGGTGGCCTCGCAGAATACCGGCGTGAAGTAGAGGCATCTTGTGCTTCTGCGTTTCGTTCGGTGAGTGAGGTAACCGGAGGCTCACACCCCCTCCTATTACCCTCCTCTTCCCTCCAATCTCCCAAATATCCTTAAAGACCGGCAACGCACCTGCAGCATCTGTGGTGTTGCAGATGTATGTGGGCGATGGTAATCACTTACCATCAGGTGAACTGCTTGCTCGTTTGCCGCTTTCTCTATAAAAAAAATAACCTTCGGCGGAGTGTAGCTACCTGCAGTAAACCGCCATCGCAGGACGTTCATATCTGAGACAGACTTAAGTAACTCTGTGTTTGTGCTGAAAGATGTCGATCGTCTAAGTTTTGTAAGGTTGTGCTAAACACCACATTTAGGTGAATGCGCGTGTGAAAGCTGCAGAACAAGCGATTGTCAGGATGACTGGCTTGCTGACGCAGCTGGCTGCTGCCGGCGCCCTGCCCCAGGACCTGGCCGACCAAGTGGAGGACGTCAAGTTGGAGCTACTGGCGACTGCTGCAGACGAAGCAACAATGAGAGTGAGTTGACTGAGACATTCATTTGATATGGTTGAAACAATAACGAAATCCCCACTGGACAGGTACCAGTAAATTGCTGGACAAAAGAATCACCTTAGTCCCGGAGTAGGACGATTGGTTGGCACATAGCTGCCTGGCATTTATGTATTTGTTTCCGTCTAAAATTTTTTTGTCGTTTTTGTGTTAATTCACAATCTGTCTGAAGCGATATAATTTTCTAGGCATTCCTCCCAATTGATTCTCACTACATCCGTGGTGTGAACCTGTGGGTAGATTTGCTGGCGCCGCCAGCACACGGCAATCATGTAACTTCCTTTACCGTCTTATTCATATATACAATTGGAGTGACGAACGTGCTAACATGCAACCTGATGGTGAAGTGACTTTAAAATCAGAACACAATGGAGGTTGCGCAGCTGATTAGCGGCAGAAATAGCTACAGAGAGTGTTACCTAACAGACGGACAGAAGCAGAAATTCTTTCGTACCCAGTGATCGATCTATTCGGTTTCGTCAGCGCGTGAGGTCTCGCCCGTCGTCGGGCCACAAGTCGGTGGGCATAGAGGCGCGCGCGAGGTCACCGGGCCCGGGGCCGGCCCGGCCGTCGTTCAGCGGTCCGCTGTCCCGGTCCTCGCAGCTCAGCCAGCGCTCGTTCTCCGACGCAGGACTCACGCGCACCGAGCTGGAGTAAGCCATGACCTACTCACTTTATAAGAATCCAGAACCTTTTCTTTGTTGTCGTAGAAATGCGATTACTCTATTGTGTAATGCGAGCAGTGTTAGAAGAGTGGCGCCGGGCTCGTCGTCTGTCCCTCTCTGATACCAAGAGTGTCCAAATGTCAACGTTAACTCTGTTAATTGTCAGTTCGATGTATTGGGAAGGGGTGCCCACTGATTTCCCCGTGAGGTGCTAGCTTTAGCCGGCAATGATGCGGATGCGGGTTGTACGTTTAGACAGGTTTTAGTTGTAATTTCATCTTACTATAGTGAGAGGTTATTGTGTAATACGGTTCTATACACATAAATATAACCAACTTATGGCAATGGTTTCGTTTTTGCAGCTATAACTGGTCACTTACAAAATCCTGCCACAGCACAGAATGTTTTTGTTGTGCCTCATTTACGCTCTTCTTCTTAATGTGTTCTCCCATTTCCCCCACTCCCCTTCCTATCCCCAGTGTTCATCAGTTAGATAGTCTAGTAAACTAATACTGCGTGTACAACAGTGAGATGGTGCGATCTATAAAGGCCGACATGACGAGGAACATTCAGCAGTTGACCAGCAAGTCCAGTGCCGCCACCGAGGTCGCCGCCAGGACCGTCAATATCGTTTGTTAGTGTACTTGATCATTTACAAGAAAAAGCTTACACAGCCACGTTTCTGAGGCTCTCCGACCTGAGAAAGTTACACACCGACGAGAAAGAATAGCATATTTATAACGTGGTAGAGCTAAGCTTTTGCTGCTTCTCGAATGGAAGTGCTTAATCAAGTTAGTACCACAACATCGGCGTGAAGTAGAGGCATCTTGTGTTTCTGCTTTTCGTTTGGTGAATGAGGTAACCGGAGGCCTACTCCTCTCCTGTTCTAACCCCCCAAATAACCTAAAAGGTCGGCAAAGTACCTGCAGCTTCTATGGTGGTGCAGATTTACGTGGGCAAAGGTGCAATGTTGGTGGAGGTGTTATGTAACTGTTAGGTGCGCCGCCGTTTGCTCATTTGCCCGCTTACCCGTAAAAAAAAATCGCAAACCTTAATTGTGCGAATGCGATCGTTGGTCTGCCTCCCGGTCGTGGTGATTACGGAAAGTCTTTGGGAGAGGCTGAATGAAATGATTGAATTCACCTGATAGATGAAATACATAGGGGAATCAGGAGATTAAATATCGATCTCCCATGTGCAGAGCTCGTACCAAAGAGTTATTTGAATCTTATCTACGTTTGTATCCTTAGTCGGAACACTAGGTCGCCGACAGGCTCAACACCTGTCACGTTGTTCTAAATACGCTTCGGTGAAAAATGAGTGTGGTTATAGCGGAGAAATTAGAAGTAGCTCTCAGATTGGATGACCGCATGAACGAGCTGCAGGTGCTGATGTCCGATTATGGAGTGCAGCTCAGCGGGTTCGACGCCGGACTCACCACGCAGGTATAACATTTATATCTTCCTAGCAACCTGTTCAGGACTCTTTAGAAAAGATCCAACAAAAATTTGCCCATACACACCACGCTGTGTATGGGCAAATTTATATATAGTGAGAGTTTTTAAGCGCAGTGCCGGCACCGTCTCACCAGATATGCTGCTTCTCCATCACTAGTCTGTGGGATTTGGGTTCGGCCAATCGAGCGGCGAGATCCTCTGCCATTGGTCGGGCGCCAGAGTCTCTATACCATATACCCTTTTACGACACCGAGGGGAAGAAAGCGGGGCGGTCGATTGTTTCGTCGCCACTGCACGGTGCTGCCTGTGTCTCGAGTGTCAAGATACACAGAGCAGTGACGAGGAGCAGTGTCTTGAGCCTCCACCGGTACATCGTTATGGTCATTACATCACCAAGTACATCATGACAGGAGATTGGTTTCAGATGCAGGGTTTTCAAGAGCAGATGACCCAGATACGCGCCGAGCTAAAGTGCGGGCTGCAGCAGTTCGCCAGCGTTAACGATAACACCGAAGCCACTGGTTTGTGATGAGTTTTCTTACATTGACTTTGATATACGAATATGACAACCTCTTGAAGGCAAACGCAGTCTAGGACGAGCCCCCTGTAGATGTCGCTGGATGCCGGGTGGCTCAGGATCGTGTTTTGTTATAATCTTTAGGGGAGGCCTATGGTCAATAGTGGAATATCGGGCTGTAGTGATGATGATGATGATCACGATGGTGATGAATACGAGGATACATAGAGAGTGAAAGAAGGGGACGTAGTGGGAGAAAACATTGAAATGAAAATCTTAGTTATAATGTAATTAGGAGCTGCTTTCATCTTATCGGACAGGGCGTTCGTGAGAAGTGTAGCTTGAACAGTGAAAGAAGAGTCCTGATTATATGTATTATTAATCTACTTTTATACTTTTCTTGACAATTACGTTTTCCAATGCGAAGTAGTCCCAGTAATGTACGTTATTTATAGATATTTGTCCATTACACGTGAGTGTAGAAAGATCTGTTATTTTCATTGGTTCAGCTATCAGGGACTTGACGGAGCGATACGAAGACCTGAAAGTGGAACTGGAGGAAATGAACACTACTAACCAGGCACTCTACAGCTGCCAGTTCAAGCTGGGTGACGAACTAAGGGTTAGCAATTGCACTATATCTTGTTTTATTTAACTAAATAAGTTAGCGTGGTGTTAACGACGTAACAGGTTTGCCAACTTCTGTCGTCGGTGTTGTGAAACTCTACGAAAGAAATTCCAGTAAAATCTCGCCGGAAGACACAACGGTACCACCGAATATGCCAGAACTAAAACGTTCTGATTCTTGTGGATCAGCAGCGTCTCTGCGAATAATTTAGATCTGCGATCACTGATTACCATACGACCTGCAGCCGGCGGTTACGTCTATTCCCTCCCTGTGTTGTGGAGGCCTATTCCAGCAGTTGAATTGAGTATGTCTGATGACGGTTATTGTGATTACAATGTTGTGTGGACTTGTTTACTTCTGGAGGAGTTATGTTTTATAACTGCTGGAATATTTAGCACTTTACCAAATAAAGCTTTATTTCTATAATTGATAGACCAGGGGCATTCTCTACCAGACAGCCATAGGGTGATGAGTATATCTTTTTCTTTATGGTCTTTTACTCATTAAACTGAGGCGAGTTACGTGCTAAAAGCCCATATTTTGTTTTTATAGGAAAGGCGGCAAACGCGGAAGTGGCTCACTTGATGGTAAGAGATTACCGTCGCTCATGTACACCTGCAACATCAAAGGTCATGTAGGTGCGTTGCTGGCCTTTAAGGGTATTTGTTGGCAGGGAGGATGGGGAGGGGGATGGAGAGGGAAAGTGGGCCTCCGGTTACCACACTCACCAAACACAAGATGCCTCTACTTAACGCCGGTATTCTGCGTGGCGTGGTACCAACCCGGTCGAGCCGGCCCGTTCGAGCAGCAGCAAAAGCCGCCGCTTGGCTCTACCACGTAAATTTTGTTAAGTGGCCACTGCAGCTCATGTGCACCTGCAAACAACTTTAATCGAAGAAGGTTACATACCCAGACGGCTCCTGTGCAGAGAAGGAGCCTATTACCTAGAACATTTCTATTGCGATATTGCGTTGTTTTGTGTTCTGTCGAGACAGGCATCACCAGGCGTACTTTAAATCTCTTCGCTTGCTTTCTAGAGCTTAGTGGAAAGTGTCGAGATGCTGCGGGACCAGAAGGCAGACCGTGACGAGGTGCTAGACGCCCTTCGCGATAAGGTACAGTGCTTATATAGTCTTTAATTTTCTAAACTTAAGATCAGATCAGATCAGAATTTGAATCTGTTCCTGTACCAATTTCTAACCCATTAATATTCGGGGCTCCCGTTACATCATTCACTGAAAGATACGCTTCTACTTCACGCCGGTATTCTACGAGGCCGTGGCACCAACCCGGTCGAGCCGGCCCATTCGACCAGCAGCAAAAGCCGCCGCTTGGCTCTACCACGTGTAAAAGAGACTAAGATAACATGAACAATAGAGTTACATGCGAGAATGTAAATAAGCTTTGACAGTTCTTATAAACTAGATCTTATTGGCAAATTTTTGTTCTTCAGATATCATCAAATTGTTTTAACATTATCTAGCAAAGACCGCCTCGGCACTAGGTCCGAGGTCTAAACTTTTTAGACCTATCAACTCACTTTTCACCAGCGTTGGGATAACGTCATATGCGGTGAACCTGTCGCCGTCCCACTAATACAATAAGTAATATAACAATGATTCTACATTAGTTGATAGCTTCAGAATTTTTAGTTTAAAAAATTATGTAATAGTTTATAGCTCCAGACGTACGAGACCATGTTGCAGTGCAGGCTTCGTGGACTGGTTAATAACAGATGAGCAGATACAATTCACGGGTCGGGGCTGAAGGTAGTGACCAAGCCAATGATAAGAGTCGTATGTAGTTTTTATGCATGAGGGTTAACAGCCACCTAATAATAAGTGGCCACTACAGTACATGAGCATAATTTAAGTTCACATGAGAACAACTTAGATTATCGATTGATATCGACTAATTGTTTATCAGGCGGATATTTCCCATCTGTCCGGGCTGCTCTCGGAGGCCGATTTCGCGAAGACTCGAGCCCAGCTCGAGGGCATGTTCGATCTGTGCTATGAGAAGTTCCACAAGCAAGACCGGGTGTGGATGGTGAGTCGCTGCGCGCCGTGCTTACAATTCCACAACGTTCATTCGTCAGCGCTGAGCGAGGATAGCCCAATACGTAATTGTTATCAACGAGGCCCTTGAATTCTCATGGGCTCAAGATAGGCGGTATGTAGACTGGGAGCCGGGATAGATCGAGGAATGATATCGCACATGGGAACGTTTAAAAAGCGTCCATTGATGACTATGCAAGCAAAGAGTAACAGAGGTCATAATAACAAAAGTCGCGAGCAAAGCATAGGGTTGCGTGTTTTCTATTCAGGGTATGTCGAACCTACATCTCAATCGTGACGGGTTGCAGTGTATAATTTAGTATCAGATGAACTCTGTTTTTTTTTTTTTTTATAGAAGAAGGGGGCAAACGAGCGTGCGGCTTACCTGATGGTAAGTGATCACCGACGCTCACGAACATCCGCAACACCAGAGGAGCTACAGATGCGCTGCCGACCTTATTCCATGCTTATTCCATCCATAAAAATATAGTGCAGTCGATGAAATGTTTCTTAGCTGGGAAAATGCCTCCTCTAATTGGTTTCGTTCATTGGAATTTACGATGTCTATGGTAAATTCAGCTCTCAAATCCATTGAACAATTTTAGCGATTGAATCCAGGTTACAATGAAATTCGTCAGTTCATAGTAACGATACGACTATCAACATTCTGTATGTTAAATGCATATCTGTATATTTTCTTCCGTTCAGCCTGTAACAGGTCCATCACTGGACATCTATTGACTTCCCGCAGCACTGTGCTGGTTGTCACTCATGGTCCAACACTGCGCTTGCCTGAACTTGGTCCCCACTCGCCAGCCTTTCTTACCCAACGGTTGTCGGTTCTATGAGGAATTTTGCCACTTCAGCTTCCTGATTTTTACAGTCACATCGATTATCCTAGTTCTACTGCAGATATCATCGTTGTAAATTTTATAGGCTTTCTATAGCCCGCTGAGAAACTTTTGGCTTTCTCATGCGGGCTTCAGTGAAAGACCACGTATGGTTTCGAGAGCCATCACTGCCAGCACGCACTGGTTGAGACATGCAATTTTTTTTATTTAAATTCATAACAGAACCTATGTGGATCATCGGAACGGAATAAGTCTGGGATTTTAATGGTTCCGATAATCTTCACCAATTTCGATGAAGAGTTCATCACTAGCTTTTCGTAGAACGCTTTGGGAGATATTATGAAGACAGTGGAGACGAAGGCGGGGCAACTGGATCTGATATCAGCTCGGGACGAGGTGCAGAGCCGCTTGCAGGAGATGCACCGGCAGCTGCAGTGTTTGGAGGAGAAGTTGGGCGAGCCAAAGGTATACCTTTTTCGTAGATTCATTTTTACTTTTAATTCGTGAATATCTTTTCGGTACGGCGAGGAGAGAAGGAGGGCCTGTGCTGGACCTATATATAATACGGACGGGGGCTGTACACGACCCAAAGTTCATTACTATACAGATGTTATGCTAATTTTATTCTGTCATAATTATACTGCCGAACATAGGCCACCTCTTAAAGATTGTCACATGAAGCACGGTATTGAGTCAGCTGCATCTACCGACACTGCGGTCGTCCTACACTACGCTCGCCTGTCCGAAAGGCTTTATTAAGCACTAGGTGTTGCGTGGCTGCAGGCGGCGCTGCTCATGCGGCAGCTGGCGAGCGGCGCGCTGTGCGGCGCTTGCGGGGGCGCCGCCCTCATGGAGCCCGGCGAGCCGCCGCGGCCCCCCGCACTGCCCGCCGCCGCCGCACCCCCCGCGCTGCACTCCGCCGATCAACCCCACGGACCCTCTGCGCCTCCGGCGCCTCTGCAGCCGTGCAGAGCTCCGATCACGCGCGCAATGTTCGACGAAGAGGCGTGAGGGTTCCTTTATGTTTAATGTTTACCTGAGGTTCAATGAGTTTCATGTAATTTTTGTTTTCATCGGATACCACGCATAAGTGTTGGTTTCTGTGTGGACTGAAGAGCTGGAGGAAGACCTCGGCGGACGGACCACAATAAAATTGTAAATGTTTTCAATGAGGACCCTAGTTATTAACTGAAGTAGTCGAAACTTCAGTGGGGAAGCGGGCGCGAAAAAGACTCACAAGAAAATGTAGTCCAGTGACTTGAATTGCCTTAACATATTTTCATCAAATCAAAAAAAAAAACATTTCTTCTACCTCAGAGACGAGTCAAGGAAGCGTATTTGGCCTGCAGTCTTTCCAAATGTAAATTCGTCATATCCAGAGGACAGATCATATTGCATATCAATATGTAATAATTGATATTATTTTGTTATGACGCGATAAAGGGTTGTGCTGTTGGCGATTGCTTCATTACAAATATTATCATCAAAACAATTTTCAATGGCGCGAAAAAGGAAATTGTTTGGACACATCCATCCAGTCCATGGATGTCGAACAAATTCAACGGAAGAGGGTTACAGATGCGTTGTAACCTTGAGGAATAAGATGGAATGTCGTATAGCCTGTAATTACGCTTGCTCTCTGTACCTATCAAAGCGTAACCCAACCGTAGTTACACAGCTGATTGGCAGCAGAGTAGGAGACACCTTCTCTACCTCCTAGGTAGGCTCCTAGGTAGAGAAGGTGTCTACCAACTAGTAAAAAGCCAAGCCGCCAGACAACACACAAACGTTGCTTCTCGCTACTGGTCTGGTTAACTTAATTTTAACTAATGATCATCTCGCGTATGCGATTAATGAAATGATAATAATGCCAATACGGCTTCACTGGGAGTTGGAGAACTTTCTCTTTCATGGAAAAAGTGGGGAATCGTAAGTGATTATCGGCCCCCCTAATACATAACACACACAAAAACAGTCAAGTTTCTAACGCGGAAGAGCCACGCGGTGGCTTTAGCTGCTGCTCGAATGGGCCGGCTCGACCGGATTAATACCACGACGTCGTAGAATACCGGCGTGAAGCAGAGGCATCTTGTGCTTCTGAGTTTCGTTCGGAGTGTGAGGTAACCAGAGGCCCACTCCCTCTCCCCATTCCTCTGCTTATCCTCCCTCCCATCTCCTAAATACCCTAAAAGGCTGGCAATGTACCTGTAGTTCCTCTGTTGTGGCAGATCTATGTGGGCGACAGTAATCACTTACCATCAGGTGAACCTATTGCTCGTTTCCCAGCTTTTCCATAAAAAAAAGTGCGCTGCCGGCCTTTAATTATATTTGGGGATAGGTCGGGGACGGGAAGAGAGGGTAGTGGGCCTGCGGGTACCTCACTCACCGAATGAAATGCAGAAGTCCGAGATGCTTCCTTTCCTGTCATGTGGTATTACCTCGATCGAGTCGCGTCCATTCGAACAGCTACAAAAGAAACCGCTTGACTCTAACACGTTCTAAAAACTAACTAACAAATTTATTCATGGGCAAGGCACGCCTGCCTCCGCTGGTGCGGCGGTTCGCACACGCTGCTGGCGGCGGGCCGGCAGCGCGCGCGCCCGCACGCCGCACGCACGCACGCGCACGCGCACACGCGCCGCTACGACGGCCTGGGCACCGACGGGAAGGTGCGACTTCACTCCTACATTATAGGACTTCTTGTGAATACTTCTTCAGGCGCCGATTTTCTCACACAAAAAGAAAATTATACGACTCTCCGCTTCTACGAGTTTAGCCGGCTGGGAAAAAGGTCCTAACGAAGCCTACTGCTTCCTGGATTAGGAAGTCAGCTGAAATTCACAGTTGTGCATCATGTGGATCTGTAATTATGTAATACAATTATCCCGTGTCCTGTTCTCCCGTCACAGAAGTTAAACCTTCCTCTGAATACATAACATCTGGCATCGAAACATAGACTAGGGTTCGTTCGTAGGTAAGTAATGAAACAAGAGAGACGTTTATTTGAAACGGTACAACGGCAAACAGAGCTGTGCTGCTAGCTCTGTATCATAGATAAAACGAGTTCTGTCAGGGATGACACCTGTCTAGATCAACTTTAAAAGTAAAACTGTACCACAACCAAAATACAAAAATTCATCCAAAACGTTAGAGCCATTTACGAGAAACAAATTACAACTTGAAACTAAAACGGAGAAATATTCGCCAACCACTGCTCGGCGGCACAGTAACTGTCGTTGTGGGGATGAATTGATCATGGCCGAACTTTTAAACATTATATCACCACATTGGAAGAAAAGATTTAATAGAATACTGATGCGCAGAGACATCTACCACCCTCACAACCACGTCAATCCAGCAGGCTACTGGCGCAACTACATCTGCGAAATATTTCTGCATCATAGGAATTCTACCATGAGTGAAACATTATTACTTGTGGCAATATTTAACGGCACTATTATTTACACCTTCATCCCGAAGTTTTTTAATCCTATACTTCCTTGAGACGTTCACTGATATTTTCACAGTTACGGTTTCGTTGACAACACACAGTCTACCGGATGATCACTGTCACTATTACCAATTGTTTTCGTGGGAATGCCGCGACAATCTAGCTAACAGTCCAGGTGATGGTGTGTGGCCACTCCAGTCCTTGAACACCTGCCAACAACCTCAATCGAAGAAGGTTACAGATGCGCGAGAACCGAGAGGGAATCTCTCACAGCCCATAATTACAACTTTCGAACTGGACTTTTTTTTTTAAGGGAAAGTTGGCAAACGAGCTGGCGGTTCACCTGATGGTAACTGATTACCGTCGCCCGCGTACATCCGGTACAGTGGTGCTGCAGGTGCGTTGCCTGCCTTTAAGGGTATTTGGGAGATGGGGACGGGGAGTGGGCCTCCGGTTACCTCATTCACCGAATGAAAACCAGAAGCATAAGATGCCTCTACTTCACGCTGGTATTCTGCGAGGCGGCTGTTCGAGCAGCAGCTAAAGCCGTCGCTTGACTCTACCACGGTCGTTACACTGCTGCTGCTTAGCGGCAGAAATGTGTAAGAGTGTTGTGCCTACCCTATCAACTGCAAAAATTTGGTATTTTATGATAACCCATAGATAGTAAGGTTTGCATTAGAGGATGTTACTAATTTTCGGGCTCATTTATTTCTTTATTCTCCTCTTATAACGCACATGGGTCGTATGGTAAGTAAATTTTCTGTGTACTTAGATGTCATCATTTTCTATCCTTAGTTGTATCTGCTCGAGGAGGATTTGCTGCCGTGTGTTGAATGCAACCTCCCGTCTCCGGAATCACAGTTTAAAAGCGCGGAGTTCTCCGAAGTGACCGCCGTAGATGGCGCCGGCGACGGTGCGCGGAATCAAGACTAATGTTCGGTTGTTCGACCGTTCTCTATTTAAGTGTATATTCACCGAGGTTCACTCTTATTATTTTAAATAGCACATTTGTACTCTACTTAAATAGGCAGAGGCTCTGCAGGTAATTCTTTGTGCGAAGGTTTTGTTTTTACTTAATTTATAGAAGGCTGTTTTTAAATACTTTTTATGAATCCACCTTAATTTTGAGGCTTATTACAGCAGTACGCTAGCATGTTGTTTTTCTAAATTAAGTTATTTTTCTAAATAAATTATTTAAAATCATTACGCATTTTTTTATAATGAATTTTTTTTCAGGCGAAGGTCTTGCGACCTTCAGGACAATTGCAAAGAAACAATGTATTAAATTAATCTTTTAATTATGAAAATAAATAAATAATTTACATTTTCACAAAGCGTATTTACAACTTACAAGCGTTCTATAATAATTTAAATAAATAGATAGGTGTTTAATAACATTACGAATATTTCAGAAATTTACTTACAAAGAAAAAGGTTAAACATAACTTTTTTTATATAATTGTAATAACTGATATTAAATTTATAACATAAATTACACATTTCACTTATCAAGAACTAAAATTAAATAATACGTTTTCTCATTTCCATATAAATTTGATAATGGAATTGTTTTTTTTAAATAGGTACTCGTGGCTTATGATCTCGTTATCCTGCCAGGAACGACCGATATGTAAAAATATTTGAAATAGTTCATAATAATATGTAAGTATGGTAGATCTGTTAATTTTCGAATGCCACGCCGTGGGTAACTACACATACTTTCAATACTTTTTTTGTACTACTTTTGAAAGATTTTATTACAAAATATTCTCTAGTTCAATTGACTGAGTTCTAGTTGAATGACAATCAACGTCTGCATTATCTTTACCTGCCTGTCAAATAATAAACATAGCTAATCACGTGACATAACTTTGAAACAATTATTATGGGTCATATTAGGACTGATCACACTAGAAGGGTTTAAATAGTAAGATTACAGTAAAAAAATATTTTCTAACAACTTTGCTTATAAATCTGTAATTATTCTATGCACCTCTTTTCGTAACAATAACTGACATCACAGCTTGTTACTTGGTCACCATACCGATGACAGAGTTTGTAACTGGAGAAGTTTCACTTCACTGTAACATGCCTAGTGATGTCTAACAAAAATATCGTATATCTGCTTGCCGTGACTTGCACCAAAATTCTTTCGTAGGTACTAGTACACTTGTTTATGCTAACGCTCCATAAATCTTCATAAACAAGAGCAGCGTTTCGCGTATTCTATCAGTGACATTATGTCCTGTGACATTTATGTCATCCACTCCGAGAAAATTCTAGTTCAGAGCTATCAAGTTCTGTGCACGAAGTTATCCCGGATTTACTTAACATTTCGAGTTAAATTTGTATCTATCTATATCCTAAGTGCGCTTTCACGCGGCGGAGAGTCAGGGTCGGTCGCAGAGGAAGCGCGCGCAGTCGTGGTCGCGGCTGGCGGCCATCACGTCACCCAGTTGCTCCGCCACGGCCGACGCGCTGCCACTGTTGCCGCGTGATATCCTGAAATGGTAACAATTGGCATGTTAGAAGCGGAGTACAGCACAGCTCATTTATCTTATCTATTTATAGGTACATTAGAACAGTGTTTATTGACGTAGTAGAGCCAAGCGGCGGCTTTTGCTGCAACACGAATGGGTCGGCTCGACCGGGGCGGTACCATGGTCTCGCAAAATACCGACGTGAAGTAGAGTTATCTTGTGGTTCTGCGTTGCTTTCGGTAAGTGAGGTAACCGGAGGTCCACTCCCTCTCCCCATCTCCCTCCTCATCGTGACTCCCGTTTCCCAAATACCCTTAAAGGTCGGCAACGCACCTGCAGCACCTCTATTGTTACAGATGTACGTGGGCGACGGTAGTCACTTACCATCACATGAGCCGCTTGCTCGTGACCGATAAAAAGGTGTGATTTTTATATAAGGTTGGCAACTAAGTTCCCGTCGATATTTTTAATTTTAACATATCGCATTTCATTAAATGTCTTTTGGTATTATATTTTAAATCATTCGAAAAAGGATTTATTGTCCCTCCGGAACTTATTTTTTGTTTTTTTGTTCTAGTTAATTTATGTTCGTTTTGTGCTGTGATGTATTGGGTGCTATAGCTAAAAAACCGTTCATTGTTGGTGTGCCAAGTTCGAGAATGCAAATTTTGAAAAACATAAATATGACCTAGAAGGTTTCCTTCATTATTTCAAACGGACTTCTGGGAAGTGCTGTCACACCCTTTTTGGCACCAACGTATAAATACTGATTCTGAAGGTTGGATGAATTTCGAGTCGAAACTGGCTGATTTCTATCAACGAGGTATTGGAAATCTTAGTTAACGTTGGGAAGAAGTTGTAGACAATAAGGGAGAATACATTATTGATTAATTAGTTTTAAATTTTTATTTTAAAATAAACTTTTGAAAAGTTTAATAAAAGAGCGGGAACTTAGTGCCGATCTTAATACATAATAATCAGAATTATTAAAAACCCCTTTCCGGGATTTAACGGAAAACTCGTATTCCTGTAACGCAGTTGTAAATTAAATATGAAAAAATTTTGCGACAGGCCACCGCCAGACTTGAGTTCGAGAATGGTTTCAAGGGACGCTACCATATTATTCATAAGATGCTACTACCTACTTGTTTCGTTATGCGCATATTTTATTTTTATTACGATGCATTATTTACACAGTATTTTCTAACACAATTTGCATGGCATAAGAGTTTTTGGCATTAATAATCATAGATTATAAAATTTTCGTCTTATTTCGAAATCACGCTGTTTTTAGTGTCTATGTAAATACAATGTGCTTTGTGTATTAAACATTCCTGTTTATCAATTTGAAATCTACAACATTATCCCAAAAGATCTTTATCTTTATACTAAAGAAGTATTAAAGTTTTGCAAAACAATTATTCACCTGCCTTTTTCTTTTGACTAAACAAACAAAAGCTGTTTTATGTAATACATATATAATAATTCTTCGTGGTCGCCCCTCCGCACTGCTAGAATGTGCTCGGAGCACTTTCACCGGACAGCGCGTGCGGCAACCATTACGTAACATTTTAGGTTATGATATGTCTTATGACAACAGTTTAGGCGGCAAGCTGTCTGAGTTGAAATAAAATGGTGGTATTGACATCTGGTTTGCTATAAATATGCAAAATAGTTTTTTTTAAAAGCTTACGAAACCTATTAGGAGCGGATTAAAATAGTTTGCCCAATTTGTATATGGAATCTACTTGAATGCCGGCTGTTATGATTTCTCTCTATATATATATATATATATATATATCAATTCATAACTCATTTACAAAACAATCGGTTGAAAAAGTTCCTTACACAATACAGGAATTTATTTTCCGATATAATTTTACTAATCAAATAGATACAATTAACTCCATTTTTTTAAGACAGTTAAATTTTAATTTGTAAACGATAATGAAATTAGAATTTCGACTGTCACTAAAACATTGTATTGTAAGGCATTTGGTATCTAATCAATAAGGTCTAATCAACAATTAATAAAGTGTTAGAAGTTGTGTTTTCTCTAAAATCTGTATGCCAATAAATGGTAGATCATATAGTACGTAAACTAAATGTTAAAATCTTTACATGTATATGATCAACAAATAACCGTATTATGTTGTGGTAACATATTAATGTAGAATACATATTTATTATTAAACCATTAACATTACAAATGTTTGGCCTTAAGGTGATTCGACCCCGAAACCTTTAGCCATGAAGGCTGCTCGCTATTAACTAGGCCAAAAGTTACTTCATTATTTTTAAATTTTGCTGAAAGGTTTTTCGTTTATTCTCGAGAGTATTATAACTATAGAAAGGACAGCCAGCGATAAAACGTGGTGGTGAGTCTTGCCATCGGATTTATTCTTGGTAATTTTTTGAGTCTTTTCCCTAAGTCGTCTCCTACGACACCCACACAGCTGTCACACGGCCATTTTCGTTTCCTCACAGAAGATAATCTCATACTACTTTTCTACCCTAACGGGTAACTTCGTCTGTAAAAAAAAAATTCTCACGGATTTCCCGGGAAAAAGTAGCCTTTCGTATGTCTTTCCCTAGGATTCTCGGCATCTCCATACAAAATTTTATCAAAACCAGATCAGCCGTTTAGCTGTGAAAACGTAACAGACAGACATACGGAGTTACTTTTACATTTATAACATTATTGAAACGTACTATTAACAAAACACATCTAGTTTAAACCAGCACAGTTTTATTAAGAAAATACTATAAGGTCTGTTATTCTGGAGGCTTCTTTGTAAAAGCTAAATATCATAAAATATAATTTTCCCCAGATCAACTCTTAGACACGTATAACTCCATCACACTAACCCGTCTGTTTCCTCACTGTCCCTTTCCACTAGCTTTCTTGTTTCCCACACGTGAGCGGTGCGCGACGGTCATTTGTCCCAACGTAGGAACGGACGGGCGGACGCAGTTACGTGACGGCCGGCTGGTCGATGGTGAAAGTTTGCGTTAAATCGTAATGTCATTTTACGGACAGATTAATTGTTCTCGTCGCGCTCTATATGTTTCTATTTTATATTCTTTGTCTGAGAAATTTAATTACGGTTTATTACTAATCTTGCGTTAATTTTAAAAAAAACGAGCTTTATAGATATGAAAGTCGTGGTGGCTTAGGCAGAGGATTTACTTGCGGGCCTTATGCTTGCGAGCCATGTCCGCCGAAGGTCTCAAGGCCGCTGGGCCAATAGCGTGTGTCTAATGCCGACATATCCTGTCAGTTTAGTGACAGGTAGGTATTTGCATCTTTCCCGCCCGAGAAAAAAAAAAGGTAGAAAGCAAAAGTTCGCCAAATGCACAGTACGCGAGTGACCCAAGTTCGTGCGGACAACACTAAAGTTTATAGTTGCTATTTTAAGCGCGAAATTTACCACGTGCTCGATGGTGAAGAAAAACATTGCGCGGCAACATGTACCCGCCCGCCAATACGTATCCTAGAGATATCTAGATATCTTAAAAGAGAAAAGAGGCCTTCACCCAGCAGTGGAACATTCATAGGCTGCTAATTCTGGATAAATGATTACAATTAATACATTATACGAGTATAAAACCAATACATATACGCTATATAAACATAGGTAAGGAATTTTACTTTATAAGTTTAGAAACGCAATCGTTTACGAAGAAGACATATATATTTTTTTAAGCTATCCATGCTGGTGGATAGTTTCTAATGTAATTAATTTAATTTTTTTTTTTTAGTTTTCATTAAAAAATAAGTATTACTTATTTTTATACAACATTTTTAGAACTGGCGTCAAAAGAACTTTTAAATTATAATCATATAATTTGAACTTATGTAATACCTGTATATGTTATGTATTCTTATTCTATGGTTATAATTTATTGTTGTTTTTTATTTCACGCAGACGATGGTATAGCAGCCATCACGACAAACTGCGTTCATAACTTTTCAACATTATGACATCTTTCAATCTGTTTAACGTTTTTCGGTTTTTTGTTTATTACTAGTTATAAGGCACCTTTTCTTTATAGCCTGCCACTTTACTACTTGATATTCTGTATTTATAAATACGTAATGGCGTCAAACTAGGACGCAACTCTCCTGGTGAGATTAATCTTCATGCGTTCTCGATGAAAACTCAAAATGGAGCTGCGTTGTTATCGTCATACTTGTGGACGGATGGATGATGGTGGAAAACGATGAGTTTAGTGGCCTATGGGGCCATACCCTTTATCTCATGACGTCGTATACTTTACATTTAATGAAAAAAGAAAATCAAACAAAGAGAATACCCACGTAGTTTATTTCGCCTGTTTCTTTTCCGTCAGAGGAACGTAATTACGAAACGGTGGTAGATTGTAGAAAATAATAATAAGATTTGACATCTGACAAATTAAATTATCTTTCTTACGTTGAAGAATAATTCATTCATTAATTAATTCCTCGTTGTCAGTGTCATTTAGTCATCGGTTCTCATCACTGTCGACAAATTTACTGTGCCCTCCTGGCAGAATTGTGCGTGAAGTAAAGGCACCTAGTGCTTCTGCGTTTCGTTTTGTGCGTGAGGTAACCGGAGGCCCTCTTCCCCACCCCAACCTCCATCCCCATCATCCATCCCATCCCCCAAATATCCTTAAAGGCCGGCAACACATCTGCAGCTCCTCTGGTGTTGCAGATGTATGTGAGAACGGTGATCACTGACCATCAGGTCAGCCGCATGTTCATTTGCCTCCTTATTCTATATATAAAAAAAACTTTTCTTGTTTCTCCCGCACCACTCCCTGCCTATTTCCGCCGCTAACCAAGAGTGCAGCCTCTGTTGTGTTCCGATTTGAAGGGTATGGAGACTGTATAATTACAGGCTGTTAGGTATTAGAAATATTAACTAATTTTATAAAAGAGATTTTAGTTAGCAGCAACTGTTTTCTTGTATGTTTGCTATAGTTGTTTGTTTTGTTAATAAGAAACGATCGGAAACTACATTTCTGCCAGTGAACTAACACGCTTCAGCAGCTTAAATGTTTTCACACTGTTAAAGTAAGTTCGTAAACAAAAGTAACTTTTCATTTGCGCGTTTTTCAAAAGCGAATATAGGTTGTTATAGCAAGTTCCTGGTATGGTTTGAACATGCACATAATTCCTTCCTTATCCACGCACCGGCTGCCATGTAGAATGATATTTACACTGCAACGCGCTCTGTTTACCGACCGTGAAACTTACATTACATTGTGATGATTGCAAATTATTCTGTGACTATGGTTGTTTCAAAAAAAACAAATACATTGTGTCGCTTTTATATTAAAGTAGTACAATTGACCACTTTATATAATAACATATAACCCATCTAATTAAAAAAAAAAAAATTGTGTTTTGGTTAGGACAAAAAAAGGAGAATACGGACCTAACTTTTTTTTTTACGGGTATGGCGGCAAACTAGCAAGCGTTTCACCTTATGGTAAGTGATTACCGTCGCGCACGTACATCTGCAACTCCAAAAGTACTGCAAGTGCGTTGCCGGCCTTTAAGGGTATTTGGGAGATGGGAGGATGATGAGGAGGGGGATTTAGAGGGGGAGTGGGCCTCCGGTTACCTTGGTCACCGAACGAAACGCAGGAGCACAAGATGTCTCTACTTCACTCCGTTATTCTGCGGCCGTGGTAACAACCCGGTCGAGGAGGCTGTGGTACCAATCCGGTCGAGCCGGCCCATTCGTGCACAGCAAAAGCCGCCGCTTAGCTCTACCACGTGTAACACTTACACAAAATACAACACACCCTACGACAAATATGTACACAGGTTGGTTTTTGTGTTACTACCATTTAGTATTGTTGAACGGGCATGTTTTGGGGAATATAATTACTTTATATCTGCAACCTATTGAATAACGGACAGAGCTATGTCGAAATTCAAATCCCACAGTTCGGCTATGGGGAGCAGGATCTCTGGTGAGGGGGCACCGGGGACGCTCACTGATCTGCTCGCCTAGTGTGGTAAGTATGGGTGATATTCCATGCATTGCATACCATTACCAGAAAGGAATTGTGTATGTCGATCGATGTACTTACATAGGCGGATAAAGGGGATGTAAGATTGTGGATCGAGTTGAACTATTGAACAATGGTTTAAGAATATTTATTTTAACGGGAGGCACATAATTCCGTAAACAAACTAATCTTCAAGGCAACGTTTTACCGCACATCTCGAACAATTATTTCCTACTTAATGACTGAACACCGTGCTCTACAAATACACTAATTTCAGAGAAAGTTTCACCCATTTAATTGTTAATCCATGTCAATCGGCTAATTGGTGTTATAAATCTACAAGACCTGGTCATTGAACATTCTAGATTTTAACCAGCAACGTGATCTGTTGCGTTTATTTTTTTAAATCGTTTAATTATTTGAGTTTCATTTTACATTTTTGGCGCGAAGTATAATAATATCCAAGAAGCCATTTGTAAAGATGACAGCGCAGCCAGTCATTATGTTAACCGTTTATTATTGCAATTATAAGCCGCGTATCAAATGACGCGAATCATCTCATTCACTTTCACCGACATTGACGTTTCTAAAAGACTCACTTCTCACCCGCTCACTTCTACCAACTCGATGTTTATGCAACGAAGGTTTGCAAGAAAGTGTTATATGAGACGTTATGTAATTTCACGCTTCCCGAAAGCAGTGGAGTGTAATGTTTGCGTTGACAGACGCAGTGTTGACCTCTAGAAAGCTAGGACACAGCCTTGTCCACTATCCGACTGATAATGGATACTTTTACACACGTGATTACTGATGTTTGATAACGTTGTTGAGTGACGGCGATTTTGGGAGTTTAATGAGCACGTACCTATTATAGCGAGCAAGGATAATCTGTTAAATAAAATAGCAGTTTCTAAGAGGCTACTTGATGACGCTGACTGGCCACAGTGCTTCTTACTTCTTCACATCATCAGCCTATTTCAGTTCATTTACGGATAAACGCATCATCACTAAAACATCACCAAACGCTGGTGTCTTTTTATATTAACCACGCTGTTGAGGAGGGTCGGTGAGTACCGGTGCCTAAAAGGTCTACCTTTCCGTGAAGAGCTGACCAGTATTTCTTGGTTGTTATGCTGCAGAGCCGTTTCAGAGAGCGGGAAAGCAAATTTTAGGTGCTGTTTTTACCCCTGCTCAGCGGTGAGGGAAAACATTGTGAGGAAACTTGCATGTCAGAGAAATAACAAAAAATTTTTTCCGATGATATTTGAAGCTTGCCAACCCGAACTGGAGCATCGTAGCAGGCCCTTCCCTAAATCCTCTCTGATACTCGTATTTGAGGAGGCCTTTGCCCATCACTTACAGGCTGCTACTTTACTTTTTTACTTATGCTCGTACTGTCCACATTGGGGAGGCGGAGGAGGTCGGTAACGGGTCTGGCTGGTAAGTACGGGTAAGCACATACGGACGGAGTTGATTTAGTAATTTTGAACTTACATTTTGAGTAATGACTCCATTTTCTTTTCCATCGTGAAGATGGAATCCGACGGCTGTGATGTTAGGACCTTACAGAAAGTGAACTTTGCGCACTGCGAGTCCCTCCAGTCCGTCTGTCTCACTAGATCCATGGCCACCGTCGTTAGACTCGACGATCCAAGATCACCGTCCACACGCTGCAAGTCGTCCGGCATGTCTTCCGATAAAGATCTCTTCACACTGTGTTTACCTCTTCTCAAAATACCACTATGATGATATGGTGCATTGAAAAAGCTCAGCACATCTCGTTTGGCTCTGCTGCCGTCTCTGTCATCGGGGGACATGACCACGTAAACGTTTTCACTTGGCATTTTGTAATTGTCGTCGAAGAACTTCTGCGTGCTCAATATTTGTCTATCAACATCGTACGGCGCAGCTGCAAACGCGCGTTTGTGTTCTTTTTCTAATTCGTCTTCATCGGAATCCATGTTGAGACCAGTGCTGCGCATTAAATTCACATCGAGCAGCCTACCCACGGCGACAGCTCCGAGACCCAATGCCGCACCGCCAGCCATTAGTCCCAACGCTGGGAGCATGGCCGGAGCACCGGATGCTGCTGCGGCGGCGACGCCTATCTTGTCCTGTGCATACCTCTGGGTCTGTATTGCGTTGGACGGATAAAGACCCAAGTTGTGTGAAATTTTGTGTGTTGCTTCCACGATTGGATCAATTACAGGTTGTGTTATTTTTGCGATTGGGTCAACGATGGGCCGCGTTAGGGACTGGACCGTTTGACTTGCGGTGTTCATGGTGTCTTTCATAGAATCCGTGAATCTCTGCCATAAAGTGGGCTGCGGTATACGTTTTACATAACCATAAGAGTAAGGGTACTTGGGGCTTTGGTTGCGTTCGTAATATGAGAATTTATTATACTCGTCTTCATAGTATCTATTCCCAGAGGGTATCTTGCTCTGTGATCGCTGCTGATTGTACCCATTAATCGGTTCCATGGGGTAAGGATGAGCGCTCTTAGGTACATTAGTGTAATACTTCACTTTCCTTTCCATGGTCTCATAATTATCTATATTATCACGTGTTGCCTTGGCAGGTTGTATTCCCAGTTCAGGATGAGCATACTGTAAGACTGGGTTTCTTTGGCTATCATCAAAGTCAGGTCTTGAATTTTTAGGTGTGTACATTAGAGAGTTGGCAAAGTTAACATCTCCTGGATGATGAAGCATCCTTCTTTGAATGTGACTCTCTGCGTAATCCATATCACCATTAGCTCGCGAGCTACGTCCACTGAAGTAGTCGCGTTTCGATTCTTGTTCGTTTATCTGCTTAATGTATTCAATGAGTTTCGAGTTAGCTACTTTCGAATTATCGGCTTTCGTGAAAGGTCCGTAGCTGGACTTCAAGTAATGATTGTCTTTTTTCTGTTTGTAGACGTATGTTGGATTATTATTGATATTATATGACCCAACTGCGTCATCGGCTTCGAATTTAATGTTGTCGAATTTAGTGAACGGCCCGTCTTTGTGCTTGAAGTTGTCTTCTTTGGTGAACGGACCGAAGCTTTGTGAGGGCTCAGCGACTGACAAATCTGGGTATACGTCCGCTTCAGGTATTGCTTTTGGGGGAGTGTATCCTTCGGGATAGGGCACAAGTTCGCCATTCACTACTCTAGCATTACGCCACGTCTTCTTGTCTGATTCGTCATCGGGCACTCTTATGCCGTGAATTTCCGGGATTCCATCGTCACCGATGGACAAAATGGACCTTCCACGCTTGTTAAATTTATCGTTAGTCTTCTTTACGTACATTGAATCTGAACTTACCACAACTGGATCTGGCACTTTAAACGTTTCACCTTCACCGTCTGACACCTTCGTGCTTACAACTTCAATATACACTGGGTTCCGATCGTTTTTAATAATTGGGTTATGAGGATCGAATCTGTAATTCTTTACTCGTCCGCCATAGTCGAGGAAACTTGATGATGTGATGTAAACTTTTTTATTTTCTGTTTTCTTATCGTTGTTATAAGTAGGGTAGTAAGTAGCAGTTTCGGGGTCTACGTTCGGTTTCCCGCCATCTTCCTGAATGTGCGATTCGGGATATGCGGAGACAGGAGACCAGTTTCCGTACTCTGCTTTGATGTCACTAAAGCCTTCGTCCTTGTTTCGGTTCAGGTAGTAATCGAACCCGGCTGGGTCACTATTCACTGTTCCTACAAAATTAAGTTTCCTCTGATCTCTATTATCTGTTTTGTTTCTTTCTTCTCCTGTTGTGTTGACGAATGTTGTTTTGACGGATACAGTGGTTGGTGCAGGCGTGGTGGTTATGGAATGTGTTGTTGACTTTAAGTCTTTCTTTTTGACTATTAGTTGCGTAACGTGGCCAGTTTTGGTTCTTACATTAAGAGTCTCGGTGTTGTGAGGGTTTAGACTCCTAGAGACTTTGAGCTCAGTTCTCGTGGTTCTCGAGGGGAGAATCGTGGTGCGTATGGTCTTCGTGGTGGTGGTGTTCTGGTCGCCAGACTCTGCTGTTGCGCTGAGGACGGCGCAGAACAGCCACAGCGTGGCACATATCCGTGTGAATCTTACGGGAATCATCTGAAATAAATGAAAGTAAGTTTACTAACTATGTTTTATATCAATTGTTAGCTTATACGACATGTACGACAACGGTACGATATTAAATGAAAACGCATGATAAGTACCTTAGTACCTAATGCAATCATAGAATAAGTATTCCTTTTTAAAATATACTTCCATTGTGAAAGACATAAGCCATGCAGAGCCATATTTTTAGAATGAGAATGATGATCCACATAAAAAGTAGAGATTCTTCTAGACATACAGATAGGATTTAAGTTAAGTATTATTGCAACCGTGTCGTTCTCAAAAATAAATAATAATACTGCTACCATATTTATTATACCAAATATAAACACCAACATACGCACTGATTAAGTGATTTATATGTTCGTTTCGCTGAGTGACAAACGTTTGTTTTCTTTCAGCCGTACTATTAAGTATTTTTTTAAGGTATTATTTAACGATATTATGCAGTAATAAAGATTTGGGGTGTATTTGAAAGCTTACTTTTTATTTATTGATTTGTTGTTTCTAAAAATAAAACTTTAGTAGGGCATGAAAACTTGTATTTAGGTTATATTGCTTTCAGCGAAATTTGTTATTTATTTCCGATTGGATATTTAATTCCGGCGACGAGGGAGGTGCGATTATTTAAGTTATGCCAAATAGAACAGACGGTCGCGAGTTCTTTTAAATATATTAATGGACTCCATTGGTATATTACAATATTTAGAGATTACATCATAATATTTTAGAGCCCGCTAAATATAACAGTTAATAAACTGCTGTAATTTATTCTATTATCTACTCGAAGTTGGCAAAAAGTTTGCAAAAATCACTTTATTTAATCTCTAAATAGATTACACCTGTGGTGTAATGGGGAATATAACATTTATTTCTCGAAACACAACTAAATCATTAACATGTGGTGCAACAACAAACGAGATCCTGGTGGTCTATATTCTATATTGAATGTTTATGCATTTAACATAAAGTAAACATACGCTATCAAATAAAGCTATCATGTCATTTAACTATTTACGTGTAATAATAGTACAATTTCTGTACAATAGAAATTGTTCTTATTATAAAGACGTTTATGAATATTTAAAATGGTTTTACAAATTTGGTCTTTTAGTTTCAGAAAATTAATTGACATTTAAAAAAAAACAATCTAATCGCGAATTATAGAGGCTGCTTCAATTGTTTTTTTTATTTATATGACTTAGATAAATTTAAATAGCTATTTAATATGCTATTTAAATTTACTATATTAGCTATGTAAATAGGCTTATAGTACCTAGTTGCGACACTTAAAGTGCTATCGAAAGTGTATTGTTGATTGACGTTTTAATTCATTCCGTCCGCACGTACTTTATGACCATGACTTTTAAATCCTGCTATTTAGTTTTGATAGGGTTGTCGACCTTTTAGAGTGAAACAGTTAAAATAACGTTTATTTAACTACTCAAAGCTAGGTTTATCTGAACTCTTAAGTATGCTTTTAAAAGACTAATATAGATAGGCATTTTTTAGGCCGCGATAAATGGCCTAAAAAGGCTACTTATATTGGTGATCTCGGTCTCAGTAAAAATAAAGTAGTTTTTTTATAAGTTCAATGCATATATCGTGTGGCTCAGTGATCGTAGTACCTGGCTGAAGAGACGTGTGTTCCTGGTATAATGCTTGCCGAAAGTGTAGAACTCCTAAGAAGAAGTCCGTCTGGGTGGCATATGGATGACCACTCTAGGGCCATTTTTTTCTGCCATCAAACATAAGTGAGTGAGCAATTCTGTGATTGTCATAGATTATAGAATCAGTTGATACTTTGTCGTATACGAAAGTGCATGGAAAAATTTAATTTTTATTTAGTATCTTTATTGTCTTATCGGATTGGAGAGACAAACTAGCTAACATTCCAAATGATGGTAAGTGACTTCTGCAGCCCTTGGGCACCTGCAAACAACTTCAATCGAAGAAGGTTACAGATGCGTTGTCACCCCTGAGAACCAAGATGGAACGCCTCACAGCCCGCAATTACACAGGCTGTCTATACATTTCAAACCGGAAAACGACAGTTGTTATACTGATGTCTGTCGAAAGAAATGGGTAGATAGCACCCGTACCTGCCCAGACTGCTCCTTGGCGAAGAAGGAACCTACCTCCGAGTAATAATAAATAAGTAATGTACACGCAAGCGGAATAGTTCGAAAAGACCTTACTAAATACGTAAATTAACGTTGAACTCAAAATGCTTTCCTACCTCTATTAACAAATAGTAAAATTTTAATTATATTTAACTCTAATTATTCCTATTTAGTATGTAATTGTGCGACAGAGTGATATATTCTAGTAGAAACATATGAAAAAAATATTGCAGCAGGTGGAAAAACAACCTGAAAGGGTTGCTGATTAACAATATGTTTATATTTTAAACCTTACTCGTATCTTACTTTCTAAACAGACGAGACAAGCTATTCAAATATGATTTAAGCGCCAATAGCCCAGTAACATGACGTCGCATCTTGGAGACCGCCATTGGACAATTGTCGTGAACCACACCAGATACAAGCTGTGATGGATAGTTGGTGGGTTAACAGGAATATTAGTAAAGTTACTGAAATAGATTGATGAAAGTGGAAGAAGCGAAAGACGTATGTCAGGACCGTAGCAAGTAGAAGAAAATTGTCTCTGCCTACCCCATTGGGATCAAGGCGTGAATATATATGCTTAAATAGCATTGCTAGTATTCAAAAAAATAATTAAATGACTCCTGAGCCATGACCAACAGGATGATGGCAGAATTCTATCAAGAGAAACACAAGTTGAAATGCGTATTGAAACGCGCGTGACCACTCCTAACGCGAATTGTTTGCAACATAGTGCAATAAATCTCGCAGTTGCAGACAGTTCAAACAAAGTGCAAGAATATAAAAACAAATCGAAGTCTAGAATATTTATTTGAATTAGGGCCTTTTAAAACCACATATAAACGTTAAAAATGTACACAGCGCGTGTACCTGTGTCTCAACATTACCATAGAGTAACTAACGCCATTTGTGAACATCAAACTGTCATTGCTGCAAGACTTTGTTCATAACTGGTATGTGGGTGGTGGTAGTAGGTCTAATGTTTGAATAATCAAACTCGTTTTCTGTTTACATGCGTCGGTAGTGATAGTTTAAAATTGCAGCTATTAGCTCACGCCACGTGAATACGTCATGTAGACAAATGTAGACGATTGAGTCGTACGTTCGTTTCGCATTACACGTTTTCTCTTTCGCAGACGTTTCCTCGCTCTCAGCCGACCGTGTGTCAAGATGGAACCCAACCCCCCCTCCATAACGATCGTTTCACACGGAATATCTTTTTAGAAAATGCGCACCTTATTGTTCTTGTTTATGACTGTGCGTCCGGTTTTTTAATCTATGCTTTCTGTATGTTATTCTCATATTTTGGCGGGACTGGGCTTTACTTAATTTATATTTATACCGTGTAATTTTGTTAGTTAATAGGAATTCGGCAATCTCTCGTAAATCTGTACATTTCTGCCTTTGAAGAGCACTGCACTTGTATTAAGAAGCACAGGCCCGTGGGGTCTAGGCTGATTTGGAGAATTGGAATTTTTTTAGGGAGGCTGTGATAAATGAGACATATTTAACGGTAATTAGCCACGATAGCCGAGTGGTTAGGGGATCTGCCTTCAAATCAGGAGACTCAAGATCGATCCCCGACGCGGATGACTTTTTCGAAACTTACGTACGATTTCTGTCGTTGGCTTGAACACTAAGACGATGACAGACTCAGCTGTAACGCTGTTCCAAATAAGGTCCGTTGAAAAGTAATAAAGAGGATTAAAATGTAGACCCCTGACAATTCCAGTATACGGTAGTGTGTACTTAATTTCTTATTTTTATTTAATGACTTCATAATTATGCTATATAAGATGGCTGTAGAAATTTAATAGACAATTGTAAAGTTTAATAGACAATTCCGCTCCATAGAAATGGAGCGGAATTGTCCAGGAGACATTCGGGACTTCTGTCTCGCCTGATGATCATTTATATTCGTCTACTACCTGCCATGCGGATCAAAGAGATTCATCGTTTGGTAATCTGTTACTAAGCCTCGACTAGACACGACACTACAATATTCTGTGTTGCACAGTGTGTGTTGACATCTATTTTATCTTCACAAAAAGATGCCGCCGTGGTTAAGTTTGCCATGTGGAATGCTGTACAATAACATTACTTATTTCAGTATCTAGGATGTAGTGATTATGACTTTCTGTTGAACATGATTTTTTTTTGGTAGAATAGTTTTGTTTGTCCAATTTATTTTTAATGTTGCCATGTCGCCGATATTGTACTTTTCTCTATGGTTATATTTAAAAGATTCTATTGTTAAAAAGTGAAATTGTGCCATGTCCATTCTACGTACCAGGCCACTTCCAGCTAGCTGTATCGTTGCAGGCCGGAAGGAAATATGATTTAATTACAAAGGTAGTTACAGAAGTAAAACGTAACTTAACTTGCTAAGTTACGTATGCAAAATGAAAGCGCTGCGGTAATTACTCGTAAATCGAGCAATGATTAACATTAAAGCGAGCAAGGCAATTGAATCAAAAGTTATTTGTAAAAATGTTTAACACTTTTATAATCGAGATGATTATGATATAGTTTTTTGAAAGCGCTGGAGCCAAGCGGCGGCTTTTGCTGCTGCTCGAATGGGCCGGCTCGTCCGGGGTAGTGCCACGGCCTCGCAGAATACCGGCGTGAAGTAGAGGCACTTTGTGCTTCTGCGTTTCGTTCGGTGAGTGAGGTAACCGGAGGCACTCTGCGTTGTTGATACTTAGGGGAGGGATCCCCTAAGTATCAACAACGCAGAAAATGAAGGCAACGCACCTGCAGCTCCTCTGGTGTGGTAGATGTATGTGGGTGACGGTAATCACTTACCATCAGGTGACCCGTTCGCTAGTTAGCACATAAAAAAGAAAACACTATTGCAGTTAAGAAAACAGCGCACCTGTGGAGGAAGTTTGTTGAAGTAACTCCCTCAATAATGGATTAATTGGATCTCATTTGGCCACCATATTTAACAGTAGTGTAGCAACAAGTACGCTAACATTATACCTATTTGCTTACTACCAACACTAAGAAAAAAAATCCAAATACTTCTAGATTAATTGTTAAGAATATTTAATTTAAATGAACTGCTAAACCATAATCAGTTTGATTTAACAAGAGGTCGGTCTGCAAGAGGTTGACTGGAGGTAGAGGGTGTGTCCTTTCCCGAGATCCGCTAGTGGGTTCCCGTGGCCGAGCCGACATGCGGTGAAGGCGGAACACCGTTGGTTTCTGACGTGGCACCATAATCAGTCCTGGCTCCCGTGTGGGCGGGCGTGTATACGTTAGGTATTTTCTAATGTACACAATGAAATCACCTTACCAGGATTTCTTAATCATTATAAAAATAAAATAAAACGTATCTGAAAGAATACAGTACGGTTTATTTAAAAATTCTCTCGTGTGTGTCTAATGTTATGATTAAAATAATTAAAGCCGAAATTCGAGTAATTACAAACACGTAATGAGTCGAATGCAACCGAGTGTAATGAACTTCATGCTTATCTCCCTGTATCGGAGAGAGTTGGATCGATTAATTTCAAGACAAAGGCAGTCCGAAACGTTTGCTCACATCTGCTGAGCGCAAATTGTTAACAACCGAAAAATTTGCTCTTCACAATGAATGTGTACGTGCTGACTGTTTCGAAAAGCCTTCTACACACTAAGAATAGTGTGATTTTTTTTGTATATAGTTGCCGCTATAAGCTATAATATTTTTTGTCTTTTTGCCTGTGATAGACTTATAGCTAGGGGATCTGTGTCCGTTTCAGGAGACCCGAGTACGATAGTCTACGTGGTGGGCTCGTAGTGATTAGTTTTACGAAAAATAACGTCCAATGTAATAAACCAACATTTTCTCCCAATGCTTTGCTCATTAAGGAAGGAACGAACGAATCTCTTGCGGCCGATCGATAGCGGAAAATCTAATCCGAATTTACAGAACTGATGAATCACAACATGAGGAAGTCAAAGTAATAATGAACTGTGAAGCTAACATTTAAGAAACACTAGTCTTGACTCATAGAAATAGATCCGCAGTGGTACGACACGACGTACAAGTTTAAAAGTGATAAAACAAAAGTGAAACGCTCGTGCAACATCCACCGAGGTTGAATGACCGCCAACGCCATGAAAGGAAAACATCACGCGGTGCTCTGAACCCCCGATCGTGGTGCATTTGCCTTAAGATACCGGTGTCTTTTCACGTGTACTGTGCGTATCATGAACTGACATATTGCTTTGATTATTGATTCAAAGATATACGGAGTCGTTGAAATAAGTCGATCAATTGGTATTATTTATAATCATGGAGGGTACAGGTGAGGAAAACCGTCTCATATGGAGGGAAAGCTGAAAAAGTTTCCAGCTATAAACAGTAAATAATTGTTCAAAAACTCTTCAAAATGGCGCCTGCGTAGGCAAATGGCGTGTGCCGAGTTAGAAAATTGTCAGTATCTTGAATAGTTAGTGACAGTCCTGTATACTCATTGTTCTCTTATTTTATACATGCCATTCCCTCATTTAATTTTTTTAATATTATAAAAATCAATATTTAGCGGTCTTATTAAATTTTACCCGGCCGCTACTGTAGCTCCATCCTTACATAGCACATTTTAATGAACAATTTTTCATACACATACCTCTACCCTCCATATTTAAAATATAACGACTTCATACAAACATAAAAAAAGTTCACACTTTTGGCTACAGCATTAGGAAATATCCCTACTTATGTGGCTACGCTGTTACAAAAACATCGATGCTGATGTTTGCCATAGACCATGCCATAGAGAATCAACTAAATAAAACTCAAAAAAATTGTATAGACTTCAAATTGATTAATTAAAAAAAAAATTGTCATGTACTTTTGAATACGATCATAGATGACGGATTCAGCTGCTCGGCTCGTGAGTTGATATCGATATTGTGATTCCGTTTATGTGTTCATGACATCGATGTTTTTACTCTTAATATCGATTCATCGAGCATCTCTTATTTTAAAATCGGTGCGTCCGAAAGGAATTATTATTTTGAAACGACGAGAAGTTCTCAATTGTGAACTTATGACATAAGCGTATGATAAATTAAAGAAACGAAAGCTATTGCAAATTGCACAATAGTTACTTAGGTAGTTGCTAATTTAAACACTAACGTTTACCCACAGACAATATAAAGCTGTCGAGCAACTGTGTACAATACGTTATGTGTCATTTGAATAATAAACATTATGAACAGCTATTTTTCAAAATGTTTAATTACCTTCGAGTTTAAATGGTGGTTCGTTATACTCGTACCAGTACGGCCATGTACCTAATAATTGTTTATGGATTCGTCCTAGATAACGTTTTCAAGTTTTGAGACAGCATTTTACGTCGGGTTTTAAAATTCATGCAAAGTTAATGGATAATAATGTGCAAAATAAGGATTTGAACGTCTTTATCACAGATATTGATGTTCTGCGGGTATTTTACTGATCGCGTTAAATACAAAATGTTTTCGATTCTATGGGAGAATAATAGATCCATTTTTAATATAGATATCGATCTATGCCGGAAGTGCAGTCAAATTGTCTTGAAGGCGTGCAATGTATGCTTGGTTTTAGATTTAACTTTTCTAAAATTAAACGCGATAAAATCCGTAAATAATGGTTTTATTTGAAATATCTAGTGCTCGAGTAAATACAAGTAACCTTATTAGGTAGTTTACATAATTCGAGACAGATAATAATTTAATATTAAATATTTACTAGCTCATTATATAAGAAATAATGTACCTACCATCTCTTTCTCCAAACGCCAGCATCACACTCTGGCAAACGAAAGATGGCAGAAAATCCATCCGAAATTGCCCAACTTAAATCCCACAGCCTGGTAATGGTGAGAAGCATCACTAGTGCAAGAGTATCGGCACTGCATTCACCAACCATTGCCCAGAGCGGCAAGTATGGGCTATCCTTTCAAGAAATGCATGCTGGCAGACGCTTTATTGGAGAGGCTTATGTTCGGCAGTCGACCTAAATAGGCTGAGGCACAAAATGACAAAATAAATAGGATTTTTGTAGCATGAAGTCCACCAAACTCCAGACCAGCAAAGACCGCTATACCTACTACTAAATATTCACAGCTAAACCATCTAGGTTATAAAACTGAATTTCATAGTGATATCATAATTACAGCCAGTCACAAGTCCACTGCTGAACACAGGCCTCCCCCAAAGATTGCCAAAGCCCGTTCCTGAGCCACCTGCATCCATCGACTTCTGGTCGTTCATTCCATCTTGTGACAACTCTATAAGTTATTTATTTTATAAGCTTTACGATTATTAACTCCTGATCCGTCACTGCAACGTATAATCATGGAGAATAGCGCCAGGAGCGACTGACATTTAGCGAGGCGTGACGTCGCCGCATTGTTTGCTGAACTTCGATCAGATACAAAAGGTTCCCACGTCGCTAACGCTATTGCGCGAAGGCATTGCGAAATCGATTCAATGCATAAGGCTTGCATTTAGGTTCTACAGCATGTGTACTGCATAGAATATCTTACACGAGTAGAGAGATTAGTTTAAGTGGGTTCACTGTGCAAATACTGAGTACGACAACGAATTTGGCTGGGTTTTATATGACGTGTGACCGGAACTGGATTCGCAATGCATCACAGTCCTCATGGTTATTTTTTTTTTATGGGAAATTTGGCAAACGAGCAAGCGGTTCTCCTGGTGGTAAGTGATTACCGTTGCCCGCGTACATCTGCAACACCATAGGTGCTGCAGGGGCGTTGCCGGCCTTTAAGATTATTTGGGAGATGGGGTTGAGGAGGGGGATGGGAACGGGGAGTGAACCTCCGGTTACCTCACTCACCGAAGGAAATGCAGAGGCACAAGATGCCTCTACCTCACGCCGGTATTCTGCGAGGTCGTGGTACCAACCACGCCGCTTGGCTCTATCACGTTAAAGTTTCCTTATTATTCATTGAATACGCTCGTATTTTTGGAGCATAGGTGACAATATGCCGAGGAGTCGTCTGGGTAGGTACCACACTCTTACCCATTTCAGTCATCAAACAATTACGGGCTGTGAGGCATTTCTTCTTAGTCCTCAGGGATCTATAGCCCTCTCTGATTGTAGTTGTTTGCAGTTGTCATTTAATTAAGGGTTCGTTCATTGCTCTCCTCCCACAACTTTAACAAGTTCAGACGAAGTTATTTTTGGTGGTTAGATACATTTCCTTCTCACAATAAAATTATGTGTAGAAAAAATATACATAAGTTATTTGGACTTATATTTAAAAAGTAAGTATTTAAAAACATTAAAAAAAAACTAACGCTACAATACGGTTCACACTGTGTAGGTCGACGAGTAAAATGTGTGCCAAATAGTGTCAAAACCGTTACAATTTTCCCTTTCGTAGATAGTAGTGTAAACACGGAAGTGTGATTCTCAATGTCGTATCGTTGCGCAACCGTTGAGGAAACCGAATCGAACCGAAATAAGAAAGCATCGCATTCCGATATAATTACAAAATCGGAGTGGACGCGTTTGGGCGCCGCCGCCGCCGCCGCGCCGGTGAAAGTCGTTGCGTCATGATGCGCGCCGAGTGCACGCGAACGTTTACGGAGATAGCCGAGCGTTTGTTATGTGTGACCAGCATTGAAAAAATTATTGATGACATAATAAATATAAAGCCTGTCTTTAACTTTACATAAGTAAGTATTTATTTGAAATTAATGGGATCGATAAATGATAATCCATAGTTTCACTCATTCTTTGTTTAAATAAGCACTAATTTGGGTTAACATGGTTTTGTAGTTTAGTGGACCAAAATACGGGGATGACACGGATGATACAAACACGGTGTACCTATAAAAAAGTAGAAGTTACTTGACGATTTCCAAACCCTGTAATGACATATAAATAAATAATAAGACTCTCCCGGGCCTAGACCTAACCTACTGGGGTATTTATTTTAGTCGTATAAGAGCCAGAGCTTATTTGGAAAACGGGGACGATTTTTACACCTGGCAGAGCCAAGCGGCTACTTTTTCTGCTGCTCGAATGGGCCGGCTCGACCGGGTGCCACGGATGCGCAGAATACCGGCGTGAAGTCGAGGCGTCGTATGTTTCTGCGTCTCGTTCGGTGAGGGAGGTATCCGGAGGCCTGCTTACCCTCCCCACCCCCCTCCTCATACTCCCTCCCATCTTCAAAATACCTTTGAAGGCCGGCAACGCACCTGTAACACCTCTGGTACGTACATGGGCGTAGGTATTCACTTACGATCAGGTGAAGCGTTTGCTCATTTGCCGCCTTTCCCATAAAAAAAAATGCAAGCCATTATAATTATTTATATAATAATTTATGTACAAACAAACATTAGCTAAATAGTATAGAAATTGTGTAAAGCCTAGCTTATTTCAATTTAAAACTTCTTCCAGGAGAGGTCACTGGATAGTTTAAGAGTGATGTAAACTAAGTGTGCCCTTGTAAAAATTACTTTACTTAATTACATATATATATATACGTGAATATACTAACGAACATACAAATTTATACATACATATTTCCACATATAACTATTGTGGCGAAAAGGAAAGGTAGTGCTCCTTGAACATTGACATTGTCTTAAGCTCGTCACCATACATACAAACTTGATGTGGATTCAGATCCCCTAAACTAACAGCTAAAGTAAAATATATATGAATCTACTCTTTGTTCTAGCTATAGAAGCTCGTAGGCTGTAGGTAGTCGGTAACGGAGCTTTATGTTTAGTTTTGTTTATACGTTGTGCAAATATTACAATCGAATTTGTATGTAATTAATAAATCCCACGCGATATTACTAGTTTAAAAGGAATTGACATCGCATTGTTTTTCCCGCGGTTATTGAAAACATTCCTTACGACCCAATACACACAGACTAGAAAAGTGAGCATAAACAATTGGGCGGGAAAATGTTGTGACACAATCTTTAAGAAGAAAATAAAGTAAAACGAAAGCGAAAATTAAAATGCGAAGAGATTCCTTAATTTTTATTTCTTATACCAATATAGTATTTACCACGTGCTCAGCAGTGAAGGAAAACATCGTGAGGAAACCTGCATGTCTGAGAAATAATAAAATATTATTTCGAGGATATGTGAAGCCCGCCAACCCGCACTGGAGCAGCGTGGCGGGCCCTTCCCGGCTCCTAAAACCTCTCTGATGCTCGTATTTGAGAAGGAGGCCTTTGCCCAGCAGTGGGCACTTACAGGCTGCTACTTTTTACACACAGTAAACACAGCCTTCCTGATGGTAAGTGGTCGTTGTGGCACATAGACGCCCACATATATTACTGTTTATGTATCAATATCAGACGCGTTATCACCTCAGGAATAAGATGCCTCGGTACCAATAAATAATTTAATCAATTATAATAGGACAGTAGGTTTCCCATTCGGGTCGACCCATTCGCGGTGCAAGGCGTGATTGTATGACGTAATAGTGCAACTACCACTAACACAGAATAAATTAAATTTTGTTTTTTACCATCTATTTATAATTATTTGTTTATTGTAATTGAAAGATCTTCGATACGGACAGTTAAACGATTATGTTTATCTCTCATTATTGATAGCGTCGTGTTTTTTTATATTAAGCGAGTAAAGTATTTTTTTATATTTATTGAGGCATTGGCTACAAGGCTTTCAGCTAAAAAGTGATCTTAAAATTTGTACGGTTTCCATATTCCAGCCAAAACAAAAATTCCAATCACTGTACGCATTCACACGCCCTTGCGGTGGTTACGGTGGTATAATATAGTATCAAAACTCGAAATACACAGAATTAACAAAATTTTATGAAAAACACAGAGTTCAATTTACGTGTTCGCGCCAAAAGTTCACAAGTAAAGTAATATTTGGAATGAGCATAGACAAGTTGACGTGAAAACGTTCATAAGAAAACTTTAAGAGAAAACACTTTAAAATAAGAATATGAAGTAAACCGAAAATGTCAGTAAAATGATTTAGCTTCACGGTTCCACTGCAGCGCACTAATAATTCTTAAGAAGGTTCCGAGAGCAAAAATTTTTCCATTCAACTGAAATATAATATTTTTGCGTACCTACTGTGAACTATTTCATCAACAGTAAAAAGTAAGCACACACGAACACATACAATAATTATATTACATTTCGGTTGGCAACCCCAACCGGCATAGCGCTCACGAACCCGCTTGGCTCGTTATTTCCTCTGCAAAGTGGTTGACTGGTAGAGATAGCTCCTAAGCGAAAAGGTCGCCAATTGACTTTTTTTTTCTTTCCTGTTTTTGTTAATTGGTGTACAATAGTGTATTTCAAACCACGAATAAAAATGTTGCCACTTTAGCTGGTGCATTCTTAGAGATGCCTATGTTCAGCAGTGGACTGGATATGCTAAGGTAGTAGATTTCAGAGAATAGAATCGATTTCAACCGCAGCGACAACTATCAACAGATGACAATTGCATCGGCGGTTTCTCTTCGATTTTCCCCATTCAATGTACGCGCAAACACAAGCACCTACTGGTCTTCACCTCTCCGTACCCGGTGCGATATGAGCAATGGAAATTGTACACAACTTGGAATGAGCTCGTATGAGCATCAATAATATTTGTGACGTACTAATATTGACAACGGCTGGGCTTTCGAACCCAGACCCAAGGCGTATCTAAAGTAGTAAAGTAGCAGCCTGTGAGTGATCACTTCTGGACAAAGGCCTTCTTCTCCATTATCTGTGAGGGTTTTGGAGCCGGGAAGGATCCGCCACGCTGCTCCAGTGCTTTGACATGTCGTTGAATTAATATTTTTATTATTTCCTTGTCATCCATGTTTCCTCACAATATTTTCCTTCACCGCCGTGCACGTGGTTAATTCAGCACTTAAATTTGAGTGGTCTAGGCACCGGGGATCGATCCCAAGTCACTCGCACTCTATGAAATGAAAGCGAGTGCACTGACCGCTGGGCTAGCACGGTCGTATCAATCTCATTTAAATTATTTACCAAAATTTAGTTACACCTGTAGGCAAACAGATGTAGAAATAATGCCTAATAATACGTTATCACCAGTAACCCACATTTATGTACTACATTTACAATACAGGCAGACAATTATGAATATTCATCGCTGTTGTGAGTGGTGTGGAAACGCGCGTACTATGAGATTCAGTACAACGCAATCTGCTCGAAAAGCATCGCAATGTGGTCTATAATGTGTGGTATCGTCCCAAGAATTATGTTATTTATTGCTGGATTTTTGGCAGATAATGTTCAGCAGTGGACCTGTGATAGGCTGAAATTATGATGATGAAAAATGCATTAAATAATTAGTATTAAAAGGATGATCAAATCATAATATTAAGAAAAAACGTGGATGCTATGGAAAAGAGGTGATTGCAGCCAAGGTGTTAATAAATGTAATAATTTTCTTATTTCCTTGTCTTAGTATGGGACACTAAAATAATGGTCTTGTTAAAAAAAAACAATTGTAAATGTGTTATTACTCAGGTCAATTAGTCATCATCATATCACGAATGCGCCAAAAATATAGATAATACGAAGGAAAGTCATTAACGCAGTTTACTTATATTATCGAAAGACAATGGATAAGTAAGTACCTTCGGTAGATAACTTCCACTAACCTAAATAGCCAGTTAATGGTGCAGCGTGACGAGCCGTTGCGTGGTCACGTCACGCCCTGTATTGCAACAGTGTTTAAATTTCTGCCAGTGTCAAAGTAATATTAAAACAATTCAAGGATAATAAGTCAAGTAATCGGATTTGATAACTTGTTAAGTATATCGACTGTAATTACTATTAACATTCACAAGCTTTTAAGCAAGCACAAGCGTCATAAAACTTTTAACATTATACATGAAAACTCGAAAAATATTGAAAAATAAAAATTATTATGACACAACCATCACTTATCGAGTTCGCGCCAAAAATCCCCTGCCCTACTTATGCCTTTAATGGCTTCGCTTGTAACGCGACTTGAAATGGTCATGTTATGTTCATTTTATTGATGTGTTACAACCGGTTTGTGGTACGATGAATACAAATACCTTTCTTTCAAGTTCTTTGTGTCGTTAAAACCGGCTAAAAAATGTCATGGTTGCCGACAGATGGCGGAATAACCATTTCTATAAATGTCAGATAGAAACTACGTTGATCGGTGATAGGCAGCGTCTAAGATGTAGACATAGTTATTATATCTTTTACAGATAAGATTAGCGATTAAAAAAATTAACACATTTAATCAATGAATCTGTACCGCCAGACCATCTGCCCAGCTATTTCGAGAGGCTCGTGTCCGGCCGTGGAGCGTCAACAGGTAGATGATTATGCTGGTGATGTGATAATATATAACAGGTCGCAAAAATGGCAGACTTTATGTTGAAAAATAATACAAACAAGTTCTTCGTAGGATTTAGACAAATTACTTACTTGTTTAGTATGTAATTCAGTTAGCCGAATAACTTACTAATTGAGAATTATCTTACGTCCTGTGGGGGTAACGTAAACCAGCAAGAGGCTGATAACACTTCCAGTGTCACTGGTCATATATGACTGATAATAATATAATTTCTTTACGTATTCTTTTTAATATTTCTAATTTCCAATTTAATCCACCTTTTCTTAGCGAGGTTCCCTTGACAGAAAAGAAATACGCGAAAGAAATTCCGTAGGAATCCTGCGATCTTGTGCAGGATTTGACGTGCTGATGGTGATACATTTAAAAGAAAAACAATCTTCTCACAATCGCCGAAGTCTTTCAACAGCATCATTCTAAATGACTGAACAAAAAAAAAACAACAAACGATCCAGTTCACTAGAGAACTGATTACCGATCAAGTGCCGGCTCGGTATCGGTTGCACAATCGCAGGCACAACACTACGTTTGGCAACAATGCGCCGTGTGAACTGTTGTGATGTAAGCTGTAACCTACTAATTTTTGGAACACGTACCGTTCTTTAAAACCTGTAATGTTCAGATATTATAAAAGTAAAGAAAAAAGAAAATTAACTGCTACTTCGGACTTCGTGTCGTGACGCGGCGGACTAAAATGACATTGAAGAGAAAATTGTAGATATTAACTCTGTTATCGTAACAGGGTAAAAAGTATAGTACGAGCTAGAAAGTCCAACGCAAACGAAGTCGCGGAAATTCACTCATAAACGTTGAATTCAAAACAGATGCAAATGCCGGTGATGTAGCTGATTACATAAGCAAATGAAATGGAAGCCCAGTCAGGGTACAGTCGGCTCGCATACGAGATGGATACCCCAAGCTTTCTTTCACGATGCCTGTGATTTGTATGCTTTTCGTGTACACGCTTCGGTATGTCCGATCGATTTAAGTTACCTTTTGTGTATGTTGCATTTTTATTTTATTTATTTATTAAGGATTATGAACAAGGTTAACACATAACAATTTTTTTTTATAAAAATGTTTTAAAAAAAAGGCATGTGCCACGTTACTTGAAGGCAACCACGGAAAGCTAGTCTAGTATAGTAAAATGAATCTAGATATTATACAGATCTATTGCTTATCTAAAGTAACATTACAGGCATTGCAATATTAGGTGAAACTATACAAACAAAGAAAGATTAATAATTAAAATAAAGACAAATGAAATAATTAAGCAACCTACGCTTTAGAGGCGCATTAAATCGTATATTTGTACGAGACATTTTGGTACAGAAAGGGACAAAACGAGATAATCTTAATGACCTAACTGCTGCTGAAAATTGTAGTCTAGAGAGTAAACATGGATAATCAATAACATTATTGACTATCTTGTACAGGGTGAGATGATCTATAAGCTGTCTACGGGAGGAGAGAGGCAGAAGTTTGAAATGCTTTAGACGTGTGTAATATTTCGGTAATTTCTTTACAATACCACAGTCATACGAAAGGTGTCATTGAATGCCTACACTCGACAGTTTCGTGGTTCTGTACATTTTACATATTTACTAGACGTCTGAAATGAAAATACACTTTATTGTACACCAATAGCAAAAATAGGAAATAATAAATAAATAAAAAGAAACAGAAAGGTACAATTAGCGGCCTTATCGCTTGGAAGCGATCTCTACCAGTCAACCATTTTGCAGAGGAAATAATCTCTTACTTTGTTACGTAGTACGTATAGGCTCGCGTCTTTATCCGTGTGGAAAATTATCTCGTGTCTTTTCCGGGATAAAAATTAACCTATGCTCCTCTCTTTAATTCAAAGGTATATCCGTACCAAATATCATCAAAATCGGTTCAGTGGTTTAACCGTGAAAACATAACAGACAGAGCATTAACATTACTAACTGTCAAGTTAGATCTACAAGGTCTGTAGAATTAAATCTTTCTTTTTTGGGGTTGTCTGCGGATTGTCACAAATATTAAGTTGGTACTTAATAGCCAATCATGTTGATTCGTTTCCGGTGCGTAAAATTCATTCAATATAATTCAACATTGGTTTTTTGTGTAGCTTTCCATTTTCAATTAATGGATATGAATCATCAATATCATAAGTGATGGAAGATATGATCTCCAATCAAGCTACAACGCGCGCGCGCGGTTATGGAAGTTCCTTCTGGTGAAATCAGCATACTTTTTTATTTATGGGCTTAGGATGAGAAATTAGCTGACAGTTAATCTGATGGCAAGTGGCTAATGGAGCCCGTGGACATCTGCAAACAACTTCAATTCAAGAAGAAGGTTACAGATGCGTTGTCACCCCTGAGTACTGAGGAATACCTCATATCCTCAGCTGTACTGCGTCTCTTTACCTTCCTGACCGGTAAACAGCAGCAGTTGCACAGCTGTTGGTCAGAAATGAGTAACAGGATGGTACCCACGCTGACCACTCTTAGCCAGAGAAGGAGTCTACCATCTAGTGTTTGTGTCTAAGCTAGATATATTACGAAATGTAAAAGAATAGAGACAGAAAGATTTCTATGCCACAATGATCACAAGTGAAATGTTAGAAGAAAAGAAAGAAACAATGTTTGTTCGATGCTACAACACAACAAAGATATAACAGATAATACAATATGTTGGAATATAGCAATGGAACATTCTGCCGCTGCCCTTTGTTGGATCTCGGGAACAGTTAAACATACACCATTAAAACAAAAAGAAGGACAATAACCAACATAACTAAATAAGGAAAACAAATATTGATGTTAAGGGAATACAATTTAAAATTTACATTACCTAATAATTTCGAAAAATCATTATCTGCTAAATACACCACAGAACACTTAAGAATAAAACTACACGTTACTCTGTGGTCAACAATGCTGGATCACATATAACACCTGATTCTTTTTATATCTTCCGCTATTAAATTATAAAACTTAAAAGTATAATCAAATAAAAAAAAAAGTTCAACAGAGAATATTTCAATTCCCTCCTCAGAAAAGAAGGAGGTTTTATGTATACCATATATAGGTTTTGTTTGTATGTTACTCGATATCTTCACCGATTGTGAACCGGTTCTGATGATTATTTTTAGAAGACTATATAGCTCTAGATTGGTGCCGTTTCATTTTGGAGAAAACTTTTCACACCTGATGGAGGGAAAATATTGTTGTTTCTCTAAAACTTTGATCTAATTCACTTCTATCCATATCTAAGTTCAGATTCCGTTCGCTAGACGTTGTCGAATGGCAATGGACCGCTCATTTAAAATTCATGAACAAACTCTATTCATACAAATGTGTATTGAATCAACAATGTGTTAAGTTCCAAGGTTTCGCACAATGCCAGCATTAGCGTGTGGTTGACGGCGATGCACTGCTGTCGGTTTTCGACCACGGCGACATCTTGCGAATACTATCGGCAGCTGTCGACTGCGCAGGAGATATTATATTGTGGTTTGAAAGCTTTAAAAATCACAACAGCTACCGACAGATAAACCACACCAGCGGGTAAACCATTTCGAAAAATACCTGACCTATTAGTCTTAGATCTTAGACGCTGCGTGGGAGGTGTCTGTTTTTGCAATCGCCAATCTGCTTCCTGAACATGACGATTATGGTAAAACCTTCTCACGGGAGAGGCCTATGTCCTGCAGTGGAGAATTTATGGGTCGGTAAGGTTAGGTAAGTAATGTACTTGCATGCAGAGAGGCCCGCCCTCCTACGTCTTTACCTTCTCGGATCTGATGGAACGCTTATGCGATGAGATCGGAGGAAGGTTCGAATGCAATGTCGGGGACGTGGAAATTAACACATCTAAACCCAACAATCAAACATATGTGTTTTTGTACAAATATTAACTATGTCGGGGATTTAAACCCAGGACCCATGTCTAATCAGACAGGTACGCTAACCACCCAAGCAATGCGGTTGTCAATTAGCAATTACCAACAACTCGACATTTAGAGATGCTGCTTGCCTTGTACACCGTATTTGATGGACGTGTATGCGTAATATATGGTTCATGACCATCTGCAAAGATACACTTCTATTAAGTAGGTTCCTCTACCTACTGCACGTATGTGAAAGGTCGTCATATTTATAGGCCTTTTAAAAAAAAGTAAAAAATACTTTTTACTTTTAAGTAATGACTAATCAATGTACTTTTACAAAAAATCAATAATACTAAGGTATCATCTCTTTCTCGAAATGCCACAGAGTCATAGAAGGTGTTTAAATTGTTACATTAGAGAATACTAAATTGCCGTAGTAGGTAGGTCAGGAGCTCAATTCAGTTTCATAGAGCGCGAGTGAGCTGGGTTCGATCCCCAGTGTCGGTATCACTAAAATTGTTAATAGCAAATTGAAGTGCTGTATTTACCACGCGCTCAGCGGTGAAGGTAAACATCGTGAGGAAACCTGCGTGTCTGAGAAATAATAAAAAAAATATTTCGAACATATGTGGAGCCCGCCAACCCGCACTGGAGCAGCGTGACGGACCCCTCCCGGCTCCCGAACCCTCTCTGATACACGTATTTGAGAAGGATGCCTTTGCCCAGCAGTGGGCACTTAGAGGATGCTACTTTACTTTTAATTTTATACTAAATTACCAGCTGGGTTGGAAGGGACGATCGTATTTTCATACCGTCTCTCTTTTTCCAAAAGCTAATCTTCACGTGGTGGGGCGCAGCTAAGAAACGAGGCTCTGGCGACGAATGATGACGGATTATCCATCTGTATTTGTCAAACCCAAATCTCACAGACCAGTGACGGGGAGCAGCACCAGAAGTGCGAGAGTACCGGTGCTGCGCTCACCAATCCGTTAGTTCAGAGTGGGGAGTATGGGCAAATCTTGCAAGAATTCCAGCTTTAGCTGGCGTTAGCTTGGACAGGTCTTTGTTCAGCAGCGGATCAAACTAGGCTGACGCAGGAAGGTTCCGTTTATTATTTATTATTAGCTTTAACTTTATTGGGCATGGAGCAAAGACCCAAATGTATATTTACAGTCGACACACAACCGAACTTTTTCGCAAGAAGACGTTAATATTCGCGTGGGAAAGGTGTGAAAACCAACTTATTAAAGACAAATATTTTGTAATGAACGAGGCAGGGGTACGTATCGAGTATGCTATGGCTTCATAACGACGAAATTGTGAAATCACTTATAATAACACATTTGTAATTAATAATTACAAAATATAGATTAAAAAAATAAGCTCTCTTGTCTACCAACCGTGTACCTAATACAGGGGTCGTCCGGGTTCCAGACGGTTCAAACACTTTGTTCCGAGCTTATTTTGAAAGACGTGACAAGTGGTGAGCTTGTCGCCGTTTTTGTGTCCAAGCTATAGCTACAAATCGTAGACATAAGTTTCGAAAACTCTGTGGTTTTAACTTTATTAAAATATCCCCGTGGAATATATTTGAAATTATTAAATCGTTAAAAGCAATAACTTATTATGAAACGTTCCACAAAGAAGAATAATCACATTTGTTTTATACAGTTCTTAATAATTCCGTCTTAAAATAAAATTACTCATCCATTTTCAACGTTAACAAGTCTCTATTTCCGGGCTCTAAATCACTATTACTACATAAACAAGCCCGAGATTTGCACACTTTACGATCGTACGAAACGAAACGAAAACGACAATGTGAAACCGAACAGAAACATCTCGCTCACCTTTCAGCGTGCTCCGTAGAAAGTGAAAACAGCTGACATGCTCCGTCCGCGCACAATCACGGACGCCGGTGAATACGTTCGTACGATCCGCGGGGATTCGGACCAGGTGCCGTCAGTTCTGGGCACTGTGATACCGCGTCGGTCGGCGCGCTGCTTGCGACTGCTGGGCGGAGCGGGCGGCCGCCGCCGGCGGGCCCCGGCGGACCCCGGCCGTTGGAGGGCGCCGGGTCGGTGTGGGGGATCACTTGACTCACGTGTGCGGTAGGTGCAGGTGAAAATGTTAGACGCAACGTATATGGATAGTTGAGGTTTAGGTGCGATTGCGTAATGAAAAATTCATTAGGTCAATAGTAAGAGCCGTGGTTGTTCAGGTGTCAAAACGTTTGCTCTGATTTCATTGTACGCGGGTGCGAGCTGCCCGTATTCGATTCCCGGTGCCGGTGCATATGGCCGTAGCTGTAAAATTGTTAATTGCAATTTTAAGAGCTGATATTACCACGTGTTCGGCGGTGAAGGAACCGCGAGAAGGTCTTTACCCCAGCCGTGGGTAATACTTTTTATTTTTAAGGTCAATAGTAAGATAACAGACGTGGTGAAGGATTATCGAAAGTGGCTGTTACAAAAATTAAAGGTTGCCCCGTGTTTTTTTTTTATTTATTAATTATATCATTAAATAATTACCCCGATATGTTGGAAGTGTTTCTTAAATGTAATGCACTTTCGATATGAATTATGAATGCAATGCAAATGACATCGGGAGAAAGTTTAGTTGTTTTGTGAAATTAAACTGTTATATAACGACAAAGTTAAGTGTTAATATTTGCCAAAAACTTTTGGTTCCCTGCTGATAAGCACCGTCTCCAAAAACTAAGCATTAAACTGCACTCTCTGTATGTATGTATTACTCTATGAACCGTACTTTATGTCGTGTCATCAGTATTGGAAATGAATAAATGTCACTATTTACAAATTAAAATAAAATATTAATATACGTTTGATATTATATTGATTTTATTATAAGTTGTAAATGACAATTTAAAAAGTGACACCAGAGTTGATTGCCGGTTCTTCTCAGAGATCTTTTTTTGACGTTCATAAGAAATTTAAACGAGGCTTAATTGAATAAAAATGTTTTGTCTTTTGTCCGTTTGGTTGCAGCGTAAGATAATCTATATTCTATATCAATATAATGACAGGCTCTGTGGCATTTCACCTTAGCCCGCAGGGGTGTCAACGAATCTGTCACCTTAAATTTAAGTTGTTTGCCGCTTACCGCCAGGTGGATTTGTTATCTCTAGCAAATTAAAAAAAACACTTCTGCTACCCTGCCCAATTCCGTGTCGTTGTCATTGTAGTCGAGAAAGGTAAATCCCTGGATTGACCCCCCAATCCCCGATCCAGAGATCGGGGAACCCGCGTTCGATGTCCCTATGTAGAGGGTTCGTGCCAATGAGTTTCCCGAAAAATCTTTGCATTGGACACTAAGACGGCGACAGGCTCACTACCTGCCACGGTATTCCGAAAAGCTCTGGTCAAATATGGTCGAGGGGGCTTATTATTTATTGTTAATTAAAAAAAATACGAGGACCAATATCGGGTAGCAGTGTTCAATATTCCAGACTTGCCAAGCTATGGGTGAGGCCTGTGTCCAGCTGTGGGTTAAATATAAGTTAAAGAAAGGAAGTAACGGAACGACAGGAAGATTTTATTCCTTTTTTTAGAAGGTAACAAACTTTAACGTTGACCTTACCAAGGCTTACCCACATCCAAATAGACCAATTAGTCGAATTTTTCAAAAGCGACTAATGAGACAGAGTCTTTACAGTCATCAACATACAAAATGACTTTGTCTGTATATGCATATCCTTAATGTTGTTGTATAACCAATATGCAAGATCCACTTTGACTCGATTTATCTAGAACTGAAAAGTTTGTCGGTGACATAATGAGATATGAGACGCTGTTGGATGACGCAACGGAATGCAAAGAAGCGACTTGAGCTGAGTTGTGGGTAAACACATGCGCTCTCGACGAGGGGAAGGTCGAACGAAGAGCAGAAGTAATCTATGCTCAGAAACAAGTAAACCCGGAGATACGTCTATAGTTTGGCTTAATAATCTCTCACCCCTTTTTTTTCCATGGGTATCGTAAGTGGCGACTAAGGGAAGAGCCTTGGTGGATAGGTGGTGGGATAACCATCTCGAAAAATATCAGACCGAAATTCAGCAGACCGATGATGGGCAGCAGCGTCTAAGGGGCGAGGTGGTGCTGGCCGCGCGTGGTGATTGTGGCAAAACTTCCTTTTGAAAGATATCTATGTGCCTGCATTCAACTATCAGGCTGGTAAGTCAACGAAATTTTTTTTTTTAAATTATAGATTGTTGAACGGTTCGCAATAAACAGAGAAGAACCGGCAAGAAACTATAGGATCTTTTTCTTTTTTTTTAATGTTACAATCTTATTTACAAGTAAATATAAAATCAATATATATACATAACAATAATTTTGTAATACATCATTTTTGAATAATAGAAAAAAGGTACATTTAAGTTATTGCTGGATTTACAGGAAAGACTTATTTGTATCCGAGGAGGCGAGCAATTTCTAGTCAGAACACTGGTAGGGTACTTTTATTTTAAAAATCTTTATTTTTTTTTTAAAAACGGCAGACAATTTTTTCACGGATCTTAGCAAACAAACTAAATTTCTCATCTATTAATGAATTCTGAAATCTCTCTCAATACCATAAATTCATTAAAATTATAATGTGCTCTATGGTATCTCAAAAATTTCTTATTAAATTATTACGTGTGGTTTCGGCGTCTGATAATGAATACACTGCGACATACACTGCGACATACACTGTAGGTGTGTCGTATGAATCGATCATTGCTCGATGGACTGCGGAATTATAATCTAAATTTGTTCCAGTTTAATTGATTCGTATATGACAGTGAATAGAAAGTTTTGCCTGTTTTCATTCCAGTTTCATATTGGTCTACTTTAACGAAATATCATGTGAATATAATGAAACGGGTAAGTAGCTTTTCATATAATTATTATATATAGATATAAATTACGATATACATCTTTTTCCTGATAACTCTACAGTGTGGTTATTTAAAAATCACTTTTTTACTTAACTGGCCGTATTAGGAAGCTCAAAGTTGCTCAGCGCGCTATGATCTGCGTGATAGAGTCTGGAACGGTGATATCCGCATCAGAACTAAGGTAACCGACATAGCCGTAAGGATCAGCAAGCTGAAGTGAAGCTGTGGTTTAGGAGGTTTGTAGCAATCTTTGAGGGAGACATAGGCTGAAATGATGAACAGACTAGTGATTGGAGAAATATCTGTAATGCAAGGGTTTTGATGCGCTCACCAATAATCCTGCCCGGAGTGGTGAGCGAAAGTCGCTTTTTTGACGCTGTTTTGGATACTCTTGCATTTGTAGCGGACTTCTACACGCTGGTGGTGATGATGTTGGTGATAATAATGTACAATGTTTGCGAAATTTAGACATTACTCAGGCACCCCGTTTACGTTTTTCACCATACATGGTACTATTGAGTATATACTATTGAAATATTTCGATTAACAATTCCAATGAAATTGAAGGGTAACCAGAAAAGTATTCCATTACCACTATGGTCACAGAAACGTGGTCACATATTAGGTTAAAAAGTAAAATAAAGTAACAGCCTGTATGTGCCCACTGCTGGGCAAAGACCTCCTTCTCAAATACTAGTATCAGAGAGGGTTTAGGAGCCTGGAAGGGTCCGCCACGCTGCTCCAGTGCGGGATGGCGGGCTCCACATATCTTCTAAATAATATTTTTATTATTTCACAGAAATGCAGGTTTCTCGCGATGTTTTACTTCACCGGTGAGCACGTGGTAAATACAGCACTTAAAATTGTTATTAACAATTTTAGTGGTGCCGGCACCGGGGATCGAACCCAGGTTACTAACGCTCTATGACACGGAAGTGAGCGCCCTGACCACTTGGCTACCACGGCTCTTTATTATTAGGTTAGGTTATAGTTACTAGGTAATAGCGTAGTGATTGTGGCAAAACTTCCTTTTGAAAGATATCTATGTGCCTGCATTCAACTATCAGGCTGGTAAGTCAACGAAATTTTTTTTTTTAAATTATAGATTGTTGAACGGTTCGCAATAAACAGAGAAGAACCGGCAAGAAACTATAGGATCTTTTTCTTTTTTTTTTAATGTTACAATCTTATTTACAAGTAAATATAAAATCAATATATATACATAACAATAATTTTGTAATACATCATTTTTGAATAATAGAAAAAAGGTACATTTAAGTTATTGCTGGATTTACAGGAAAGACTTATTTGTATCCGAGGAGGCGAGCAATTTCTAGTCAGAACACTGGTAGGGTACTTTTATTTTAAAAATCTTTATTTTTTTTTTAAAAACGGCAGACAATTTTTTCACGGATCTTAGCAAACAAACTAAATTTCTCATCTATTAATGAATTCTGAAATCTCTCTCAATACCATAAATTCATTAAAATTATAATGTGCTCTATGGTATCTCAAAAATTTCTTATTAAATTATTACGTGTGGTTTCGGCGTCTGATAATGAATACACTGCGACATACACTGCGACATACACTGTAGGTGTGTCGTATGAATCGATCATTGCTCGATGGACTGCGGAATTATAATCTAAATTTGTTCCAGTTTAATTGATTCGTATATGACAGTGAATAGAAAGTTTTGCCTGTTTTCATTCCAGTTTCATATTGGTCTACTTTAACGAAATATCATGTGAATATAATGAAACGGGTAAGTAGCTTTTCATATAATTATTATATATAGATATAAATTACGATATACATCTTTTTCCTGATAACTCTACAGTGTGGTTATTTAAAAATCACTTTTTTACTTAACTGGCCGTATTAGGAAGCTCAAAGTTGCTCAGCGCGCTATGATCTGCGTGATAGAGTCTGGAACGGTGATATCCGCATCAGAACTAAGGTAACCGACATAGCCGTAAGGATCAGCAAGCTGAAGTGAAGCTGTGGTTTAGGAGGTTTGTAGCAATCTTTGAGGGAGACATAGGCTGAAATGATGAACAGACTAGTGATTGGAGAAATATCTGTAATGCAAGGGTTTTGATGCGCTCACCAATAATCCTGCCCGGTGTGGTGAGCGAAAGTCGCTTTTTTGACGCTGTTTTGGATACTCTTGCATTTGTAGCGGACTTCTACACGCTGGTGGTGATGATGTTGGTGATAATAATGTACAATGTTTGCGAAATTTAGACATTACTCAGGCACCCGGTTTACGTTTTTCACCACACATAGTACTATTGAGTATATACTATTGAAATATTTCGATTAACAATTCCAATGAAATTGAAGGGTAACCAGAAAAGTATTCCATTACCACTATGGTCACAGAAACGTGGTCACATATTAGGTTATAAAAAGTAAAATAAAGTAACAGCCTGTATGTGCCCACTGCTGGGCAAAGACCTCCTTCTCAAATACTAGTATCAGAGAGGGTTTAGGAGCCCGGGAAGGGTCCGCCACGCTGCTCCAGTGCGGGATGGCGGGCTCCACATATCCTCTAAATAATATTTTTATTATTTCACAGAAATGCAGGTTTCCTCGCGATGTTTTACTTCACCGGTGAGCACGTGGTAAATACAGCACTTAAAATTGTTATTAACAATTTTAGTGGTGCCGGCACCGGGGATCGAACCCAGGTTACTAACGCTCTATGACACGGAAGTGAGCGCCCTGACCAGTTGGCTACCACGGCTCTTTATTATTAGGTTAGGTTATAGTTACTAGGTAATAGCGTAGTGATCAGGGCGTTAGACTTAATTTCAATATACACGAGTGACACGGGATCGTATCCCGGTACCGGTATCCTGATATTTGTCACGACGCACGTCGGTGACAGCGTGATTTTTACTTCCTCTTGAATTGACTGAAAAAGAATAAAAATTAAATCAATGTCTTCGATATATTTGTTTATTAGAAGTTCCCTTTAACTGAAGCAGCGTGGCCGACCTCTCCCGGCTCTAAGCACTAGAGCCTTAGCCCAATAGTAGGGCACTTAAAGACTGGTCCATTACTTTCCTATTCAAATAAATAATCAAAAAGAAAAGAAACTACATTGAAATAAAGTTCTTAGTGAAAGGTCAATGACGAGGCACGTCTGTTTGAAGTGTCATTCACTTTATCCATTCAATTCAATTTAAGTTGAAAATATGTAGTCACTTGGGCGCTTGCTTGCGATCTAACAACGGCCTTCATGCGATCTTACTGAAGGCTTGACGGAGTACCAAAAACATAGACAACTGCCAACCCTGCGAGGGATTAGAAGCGTGTGTCTGTTCTGCTATTCCATGAGTAGATGCATATAGAAACTCGATTACTGGTTCTTATGTAACTGCTTTTAAAATTGCTAATCGCTTGTTTATTAAATTAAAAATACATTTAAATATTATTAACATAATGAACATTGGTTTCTCACATTGTCGATTTCTCTGCTCAAGTCTTCTTGTATGTTAGCGATCTTGTTGTCTACTTAAGTAATATAATTAATAAAAGTAGGAGCCTGTATGTGGCAAAGACCTCGTTCTCACATATCTGAGAGGGTTTTGCAGCCGGTAAGGGCCCGCCACGTTCCAGTGCGGGTTGGCGGGCTTCACATATCCTCGAAATAATATTTTTCTTATTTCTCAGACATGCAGGTTTCCTCACGGTGTTTTATTCCACCACGAGGACATGGTAAATTGAACACTTAATTGCTATTAACAATTTATAGTGGTGCAGGCACCAATAGCGCTCTATGAAATTGAAGGATGGAGAGGCATGTGTAATAGTGAAAAGTGGAATAGTGGTCTAGGATAGGCTGACCATCAGGTGAACCACTAGCGTGTTTGACCCCTATCCTATAAGAAAAAAAACAACAGGGAGTAGTATATTCTCTCAGAGGGCGATGGGCTCTATGAACAGTGGTCACCTGGTTCCAAACAGGCGCTGGTGAAAAGTTGGCTGTAACAAATAATAAAAAATTTGAGCGCACTGTCAAGCGCAGTATTTGGTATCTGATTACAAGAACTAATGTGTATTATTAAAATTTATTTAAAAAAGGAACATACAGTGAAAGCTTATGACAAACATCATGCACACGGACAGAACATCGCACACGTACACACCGCCGTATTGCTATCAATTTCGAAACAAAGGTCCGCGTGAGGTCGGAGCTCGTTAATCTCGCTTACCAGTGTGTACTCTCCTCTGTCCTTTTGTTTCACACGTTCGCATTCACGCACACATTGGTTTAGAAAGAGCGTATACCCACGGTGGGATACAGTGTTGCTATATGTTGCGTTTCCTACGGTAAGTAATTTTAAACGTGGTAGAGCGAAGCGGCGGCTTTTGCTGCTGCTCGAATGGGCCGGCTCGACCGGGTTGGTACCACGGCCTCGCTGAATACCGGCGTGAAGTAGAGGCATCTTGTGGTTCTGCGTTTCGTTCGGCGAGTGAGGTAACCGGATGCACACTTCCCCTCCCTATTCCCATCCTCTTTCCTCCCATCTCCTAAATAGCCTTAAAGACCGGCAACCCATCTGCAGCATCTATGGTTTTGCAGATGTATGTGGCCGACGGTAATCACTTACCTTCAAGTGAACCGCTTGCTCGTTTGCCGTCTTTTCCATGAAAAAAAAAACATTTTAGAAAATTTCGCTCAAATCCTCCGTATCTTCCGAGTTCATAGTTTCAGTAGTTTGCTTATATTCTGTTATTACAAAATAGTACTTAATGTCAATAATTATAGATTTACTGGTCAATACTTTAGAATTCAGATTTCTGTTTAGTTTTTCCTGTTTATTTCCTGTAATTTACGCACGTAAATTTTAGATATTAAAATCAACGGACTCATATTTACTAAGTAAGACACTTAGTAAATATGAGTCAGTATGTATATATTCACGGCTTGTTCCCAACGGGGTAGGCAGAGACGATCTTCTTCCGCTTGCTACGATCCTGACATACGTCTCTCGCTTCTTCCACTTTCATCAATCTTCGCATGCATGCTCGTTGGTTTAGAGTACTCTTGACCTGGCCTGTTGTAGTATAGTGGAAGCAAGCGGTTAGGGACTCTTTGAATGAATGAATGAAAATGAATGAAAATTCTTTATCCTTGTCGTAAGAAAGATAATATCGGTTGTCAATTTTTTTAATTAAATCTGCCACCGTTTCGTAATAAGGCTCCTGTGTCGGAGAAGTAACAGGCGAAAGAAACTCCGTAGATAACTTCTTTTTTTATAATTACAATGTAAATCGTAAAATAAAAGGTATAGTCATAGAGAATACAGTGATACCACAAAACAAGCACAACACACTTTAATGTCTTAGTACGCGTATGAGCCGTGGTAGCCCAGTGGTCAGGACGCTCATTTTAGTTTCATAGAGCGCGGGGTTCGATCCCCGATGCCGGCCCCTCAAAAATTGTTAATAGCAATTTTAAGTGCTGTATTTATCACGTGCTCGGCGGTGAAGGAAAACATCGTGAGGAAACCTGCATGTCTGAGAAATAACAAAAATATTATTTCGAGGATATGTGAAGCCCGCCAACCCGCACTGGAGCAGCGTGGCGGACCCTTCCCGGCTCCTAAACCCTCTCTGATAATCGTATTTGAGAAGGAGGCCTTTGCCCAGCTGTGGGCACTTACAGGCTGCTACTTCCCTTTTTTTTTACGCCTGTGACCTGTATTACCTATAAAGGTAAATGGAGTCCGGTTATCCGCATTGTAGCAGCGTAGAGAAGTCTGATCGGATTTAAAAAAAACCTTTAAAGAAATATTGAATATGATCTTTGCACAGCGTCGGGACATTTGTGACTGTTTATTTAATGATCTATCTTATAGTATCAACAATTTTAGATAGAAAGTAACAAAGGTACAGTTGAACCCGTGACCTTGCAGCTGCAAATGTGTTTACATCTGTGACGAGCGCGTAGCACGGAACGCTCAATCGTTGACAAGCGCGAATACTGGCTGCTTAATGAATAATAAAAGCGATCGATGCCGTTTCCGTTCAAGTTCACAGACAGTGAATATTAAAAAGTGACAGATCTGTCCGTACGTTGATTAGAATGTGGATGGTTACGTTCGAGGGGCCGCGTCGACCGGACCGGCCGGCGGAAGCGTTTAATCGATTTGAATGCTCCCGATCAGCTCGGCGTCTAATTTACTGAACGAGCCATTGTCGAATCACACGATTTCAGTCATTTTCAAATTAGCTGATATACACAGAAACAGATTTATAGATATCTCACGTGGCAGCATCCGAACGCTACTTTTGGCTGCGGCTTCTCTTTCGTACAAATAAAGTTATCAATAGTCTTTCTGGGCCATAGCATAATGCAGCTTTACGATTATAATATATTATTGATATATTATAATCGTAAAGCCCACCATAAGTCCACTGCTGAACATAGTCCTCGCCCAACTTTGTCACAAAGCTCGGTCCTGAGCCACTTCCCACAACACTGCGCAGATCATCGTTTCATCTTGTCCGTCCCACACTGCGTCTGCCTGTATGTGGCTGCCACTCGAGAACATTTCTACCACAACGGTTGTCTGTTCTTCGCGATATGTGACCGGCGGATTGTCACTTCAGCTTGCTGATGCCAACGCCTACGTCAATTATCCTAGTGCTGCTGCGGATATCTTCGTTTCTAACAAACACAGCATAGCCCTTTCCATAGCCCGGTGAGCAACTTTGAGCTTCCTCGTACGGTCTACAATGAAAGACCAGGTCACGGCTCCGTACGTCATTGTCATATCATTAACATAACAGTCTGCCACTAGCCCACTGCTGAACATAGCGAAGTCCCTATCGCGACCTGCGACTTCCGACTAGCGATTTTCCATCGACTTTCCGCAACTGTGTGCAGGTCTCCACACCATCGTGTCGTCGTATACAGCGTTTGCCTGTACCAGGTTGAAATCTGCTGCCGTCAGTGCCGCCACTTCGGCGTGCTGCCCGAAGCCCGCCGCTACACCGGTCTTCGGTCTTTTTTTTATACAAGAAGGAGGCAAACGAGCGTGCGGCTCACCTGCTGGTAAGTGACCACCGACGCCCGCGAACATCCGCAACGCCAGAGGAGCCACAGATGCGCTGCCGGCCTTTAAGGAAAAATCTCTATCACAGAGAGAAATTACGAGCAGAGCCTTCTGTTCAAAAATAAATGTTATTGTTTTTTAATGCTTTAAGTTACGTGTGTAAACTATATATGTAGTATGTTATTATAAATTTATGTTATTATAAAGTAAAGTAGCAAATTTTTGTATGGATTTTGGAGCGGTTTTTGGAGGCGACTTCGGGAAGAGCGAGGAACAGACTTCGAAACTTATCGATTTTTTTTAATACGCAGATTTCCTTACCTTCACCTTCGAACACAAGATAAATTCATCAATTAAATTGCATTTAATGTGTCAGCATTTAGATACAATCCCTGGTTATTCGGATACTATAAAATCAAAAGCTAGGAAACCAAAGATCATAGCAAAAAGAAGCTAGAAGCGACTTTTTGCTCATAGCTCATACGGCAAGCAGTGGAAAAAAAACGTCTCGATATACGGAATGTATTCGGCCATTGCTAGCAACACTCACTGGTGTTATCTTTAATCTTGAGGTTTTGAGCTATACTCTATGAGAATATATGACGTAGTTTTTCGAACGCCTAATTGGATCCTTCGATTGTCCTCTTATATTACTCCAAAAATTTAAACGTGAAGTTTTAATATGCGAACAATGTGTGTTGACAATCATATGCAGGTGCAACGACGTAACGTTGTCCGTTCATGAATGTAGTTTGAGCCGACCTAAACGACCGGTTAACGAACGGTTCATTTTTATTATAAAACATTTGGCCAGAAATGCCGCGAAAAACCGCTTCTTACGTAACAAGCTAGTGTGTTGCGCAGTAATTTCGCGCGGCTTACAAAGTGTTGCCAAACGTACTTATAGTATACAATATTGTACTATATTTCGGGTCTGCGTTCTATGTATTCTTGAAGAGCATATAGTATTCAAAATACTATATTACAGTTGGATAGAATAATCTTTTTTTTTTGACAACACTCAAATAAACAACTCTTTCTTCTGACCTTACTTTTGGTTTATTTTGTACCTCATGATTTTTTAATTATTATTTTTGATTAACATGTTCTGTGTGTGTTGTCTCTTTATGCTGTACCAATAAATATTTTTCTTTTCCGACACTTTTCACAATATACTATATTTTTACAGCTCATTCTGAAAAATATTAATTTGCCGAAAAAAATGTTGGTAACCCTAGGTCCGCGTCCGGTTGAGGTGAGGCATGCCGGTGGTGCGGCCACGAAAGTAGCGACTCGTATTAGCCCTTTTTATCTAACTTATTATTTTGTTCTTGGAGAATATTTTTCTGTTATCATTATTATCAAATTTTTTTAACGTGGTCGAGCCAAGCGGCAGCTTTTCCTGCTGCTCGAATGCGCCGGTTCGACCGGCTTGATAACACGGCCTCGCAGAATATCAGCGTGAAGTATGTCATGCGCTTCAGCGTTTCGTTCGGTGAGTGAGGTATGCGGAGGCCCACTCCCTCTCCCTATCCCCCTCCTCATCCTCCAAATCCCATCTCACAAATACCCTTAAAGGCAACGCATCTGCAACAACTCTGGTGTAGATGTACGTGGGCGACGGTAATGACTTACCATTAGGTGAGGCGCTTGGTCGTTTGCCGCCCTTCCCATAAAAAAATATAATAAAGCTACATTTATGACGTCATATGATACTACCATACGTATGGACGTGGATCAATTAATGACATATCGAGGTGAGTACAGGCAGTCGCTCACTCTAATGAACAAAGTGTAAAATAAAAATGAACTTGCGATTGTCTTTCGTTGTTTTCCCAAAGGAATTGTTCTCGAACCTTTTAAAGTTGGATTTCGATTTCCGATAAATATCGAGGAGGACCTGATTCTGTGGATCGATGAAACTATTATGTTTTCAGCACAAAATAAACTTTGGAATCAACTCTCACAACCTAAATTACATAAATTTTTCTTAGGTTGTTGTAACACCAAGTTCGCGGTTGCATTTATTCGGGTCATGTTTCGCTATAGTGGTGATTATGATTTTAACTGAAAACGTCAAATCTTGTCTATCACTTATGTCGCGAGACCTTCTATCATATCACATTCAACATCCAGCTTTATCACCCTGTGTGTGTCCACAGCAGGACATAGGCCGGACAATCTTTCATGGGCCTATGAAATATAAACAAGCATATTTTTATATTCTTTTACGCCTTGACGAACCGACAGAGTGGCTCCAAAGTGATCCTTTCAAAACGCTTGTTTTATAACCGCACATTTTCTTATTTAAATAGCAGCATCAAAAAAAAACTATCGAAAGACTTTCCGTATGTCACTTCATATAACAATGTCTTTGATTGGTAGATGATGGGACTTTTAATTGAGCACATTGGTAGCCAATGAAAAGCTGTCACTGTACATAGTGTGTCAGACGTGGCGGGAACTATGATGACTCGAAAGTTGTTAACAATAAGGCACAAAGATATTGTACAATATCTCCTTTCTAGTTTTTATTATTCTGGTTATTGTGTATATGTATGTTTTAAATGGACTGTGATAAAAACGAGCCATGAGTCTATCTGATGGTAGGTAGCTACAGCAGCCTAATAGCTGTGATTGAGCTTGAGATTCGTTGTCACCCCTGAGGTCTCAGATGGCATGCCTCGTAGCCCGCAATTGTACCGGCTCTCTATACCTTTCAAACCGGAACACAACAGTAGTAGGGCTGCTGTTGCTGCGGCAGATATAAAGTGTTAATATTATACACAATGCCTCTGCTTTAATATTTACACGGGGTTATTTAAAAATATAATTTAAATAAGTCTAGAGTCTCAGGAGGTCACCATAACAGGTCGGCGTACTGGTTACTTATCTAAGTCCCACGCTCTCACGGCTAGAAGACTCTGGAACGAAATCCATCTTGACATTAAAAAAGCTTCCAACAAGTTTGCCTTTAAAACTAAAATCCGCAAACACTATAAAGAGGTTGCAAGTCTGTTCTAGTGCTGCTGTTTGTCATTGTGTCGTTTTAGTTGTTTATCCTGACATACATATTTGTTTGTATTTTAGTATTAAAATTTATGGTTCGGTGTATATTGTATATTTGTATATACTGTATGTAAGTACTGTATGTATCTACCTGTCTATGTAATTATATTTTTTGATATTTATATAATTTTACTTGTTTCATTTTGCTACAGCTGCACCGCATCTACCGTATGTTTATCTCTGCATAACCTAATGGTTGACTGGGAGAAAATACCTTCAGACATTAAGTCCGCCATGTGTAACACTTTGTGCATAAAGTTTAAAAAAAATATATAAATAATACCCCATGACGGTATCAACGGAAAAAAACAAAACAAACAGAAAAATGTTTTTTTAATTTTCATATCAAAAGTACAAAAAAACATCTTAATACGCGTCTTCTTTACTTAGTTACATAAATACTATTTCATATAATTATTGTTAATCTTCTTAAGTATAGTCTCTGCCCTTGTTGTCGCCGGACCTGTGATACGTAAGCAGCCAACGCAGCACTCTGGAGACCGCGTGCGGATCTTCGCAGCGGATCTTGTAGCAGAGCTTCGGACGCTGGTGCGGAGATCTGTTCTTGCTGATGAACATAAGAGTTGGGATAATCTTTGACTACATAAAAATATCACTCTCTGGCTACCTCAAAGTGAGCAGCTTGCAGGTTGCCATGGTGATTGACAATCTACATAATTAACATGCAGACGGGCAGAAAATCCATTCCGATATGCAAAATTCTCTAGATTTATGATGAGAAGTTGTGTGACCAGTGTGATAAATGACAGAAAAAAGCAAGACAAAAAAGAGAATACTTGAGAAGTTTCTGTCGTTTCTCCGTCAAAGGAACCTTATTACGAAACGCTGATAGATGGTTTGGTGGTGAAATAACGAAATTACGTCCAATAATAAAGAGTATTTACAATATCACCCATTACAGTTATGCCCATCACGCAGGGTAGGCAGAGAATACAGGTTTCTTCGGCGAAAGAGCTAAGCGGCAGCTTTTACTGATGCTCGAATGAACTGGTTCGACCTGGGTAGTGCAACTACCTCGCAGAATACCAGTGCGCCACTTCTCCCTTCTCCTCGTCTTCTATCCCCCAAATATCCTTAAAGGCCGGCAACGCACCTGTAGCTCCTCTAGTATTGCAGATGTACGTGAGCGACTGTCACCACATCATTTACCATCAGGTGAGCCGCGAGCTCGTTTGGCCTCATTCCCATAAAATAAAAAAATATTCCATCGTGGTTGTTCAAATGAGCTTCCTTTACAACCCGACGTTGTACCTCTCGGAGAAAGGGAAGGCGAATCTCTTCGTCAGTCTCAGTTGCTTCCGGGTGCAAAATCTGAGGGATAGCATGAAAGGATTCTGCGGACCTACCTGTAGTTAGTTTCGGAGTGGATCTCGCAGAGCAGCCGACGCTTGCACTGTTCACTGACAGACGGAAATCCTGCCGAGTCGCTCAAGCGACGAGACGTACGCTTGATGTTACTGAGAAACATTCATAACATTTCATAAAACTCACCAGACAGTTGTGCCACATGGGGCCTGAGCTAACAAAACCTATTGTTTTTCGGGTCTGGTTCTGTTTGTTAGTTTTTGTCTCGTCGTCCACTGTCTCTGATGCCGCATCCGACCCTTTCTTGATTCTTATCGCATGAGCGTTACATCGGTTATGGGATGGTAAAGACGAGTGAGTGCATCAGTGTTGGCCCGTACACTTACGGCACTATAATATCTCCTGCGCAGTTGACAACTGGCCGATGGTATTCGGAATGTACAATAGTAAATGTTGGTGGTTGGCAACGGACCCTCCGTTAGGCAAGGGGATGCCCCTTTAAATATTTTTTTTCAGGATTAATATAAGCACTTAATGATGGATGATTGTCATAATAGTTTTCACTACAATCTACTTTGATCAAAGGTCGCGTGAAATAATTACAAAGTACTAATCATAACTTTAAAAAGTAACTGCGGACCAGTTTTCTAGAATTACGTTAGGATGCCAGTGATAGCAACCTGTCCCCAATGAGTGACCCGCCCAGCTGTCAAATTTCTGTTAAATATCAGCTGGATGCTTTGGACTTATTAGAGCGCCGGGCGAAGAGGATCATAGGCAGTAACTCTCTCGTGGAGACAAATCTTCTAAGCCTCGAGCACCGTAGACGAGTGGCCTGCCTCTCGGTTTTTTATCGGATACTTTTCGGAGAGTGTGCGGAGGTTTTGCATAACCTGATACCCCCTTCCCCCTTCCATCACCGAACGACTGGGTGCGGCGAACAGTTTCACCCTTATGCTGTAGACATTCCTCCATTACGCACGAAGCGGTTTGCCTCTTCTTTCATTATGCGGACGGCTAATGAGTGGAACTCTCTGCCGAGGTCAATTTTTCCGGAACGCTATAATCTGAACATCTTTAAGGCCAAAGTGAACAGACACCTTCTAGGCAAACGTGTGCCATCCTAGGCCTCATCTTCGCCTTCCATCAAGCGAGATTGAGGTCAAACGTAAGCCTATTTTATATATAAAAAAAACGTTTAAGTTAATATCTATTGGAAACTAAATAGCCACTTCGATTCACTAGAACTGGCGTCGCCGTGAAATTGATTCCACGTGGGCTTATGTAACGGACAAGACGGTGGCGTGCCGCGGCTCGCGTGCTGCAACAGAGATATCCGCCTTCGCTGCACTAGTGTCACCATGGGCGGAGATACTGGGAGACTTTCAAAACTTTCAGTGTTTATATTTGGATCACCATCAATTGATACATTTATGGTATAAACCAAGGGGTATAGGTTCGTACCCCACGATCCCGTACAAGTAAAGTAACTAAGTTTAAAAAAATCCTAAAAATTAAATTACCTTTTCTAGGTAATAAGTAGTAATTGTGTGTTTTAAAATTAATATCGATGTTTAAATGAGAAGAGTTTGGCGTGGTAGCACCATAAGAAGATCAGCCAACTGTTCGTAGCTTGAATTTCGTAATTGAAAGGGAATCGTCTGCATACCTATCTAGTTATAAAATTTTCTAATCAGTCATGGTTAGGTGTGATAGTTCTGGTACTGCCAATATTATAAAGTCCTCATCTCAAAAACTTCTCTCAAAAACTTGCCCTTCTTTTTAATAGCTACACTATTAGGGCAAGTTTTTGAGAGAGATCTTTTGAGGTTACAAGAACACAGTCAACTGTTCAATCATAGGTTGCTGGTTCAAATCCGGCTCGAAGGACCAATGTGAAGATGCTTAGGGGACTGCATTTATTTCGATTGATTTTATAAGTTGGAGAGTGATGAAATAAAGAAAACACTTGGTTTTTAATAGAAAGGAAAAAAGAAAAGATTATGACTCATTACTACAGATCAGCAAAATAAACCAAAAGGTGATAAACTTAATATAACACAGTTTAGTATTGGGTTGCAGCAACGAAACGGGATCTGACTCTGCATAGTGTTATAGCAGTGTTGCCACAGCGCTAATGCCTATAATACACTCAAACTCGCAAGCTGATGTTGCTACAAGCAAAATTACAAAAAGTAATTAATGTTGCCATTAATTGAACATGTAAAATAATGCTATTATTTCCTATAAAACACACAGTAGCATGGCGAACTTAAGAAACCCATTTTGACGAGTGCAAACTTGCAAAAACGAACAGTGCCCGTTAAAAAACTTTTTCTATATTAAACAAATCAATATCATAATCCTGCAAAATTAGAGATAGGACAAGGATTCAAAATTAGCACATTACTGGTTAACTATTCGCCGTCAACGCCGGAAAAACAAAGTTCCGAAAGTCTCTTTGAAAGGACCGCTACGTATAGTTACCGCGCGCACGTCGGACTATAATCCCTCGGCGATCTCTCCTCGCCTGACAACATTTGACAAATCATTCGCGCGTCGCCACATCGTAACCGACAGCCAGCTCCAAAAGAAACACGACAACGAAACGTTTCGATTGCATTTAATTTTTAGCGGAAGTCCGTAAGTATCGCTTCCGAGTGCGTCGAACGCTACGTAATCCAACATTGAACGTATAAATCGATTCGGTGGAAACAGGAAAGTGATCCTCTATCAATGGTGGCAAATATTAAAAGAGTTCAGTATTACGCGTGGTAATATACGAGTATATTAGCTATCGTGACCGTGTATTCAATACTAGGCTTCAATACTAGGTAGGGGAGTTATCTATATCTTCAAGGCCAGAGTGAACAGACATCTAGGCAAGCGTGTACCATCCTAGGCCTCATCTTCGTCTTCCATCGGGGAAGATTGAGGTCAAACGCAAGCCTATTTTTTCATAAAAAAAAGAGTTGTGGACATTTCAGTCCATTCAACCCTTATTTGGGACAACTTGATACGTCTCCGTTTTAGTTACCAAGTATCGAAGAACTCATTGGTATGAGTCCTCTGCATAAGGGATCGAACTCCAGCTAGTTCACTCGGCTATTTGCCATCCGATTTCTTCCCGTGGGTCCTGTAAGAGACGACTAAGGGAAAAGTCTTGATAATCTCCTTGCGAACTTCGCGAGCATACCCGGCGTCGAGACTTGGCGGTAGAGACCCGTTTAGCTACGCTGAATGATACTACATATTTTTTTTTAATTTCTATGTCAATTTCCATATTTTTTTTACAAAACTTAGCTCTTTTTTGGAAGTGAATTGAAGACAATCGATGACAAAGACTACTTAATACATAGTATATTACATTAACATACAAATAGTATACGATTGCATATCTTAGTTTATACAATTTTTAATTGTTTAACTAATGATATTCATGCCTCTGATCTCTATTAAAACGCACCGGATGGAGACAACATAAAACTGTTTGTGAATCATTAATATCGTCTTGTGGCTTTTAGTTTTCACCTGATTTTAGGTTAATTATGTAATTGTTATGTGCCAAAACAAGTTACTGAACAGCTTCGTCAGAATTCTACGACAACTACTTAGCTTCTTTACTTTTTTTGTGCGATATAAACGTAACGGCTCTGTGGCGCCTCCTGGCGACTGTCTTCAACGCTGAACATGTATGAACATAGTCGTACATGAAATGAATGAAATAGACTTTATTGTATACCAATTAGCAAAAAAAGTAATAAAATAAATAAAAAGAAATATAAAATACACAATGGTATAATTGGTGGCCTTATCGCTTAGAAGCGATCTCTACCAGGCAACCACTTTGCAGAGGAGATAATGACCAGTGAGCAAGTACGCAAGGTACTAAGAAGTGGAAATATAATATAAAAAATACAGATTGATATATACACAAACATATATACTGATATATCTAAATAAATACATAATATATACCCATACAAACACAGGCACATAAAGAGTAAAGAATAAATAAAATAAGAGCCATACGACGCAAGGAAAAGTAAGTGTTGAAGGAGAGATAAGCAGACAATGAGAGATGAAGGAATAACTATTTAGGGAGGAAGGTGGTGCGTTTTGACCAGCCTTTTAAGAGTATCTTGGGATTGCGCGCGCTTTATATGAAGTGGTAGGGAGTTCCAACGCCGAGCAGCTTCAATGGAAAAGGATTTAGAATAGAAGGAATTGTTATGAGATGGAAATTTTAAAGTAAGGTGTTATCAGAGCGAAGAGATAAACAGTGAGTATCCCCAAGAAACTCAAATCGCTCTTTAAGGTAAGGAGGGGTAGTGGGATTGAATAGAGACACACAGTATAAAAGAGAAAGAATGTGAGTATTTCTTTTAAACGTGGTAGAGCCAAGCGGCGGCCTTTGCTGCTGCTCGAATGAGCCGACTCGATCGGATTGGTACCACGGCCTCGCAGAATATCGGCGTGAAGTAGAGGCATCTTGTGCTTCTGCGTTTCGTTCGGTGAGTGAGGTAACCGGAGGCCCACATCCCCTCCCTATTACCCTCCTCTTCCCTCCAATCTCCCAAATATCCTTAAAGACCGGCAACGCACGCATAAAAAAAAAGAGTGCAGAGTACATGCACGGCTTATAGATCAATGTATGCCTTCGATCACCCAAACTGTTCCAGATTTGGGTGACTATGCTAATGCGAGCAATAAAGATCGAAAGAGCGAAAGAGGTTTTGATAGCAAAAGTAATATTAGAAATCTATACAAACTGACGGTGACTCCAGCCCTGTGCCGTGCACTGCGATCACGCGAGGAGTGAGAGCGGAGACAAGAAGTCCCACCGGCAGCAGTGCTGTCACCAGGTGGAGCAAGCTCTTCCAGGGGTTAGGTCTGCAAAACAGCCGATAGTTATTTACCTTTTTCTCTTTGACTCTTCGGCCAAGGTCATTTAAACAGTCTTCACTACGATCCAAGTTGTCCAGTAGCACGTAAGACAAAATGTATTTTTTTTTTTGGCATAGGCCTCCTACTCAAATATATGAGAGGGTTTCGGACCCGGGAACGGGCCTGCCACGCCGCTCCTGTGCGGGATGTCGAGCTTCATATACCATTTTATTCAAAATACCATTTTATTTATTTTTCTCAGACATGCAGGTTTTCCTGTTTTCCTTCACCGCCGAGCACGTGGTATATACAGCACTCAAAATCGCTATTAACAATTTTAGTGGTGCCGGCATCGGGGATCAATTCCGGATCACTCGCGCTCTGTGAAACTAAAGTGAGCGCTCTGACCACTAGGATACCACGGCTCTCATGTGGTTGTGGTGTAACGCCTGAAAAAATTTTGAGGCTTTCGACATGTGAATTTCCTAACTATGACATAAATATTATTAAACTTCGACATGGTACATCAGCAGGCAGCCCGTCCGTGGCGCGACGATGCAAGCAAACTGCGGGCAACGCTGTGTGACCTATTAAAAAAAAAACGAATATCTCTTGACACTTCCGTCAACATTACATAAGTACACAAGAACTAAGCTATCTATTAGTGTTGAAAACAAAAGAAAGCGCAAGTATAAAATGCGCCCAGACGCACGACGAGATGAGCCCTTCCGCGTATAAATCCGCGCGTCATTAATGTAAATCGTCATCCCGCCAAACTCGCGGGCCAATCTGCACGCGAGTCAATTCAGATCAGGCTGTAAAAGCCTCCGGGCTAACAGCGTGTGGATGGTTTTTAGTCGGTATGGTCCTCCTTCAGAGAATTGAGTCCGACATAACCCAGTATGCGTAACAGCATTTTCCATCCGGGGAAAAAAAAAAAAAAAAAAAAAAACGAGATGGGCAAGCGACGAGGCAGGCTAATGAGTAAAAAGGAACGGAAGAGGCTTGAAAGTCGACGGCAGCCTGCAATTATCCGATCAGCGGTCCTTTCACCGCCGCGCTCCATCGGTTTCGTTTGTGTTTCAACTTGCTCGTGGACTTAAAATCGGTGCACGTGGCGCAGTGATCAGCGCACACGGAAGGCAAGATTAAAAAAATCAAACGCTAAAAGGTTACTTCTTGGCTAACGTGATTCACATCTTCGATCTTACACCACTAACTTAACACCGAGTTACAGGTGGTGTGTGTGAGAAAAATATAATATACTCCCATCCGGTATATATACAGTATATCCTGGATGTGTCATCTTTTTCTCCAGATGCCAATGTCACCTGCACACGTTGCATCCAGCTAATCAACGACTACAAGCGAGACTCGAACAGATCCAATCTCACAGATTCGGGATGGGGAGCAGCATCACCTGTGCGAGAGTATCGGTACTACGCTCAACAACCCGAGAGGTGAGTGTGGGCGAATTTTCGAAGAAATGTATATATATACCAGCTTTTGGTAGCGCTTTTAGCGATGCCTATGTTCGGCTGTGGACTAAAATTTGCTGATGCAGTTAAAGCCAGGTGAGATATTAGACAAACGGATTCATAATAAAAAAAAACATTAGTTAAGAAATGATGGAGGTGGGTGCCATGGTCCATTGCGTTTTCCTCGAAATCACCATGAGCATAGGTCATTCTCGATGAGAGAATTTCTCAAGATCGCAACATTAGAGTAACATATGATTGACTGGGTGGTTAGGTTAGGTAAGGTCTGGTCAACCTCATACCCCCATACAACGTGCACGGGCCGTGGTTGCCTATAGGTCAGGGTGCACACTTTAGTTTCACAGAGCGCGAGCGTGACCTGGGTTCGGTCTCTGGCGCCGGCACCACTAAAATTGTTATAAGCTATTTTATGTGCTGTATTTAACACGTGCTCAGCGGTGAAGGAAAACATCGTTAGGAAACCTGCATGTCTGAGAAATAATAAAAATGTTATTTCGAGGATATAACCCGCCAACCTGCACTGGAGCAGCGTGGCGGGCCCTTCCCGGCTCCTAAACCCTCTCTCATACTCGCATTTGAGAAGGAGCAGCAGTTGACACTTATAGGAGGCTACTTTACATTTTTCCTTTTACGGTATTGTGGTGCAATGTGGAGACAATTTCTAACGCTTCTTTTACGACTAATCTTTGTGGAGGCTTGAAGTGAAATTACTTTGGACGAAATGACAATTAAATTTCTAGGTCGAATTAGAGTGCATCGTTCCGGTTCGTTGTGATTTATCTGTGTTGTCGTTTAGAATTGGAAGTTTTTAATATTAATTGGTTTATGTAGTGTATATATCCATTTTAAACGATTCATACTCTCCTTCGTATCTTAAGGATAACTTCAATTTTCTTTATTCGAGTCATAACCGAGTGCCTCGAACCTCAAACAGCCTGAAGGTTAGTGTTCCACAACATAGTACAGGTTTCACACCACTCTTCTTTGGAACGCTCTCCCCGATGATATCAAGAAAGCTCCGAATAAAAACTGTTTCAAAACCCTGCTCCGTCGTCATTATCTGAAGGCAAATGCCATCTGAGATTTCGCTCTCCATATTTAATTTGTTTATGTATGTATTATATGTTTATGTATAGTGTATCATGTATGTTATAAGTATGTAAGTATATTATAAGAGTTATGTATTTAATATTAATATTTAATTTATTATTTATTTTGAACCTGCCAACATGCTTTCTTTCTCACCCACGGTTGACTGGTAGAGAATGCCAAAAGGCATTAAGTCCGCCCATTGTATTCCATATTTTAGGGACACAATAAAGAATAAATAAATAAATAAATATATTTCAACTGTGAATGATATTTATTGTTTATATACTAAGCAGTTATTTTTAAGTGAATAGAAGTTTTAATTCTGTTACGTGTACTCAGTAACACGCGCTCTTTTTTTATATTCATTTCATTCATGGTGACGAGCGAGCCCTTATTTTACCTGATGGATTTTGATGAATATGATGTATAAATGAAAGACAAAGAAGTTAAAAGAGATCGGAAAAAGGGTCGGATATAGTGACAGAGAAAACTAGTGTCATATCAAAACCACATACTTAAACATATTTTTGTTTTGCACAGCTTCAGAAAATCCATGACTTAGTACGAGTACGCTGAAAACTAAACCACGTTGTCCTTACTGCGCTTTAAGTAATATATCACTGACCTTTTCTTCATGGAATAGTCTTTGGGATAATCGTATGATTCTAGATCAAAGTCAGAGTCATCTCCATACGAAGTCGGTTTTTCTTTTAAAATGTAATGATGCTTGTAAAACCCTCCAGCCGGTATCCTCACGGGTGCCTGCACAGTGGGCTTGGATTGCAACCCGTGGGTACTCCATTCAGTATTACCATGGGCCCGTGCACCGTTGTCGTAACTGTAGGGGAAAGCTATGAATCCTTCCGGGATTTTTTTCTGTTCCGGCTCGAATTGATCTCTTGGAGATCTGCGAAGGAAAAATTAATAAATAAACAATTGAAATGCTGCAACCCTGACTCTGCATATTGGGATTAATTTTCTGCCATAAATTGATAAAGCAGGGTATAACGCGTACAGATGAGGTTAACATTTAGAAATAATGTTCTTAAACTTTCTTTTCCTTCTATTAAAAACGAATAAAGTAAGAATGATTTAGTAAATTTAAAACTCTACGTAAACTTCACACTTTCCATTGACCATTGCGTAAGTTAGTATTCAAAAGAATTCTACAATTTTTCGATACGATATACAAAGGAACTAGATTTTTAATTTTCAGTCATGAAGCAAATAAAATAACAACACGGACTTAAACTGGAGACTATTGCGAACCCAATTACGTGTTTGATGAAGTTACAAGTAACTTTCGTAATTATCAAGTTTCAACAAGTAATAACAATCGCTTAGTTTATTCAGGTAGGGTTTAAATTTACTTACCCGACGAAAACCGATGTTGGCTTTACTGTTGGCTGCGTATGAGATGTAAAAGACCAAACAGGTGAGTCTTCTATAGTGTCATAATAACTACCTAAATGAGGACTGGGCTTAAATTCTTTATCCGAGCTTTTACCTTTACCATCGGCTTTAGAATTTGTAATATTCTCATTTGCTTTGTTCGAAACAGTCTTGACTTTGCTCAAATCTGCGTTATTTTTATCTTCATTAGGAAATTTAAAGGAAATCGCTTTTAATATTTTGTTACTGACGTTCTCATTTTTTGCTACACGAAGTTCTTCATCATTTTCTCCACCAGTCTCACGCATTTCATCAAAACGAACTTGTTCATACATATCCTCGTAATCCTCACTAACTTCTTTAGGTCTCGCAAACGTTGTGTTAATATTCCATGTTACGGTTTCTGCGTAGGACTTTTTTCCGGGAATTTTATTTTCTTTAATTCTTTCTGTGGTCGTTGTAATGAAGGGACTTTTGTCGACGGGGTACAGAGTTGTTGTGTTGGTATTTACGTTGCTGAAAGATTCCTCTTCTTCGCTTTCGTTGACTTGAATGCATACTGCGTTGGATATTAGGCATATGGTCCAAATGATTATCTGCAGAAATAAAAGTCAGTCGTAATCAAATTATTGCAAACTTCCTCTTCCATTCGGCAACCTATTTAAGTCAACTACTGTCAGGTTTGCTCCGAATACACCCGCTAGAGAAGTGGGTTGGTGAGCGCAGTGCCCCCCTCCCCCAACCTAATATTGCTGCTCCCTTTTACTATGAGTGGGATTTGGGTGTGCTATAGATCTAGGATTGGTTTGTCGTATACAAGATTTTCAAGTGGTCACCCTAAATGGAGTCTAAGGACACCCATAGGCAGAAATCACCGCTTGGCTCTACCACGCTTAAGTAGCTAGTTAAGTTATGGAATATTGTAGAACGGTTTCCGTTTCTGGATGTTCCTAAGTATATGGGTAGGTGATCGTCCAACATTCCTGCACCATGACATGGTGTTTGAAACTCCTTCGACCTTGGCTTCAGAATCAGACGCTGGCATCGGTGTTATTCTTTTTTTATGGGAAAGTCTGCAAACGAGCTATCGGTTCACCTGTTGGTAAGTGATTGCCGTCGCTCACGTACACCAGAGATGCTGCTGTTGCGTTGCCGGCCTTTACGGGTACTTGGGAGATGGGAGAGAGGATGAGGATAGGGAGGGGATGGGGAAGGAGACTTGGCCTCCGGTTACCTCACTCACCGAACGAAACGCAGAAGCACAAGATGGCTCTACTTCACGCCGGTATTCTGTGAGGCCGTGGTACCAATCCGGTCGAGCCGGCCCATTCGAGCAGCAGCTAAAGCCGCCGCTTGGCTCTACCACGCTTAAGTAGCTAGTTAAGTTATGGAATATTGTAGAACGGTTTCCGTTTCTGGATGTTCCTAAGTATATGGGTAGGTGATCGTCCAACATTCCTGCACCATGACATGGTGTTTGAAACTCCTTCGACCTTGGCTTCAGAATCAGACGCTGGCATCGGTGTTATTCTTTTTTTTTATGGGAAAGTCTGCAAACGAGCTATCGGTTCACCTGTTGGTAAGTGATTGCCGTCGCTCACGTACACCAGAGATGCTGCTGTTGCGTTGCCGGCCTTTACGGGTACTTGGGAGATGGGAGAGAGGATGAGGATAGGGAGGGGATGGGGAAGGAGACTTGGCCTCCGGTTACCTCACTCACCGAACGAAACGCAGAAGCACAAGATGGCTCTACTTCACGCCGGTATTCTGTGAGGCCGTGGTACCAATCCGGTCGAGCCGGCCCATTCGAGCAGCAGCTAAAGCCGCCGCTTGGCTCTACCACGCTTAAGTAGCTAGTTAAGTTATGGAATATTGTAGAACGGTTTCCGTTTCTGGATGTTCCTAAGTATATGGGTAGGTGATCGTCCAACATTCCTGCACCATAACATGGTGTTTGAAACTCCTTCGACCTTGGCTTCAGAATCAGACGCTGGCATCGGTGTTATTCTTTTTTTATGGGAAAGTCTGCAAACGAGCTATCGGTTCACCTGTTGGTAAGTGATTGCCGTCGCTCACGTACACCAGAGATGCTGCTGTTGCGTTGCCGGCCTTTACGGGTACTTGGGAGATGGGAGAGAGGATGAGGATAGGGAGGGGATGGGGAAGGAGACTTGGCCTCCGGTTACCTCACTCACCGAACGAAACGCAGAAGCACAAGATGGCTCTACTTCACGCCGGTATTCTGTGAGGCCGTGGTACCAATCCGGTCGAGCCGGCCCATTCGAGCAGCAGCTAAAGCCGCCGCTTGGCTCTACCACGCTTAAGTAGCTAGTTAAGTTATGGAATATTGTAGAACGGTTTCCGTTTCTGGATGTTCCTAAGTATATGGGTAGGTGATCGTCCAACATTCCTGCACCATGACATGGTGTTTGAAACTCCTTCGACCTTGGCTTCAGAATCAGACGCTGGCATCGGTGTTATTCTTTTTTTTTATGGGAAAGTCTGCAAACGAGCTATCGGTTCACCTGTTGGTAAGTGATTGCCGTCGCTCACGTACACCAGAGATGCTGCTGTTGCGTTGCCGGCCTTTACGGGTACTTGGGAGATGGGAGAGAGGATGAGGATAGGGAGGGGATGGGGAAGGAGACTTGGCCTCCGGTTACCTCACTCACCGAACGAAACGCAGAAGCACAAGATGGCTCTACTTCACGCCGGTATTCTGTGAGGCCGTGGTACCAATCCGGTCGAGCCGGCCCATTCGAGCAGCAGCTAAAGCCGCCGCTTGGCTCTACCACGCTTAAGTAGCTAGTTAAGTTATGGAATATTGTAGAACGGTTTCCGTTTCTGGATGTTCCTAAGTATATGGGTAGGTGATCGTCCAACATTCCTGCACCATAACATGGTGTTTGAAACTCCTTCGACCTTGGCTTCAGAATCAGACGCTGGCATCGGTGTTATTCTTTTTTTATGGGAAAGTCTGCAAACGAGCTATCGGTTCACCTGTTGGTAAGTGATTGCCGTCGCTCACGTACACCAGAGATGCTGCTGTTGCGTTGCCGGCCTTTACGGGTACTTGGGAGATGGGAGAGAGGATGAGGATAGGGAGGGGATGGGGAAGGAGACTTGGCCTCCGGTTACCTCACTCACCGAACGAAACGCAGAAGCACAAGATGGCTCTACTTCACGCCGGTATTCTGTGAGGCCGTGGTACCAATCCGGTCGAGCCGGCCCATTCGAGCAGCAGCTAAAGCCGCCGCTTGGCTCTACCACGCTTAAGTAGCTAGTTAAGTTATGGAATATTGTAGAACGGTTTCCGTTTCTGGATGTTCCTAAGTATATGGGTAGGTGATCGTCCAACATTCCTGCACCATGACATGGTGTTTGAAACTCCTTCGACCTTGGCTTCAGAATCAGACGCTGGCATCGGTGTTATTCTTTTTTTTTATGGGAAAGTCTGCAAACGAGCTATCGGTTCACCTGTTGGTAAGTGATTGCCGTCGCTCACGTACACCAGAGATGCTGCTGTTGCGTTGCCGGCCTTTACGGGTACTTGGGAGATGGGAGAGAGGATGAGGATAGGGAGGGGATGGGGAAGGAGACTTGGCCTCCGGTTACCTCACTCACCGAACGAAACGCAGAAGCACAAGATGGCTCTACTTCACGCCGGTATTCTGTGAGGCCGTGGTACCAATCCGGTCGAGCCGGCCCATTCGAGCAGCAGCTAAAGCCGCCGCTTGGCTCTACCACGCTTAAGTAGCTAGTTAAGTTATGGAATATTGTAGAACGGTTTCCGTTTCTGGATGTTCCTAAGTATATGGGTAGGTGATCGTCCAACATTCCTGCACCATGACATGGTGTTTGAAACTCCTTCGACCTTGGCTTCAGAATCAGACGCTGGCATCGGTGTTATTCTTTTTTTTTATGGGAAAGTCTGCAAACGAGCTATCGGTTCACCTGTTGGTAAGTGATTGCCGTCGCTCACGTACACCAGAGATGCTGCTGTTGCGTTGCCGGCCTTTACGGGTACTTGGGAGATGGGAGAGAGGATGAGGATAGGGAGGGGGATGGGGAAGGAGACTTGGCCTCCGGTTACCTCACTCGCCGAACGCAACACTAAAGCACAAGATGGCTCTACTTCACGCCGGTGTTCCGCGAGGTCGTGGTATTAACCCGGTCCATTCGAGCGGCAGCTAAAGCCGCCTCTTGGCTCTACCACGTATTACCAGCAACATCGGCCTCGGTCAGTTCTCCGTGACCCAGTAACGCTCAGGCATCAGTGCAGGATAGCAAGCAGTGCGTCGCTTGGCTCTACCACTTATTACCAACAACATCGGCCTCGGTCAGTTCTCCGTGACCCAGTAACGCTCAGGCATCAGTGCAGAATAGCAAGCAGTGCGTCGCGTTGCTCTGGTGCGTTGCATAAGATCGTGTGGTCACTTTCACTCGGCGGCGCGTCATCGTTCCTCTGTTTTTTTTTTATAGAAGAAGAAGGCAAACGAGCATGCGGGTCACCTGATGGTAAGTGATCACCGATGCCCACGAACAACTTCAACACCTGAGGAGCTACAGATGCGCTTCCGGACTTTAAGGAAGGAAGAACCGTATTATACCCTGACCACAAGCCCGTCTCTGCACGATAGTTACGCCTTTATCTTCTTACGTTCTTTATGAAATATGATATAATAGAAATTCTTTGGCTATTCACTTGCTTATATAAGAAGAATATGTTTGATATGCAAGTTTTTTACGTAAGTCATTGGATTACTAAGCATTACTTAGTGCCCACTAAGTGAAACTCTGTCACTATGTAATGTATTAAGCATTACATACTGGTATTACATTTACCTGGGTTTGGTTATGAGAAGAAGTAGTTTCTCACGTCAGAGCTACGAGTTTTAGTTCGTACCATTGCTTATTTATTTATTAAGTTTAATCTACAGAAGGTACAGTATTTCTAATAACAAAATGCTTTATGTAATAGTGAGTAAATTGTGCGTCTAATTATACAAGTTATATCGTAGGTAAATACTTCGTGCATCTTTATTTTATCACATCAACTTAAAGTGATATGAAAATTATTGTTTAATGTCGTATGTTTAAAAAGTAAAGTAGTGGTCTTTAAGCGCCCCTTTCTCAACTATCTGAGAGGGTTTTGGAATAATGTTTTTTATTATTCCTCAGTAATGCATGTTTCCTCACGATGTTTTCCTTCACCGTCGAGCACGTGGTAAATGCAGCACTTAAAAATGCTTTGGTGGTGCCGGCCACCGGGGATCGAACCCAGGTCACTCGCGCTCTATGAAACAAAAGCGCCTTCAACACTAAGCTACCACGACTAATGACATTTATAACTTCGTAATGAGCTATTCAGTATTTTAAAAAAAAAAAATCTTACCTTCCACTGTAGGAATTTCTCCTGTGTCCCGGAGGCAGTTAATATGTACATTATGCAGTACATAAGTTGTACATGGATAAACAGTCAGACCCTTAAACAAATATCGGTAGTCCATACAGATACCAGTCCCGTGCGGAAATCGAAGCCGCGACCCAAAGCCTCGCTGCTAAACGCTTAGCCACTACCCCACCGAGACGTCATGTTGGCTAATCGAAAAGAAATGAATAAAATGAAATTAGGTTAATTGTGATTTAAGGAGCCGTGGTAGCCTAGATCAAGGCGCTCACTTTAGTTTCATAGAGCGCGAGTGACCTGGGTTTGATCCCCGGCATATGCCGGCATAACTAAAATTGTTAATAAAAATTTTAAAAGCTGCATTTACCACGTGCTCAGCGGTGAAGGAAAACATCGTGAGGAAACCTGCATGTCTGAGAAATATTAAAACAATATTATTTAGAGGATATGTGAAGCTCCTCTAAATCTAGGGCTCCTCTAAGCTCCTACAACCTCTCTGATACTCGTATTTGAGAAGGAGGCCTTGTCCAGCCGTGGGCACTTACAGGCTGCTACTTTACTTTACTTTTTGTACTAACTGAAATAATCTAATAATACAAAGTAAAACAGTTATGAAATGAACCATTATTAGATATTTACTGATACAAGCAGTGGGATAAAGAACGCAGCATGCACAATAGAAACGTCAGGAATATAAGAACAAAATGAAACGCGATAAAATCCGTTAATAATCGTTTCATTTCAATTGTGTAGTGTTCACTTGAATATAAGAAATCATAATGTATCATTCATTCATTCATATATTCACGCCTTGTTCCCAACGGGGTAGGCAGAGACAATCTTCTTCCACTTGCTACGGTCCTGACATACCGTCTTTCGCTTCTTCCACTTTTATCAATCTTCGCATGCATGCTCGTTGGTTTAGAGTACTCTTGAGCTGGCCTTTTTCCAGTTAATGTATCAAGAAAAGAAGAAGGGGGCAAACGAGCATTCGGCTCACCTGATGGTAAGTGATTACCATCGCCCACGCACATCCGCAACACCAGAAGTGCTGCAGGTGCGTTGCCGCAGAATCTCAAGATGCCTATACTTCACGCCGGTTTTCTGCGAGGTCGTGGTATTGACCCGATCGAGCCGGCCCATTCGAGCAGCAACTAAAGCCGCAGCTCGGCTCTTCTACGTTATCTACTAAATTTTATATAGATTAACGTAAATTGTCTAGTCTTGTGTCTTACTTTCGGATATTAAGTATACCATCTTTATGGTTATTAGGGTTTCTAAATGATAAATATAATTAGATCTATTTAATTGTATTCTCGTCGAGTATACCACAAAACCTGAAGAGCAAAGTATACAACCAATGCGTGTTGCCGGTGATGACATATGGCACTGAGACATGGACTTTCACTGCAGGCCGGATAAGGAAGCTCATAGTTGCTCAGCGCGCTATGGCAAGGGCTATGCTCGGTGTTTCTCTGCGTGATAGAGTCCGCATTGATGATATCCGCAGCAGAACTAAGGTAACCGAGATAGTCGCAAGGATCAACAAGCTGTCGGTTAGGTAGCTCGCAGAACCGATAACCGTTGAGAAGAAGGTTCTCGAGTGGCAGCTACGTGCAGGCAAACGCAGTGTGGGTCGAGCCCCCACAAGACGGAGTGACGACTTCTGCTGTGTTGCGGGAAGTCGAAGGATGCAGGTGGCTCAGGACCGAGCTTTGTGGCTATCTTTGGGGGTGGCCTATTTTCAGCAGTGGACTTATGATAGGCTGATATGTATTTTTTAATGGTATATACTCGCGATACTTCGATTTTGTGTGAACATGTAGCCCCGCCTCACGCTATCCGCGACCCACGTGAATGCATTGTAGTGTCATGAATGTTCAATAAATATGTGAGTGTAATTTCAATAAATATTACATAAGCTCTCACGACCGCGTATCTAAACGGGGGGCGGTCAGAGTACTAGACAGTTTAGTAATTTCAACTCACTTTTCACCAGAGCTTATTTGATACAACGTGACAGTCGGCGACTCTTATTGCCCAAGCCTACTCATAGAGAACCGAGCTCGAGTCCCCTGGTCCAGAGGCTGGTCCGCTAACTACTCAGCTATCGTGGCTAGTGGATGCAATCGGTGTGACGTAAAGGTCCGCGAGCGGCAGGTGTGCGCCGGAGAAAGCGCTGGGAACAAGCGGCGGCGACTTGGCTCGCCGGTGCCTAGTCACACGCTCACTTGCGTAATGAAGCCTTATTCTTGATGGCAAATACGATACGAAATTATCTCGTCCCGTGAATATTTGTCAGAATATGTAGCCATCACAAGTGAGCCAGACTTAAATTATCCATTTCGGTGACAGTTATCGTCAATTTTAGGATTAGCCGGTAGTTATGGAAAGAGATAGTCCAGTGATTTTTAAAATTCAAAGTTATAGACAATAAAACAGACCGCGACCCATACCAACTATATTTTCCTATTTAACTGTGGGGCTGAAAATTTATTCAATTAAAAGAGGATCCTCAAAATCGGTTCACGATCGGCGAAGATATCGCGTTACATATAAACATAAAAAAATATACGCACCAATTAAGAACCTCCTCGTTTTTTGAAGTCGGTTGAAAACGACAAATATAACAAATACAGACAGACAAGCGTAAATATAGCTACTACTATATTTACGCTTGTCTGTCATCTATAAATTTATACAATTCGCTTAGGCCCTTCCATCTTTATAACATAATTAATAAGATTAATATAATTTGGTTCGGTTTCTGTAATTTCATTAATGATCATTTATTTTGTTAGGCCTACCTATTCTTAGATATTTTAATCAAAAAGATAATTCAAAAATAAAAGTAATTCAATACGTTTAATTACAAAACAAAACAAAAATCTGTATTGCTTTGTACTCGCGACGAGATCGCTTTGGAAGAATCTTTTGATCGAGAATAGGGAGGTGAGCTCAGCTTTTGATAATGATAATACGTTTGCGGTTGCCGCAGTAATGATTCATTCGGTGCTGCAAGTTCGTGTAATCAGAAGGCTAAGCTGGACAAGAAGTATTGAATACGTGTTGTGAAGAATAATGCAAAGTGAAGAATTTCTTATTATTTCAATTATAATTAAGTAAGCGTAAATGACTACGGTGAAAGTTGGAATTTACTATCTGATCCCGCATATGGTCTACTCCGACGACTGACAAACGCGGTTCTGAAGACCGATTAATGGGGGGGTTGGGGGAATACAAATAGGACAGATTCTCCTGTTAATTGCAACTCATCAAAATCCATAAACTAGTTGGTGGTGAGTTAACTGAAATTACCACGTTCACGCGCGGTTAAGGAAAACATCGTGAGGAAACCTGCACTTCGGAGAAAAAAAAATACTTCGAGGATATGTGAATCCCTTCCCGACTCCAAAAATCATCTCAGAGAAGGAGGTCTTTGTCTACTATCTTTATGAGCAAATCTTCCGAGGAATTATAATAAATACTCCTGGCTCTTTCTACTGCTATGCCCGATGGCGGACTTGGAACGGTTTAGGATGATGATCTTCAAGCGTGACAAACGTGTATACAAGTGCACCTTATGACAAGTAATCATTGTGGTACTGTGGTAAGGAGAAATATATTATTTGTTTCTCCAAATTATTACCACCACGTCCCATAGATTAGTGAAGGACCGACACTGCACCCTCACCATTCCCCTCACCGATCCGCCAGCCGAGCGTGGGGCTTGTGGGCATATCCTCAAAGAAATACATGACGCTTTTTTGGAGGCCTATGTTAAGTGGTAAAACTTAATACGATGATTGAGTGCTCATATAAAGTTGACTTACTGTATGTTTATCTTCACCGTTGACTAACAAAAGGAATTGCTTAATGCATTATTGGAGATTCATATCGATTCAATACAATCGATGTTGGCTAATCAATCACAATAGGTCCGATGACTTTGACAGATAGCGTGTTTAATGTAACCGAAAAACTATTAATTATAATAACTTTTATGGGAAACAACTTCATTATCACGACAAAGTGAAAGTTTTCAATTAATTCGGAGGAGGAAAGAAAGATGAAGCAAAGAGTGTGAGCAATGAATGCGGAGCATAGACAAGTACATGAGGAATGAAGATAAAGATGCGTCATCGATCCAAACTTTTTTTTTTATGGGAAAGGTGGCAAACGAGCAAGCGGTTCATCTATCGGTAAGTGATTACCACCGCCCACGTTCACCTGCAACACCAGATGTGCTGTAGATGCGTTGCTGGCCTTTAAGGGTATTTGGGAGAGGGGAGGGAGGATGAGGAGGGTGATGGGGAGGGGGAGAGAGCCTCCGGTTACCTAACTGACCGAACGAAACGCAGAGGCACAAGATGCTTCTACTTCACGCCGGTATTCTGCGAGGCCGTGGTACCAACCCGGCCGAGCAGCAGCAAAAGCCGCCGCTTGGCTCTACCACGTGTAAAAGAGACTAAGATAACATGAGCAATAGAGTAACATGCGAGAATGTAAATAAACTTTGACAGTTCTAATAAATTAGATCTTATTGACAAATTTTTGTTCTTCAGATATCATCAAGGGATTGTTTTAACATTGTAGTGAGGAGTGGACTGTCCACCTGACGGTAAGTTGTTTGCAGGTGTATTGAAGAAGGTTACAGAATCATTGACACCCTAAAGGACTAAGATCGAATGTCTCAGAGAGAGACTGTAATTATACTGACTCTGTATACCCATCATACAGGAACATATCCGTGGTGGCAGTGCCTATTGTTGGCAGAAATGGCTAAGAGGTCGGTATCCAACTAAATATTTCCTCCATGAGTCCCGTAAAGAGTCAACAGAAATATCACTTGCTAATTTTGGTAACTAAATGAAGCAAAAAAGTCAAGTAGCAGCCCGCAAGCGCCCTAAATATCTGACAGGGTTTTGGAGCCGGGAAGGGCCCGTCACGCTGCTCCAAGTACGGGTCGGCGGGCTTCCTATATATTCTCAGATATGTAGGTTTACTACACAATGTTTTACTTCACCACCGAGCACGTGGTAAATACAGCACTTAAAATTGCTATTAACAATTTCAGTGGTGTCTGCACCGGAGTTTGAACACAGCGCACTGGCGCTATATGCAACTAAAGTGAACACTGAGCTACCACGGCTTTCGTAACAAAATAAATATCGATATTATATTAGTGGAATTATTATATTCATTATTATAAAGGAATTTATTAAAGACAGCAACTTACCGCAATCTGCTTATTTACAGACATGTCTCTCACTGAATAAAGAACGTACGATTTTTAACTTATATTTATAATGTTTTTCAACATTTGCACTCATCGTGACTCGCTCACCATTGTTTATGCTGTGGTGAAAAATTTTAGGGATGTCATTTGTTAATTATCGACAAAACGCAGATACAAAAACGATATGCGAAGGAGATTTGGATAATCAGTCAATATTAGTTATTTGTTATTGATATTATACTACTAAATTTAAGATTACTAGTTTTATAAATTTGGTGTTTGCTCCTAAAATAGGTTACTTGCCACTTATCCGATTCAGTTTCATATAACGGTTTGACATTTTCAGTCGTATATTGCTTGTGAAGCTTAAAAATGAACACTGTGTACAAGTTATATAAATTTCCATCTGATGGTTGTCACACAGAAGTCGTAAGGAGCAAAAGGAAAAGTACGCGATATTTGTGTATGTGGATCGTCTAAGAAAAACAATACGTATAACTCACTTCAAATTCATACATTATTCATTTTATCGACATCCGGAGATGGTCAGCATATGAGGAATAAAAACAAAATTCTAAAATGTATAAAAAATTTGGAGAAAGTAAATAAATTCTACAACGTAAAGGAGAAAAAAAGATTATCATGTGTTTGCTTAATTAATAATGTTACGTAAACAGTCCTAGGCTTGTATCGAACAACGAAATCGATTCTTATAATGACTTCCGTTTCCTTTAACCAATTTTAAGAATTCACAATACATTAATCGAGGCACGTTAATTTATGTGGATACTTTGTTTGATGGAGTTTTATTGCAACGTAATTGTCAATCTAAACTTCATCTCCTTCGTTACCTTCAAGCAGTTACTTCATAATAAAATTGCAAGAGAATCACGCGAAGGTAACATAAATACGAAGAAAATATATAAACAAAATATTTAGTTAAAAAAGTAGCTGCACGAAAACGTCCAACTGCTGGGCAAAGACCTCAGGAAGGATCCGCCACGCTCGGTGCTACAGTGCTGATTGGCAGACTTCACATGTCCTTGAAATAGTATAATTATCTATTACTCAGACATGCAGGTTTCCTCACGACGCAGTCCCTCACGAGAACGTAATAAATTCGGCACTTACAACAATATACGTGCGCCGACTACTACGGTTAATATTTACATCCACGTGACGCGCCGTGCTGCAAGGTGCACTACTCCAGTGGCGATCTCCGGCCCTACGACGACGACTTGTTCGCAGGTATCCATGTTTTTCACTCTTACAAAGGGAGTAAGCAGTTAGTAACCAATCCTCTGATATTTCTTCGTTTTTCTCTTCCTTTTCTTCGTGATCTTCCTCTTCCACTTACTTCAGCACTCACCACTGAACAGAACTTAGCGCTCTCCAGTGCTCCTTATATAGATCCGAATTTCGATCGTCTTTTTAAGTTCGATTATTCCCGAATATTCCCGAAACGGTATTTAATTTTTATTAAAGAAAATAGGCTTATATTTCGAACCAGGGTACAGCTACCCTTATTTACCTATCAAAGAGTTTCGTTAAGATCGACTGGTAATTTATAAAACATTATTTCTTTTGACTTGTCATTCGAAGACGTAAGAATTGACAGGACATCAAGGGGCATTCGTTATAATACGCTAAGTAATTCTAATTATCGATATTACTATTTAGCGGCGTCGCATCCCTAGTTAAATGGTCAATTTTCCGGCCGGCACGTGCGCGTGCGCGTGCTCTGTATTGTTACGCGCTTCTCGGCCTGGCTGTAATTATTTCCACGTTTGTTCCTTTTGTACCCTCGCAGGTAGTCATAGACCCATGCACTTCGGAGGTAGAGAGTATAACGGTGTATCATTTTAACAAACTTATATAGAACAAGTTTTCATTCTTACTTTCACTCTTATTCCCTCATTGGTGAGTGACGGTAAGATCTAATCACTTTAGTCTAAATCTAGAAGATTATAATAATAATTTGTATCTGGTAATTGTTGGTATCTCTTACCGCACGCATCGTCCGCCGGTTTCTTTCCCTTTCCCCCTAACCCTCGGCCGTCTAGTCTCCCCTGCCGAGGGCTTCCGTCTGGTTGGGTTATAATTTATTTTATTCTACTTCACGTATTTTAATTATTGTATATTTAAAAATAACTTATTTATTTTGTTGTATATAACCAACCGAAAGAGTATATATCGAAGAGATACACCAAATAATAAATCTATATCTCTTATTGGTTTCAAAGTATTTTATGTATCTATACAGATTTATATACTCAACACAATCAGATGATAAAATATGTAAATAACACCATAAACAATAATAATAATTATTTTATTTGGTATAAAACAATGTGAGAATATGAAAATACAAAAAAAATTGTACCTTAAAAGCACCTATAAATTTAATATAATTTAAATGCACCAAAGATAAAATGTCTCCACTGAGGTTATTATGCAGCGCAGGATACCATAATCCTGTCATTTACAATGGAGCTAAATGATGTTAGATTCACTCTTGTCTTCAATAAGCACATATTGTAAGGTTCAGAAGAGGCCTTTTTTTTTAATTTGGAACCAACGAATATTCACAAATGTTGACATATGAGGAAACCTTCATAGGTTTGTGTACATACTAGTGTAAGCAAATGTAAAATTATGTATCATTTAACGAATTTATTTAAAATATTTATGTGAATACTCAGTCGTATTATTCTTTATAAATTGATTATTACATCGAGTAATATAATTCACCTAATAAATTCGTAATGTTGGCAGTATGTTAAGTTACCGGGTGTTTAGTGTTGGCAACATTGTCCTACTCGGTAAGTGGACACAGGTTGGAGACCTATGGCCATAACTGCTTTGGTAGTGGTGAAGGAAAGACGCGATTCGAATTATCTTTGTAATAAGTATCTGAGTTAAGAGAAATACACGAGTGTTGGGTTTCATTATCGATGTTTTTACACTAGTATTCACTGATATTCGTTCAACCATCGAACGCGGTACAATTGAGTTATTCAATTCAACGAATATTGTAACATTAGTTATGTGATTATACTGAAAAAAAAGTAATCAAACAAATGGAGGTACAGTGCAACAGTACAGATCTACAGGCTGATTGGAGAATATTTATTTATATTATGATAATAGGTTTGTTACAGTAATATTAAATATACGAAAAGGATTAAAATACTTTACCTACGTAGGTAGTGTTTCGCTCTCTCACTGAGCGCACCCGAACCGACAAACCAAAATGCCTTTAGTATTCCACTAACATATAGTACGAAACTACGCTAGCGTATGTAAGTATAATGCGCATTTCAACCGATGTTTTATTAAACAATACTACTGTGTTTTTTTTTTTATTGAAGAGGGCAAACGAGCCAGCGATTCACCTGATGGTAGGTGATTACCGTCGCCCACGTACATCTGCAACACCATAGATGCTGCAGGTGCGTTGCCGGTCTTTAAGGATATTTGGGAGATGGGAGGGAAGAGGAGGGGAATAGGGAGGGGGTGTGGGCTTCCGGTTACCTCACTCACGCTTGGAGTGTGTTGAAGTGTGTGTAATACGAACGTAATATATATTACGAATAGTTAACACTCAGACGGACGTGTTATATCGTGGTAGATCCAAGCAGTGGCTTTTGCTGTTGCTCGAATGGGCCGCGAGTTGCAGGTATTTGGGAGACGGGAGGTATGATGGGGTAGGGGGAGGGGGAGTGATCATCCAGTTACCTCACACACCGAACGAAACGCAGAGGCACAAGATGGCTCTACTTCACGCCGGTATTCTGCGAGGCCGCGGTACCAACTCGGTAGAGCCGGCCCATTCGAGTAGCACCAAAAGCCGCCGCTTGGCTCTACCAAGCTCTAAGTTTCTCTTATTCTAAGTTACTTATGTGCAAGAGTATTTGTACGTTTGTATGAAGTTCATATTGGTCGATGATTTCCGACTATTTTTACAAAATTACACGAGCGCTACATAGTCGTGTCTCCAGGCTAAACGACGTCCTCGTAAGCGATGAGGCTCTTGGGGACATGCTTTTGCCTCATCAGCTGTATGGATGCCTCGTTCTCAATTTCCCTCAGCATCTCCAACCTTCTGCTGTTCACCACCGATGCAGAATAATACAACGTCACTGGGGATAAAGATATCTTGATTTAAAAAAATTACGGCTTTGTCTTGTCCTTGATACTATCTCACCTAATGGTGTGTAAAAGTAACAGCCTATAAGTGCCCACAGCTGGGCAAAGGCCTCCTTCTCAAAATATAGTATAGTATCAGAGAGGGCTTAGGAGCCGGGAAGGATCCGCCACGCTGCTCCAGGACGGGTTGGCAGGCTTCACATATCCTCGAAATAATATTGGTTTTTTATTATTTCTCAGACATGCAGGTTTCCTCAAGATGTTTTCCTTCACCGTTGAGCACGTGGTAAATACAGCACTTAAAATTGTTATAACAATTTTAGTAGTGCGGGCACCGGGGATCGAACCCAGGTCACTCACGCCTTGTGCCTAGTGGACAAGGCGTGCGTACCACGGCTCTCTCTAATGGTGTCTAAAATAAGTTAAATAATATTTTGATTTGAAGTTTAGGTAATGCTGGTGATACCTTATACCTGTTAAAGGTCTCTAAATAATTAAAAATTAAAAAAAACTATTATATTAAGCAGCAGCAAAAGCCGCCGCTTGGCTCTACCACGCTTCGGCTTTGTTTGTAGTTTGAGTAATCCTTGCCTGCATAAATGAAGTACACGGAGATCATAGTACTAATCTCCGAGGAGACGGCATTGTCCATGTCGAAAGTTAACAGCACCGTCCCCATTAGGGCCAGCGCTGTCAGGACGACGCTCATAGCCCACGCCGTCGCCGCCCAAGGCCGGAGGAATCTAGGTTTTCTCTGCAACATGAAAATAACATTCAATACCTTTACGAGACACCAAGTAACTTTTTAAATATGTTACAAATTTTATCACAACCGTATTGAAAGACATCTCACGTCTAGGAAGGATACGTTCTGTAATAGTAAATAACCATCATAAATATGCGTAAAGTACTAGAGACTAAAAAAATTTTAAACCGTAATTGTGTGAGTTTGCAATTGCATAAGAACCTAATCGTTGATTCATCATCATCATCATCATCATTTCAGCCTATCAGAAGTCCACTGCTGAACATAGGCCTCCCCCAAAGATTGCCACGAAGCTCGGTCCTGAGCCACCTGGACGTCCTACACTGCCTGTATCGTTGAATATTTCAATTTTATTGTGATCCTTTTCAGAAATGTTTTTTTTTTGTGATGTGGATTGTATTGTATTGTTTTCTCTGATGCATGATGTTGCTATTTTTATTTCTTACTATCTGGTTATAATCACTTGGACATGTCATCACGTTCCTTTCTTTGTATATAATAAAGTCCATTATTGGCATTAAGATGTATTTAACTTAATCGATATCTTGTTCTCTAAGTGTTGTGTAACTTTTTATTCAATTATTAAAAAAAGTTCTAAGCAATAAACGTAATATTATTATTCAAATAGATGTGATTCATTTTAGATTACCAAATTACAAGTAAAAAGAAAAAAATAGAAATAATGCAGATGCGCAGAATTGCTGTTACTAAATGAACAGGCGTTAAACTATTAAAATAATTTCTAGTTTTTAGGGTTCCTGTTCATAATGTTATAACTTTATATACAACGTTAACATATGATCTGACATAAATTAACTGCAGGATTGAGAACTTTACTAAGTTTGAAGACCGCATTGCCAGACACCTTACAGCTGTTTTTTTTATTTTTATGGTACAGCTTCCATGTACAACAACTTAGAACAACCATCTAGGTCTTCAGGGGTGACGACCCATATATGTCCAGGACTACAGTACCACTATTTTTAAACCCTACCTTTTTGTCACCCCAATCTAATTCGATTCAAATCAGAGATTTACCCTAAACGCTCCGTGAGTCATCAGGCAGCACAGCGCCAGCTGACCCAACGCAGCGGCGGACACCAGCGCGTAGAACGTCCGCCTGGGCGACGGAAGGTAGGACAGCGTCGCGGCGACAGAACCGTACACTGCTGCTATCAATACCGACAACACCTGGAATTTGTTACAGTACAACCACTAACTATCGTTTAGCAGCAGAAGGAATCCCTCATCTGACCGATTCCCCTCATTTATTAGCTCGTGAAGGTCCTCTGCTGTGGAAAAGTCTTTTCATTAAAGTACCAACATAAGTCATGCCATGATGGTGAGATACGTTTCAGTGGTTGTACATCGCAGAGTCTAAAAGCTTCATTATGCCTTGTCGCAAGGCGAAACACGTGTCGCGTTTTAAACGTTGGTGGTGTAGATAAGCAAATGTCGAGTGTAGATTATTGTTGTGGTGGAGGAGCGTGATGTGGAAGAAGGCATACGTAAGGAGAGTAAACTGATTCTATTTACTGTTTTGCCCTGACTCACCGACATATCCGGTGGTACAGTTACATGGTAAGCTCAGTGCTGGTACTCTCCTCGTAGTATGCAACTCTCAGTCACTACAGCAGCGGTACGCTATGATCTTCCATGGGTAGATGAGGCTGCCACACCCTCGTGCACAACATGTAGGTGAGACTACCGCACTCTGAAGCACCACGTGCTGGCGAGGCTGGCACACCCTCAAGCACCACGTGCTGCTAAGTTTGGCACAACCTCGTGCTCCACGTGCACGGGGAGCAGACACTAGTGTATGTGTTGCACCTACCACATTCATCACCGCAACCACCTTGGCTCCCATCTCCAGACTCGCACAGAAACAGCAAATTTCCACTGACAAACACATTTCGAAACTTTTCTCATACTACTCGAAAGTTACAACACCATGAAAGTTTTGTTTAAAAATAAACAACCGGAAAGTATAAATAACTATCGGAATCTGTATACAGATAAATTTATTTCAATTCCTTCCTTTGTAATTGTATTTGACGTTTAGATAAGTTTAATTAAAAGTCCCCGGCGTCAGTATCGAACAATCGCTGTGACATCACTGTAGAAATACATATCGATCATTTTATAGATTTCTCTAGAATACGATAAGTGATAATACAACAGATTGTTGGTCGTCTATCGGAGGAATGTGGGGGGTTGGACTTAATTGTTTATTTCCCTATAGCTGTCGTCGTGGGTTCGCTTGCGTGATGTCATTTTATCTAGGATTGGCTCATCTTTAACGTCACCTAAAGCTTTCAGATGAACAGAGTTATCCCATTTGAATCCATTCAGCGTCTTTGGATGAGATGAGTATTTAACCACGCGAATTGTCAAACACGTGACTATTGTTTTTAAGTCTCTAGCAGTCTACTGCAAGACCAATGTTTCTACCAAATTAAAAGCATCTTTTTAGGATATAAAAGACCATAGGGGAAGGCTGAGACAAGGTTCGGATTTCCATAGAGGCGGAACACAGCGGAACGATATTCTACAATCCTCTATGCGCCTTTTCGTGAGAAGAAAGGGGGTGGCTGTTCTTACGCCGTTGCCACATGTATGACGTCGTCTAGGCCAGTTTTAATCCATACTGGTATAAAAGGATGTTACCTTAGAGTGGGATCACCTATCGTAACAATAGCTAGTAAGGTATATTTTTTTATTATCTGTATTATTACATATAACAGGAGTCTAATTGTAAAAAATGTTTTATTACAAATTCAAATTGTTTTCCGTAACTGCTTAAAGTCAGTCAGTCAGTGATCACTGATCAATCGGTAAATTACATTTGCATATTCGATTGCCTTCTTTCACGCCGAGAGGGGAAATGTGTGCTCCACATGGGCGTTTAGCTACGCTGAATCTCGTGCCGAATGAAAGTTCGTAATCTCTGCTTTACTTCTACCTGCAAAGAGGCGCTGGTGCTTGGCGAGAGGTAGGATTGCCTTCTGATAGTTTCATGCCTCTTACAACAATCGCAGGTAGAAATGTGTTTCGGTTTCGGTTGGCAGTTTCTTACGCCGATACCACAACGCGAATATGATGTCTTCACCCGACTACGAGAACGGTTATGATTTTAGCAGTATATGTTTTTTATTATGGGAAAGGCGGCAGACGAAACCGCTGAGCCTGATGGTAAGTGATTACCGTCGTCGACGTACATCTGCAAGACCAGAGGTGCCGCAGGTTCGTTGCCGACCTTTGAGGATATTTGAGGGAAGATAGAGGATTAGGAGGTGCGATGGGAGAGGGGGAAGTCGGCCTCCGGTTACGAACGAAACGCATTGGCACAAAATGTCTCTACTTCACGTCAGTATTCTGCGAGTTCGTGGTACTGCCCCGGTCGACTCGGCCCATTCGAGCAGCAGCAAAAGCTGTTGCTTGGTTACAACGTAACCTTTGGTGCAACTCTGAATACGCGCCGTATGACTTTGTCCGACTTTTTACAACTAACATAAAGAGAGATAGAAATAAACACGATAAATGATAAAACACAATAACTAACAAACCATCGCATACTCTACCATGTCTTAAATAAAAGGAAGACTCCACGGAAACTCCCAAAATTCGGCATATCCTTTTAAATGCAGATGTTTTCAAGTGTGAAGAAGTCGTGAGAAGAAGGAGCAAGAAGTCGTGATGTTTTAAGTTGAAGACGTAAGCCGAGTAAATTCAGCGCTATTATTCGTCCAACAAAAGCATTGTCTGTCTGCAACAGTTTACGATTTGCAATCTATTTTCAATGGTGAAATTTTAATATGAATTATCGATTATTTGGATTTAATATTTAAATAGACCTTTTAAAAATATTTAATCATATGCTGCTGGTACTGTAACAGTCAATCTAAAAAAAAAATTATTTGCTGCTACAAGTAAATGTAAATAAAAGTAAGAAAAAGTAGCAGCCTGTAAGCATCCACTGCTGGGCAAAGGCCTCCTTCTCAAATACAAGTATCAGAGAGGGTTTAGGAGCCGGGAAGGGCCCGCCACGCTGCTCCAGTGCGGGTTGGCGAGCTTCACATATCCTCGAAATAATATTTTTATTGTTTCTCAGACATGCAGGTTTCCTCACGATGTTTTCCTTCACCGCTGAGCGCGTGGTAAATACAGCACGTAAAATTGCTGTATATATAACAATTTTAGTGGTGGCGGCACCGGGGATCGAACCCAGATCACTCGCGCTCTATGAAACTAAAGCGAGTGCCCTGACCTACCACTATTGAAAAACCAAAACATGCCAATAAATAATTTTACCTCAAAACATTGCATGGCACTCACGAAAAGGCATCTGATTCAGAGTTATGCTACAGCAACATTTGCTTCTGGATATTATGTAACATATGAAAGGGTTGAGTTCACTTCCTGAATTCCGAAAACTGTGGAGCGGATTTTTCATATGAAACACACAATCTTTTCGATTACCGTGTACACATTCGTGTATGTTACCTTTTTCTTTCGATGTGTCGTTGGAAAGGTACTGTTCCGAACTGTTACTTAAATTGGTCCTTAATCTGCTTATCAAACTCCAAACGTAGTGATTATGGAAAATAAAATTTCAAAACTCTCAATTTTGGACTGGTCTGTGTTCAACCGTGGGATGTTTTTAGGATAAACACATTATTATATTAATAGCAAATAATGGCTGATTAAGCAATAAACCCTTATCACTTCGATTATCAGCTAAGTTCGATATATTATGGCTGTAATTGATATCGATACGTGCAACTTAGCAGTACGTATCGCTTCTGTTTGTATTAGGTATCTAAAATACCCTGCAATTGTTACGATTACTAGTATATTATAAATGGATTGGTTAGGATCGGCTATTAGATAATCCACAATACTTCTGCATTCTATAACACCCATGGTCAGGTAGATGGTTTAATAATTTTTATTCCGTATGCCACACAGAGGCCAGACCCTGACTTGACAGTCGCGAGCTTGCATTGTGTACAGTAATGAACAAAGCGACGTTCACTCTCACTGCCCTCTATCCTATCCTGAGGTCTCCTGCTGCTCCTTCCTACTTGTCTTTCTACTTTCGTTACCTTTGCTCAAACCACGACAGAACCCTACGTTCGTCTAATAATCTCCTGCTCCAGTGTCCCTCACATACCTCATGCTTTGTCCGTTCATCCTTTCCTGTTCAATCCGTACTTCTTTGGAATGCGCTCCCACTCGAAATCAGAGCGTCTAACAGTCGGTACATATTTAAAAAGAAAGCTAAGGAACATATTCTTAAAAAAATGGCAGAATCATCTCAGTAATAGTGTATTTTTATATATATTTAATATATAATTTATTAATACATTTAAAAATTATAAATGTATGTACGTACGTGTGTATGTATTTATTATTATATATGTATTTATTATTGTATGCGTATTTAAATGTTGCATGTACATATAGATTTACATTTATTAGATTTTTTTTTTCCTCTTTAGTTCTCTCTATTATATCACCTACACCTACTTCATTTCATCTCTGCATCTGCAACCAAAGGTTGACTGGTAGAGAATGCTTCTGGCATTAAGTCCGCCTAAAAATACGTAAGTTACTAGGAACATACCATAAACCAATTTTTTCCCCCAAATTATTTCACAACAACTCCGTGTCACATCATTCCCCAAACATATGGCGGCAAATACTGGTTGATGGCTGGATAACAATCTCGAAAAATACCACATCAAAATTAGACAGTCCGATGACGGGCTGTGTCTAAGATGCGAGGTGTCTGGTACTGCGGTCGACAATATTATGGCAATTCCTCCTTATTAGAGAGGCTAATGTTCTGCTGTGGAATATACACGCTGGCAAGATAAGGTAAGGTCAACATGGTCAAAATCGGCCAGGTCATTATTACTAATGAACGAATATTAACTTCGAACCTAATTCTCTAGGTATTGTAACGACCCGCGGTCTTCGATTCGCCGTAAAAGAGTGTATAAAGAATTAAAGGACATATTTTACTGCTCTACGTTTTCCGACAAAAGAGCGTCCGGCTGTTTATCTAAATGAAAATTATTGTAGCGACTTTATCAGCTCTACTCATGTTAGTGAGATGGCGCGCGCGACGTGGCGCGTACGTCGGCGTCACTAGCTCCGATGCTATCACAGGCCCTCAACTATATCTTGTATACGTCAGTGTCTCTTAAAATAGATAACAGTGTACGCGATTTTAGTGATTGTTGCTGCAGTGTTAGAGGTTAAAATGGGAGTGCCGATGGTGAAAAACTGTTGCTACTGTGTCAGTTTACACACTGGCACTCTGATCATTGCCTATTTGTATACGGTAAGTTTCATATTTGTTTATCTCAATCTTTTTTGTATTGATAATAAGGTGTCGATTGGTTCGGCTGATTGGTTTATGATATTCACGACAGCGAAACTGTTAGTGCCTTTGTAATGAAATTAAAAAAAAAATGTTATACTATATTTTAATGATTTAGATAAGAATCGGTTTTGCGTTGTCACACATAAACATAATTTAAAGCTTTATAATTTGTTACATTACTTTAGGATAATCGGCGAGTTAACAGTCAACCTGATGACAATCTACTGTTGCGCCATGGATGGCAACTTCAATTTCTTCGTCCGGGACGACAAAGCATCTGCGATGGAACCAAAGATGGATGAAGGACACAGGATACATTTCGAACCGGAAGACGACTGTGGTAGCACTGCTGATTGGCGGGAGAATTACGTAAGAGGATGTTACCTTGTGATTTTCAACCGAATCCAATAATATAAAAACCTATCCAGACTACTCCTCGGCAGATAAGAAGCTTACCTAGTAAACTTGCTCAGGACATTGAGATTTTATGGATTAAGTGGTTGGGACAAATGAATCAAGCTTATCAGATACATTTATAATTATGTAAGTGATAAATATTTTTAAATCATTACAAGAGAACACTTTGAAGGTGAGTAATGTTACAAGAGAAACTTTTTATTACTGGGGATGATCTTACACAGCGGTACGACGTTGTCACTCAAGGACAATTCTTAACCAACGTTGATCGATTGCCCCATATCCTGAAGGATATTATTACAATGTTACGTAGCGGAACATCGAGGATATTCGTCTTCAGAATGTCAACTGGCAGAGGAACTAAGCGCAGTGCTTGACGAGATTCAACGAGGTGGTGAAACGACCCAACGATCGGCAGTGTTTTGGAAGGGAATATTAAGAAGTATACAGATGCTGATGTGTCAGGACAGTGCTTTGTGGCAATCTTTGGGAGTAGCTTACGTTCACCAATGGACTTACAGCTGTAATTATGAAGATGATGATCATGCACACTATTTCGGTGTGTGGGGTAGGAATTGCTTTATTAATACCATCACTCCCTTTCATTTCTACCATACGTTATCTTTCGGTTCTTTAATGCGTGAAACAAAGGACTTATAGAATTTAAGTTGGTCAGTGTTACAGATCGTTTAAAGGCTGTTACCATGGTTTTTACCATCTAGGACTTTATCTAACTGGCTGCTGATTCGCGTGTCTTAGGTTCGGTACGTCTCAGGTTCTAGTTCCCATCGAAGACAATATTTTTGCGGAACACAATAAAAATAACCTCTTTTTTATTCAGAGATTTAAATAATTACGTTATGAAGCGTAATCCATGTGGATTAGATTTCTTTTTTTTTTCTCCCAGACACTTCGACTTTCAGCTATCGCCAGCGGTATTTCCGAACAGTTACGACTAAGGGACCTTCAAGAAAATAGCCTATTCCTTCCTTAAAGGCCGCCGGCGCATCTGTAGCTCCTCTGGTGTTCGTGGGCGTCGGTGATCACTTACTATCAGGTGAGCCGCACGCTCGTTTGCCCCTTCTTCTATTAAAAAAAAACTCCATAGGTTTTGTCCACTATTCCTAGACTCTGGAAAGGGATAGAGACTCGAAATTTGATTACTGTATATACGATTGACGACAAAAAGCGTAAAAGTATTTTTCATTTGTTGTGCCGTCCTCTTTATATTATTATAAATCCGTTTCTCGATAACATATTCCGAAAACACTATAAATACTTTCCACGCCCCTTATCTGAACAAACAAATGAGATAAAGACTTGGAATTAGCTGTGAATATTTCTGGAACTGTGCTGTTAGAGATGCAGGAGAAAAATGCAATTCATTGTATGATGTACGTACTACTCCTTTTTCTTATCACGTGGCGTGAAGTGACTGGTTGCGTCGGTATCAGGAACTGAAACCCTCCACGGGATTAGATATACAATGTCGGCCTGACCTTGACAGCTTCGGCTGAAGGGACAAGCGAGCAGAAGCGCCCTCAAGTAAGATACCTGGCTGGCTCTCAAATCCCTGTGGGTTTCTTCCACTACCCTTGTCTAGACAATGTAATGAGATAGAGACTTGAAAATTTTGTATTTATGAATTTCGATTGTATCTTGCTTCGATTTTGGTCGATGGAAACAATTCGAAAAAAATATTTTGCAATTGTTTGAACAATTTTTTTTGTTTTAACTAATTGCAAAACTTATTTCACCGTTTGACTCTGACAAAAAAAAATGTAAATGTACTAAAATGTATAAATGTACATCAATGTCTATTGAAGCGTTTTTTTTGTAACAAAATTATAATTAATTACAGAAAGGTAAATTTTTACTTCAACCTTTATCTCATCTACTTTATTATCCACTAAATGACACAATAAATTAAATATTTTTCTTTTTATTATCCACATGTACGTGGGTGTTCTAAAAATTTTCCGAATAAAAAGATACAAGATATTTTTTTCTTCAAATATTTATTTATTTATCTTCATAGTCTCCTTGTAACTAAGAAGTTGCAGAGATTCTAACAAGAAGCGTGTAGAATCTCTGCAACCCGTTCAAATAATACTTATAATACTCGGCATTTTCCTCTGCAAAATAATTGTTTACGAAGCTATATATATATATATATCTGAGGCCTCCTCATTTGTCGTGGCCGGCAAGAGGCCTGAGGACGCCATGCCAGTTTATTTATATCAAAAACCGTTAGTCAAGAGCACATCAAGGCATTCCTCTCAGCTTCGTCATTCAAGCATCTAAAGTTACATGATAGCGTTCAAGTACGCATATGTTTACAGGACTAATCTCGGATGACGTCACGGCCTTGCCGCCACGCAAACACTGTGATCTGTCTGTTACCGTGACGCGATAGCACTCTTTTGTATCCAAAGAACAGTATATACATAATCAACATATTCGATATAAGCGCACTGTGGCCTGGGCGATGTAAGTGACCTGGGTACGATCCCCCGGTGGCCGGCACCGCTAAAATTGTTAATAGCAATTTTAAATGCTGTATATACCACGTGCTCGGCGGTGAAGGAAAACATCGCGAGGAAACCTGCATGTCTGAGAAATAAGAAAAAAATATTATTTCGCGGATATGAAAGGCTCGCCAACTCGCACGGGACCTTCCCGACTCCAAAACCCTCTAAGATATATAAGAAGGAGGCCTTTTGCCAGTGGGCGCTCACAGGCTGCTACTGTGCTGGCCTTCATATGAATTATGCCTTTAGTGAAATTATCTCTGTGGCTAAATCTAATTTCTACTCCGTAAAATAATTTCTTTGAACATAACTTAACTTTTATTAATAATACTTAAAGAATATCCATGCTATAAATTATTAGTTTCGCATGTTTAACTATGATTTAACAATAAATAAATAAAAATTGTAATTGAAAAAAAAAAAACATTTTCAATAAAGAACGACCGACGAAAAAAGAATTTTTTGTTCTTACCTAAGTAAGAAGACGGAATAGAGTGTCTCGTCCCTTGCGTGTCGTGAGTTGAGAATTCAGTTCCCAAAGGAAAGGCCATGGAGATCTCTGAATATCGTCTGAATATTTCTCCATTGTGCAATAATATTTACAACGTCTCCACGACATAGAATATAATCCTACAATGGTGACAACGTTTTTACATAACATAAAGGTATCCAACCCGTGGACAGAAGAGAGGAAGCTGAAAATATAATATCATATTGTCACGTTTGCTACTGTCAGTTGTAGGTAGAAGTGATAAATTTACTACTATTTATTTGGTTACGTATTATATGTTTTTTTTTAATTTAGTGACAATCTCGTTATTACGAATTCTGCCAATGTCAAGTCAGTCATGGAAGTAACACAAACGTCACATGACGGTTTTTAGATTATTAACAAAACACTTGTTGAGATGTCTACCATGATTGTTTAACAATGAACAGAACGACTATTGTTAAATATACACTACTATATACTAACTTAACTTAACTAATATATTTTAACTATCACCACAAAAGTACAAACATTATATGTTTCTTTAGCTTTAAATTTGACAGCGTCAAGCTCTAATGCTCGACAATCAGCTAATCTGGAAACCTATTGCTTCAGTCATGACACTCGCACAATTTATTATTTTTCTGTAATTTTGAAGTCTGATGTTACTTTTGGGTTATTTTGTACTTTATGCTATTATTTTTGACTAACATGTTCTTTATGCTGTGCCAATAAATATTTTTCTTTCTTTGCCTCTCTTTATCTAGTTTTTTTTTTATTTTCATCGTTAACCTCGTTAAGCGTTTTCATAGATTTAGTGTTGCCTGTTATAATGACACAAAACAAATCTAAAGTAATTTTTAGTTAGTTCGATTTGTTGGGTTTAAATAAATCGGTGATCCATTGGCATCAATGTTACAGCAAATTAAATAGGTCAGGGAGACGTTACGCGTTTCTAGTATCAAGAAGTAAGGAATCCATCTAATTACCTTACATTCCTTACTAGAGGGCGCTAGGGTAATGATTGCACATGGGCCCTACACGGGCTAGAAACGCCTTTGACCGTATTGGCACAGTGCCGTGGTGGCTTACGGATCAGGGCCTTCGCTTACTTTAATAATACGCTATGGTGTACAATGAGTGTACAACTCATGAGTGTCGTGTTTGGAACCCTGTGGAGGAAAGGAAAATTTCTTAATTTTATGTAAATCTTTGTATCAGGTATGGGCGCTCCTGGAGCTGACGGCGTACTGTCTGCTGGTGACGCTGGCGCCGCTGGGCCGCGACGGTACCGTCTCCACGCACAAGTACATCCTGTACGTCACCGCGGCCGCCGTCAGCGGGGTGCATCTCCTCTGCTCTTTGTTGCTCATTGTAGCCGCTTACAAGGTTAGTTTTTATTGTATTAATTACCGGATCCCAAGGAGCCGAGGTAGCCTAGTGGTCAGGGCGCTCACTTTAGTTTCATAGAGCGCGAGTGACCTGGGTTCGATCCCCGGTGCCGGCACCACTAAAATTGTTAATAGCAATTTTAAGTGCTGTATTTACCACGTGCTCAGCGGTGAAGGAAAACATCGTGAGGAAAACCTGTGTGCTGAATGTCTGAGAAATAATAAAAATTTTATTTCGAGGATATGTGAACCTCGCCAACCCGCAGTGGAGCAGCGTGGCGGGCCCTTCCCGGCTCCTAAACCCTCTCTGATACTCGTATCGGAGAAGGAGGCCTTTGCCCAGCAATGGGGACTTACACTTACTTTACTTTTAGTTTAAGGAGGTGTTCAGTTCTTTTTATTTCAATTGCCTCGCGAATCGTGATTGACAGAAATCGTTCCGTCAAATCGAATGCAATGGCATAAGTTCCTAGAGCGTAAGTAATTAAACGCTTAAAAATCCTTTTTCTTTTGGAGTCATAATTGGCATAATTAGAAGATTGGAGTTCTGTCACTTATGTGGAAGTATATGGCTACGTATCAATGAGTTTCTCGAAACTTTCATACGATTTGTATCGTTTAATTGGACACTGAGATGACGACAGGCTCACCACCTGACACGTCCCAACTTAATTGTCTAGACCTCTGACCATTCGATATTGGATATATGATCATGTGCGCTTATGTTCCGCTATACATATGCTTGTGTCGCATAAGTGTTTTTTTTTATCATATTATTTTTTATCTCTCTTTTGAACCTAATATAAACTAAAGGTAACAATCATATAATAAACATTGCAGAAACTGGCATCCCTGACTCTACCCTGGACGATCATCACGGGCATCCTCACGGCTATCTTCTTCGTGATGTGTCTCACCGGCATCAGCCTCATCCTGCAGGACACCGGCGAGATGCTGGGTGTCGAGGCGGTCGTCATCTTTGTTCATCTCTCTAGGGCCTGTAAGGAATTGGGATCTTCTACGTTTTCGTATATTTAATTAAGCTTTCGAACACAAACAAATTACGATAAGAATCTGTGGAGAATCAATTTCGTTTTCCCTTAGTTAGTTTATGTTTATGGTAACCCCCGTTAGGGCGCTCGGTTTAGGTTTATACTATGCGAGTGACCTGGGTTCGATCCCCGGTGCTGACACCACAATTGTTAAAGGCTATTTTATATTTTGAATTTCCTACGTCCTCGTCGGTGAAATTAAACATCGCGAGGAAACCTGCATGTCAGAGAAACTATTTTTTATTTTATTTCAGCGACATGTGAAGTCTGCCGACCCGTACTGAAGGAGCAGCGTGTCCTTGACAAATATTTTGGTCTTTTTCCCAGCAGAGGGGCATTTACAGGCAGCTTTATGTTGGCGCAATGGGGTGCTTGGGAAATATATAAAATAGTTGTTCTCCAAATGCCAACTTCACTTGCGGGATGCGTCCTGTTGACTAACGAACGAGGTTTTGGAAACCGACTAAGGATGAAAATTCCATTCGAATATGAAATCCTAAATTCGATCCACATCCAATGCGAGAGGAGCGACGTTGCACCTACCATCAGGGCATGCCTGCAATTGTTGGCGCTTTCATGGAAACGAAATAATAAAGTGATAAATCGATGACTAGGCTATAGTTGGAAGTAATCCTGCCTTCGAATCGGGTTCCGGGTCCGCTTCCGATTCCGCTATTATATGCGCAATGAATTTAAGTGACTAACATCTAAGTTAGTATATAGATGTTATTTATTTGTGTAGGTATATGTAAATATCTTGTAGCTATCCAGTTACCAAGACAAAGGGACTATCATACAGTCCTAGCTTGGGACTGTATGATATAAGGGGATATTTAGATAGAATACTCATCTGGCAAACCTGCCACATATAAATATTATTATTATAATTAAGGACGATAAAGAGAAAAAAATATGATGCGCTTGGGCGAGAAGTCTGTCCTGTTATACACTGTCTTACCTACTTCTACATCAGCCTATTTTACTCCACTGCTGAACAAAGTTATGTCCAAGAAAGCGCCAGCGTAAACCAACATATATTTCTGGGAAGGTCAGACCTCTCATCACGCTGGGCAATCGGGTTGGTGAGCGCAGTGCCGGTACCTCGTGCTAGTGGTCTGTGGGATTTGGGATCGCTAAATTAGGACGGATATTCCGCCATAATTCGGTCGCCAGAGCCTAGTTTGTTTTCTGGGTGCACCGTGTTCAGTGGAGGTTGGTATTCCGTGAAAGAGATGGTATATTCCCCTACACAGCTGTTCTGTGTTCCATTACCAGCCTGTAAATAGTCCACTGCGAGAAATAAGCCTCTCCCGTACGGAGTATTTGGCATAATCGCCACGCGGCACGGTAAGCCGATTGGCGATTCCAGCATCAGGCAGATTGCTGCCGCCCGACATCGGTCTGCTTAATTTTGGTCTGGAATTTTTCGAGATGGTTATCCCAACATCTGTCGGTAGCCTTAGCGATTTTCAAGACTTCTCCCTTAGTCACTTCACCCTTAGTCAGACGACAACCACGGGTAAAAAGAGGCTTACCGATTCGTTCATTGATACTAAACGACAATTGTTTGAAGGGTATAGAGAACCTGTACAATTACAATTAGACCGTAAGGCATTCCATCTTACCATCCTCAGGATTGACAACGCATCTGTAACCTCCATCGCTTGAAGTTGAATTTACGTGGGCTGCAAAAGCCACTTACCATGTGGAATATTAATCGATCTGTCACCACAATCCAATAAAAAAAAACTTCATTATGTATCTATGTTATACTTTGTTTGCTTTCAACGCTAACTTGTTTTTTTTTTTATTTCTAGGCGTATCGGTGTACTGCATAGTCATCGTCCACAGCCGCCATAAGCAAATAATGCACGACGACGACGAAAAGAGATTCCAGCACTCGGCTCGAATCTACAAGCAAGTTAACACCTCGGAGCCTAGATTCTGAAACTTGAAAAAAATGCTACCAGTGCAATGAAACATGGATGTAAAATTAAAAATATGTATATAAGTACTCACGCCTGTCACTGTCACGCGGATTGCTAATTGGCAGGGCTCAACTACTATCGTGTTCCGGATGCTCGAGTGGGCCGGCACGAACGAGGAGAGGACCACGACCTCGCAGAGTACCGGCGTGAAGCAGAGGCATCATGTGCTTCTGCGTTACGTTCGGTGAGTGAAGCCCTCCCCCTCACTCTCCCTCCCATCTCCCAAATATAATTAAAGGCCGGGAACGCACCTGCGGCTCCTCTGGTGTTGCAGATGTACGTGTTGACGATGGTAACTACTTACCATCACGTGAGCCGCAAGCTCGTTTACCCCCTTTTCCTTAAAACAAAATGGCTATGGGACATTTCTTCTTAGTGCTCATGGATGGCTTCTCGTTAGTAACCTTCGATAGAAAATGTTTGCAGGTGTGTGTTATATAATGGCTGCAGTAGCCACGTACTGTTGGACGGACAGTCAATTTAAATGTTACTGAAATTTTACTAAAAAAAAGTCCGTGAACATGACGGTTGGCTCCCGGATATTGGCATGACATTCAAAGTCTCTCACCTCAGTCGCTTCTTTCGATATCCAAGGGAATAGTGGCGGCAGCCTCGTGTGACGCTGCCACATGATAGTTTAAAAAAAAACAGTATCTCATTAGGTTTTTTGTACAAAAATATGTTAACTGAAGTTGTGATAAAGCCGTATCATATTTGATTTAATATTATAAATGTGACTATGCTATATGTAAGATGTTGTTAAGTTATTATGTTAATTAAGAAATGTTTTTATTTAAAATATATATTTTATTTTGTTGCCTGCCTTTTAACAATATCACCAATCTTAAATGGTTTCAAAATAACACATTAAAATATTTTATTTTAAGGATTATTTATAAAATAAATGTAGAAAGGATATTTTGTTATTTTAGTAATGAACAAAAAACTAAAATGTGCTAAGAAGCCCCAGTGGTGGATTAGCAATACCTACCATTGCTAGATTATTCTAAATTTCTATTCATAACTTAAATAAGTCCACTTCTCAACATTAGTCTCTCCAGGAAACCGCCCGCAAACCGACATACATTTTTAGAAGGTTTGCCTACCCACCACACTGAACAAACGTGTTACTGTGAGCACTCTACTACCCACGTAGCGGTTATGCCAGTATGCCAAGTATGGAAGATTTACACAGGGCTTGTTGAACGCAGTGCCAATACCCTCGAACTAGGGACGTAGTTCTCTAACACTAGTCTGTGGAATTTTGCCTTACATTATCTAAATTATTATAATTATTATATGTTTATTTCCTAATTTAAAAAAAACAGTATCTCATTAGGTTTTTGTACAAAATATGTTAACTGAAGTTGTGATAAAGCCGTATCATATTTGATTTAATATTATAAATGTGACTATGCTATATGTAAGATGTTGTTAAGTTATTATGTTAATTAAGAAATGTTTTTATTTAAAATATATATTTTATTTTGTTGCCTGCCTTTTAACAATATCACCAATCTTAAATGGTTTCAAAATAACACATTAAAATATTTTATTTTAAGGATTATTTATAAAATAAATGTAGAAAGGATATTTTGTTATTTTAGTAATGAACAAAAAACTAAAATGTGCTAAGAAGCCCCAGTGGTGGATTAGCAATACCTACCATTGCTAGATTATTCTAAATTTCTATTCATAACTTAAATAAGTCCACTTCTCAACATTAGTCTCTCCAGGAAACCGCCCGCAAACCGACATACATTTTTAGAAGGTTTGCCTACCCACCACACTGAACAAACGTGTTACTGTGAGCACTCTACTACCCACGTAGCGGTTATGCCAGTATGCCAAGTATGGAAGATTTACACAGGGCTTGTTGAACGCAGTGCCAATACCCTCGAACTAGGGACGTAGTTCTCTAACACTAGTCTGTGGAATTTTGCCTTACATTATCTAAATTATTATAATTATTATATGTTTATTTCCCTAATTTAAAAAAAAAACTGGTAACACGACTGAATTCAACGCTACGGGTTGAGAATTCGATTTCAGCAAAGGTATTGCTTACAGTACAGGTTATTCTTGCGAGCCTGAGTGGTTGTTTTAGTGTAAACTGCACCAACTTTTATAAAAAAAAAATATTTCAAAACAATACTATAATATTTAGAAACTGTTTGGAAGCGATCTCCTCATTTCCATACATGTAGGTATTGCTTAATAAAATAATAACCCATTTTTAATAAGTCTTTGTTTAACTACTTTTTACTTCTTACTGGTTTGTTGTAAAGTTTATTTTATCAAATTAGGTTACTTCATTACACCCACGGGAGTTATTTAAAAAATTAAGTCGTATCCACAAGGCCAACCTTTTCCCATTCATAATTCCCGATACATTTGTATCTAAATGTATAACATTTGACGTTAAGACTATAGCGTTGGGTTAATTTATATTGCATAGTGCTAGGATAATTGTTATTACATAGTTAATTATTTAATTCATATATACTAAGGTTATTATTAATAATGCAAGCGGTTGTAAAAGTATAATTTAACATCAATTAAGAAAGATGTTGTTTTGACCACTGTTGAGTGTTCATGGTGGGAGAAGTGGCCGCCTCGCCACATTGCCAACGCAGTAGTTCGGCGCGAGCTTGTAAAGAATTAATTGTACTGCGATCGTTATTAGCGCTAGGCGCGAAACTACGTTTAAGTCTTTTTTTTTTTTTATTTTAGTTTTAAATTGTATAAGTGACTGTGATTGTGTGGATCAATAAACTATAACTGGAACTTACGTATTTGTTATTTGACTGAACATCCCAACTATAACACATTTAGTTTTATTGCTGTTCAAAATTTAATAATTAAAGTCGTGAGAAAAGTTGTCGTTAAAATGCTTAAATAATTAATGAAGTATCATTTGCAAATAATTTGTGGTCGCCATTGCTATGAATTTCGAAATACAATTGTCACTTTTGTATTATAAATCAATGGTTTTGCTGTTTCTGAACTCGTGTAGCGAAACTCAGTATATTTACCATTGGAGAAATATTTATTGAGAGGGATATTGGGGTACAAAATAAAATAAGTTAAATGAACAAATAATACATATTACAAATTGAGCAACAATTTTTTAGTTATAACTCTTTGCTAATCTCTCTCTATTAATCTGCTGAATCGATAATAATATGAAGACATTTATTCTTCGACGTCTGCTTTCGTTGCAAAACAACTATAAAAATACTCTGAAAAAATGTACGACAAATAACTACTAATGACTTAAGTAAAGATGCAGTAGCCATAGGGTCTATTATGGAGGCTAAAATCAATATTAAGTTTGCCCATATTTTAGCAAAAGCAAAAAAATTTATTAAAGCTACTTTAGAAAATTTTTCAAATCCCTAATTTAGATTGGGGGGCAAGGCGAGACTCTTAACTGCCAACACTGATATGTAAGACGCCAATGGATTATTTAATGACGTAATTGACGTATACATTAAGTCTGGGCGGGGATTTGTTTGAAGTATGTTTTGTCTCTTTCCTTAACTATGTTTTGCGGATTTTCCTACTCGTTCTCTTATAGGTTATAGGTTTGCGAATTGCGAATTGTGGAAACAAAATTGTTTCACGTATTCGTCTCCTCATCGCCGTTAGCTCGGTCGTCGTTCCCCTGATTCGACATATTCAAGTTTAATATTAAAAGAGTGAAAATTATCATTTCTTTATAGAAATAGTATCAGAGTGATCAAAGAAGTGTTCATATTTTAGTAAACATTTTGTAAACGTGTTTTTTTGCCTGATTTATTAAAGATAGGTAAGTTTATTTAGTGTTATATTATGCTAAAATAAAATATAGTCTTATTTAATACTATGTAAGTAGACACCTATTTCAATTGTGGCCTTGATAAGAGTTTCAAATATTTTTAGATGCTTATTATTTGTATGGCTAGCGGTTGGTAATTTGAGGGAGACTTTAAATGTCCTCGAAATATATTTTAGGTCTTATTTCCTTGTAACAATCGCCTCACTTTCTACGGAGGAGTTCATGAAACCTGTTTCCAATGAACTCGCCCCTCATGTACATTACATCTCTTAATAGCATTTATTGCACATGATAATTAATACAACATAATATAATATTTAACAATGCATTCAAAGGATAAAATTATTTCAAATTTAAGCCTTTTCAAATCTATCAAGAACAGAAATTTCCTTACTTTAAGTGGTATGAAGCCTTCCGCCTTATAATTAAATAGTTAACTATTTAGTATTTACATGCAATATCTGAAAACTGCATTTTATGCAAGTTTCAGTGATACTTCTGCAAGCTGCATTCTGGGTATTGGTTAATATTAATCAAAGCAAACATTATGTATATCTTATCTCCACAATAGCCAAGTGGTTGGGCACCAGCCTCTGAATCAGGAGACTTGGGTTCTCGCATCTTTGTGGAGGGCATGTACTGAGTCTTTTGAAACATACATATGTTTGGTATTGTTGGCTTGGACAACGACAGGCTCTCCACATGTCACATTATCGCAAATAAACTCTTGTAAAAAGTGGGTTGGTAAATGTACTAAAATGTACACATACAAATGTACTAGATCTCTTTCCACCCCAGTATTGGATGTATGGGTGGGAGAGCATATTTTGCTTTTGTGTAGGATCTTACAGTCAATGTATTGAAATTTATTAATATCTCTGTTCTTACTAACCCACTGGCCCTTGTGAGGGCAACGAGAATACTAGAGAGAACAAGAGAACTTTGCAGGCATTTTCTTAGAGGCCTATGTTCATTTGTAGACTTAAATAGGCTGATGAAATTGCTGAAGAAATCATACCTCTTATTGACTTTAAAAGTACAGATTTCAGCAGACTGTCTTTCTGGTCATTATGAATGCTGTAAAAACAATTGAATCAAACACTAGAGTCACGAAATCGAATATTTCTGTAATATTGAACACTACTGTTGAACCTTCATAGTGTTTGATCTCTTTTATTCTTAACAAAGCATCATCTTTATACTTGTTATATTGTATTTGATTCATGTCGTGTTTGCCTATTATTAGATTTACAATTATCTAATCACTATGCAGCATATTTTATGTGTATTCATTATTGTAGTCTCTGTTGGTAATCCTAACATAAAAAAAAATGCTTTTACTTTTGCTTCCAGAGACCAAACTATTATTAACACACTACACATCCATAGTGTTACTAGGAGAAAGTTTTACCTAGATGGTAACAAAATTAAAATATCAATTATTTCAATACAATTAACAGTATTTAATAATTCTTGACGTGTTGCATCAAAAGAGATTCTATTGTTGTAATGAGTAGTGTTATGGATATTATTATTGTCCACTTTAGGTGTATCATGGTGCATTTTATCAGTGATCGGCCTTATCTTTATTGTTGACTGTTGGTAGTATAGCAAGAAATTGTATTTAAACCAACACTTGTATCTTGTTTACTTGTACTTGAAGTTTTGAACAATGGATAATATGCAGTATCAGATATTAAGATGTGACTTACTTACAAACCACACTTCATGAGATTAAAGGTATGGTCCCATATGCAGCTGAAAGCATAAAAAATAAAGCAGAAGTGCACTGCAAACTAAAGCAGACCGGCCTCAAGCATCAACTGTTCTCATGTATGATGCATGTGGCACACAAATAGCATCATAATAAGAGAACAATCTTAAATCTTAGGAAATCAAGTTCAAACAATAATTCCAATTATATATATTGGACTTGCGTACAATTTTCAGTATCAGTTAAAGAAAATTGTATTAATACTGCTCCAGATGGGTTGTAGCATTTTAATAATTATTTTTAGCCTACTATGGCTACGAAATGTGCACTTGGAAAATGAAATAGCATATTCTCCCTTACAACCCAGCAGCAGTTTATTTAGAGTAAAACTAAAGTATAACATTCTGTGTTCATACTTTGTGCCAATTTATTTATTCTTTATTGCCTTAAGCTTAAGGTTACAATGGGCGGACTTAATGCCAAGTGGCATTCTCAACCAGTCAACCCATGTTATGGTGAAATGTAGTTGGCTGGTACAAAACAAAGTATAAAAAATAAAATAAAATAAAAACTCCAATAAAAATATGTTGATAAGTACATATAAATAAACTATATAATTAAATAAATATTTATAACATGAAATACACAAATATGTATACAAGTATATAAAAGGATACAAAAATAAATATATAATAAAAATCAAAAATAGATAAGCCGAATATTGTCAATGATCTATTATTCTATTAGGTAATTACGAACTAGACTCTTAAACAATTTCTTGCTAGGAGCTGCTTTTATCTTATCGGGCAGGGCGTTCCAGAGGAGTGTAGCTTGCTAGCAATTTAGTAGTGACTTGGCCAACACAAAACTGCCTCTACTGCAATTAGTGACTGGCCAATATTAATTAAAGACCATCACGGTCTTGTATGTGAAGTGAAGCTTGGTACGTCAGCTGCCAGGGCGCTCGCTTTAATTTCATAGTACGCGAGTGACCTGGGTTCGAATCCGAATGCCGCTAATATTGTTTGTTGCTATTTAACATGCTGAATTATCTACATGGCTTGATGGTGAAGATGGTGGCGTTGCTGTGGGAATTTCGGACAAATTGGTTAACACCTAGAGGCGGATTCATACAAAGTAGTAGCATAAATAGGGATTACCAAAAGTACTCGATGTCAGGAGTGTACTCGATACCTTTTCCTCAATCGAACACGCAACCATCGAGATGGAGCCATTGATTTAATAATAAAGATACGTTATATGGTCACAAACGAACCGAAAAAACATTACGGCATTTAGAGCTATAAAACGAAATCTGAACACGGTTAGCGGGAGCTGGTAAGCACGTGTGCATCGGCTGCTTACTTGAATGTGACTAAGGGGAAGAGGCAACAATTGTAGTGTTTTGTACGCTTCATTTTGTATTATAATCGGTGCGCAACGATTTGAGGCGTTGCGAGTTAGGCTTTCTTTGTTTTATCTTAATGCCTGATACGTCCACTCGGGCAAAGTCGCGGAGGCTACAGGGCTTCATAACAATACATTACCGGAATAACCGGGGAGCGCTTTGACGCAATCAAGGAAAAACTTGCCGGGCGCCTCCTCGTGGATTACTCACTGCTCTTATTTTGTTCTGTTATCAGTTATTTAAACACAGGATGTTTCAACGTCTATTAATATTTCATTACATAACCCATTAATTTATCATCTACATCGATATATAAAAATCTTTGTATGTTTGAACGAATTTTATCTAAAAACTAATTGAACGATAAACAACATAAAATGGGAATGTTTGCATCTGTCTTTGAATCACGTTTATATGGCCTGGTTATAAAAACACCAGCAGTCCATATTAGTCCTCAGGGGTGACATGCATTTGGAACGTCTACGATTGAAGTTGTTTGATGGTGTCCATGCGATGCAGTAGCCTCATACCATCAGATGGACTCTCCCCAATTTAATACACATACAACATCCACGAAAAATACCTGTCCATAATTAAGCAGACCGATGACAGGCAGCAGCGTCTGAGGTGCGAGGAATCTGGTGAGTGCGATCGGCACTCACTTAACGGAAGTGCCGAGTTTAATCTTCCTTACGTGTCTGCACTCTGTCTTAACTCGGGTAGTGAAGGGAAGCGGATGTTACTTAATACAACGAGACTCAAAATCAGATGCTTCAACTTCGCGCTGGTGTTCTGCGAAGCCGGGACACTGCCCCGGTCGCGCCGGCTCATTCCAGCAGCTGTCTGACCACTACGGACAATATATTAATTTTAAACGTGGTAGAGCCATGCGGCGGCTTTTGCTGCTGCTCGAATGGGCCGGCTCGACCGGATTGGTACTACGGCCTCGCAAAATACCGGCGTGAAGTAGAGCCATCTTGTGCTTTTGCGTTTCGTTCGGTGAGTGAGGTAACCCCTCCTCATCCTCCCTCCCATCTCCCTAATAGCCTTAAAGGCCGGCAGCGCACCTGCAGCACCTCTGGTGTTGCGGATGTACTTTGGGCGACGGTAATCACTTACCATCAGGTGAACCGCTTGCTCGTTTGCCGCCTTTCCCATAAACAAAAAAAATTTAAGCATACCCTTAGGATTGCAGTAAGAATCATTCAAATCGATTTAGTTCTATCAGTTCAAGTACGGTCGAATTGTAAACCTTCTTATTCGAAGTCGAGTTAAAGTTTTCCATTAAACCGCCTGTACAAAGTCATGTGTAATGATAGGAGAGGTGCGGTGCGGCCTTGAGGGGTTCACTGGCGCTGCTGGTGGGGCTGCCGGATCGCGGCATGGTACAAGTTAAAAGATAATGTTCTAGCGTGTATTTTTTTATATTTGGTCTTTTGCTGCTGCTCGTATGGGCCGGCTCGACCGGAGGCAGTGCAACGACCTCACAGAATACCCGCGTGAAGCAGAAGCATCTTGTGCTTCTGCGTTTCTTCCTACCTCACAACTTTTAAATATCCTTTATGGCCGGCGAGGATATCAGGCGACAGGAGATAGTTGTTCGGTGCAATTATCTGTCACAAAATCATGCTTACCACCATGTCCTAGACGTTAGTGCCTGAGGACTTAGATGGTGTAATTACCTTCACAATTTGAATGATTCGGAGCAGTTAATAAAACGCGTTGAACAGTAATGTCACCAGTCGCCGAGTGAGAGGGTTCGGCAAAGTTTTATGGTAATGTCCAACGTCAGCTCTATACATTACCGTTCTGTGAGGGCGCCGACCTTGAGTTCTATGGCCAATTGTCGTGGTAGTACTTACCCAGGTGGCAAATTTGGTTAGTTTATGATACATAAAATTATTAGACACTAGCTCTTGTTCGTGTCTTTCTTAGATTTCTTTGAGTATTTGTTTAGTGAATTCTTAATATCTGTCGGTAAAGCGTTCCAAACCATTATAGCTCAAACAGTAAAGGAAGAGCTGAATAATCCAGTATTATGCTGTGGTATACTAATCCCAGGACTAATCATGAGTCGAGTAAAGAAAATGGAAGTTCTTTCTTTAAGATAAGATGTAGAATTTGGATTATTTAGAATTGAATAAGGTACATGTAAGATTCAGGAGCTGGCGCCTTTTTTTTTTAAAACAACCTTCCACTGTAGGAATTTCTCCTGTGTCGCGGAGGCAGTTTACATACATAAATACTAGTCCCGTGCGGGAATCGAACCCGCGACCCGTAGCGCCGCAGCTAAACGCTCAGCCACTACGCCACCGAGCCGTCGAATTTCGTCCTTGACGAATAGGGAGCCATTTAGGCTTGGAATGATAGAATGCTGTTGCTCGGATGGGCCGGCTCGAGCGGGGTGGCGCCACGGTCACTTGTGTTTCTGGGTTTCGTCCTTAAAGGCCGGTGTGCGGTTACCGGTGTTACCGGTGTATGCAGCTCCTGTAACTGGTGAACCGCATGCTGCAAACAAAATAATCCAATAAATATTTGCATAATCGATAATGGGTTGAATAATTGAACGACATAGACACAGTGCGCCCCTGGGTCGCCGAGCGTGACGGCACGCACATTGTGTGTTTATTTGGAAACATCGAGACTAACACAGAGCGAAGGGCTCGGCGCCAATCGTTCGAATTAAAAAAATTAAAAAGTGCCAATAGCCAAATGGGTTAGGGATAGGGTGCGGACTACGAAACATGTCGTCGTAAGTTCGAGCTCGCCATTCGACTATTGTCGTGAACCACTCCAGATACAAGCTGTAATGCTTAGTTGGAAGGTTAAGAGGAATATTAGTAATGTTACTTAATAAATAGCATTGCTAGTATTCTTTCAAAAAAAAAAAAATACAAAGAATACTATTACATCACGATAAGACCAGAAGGTTAGGTTAATGCATGGAGGCGATGGCTTCAGCCATATTTATGTTTGTTCGTGGAAACACTTCGTATGTAATTCGCGATATTCGTTTATAGATATGCTAGGGCCCGATAGGTGGCGCTGTGATCGAGTTATAAAGAAATTTTACTTTTATTGACCATATAACTCATATTCATAGTATGTTTGATTAGAGCCAAAAAATGATAATAACAAGCTGCAGACAAGATAGGTCGCGTTGTGGTCGAATTATTAATAAATTTGATTTCCCATCTTCATCCCGCCACCTACCGGCAAGTACATAACAACGTGTCCATATAACAGATACAATAGCTCAAAGAGTGGTGGGTCATTTTATTAACACCGCTTCAGCGCACTGCTACAGTAACTTTGGTAACTGGATACAGTAGCCCATGGACACCTGCAATCAATTACAATCGAAGCAAGTTACAGATGACTTGTCACCCCTGAGACATAGATGGAATTCCCCACAGCCTGCAATTATACTGGCTCTCCACATCCTTCAAACCGGAACACAAGTTGCAGTGCCGACAGTGTAGGTGGGTAGACGAATATATAAGAGGCTGGTGTCTACCCAGACAGACCCAGGCTCCTTCGTAATAATTTAATCTTTGCTATTAACATGATGAAATCGAACTCGGTAACAAAAACGCTCGAGCTTTTGCATCGGGCTGTTGCAAGACAAGCCGCGTTGTTGTATGGCAAAAAACTTGCCTCTTTCATTTAGTCCTCTGCTCATCCCACAATGCAAGCAGACCGAGGCGTCAGCAGTAGATATGTGCGCGATGGATTCGAACGGGACCTCGTAAGTTGTTTATTGTTGCAAACTTAATACCTAATGATTTCTTGCATTTACGCGAACATTGCACATTTGGAATGAAACTATTATATACGAATGTTTACTTTTTTTTAAATCTTGAAGTTTTTGGTGCATCTCAGCAGCCGTGGTCACGGGGGGGACTGAGGTGTTCGACGTCCTGATGTCACAGTTTTATAATTATAATTGTTTGGTCCGATCTACGCAGAATGAGCCGGGTAAATAACAAATTCCGGGTCTGTGTGTTTGTCTATGTGCAATTTATGTATGTAAAATGAGAAATTCGTACACAGGAAGGTAAAGTTTAAAAAAAAACAAATCTTACATAATATAACTTTTTTTCCTTATTTTTTTAAAGCCACGTCAAGCAGCAATCAGTCGAATGATCTAGCAATATTTGTTCCTGGGTGGAGTGGTCCATCGGCTATTAATGTTTGTAAAACGTCTCCCCACGAAACAGGACAGAATCCCACAGCGGGGGCTAACATTAAGGGTGATGATCAAAAGGTCATATATACTATTGGCTGGATACAGTGTCCAGTGCGGCCGTGCAGCGATTTAATGCCTTTTTTTTTTTTTAAATATCGCTATGTAATTGTAATGCAAGGAAGGTGATCTCGGAGACCTTGCTCGTCTACTCGTGCCTCGCACCACGCACACTCCAGTCCACGAATTTATCCTTGTCCTTGTCCTTGTCGTCTGCCGTCTCGACGTCAACTGAACCGGTCGCACTCGGTAACTTTTGCAAGTCAGAACAAGTCTGAAATATAACGTACTATTGTGTATTTTTTTTGGTATTTTGAGGGCGGATTGAGAGGGGAACGTCCGTCTCTTAACGATTGTATACTTAGAATCTGTCTTAATGAAGTTAATTTCTTGTGCTTCTGCATTTCGCTCGGTGAGCTCACCCCCCAACTCACCTTCCTATCCCCTAAATATCCTTCAAGGCCGACAACGCACCTGCAGCTGCTCAGGTGTTGCAGATGCACGCGGGTGACGGTAATCACTTACCATCAGGTGAGCCGCTTGCACGTTTGCCCCGTAAAATTGAAAGGACGTAACTGAGGAATATATGCTTGTAGTTTTATGATACGTTGTCACAGGACAGGACAGGACGACAGGAACTCATTATGGTCGGATAGTAAATTAATTATTTAAAAGAAAGAAACAATGTTTATTCGATGCAACTACAAAACAAAGATATACCAGATCATCATCATCATCATCATTTCAGCCTATCAGAAGTCCACTGCTGAACATAGGCCTCCCCCAAAGATTGCCACGAAGCACGGTCCTGAGCCACCTGCATCCATCGACTTCCCGCAACACTGCGCAGGTCGTCACTCCATCTTGTGGGGGGTCGTCCTACACTGCGTTTGCCCGTATGTGGCTGCCACTCGAGAACCTTTTTTCCCCAGCGGTTGTCAGTTCTGCGAGCTATGTGGCCGGCCCATTGCCACTTCAGCTTGCTGATCTTTACGGCTATGTCGGTTACCTTAGTTCTGCTGCGGATATCATCGTTGCAGACTCTATCACGCAGAGAAACACCGAGCATAGCCCTTTCCATAGCGCGCTGAGCAACTTTGAGCTTCCTCATACGGGCTGCAGTGAAGGACCAAGTCTCGGATCCGTGTGTCATCACTGGCAACACGCACTGATTGTATACTTTCGTCTTGAGGCTTTGCGGTATACTCGACGAGAAGACATGACGTAGTATCCCGAACGCAGCCCAGCCGAGTTGGATTCGTCGATTGACCTCTGAGTCGAAGTTGGGCTTACCTAATCGGACAATTTGTCCCAGGTATACGTACTCGTCTACAACTTCGAGCCTATTGTTCCCAACAACAACCGGTATTGGTGTGACATGGACGTTTGACATGAACTTCGTCTTGTCCATGTTCATCTTAAGACCAACCTGTTGGGAGACGTTATTGAGGTCATTGAGCATTGTACTAAGCTCCTCCAGCGATCCTGCCATAAGAACTATGTCGTCGGCAAATCGAAGGTGAGTGATGTATTCGCCATTGATGTTGATACCGTATCCTTTCCAGTTCAGCTGCTTGAAAACATCTTCCAATGCAGCGGTGAAGATTTTCGGGGATATGACATCACCCTGTCTTACACCTTTCTGCAGTTGGATTGGCTTCGTACTCTGATTCTGTACTCGGATAGACTTCGTAGCCTCATTGTACAAACACCTCAGCACTTCGATATACCGACAGTCTATCTGGCACCGCTGGAGAGACTGTAGCACCGCCCAAATTTCGACTGAATCGAATGCTTTCTCATAGTCCACATACGCCAGACATAATATACCAGATAATACACGGCATTTAATAAAAAAAAATTTATTTTATGGGAAAGGCGGAAAACGAATAATAGGTTCACCAGATGGTAAGTGATTACCGTCGCCCACGTACATCTGCAACACCAGAGGAGATACAGTTGCGTTGTCGGCCTTTAAGGGTATTTGAGAGATGGGAGGGAGGATAAGGAGAGGAATGGGCCTCCGGTTACCTCACTCACCGAACGAAACGCAGAAGCACAAGATGCCTCTACTTCACGCCGGTATTCTGCGGTCAAGCCGGCCCATTCGAGCAGCAGCTAAAACCGCCGCTTGGCTCTACCGCGTTACAAAAAAAGGCGTTTGATTTTGTTTTTATATTGCCGACGTTTCGATTGCTTCACAGCGATAAAATCCGTTTATAATAGTTTCATTTCAAATCGTACATCCAGATTCCTCAACGGGCATGAATACATTATCCGTGGATCGCTTCCTCCATATGTTATTTTTATAGGCGTTCTGTATTATTTCAGTCAAGGCCATTCCAATATCGTGCGATATTGGAATGGCCTTGGGCTTTGTTGTTGGTATAACGTCTTCGTTTTTTTTTTTTGCAGTTTTCAGTACGTGCACAGAAGTAGAAGTTGCGAAAATGGGTCTACCGCACATCACCACGTTCTGCTGGTGCATGGGCCTCGAAGTGGGCTCCAAGGTCATCGGCTACATGCACTTGGTGAGCATTGCAATCGAAGTATAGTTTTGCAGGTTTTTGTTTTTTTGTTGCTAGCGGTTTCAGCTGATGGTAAGTGATTACCTACCGACGGTGTATGCTGTCGCACAAGCGTTACATCGCATAGTGCGTGACTCAGTGCTTATGCGTATACCTTCGGCACCATACTATCACTTGCGCAGTCGAAAGCTGGCGATAACTTTCGGAAGATGTCGCCGTTGTCGAAATGGGCCAGGGGGACATCAAAGTGAGGGATTTGTTCGTTATTGTTTTCGGTGTTGCAAAAAAAAAAGAATAATCCTTCCAACTGAAGTGTAATATTTTTGCATACTATATGTTCTCAACGGTACGTACTCGTAGTACGCAGACAGGGTGGCAACCCTAATAGACGTGTCTAGGTCATGGCACCAGTTGTTGCACTGTGACTGTTCGAGGCGAGAGTGAATAGGCTTCTTCTAAGCTAACGTGATAATATGCTTGCATCTTATCATTGCATAACATCAGGTGACGTATTGGTAAAACCTTAGTCTATGCAAAATTTAAAAAAAATATAGAGTATTCTGTATGCAAAATTTTTTTTCGTTTCGATGTGTGGCAAAACATATGTTTGATCCTCATTATACCATAACACAAGTCCGCTACTGAACGTAGGCCTGAATCGCCTGCGTCCGACCTTGCCTAAGGCAGTGCTGGTCGTCCTTCAGGCTGGCCTGTACAGGGTTGCCACTTGTGAATCCTTCTTCCCCTACGTACTTTGGTCGGCCCATAGCTAATTCAGCTCGCTAACTCTCAAGGCTCCGACGGATACCCTTCGAGGATGGTATTTGATTGATTCAGGGCTAATCTAGCTGATTTTGCTTGTGACCATTTATGTAATTCGTCCCGTGTCCGCTGCTTCAGCTGGTGTCGCTGGGGTTGATAGTGGCGAGCTCGCTGTCGGCGGCGAGCGCGCACCAGTACGTGGGCACGGTGGAGGACGCGGGCGACCACGTGTACTCGCGCTGGCACACCGCCGCCGTGGTGGTCGCCGCCACCAGCGTCGTGCACGTACTGCTGGCCACCACGCTGCTCCTCGCCGTACACAAGGTATTTTTTTTATAGGAAAGACGGCAAACGAGCAAACGGTTCACCAGATGGTAAGTGATAACCGTCGCCCGCATACATCTGCAACACCATAGATGCTGCAGGTGCGTTGCCGGTCTTTAAGGATATTTGGGAGATGGCCGTGGTATCAACCCGGTCGAGCCGGCCCATTCGAGCAGCATCAAAAGCCGCCGCTAGGCTCTACCACGCTTAGAAATGTATGTATGTATATAAAGTACATGTATCTTTGTCGTTTAGTCCCAGTTTTCGCTAGAACTTATTTAGAACAACGTGACAGATGACGAGACTCTCGCAACTGTGTGCAGGCTAACGTTAAAATCATCCCTAAGTTTCGAAAACCCACCACTCATTGCTCGACACCCACCACGTAGGGGATCTTGAATCGAAGGCTCCCACCACAATCACTCGGCTAGGTGGCCGGCACAAGGCAATGGTAAGTTTTGATGTGTTCAGTGTATCTGTTCGAATGCAAGTAATTTAAAAACTATTAGAGCTAAGGAATAAAGTTGCATTTGATTAGTGAAGTAATCCTAGAGCTTAATTGATCTTTGCTGTATCTTCAATCCTGTCCATCAAAAGGTAGTCTGGAAGAGTTCGCTTTTAGCGATAAGACCACCCATTGTACCACCTTTCATGTTTAATTACGTTTTTGTATTATTGTTTATTGCCGTTTTTTTTTCTCTGGTGTGCAATAAAGCATCTTCAATCTATCTTTCTATCTTAAAAGTGAAGTTTAAGGTTTAAAGTGCGATATACTATCTCTTTCTGAGAATGCCAATGTCACCTGTCCTAGTGCATCCCGCTTGCAAATAAACGAGGCTCCAGCGAACGAATCATGGCGGAATATCCAACTGAATTTGCCGAACCCAAATACCACAGGGCGATGGGGAGAACCATCACTATAGCAAGACTACCTACAGGCTTTTATTGGCGCTTCCTTAGGGGGGCCTACGTTCAGCATTGTACTAAATCTTTATAATAGAAAACTAGTTTCAAATAATTTACATAAAATTTCACCAGGTGTCAACAATCGCATGTATCATGTATATCTATATAATAAGTTCTGGAGATCGTACGTCGAATAAACTGGTGATGGGATCAGCATCACCAGTGCTCCGGTACCGGCCGGAGTATGGGTGAAGTAGAAGAAATGTATGTCGGCTTTTATTGACGATTCCATGGACCGGTGGCGTAGTGGCTAAGCGTTTAGCTGCGGCGCTGCGGGTCGGGGGTTCGATTCCCGCACGGGACTAGTATTTTTATGGATGTCAAACACTTGCTCCGTGTCTGGATGTTTGTCCATGTGCAATTTATGTAAATTGCCTCCGCGACACAGGAGGAATTCCTGTAATGGAAGGTAACGTGTTTTCTCAAAAAAAAAAGTTAAGACCTACGTTCAGTTGGAGCGCGGTGTGTCAGTGTGCGACTCGTGTCCGCAGCGGCACGCGCTGACGCTGCGCGTGTGGGTGTGCGTGATGTGCGCGTTGTTCGCGGCCGCCATCTTGTACGTGGTGGTGTCCATGATCGTGTTCGGCGCGCACGGCTCCGGCTCGGACATATTCCTCGCATTCCTCGAGGGCGTGGTGTTCTTTGGTGAGTAATTATAATGTGATATTTGTTATGTCCGGTGGCATTGTAGCGTAAGAAATTTCACGACCCTGCGCCCATGTTGACATCATTCATACCGAGATAGGAACACGGCGCTCTCATCTTTTTTTTCATTTATGACCTCTACCTCTACAGAATTCTGCCAGGGTCATGTTAGTAATGAGAGTGGAAAAATGGCACACGCAATTATCCGATGAGATCTTTTCCGATGCTTCCAGTGTCACAAATCCTCATATTCGTAACAATATAATTGTTACGAATTGTTTCAAAGTTATGACACCTGAGGAGATAATATAAATGACAGCATATCAAATTCAATCGACAGCAGTGCAAAAGTTAATACCTACTAAAGCGACTAGGCGACTAATGACTCGTACAAGTACCCTTCCTCGACACTACTCACGCACCATGGTTGACACTGTCGAATATAAATTACGGAATTGTTTAAATATGGTAGGTGGAGCATGTGATAAATATTCACCGCGTGCTCAGCGGTGAAGGTAACTATCGTGAGGAAACCTGCATGTCTGAGAAATAATAAAAATATTATTTCGAGGATATGTAAAGCCCTCCCTAAACCCTTTCTGATACTAGTATTTCTGCGGGCACTTGCGGGCTGCTAATTTACTCACTTTTATGTGATAAATAAGCCAATGATTTTATTTGTTTTTGAAATATCTTGTCTATGTATTAAAATATAAATCTGATTGTTTTTATCTGTGTATCACGTGACGAGCTTCAGTAGGACAATAACATAACACTTTCACATTGACATTTTCGTTTGTAACTAAAATTATTTTGAATGTTGATGTAAGTATATATATCTCTTGTTTTTTTTATTTATTTAAATAATTTGTACGCTATATATGTAAATTATCAGTTTTTTATTCCATCTTATAAATTGGCGCCAAAACACCCGACAATCAATGACGGCTAGGGCCTGGGTTCGATCCCCGGTGCCGGCACCACTAAATTTGTTAATAGCAATTTTAAGTGCTGTATATACCATCGTGCTCGGCGGTGAAGGAAAACATCGTGAGGAAACCTGCATGTCTGAGAAATAATTTCGAGCTCGGCTCCTAAACCCTCTCTGATACTCATATTTGAGAAGGAGGCCCTTTGCCCAGCTGCGGGCAATATTTGTTTTATTTAAAGCTATTATATAAGTTAAAATGATATGTACAGGTATACTCGCGTACTGCATCCTCTGCGTGCATAGCTACTCCCTGGTGCTGAAGTGCAGCGAGGACATGGAGGGGCCGAACAAGACCGAATATTAACTGGTAACACCGGAAGGACATAGACACCTATAGTATTGCCGGTCGCGTGCACAAAGTTCAAAGAGTAAAGTTCACTTCGTGAATATTTTCGAGGAAATTTAAATTTACACAATTTTATGACCGTTATATCATAAGACATCTCGTCAAAAAGGAACGAAAGAGAACTTTATTCTACAGAGTTTAAGGTTGCATTTTATGTTTACATCACTATGTAACTATTTATTTTTATTTTTAAACAAACGAATGGGATTAGACGTACATAAGCATTTGTAAGGACTGTCCTGTGTTTCGTTGAGATTTTCATTACCAATCCAAACGTATTTAAAGTTACATTGTAATTGTATTACTTACTTCGGTAGAGAACTTAATCTCGTCGCTTTAGGAACAAATATATATAACTCTGAGAAGTTTACATTGACCGTTATTAGAAATAATTACATAACTATATGATATGTGGTCGTCAGAGCGCGGGTTAATATAGAAATAGTGCAGTGCAGCTTCCGGACATCGATATAGTAGAAAATAACTTTAACAGAAGACAATGTTAAAAATGAAAATATTATATTTCATGTTGCCTTATTCTGAATAGTTTTGGTGCCTTCCTTCAGTGACCGTCCATTCGTTACTGATAATTTTTTCAATACATTTTAATAGCAGTGCAGTGCATTCCATTGCAAATAAAACAGACAATGATCAAACGTCCGAAGCCGACGACATTTATATTAAAATGTAGAAAGTTTAAAGTATCTTCTGAATTTAAATCCACTTCCTTCACATAGATCATTCATTCGACGCGTTTTTGTTGTTCGTTGTGTTGTCGTCGAGTCTGGTGATATTTTTACAATTTACAGTTTTAAAAAAAGTTACTGTTGCTAGTCTGTTTTAATACTTATCGTTTTTAAATAATTAATATCGAATATATTTTTAATATAATTTTTATTTAACATCTTATTCCCTTTTAACGATTATTACACAATCCTTCAATGATATATTAGGTAACAAGAGTTTTATGCTAGTGCAGTTGTCGATATCTTTAGTCAATACTACTTACAACACTAGTGCCGTACGCACATGACAGGGGACATTTTGGCGGGAAGTAAGTCTTAAAGTGACGTATTTCGTGTTTCGAATGTCTTGTGAATGTGTTACAGACAATGGAGAATTGAATTCGAGACCGCAGGCTGCGAATTTTTGCATTGGTTCCATCGGCCTGGTCTCAAGCAATTTTACTGACCATTTTTTTACTACATAATACATCTGGAAACAATGGAGGAGTTTCATTGTTGTATGAAACTTTGTCGTTCACTAGTAATCTACTAGAAAATAGATCCCAAGCAACGATAATTAAACTAAATATGTATTTTTGAGTACAAAATGAAAATTCACAGACAGATTGTCGAATATTTCATTACAGTTTTTGTTTTAAAGTTTAATAAATAATGTTATGTTCTCTAAATTACACATATTTCTAACCAATATGTATTGATTATATTTGGGAATAGCTTTATGGATTGAAAAACATAACCGTCAGGAATCTCACAGCTTTAAAAACTGGTGTGGGGAAGTTATGTCATATTTTAATATAATTTCTTCCGCTAACATATTTGCCTTTCAGTAAAGTTATTTTAAAGTGTTGATGACAACTTTTTCCGCCTATGAGGTTCAAATAATGCACTTCCAATGAATTACAATTTTAAAACTCGGCCAAATATAAATAGAAGAGAATTTATAATGTTGGCTTTCGGAAATGGTACAAAAGAATTGATAACAAAGTAAAAGTATGTTTAATATTTTAATAAAAATCTTTTATTTTCTAGATTTATTGTTATATTGATAAAAATGTACATTACAATATTTTGTTTAACGAATTGACGATTTAATGGGACTCAAATTATTTGCCACAGACTAACTATGAATATGAATAAGTATGTATTGTAACTTGAAAATGATAGACTATTTTAGGTATTTTGATGCAGTTGTTGTAAAATTTGCCAAATTTTTTGCATTTATTGTGCTTGAAAAAAAAATGCTTTTTACTGTATACTTTAGAAAGCTTTACAATATACTGTTGTTGCGTACGTTGTTGTAGTAAAAGTTTGTAGGTTAGTTTAAGTACATATTAAGTGATATATGATATATTGATGTACAATTTAAGTGATGGACTTTAGGCATGAACTCAATGGTCTTAAATAAAATTTTTCGATTCTGTACATTTCAAGTTTTGCTGTTATAATATTGATAGTGCATTACGCAAATACTTGTGAATGTATACAGTCATAGGAAAAATTCAATTGAAGACCGGAAACCACCGATTTTCGTTACATTGCCGTCAGTCCAAAGATTCTTCAGAAAAAAAGTTGTCTATTTGAAATACTGTCCATACACTTGAAGAAGTGTTCAAGTTTGATTACTTAAATTATATCCAAAAAATTGTTCTAATATCTCTTTGACACTGACAGATAGTTAAACACTGTTGCCTTATGAGGCTCCGAGCCTGAGAAAAGAAAAAAACTTTGTGGTTTTTATTCTTTGGTAATTTTTTGTGCAACACTAAAACAAATCCAAAATCTCGTATCTTTAATCTTACTTATCATGTCTCTAACAAAACAATTTCAAATATATTATTGTAATTGTTTATTTAGATCCTAATGCTTTCGTCGCTTGAAAGTTTTTAATATGTTAATAATCGTAAAAAGTAAGAAATCGTTTTTTTACACAGAAGAAATCAAAGAAATAATGACACAATTTACTATTATATTCGACGTTTCATTACATATATGAATAAATGTTTTTAGATTATAGTTTTTATTATGTCTTTTATATCATATTATTTATAGCTGTATGTTCACTTGGGTGATCACAAAACTATGAATTAATTTTAAGTTTTACTTAGACTTATGCCAATTTATTGTTTCTGTTTATTTTTTTTTATTTATCTTGTTCAATGTTTATGTTTAAAACAATGATATTATGAAGTAAAAAGGTGTTGATATTTACTTACATTCTACATACAAGTGTCACAAAAAATCCGGAAATGCTGTCGTCTGTTATGAGATGTTCTAAAGGTATTTCTATCGATCTATTTCCAAGAATTCTTTCATTATTTTTCACAACTCTAACATAACATCCGTTAAATATACAGTCATTTAATATTAACTTAATTATCGTCAAATGTCGGAAAATACCCCCATGATTATGTGCGACAGAGACAGATGTCATTACCATACAGCAACATACACTTGTCTCTTTTTAAGACATGCCGTCCTACTCCCACGCGTCATCTGATACAGTGTGCCATTAATATCTTACGTTATGTACAAACATTTTTTATTTTACTTACATTAGACATACAATTAGTTCATTTGCGCATAACACGGATGACGGTTCGAAGCTATTAAAACGGTATCTGAACACTGGCAGCGCGAACTGGGAGGCACGTGTGCACCGGTTACTTGTTGGAAAGCTACTGAGGCGAGAGGCGACAATTGTAATCTCTTGTACGCTTCACTTTCGGTGCGCTGGTGACGTTCTACCTCTTTTTGTATTATAATATCATTGTGACAACTCGCAAAGGATTTTAATATTCATTGTAATACAATAAGAAGACTTAAATGTGCCACTGTTATACTCGAATTATAATGTATACATTGTAAACCTCTTTGAGGTACATAATATAAGTACATAGTTATATTAAAATAAGAAGAATTTAAATTAAAGCCTTTTATCGCCAATGCCGGGGTGGCCAGAGTTCTAGAAGCCGGGGATAACGCGACAGGTGGCGAGCCTGTCGCCGTCTCGGTCTCCAAGCCAATGATAGAAGCCCTACAAGCCCAAGGTCACTAAAATTGTTAATAGCAATTAGTAGTGATAACATCGAATGGAAACCGGCATGTCTTATATTTAATAAAAAAATAAGCCTTTCCCGGCTCCTTAACCCTGCTTAACCCTCACAGATATTTGAGAAGGAGACCTTTGCCCAGCCTTGGGGACTTACAGGCTACGTCGCTTACATTACCAACATTGCCAACTAGCTTCAGGCAGCGGCTAGCTTGTTTAGATGGATGGACGAATTAAAACTAAAATTTTAATACTTTCTCTGCTGCCACTACCTCTTGTTTATTTTTGGCTATTTTTTGTATCAATGTGCTATTTCAAATAAATGTTTCCAAACAGAACAAATGTGTTTTCTTTTTAAATACAATCGAATTATGGGGCTTAAGTTTCAGGGAACATGGTAGCTTTCTATGGCTGTGTTGGTCGTGCAATAAACTGAACAGCCCATCGTGTACGCCAATGGCAATTCAGTTTATCGCACCGGGTTCAAAAGTTTAGTTCAAATTGAAACTGTGAATAACTTAAGTACCGATTATGTGCGCATTTTCAATGAAGCAATATCGCAGGGAACCTGGCACGCGTTAGGACAATGGTTTTGTATGATATGGGAAACTCGAAGACTGAATCAGGGGCAATTTTATCCAGAAACGGAAGAAGGTTGGCTAACTAGCATAGAGTAAAAACATGTCATAGGGAGGAATCACATGTCATAGAGGAAACAAAAGAAAAACAGCTTTAAGCTACATTGTCGTTTAGCTTAACGCAGTACTTCGTTGAGACTATCGTTTCTTTTTACTTATTTTCGAAATTCGCACATTAGTAAATTAGTGTGCGCGTTACTAAGAATCAAGTTCCTACAGGACGGCACTTGATTATTATACGAGTGTGTTAATATTGCTATTTATTTGAATATTCTGAGAATGTTCGAGAATGGCCGGTGATCGACAAATATGTTATGACCCTATCTATCTCTCGTATCTTTAGACACCCACGAGAAGAAATGGAGTCATAGATTCTTATGCATATATCATATATACCCTTTGAAAAACACAATGCAACCGACAGATGGCGTGACAGACACCGTGTTGCTTAAGTAGCAACCTTACATCCAAAGTTTTAAACCTACTTTTGAAATACTTCATGTTTTCTTTCACTGCTGTGCACGTGGTAAATGCCTCAAATCCTATAGTCTATATAGGATAAGGGGCATACATTCCTTTTCCATCTTAGTCCTTAGGGGTGACAGCGCATCTGAAGGTAATATTCTGCGATTGAAGTTGCTTGAAGGTGTCCACGAGTACCAGTAGCCACTTACCATAAGGTGAACTGTTAGCTCGTTTGATATCCCAATGCAATAAAAATAAAAGTTTATTAGATCTAAGTATCCACCTGTGACAGAGAACAGCTCCAGTGGTCGAGATCGCCAATTCGTCTGCTAAAGCTGTCCATAAACTTGGACGAGATCTACAAAGATTTGTTTGTTTTCATCAATAACTTATGTCGTTCTTTATAACTTTTAGCCGTTCAGGAAGGGGTTGGAGGTAAAGTCAAACAAGAGCGTTAGATTTTTACACAGTTCGTTTATTCATCGAAATGACATTATTTTCAACGATGAAGTTCTTGTAATTTGCTTAAATTTCCTTCAATTCAATAAATATATTACAATTCTATAGATATTAAGTACAAGTAAGTACTGTGTGGGGCTTCTTATCGATTTACTATACATTTATAATGCCTTTGGGCCGAAAGATCTCGAGTATCTCAAATATATTACATTGTATAATCCAAAGCGCTGTGAAACGTCTACATTATATTCGTTATATGCGAATGAGATTTTTGAATCAAATAATTTTCTAAAATATCAATTGAGTTTCAAAACTTTTGTTGTAGGTACACGGGTTTATTTACATTTTGTGAGCAAAATACCAATAGCGTACTCTGCAAATGACGCCTCTGATGGCGTGTTCTACTTCTGAGCTTTAAGCAAGCAACACTGCTTACTTAACACTCGCCTACGTTTTAGCGAAAATAAATACCATTAGAAACTTTACGGTGTTTGTTGCTAACTCAATGCATAATAAGCATATTAATTACGTTTTTTATAACACTGCTTTTTATATAGAGCAAACGATGTCTATTCTGGAATTTTCTTTGTCACCATATCACAGATGCCATTGGAATTAAGACAAAATCAAAATGATTGTCAAGTATCAAGAGAAATGACTCGATTAAAACAACTAAATCTAACATCGACAAAATTTGTGGTTTCACGTTTACTACTTTTTACAGGAAGGAGAGAATGTACATTGATTTATATTAGCAGTAAAAGTTTCAAGTTTCAAATGATACCTCGTCATTATCTCTTATATAATATATATGCAGGTGTAACGTTAATTATATTTTTATGTTATTTAGGTAGACACCTACAATTTCAAATTAAGAAGAGATCAAGTCTTTTGGAATGTTTCGATGTATTTATTCGTTTAAGTGAAGTTATAAGAATAATGGGATGAAGAGATACATTTACAATGTTCGTTGATCATTCGATAGTGTTGCAACTTGAGCGTGTGCAGAGAAAGCTTTCGCGGTCTTAAATAGTAAAAAAATGCATTAGAGCATCTGTAAATTTAAGATTTTCGGCGTAAGATGGCAACCCTATGAGAGCAGCGTTGCGGCCGTAAGTATTCTCTCTCTTTCCCTCTAGTGTCTAGCAATAACGCACCCCCTTAACTTTAACCTAACATAGTCTTGCACTTATCTTAAAACTTTACAATACAGTAATTAATGTACAAGATTTTCAATTTCAAAGTTACGATGCCGACATCTTCGGTGAATCTTCATCACCAGGTTGTAAATTTACAAGGGATAAAATTTTTCGAAAGGCGTCCAACACTTGTCTAAAATTATTTAGTACCGATTTGATACTACGCTAATTACATTTACATTGTCATAATGACGTTTACTTACAGCTAACAGAGCACAACAAGACCACAGCGTAAATATCATCGCGTGATCCTTATTATAAACTTAATTAAGTCATCGCAAAATGTTTGTTTATTTCAAATTAACCAATAATTATGTTAAATTCGAAAATAAATTAAAAACATCCTTTTCTGAAAATAATTATGTATCACGTTTGTATATTGTTAACTATTACGCCAAATATAATAACAATTAGTTTATTTTGTTTAAAAAATAATTTTGTAGGTTCTAAATAGGACTAATTATTACACTGGATGGAGTGAGATTCTGTCACACGGTGACACGAATTACATACAGTCAGATGTTGACAAACTTATACGTGCTATCTCTTTTACTCGTACTGACACTCTGAGAAATTGACAGAGATAACTATACCTCTCAGTTTTGTGAGAGCGGCAACAAGCTATAGCTCCGTCTAGGTGAATATGTCCCGAGAGCCTAATGTTTCAAGCGAATTTAATGAGTCCGCTGTGTTATTTACTCTGTGGTTACAATAAATCTAGGTGCGGGTGAACTTTGTACAACACTAACACAACTGGCTAAACGGATAAATACTTAACTTAACGTATTGCACGAAAACTGGGAGCGTGGGTGCGCCTCCGCGGGAATCACACACATATCGTCCATAGACAGTACACAATTAGATAATAAACCGAAATTATTTTTACAAAACTGAATTATGAGGTATTAAATATATCGTGTCCTATATACATTTGGTTTATTTTTTTATACAGTTAGTAATTTGTAGTTTAAATTTCAATAAAAAACAAACTATCGAGTATGTGTTGCCATAACTAAAAATTCGTCGAATACTAGAAATGTACATTATATGCGTCGCACGTCGAAGAGAAAGAAGTTGCCACAAGTGAAATTAATGAACTCATGTCTTAATAATTTTGTTGCTATTGCATGTAAATATTCTCGTGTATACATTATACGTGACAAGTATGAACATCGGGGATTTCGCGGTGTTTGCAATTTTGTAACGTTTTCCCTTGCACTTCGACGCGCTACTTCTTATAACATTATTGTACACCGTCCAAATTTAGTGATTGAATTATACTATTCGCGTCGTTTTTTAACGTTAACCGATCACGTGACGGTCGGAACCGGTGGCCGCGCGATTGGTCATTGACAAATAACGCGCCACGACGTGCTTCGAAACTTCTGTTATCTCGGCAGTGGCGCAGCGGCTTCAGTTAGCAAAGTAACTGTGGTGTGCGTCGTGCGATTGTTCCCCGGCGCCGCGCGGTCAGTACAGGCGCGCGGGCGGCGGCGCCTCCGTGCCCACGTCGATGTCCAGCGGGCTCTCCTCCTCGCTGCCCGCCCCCGCCCCCGCCCCCGGTCCCGCACCCGTGCCCGCCAACACACCGCCGGCCCGCTGCAGCCCGCGCACCTGCATCCAAACAATCTATATGTTTCGCTACACATGGTCTTAAACAAAAGTGACCATTTTACTGTAACTAATGTACTGGGTTGCAAGAAGGAATGCCAAAGATTCCCATGCGCCGAGCGTAGGATGGATGGAAGAATGGAGATGATATGGTACGCGTCGTTGAGGCGAATACTTCAGAGTCCTTTCTAAACGCAGCTCGGTGTAATTATTTTCTGTGGACCTGTATTCGAATATCAAAATAGGCCAATGTTTTTTCATTATTAAACTGATCAGTATCCTACAATAGCCGTGTGTTAGTGGCATGAGAATCAGCCACCCCCTTTGTTCTTCTTTCTCCTCGTGAGTGTCGTGAGAGGCAATTAAGGGAAAGCTTTCAAAGTATTATGATAATCTATGGGAGCTAAACCGGTGAGGGCGGAAAGGTGAAAAGGAAGTTGTGCCAAATGGAAATCCTAAAACTCTGCCAACTCGTGGATGACAGTGGACGTGTGTATCTATACGCAGATAAGCTACGTAAAGGTAGTTCTTAACGGGAGGGATGTGCTAGGTGTTCTAGTCACTATCTACAATAATTTTTTTTAAATAAGTAGTAAACTTTATTTACCTGTAGCAGCAGATCGTCGTAGAGGTGTCTGCTGTGTTGATCGAGTACCTTGAACTAAAAGACCGTTCTAAAAGACCTGACGCTCTAGTTTTACAGGTTGGCTAAGTTGTATATTTACCTGAAGCAGTAAGTTGTTGGAGAGTAGCCTGGCTTGATGCTCCTGAGCCTTGGCTCGCAAACACGCGATGCTGTTGTTGCGGAAGGCCTCGGGGTCCTCGTACATGTCGCGGCCCGGCTCGGGCGAGGCCCGGCCCTTCGCCGACGAGGACGCGGTGGTGCTGCTGCCCGGCGAGCTTTGCGCCTGGAATGTGGAGATGGAGACGTTATTTTAAACCAAATGTCGAGTATTTCTGCTCTATGCAGTAATCGCATATGCAAGAGCTGTTCTACGGTCAGTGGCGGCCATAGTATATCCAGTATTGGGATGCGTGCTCTACCTTGGCGCCCCACGCTGATGCAAAGGGCGGGTACGCTACTCTAGATGGATTAGATGACCATCAATGCAACACTATTAGTTACAAAGAATATTCGGCAGATGAAGGTGTGAAGGAAAAGCTACCCACCTTGAGGAGGACGTCTCCGACTACCTTAACATATGGTTTGCATCTGAAGAAACTTTCATAGCGCTAATATGGATTTATTAGCAAGAACTGCTGCTGATAACGCCATCTTCAGATGCCATTTCCTTGTTGAAGTCTGCGAATAAATTTATGTTTTCGAGAACATATCTGTCGTTAAGGCTCAGTATTCAGCCACCCCCCAATCCCGGAGCACCTTATCCACCTAAGTTATGCACACTTTCCACTGCAGGTAGGTGCTGCCTACAGTACACTAAGTGGCGCATGAGACGCTCTGGTGGTGAAAATGAAGAAGGTAAGTCAAGAGAGCGAACCCACCTGGTTGTCGTGCGCGTCGTGCCGGTGAGGCGAGGCCCGGCCCTTCGCCGACGAGGACGCGGTGGTGCTGCTGCCCGGCGAGCTTTGCGCCTGGAATGTGGAGATGGAGACGTTATTTTAAACCAAATGTCGAGTATTTCTGCTCTATGCAGTAATCGCATATGCAAGAGCTGTTCTACGGTCAGTGGCGGCCATAGTATATCCAGTATTGGGATGCGTGTTTCACCTTGGCGCCCCACGCTGATGCAAAGGGCGGGTACGCTACTCTAGATGGATTAGATGACCATCAATGCAACACTATTAGTTACAAAGAATATTCGGCAGATGAAGGTGTGAAGGAAAAGCTACCCACCTTGAGGAGGACGTCTCCGACTACCTTAACATATGGTTTGCATCTGAAGAAACTTTCATAGCGCTAATATGGATTTATTAGCAAGAACTGTTGCAGATAACGCCATCTTCAGATGCCATTTCCTTGTTGAAGTCTGCGAATAAATTTATGTTTTCGAGAACATATCTGTCGTTAAGGCTCAGTATTCAGCCACCCCCCAATCCCGGAGCACCTTATCCACCTAAGTTATGCACACTTTCCACTGCAGGTAGGTACTGCCTACAGTACACTAAGTGGCGCATGAGACGCACTGGTGGTGAAAATGAAGAAGGTAAGTCAAGAGAGCGAACCCACCTGGTTGTCGTGCGCGTCGTGCCGGTGAGGCGAGGCGGACTGCGGGCGCTCCGCCTCCGCCTCGGAGCCCTCGCGCTCCGACCCCGACTCCTTCAGATGTTGCGCCGCCTCGATCGACTTGCGGTGCATGCCTGTGCATCAGACGACAAGTTAGAAAAAAGATAATGTCATCATTAATCCAATATGGCGGACAGGTTAATCTCGATTATAACCTGACCATAGCTCCATAGCCGTTCTTGTGCAAAACGTGTCAGTATGTGACCGACTAGTCGGTAAAAACGTTGAGGTTAGTGATGTTAAAATATAAATAAATGTCATTGCTCGGACTAGTAACTTAATGATAAAGTGCAACATATCGCGTGCAGTTGTGTTTTGTTCCGTCAGTACAACTAATGGAGGCGCGAAATATACAGAATTGTCATTTTATACTTAAATCATTATTTACTATTTTATACTACGCGATTATTAAAAATCGATAAACAATAAAGACTTGCATATTATCAGCATGCATGTCTTATGTAATACAGTTAAAAAAAAAATTATACTTTTGTATGTTTTTAACATATAATTATAAAAATAAAACATTGACACGCGTTTGAAGTTTTCATTCCGTTCAGTGTAATAATTGACCCGAGATCTTCATCTAGATGCTGTTAAAACTTTCTAGTGACAGGTTTTATTTTCAACCGATTTCATAAAGGAAAAGGTTATCAAATCATCTGATTGTTTTTGTTGTCATTCTGATTTTTTAAGATTCTGTCTTATTTATGTATGTGTATACGTAAATACTTATAATAAAAGCGAATGACGGTGTTCTCAAGGACAATTTTTTTTTTTTATAAATGATCACGAATCAACCTTTCGAAGGAGCATTAACTGGGAGCTGTTCTGATGTCGTCGGCCAACAAGATCCCGAGACGTGTAGCTTGTACGGTGAAGGAGTTACCGAACAACTCGGTGAAGTGTGTTGGATACATGGATACATAACTTGTTATTACGAGAAGATCGTAGTACTTTGTCATGAGATCCTTATCGTTCCTTCCTTACCAGCTTTTTTAATTGGCTTTGCCACAATCGCCACGCTCGGCGAGCGGATTGGGGATCCCAGCACCGGACACCTGGCACCATAGACTGCTGTACATAAGCGGTCTGGTTAATTTTTATTTATTTATTTATTTATTCTTTATTGTTAGCCTTAAGCTTAAGGTTACAACGGGCGGACTTAATGCCAAGTGGCATTCCCCACCAGTCAACCCGTGTTATGGTGAAAGGTAGTTGGCTGGTACAAAACAAAGAATAAAAAATAAAATAAAATAATAAACTCCAATTATAATAAGTTGATAAGTACATATAAATACACTATATAATTAAATAAATATTTATAACATAAAATACACAAATACATACAAGTATATAAAAGGATACAAAAATAAATATATAATAAAAATCAAAAATAGATAAGCCGAATATTGTCAATGATCTATTATTCTGTTAGGTAATTACGAACTAGACTCTTAAACAGTTTCTTGCTAGGAGCTGCTTTTATCTGATCGTGCAGGGCGTTCCAGAGGAGTGTAGCTCATTTTCGAGATGGTTATCCATCAGTCGGAAGCCACGGCGATATTCAAGGCTTTTCCCATAGTCGTCTCCTACGACACTCACGGGATGAAAGGGCTTGACGAATTTTTACGCCGATACCGCATGATTATGTCATGAGACAAGGAGAGGTAATAACAAGCAGAACTCCGGAATGCCGCCTCCGTTGAAAGGTAAGCCAAATGAGCGAGGGGCGAGATCCGTACGCCACTCGATACGCAGGCCCGCTGATAACCAGCGCTGTAGTCTGGTATCTACTGCAGCATTGAGCTGGCTGTGGTCTGCAGGAGCGGCAGCGCGTCTAGAGGAGGCAACGCTAAACACAATGTTTGTTTAAATAATTGTTTTATTAAATGGTTTGCAATGTTGTGTCTTTTGAGTGGCGTATTTGTGCAATTAATGTTTCTTTCCTTCTTTCTTTCTATATAGACAATTGTAAAGGAGGCTGAAACGGTTTGTTCAGAAGATCGTGGGATAAATCCGGGAATCGAACATCGACATGAGTATAAGCTCATGCTTGATAAAACATCTGTAAGCGAATAAAATTGTAATGTATCAATGAATAAACAACCGGTGAACCTTCTCCGGCCGGTAAATATTTTATGGGCACATAAGCGCAGGTTGACTCTCCATTTACTTCACCCCCCGCCTGCTGTGAACTGTGACGCGACGGAGCCGGGCGTCTCGGCACACCGCAGCTCGGCTACATAATTTATTAACTAGAGCCGCAAAGAAGGCTTGACGGAGCACGTAATAAAGGCTACCCCGGGCGGCGCGGGCTCGTAGCGGGAGGTTCGAGCACTCCCGCTCGTAGGCCCTCGGAAATGGTAATGAATTTGGTGGTCCGGGAGGGCGTGGTAGGGGGTATTATCCGTGCATAATCAGTGCGTCACTGCGAGCCTCTCGTCGCTCAAGCCGAAAGACTCAAAGTTATAACGTCGCATCATCGACGGACCGAAAGACAGTGGGTGGGGCGCTCGAATAGCGAAGTGAATCTCCCACGTGGTTCGCGTCTCGTGGCTCACGGTGAACACCAAAATGGCGGTACAAACTCGTTAACGATTATACGATTATTATTTTGAATTGTCTTCTTATTCTTGATCGGCCCATTTGAATCCTTCCCGCGGGTGACGTAGAAAGCGACTAAGGGAGGAGCCTTGATAATCGCCGACCGCAATTGAGCAGACTAGCTGCAGCGGCTAAGGTCAGCGGTGTCCGTTACTGCGGCCTCCAGTCCGCCCGGGGAGCGTGGTACTCATGGCAAATCATTCTTGTGGGAGAGGTTTATTACCATTGCATTATAGCATTGTTTGCAGTTCTGTTCAAGAAAGCGCTGGTACGCATTACTTGAAAGGTTCGCGCTATTATTTTAAATGGGTGTACAGTGGAATTCACAATCTTTTTCTTCAAATGCCAAAAAACGAATGCTGGTAGAAAATCTATCCGACTATATTATAGCAAATGGAAGGGATTGTTCACTTCGAAGTTCCATCCAGACAATGCTTCTAGCATTATGTTCACCTTTTCATCCTATACTGTATGTGCAAGACTCAATAGTATAATATAAGTATAAATAAAGGTTTCTTGTATTCACAAAAATTAATAATTAAAAGCAGAAGACACCCCGAGATAACTATGACATCAGGACCTCTAACACCCCAGTCCCCCCGTGGCCACGGGAGCTTTAAAGCACTCGAAACGTCGGGAACATCAAAACGAAATTAATAGTTACGATTTCCAAAGTTTAAAATATATTAACGAACGGTTAATGATAAACCTGTCATATTTTTATAGTTAAGTAATTCCATTAGTTATGATTGAAAATGTTACATCAAAAATGTAATCTGCGATGAAATAACCCTAAAGATCTGCACACAAAGGCATATTAAGTCGAGTTTTTCTCTTTCCATTTATGCAGACGCAAACGCCGCCGAGAGTCGCGGCGACTGGGACGAGCGGGTTTAATATCCCGCGAAATAGGTTTTTTTTTACGAGAGTTTTACAGTTACTGTGCACTCCGCTCTGAATTACTAATCAAAGCGCGCGCTTTATATCCAACTGTGAGTAGAACGACGAGACCCTCTACATCAGCACTTGAAAACTCCATAACGTACAAAAAAAAGTTAAATAGCAGGCTTCTCGGATATCTGAAAGAGCCAGGAAGGCGCCATCTCGCTGCTCCAGTTCGCGGGATTCACGAATCCAGGTTTCCTAACGATGTTTTACTTCACCGCTGAGCACGAGGTAAATAAAGCACTTAAAATTGCTATTAACAATTTTATGCCGGCACTGGGAATCGAATCCAGGTCACTTGCGCTACATGAAACTATCACCGCTCTTGAAGAGTTGTGGAGTTGGGCACTTAATTCATCCGCCACCAGTGGGAGCTCACGAGATCCAGCTCGGCGTGGGATCACTCGACAGCGAATAGCTATCATCTGGCGTCGTAGTCGAATCCACCGCCCAACTTTCTCCCGTAGGTAGACAGAGACGACAGAGGGGAGAATAAGTCAGAGTTAAGGATGAACCTTGCATGCCAATCTGCAGGACCTTGCATCATCTGTAGGACTGTAGTGGCCGACCACACCGAGCATTGTAACATTGAAACAATTCCCTACTACATTGATTATTAACAATGTTGGACAATATGGGTTTCCATCTCTTAGGAGCCGCACATCCTCTTTCGCTTCATCTTCGTTCATCTATCTCATGATGCGTTTGCGTCGGTCAAGGGTTAACTATTTTAAGAAGTGAACTAAAACGTTTAAAATTATAACTATGTTTTTTTTATTGGATTTAGCTTATTCAGTCTGTACCTTTCGAACCGGAACAATACTGCTGTTTGGCGGTTGTAATGGGTAAGAGTGTGGGTACCCACTGAGACTCCTAGACAGAGGAGGAGTCTGCCATTTATTCATTTTAACAATTTTGTGACTGTTTTAATGGTCATTGTAAGCGTCAGTAATTACTATTACTTTCTTAACGACTTAATAACTAACCTTTCAGTTTGTCAAGCATGCAAGATACACTGAATGTTAGAAATTGCATAGTGGCAGGCGTGGCAAATACTTTGCTCGCGTCCCAATACATTTATTTTTTCTCCAGCTGTTGGATAGCGGTCGCTGTGGCATCTTCGGTTGTCTTGTCGTTTTGTAAGTGATAGAGCCAAGCGGTGGCTTTTTCTACCACGACCTCGTTTGTACCACGACCTCGCAGAATACCGGCGCGAAAGGGAAGCGGCGCCATCTTGTTCTACTGTGTTTCGTTCGGTGAGTGAGGTAACCGCTGTGGGCCTCCACTCGTGGTGGCACATGCGATAAATATGGATCATACAATTAGTAAATGCCCAAGGTTTATAGTTAACTGCTCCGCTCTCATAGGTCGTAGCGTGATGTTATATAGCCTTTCTCAATAGACGGGCTATCTGACTCAAGGATAATTTTTCAAATCGGACCGTCAGTTGCCGTGATTAGCGCGTTCCGACGCAAACACTCCGCATCTTGGTAAAATTGGTATAGATTAGATGCTGAGATGGGAAGGAATGAGCAGGTCGGAGTGCGAGCGGTCATCGAGCCTGGGCACCGGTCTAATGGGCTGATTCGTCTTGAACAACTTTACTCATTAGCGTGGTACGACAGGACGGGATCGCGTAAATATAGAATGGGGTAGACACCGCTCCACAAACTTAGGTTAGATTAATTGATATGTGAAGCGAAGTTAGCTTAACGTATAAGAACCAGTGGACAAGTGAAATGTTAAAAATGGTTTGTTTATTTATTTCACACAAACCATGTCACGAATTTCCATATTTTAGAGGCTATGTCGATATTCTACTGACTGCGTTTGCTCGATCGATGTTATGATTATGTATGTATGTTTGTTTGAACGGATGTGTCGACGATTGGGTATTTCTTGTTCGATCAAGTATAAAGCTAGACTATTATAGTATACTTTTCATCTAAATAAGTAGTATTTTATTGCCAAAATGTCTGACATGGAGAAATTCGTCTATTACTGTAATTACATCCATGGTGATGTTTGATAGCGGTTTGATATAGATATATGAGTTGGGCTGCAAATTAAAGGTCTCCTGGGATATGTAGAAAAAGTTGGTATCTCTTCAATTTCACACGATTGCCGGTTTCCGCACCGCTCCTCGTCGAACCTGGTATTTTCTGGTATTTTAACAACGTGTTTTCAACGCCTTACGATTGTGCAACCGTAGAGTGTTTAGTACGACGTAGGAAGTTGTTTACTTCCACTGAACACTTGCCGACAACCGCTGGGTAACTTCAGACTGCCCTCCGCTTGGTTCGTCCACTGCTCCGCTCGTGGGTTGCTCACGTAATTTCATACTGACTGACTGAAGGTTCAAGCTCATGCGCCAAATTATTGCTCTCTACTTCATTTGATAAATGTTGGTAGTGTTCTTGGATAAATTCGTGATATTGCTGTTGAGGGCCAGCAATACCAAATGCTCTTCGTCAGAATGTCGTTTTCTTTCTCCTTCTCTCTCGGTCTTTGACTAAGCATTTATGAACTAAATAAGATTTGATGGATTAAGATTTGAAGGAAGTGTAGTTTTAACTACCGTAAGAGGTCCGTGTTGTTTGAGCATTACTTTGCCAAGGATTTTCGGTAAAAGTTACCGAAAATTGAAAAACTTTGAAATTGTAGAACTGCGCTCAAAATCTTGGTGACATTGGCACTGGTACCAAATATCATTATATTGACGTCCTCTTAGTCCAGAAGTGCGAACCGATGTGACGATTGTGCTAGGATCGTCGGAAGGGTCAGAGACACAGGAGTACAACGAATTTTGGTTCTGAAAAACCCACAGGTAGTTTGTAATCTTGATCTATTCCAATGAATTCTATTATATCCAGGACTGCAGCTGATAACTGCGTTAATCAGTGTGCCACGAGGCGACACCTGATACCAATCATATGCCCCTGTCTATTACTCCGTTGCATGCATGCATGTCAAAGGCATTTTGAAGATGTCGCTTCCACTTCTGTTCTATCAAATTTGCCAACAAAGAGTCAATTTCCTCATCAAAGTTGGCGAGTGCCATCGAGCCGTATTAATTCTAAATGAATGCCTTTGAAGGAGTACAGCATCCGATGTCATGGAGCAGCGGAGAGCACTCGGCGATCTTGTAATTTCTCACTCGCTGTAATAATGGCCGCGTGGTGTTACTTGGCGAGATGAAAGCGTTACGCACAAAGCGAGTGCATAATAGGCAGATAATTCTTTAAGATGCCCTCGTGGTGCATTACAATCCATTTGTCGGTGCTTTGATGTGTCTGGCGGGCGTTAGTCGGCGACGCCGCGCGTTACTACGCTCACTCGAGTGTCGGACGTCTAAAGGGATGCGTTATTTCGGAAGTGAATTAAAGAATTTAATGCAGTGGAGATACGTGACAGAGAACGCGTATCGTTTAAAACAAAGCACCGTGACAGAGTTACGTAGCACGTTAAGTAAGTGCCGACGATTATCTCGAGTGGGTTGTCGGTTAAGAATATTGATACGAGAAGGAAAGTATTATGAATTCGTTAATTTGGTATTTGATGCACGAATTGAACGGAATGGAGATCGTGAAGCTTGTGAGGCTGTGGATGTAACTGACGTACAATTGGTCCTTTGAAAAGTACAAAGTTACTTTTAACTTACTTTGTGCTATTTAGCTCTGTCCGAAGCTTCTTTGAATAATAACACCAACTGCCGCTTGGGAAATTAAGACCTGCTCTGGGAGATTGCGAAGAGGTGTTAATACGGAATGTTACATTACATGGGTACTGGCACTTCCATGAACGTCAGAACTTTTTTCACTTATATTTAGCTTCGATATGTAATAAATAAACAGGTAGTCAGTCGATACATTTAAGGGTCGAGTCGTTTATTTATGTGTTTGCCCACGCTGGGCATGAGGCCCATCACTACTCTCATAGATTTACTAACTGGCACACAACGCCAAAGTTTATTGTCTTAGGTGATAGAAGAAAACGATCTGTTGGCAAATGATTACCGTCGCCCACGTACATCTGCAACACCAGAAGAGTTGAAGGTATGTTGCCGGCCTTCAAGGTTATTCGGAAGGCGAGAGGAAAGGGCGATGGGTTTCCGGTTACCTCACTCAATGGCAGAAAAACAAGGAATCAGGAAACGCCGTCGTTGTTTTTCCACTTACAGAAACGTAAAAAAACACGTGCAGGCGAGGTTGGGCTTTGGAGGAAAAAATGAAAAAAAAAAAAAAGAGGAAAGAACACAAGTTTAGTTTAGTTATAGACAAGTATTTTAAAACTGAATTCGTTCATCATTATCATCATCAGACTCTATGCCGTTCACAGCTGGGCTAACGCCTCTCCTAAAGTTGGGTGTATTTGCCACAATCATCGGGCTTGACAGGTGGAGTACAGCTAGTATTAATCTAGAACATCAACGTAGTTATTTGTCGAATGTCTATATTTCTGGTCACAACTTGGAGTAATAGTACTGCATTCAGTCTATCAGAAGTCCACTGCTGAACATTGGCCTCCCCCAAAAGATTGCCAAAAAGCTCGGTCTTGAGCCATCTGCATCCATCGACCTCCCGCAACACTGCGCAGGTCGTCACTCCGTCTTATGGAGGGTGGTCCCAGACCGGGTTTGCCTGCACGTGGGTGCCACTCGAGAACATTTCCTCCCCAACGCTTGTCAGTTCTGCGAGTTACGCGGCCGGACCATTGCCACTTCAGCTTGCTGATCCTAACGGCTATGTCGGTTATCCCAGCTCAGCTGCGGATTCTGTGATAATTATAAAATGTACAAATCCTGTTTCTAAAACACTATTTAAATATTGTTGACATTTTGCCATCAAATCGCTGTTAGTCTTTTACTTACAGAAATGCGTTATTTTTGTTTATTTAAACTATTGATGATTGATAGTATTATGTATAACTATTTATTCCTATTCCTCCTTCCGGGAAATCCTATTCAAGACGAAGAACATGGAAGATCGTATAGGTCATATGTGTTCAGAAAATGTTTGCTTCTGCGAAGTGATGGTTCTATTTCACTGTCGATATTTTAACGAGATCGCATTGCAACATAGATCTGGCAATTCTTTTTTTTTCTAGAAACTGTTATTGTTTTTCATGCGTATCCATTCTTTCCAACATCTTTAAAATATATGTTTTAATATTTTTTGCCGTACACGTCATACTTGTGAACAGGTGCTGCTGGGGGAGGCTGGTCTGCTCGAGTCTGCAGTGAACAAGTGCTTTCATTTTTTACGATCTCTATATTCTTGTTATATTTTTGTAGTATGAATATATTTTTATGACTAATATTGAATTAAAAAGGTGTGAGGAGAGGATACCTATCCAGAGTCCTCCTGTCTACTCTCTGTCAGAGGAACTTCATAACGAAACGGTGGTAGGTTGTAAAAACAAAAGATAGACATTTGACGGAATTATCTGTCTTGCGTCGAAGACTTTCCATTTCCATTAGACATGCAGGTCTGTTCTGTTGTGTAATTATTAAAATGTGTTCATCACGTAATTGTTATTATGAACAACCAGTTATAGAAATTAATGTATTCGTCTGTAATTGCTACGCAGATCAGGCTTGATTATGTGTGTTTTAATAAAAGAGATATACTTTGTTTGTACTGTTCACGTCCCATAATGAATAAATAAAAAAAAAATATCTAATGTTAAATGTAAAATGTTTTGTGGTTATTTTTTTTTTATAGAAGTAGGGGGCAAACGAGCGTGGGGCTCACCTGATGGTAAGTGATCACCGACGCCCACGAACATCCACAACACCAGAGGAGCTACAGATGCGCTGGCGGCCTTTAAAGAATTAATAGGCTATTTTCTTGAAGGTCCCTTAGTCGTAACTGAGCAGCTGTCGCTGATTCAACAAAGTCGAAGTGCGTGGCAGAAAGCTTCGATTAAAACGGACTGTGGTGGAATGCCAACCATCTAGGTGGTATCGATGGAACTTAGGTGGTATCTGTCGCTATGTATGTTATGCTTATGTATTGTGTTTATTTTTAATATTTGTTGTGTCATTGTCACCAAGGCCTTCAGCCAAGGATAAAAACTTAAAATTTTTTAAATTTCCATATTTATAATTCGTAATTGTCTTTATAATAGATAGCAGTGTAAAAATATCGACGGTAAATTGAAAGACTTTTTGCACTGAAAAGATCGAAGGGAACATTCGCAAGCACTTGCGTCACAATACACGATCAAAATTATAAAACTACAAAGGAAACAAATATATGTGGCGAGTGTAAATGATAGAGTCTGGAGAGGAAGATCCAGGCGAACATTTCACGATCAAATCGGAGACGTTTTGGAAAAAGGCCAGGTCAAGAGTACTCTAAACCAACGAGCATTCATGCGAAGATTGATGAAAGTGGAAGAAGCGAAAGACGTATGTCAGGACCGTAGCAAGTGGAAGGACTTGCCTCTGCCTACCCGTTGGGAACAAGGTGTGAATATATATATATAATAATAGTAACGGAAATAACGAAGTTTAATAAAAGACCCAAACATGAGTTTTCGATTTCGTGGTCACTCTCTCTTTTTGTCGAATATTATTAATATTCCCAATTGTTAAAAGTAAGTATCAAAACTATAAACCTCAATAAAAAAATTGTAATAAACATTTTATCAATAAAAACAAACCACACCAGAGCAAAATAAATCCTTAATAGCTAAATGATAACTAAATGAAAAACCAGAACCCATTCCCCGTCCGGCCCCACCCCGCGGGCAGCACTGAAGCCTGCGTACCCGGAATAGGTACCTGGCGCAGGCTGTCTCTCCGAAACCGAAAATATATACGCCGAGGTAAAAAAAAACATGCGGCGGGAGCGGTGCTAAGTACATAATTAATATGTACGCGCAGGCAGCCCTTTAAATCTGCGTTAATCAAGGCTTAGACAATGCGCCGCCATCTTGCCGGTCCCGCCCGTTGCCTTTCACCCCCCCTCTCTTCCTCCCCCTTGCACTCGGTGCCCCCACCGCGCAGGCTTGAAGGGAAACCTTAGGCTTTATTCACATTTGCGTATCGCCCGCGAGCGCGGAAGTTCACTGTTTTAATTAGATTGTATGTGACGATGAAGGTTTTAGGGTTATTTTTGAATTTGAGCTTAGGATCGTTTGGATATTTTCATAATATAGAAACAATATGCTGACTTGCAAGTAGATGTAAAAAATAATATATGATTTTATTTCAAGGTTTTTCGTTTTAATTTTAAAAAAAAACTAGCGTTAGCTCGCGGATTCGCCCGAGTAGTCACAAAATGCATTGTGGTTCAAGAACTCTTGCTTGAGATATATATGATTGTATTTTATTCCAATGCCGTAGTCTGTCAAATTTTATTCGAATCCAAACTTTATTTAAGTTCGCATAAAAGTTCTTAAAGCGCGATTGAAAAACAACTATAGAAACTTTCACTTTTGTATTACAGTTATTTAAATTAAATTAACAAAGATAAAACATACTATAGCACTTCTAGAATCAAAAAGAACATAAAAAAAATCATCAATGTCCAGTCTATTTGTTTTTAAGTTAAATCCGCACAAATATGAATATGTTTAGTAACAGATGAAGTATGTTATTTCATTATTACAATTAGTATAGAAGTTTAATTTGTCCCTTCTAATGCTGTACAGTTCTTAACATTATCTAAGATCACTGAACTGTATTTAACGAGATATAATTTTGTTTTTTTTTTTAATATTACGGGATTCATACACTGTTGAATGATTTAATACATTGAAACATAGTGGTTTTGACATATCAATCCTAGCCGATGGCTGTTCGGAAAAGTTTTCCCTGTTTGTTCATCAGAGTATACAGACAGTCTTATCGAATTCAGAGCTCGTGCACAATGCCATCGGAATTATCTTGTATTATGGTGTTGTGCTCTTTCCCCGACAACATAGCGGGAAGCGTATAACTAGATATGACAGATGAGGACAGAGAGCCTTCAACTTCATCAGGCTGGGACAGGTGATATGGCTTTGCGAGAAAGTACCAACGAAACCGGTATGAACCGGTTTACCACCGGTTTGGTGAACCGGTGGTGTACTTGAGCCGGCTGGTGAGCGTGGGGCCTAGTGATTGTTTTTTTATAGCAACACGAGCCAATAGTCCACATGATGGTGCAGCCTGCTGTTGTTACTGCAGCCTGCTGTGGACACCTGCGGCCTCGCAGAATACCGGCGTGAAGTAGAGCATCGTGTGCTTCAGCGTTTCAATCTGTGCCTGAGGTAACCGGAGGGTCAAGCACCCTCCCGCCCGCTCCTCATCGTTCCTCCCATCTCCCAAATACCCTTATAAGGCGGCAACGCACCTGCAGTACGTCAGCTATTGCAGATGTATGTGGGACGACGGTAATCACTTACCATCAGGTGAACCACTTGTACGTTTGCCGCCTTTCCCATAAAGAAAAAAAACTCAAACCAGAACATAAGTGTAATTACACTGGTGATGTTTCGCGGCAGAAATGGACAACCCAGACGATTCCTGGGTAAAGAAGGAGTCTACATCTGGATTCTCCACTAAAAGTTGGTGCACCGCGTGCAGGTGACGTCGCCGCTTGTACCAAAATTGGTTGTTGTTATTGTATTGTAAAGTAGCTTTAACTTTTTGCCATCAACTCGCAAGGAAGAACTTCTGCCACACACCTTCAATATTTGATTTATTTATAATGGCCTCACCGGCGATAGTCTACCCCTTTTTAGAATAATACACGGCCTATATCCATTTGATACTACGTAGCAGTGAAATCATATTTACAATAGAACCAGTTGTCCGATAAACGCTTTTAAAATTTGTCTTCATATTATTGTCTATAATAGTGTTAACGAACATAGAAAATCAGATTTTTTTTTATAAAAAAATAGGCTTACGTTTGACCTCAATCTTGCTTGATGGAAGGCGAAGATGAGGCCTAGGATGGCACACGTTTGCCTAGAAGGTGTCTGTTCACTTTGGCCTTAAAGATGTCCAGATTATAGTGTTCATCCAGATGAACGTATTATTTACAAGTTCGAAAACGAAGGCGAGAGCAGAAGGAGTGGGCACCGTGGCGGGTTAAAAGAAACCATGAAAATGTCTATCCCAAAACTATTCAACAACTTGTGTCCCTGTTTCGCTGGTTATGGTTCTAAACTTGTTAATTTAATTTAAGATCACGTTGACTCTCAGAGATCAATGAATAATTAATTTTATCATAATGAAATTTAAGCTCGATAATAGACTACATTCAGATAAAATTTGATTCGACTTAAACGAAAGGCGCGGTAGGTTACATTAAATATGTTTAGAGAAGTCTGTCGGTAAATCCGGAAATTTCATCTAAATTACTAAACATTGTTTACGTTTGCCTTAGATATAGACTTCGGAATTTATTTCTGTTTTAATCTAATATCAAAGTGTTGGTAGCTATATAACTCTAAAGTCTCTTCTAAAAACTCATCCTTATATAAAGACACTATAAGTAGATGTTAACACTAACAAAACATCCAGTAAATAAATATTGTATAAACTGATTCACACAAGCATGATAAACCGCAGCCAGACCGCTAGGAACCATAATAAAACAACAATATAAGAAACGACATAAAAGAGCCGACGCGGTGCAGCCGCAGAACAGACGCGCATCTCCGCTGAAATAAATAAAGAGCCTCTCATAAGCTGTCGAGAATTCTTGTTTCCATCACGTGAACCGTTTCCACTTAGGTGGCGCGGTGTTCCCTACGCGCACAACGTACGGTCGCATTCCCTTTGTTCCAGCCGCGTGTCTAACATTGTGTCGTTTGAGACTCGGCGCCGTGAAAAATGAGCATCTCCGTTGTTGAGATTAAAAATTATACGTGGCTTTGTTCCCCCGGATGTGCGGGATAGCTGGAAGGCCCCTCGACGCTTTTCTAACACACTAGAAGTAATCCTGTCATAGATCAATGGTCCTTGGAATTGTTTGTACAGTTCGAAACAATGCAAGTGTTCTCTTGTAAATGTCAAGAGGCAACTATTTATCTTAGTATGATTTTGTTTTGTCACAACGTATGTATAAGGTTCGCGATATATTCAATTTGTTTTACGACCCCGTTATAGTTCACGTGGCATATTGTTTGAAAAATATTCTGTCTGATTGTCTGATAAATATACTGGCTGATTACGTCAATTTGCAACCTACTCCGGACACAGAATTAGATGTAACAGATTGTCAACTGTACGGGATATATTATCACTGATCTAACTCCTGTCTTCATCAACCAGCATCTCAGTAGCATCTGTAGAAAAGATTGGAGGAAGTTTAATTAAACCGGTCGGTTACTTATATAAAAAAATTAAATATGTTGTGAAACTAGTGCAAGAGATAATAATAATTGTTAATATATATCTAATTAAATATCCCTTGATACTATATTTGAACTTTGAAGCATTCTATATAATGAAAATTGATTACGGGGAATTTTTACACAGGAACCACCACTCAGTAGTCAAGTTCACTGATATCTCATAGTTACCGAAACTACAAAACTCTTGAAAATAAAAATGTAGTATTAATATAGAAAGGATTGGTCAATGAACCTTTACATTGAAGTAGAGCTTACATAGGTAATCATTTCTTAATTATTCAGTTACTAAAACGTTTACATTAAAGCTTTAAACTATTCAATAAACATTAGCCGTAAAATTATGAATAAATTCTCACTAAACCGAAGACATTTTAACTAAATTGAAAACTGATCGAAGGTTCTAGAAAAAGGATAACTCGTTTTAAAAATACAAAATATTTCAGTAACACATCATAATTGATTTAAAGATGTGTTTTGATTGGTTTAGTTTAATTTGTAGATTTTCCAAACCACGAATGATGCAGTAAGTTAACTTTCTTACAAGTTGCGTAGTAGCTTTTTAAGAGCTGTGTGCTTGTTGAACTTTACCATTTCCTTGTTGTAGTGCTTTACAATCGTAAAATTACTTTCGCCTGTAAAGAGTACAGTTCTGTGTCTGTGACGGGACAGAGTTTCGATCTCTTTAACTGCAGGAACTGATCTAGGGCATGTCAAGAGTATCAACGTTAAGCACAAAGCTTCAGACCTAGTATAATTAGCGACAGGGACCGGGCCATGTTGTAATCTTCAGTTCATACGTTAACACCTTTCGTTTCCTTACAGGGCTTCGTCGTATCCTGCCATTGACAGCGTCGTATCTGGTCCTAACAACATCAGATCGCCTCGACCTTTCATGTACTCCGACAGAGGAATCGTTGGTATACCTGTCGATGGTCGGATATGGTAACATAAGGCTGATGACTAACTTTTGAAGCGTTATTAAATCAAGGACGGCTCTGTACTTCACTTTGTGCAAAGCGTTCACTGCAACTGTTTCACTGTTTTCTTTAACGCCCTACACCGTAATAGAATTTCACAATCACGGTGAAAAATTAAATGTGAAATGGTTGTAAATCGATCGAAATATCATGCATTCCAAATTTGAATGCAGAAAAAAACAGAACTCTTTGAATTGTTAGTCTTCTATGGCCAGCCCAGCTTGGACATATTTCCCCACGTATCGACTAGTGAATAGAGATTCCGGGATTAGGTTTTATTACGAGGTAGGACACGTTTTCTGCCAAGGATCCTTCTGTGGAGATTCCACTCGCTTACTTATTTCTGTCGCGAATCAACAGTGCAACCACTGTTGTGTTCGCTATTAGAAAGGTATATACAGTCAGTGTAATTGCAGGCTGTGAGACATTCGATCTTAGCGCTCTGGGATGAGAAAGCATCTGTAACTGTTTACGATTGCAGATGGCCATGGACTGTAGTAATCACTTACCATCAGGTGAAAAACCGGTTATGTTTTAGGTACATCATAAATCGAAATTAAAAACGTTACATAACAAATCAAAGTTTAATTTAAAATATAAAGCAATTTAATTTCACAAAAAAAAAATCTTTAAGGAAATAACCATTGGAAACATTGATGTTAGTTGATGATCGACAGCCCTAGGATTGCAAGTCGACCAATGATTTTGTTCAAGCATCGGCTAATTATGGAAACTTCGCGCGTTGTCTAGCAAGCGTCTGTTCGTTCGTTCATTAGTATGGATGTGAGACTCACCGTCTCTAGCCGGGGGGTCGGCGGGGGGTCGCCGCTACGGGCGCCCGGCCTCTCTCACCGCGCTCGACTCTTGAACAAAATCATCATGTCAGACATTTCTCCAGCGCCGGTGTTGTCACCACTAGTATGTTAGGGTTGCCAACGACCAGTTGTATTTAGTTAAAAATAATTGCTATTACTCCGCTTATCTCCGCACAGGGTATTAACGATTGCAATGAAATTCCACACAGGATAAAGTTGAAATTATTGAAGCAAGCGCTTGGATTGAAAGTCTATGCTATTTTATACGCCGGTAATCTGCGCGGTCGTGCTACTTCCCCAGTCGAGCCGGTCCAGTCGAGCAGCAGCAAAAGCGGCCGCTTGGTTCTATCACATACAAAGACTGTCTCATCAGAGCTCATATAACTCCATAAATATTCTCTTGGTTTCAGAGGACCTTGTGGAATTTGTAGGGAGGAGAGACTTTGATCACTCTGGGAGAGAGGCAAAGTATATCGACCAGGGCCGGAGCGGCATCAGAGGTAGTACTCTTTGAGGCTAGAGTACGTATTTGTGCCACTAGCTGTAGACGATTGGTTCGTGGGGTCCCTGAGTGGTAAAATTTCTATAGGAATTATAACCGCGATGCGTCGTGACAAGGGTCGGTTGTTTTCTCGTTCAAAGGTTGAGTTTAACCATTCAGCGTGGAAATGCGGGCAGCGTTCTTGGCACCAAACCCTGAGGAATAGGGCTTCGGAAGACAATTTTTTTTATATTATACTAACATTAAATATTAAAATTTGTCATTATTCGACATTAAATATTAAAATTTGTCATTATTCGACATTAAATATTAAAATTTCTCATTATTCGACATTAAATATTATCTTAGACTGTTTAGATTTTTTTTATGTGCATTAGACGTGCAGACAGAATGTTGTTACTTTTATTGGAGTGTAGACTATCTTATATGTATTATATATAATGCAATTGATGTAAGGAAACGACAACGACATGTTCACAAGAGCTAGAAGTCTACATGGAATAATAAAGCTTTGAATTTGAAAGCTTTTCAATTCATATAACCTATGTGGTTATAAAGTGATTCTGCAATCGATGCAGCTTTGAAGTTATCTTTAGAATAATGAAGTTATATTAGATCTGTTGAAGCCTCAATATTTTTGAAATTTACTAGTGCATTGTAATTATTCATGATTAGATTTTATTACGAGGTAGGACACGTTTTCTGCCAAGGATCCTTCTGTGGAGATTCCACTCGCTTACTTATTTCTGTCGCTAATCAACAGTGCAACCACTGTTGTGTTCGCGATTAGAAAGGTATATAGAGTCAGTGTAATTGCAGGCTGTGAGCCATTCGATCTTAGCGCTCTGGGATGAGAAAGCATCTGTAACTGTTTAAGATTGCAGATGGCCATGGACTGTAGTAATCACTTACCATCAGGTGGACTATACTACAATGCAATGCTATGAAAAAAAAAACCGGTTATGTTTTAGGTACATCATAAATCGAAATTAAAAACGTTACATAACAAATCAAAGTTTAATTTAAAATATAAAGCAATTTAATTTTACAAAAAAAAATCTTTAAGGAAATAACCATTGAAAACATTGATGTTAGTTGATGATCGACAGCCCTAGGATTGCAAGTCGACCAATGATTTTGTTCAAGCATCGGCTAATTATGGAAACTTCGCGCGTTGTCTAGCAAGCGTCTGTTCGTTCGTTCATTAGTATGGATGTGAGACTCACCGTCTCTAGCCGGGGGGTCGGCGGGGGGTCGCCGCTACGGGCGCCCGGCCTCTCTCACCGCGCTCGACTCTTGAACAAAATCATCATGTCAGACATTTCTCCAGCGCCGGTGTTGTCACCACTAGTATGTCAGGGTTGCCAACGACCAGTTGTATTTAGTTAAAAATAATTGCTATTACTCCGCTTATCTCCGCACAGGGTGTTAACGATTGCAATGAAATTCCACATAGGATAAAGTTGAAATTATTGAAGCAAGCGCTTGGATTGAAAGTCTATGCTATTTTATACGCCGGTATTCTGCGCGGTCGTGCTACTTCCCAGTCGAGCTGGTCCAGTCGAGCAGCAGCAAAAGCCGCCGCTTGGCTCTAACACGTTTAAAACTATTGTATGCTGCTTCCCAATCCTAATTTGATTTGGGTTCGGTGTATCAGTCGCCAAAGCCTCGTTCGTTAGTCATCAGAGTGTACCGCGTGCGGGTGAAGTTGTCTCGTGGAGAAAAGTCTTTATGTTCTTCCTTACACCCTTCCTTCATCAAATCGGTGCCTTTCGGTATGCAAATGGAAAACTTAATCGATTCGCATGAAGAATGTAGCATGCCCCTCTGCATGCAGACACGCGTTCAGTCACGAGAACCTAAACGAACCTAGGACTCAAGCCGAACACGCTCTAATCGCTACGCTGAAGAGTCATTATTCGACATTAAATATTAAAATTTGTCATTATTCGACATTAAATATTAAAATTTGTCATTATTCGACATTAAATATTAAAATTTGTCATTATTCGACATTAAATATTAAAATTTGTCATTATTCGACATTAAATATTAAAATTTGTCATTATTCGACATTAAATATTAAAATTTGTCATTATTCGACATTAAATATTAAAATTTGTCATTATTCGACATTAAATATTAAAATTTGTCATTATTCGACATTAAATATTAAAATTTGTCATTATTCGACATTAAATATTAAAATTTGTCATTATTCGACATTAAATATTAAAATTTGTCATTATTCGACATTAAATATTAAAATTTGTCATTATTCGACATTAAATATTAAAATTTGTCATTATTCGACATTAAATATTAAAATTTGTCATTATTCGACATTAAATATTAAAATTTGTCATTATTCGACATTAAATATTAAAATTTGTCATTATTCGACATTAAATATTAAAATTTGTCATTATTCGACATTAAATATTATCTTAGACTGTTTAGATTTTTTTATGTGCATTAGACGTGCAGACAGAATGTTGTTACTTTTATTGGAGTGTAGACTATCTTATAATACATTATATATAATGCAATTGATGTAAGGAAACGACAACGACATGTTCACAAGAGCTAGAAGTCTACATGGAATAATAAAGCTTTGAATTTGAAAGCTTTTCAATTCATATAACCTATGTGGTTATAAAGTAATTCTGCAATCGATGCAGCTTTGAAGTTATCTTTAGAATAATGAAGTTATATTAGATCTGTTGAAGCCTCAATATTTTTGAAATTTACTAGTGCATTGTAATTATTCATGATTAGATTTGAAGTCGATTTTAAACTGAAACACTTTTCAAAATGAAACATTACTTACTACATCACTTAATTAATGGATTCTATCGCGTTTAATTAGTTTATTTAGCGGTAGCGGTACCACCCGATGGTAAGTGATTACCGTCGCACATCTACATCCGCAACAGCAGAGGTGCTGCAGGTGGGTTGCCGGCCTTTAAAGGAGACAGGAGGGGGATAGGAAGGAGTGTGGGCCTCCGGTCACCTCACTCACCGAACGAAACGCAGAAGCACAAGATGCCTCTACTTCACGCCGGTATTCTGCGTGGCCGTGATACCGAGCCGGTCGAGCCGGCCCATTCGAGCAGCAGCAAAAGCCGCCGCTTGGCTCTAACACGTTTAAAACTATTGTATGCTGCTTCCCAATCCTAATTTGATTTGGGTTCGGTGTATCAGTCGCCAAAGCCTCGTTCGTTAGTCATCAGAGTGTACCGCGTGCGGGTGAAGTTGTCTCGTGGAGAAAAGTCTTTATGTTCTTCCTTACACCCTTCCTTCATCAAATCGGTGCCTTTCGGTATGCAAATGGAAAACTTAATCGATTCGCATGAAGAATGTAGCATGCCCCTCTGCATGCAGACACGCGTTCAGTCACGAGAACCTAAACGAACCTAGGACTCAAGCCGAGCACGCTCTAATCGCTACGCTGAAGAGACATATTCATAGGAGTAAGAAACAATCAGACAATCAACATCAACAGATTTAATTTTATATTTTCTTGGTGGCTGTTGCATTAAAGTACCAGGCCATCAGCACCTTACTGGTACCATACCAGTTCAGGGTAATCAGGGTAGGCATTGCCTAATTTATCTGTGCTAGATTTTATCTTAGCCATTGGTTCACCTATATGATTATACTATAGATAGTTAAAACAAGTTGGTGACAATAAAACATAGTGGTTTATTTTTATAATTCTGCCAATGCACGTAATTTGAATGGTTCAATGGGCTTTCATGGTATCGGTGGGTTCAGATCGAAGTTATTAGAGGTGACCGCTTATGTTTTGGTCCAAGAAGGCATTGAGGGTTTCACAGCTGTACACACCAGCACCAGCTGTGACAAATGTCGGTAAGTTAAACTTACTTCGTTTGTACAGTCATAAGTGATTCCTTAATAATGGTTCATTTTATTCTTTGGGATTAGGAGTACAGTGAGACGAGGAGCATCAAGTGGAACTCACCGAGTAGCCAGGGCGCGACGGAGTCGTTTTCCTTTGCGCTCTTGAGGATCGTCTCCGGCAGCGGCAGCGAGTGGCGCACCATAGCGCCGTAGAGCCCGTACTCCGCCATGATGGTGGAACGCCCCCAGCACTTCTCCGTCTTGCGCCACTTCGCACGTCGGTTCTGGAACCACACCTGTCACCAAACACAGTTATTTAGACGATGTGAATGTGTCACAAGTATTTTAGAGTAGCTTCGATTAGAATGCATAAGGTGTGAAATAGATTCAAACATCACTTTCACCAGCCTCCCCACCGCGTGTTGATCTCTGCTACCCAACAAATAAGTGACTGCTGTATATCCATCCAAAGTGACCGAACCCAAAACCCACACACTAGCGATGGTGCTGCGCCACCAACTCTTTTGCCCAGCATGGTGAGTATGTGCTAACCTTCCACGAAATATGTATGCTTTCTCGCAGGGGCCCATGTCCAGCAGTGGTCTAAATAGGCTGATGTAGATAAATAACTTGACTTAGACGAGGCTTTAGAACTTTACGGGAGCCCCTTTAGTTACTCTGAGTTCTGCTAAATGAAAATTCGAGATTCCTGACGTGGTGGGTGACGGAGAAAGAATCCGCCTCCCTCCTTTTTTTCCCGTTGGTGTCGAGTGACGACTAAGGGCAAAGCCTTGAAAATTTCAATGCCTACCGACTGGTGAAGATGGAGGAGGCCTTTACCCAAACAGGGGTCCATATTTCATAAAACAACACTAACATTAATATAAGAAATAGTTATAATTATTAACATATATAAGTTAATAGAAACATTCATTATAATAATTCATAATTTTTAAGCTAAAGCCTTCTAACAAAAATTGTATTATAAAACTAAAATGAAATATGGAATAAATGGCTTTACTACTACTACCGACTGGTGGCGAGATAACCATCTCGAAAAATATCAGAGCAAAGATAAGCAGACCGATAATAGACAGCAGCGTTTAAGGTGCGAGGTGTCTACTGCTGCAGTGGACTATTTACAGGCTGTTAAAGACTGGTCCCTAGTGTCCAGGCTAACGTCCCAAATCGTACATAAGTTGCGTAAAACTCATCGGTAGGAGCCTCATACTGTACTTTGCAGGTTTGTCGGATAATGGGTTCTTGGTTCGTGTCCCGATTGATTATTTTGGATGCTGCATATTTTATCCTTACTTAGATCTTATCTTGTAAGCATTGCATGTCGCCTGACGTTATTACAAAAACGTGACAACAATTATGTAACAGTATGTAAAAAACGTTTTTACTTAGAGTATACAGAATTTCATTCTCATGAAAGACACAGACAGAAATAATATAGTATATATATAGAGACAATAGGAAACTGTAATTACATACAATCCTATTTATTCACACCGGGCGTTAAAACCCCGAATCAACGGAGTACATTTTTATGCCTTTGTCAAATTTACAAATGGTACGTTTGGAAAAGCCAGTGGCGCACGTTGGACCGCGGCGCTGCGGGTCGCCGGTTCGATTCCCGCACGGGACAAGTACTCGCATTGACTACAAATAATTTTTGCTAATCTGGCAATGTAAACCGCCTCCACGACATTGGAGAATTCCGTTTAGAAATTGGAGAAAATAACTAAGAAAAATAGAAGAAACTTTATTTACTACGAGCCCACAATTTAGGGGGTCGAACTTGGATCTGTTTTAGTTGCCTATCGTTGACCTGAACACTTATACGACGAAAAGCTCACCACCGGTCACGTTGTTCCCAATAAGCTCTGGTGGAAAGCGACTTGAACGGACTAAAACAAATGTCCAGTCTACCTCGGACCACCCCAGTGTTAGGTATGTTTGTATTGTATTTATTTAAATTTGCTCATCTATTTACAGAACAACCGCTGATTAAATACATAACAAAGCTTTTCCTAATCGACATGCGAGCGCCTGTTCCGTATACCGTGCAACCTAATCGTAATGATGGAGGCGCGAGGGGCTGGGGCTGGAGCTGGGGGCTGGGGGCTGGCTGACGTCGGCGGCGAGCGAGCGGAGCCTCTCGCTGCCGCGGTAACTAAGCTCGGAAACAAACCAATTAGCGCGGACAAAACGCAACTAAATTACATTTTCAAATTCGGCTCGGGAGTTGTACCTCCGGCCTCTAGGGTTGCCCGCGCAAACTCACTTTAATATTAATTAAGCGTTCACATCGTGAATTACTCGAACACTGCATATTGAACATTACACACATTTAATTGAATTAAATTATAAAGCACCACACGACAATATCCTTTCCTTCCAACCAACATCTTGTCGTAACAGCAGCGGGTGGGCTTTTGGCCTTGTCGTGGATACCTTTCCGGCGGATCTTGTTCAAACTCATCCATACAACTGAGCTTCGGTCTTCCTTGATATCAGCGACCTTGACAGGCTTTACCTTCTAGAGGACGAATCAGTGTCTCTTCCATTCTATCCACATGACCTAACCAGCTAATGCGACCAATTCACAAAGACTTTATGACGTACGGGTTACGTAACATATGGCACAGACCTTCTTCACTAGTGTCCTCCCACAAATAATTCATGTATGTAAATGTCGATGGTGTCGCATGGTATCGGCGTAAGAATCTGTACTTAAAGTATATGGTATACCGTGGTAGTCTAGTAGAGCCGTGGTAGCCTAGTATAGTTCTAGTAGCCTCGTAGAGGCGTGGTAGCCTAGTATAGTTCTAGTAGCCTCGTAGAGCCGTGGTAGCCTAGTATAGTTCTAGTAGCCTCGTAGAGCCGTGGTAGCCTAGTATAGTTCTAGTAGCCTCGTAGAGCCGTGGTAGCCTAGTATAGTTCTAGTAGCCTCGTAGAGGCGTGGTAGCCTAGTATAGCCGTGGTAGCATAGTATAGTTCTAGTAGCCTAGTAGAGCCGTGGTAGCCTGGTCAGGGGCCTTGACTTTAGTTTCATAGAGTAACATACAATTGTATTTTATTGTTTCATCTTAGCGAATATTAATAGTGTAATAAGTAAATTATTTCGTCTCCTTAACAGTTTTAGGTATGTTTTTTTGTTTCCCTACAAAATAATATCTATCCAATTAACATGCGCTAACAGAGCAAGGTGGTGCGCAGCCCTACGCGGGCGGCGCCGCTCGCCGCGCCCGACGTCTCTGCGAAACAGTTAATTTCTAATTAAATTTGTTAATTAAACTCGATCCGCGCGCTCCCGCAAATTAATGCCCCGCGCATATTATATTCCATCGATAGAGTGGCCGCGTGCACGCTCTCTATGTGTGCGCGTTATGTAATGATGAACGAATGTTAACACATTTATGTAAATCTCGTGTGTTATAGTCGTATAGTTCCTTTCCCCGCAGATGATGTCGCAGGCCATGGTGTCGCATGGTATCGGCGTAAGAATCTGTACTTAAAGTATATGGTATACCGTGGTAGTCTAGTAGAGCCGTGGTAGCCTGGTCAGGGCCTTGACTTTAGTTTCATAGAGTAACATACAATTGTATTTTATTGTTTCATCTTAGCGAATATTAATAGTGTAATAAGTAAATTATTTCGTCTCCTTAACAGTTTTAGGTATGTTTTGTAGTTTCCCTACAAAATAATATCTATCCTATTAACATGCGCTAACAGAGCAAGGTGGTGCGCAGCCCTACGCGGGCGGCGCCGCTCGCCGCGCCCGACGTCTCTGCGAAACAGTTAATTTCTAATTAAATTTGTTAATTAAACTCGATCCGCGCGCTCCCGCAAATTAATACCCCGCGCATATTATATTCCATCGATAGAGTGGCCGCGTGCACGCTCTCTATGTGTGCGCGTTATGTAATGATGAACGAATGTTAACACATTTATGTAAATCTCGTGTGTTATAGTCGTATAGTTCCTTTCCCCGCAGATGATGTCGCAGGCCATGGTGTCGCAGGCCTTACAGTGTGGGGGAATGTTCAGTAACCGCTGTGATTAGCAGGAGGATTCGTGAACGCCGCGGACATTGCATTACAGATACTGGTCTCCGGGAACCGTCTGGATAACACAGGTCGGGCTTATTTGTGGTGTGAGAGGCAATATACAATCAATTTCTCCAAACGCCAACGTCACCTGCACGTGGTGCAGTCTGCCGGCCAACAAAGGAAGCCCTGGTGACCTTGTGATAGTGTAAAATCCATACGAATTTACCCGAACCCAAGAATCTCACAGGATATCGATGGGGGGAGCAGCATCCCCAGTGCAAGGTAAGCGGCAATGCACTCAACAACCCGTTTGCCCAGCGTGGTGGGTGTGTGTGTAGACGGCTTTTGCTCGCACTATCTTGGAGAGTCCTATGTTCAGCAGTGGACTTTAACGGGCCGATGATGATGATGCTTATTTTTGAGATAATTAACTCACTCATTAGAAACCGGAGACGACGACCGGCTCACCACTCGTCACGTTGTCCCAAATAGGCTCTGGTGAAACTAGTGTTCGAAGTATTACAATGTGCCCTGCCCACCCTGAATTGAGTAAAACGTTCGTGAGAGTTTAAATATATTTTTAAATCGATTGCAATTTAAACAAAACATAAGGCATTGGCGGGGGGGAGGGATTGGAACATGACGTTTAGCTTTTAAATAGAAGTTGATTGAATATAGTGTCTAGTTACAGAAATATTCAAAATGGCCTATGATATAAAGTTTTTATGACGAAGAAACCAATTTAATTTAGAAAATACTTTTGCGCTTGTTGATTATCCATTTTTCAAGGTTCAATATAAGTCACTTCTACTAATTTTACACTGCATTTACGTATAATAAAAATATACATTATTAAGAGAACACTATAATTAACACACTCGATGTTTTTTCAAAACATTTAATTCAGAATGAAACTATAATTTACGGATTTTTTTGCGTTTAATTTTCGTTTTTATTATATTTTATTTTACTATTTATATTTCAATTTAAAATTAAACGCGATAAAATCCGTAAATAAATATTTAATTTCAAATGTGTAGTGTTCGTGTAAATACAAGAGATCGTAACATTTAATTAAGAAACAAAATGCGATGGAAAATCTTAAAATGTTTGCTGACGCCCATTGGTCAGTTGGTGTGGGTGTAAGTATTTAAAAAAAATAAAGCATTTGTTTTTCTCATAAGCTTCAGATTCACGTAGAGTAGAGGATTTTGAATATCACTAAACTAATCCGTCTAGTTTGTTTATAATAATTTAAATGAACAATTAACATTAGCATTTGGATTTTTCTAAATTTTTTCTTGGTAGAAAGTAAAGTTACCTACCCAGACGACTTCTAGGATTCCACCACTTATCCTGGACTATCAACACGCTGATGTGCAAGAATATTTAACGTTACCCAGATTGAAAGAATACGTGCCGTAGTAAGTAAACCATGTTAATTGTTGGATGTGATTGGATCTCTGCGGGGCCGCCGACATCGCGACAGTGGACCGAGCGGGTCCATCCCCGGCTTACTCCTTTGTCTTACAACTTTGTCTGGGATGCGCTCCCCCGGGGGGGTTTGCATTCTTCCACTCTGCCAGGATGGCAATTCGTTGTAGTCGTGAAGTTTTTATTAGAGATACTAACGTCAACTCATCGTCAAGATTGAAATCCGAATAGCACGCAAATGTTTTTCTATACTGCTCTCATAATGTAACATATTCTTTTTTTATTGGCTGATGGAAAAATTTGTAAATATTCCCATCGGCCAATCTGATTGTTGCCAATATAAAAAAAAATGGTTAAAACAATAGGATGGTGAAACAATGATAAAGTGAAACGTTCGTACATGTTGTAGTGTTTTTTATTGTTCCTTTTAAAAAAAAAAACCTAGGAACTTCACCTGTGTCGCGGAGGCATTCGACATTCACAAATAGCACACGGACTACATGTGGTAGGGATTAATGTATATTATTAAACTATACTAAGAACACTTACATCTGCAACACCAGAAGTGCTGCAGGTGCGTTGCCGTCTTTTAAGGGTATTTGGGAGATGGGAGGGAGGATGAGGAGGGGATGTGATACTTCACGCCGGTATTCTGCGAGGCTGCGGGACCAACCCGGTCGAGTCGGCCCATTCGAGCAGCAGCGAAAGCCGCCGCTTGACTCTACCGCGTATAAAAATAGTTTATTTGAAACAATTAAAAACTTTTGTTGTTCTGTTTGTTGCTACTCGAATATAAAATAAGTATACTACGCCTGATAATATGAATATATCTTGTAAGGTTTCTTTTTATTTAAAACAAAAATTTTGTATAAATATACGTGTAAATGAACAGCTTATAAACGTCTCCTAAAAGCCTTTAAAGCTAGAGATTTTGTTTCTATACAATTAAAAGCGGTGGCAATCCAATAATCGGATATATAGAAAGCCACCCTGGCTTTGCCCGACGGCGGTCCGGACATATTGATTGGATCTCTAGCTCTGGTGACAGGCCGATTGCGAAGACCGGGAGATTAGCCTCGGGCCGGCCGCCAAGATGACGCAGAGACCCGAGTGCGCCCCATGTTGGGTCTTGCCCGGTCCTGGCGACGACTTAATCGCTGGACTGAAGCGATTTTGATCGTGACGATTATTGTAGAAGGTAATTTGTATTTTTATGACTTTCATGAGAGTAAACATATTACGAAATTTGCAAGACCCTGCTTATGTTAAGAATTAACTTCTTCAGTTGTTTTATTTTATAACAGGACTCTTCCTCTTGTAGAGCCGTGGTATATCAGGAGGACTGAGTTTGAATCCCGGCGCCGGTATCACTAAAATTGTACAAGTTAATGTTGAATGAAACCGTTATGTTTTATCTAAAAATAAATTTGTTTCGAGAACATTCTGTCAACCCACACTGCAGCATTGTGGCGGATCTTTTCCAGGTTCTAACCTCTCTCCAACATGGAGAGGAGTCCTATGGCCAGCAGTTGGATTTGTCTGTATAACTCCACTACTGTTCCTTTATTTCATGTAGATTAAATTAGACTTATCGAAAAAAGAGCAGTTAGAGGTTCTGCTTACGAATGGGGAGACTCGAGTTCGATCCCCGATGGTTTTTTTTCGAATTTATGTACACTTTGTATCGTTCACCTGAACACTGAGACGGCGACAGGCTCGCCACCTGACCCATTGTTACAAATCAACTTTGTTGAGACCTCTGAAATAATAGTATTGGAGAGAAATTAGTTTTGTTTAGATTAAAAATATAACGTGAAAGGGGGAAAAACTTAATTACTTATGAGCTTATACAATAATAACTTAATTACATAAGCATACTTTAAGGTCTTCAAATGTAATCCTCACCCTAACGCGGTGCAACCTGATGATTAACGAACGAGGCCCTGGAGACTGGTGATGGGGAACAGCATCACTGACCCACCCGCCCATTGCGGTGAGCACCGGGAAACTTTCCTTGTGTAACGCGGTGGCTTTTGTTTACGCTTTCGTGGAAAGATCTGTGTTCGGCAGTGGACTTTCACAAGTTGATAAAGTAAAGTAAATATATCATATATCAACACATGTTTCACGTTTGCTTGACGATTTTGTTTTATTACTAAATCCCATCATTGAAATTTAAATGTTTATTCATGACAGAAATTGATAAGCGTTTTATTATTATTCTAGTTTAAATGATTCCAAGCACAGATTGCGCCTCAATTTCCAATACTCAAAACTTTCAAATCAATTTCAATACTTAAGACATAATCTAAGGTACATAGTGAATGGACCATGTCAAGCACAGCATAAGTAAAGATTCATAAATTATTAGAAAACAATTAGACAATAGCTGTTACCTGCTCTGAATCATTTCAGTATAACAGATTACATACATATCTTTCAGGTTCCATGTTTATTTCATCTTCTACAAAAGTATAAGTAGGATTGTTAGTTGGTTATAAGAAGTATAGTCTTCCTAAATGAAAAAGAAGATTCATCATATATTATATTAATCGTTCAAAGGATGCTCGTTTCTTTCTTCATTAGAGTCACACACAGAAATTCACACTTTCTATTAGAAGATTGTAGAATCAGAACTAACAATACAACAAAAAACTTCAACTCCGACAAATAATACAGCTTATCTTCCGAAGGTATGCGCGCGGGCGAGCTGGCGTGGAGCTCCGAATTTCCTAATTAACATAGAGGTACCGAGGTGCCGTGTAATTGTTAATTTTGCAGCAAATTCGCGCACGTTAATGACGCGTGACGCCCGTGCGAGGGAATTGCTCGCACCCGACAATTTATTACTTGTATGTGACAATCGCCAGCTACCCTTGACCCCCCCGACCCGCGGCCGCGCACGCGGGATCCTTGCAGGGGCAGAGGCCGTCGCGAGCTGGTCGCATTAGTTAAAGGGTCGTATTTATGTTGGTGAAACAATTTGTTCGGAGCCGGTGGGATTCTGTAGCCGTGCACGAGCGTGTTGCCCTCGAGTTTGGAATTAGAATGCTGAGCCTAATGTCATGTTCGTAATGATTTGAAAGGAATACCACAAGCGAATGCTCTCTTAAACAGAAGCTTTGTTAGCTTAACAACAAATTATAGACAATAGTCAATTACGTGTCAGAATAGAACGATTTAATTTAATCGTATCATATTCCTCTGTCTATAGTTAGTTGTTGTTGGTTATCGTCTAAGCGTATAACTCCCTTTAGTCGATTAGGGTTTCAACAAACAAGTACACAGCCCACCTGACCTTGAGTGGTCCCTGCGGCTCTTTAGACACCTGAGACCAACCCCGATTGAGAATCCCCATACGAATCGTGATCTTCCCCGGTCGGAGGCGACCCATTCTTTCTGCAGTTATGATGGCAACTTAGCAAAAATCTAGACAGTGTATTCTTACATTATAGTGGCGAAGATAATCTCGAAATCTGCTTAACCATTTCTAGCTTTCGTGGTGAACCTTCGCACGTTTTTTTTTTTTATGGGAAAGGCGGTAAATGAGCAACCGGTTCAGCTTATGGCAAGTGATTACGCCGTCGCCGTCGCCCGCGTATATCTGGAACACCAGAGGTGCTGCAGTTGCGTTGCCGGCCTTTAAGAGAGATGGGAAGGGGGTGTGGGCCTCCGGTTACCGATCACCGAATGAAAAGCAGAAGCACAAGCCACTACTTTGTTTTTCATCTATTCATCTGTATCAATAACTCCGGTTTGTTAGGAAGATAATCGATTCTTTCGATTTGCAACAATCGATGCTTTGATCGGCTTCAATGAGCAAGTGAGCGCGGCGGAATGTCGCCGGAAGGTATGTCGCGTCGTTAGATTTACAAGCCGCGCGTGCATAATCACATTAGCATAAATATTTCATTTGCAGCCAACACGACGGAAACGTTCACAATCCCCATTTGTGCGTGATCAGAACTACTGTACCCATTTTAATGATTCATACATTATTAAATCTTCAACTGATAATAAATGTAGATATACATTTATTATCAGATTACCGGGCAGGGCTGACGCTTTAAATTCATATTACACGAGTAACTTTGGATTCGAATCCCGGTCCGGCCCCATTAAAATGTTAACTGCAATTTTAAATGCTTAATTTACCCCGCGCTCTGTGATGAAGGAAAACATCGTGACGTGTTTATATAACTGAGGCGTCCCGTCAAATGTTTTTAGCGAGTTCTATGTCGGGTAGGAGACTGAATACTCGCTGATGTTTATAAAATCTTGTTGTGCATAGTCACAGCATCTAAGTGATATCTTACATTTTGTAATGCATTGCAAAACCGATTATACTAAATAATTTAAAAGAACTTAACGTTAGATGAGATAAGACAATTATTTTTATACCATAAAAGTTCTAAATATAAACATTACGTGACGAAATTCACGCAGCACCAAATTGAATTATAAAATGCTATTGAGCAGAAAACATTAATACGCCGCTACCCCCGGTCGTACGGGGTAACAATGTCTAATCCATTGCAAGGGCACAAAGGGGATAATGCAGCGCTCACGCCATCTACTAATGCTACAATCAAGGTGCTAAGCGATTTAGTCTCTGGGGACCGGGGCCCTCAGGGCACCGCGTTGGGACCTGCATGTTTTTATTGGTTTAACGGTGTTGACTTGGAACGTTTCTACTTAATAAGATAATGTACATTTTAGTGTTATAAATTCAAAATAGGGTGTACTTTAACATTTAATTTACTTTTAATAATAAAACAAAAGCCGCAAATTATGTTTACGGTTCTTTGTGATGTTTATCACATTACATGTATATAGTATTATGTTGAGATAAACTGGTAACATATTTTTTCTAACGCTAATGACATAAATATTCACTTATGTCTTCGTTTTTGGGCCCGTGTGTGGACATTTATTTTTAATTTTAAATAAGAAGAATTTTGGATGTTAGAATAATTGCATTCTATAATAAATATGGGCTTTATTTATTAGTACTAAATCAGATTCAAATTACACAAGATTTATTTAAAATGAGTATGCTGTAGACCCTGGCACGAAGAAGAAGAAGTCTTTGAATATACCAATGTACTATTATATATACATAAAAATATAAAATTAGCATTTGTCTGTTGTCATTCATTGATTTGCTACCGTCAGGAGGTCAAATAATAACACGTTGCACTGCTAGTTTCAAACTCAGCAGGACAACTTTCAAATAGGTAAAAGCACCTAATAAAAGAGAATTTTCGCTGAGAATTGAAAGATTATGTGTTAGATTAAAAGGATCTGCAGGACACAATACTAGGCGCTCGGAGCTCCCATTTGTCCATTTGTCGCTCACCGGGCCTCGGGCTTCGCTACGTCGTCATCCGACGGACGGACAGTCAGCAATTTCATTAAGCCGCGGCTCGGCGGAGACGCTGACAGTTTAAATAAGGAACGGAGTGACACGGCTCGGCTCACAAAGGCGCTCTTATTTACGGAGTGCATAATTTCATTTCTTCGCCTCTGAATGGAGGTGGAGGGGAGGCGTGCCGACCAATCGGCTGCAGGCGCGCGCGGTAATGGAGTTGCGATTGCGTCTGGTCCCAATTTGCGGCAATTTGCCGCACAATACCGCCCCCGCCCGCCTCGGCTCGCTCTAACAAGTTATTATTCAATTTGGGGTGCGTCCGACACATTCTGATTAGTCTATAAGTTAATACGCGGTTACCGGCGACCGATTCTCTCCTTAATTGGGTAATTTGGAATGATTACGGTGTTCGGGTGACGTGTCTCTCAGTTCGCCGCCAGCTGAGGAACCTGCGCTATTACTTTTTTTAATTGATTGCTTATTTCAACAAGTCATGGCCTTTTAAATGAAACATTATTAAAAAAAAACAGACTTGGACGATTATATAAAACAAGAAAAATTACATAAAAATAAAGACTGTAACAACTTGAATCGAATGCTGAATATGAATAGTTTAAAGATAGCTTAGTTTTTATTTATAAAACATAGATTTTGGAAATTTAATACTACACTTACATGACAAATAAAAAGTGACATATGTGGTACCAACACAGATCATTTGTAACACTGTAAATGATAATAATAATAAATTATAGACTATTTATTTTATAGTATATTATGTACATATGCATATATATGTAACACCCAACCAGACGAGTATATATGTTAATAACCGACTAAAATATTTACTTCATTGAATATTAGATTAAAGTTGAACATGAAAATATTAAAATAATAAAACGACTTTACTGCAAAAAAAAAAAAATTATAAATTCAAGCATATACATTGATAAAAACATTGGCATGAATAAATATAGCAATGAATGTCTAGAAGTAAGTCTGATTATTTGTTTCAGGAGATGCGTATGGCTGGTGCGATTATTATTTCGAATGACAGGTCCATTTGAAATAATGGTGTCATGGCTTGGAAACAATTGAAATTATGTTGTCGTGACTCCTGATAACGACCAATGACACTAGAAGGGTGTGATCTAATGGTAAAAGGCTATAATGACGACGTAGGTTCAGGACCGCCATACGAGTATTGTCATGAACCATTCACTAACAAATAATAAAGATTAGTCGGACAGGTTAACAACGTAAACCCCGCTGCCGGTGTCCTTTCTTTAATAAGAAAATAAACTCACTGAACAGCAATAAAAAGGCATATTTTAATTTATAAATCATTATTTCATTTCATATAGTCTGGGTGTTTTTCCATTGTCCTCCGCGACGCAGGAGAAATTCCTGCAGTGGAAGGTAACGATTTTTTATAATCTATGGAAACCATGGTTTCATTATCAATACCATAAACTAAACCAGTTTAAAGCTGGGTGGTTATTTTATCGATGCTCTGATATAGATATATCGATATTTAAGTCGATGTGTATATAAAGAGTCTCATCTTTGTATACAAGAACATATAGAAACGCCAAAAACTTCTATGTATGTATAAATTAGATTATTCCTAACTTTTCTTACTTTCCGTTGTACCTGAATTCAGACATCCCGGGCAGGGTCCGGCGGCACCCCGGTATAAAATCGATACGGTCCGTTTTCATACTTTCATAACTGAATTTTATTCCCCCGGCCCTCACTCCCCGCAACCCCCTTTAAGACGTTACCTCTAATCCACGAGGGTGTATTATAAAAGCCCGCATCAATACAGCTCGAGCGTAAACCTTTTTTATAAATACAAGCATAGAAATATTAGAACGAACGGTAAGATATTATTTTGTTATTGACAAGTGACATGATTTTTATAAATTTCATAAGTAAGTTTAAATATCATAAAACCCCCGTGGTGAAGACACGCTATACTTGAACAGAACAAGACCTACTACGGTCGAACTTTTAAATAACACCAGCGTAAGTAGAAGCCCAATGCAGCAGTTTCAAATGTTGACTGAGGAGAAAAAGTTTTGTAGAATAAGATGGTACATTCCCACCTGTAATGTGATATCTATCTATATGCAACTATTTGCAGCACAAAAGGTTCGGATTGACCGGAGAAGAGCGGTCTTTCCACTCCCACAGAATACAAGCCTAAAATAACAGAAAATTGAAAGGTACTTTTACAGGTTAACGTGGTAGAGCCAAGCAGCGGCTTTTGCTGCTGCTGGAATAAACCGGCTCAACCGGGTTGGTACTACGGCCTCGCAGAATACCGACATGAAGTAGAAGTATCTTATGCTTGTACATTTCGTTCGGTGAGTGTGGTTTCCGGAGGCCCACTCCCCCTCCCCATCCCTGCAGCACCTCTCATGTTGCAGATGTACGTGGGCGACGGTAATCACTTACCATCGCCACTTGCTCGTTTGCCGCCCTTCTCATAAAAAAAAGATAACATAGCATTTTACCTTATGCCTCAATCCGAGTGTTAAAGACGCATATTATTAATCTACACTTCAAACTGCTCTTATAATTTTATGTAAATTTCTACAAACAAACTAGATGGCGCTAGACATATTTAGTACGCGATATGGTTTGCCTTTTATAAATGTATAAAGGTAATAAGGATGTTGATCTAATATGTTCAAATATACCAACTTAGAACAGTATACAGTTGTGGTTTTATTTATCAACCCTTCGAGTGTACACAAACAGTTTGAAGCCCAGTGAGGCTCTTAACACCGTTATAGATGCAGGCGTCTAAGTGCTGCATTTACAACTATGCAACAGGTTAACTATGTATAGGTTTGTTACCCATATTGTATAATTAGAGAGAACTGGCGACCTGCCTAATGGCAACTAAATGTTCTTTATAATAGTTCTCAATTATAGGATGCAGTATACATATAATAATTTATTGAAGACGAATGAAGGTCTGCGAGGCACAATGATTTAAGTGGTTGAGGTCCATAGACAAATTCTAATTTTCAGATGCATTGTTAAACACACAACATTACATAAAGATAAAATGCGTTTAGTTAACGAAACTAATCTGTAAAATCTCCCAAAGTTACGAAGCTATGGATGTTATTTCCGTTAAAGTATCGTAAATTGTTTATTGTAATAACTGAACACCTGAACAAACAGAGAGATGATATAGATTAAAGAATTTTTCTGAGGTCCGTTAGAAAGAAAGAAAGAAACATTCATTGCACAAATACACCGCTCAATAACAAACAAACATTGAAACACATTTAATAAAACTATTATTTAAACTAACAATGTTTAACGTTGCCTCCTCTAGAGGCGTTGCGTGCCGCATGGGGCAAACAGACCACACTCAGCTTAATGCTGCAGTTGAGACTACAGCGCCGGTTTTCAGTGGGCCTGAAATTAATGATCGATGAACGTTAAAAAAGGAACCAGGGCTCCGACTCCCCGGAGGCGACAGTTGCAGCTAAGTTAGTCTAACAATGCACGGGACCCTTAACAAAAATACGGCGCTAACTAGAAAATGAGCCGACTTCCGACAGTGCGGCGGGAAAATAAACAAGCAGGCTGTCACAGACAAATTACATGCTATGTTCTTTTATCGTACCGTGTAAGCTATAAGCGGTAGCTGTTGCAAATGTAAGCGGGCGCGATTTATGAATACCTCGTACTTATGGTTTACTTCACTGATTAAACAGTGTTTGTAGCAAGTTCGAATCAATATTAATAATAATAAATAAAAGGATAATCACTTGCGCCAGATTACGAGTTTACATTAGACACAACTCGGCCCTCACTGAGCAAAACGGTCTTGTCTTCCACAACTCAGTTCTAGCCCGTCCGGGACACAGAACGAGATAGATGGAATTTTAAAGGCTTTTGCTTTAGTCATCCCCTATGACAACTACGAGAAGGCATATGTGGTGGCGGCGTAGGTATATTTTACGACGGTTTGATTTTATTTTTGTTCGATTTTACGCTACCCGCGCCCGCCTCTGCCTCGGCACGCACGGCAGCTGCGCTCGCGGGTCAACTAGCGGGCGTGAATAAGCGATTTCGAGCGAGCGGCTCGTTCGCTGCTCGCCGCGTAATTGCCGCCCCGGCCGCCTGCAATTTGCCGGACGCCCGTCAATTTGGCGTCTAATCATCGTCCGCTGTTTGTTTGACGAGTTTAAACGCGACCGCTCGTCATTGGGCCTGTTGCGTTGACGCTCGTTAGAAAACCGCTCAGTCAGCCCGTTTAAAGATACGATCACCTATTGCCATTGCGCTGGCGTTCCGGCGCCTAAATGACTGTTTAGTTTCAATTACTCTTGTGTAATATTGATATTTTCAGTTGGAAGCAAACTGTCGCCTTGTGTTAGCAGCCGAAGAGCCTTTGTGGCCGGCTTACACAATGATAGATATTCGACATAGCCTTATGCAGTTTCTGTATTAGGAAAGCATAGCCGGCTGTGAATCGATTATTGAAATCGGCCATTATAAAGATCTCCAGGCTCCTATCTTCCGGGCATATTAAATATGCATAATATTCTTTAGAGCAGTTTCCAAGAAGCGATAAGTCTGTTACTGAAATGACTACTCCATCATTCGTAGTAGCTGAAGTACAATAACTTGAAGACGTGACGAAAAAAAAAGGTAAAGTAGCAGCCTATAAGTGCCAACTGCTGGGCAGAGGCCATCTTCTAAAATGTCTGATAGGGTTTTGGAGCCGGGAAGGGCCCGCCACGCTGGTCCAGTACGGGTTGGCGGGCTTCACATATCCTTGAAATATTTTTTTTTATTATTTCTCAGACATGCAGCTTTCCTCGCGATATTTCCCTTCACCGCCGAGCATGTGGTAAATCCCGAACTTAAAATTGCTTTTAACTATTTTGGTGGTGCCGACACCGGGGATCGAACACGGGTCTCTAATATATTAAAGTGAGCTCCCTGGCCACTAGGCTACCACGGCTGGTGGTTGCTAATAACATATATTCAGACAATTACGGAAAGGAAAGGACGGGCAAGAGCCTAGATATTTATGTTGAAACTTACAGTAGTGTTATGAAAATAACTCAAGGCTATCTAACCCTTTCTATTGAACCATCCATGTTCATTAAAACCGAAATAAGCATCTTTATTACATTTACAAAAATTTTCAAAGCCACCCCACAAACAAACCATAAGACTTTAACTTATCGTGATCAAGTCTCCGGATTATAAATAATAAACGAAAACCTTTTCACAGAACCCATGAAAGCCCACTCGAGGATGTGCAGATTTAAATTAATGAAGAGCTCCAGTCCGGCCCTGAATCGGACGATCGGTCTAACTGGAGAGCGGGGGACAGGGAGACAGGGGTGCAAGACTCGACATGTTCTTAATATGTTTTTTTTAATTACCGGACCGGATGCCGCCCGACACGGTGTTATCATATCCGAAGCGAGGATTTGCGTTATTGCGAATCGATTTCAATAGTTGAGCTTACGTCGTGGCTCCGTTTAATATCGGAATTAATACGGATCTACCGCAAGGGCGCTTTGTGACGCGAAATTGGATTTGTGTATCATAATTTTTAAAAATGGAAATGTCTACGTGAGCCATGGATTGACGAATTGAATGAAAGGAGGGACAGATGGAGTGTAGGTAACCTACGGAATATCAAGTTATATACTAGGAGGAAGGCGCATGTTGACATAGCTCGCCTTCGGGTTATCCGCCGGGGGTTGCCGGGAAGGCTGTTGGTTAAGAGCGCCAGCCTTTCTGATCCTCATGGCCACCGGGGGTCCGTTACCCTCGTGAGTTTGGAGGCGGAGTAGGTAGACGCGTCTGTGTTCTAGCGCGTCTAACCAGATTGGATTGGGAGTAGGATACGTTGTCTGCCGTGAAGGGGCCGCCGTGAGCGGCCGACGCTGGTGGGGTCGCGGATGTGTGCGAAAGCGTTCCCGTGACTCTGCCGACATGCGACGAAGGTGGAACACCATGGGATTTTAGTCGGTGCTAGCCCGACATAGCCTGTACCTGCCCCCGAGAGGATGGCTGTGCGTAAGACATGTAATATAACCCCCCCTTTAAATAATAAAAAAAAAAAAAGTTGACATTGTTACAAGGGAACGTTTTTAAGGAGAAAAATAATGGATCCTACGAGGCGTTTATACACGTACCTTTACGTCTTCTATATTTTGTGTAATTTTTACAAAATCGGACACACTATCAGAGGGGTCCAGTTCCCATTAACTGAACATGCTTAGCCCTAAAACAATATAACTTGCATGTTTTGGTAATAACGTCCAAGTTTGGTGTGTCGATACGCTTACTTACAATTAAATCAGGTAAATGGGATAGATTTTGAGAGGCATATTGATAACAATACCTGGCCGATTTCGACTTTAGCAAGTATTCAGAAAAAATCAGAGAAAGGCTGTTGTGATATTTTGTAAGAAAGAAAGAAAGTACTTTATTCATTGCCACAACTCAAGTAACACATAAGGAAAACTTAAATAACATAACAAAAAAAAAAATGATAATAATAATATTTTATTGAGTTGCAGCAAGAAAACGGTGTCCGACTCAGGATAGTGCTGTAGCAATGCTAAACCAATTCTACAGCGCTGGTATTCTGTCGGAAACCTGTTTTTTTTTCTTTTTTTAAGTGTACGCGGAAACACAGAGGCACACGCTCGTCTTTACCTGTCTTTATCCGATGTTTAAGCTTTGGATGGACATGCAAAACATCACATGAGACAGTAGATAGTATTGAAGAGAAGCGTTAATACAGTTAATTCAATCCATCAACACATCTGTCGCTTATTACCGTGTAAAAACGACAAATTGATCTCCATGATAGCGAAACAAAGCGTGGCAAATGACAGAAAGAACACAAAGTGATTTGAGAATCAACAGGAGCCGTAACGTAACGATAAGCAAACATCTACGATATAATTCGACAAATAGGCAGACAATCGAGCAAGAATGAACAAACAGACAGACAGGAATGCGGACGAACGGCCCCCGTCCCGGGGACACTTGTGCCAACATAATCAGGCTCATTATTGTTCAGAGCCGGAGTATTAGTTCAATCTGACGCGGGCACTGTTTATTTAGATGTTACACTTTTTAAATGTCGTATGCTTTGAAAGAGATAATGTAAATATTGAAATTAGTCACTGGACGTAAGGCTTGTTCGCGTCAATGGGAACAATGTTACTATAGTGGATTTTAACATAAGCATAATTCCTATTATACCACAGGCTGCAAAATCACATTCAAACCTTCGAAGAGAGGGTTAGATGGGTTGTCAAAGGCACAGAGTCATTCATAATAGATGTGACAAAAGATGGTTGTAACTGAGACATGCGGAAGATGGAGACGTAATCCAAAGTCTATGTCTGATCTCCTTGAACCTAGCACCGATGGTCGCTTCTTCCTAGACTTTCGCTTCGGCTTCAAATAAAAATACAAAACAATACAACTGAGCGGGTTTCCTCCATTCCACCTAATTTGCGGGCCTTCTGAACGCGAGACTCTACCGCTAAAGGCCACCGGGCCAAAGGGTATCTACCGCGGGGTTTTAGTCGGTGCGGCATCTTCAATGATGATCCCCACATAACCAGGGAACGTCTATAGTGACTGGTTATCCTTTCTCCCACCCGCAACAACAAGTCCCGCGCTGGTGACAACTGTTGCTGCTTGATGGTAGGTGCCAATATAGTTGAATGAAAACCTGATTTAGTTACTTGTGCGGTTGGTTTCGTGAGAGTTGACTAAGAGGAAAATCATGAAAATATCACGACGACCGACAGGTGGCTGATTCACCCAGGCGTCTGGCGCTGCGATCCTCAACTCGGTTTCCAAGCGTGGAGATTACGACGACCCATCTGATTGGAAGAGGCTGAAGTCCTAGCAGAGGACGGTGCCCACGGCTGCGGCCAAAGGCCTCCTTCTCAAATATCTGAGAGGGTTTTGGAGCCGGGATGGCGATGAAGAAGAAGGTGCTTGTTTATGTAAAAGTATTTAGCCTTTATCAGTACACAGAGTAATAAAGAGAGCTGGACATGAGACGTGGAACATGCAACAACATGGAAATAAACGGCGAGTCACGGAGGTTGGCGGGCACCTATTAACCTGTCCGCGGGTTGTTATGGCGCGCATTGTGCGCGGCCATCTTGCAGCCGCTGTCAGCGGGGCCCGGTCGGGCGCCCCGCGCCGGAAACGGACACTTTTCTGTTTTTATTTCTGTGATTCGGACCGTGACTATGTAAACCTTGTGTTTATTGTGTAACGGTCAATTTACGTTGAAATAATAGAAATATGTTCACAACTGTGAGAGTGGTTTGAACAATAAGACCGTATAGGACTTAAACAGTTTTTTTTCTTTATTAATTAAGTAGGGTTTTGTCACCGCGCGTTTACCGCTTTTGCCATAAAGAAAAAAATATGTTAAAAAAGAAAAAGAAGTAGTAGGAATGACTGATGTAATATTCAATTGTATAATAAAAAATGTTACTTGTGTCAATAAAATACACAACTCTTGACAGTAAAAATATAAATTTCTTATGTAAATATATTGTATAAGTTATATTGTGACTAAATACAAATGTGCATAGTTTAAAACGTAACTATTTGATGGGGACTGAGGTGTCAGACGTCCAGATCTCGGTTTTGGTCCGATCTACGCAGAATGTGAATTAACAATTAAAAGCTGAAGGTAGCCCGAGTTTACTACGAGATCTGAACATCTGAACAGCTCCGCCCCACCCCGGCCGCGGCCGCTGTAAAGCGAACGAAACGTCGGGAATATAAAAACAAACGACTCGGCGGCGGCGTGGGTTGCGGATTCGATTCCCGCACGGGACTAGTATTTGTATGGACTACAAATAATAACTCCCGGTCTGGATGTTCGTCCATGTCAAATTCATGTATGTAAACTGCCTCCGCGACACAGGAGAAACTCAAACAGTGGAAGATAACGTTTTTTTTTCTAAATAAAAAAAAATAATTAAACGCAATAAGATTCGTAAATAACAGTTTCATTTCAAATGTTATTTGTTCAATCGTTTTCTTAATAATGTCGGGAGAAGATAATGCGTAAAAAAAGAGTCTGTGTAAATCCGGAGCACAACAAATATCTACAGGTACACGATATTTACAAATCATCCCTTCTCGCAGCTCATCAATCAAGGCCTAATAAAAAGCCCTCGACGGCGCTCCAGCCGGGCGCGGCCACACACGCCTTCCCCGAACCTCTCACCGCTCCGACAATAATTACGCGTTTATTTTCACTCCAAACCTCCACTCGACTCCGGACTCTCAGATGCGTCCCGCGTCATTTCTTTATGCACCGCCAACCTGTCCGCCTCTCGTGAAACAACATCAATACTTTAAAGTCCGATAATTAAGATTCAAAATGGCGATGCACCGTGTTCGCGGGCGATCAACGAAGATGTGTTGTACGAGGTGCCTAGACGCTCATTAGTGGCCCGCAGGTACACAGAGACGGCGCGAGGCTCGCTGTGGATATTGCAACAACAATATTGAAATAATAAGGCGTTAATATGGCTCTTTGTGTTCCGTGAAACTCGCCATCGGCCCGCTTGGAATGTTCCGACCGGGTGCCCGATCCGACTGGCATTGTATCAGCTCTGCTTTCACGATCTGTACCTATACGTTAGTTTTACATGAATTCTCATAGAAGGAATTAAAGTTTAATTACCTTGCTAGGTATTACATAATTTGTTGCAATCGGTAACCCCGGCCGTTGGCATCAACAGACAGAGAATGCATTCGGAACCCAGTCGTAGCAATATTTTGTATAACTGTAATTGTAAACCAGGAAAATGATATTCAGGTACAGTAATGAGTTGTATCAATACATCTAAACTGTCCTCCTATTCTACAGGTCAGGTTTTTTGCCGGAAACAGTAATATGGACCTCCCCATTGACTAACACAAAGTACTGACCTTGTCCTGACCTGTTTTATGGAAAGAGGGTAGACGAGCAATCTGCTCACCTGATGGTAAGTGATTACCGTCGCCCGCATACATCTGCAATACCAGAGCGGTTGCAGGTGTGTTGCCGGCCCTTATGGGGTATTTCGGAGATGGGAGAGAGAGCCTCCGGTTACCTCACTCACCGAACGAAACGGAGAAGCACAAGACGCCTCCTACTTCAGGCCGATATCCTGTGAGATCGTGGTACAATCCCGGTCGAAACGACTCATTCGAGCTGCCGCTAAAGCTACCTCTACCACGTACATATGATTTTCTTATAACGGCATTAGATCAAGAAATGAGCAAACAGTCAACCTGATGGTAAATGGCTACTGAAGGCCATGGACATCTACTAATAACTTTAAACAAAGAAGGTAAACAAAACAGACACGCTGTCATCCCTGGGGTAAAGTAAGTGAAGTAAGCGCCCACTGCCGGGCACAGGTCTCCTTCTCAAATATCTGAAAGGGCTTAGGAGCCGGGAAGGGAAGGGGGAGCCCCCACGCTGCTCCAGTGCGGGTTGGCGGGCTTCACATATCCTCGAAATAATATTTTTTATTATTTCTCACACATGCAGATCTCTTTACGATGTTTTCCTTCACGGCTGAGCTCGTGGTTAGCACTTAAAATTGCTATTAACTATTTTATGGATGCAGGTGGCTCAGGACAGAGCTTCGTGGTAATCTTTGGGGGAGGCCTATGTTCAGCAGTGGACTTGTGATTGGCTGAAATGATGATGATGATGATGATTTTAATTACTGGAGATCAAACGCCCTGACCACTAGGCTACCACGGCTCCATATATCCCCGAGGACTATGGGTGGAATACCTCACAGCCTGTAATTATTCTAACAGCTGCTAGCCATCATCTTGCGCTGCTGATTATGGTCATGCTGAGCAAGATGACGATGAACCTAACCAGGCGGCTCCTTTGGTAGTAAAGTTCCAATGTCCCAAGTATAACAAAGCTAAACAAATTATTCCTAATATAATTGACCGAGAGTTCTCGGGCCGTGGGTTCGAAGCCGAGTGTTTGCTCAGGCGTCGCTGAGTGCCAATGTAATCGATTATTTTGAACGTTTCGCTGTGAATCACTCGACGCCTCGAACTTACGATCGTTCGGCGGGCGCTTTTCGTTTCTTTATCCCATTCTTAGTAGCAATTAGGGTTGTTCAAAATAACAAAAAAAAAAAGCGATCTCTTATCGCTGTAAAGTCTTCGCGGGGAGGTATATCATATACGCCGATATGTACTTTGTGAAAATATGTGAAAGTTCTATAATGGGAAAGACGGTAATCACTTACCATCGCTCACGTACAACTGCAACGCCAGAAGTGCTGCAGGTACATTTCCTGCCTTTAAGGGTATTTGCGAGATGGGAGGGAGGATTAGGTGGGGGAGGGGGAGTGGTACTCCGGTCACCTCGCTGATCGAACGAAACACAAGATGCCTCTACTTCTCTATGCGATGCCGTGGTCGAGCAGGCCCATTCGAACAGTAGCAAAAGCCGCCGCTCGGCTCTACCACGCTTGTTTGTCTGTTGACACTTCCTCCGAGTTTATCGGGCAGGTGTTGGCATATCGGGTAAGGGAAGACGCACCTTCTAGATGATGTCCTCCTGGGCGTAAGTGTACGCGCAAACAGGCGCACTCACTTGTCTTTAGCATTCACAGTCAGAGGCACGGGATGAACGCAACGCAACACAACCAGAGCCGAAAACTAATAATTTACGTTTATGCAAAAATATTGGTTTCGGCTGGGATTCGAACCCAGGATCATTCTACGCTAACCGGCGATTAAACGCGGTCGCATTCTTAATAAGATAACACAGTAACGGGATATAAAACCGTAACAAATGCATACATAACATTATGTAATGATAAAAATGCTCGACAACAACCGAAACATGTATCAGTGAGATAAGAATACCCACTTTAGAAAAGAGCACGCCCTAGAGTCCAAATGGGAAAATAGTGACATGAAACGTCTCGAAAGGGCACGCCGTGAATAGTTTTGTGGCCCAACAGCGCCCCGCGAGACCCTCCAGGACCCACCGCTCGAGGAGCGTCCAATTTGAGGGCTCCAGGACACGTATCTGCAAATTGGAGGACCTCCTCACCTTTTCAATTTTTAAGTTGTGTGCGCACCTCAAACACTTGTCGATTGAGTTCGGGTGCCATGTACGTTGATATAACTTCGGCTTCTCTTTGCTCAAGTTCCTCAAAACATTAGATACTTAAAGCAGCGTTAATCATAAACTAAACAATGTCATCTATTAGATTATTATTCTAAGATTAGAAACAGGAGTGCATGGCGAGCTTTACGCACAGACATATATGAATGTTTAAGCTTTTAACTTGAAGGCTATGATTTATATTAAGTTTAAACGAGTTCGAATAAAACAAGCCGTCAAAGTCAAAGTAGCAGCCTGTAAGTGCCCACTGCTGGGCAAAGGCCTCCTTCTCAAATACGAGTATCAGAGAGGGTTTAGGAACCGGGAAGGGCACGGCGCGCTGCTCCAGTGCGGGTTGGCGAGCTTCACATATCCTCGAAATAATATTTTTATTATTTCTCAGAAATGCAGGTTTCCTCACGATGTTTTCCTTCACCGCTGAGCACGTGGTAAATACAGCAATTAAAGTTGCTATTAACAATTTTAGTGATGCCGGGACCGGGGAACGAACCCAGGTCACTCTAGGCTCTATGAAACTAAAGTGAGCGCCCTGGCCACTAGGCTACCACGGCTTTATAAACAAGCAGATTAAATTTTAATTTCTATTACTCCTCTAGTATTTTTCAATTAACACACACATATACACACATTTTAACTATATTTTTGCTCCATACATAATTGCACAACTTCACATAGATAATGAATATTTATTATTAGTTTAAATCTATCGACCATAAGTAGTTGTATACCGGGGAGGAGGGACCGTCCGGGCGATCCGTGACGCAGCCGCTGCCGAGCCGAGCACAGACACCGGACCAAGGAAGCTTAATGTAAGCTTGTGCTTTATTTGTATTTAGTGGGAGTGAATAAACATTTATTATTGTTATCAACCTAATTTATTATAAGCATTAAGTTATAGTAACTTCTGTAACTTATAACAAACGAAAACGTATATTTACGTATTTTTTACACACTGCGTATATCGGATCAAAATTAATAAATAAAAGCTGAAGGTAGCTCGAGTTGACACACAGTCCCCCCGTCACCACGACTTTTGTAAATCAATCGAAACGTCGGGAATATAAGAACATAATTAAACACGATCAAATACGTAAATAATAGTTTCATTTCAAATTTATTTCATCATCATCATTTCAGCCTATCAGAAGTCCACTGCTGAACATAGGCCTCCCCCAAAGATTGCCACGAAGCTCGGTCCTGAGCCACCTGCATCCATCGACTTCCCGCAACACTGCGCAGGTCGTCACTCCATCTTGTGGGGGGTCGTCCTACACTGCGTTTGCCTGTACGTGGCAAATTTATTTATTTAAACTTTATTTGCACATTACAGAACAAAAAGGCGGACTTAATGCCAAGAGGCATTCTCTACCAGTCTACCATTTGATTGAACAGAGAAAATGTAAAAGTGTGCACACAAATATTATGTTCATATATATATATATACTCGAATATTATACTACGATACAATACTTATATATGACAGTACTTAGACATACATGCAATTAGTTGTTCGTTAATATCAAATCTATAACTTCATTGTAATTTTGACTCTTTAAACTAGAAATAGCTTATAGCTTTTATTTCATAACGGAGCGTGCAAAACACAGTACCTATGACGAACGTATTTTTTCATATTCAGAAACAAACCCGTACTCAATGTGGAAACTTTAACAATATGAATAGAAAGTCTACGCGGCATGTTAACAGACTGAAGCGATTCCGATGCATGAAGCAGACGTCCGCGAGCTTTAAGAACAAAAGCAATTCCGTCCGCAGCTTAATTCGATTTCCGCGACAACGATACGAAGCCGCCGGGCGCCACGGCAAGCGGAGCACAAATCACGCAGCGGGGATTTCCCGTCTCCGTCGTAAAACACTATAACTCGATTACCGGTGTGCCGCGCGAACCGGACGTTATTTACCGGTGCCAGTCGATATCCGCATGGTCTATTTAACCGGTATTATCCGGTAGATTCAGCGAGAGCCGCCCGACCGGGCTAACGCGAAGGATTATAGAAATGTCCGTCGAGTTATTTACTTCTTCGGAAGTATTTGCTCGCTTATTTCCTTTTCAGAGCTGGCGGTCGAGTTGTGGCTGGAGTGCGCTTCCCGTTCGGCGTGCCATTTCTTTGGCATTTCAAGATTGTGTTTAGAGGGATTAACAAGTTTTATTTGCAAATTGAATTTGTAGGAGATCGGAGTCTGTTACGGAATAATGTCTGTTGACATTTTCATTCTCGTTAATTACTTGTGTAATCATCACGGGCTCGTCGGTGAAAGAAAACATCGTGAAGAAACTTGCATGTCAGAAAAATAATAAATAATATGTGAAGCCCGCCCTGCAGGCCCTATGAGGAAGCTCAAAGTTGCTCAGCGCGCTATGGATAGGGCTATGCTCGGTGTTTCTCTGCGTGATATAGTCTGCAAAGTATATATCCGCAGCAGAACTAAGGTAACCGACATAGCCTTAAGGAACAGCAAGCTGAAGTGGCAAAGGGCCGCCCACATAGCTCGCAGAACTGACAACCGCTGGGGAAAAAAGGTTCTCGAGTGGCAGCCACGTACAGGCAAACGCAGTGTAGGACGACCCCCCCACAAGATGGGTGACGACCTGCGCAGTATTGCGGGAAGTCGATGGATGCAGGTGGCTCAGGACCGAGCTTCGTAGCAATCTTTGGGGAGGCCTATGTTCAGCAGTGGAGTTCTGATAGGCTGAAATGATGATGATGATGATGATGATGATGATGATGATGATGATGATGATGATGATGATGATGATGATGATGATGATGATGAAGCCCGCCAACCCGCACTCGAGCAGCGTGGCGGGCCCATCCCGACTCCAAAACCCTCTCAGATATTTGAGAAGGGGGCCTTTGCCCAGCAGTAGACCCATACTGGCTGGTTTACTTTACTTTATAAATACTAACAAACCAAAAACATAAACTCTACACTAATCTTGCAACGATCGGTGAGAGTCTGGTGTCTGCACCAGGCAGCGCTTGTGGTTTCAAAACGAGTGCTCCTTCTACTGAATAGCAGTTTCCTCATTCTTGAAAAGGCATATTTAATTTTACTTGTGAATCTCTCAATTTTTATATTTTGAATATCTCAGCTCAGCGCAAATATAGTAGAATACTATATTAAAGTAACTTTAACAACCGTTGACGTAATTTTCTGTCTCCTCGTCACTTTTTTTACTTTAATCGACTGGTAAGAAATTATTACAGTGATGACAATCTAGGTCTAGGTCTAGGTCTAGGTCTAGGTCTAGGTCTAGGTCTAGGTCTAGGTCTAGGTCTAGGTCTAGGTCTAGGTCTAGGTCTAGGTCTAGGTCTAGGTCTAGGTCTAGGTCTAGGTCTAGGTCTAGGTCTAGGTCTAGGTCTAGGTCTAGGTCTAGGTCTAGGTCTAGGTCTAGGTCTAGGTCTAGGTCTAGGTCTAGGTCTAGGTCTAGGTCTAGGTCTAGGTCTAGGTCTAGGTCTAGGTCTAGGTCTAGGTCTAGGTCTAGGTCTAGGTCTAGGTCTAGGTCTAGGTCTAGGTCTAGGTCTAGGTCTAGGGTGAATTCTTGTAAGTTTACATTCAAAGAATTCACACTCCAGCGTACGATAAAATCAATACACTTTTCTTTCTGTTCTACTTACTGTATATTCACTAAAACTTAGGCTGGGATCGTCTGTCTGTTATATTGTTAGAATATTTTGTATATTAAAAGCATAGTTATTTTTTTTTCAAATTAAACCTCCGTTTATTATCCTTGCTTACGTACTATCATTATAAATACAAAAGCGATTTCACGTCGTAACTGTTTTTGATTAAATTTAGTACGCAGATAACTGGAACCTTGAGGAAGGACATAAGCTACTTTTTATCACGGAAAAGCACATTCTAGTACTCACTCTTTCTCTCTCTCTCTCTCTCTCTCTCTCTCTCACACACACACTCAGACAAAACTAGAGATTGCCAAACGCCACATGGGATTTCGAAAATTATGCAAAACACTGATCGAAATCGATCGATCAAACCACAACAGCGCACTATTAGAGACTCGAGGCTAATACAAACATTGACATTTATATTCTACCGATAGACGAGAACGGTCGTAGGAACAATATGTTCCAAATGTTGTCTGCACACCACAATGTTCTCTACTAACTTTTTAACTCTATGTGAAACTTTGTACGCATAAGTTTAAAGTTTCATTAAAATCCGTTTGTTTAATAAACTTGAAAGTTTGTATGAAATGACGTGAAGCGTAAACGCTTTTAAGGAAACATTGCTAAAAAAGGCATTCACTACACTTACAAGCTTGGCTGCTATATTGTTCAAATTACATTGTAAAAATACACTAATACTCGTTTAACATTGCATATTTCATTACAATTGTGTGCAAATGTACATGGCATTGTCACATGGAATTAAAAAAAACAAAAACCGCAGAGTTCTTTTACCGGTTTTTCTTCCTTTCTAACCAGAGTAGATTAACGATTACAAGAGCTTAAACACGCCTAAATTTTAATAAAAATATTTATGATTTTCGTTGGTGGTTGCTGTACCAGTCAAAAGCTATTTTTACAAATCAAATCAACGTCAATCAATGTTTCTTATATAAATTTCACATTTATAATTCTACATCTACCACCGTTTCGTAACGAGGTTCGTCTGACGGAGAAGAAACCAGCGAAAGTAACTCCGTAGGTACCTATTTCTTTGGAATTTCTTCAAAACATACGTTTTAATATTCTAACTCTGTGAAATCTCACAACGGTTTTCTGTCTTCTTAGATACCACCCGTAAATTGATAAACGTACGCTAACTTACAGAAACTGAACCTGCCCGTAAGATTAAACGAATCTAGCAGTAAAAGCATTCCAAGCTTCCTGTGCCGATTATTCTACTGCTTAGGACTCGTACCTCTATGGGGCAATCTGTACAAGTAAGCTTAGAAAGTCTTTCTGTTTATACATCTCTTTATTAAAAGTTAATCGTTGTTTCTAAATATAACATGTCATTTACAGACGGACATAACATACAGACGGAATATAACATTGTCAGTTGCAGACGTCCGCGAGCTTTAAGAACAAAAGCAATTCCGTCCGCAGCTTAATTCGATTTCCGCGACAACGATACGAAGCCGCCGGGCGCCACGGCAAGCGGAGCACAAATCACGCAGCGGGGATTTCCCGTCTCCGTCGTAAAACACTATAACTCGATTACCGGTGTGCCGCGCGAACCGGACGTTATTTACCGGTGCCAGTCGATATCCGCATGGTCTATTTAACCGGTATTATCCGGTAGATTCAGCGAGAGCCGCCCGACCGGGCTAACGCGAAGGATTATAGAAATGTCCGTCGAGTTATTTACTTCTTCGGAAGTATTTGCTCGCTTATTTCCTTTTCAGAGCTGGCGGTCGAGTTGTGGCTGGAGTGCGCTTCCCGTTCGGCGTGCCATTTCTTTGGCATTTCAAGATTGTGTTTAGAGGGATTAACAAGTTTTATTTGCAAATTGAATTTGTAGGAGATCGGAGTCTGTTACGGAATAATGTCTGTTGACATTTTCATTCTCGTTAATTACTTGTGTAATCATCACGGGCTCGTCGGTGAAAGAAAACATCGTGAAGAAACTTGCATGTCAGAAAATAATAAATAATATGTGAAGCCCGCCCTGCAGGCCCTATGAGGAAGCTCAAAGTTGCTCAGCGCGCTATGGATAGGGCTATGCTCGGTGTTTCTCTGCGTGATATAGTCTGCAAAGTATATATCCGCAGCAGAACTAAGGTAACCGACATAGCCTTAAGGAACAGCAAGCTGAAGTGGCAAAGGGCCGCCCACATAGCTCGCAGAACTGACAACCGCTGGGGAAAAAAGGTTCTCGAGTGGCAGCCACGTACAGGCAAACGCAGTGTAGGACGACCCCCCCACAAGATGGAGTGACGACCTGCGCAGTATTGCGGGAAGTCGATGGATGCAGGTGCCTCAGGACCGAGCTTCGTAGCAATCTTTGGGGGAGGCCTATGTTCAGCAGTGGAGTTCTGATAGGCTGAAATGATGATGATGATGATGAAGCCCGCCAACCCGCACTCGAGCAGCGTGGCGGGCCCATCCCGACTCCAAAACCCTCTCAGATATTTGAGAAGGGGGCCTTTGCCCAGCAGTAGACCCATACTGGCTGGTTTACTTTACTTTATAAATACTAACAAACCAAAAACATAAACTCTACACTAATCTTGCAACGATCGGTGAGAGTCTGGTGTCTGCACCAGGCAGCGCTTGTGGTTTCAAAACGAGTGCTCCTTCTACTGAATAGCAGTTTCCTCATTCTTGAAAAGGCATATTTAATTTTACTTGTGAATCTCTCAATTTTTATATTTTGAATATCTCAGCTCAGCGCAAATATAGTAGAATACTATATTAAAGTAACTTTAACAACCGTTGACGTAATTTTCTGTCTCCTCGTCACTTTTTTTACTTTAATCGACTGGTAAGAAATTATTACAGTGATGACAATCTAGGTCTAGGTCTAGGTCTAGGTCTAGGGTGAATTCTTGTAAGTTTACATTCAAAGAATTCACACTCCAGCGTACGATTTGTTTTCGTTTCACTAAAACTTAGGCTGGGATCGTCTGTCTGTTATATTGTTAGAATATTTTGTATATTAAAAACATAGTTATTTTTTTTTCAAATTAAACCTCCGTTTATTATCCTTGCTTACGTACTATCATTATAAATACAAAAGCGATTTCACGTCGTAACTGTTTTTGATTAAATTTAGTACGCAGATATCTGGAACCTTGAGGAAGGACATAAGCTACTTTTTATCACGGAAAAGCACATTCTAGTACTCACTCTTTCTCTCTCTCTCTCTCTCTCTCTCTCTCTCACACACACACTCAGACAAAACTAGAGATTGCCAAACGCCACATGGGATTTCGAAAATTATGCAAAACACTGATCGAAGTGTATGAAAATGCCCAAAGTAGCCAACTTTCAACCACTACATCTTCCACACCACAACAGCGCACTATTAGAGACTCGAGGCTAATACAAACATTGACATTTATATTCTACCGATAGACGAGAACGGTCGTGGGAACAATATGTTCCAAATGTTGTCTGCACACGACAATGTTCTCTACTAACTTTTTAACTCTATGTGAAACTTTGTACGCATAAGTTTAAAGTTTCATTAAAATCCGTTTGTTTAATAAACTTGAAAGTTTGTATGAAATGACGTGAAGCGTAAACGCTTTTAAGGAAACATTGCTAAAAAAGGCATTCACTACACTTACAAGCTTGGCTGCTATATTGTTCAAATTACATTGTAAAAATACACTAATACTCGTTTAACATTGCATATTTCATTACAATTGTGTGCAAATGTACATGGCATTGTCACATGGAATTAAAAAAAACAAAAACCGCAGAGTTCTTTTACCGGTTTTTCTTCCTTTCTAACCAGAGTAGATTAACGATTACAAGAGCTTAAACACGCCTAAATTTTAATAAAAATATTTATGATTTTCGTTGGTGGTTGCTGTACCAGTCAAAAGCTATTTTTACAAATCAAATCAACGTCAATCAATGTTTCTTATATAAATTTCACATTTATAATTCTACATCTACCACCGTTTCGTAACGAGGTTCGTCTGACGGAGAAGAAACCAGCGAAAGTAACTCCGTAGGTACCTATTTCTTTGGAATTTCTTCAAAACATACGTTTTAATATTCTAACTCTGTGAAATCTCACAACGGTTTTCTGTCTTCTTAGATACCACCCGTAAATTGATAAACGTACGCTAACTTACAGAAACTGAACCTGCCCGTAAGATTAAACGAATCTAGCAGTAAAAAGCATTCCAAGCTTCCTGTGCCGATTATTCTACTGCTTAGGACTCGTACCTCTATGGGGCAATCTGTACACGTAAGCTTAGAAAGTCTTTCTGTTTATACATCTCTTTATTAAAAGTGTTATTATTATAATATTATGGTATTGGAAAAAAGTGTTATTATTATAATATTATGGTATTGGAAAAAAGTTAATCGTTGTTTCTAAATATTACATGTCATTTACCTATAGCACATTAATATTTGAAACTATATTAAATAACACAGAGGTTGCAGTTGACCTGTGTTTCTTTCGCCTTACTAGAGGAACATGATTATGAAGCGGCATTCGATTGTAATAATGATGAAGTTTAACAGACCAAATTTATTGCACTAAATTATTCTTATAATTGTCAAGTGTTTATTGTTGTTCGTCACTGTAATTTATAATGAACATACACTCAGATAAACATAATAGTTTCGGTATGAGACGCGGTGTGGAGTCATTATTTAACTATAAAAAAATATATGTTACTAAGTTAATAATGCAGTTTGAAGGTTACTCCATCGGAGCTGTGTGTCGATCTTTGGGGGGAGGTCTGATCTCAGCAGTGGACTTGTGATAGGCTGAAATGATGATGACATTGTTTTACAATTCAGCAGCCGATCTCGCACATGTTGCAGCTCCCTAGCTTAACGAACGGGATCAGCCATCAATACTTAGCGCAGCATCGATCCGATTTCGCTGAACAGAATCATTAGGATAAGAGTTAATACTGAAGGCCTCCATCTGCCCGGCATGGGAAGGACAAATAATCCAAACAATTAATGTCTGCTCGCTGGTGCCGGAGATGTTTCTGTTCAGGTATGGACTTACATAGGCTAATATAGAAAAGGAAGAAACGTATACGTGAAAGTAGACCGAGATTGAACCACTGCTCGGATTATAATCGTTATAGGTATCGTCATCTTAATAAGAAAAAGCTTTCACGACCTTATACCTAAATACTGGGGTGGACAGAGGTCTTTTTTGTCATTTCAATCCACTTTACACGAGAGCTTATTTGGAACAAAGTGACAAATAGTAGGCGTAAGTTTTGAAACACACATCGGTACGAATGCTCTGCATAGGGATCGTTCACGAAACTCCTGATTCAGATTCAAATCCCCTAACCACTCGGCTATTGTGACTATGCAACATATTATCAGACGTGTGACGATGAATCGACACCTCTGCCTACCTTGTGATTTGTATGCATGCTTGCATATTAGTCTTAATATCATTCAGCATAACAAAGAGATGAGCTCTTTCTCAAAATCTCAAAGAAATGGCGGTGTCGGCCTCCGTAATAAATACCGAGAACTACTGTGCAAGGTATATGTGATAATGTGCGTTCAAACAAGACACTCACACTTTACCTTTCCGTACCCGATGTAACCGAGAACGGACAGGTACAGTCTCAGAGACACACACACCACGCAATACACAAAAAACTATATTTTTTTTATAGAAGAACGGGGCAAACGAGCGTGCGGCCCACCTGATGGTAAGTGATCACCGACGCCCACGAATATCCACAACACCAGAAGAGCTACAGATGCGCTGGCGGCCTTTAAGGAAGGCATAGGCTCTTTTCTTGAAGGTCCCTAAGTCGTAACTGTTCGGAAATACTGCTGGCGACAGCTTATTTCACAAAGTCAAAGTGCGTGTCAAGTAATTGACGTGTTACGCAAATATTGACTCAAGGGTCTAAACTAACAAAGCAAAGCCACCTAGTAAATAATTATGGTATCAGCGATGTGTTACCATTAAGAACTAATGTGATAAACGTTTGTCTGCTTAAAATTCGACGTAATTAAAAAAAAAAACAGTAACAGCTAAAATGGATCGCCTCCGTCCGACCGACAACGACGCACACCCCGATGTCCGGGGCATCGCGTCGATTTCATACCATCATTTGTCTAATAAAATGTTGCGGGCCGTTGCCTCGCGCCGAGGGGTGGGCAGAGAGGGCCAGGAGGGGGGCGCTCACGCCAAGGGTCCGGATTAGGGGTAGAACGCCGCACCATTTACCAGCTTCGCACAATCCTCTAACAAACACGAGTTACCAACTATTATTACTGCTACCACAGCAGTCAATTTTAGTCCACTGCTGAACATAGGCCTTACCGAGAAAGCTCCAACACAAGCAGTTCATTCATTGGAAGGTTTGTTCATGTTCACTGGGCTGGAACTAGTATTTGGAATTGGGGTTCAGCAAATTCGGACGAATAACCCTTCATCGTCCGGTCGCTAGATCCTCATTGGTTCACTATGAGGATGCACCATGAGCAGGTGAGATTGGCATTTGGATAAAGAGATGATATATTCCTCCTATTACCTTGCGATCAGTCCTATTTTCATAAAAAAGTTAATAAGGTAGCATGCGTTGTGGCGGATGCCTTATGACTCGTATAAGAGAGTCTGTCACTCCCTAACGAACCCATTGGCGCGGTAAAGGTCCACTATTCGTCTTATGGAGGTCGCTCTGTGCTGCGAGTGCTCGTAGCGAGGTTTCCCGCTGTACGAGCACCTGCGAGCGTGTCGGTTATCTTCGACCTTTATCACTACCGCTCCGTCGTAACGGAAGACTTCACGCTGCTCGACAGACCGTGATAACATTACAAGACCGGCCGTTATAAACTACACGTCGTTCTTTATTTTCACTAGATCTAGCCCCGACCGATTTATGTGTTTTCGAAACAAGCTTTCAGATCTCTGTCAGACAGCTGGGCGCACCTTGTGCTTGATATAGTTGGTAGAAACATTGCTACCTAAATTCCACCCTTACACAGCCTAAAGTTAACTCGTTTTCTTATAAATAGACAGCGAAAGAATAGCGTAGTTCACTCCTGCTGGACATCATTCCCAGCGAGCTCCTAACGAGTTGAAGTCACAACAATAGATAGGTAATGCAGTGTTCCCGGAGACTGGAGGGAAGTAAACAGCGTGCAACCTATTAAAACTTGTCCGTCCGAACTCCGACTTGGACTATCGGCGACAACTGCCGGTACGATTAACTTTTTCCAAGTGACTCGTGAATGTTACCTTTATCGATATTTTATTTAACATTATAAGAATGTATTGGATACGATGGAAAGCTATTGGATATAATTATCATTATGATTGTTATATTTGTGACTGCTTGCTGTTTATAGTCATATCACATATGACTATAAAGAGCAAGCAGGTCAATGTGATAGTGTATTATAAGTATATGTTAATATTACTAAGTACTACGTATACATAATTATTAAGAAATGAACTGTATCAATGAATTGAAATGAAATATTAATTATATTGATTGTGTTACTAATGTATTGCACTCAAAGGTCAGAGATAACTTACTGACCGGTCAATGGATACAGATAGACCATTCGATATCATTAAAGGAATGGCTTTTAAAAAGCAATAAATCTAATGAAACTGTGAGTGGGCGTCGCGGACCGCGCCACAGACGGACCGATAAATTAAACGAGGACGCGCCCAAATCGGACGAACTCCACTACCTATCACATTAGAGCACAACGAACGTTTAACTGCCAAGTATCTGTCCTTAGTACAGTTTGAGCGGGCCCAAGTGAGGCGCGGTTAGCGATGTAGAGTAAAAATATTAATAAATAATATTTAATGGTTTTTTAAATTGTATTATTTACAGATTTTATCACGTTTAATTTTGTTTTTATATTCCCGACGTTTCGATTGCTTTACAGCAGCCGTGGTCACGGGGGGACCGAGGTGTTAGACGTCCGGACGTCATTGGTAACTCGGGCTACCTTCAGCTTTTGCTAGATAAAATCCGTAAATAATAGTTTAATTACAAATGTTTAGTGTTTGCGTTAATACAAGAAATCATTACATCATAGATATGTGTAGATTATTGAAAGGTAATGATAATATGTATACGTATATATTCACGCCTTGTTCCCAACGGGGTAGGCAGAGACAATCTTCTTCCACTCGCTACGGTCCTGACATACGTCTTTCGCTTCTCCCACTTTCATCAATCTTCGCATGCATGCTCATTGGTTGAGAGTACTCTTGACCTGGCCTTTTTCCAGAACGTCCCCGATTTGATCGTGAAATGTTCGCCTAGGTCTTCGCTCTCCCGACTCTACCATTTACACTAGCCTCATATAATGAAATTATCTACTTTAATTATCAAAGTAAACAGTACAGAATGACATAGACATTATCCAATTGTTATATAAAATGGCAACCAAGCAGTATTTTTCTCAACATTTTAAATTGAAACCCAGACTGGCTTACGTACGAATCTATCGGAGAAATTCACGCTGAGAAAACACAATTATGTGTTTACTGATCATAGCTAAAACTAACTTACTAGAAGTAGGACTAAGGGAGTCAGGATTAATATTAGTAACTAAACAGACAACAATGATTTCATTGCATATTTGAAATGAAACTTATATTTACGAATGTTTAATTTTTGTTTTTATGTTCCCGACGTTACGATCGGGCCGTGGTCAGATACTTAGCGCGGAATACATTCATCTTTTAATTATTTATTAACTATTGTTGCAAAAGCGGACTTTGAATAATCATAAATTAATCCATTTATCATTATTAATTAGTTACAAGTTTGTGTATATCGAATAATTAAAATTTTTCTGAATGTTAAGCGACATGATCTAACTTCGATCTCGACTCGGACCAGTCTCCGAACGTGGTGGTGTGACGCCTCCAGCCGGCTCCGGGTTCGTATCCATTGCGGGTTGTTTCGATTCGTTTCAGCCATTGTGGCCGCGTAAACAATTCAAACATAATCGAATACACTCGGCGAGGAGCGCCGGCGGGCGGGGCGCTGTCTATTTAAGAATAGTCTTTTATTGGTCTGCTGAGAAGTAATCACCGGAGTGGATGGTTCTCGAATAATACCTTTAGATTCGTGGATCGGGGACCGGCCTCAAGTTTCATAATACGCCTGAAACCATATTTCATTAGATGCATCTCTACCACTTATATTATTAATGTTGACGAGGAAGGACGAAAATAAAAAAATAAACGTGAAAACGAAAAGTATACTTTCGTTAGTCGTTAGTTATTTTATTCATTTAAAAATGACGGCTCGGTGGCGTAGTGCCTGAGCGTTTAGATGCGGCGCTGTGGGTCGCGGGTTCGATTCCCGCACGGGACTAGTATTTGGACTACAAATAATAGTTCCGGGTCTGGGTGTTTGTCCGATTCATGTATGTAAACTGCCTCCGCGACACAGGAGAAATTCCTGCAGCAGAAGGTAACGTTTTATTGTATATTGTGTATAAGTTTTCTGAAGCAGGGCTGCTTAATTATCGGGTCGCAAATAACAAACGAATGGAACAAAATTGGTCGAACGATAATATGAAAGGGTCTCAATACACGGGAGAGTGGCATTATCTCCGCCGGCGGCGCTGATGGATCATTTTCTCAGCGTCCGGCCGCGGCGGTCGCAGCGGGCGCCGGGGAAGCGAGCTCGTTACAACGTAACGAGGCGCTGCCACGTGGCGCCCCCGCGAACTACACAACTCGTTACAATTTGCGCTCCCGGCCTTCCCGGCACGTCCGCGGTGCAGCCCCGGGCGGTGCCACAGCGTCCTAATGGGGGGCATCCCCAAATCTATCCCCCATGTCACAAGTAATGCTCTAAAGTCACGATTTTACTTCTGCCGGTAACACGTGTCTAGTTTCAAGGTCATCGGATTAATGGTTATGGAAACTTAGGTACTGTTGAGCCGTATCGTATACCAGCCGAGACAATTTGTGGCCGAGCCGTGGCAGCCTAGTGGTCAGGGCGCTCGCTTTAGTTTCATAGAGCGCGTGTGATCCGAATTCGATTCCCATTAGCCGCCACCATCGTTTGAAAAGTTTTAAAAATATATAAGCCCTCTCCACCTCACAACCGATTTTCACCAGAGCTGCTCGGGTCAACATTACACGCAGTCAAGTTTCCAGGTTAACCATACAAATCGTGTGAAAGTTCACAAAAGCTCGTTAGAGTGAGTCCTTCGTATAGGTTCGTAAATCGAAGTCGAGTCTCCTGCGTCGGATCTATCATGCCTTTGTATGGTTAAAACTAACATTGTTTTATTTTTCCGCAAAACATGGCGCAACGCCATAATCACAGTGTAACGAGGAGAGCGGGCCGAGTGCGTGCGTGGCGCGCCTCGTTAGCGGGAGATTAGCGGCCGCACGCCGCCCGTCGCACGCGCAGCGCCCCGCAGCGCGCGGCCGGCTCGCTAATAACGAAACAATTACCCTTATTTATTAGACCGGCTTCGAAAGATTATATTTACGCGTGCTAGAGTGTCTTGTCGATGTACTCCGACGACTTGGCGGTTCAATTAGCTGGCAACGCTAACTGCCAAGCTGGCACCCATGGTTCAATCGAGAAAGATATGGCAACGAACAAGGGCCGTTCTTTCCGTAGGTGTCGTAAGGGGCGACTAGGGGAAACGCCTGGAAAATCTCTATGGTTAGCGAAAGATGGCGGAGAAAATTGGACCGATGACTTGCAGCAGAGTCTGAGATAAAAGGTGTCCGGTGCTGCGATTGCCATTCGTGACGATTACGGCAACTCTTCCTTATGGCAGAGGCCTGTATCCTGCATTGGACTATTTACATTTACATTAAGCTACTCAGCGTGGCAGCCGCGTAGGACCCTGCCACACGCTATATTTCTGTAGATTTCGTAAGTTATCGACTAAGAGAAAATCTCATGGCTATCTCCGAGAGCAAACACGACTTACAAGCCCGCCGTCGGTCCGCCTATGTCTCCGGAGGAATAGTTTTTAACGTCGCTGCATCTTGTCGAGTGGAATACCGTCATCTCTGCTATGGGTGATAAGTATGAGTGCTTATATGTTGTATTCTGTATCTGCGTGAGAGTGTGCCACAGAGTAATTCTTACATACGGACAGCCGTGTCGCACAGAGTAATACTGACGTACGGGTAGCCGTGTGTCACAGAGTAATATTAACATACGAGTAGCCGGGACAAGTCACTAAGGGAAAAGGGAAACGATCTAGCTGTACAACATATTTTCCCTATTTCTTACCGTATTGAAACAACAGACCAAGTAATAATTTAACTATGGCCTCGTACATACTTTTTATAAAATGCTGTGAGTGTTTATATTACATATAAAAGAAAACCTGAAACTAATATAAATAATATGTTTGTCTTGAAACACCACAAAGGGTTTTTCCCCTATTTGACATTACTTGTTGGAAAATTAAGTTAACAGATAAACGTATTAGGAAAGATTTATTCATATATGATATAGTTTGTACACACCACTAACTTGTAGCAACAATTACTAAGGCCGTTTGTCCGGCGTCCCCCAAACATCGGCGCGTGCCGCGACTCCACGCCGGCACTGCGCCTCGTGACGTCTATTTATATTAATTTCATGTACAACATTCGACATAGATAGTCTCATGTTTTATCACGATGTACATCCGACAAACGACCTTAAGTCTGTTGTTGTAACTGTTATTTCACCGTTAGTGCGTTGGGCGAGTCAAATGGAATGTTTAATGTTGCTTTTTAAAAGTTTAATTTGATTTTGTATAATGTGATGTTTTGATAAATGTTCGCAATTCACTCGCACTACATTTGATTTCCCGGCAATGCTGTAGCGGTCTGTAGTGTAAGGGCCCGTCGTTCCGTTGCGTTAAAAAGATAATGTTCGAGAGTAAATTTGCTATTTAGCAAGTTTTGTAGAACAACAAAATCTTTATTAGTTTAGGCCAGAGGTTCTCAGACTTTTTTCCTCATAGACCACTTTCATAAATTTGCTGTGGACCCCCTGCAGCTACATTTCTACCATATTCCCGAAACTTGACAACAAATGTGAAGATTAGATCTAACTATAGAAATGTGCGTTGCAGCTGAGTTCCAACCACGAATTAACAAATTTTTCTAACACAAACATCGATTCACTTTACTTTATTTTTCTTTTCCAAATTACAAGCAGCAGTCGCTGAGCTTCTTAAAATATTATCTGCCTACATTGACAGGTGAAGTCGAGCCGCCATTTTAGTTCTTCACTATCGAAAGCAAATAAATTTTTGTGGACCCCCATTTTTTTGTCTCACCAACGTAGACCCCCGTCGAGTCTCCCGCGAACCCCTGGACCACTTTGGGAACTAAGGGTTTATACTGAACATACTCTCGAAGGTCTCGATGACGGAACAACGTGCAGTGATGTCTAAGGTGTGTTATTTTTAACACCGTGTCGTTCATCTACCAATGACATGGTTGCCAATGAACGATACTATATCTTGGATGTGAAAAATATGATTACAACGTGGAATTCACAAGGAATATTTGTGATTTTATGTGGCATTACGGCTTTGATACATGACATACGGATTGGAAAAGCCTTTCATAGAATTTTTTTTTATGGCTAAGGCAGCAAATGATCAAGCGGTTCCCCTGATGGTAAGTGATTACCGTCGCCCACGGAGGAGGGGGAGTGGGCCTCACTCCTCTACTGATGCCTCTACTTGATGCGGGTACTCTGCGAGCCCGTGACACCAACCCGGTCGAGCCGGCCCATTCGAGCAGCAGCAAAAGCCGCCGCTTGACTCTACCACGTGTAAATGTAAATGATTGACTTCCATATTTCATCGAAATACCAGAAACAATAATATTTTTGAACTCACAAAACTTAAAGTCCCTACCACACGACCGTTAATCAGAACACTACTGGATACTTATACCTTAATACAACAATTAAAAATCGAATCACAACATCACTAACATCGGAAGCTTCTGGTCTGGAAACTCCGAGCCCCGTCGGGAACCCGATTCTCACATAAATATTTAACGATGGAAACCATTGAGTTGCATTAGGGCAGCTAATAAAATTAACAGCGCTCGATGTCGCGGCAATGAATGATACCGCCATAAAAGTGTCCGTCGCGGAGCGTGGGGGAGAAGTTGCCCACTCACTGGACTAGTGCTCCATAACACTTGATGGTTGTAAACATAGCTTTGCGGCAATTTATATCCGAAGGGAGATGTAATTTAATTGTTTAGCGATATTCATTTACCAACGATGGGTTAACTGAGAAAGGATCGTCGTATATTTTTTCTTATTTAACTTACAGCGCCTGATGCTAAGCGATCAATACAGCCCTCGGGCGCCTGCAAACAGCTTCGATCGAAAGAGGTTATATGTCACCACGAGGACTATGGATGGAATCACACAGCCTACCTTTCCAACCGGAACTCAACAGATTGGGAATGGGTACGATTATGGTGCCCCCCCCCCCTTTCTGATGAATGCCCTGGGGCAGAGAATCGATCTACCTGTTAAAACTCTTTAACCCGGATATCATAAATTGTAGCGCAAGCGATTTTGTAGTTTATCGTAATCATTTCACTTTACAGCGTAAGGTTACAGATATGATTGAACAAAGGAGAGTCGGGACCGGCTTCTGCTGGAATGGTCCGACTCGACCGGGGTTGTACCACGAGCTCGCAGAATACCCAAGTGAAGTGGTGGCGTCTTGTGCTTCTGTATTGCCTTAGTTGGGTGAGGTAACCGGAGGCCTAATTCACCCCTTCCATCATCCATCATCGCCCCAAATATCCTTAAAGGATGTCAAATTATCTGCAGCTACTCTGGTGTTGCAGATGTACGAGAGCTTATTGTTCGTTTGTCACCTTTCTTTTTTTTTCCAAAAAAAACCGTCTAAGCAGTATATAACGGTTAGCTGGTGCTTTTTCGGAGAGGCCGATTTTCAACAAGGGGCTTGACCGAAGATTATGAAATATCATATGTAATCCAATGGAAATAATTTCACGGTATAAAAATACAAAGAGCGACTTAAGAAGACTCTTTTAAAAACCAAATTCTATTTTGAAACAGGCCATTACGGTACAAACAAATACAACTCTTCGGCAACTGAACCGACACATTATTAGAAATTAGGGGCTCCGGCGTTGGTCCCTCGGAGCGCTCGGAGGGCATGCGCGGGACCAAAGACGTGTGCCGTCAGCGCAGGCCAAAACGACCCTTGAGCCAACGTAATATGGATGTGCGTGGGTGGACGTGGTTATATTGTGATGTGATAATTTATAGTTTATCTCATAAATTGATTATTACAGATGGAGAGTGCGGATAAATCAGCGGTAACCGGATGTCTGACGCGAGCCTGCGGTGTGCTTGCTTCTGCGGTTGCTTTGTATGTATTTGTGACGTCATTCACATCCATGTTCTACAAATAACTATAACAATTATAACAATGTGTTATTAGATTTTATAATCACAGTAGGTGTTTCGTGTTTATTAAAAAACATGTAGTGATAAGAATTAGAAAAGATTGAAATTATTATTTTAAAGCTAAACTTACTATGATATTGGTTTGTTTATAAATGCTTGCCTCCCGTCGCGTTTTATTTCCCGGTGAGGACATAATTGAGTTCCGGAAGCTAGACCAGTCGCATCAGCTGGAAATCCATAATCTCTGCTTACGCGATGATTTCATGTATTATTCTAAACAGATCAGTATGTTACGAGAATGCTATAGTATTGAAAGGTTAATTTAGTTTAATTTAAACTTTAGCAAATAAACAAACATATTTATCCGCAACATGGTTCGTCAGAAACAATTGAACTTATTCTCGAAGTTATGAACTTGCCATAGAAGCTAAGTGAGAGCGTGTCGAGTATTCCAACCTTGTCCTCAGTCTTCGAGATTGTTTATAGAATATGGACGTGTGGCAATGGGTCAACGTGTCGCCATCTGTAGGGTTCCAAATACCTTTGTCCATCCATCCGAAAAAAAGCGATTAAAACAACAACTGTTTATACCTTCTTATACACTAAACAAGTAGGTGCAGTTCTAAGTGGCGACATAAGGCGTTTTAATCAAGCCGACCCACTTGTGTGTAGTGATGATGCTGTAACACGAGGGTCACCGGGGATTATACCCTCTCAGCGTGCCGGATAAGCTCCCCCGACAATTGTCGTAACCAAAATGCACTAGCAATTACCACCGGCTTTGTTGGGACTTTGAAAACTTGGCACGGACAACAAGATAGCGGTCGTTTTGAGGGTCAATTATATTATGCGATGACTATTATAAATCTATAATGCTGTCTGTCTGACTCATTTCTGGTTAAGCGACATCGACCTATTCTAAAAAAAATATCGGTATACTTTGAGTTTATTAATATCGTGCATTAAACATTACGTTATTATAACAATGAATAATTAGAACGGGTTGTCCATCGCAGACACTAAGCGCTCGATAACGCCTTATTGTGAGGCGAAAAATTGTGTGATATGGCTAGTTTTTAATTTTTTAACGAGTCTTAATGTTTGGTATATAAAATCATTTTTTATTTTATTGTATGTAGTTTTTTAGTTGTAAAGTATGAATATTAATATTTTCTACCACTTTGTATCCGTAGCTTGATTCTTTACCTCCCTTGCTTACCTGGAAGAGATCGCTATGCAGCAATAAGCCCGCCAAGTTGTATCAGAAAAGTATATTCATTCATTCATTCATATTATTCATTCGAATGGTAGCCGCGTACAGGCAAACGCAGGGTGGGACGACCCCCCACAAGATGGAGTGACGACCTGCGCATTGTTGCGGGAAGTCGATGGATGCAGGTGGCTCAGGACCGAGCTTCGAGGCAATCTTTGGAGGGCGCCTATGTGCAGCAGTGGACTTGTAATAGGCTGAAATGATGATGATGATGATGATGAGTATATAGTGTAGCTTGTAGTAGTGTACCTTGGTACCACGTGTTAGACTTTGGTGTTGTTTATATACCGAGTGGGGAGGGGTGTGCTTGTGAAGGTAATTCGCCAGTAATAGATGGTGCTTGCTATTATGGTGCTTGCTGTAATGGTAGTTAGCAGAGGTAGATGTGGTCCACGCAGTAGGGGCAGGGAGGGGGGACGCCTTTTTTCTCTTTGAGCTGGGTAATACCAACAGACAATTTTTTTTTTCTACCAGATCAAAGAGAATTAATCGTTTTTTTCTTTGTTAAATTAATTGGCTTCCTGATACCTATATATTCCTGATCACTGAAGCCTATTTGGCATCAGTACTTGAGAAAGTTTCGGTGGTAGGAAGGGTTCCGCCACGCTGCTCCAGTGCGGGTCGACGAACTTCTCATGCCTTCGAAATCTAATTATAATTATTTCTCTGACATACTCTCTTTCTCTCTTTACGCTATTATATTTCATATTACTATTGAAAATGTAGAAGTCATGTAAAAAAAAATATTGTTAATCCCGTCAGAAAAAAGGGGCCGGTATATGTGGGCAGTGTATACATAAGTCTGTATGTGTGCGATCGCGGGCAGTGGGTGACTGGGAAACTCGTGTCCGAATATGCCAGGAGCTAGACACACGGTCTAATTGCTAAATTTGGCCGGACGTCCGCTTCCTTCCGCCCGAACCCCTCACCCGCCCCTGTTGTCCCCTCGCCCCGCCGCCCACCTGCGCAAGGCTTGTCACCGGCTTATTGACTTCACTGTCAGGCCAGGAAGTGGGGTTTTTCTAACGAATCACGATGAGTAGATATAATTTTTTTTTTAGTATTGACTCATTGTATGTTAGGACCTAACAGTCCTCCTGATGTTAAGTGTCTACTGCAGCCCATGAACAGCAGCAATCAACAATCGGAGAAGGTTTCTAATGCGTGGTCACCTTGAGGACTACAACTGCCTTCCTGCTTGTAATCTGCACCAGGAATATAGCAGTAATAGGTAATCTGTACGCTGTATGCTGACTTGTGAATCGAGTGGTCGTCGTATATGTTGTATGTCTCTAGCTATAGTCCAAGGAAGCTTAAAGTGGCTGGAAAGGATGTGATTAAGTCGGTAGGCGTGGGCGGGCGGGTGAAGGGCGGGCGCGTCGCTTGCACGTGTAATTGTGGGGAAATGCGATCTGTTTCCGATGCAATCCGATCGCGTGCGGCGTGCGAGGTGCGAGGTGCGTATCGCTTTTAATGTTATGTCCTGCTTTCACTTTATTATTAGACGGCTATCGAGATGTAATGTGGATGACCCTGCGGTTAAAGGATCTGCATCAGAATCCGGATATCGGAGCTCAATCCCCTATGTAGAGGGCACGTAAAAAAGTAAAGTAAAAAGAGGCAAAGGCCTCCTTCTGAAACACGAGCATGTGAGAGGACTTAGGAGCCAGGAAGGTCCCGCCACGCTGCTCCGGTGTGGGTTGGCGGGCTTCACATGTCTTCACATCCTCGAAATATTTTTTTTTTATTATTTCTCAGACATGCCGCTTTCGGTCACGATTATTTCTTTCACTAACGAGCACTTGAACTATTTGGGATCGAACCCAGGTCACTCGCGCTCTTTTATACTAAAGTGACCGCGCTCCGATCAGTACGCTACCACGGCTAGTATAATAGAGTAATAAAATAGAGTAAAGAGATAAATACTTAATATGAATGTTGAGTTTTTTTTCTTGTATTTACTCGAAGACTACACATTCGAAATGAAACTATTATTTACGGATTTTAACCCGTTTAATTTTATTACCTCTACAAGATGCAGAAGTGTACAGGCGTGATTGTGAATGTGGTCTCTCTTACATAGGGCAAACTGAAAGATCTGTAGGGACCCCCGTAAAAGCACATGTAGCTGTCGTGAAACACCGAAACTCTAGGCATTCTGCAGTCTGTGATAATATCACAGACAGACCACAAATCCTCGCAAAGTAACACTGATTCCTGCCAAGAATGATTCGCGAGGCTATTGAAATCATAAAACATCCTTATTTCAATAGAGAAGATTGATGAATGCTACCATCGACTGGGAATTCAGTAATAAATAAAATTAAATCCCAAACCAAGCATACCACTGCACGACCTCAAGATACTGTGAGCACATTCTGCGTAGATCGGACCAATAGACCAATATATTAATAACTAACAGCTGAAGGTAGCCCGAGTTGACTATGACATCTGGACCTCTAACACCTCAGTGCCCCCGCGACCACTGCCGCTGTAAAACAATCGAAACGTCGGTAATATAAAACAAAATTAATCCCCATCAAATCCGTAAATAATTGTTTCATTTCAAATGTTGAATTTATTTCTCAACGTGGTAAAGCCAAGTGGACACAAGCTGAACATTGGACTCTCAAAGAGCAGCTCAGCTGTGGACTATACCAGGCTGCAACATTATATCATTACTTGAGCGCCGGAGCTGCACTTATTCGAAGCGCAGCCCGAGCAGTGACTAGACGTAGTTTCATTTGTCTTTGATTTCACGAAAAATTCGTAGACACATTTCAATGGCACACTTCAAACGAAAGCTACGCTAACGTCCCTGCATGTAGGGGGGAGCTGGTGGGGGTGGAGGAGAGATGCTATTAAGTTAAATGAACACTTTAACACATTAGTGTATTGCAATAATGACACAGACCCCTGATCGAATCAAAAGGCGCGACGAAATTAAAAAGGGTTTGGTAATATTGTGCGAGGATTTCGTATATTTGTAAGACAGTTATCTATAGATTATAATAAGATCAGCGACAGCCCGCGGTTACACCCGCGTATCCGCCATTTTGTCTTGTCCAAGATATAAAATACAAACCTATCCATAACCTATCTCATGGGATAATTAACATCTCTGCGAAATTTTGTTATTGCTCTCGCACGGTTGTTAAAGTGTGATTGAACGACAAACAAACTTCCACTTCTGTAGTATATAGTACACAAGTACACGGCCTCTTGCACTTCTGGAATCATAAGCGACATTTAATGTATATATTCACGCCATGTAGCCAACGGGGTAGGCAGGGACAATCTTATTCCACTTGCTACGGTCCTGACATAGGTCTTTCGCTTCTTCCACTTTCATCAATTTTCGCATGCATGCTCGTAGGTTTAGTGTAAGATTGACCTGGCCTTTTTTCAGAACGTCTCCGATTTGAAATGTTCGCCTAGGTCTTCCTCTCCAGACTCTACCATTTACACTCGCCTCATATATTTGTCAAACCAATTAATATCTATCAAAATCCGTGAAATAGCTGTTGAAACATACGCACAGACAATTGTATGTAATAGGAGATAGTGCGAGAAATGAAAAGAGCCACAGCAACTCAGAGGTTGGGAACACGACCTCATTTTTAATAGAACGCTAGCTAACGGCTTCAAAATTAACAATAACTTATCTCTTATTCGTCTCAAATGAGAACGGATTTAAAAAAAAAACGTCGAAAGTGAACATTGCGTGTACACCCAGCCGCGTTTCGAGTAATCGTACGTGAAAACTATGTCCAGGACTCACATGTCCTAGAAATAGTTCGCTCATTTACACTCACTAAGATCCAATCCATGGTCTCGACATACGATAAACTGTCGTAAAGAGCGACAGTGACAGCCTTGACGGTAATAGCAATGTCTGCCGATAGATAGCGGGAGAACCATCACCAAAAATGAAGCAGTCCGATGACGGGAAGCAGCGTATAAAGTGCGCGTTGTTTTTTTTTATGGATGAGACGGCAAACGAGCAAGCGGTTCACCTGATGGTAAGTGATTACCGTCGCCCACATACATCTGCAACACCATAGATGGTGCAGGTGCGTTGCCGGTCCTTAAGGATATTTGGGAGATGGGAGGCAAGAGGAGGGGAATAGGGAGAGGGGTGTGGGCCTTCGGTTACCTCACTCACCGCACGAAACGCAGAAGCACAAGATGCGTCTACTTCACGCCGGTATTCTGCGAGGCCGTGGTATCAATCCGGTCGAGCCGGCCCATGCGAGCAGCAGCTCAAGCCGCCGCTTGGCTGTACCACGCTGGAAAACACGTCTGGTACAGCGCTCGCCAATCCGCTCGTCGAGCGTGGTGATTATACCGAATCCTACGCATGGGAGAGGTCTATGTCCTGCAGTGGACTATATGGCTGTTAAAGTAAAGTAATGTAACATCAGATTATTCATAGTATCCCTGCTATACAAATATTGTGAAAGCGAAAGTAACTACGATGGTCTGTCTGTTACAGCGTAAAAGCGCTGAACTGTTCTCGGTGAAATACGGTATAGAGATGTCTTGAACCCCTAGGAAGCATATAAAAGCTACTCCGTAAAAACCATGAAAATGCCTCCCACTACGACGAACTCGTTGATAATTATAGATTATATTTTGTTTTTATAACGAGATAGAACGATTCTAATATTAAACAGATATCAAAACTCTACTTGAGTCTAGTTTCAACAAAGTAAAACTACTAAAGTGACTACTATGTTAAGACGTATCCTTGAGTTTAAATCTGAACTTGTATCATGCACTCAACATTTTCACGCAAGAGCATCAATTACATCGAGAGAGAGAGATAGAAAGAAAGAAAAAAAACCAGCAATTTGACAAAGAATATCGGAGCTCACACAAACACATGAACACAGGTAATATGCTAAAACAAAACAGACGTGGAAAGCCACGGAGCAAGCCCGCCATGCCGCTCGGCGGGGCGGCGCCGGCCGGAGAGACGCGAAGCGACCCCAGCGACCGGTGCCCGACACAGATAAAAACTAATCGAAAGCCTTAACAAGTTAAGTTATAAAGTTGAGAGGACGCCGGAGGCGCTTACTCCGTTCCACCGCGCACGCTCGCTAAAGAAGTGGCCAATGAGCGCGCGGTTGCCATGGCTTCGCGTCGCCGCGCGCGCCCGCTAGATGGCGCCGTCGCCAGTTCCCCGCAGCGTACAGGTATTGAATGGCACCCACTTGTGAGTAAAGAAAGAAGCACTCGTGCAATACGAATCGTCTTCAGCACAGTCGGCGGCTGGGTTAATCATTCGATGCAATTACAGATGAGCTTAATGATTACTTTTAAGTTAATGTCAATTTATCGAGCGATGTGTGCCAGCTCGATTTTGTATCTTCTGCAATAATGCAAGATAAATACCTGGTTCAATTTTGTATTCTCAAATTAATTAATTAATATTATGTCTTAGTAACGTAAAGGCCTTTCTTAATAACCGACTTCCGTGCCTCGCAGATTTACAAGAGATCACAAGTATATTTTTTGAATTAATGAAACACATCGAAGTCGGTGCAGAAATGCCTGACATTTGAGTACATGACAATGAAAAGAAGTCATAAAAAATAAAATGGCATTGATTACCCTAGCTCGGAGAGTTTCTCTTCTTCTCGTCGAAGTAGGTAATATATGCCATTTAATTGTTTTCTCTGCGTGCTAGATTTGCCAAGCGGTAGCTTTAGCTACTGCTCGAATGGACCGGCTCGACCGAGTTGATGCCACGGCCTCGCAGATTACCGGCGTGAAGTAGAGGAGTTTTGTGCTTCTGCGTTTCGATCGGCAAGTGAGTGAGGTAACCGAAGGCCCACTCCCCCTCCCCTTGCCCCTGCTCATCCTTGCCCCAAAGGCCGGCAAAGCACCTGCAGCATCTTAGGCGTTGCAGATGTTCGTGGGCGATGGTAATCACTTACCATCAGGTGAACCGCGTGCTCGTTTGCCGTCTTTCCCATTAAAAAAAAATAATTGTTTATGCATACGAAATTGTGCGATGTAATTATTCCGAACATCTTTAGAAATAATGTAACTTCGCTAAGTAACGCCTGGTTCTATTTATCGACTTGATCTGGTTCTATTTATACCAAGTGATCCGATTGAAGATCTCTTCCCTGTAGTCTGTTACGTACAGGCTGCTTACTGACGTTTATTACTCGTTACTATTTATTGTGACCGACCACAGGTCGCGGTAGACTAGTGGTCAGGGCGCACGCTTTAGTCTCATAGAGCGCTAGTGACCTGGGTTCGATCCTCGATGCCGCCGCAACTAGCACAATTGTTAATAGCAGTTTTAAGTGGTGTATTTACCACGTGCTCGGCGGTGAAGGAAAACATCTTGATGCGTGTCAGAGAAATAATATAAAATATTATTTCGAGGGTATGTGAAGCTCGTCAACCTGCACTAGAGCAACATAGCGGGCCCTTTCCGGCTCTAAAACCCCTCTCAGTTATTTGAGAAGAAAACCTTTGCCCAGCAGTGGGCACTTACAGGCTGCTACTTTACTTTACTTTAGTATTTGTTATAAGTACAAGTTCTTACGACCGTTACATTATTGGGTTATGAGCTAGCCAGACTTCAATCCACTTTCACCAGAGCTTACTCTTGGAACAAAGTGACAGGTAGAGAGCCTGTCGCTGTCTTAGTGTTCAGACCCAAAGATAAAAAAATGCACAAATTACCAAAACCTTTCGTATAGAGTATCGAACTCGGGTCTCCTCATTCGGAGGCAGAACCTCTAGCACCACGGCTGTCGTGGCTTCATTGGGTCAAAGGTAACATACATCAATTTCATGTTCCTAATATATAACAGTTCATCGACACTTGTGCAACACGAACTAAGTATAAATACTAATTGGAAGACACTATTTGTGTGCTTTTTTGTGTGTTATTGTGTGCAATTAGTAATTAAGTATTTGGCTGCGAGCGAGCTGTGCGGGCCCGGGTAACGAAGCGTGCGTCGCGCACAGGAATTGGGGAAACCTAATCTCCAGAAAGCCATTATACCGAAAATTAAACCATCCCTCATAACCGGGCCGGCGCCCCGGCCCCAGCAAACTGCACTCTAAACGTAATCAGCTAAGTCTCAATTTAGATTTCACGCCGGACAAATTTTCCGTCTCGAAACGAATTAAGTGGCGGATACACTTTATGCGGTCCGATTAGAGTTTACTTTACATTGTGTTAGATAGATTTGTGTTCGGGAATGAAATTTTCATAAATGTAGAGCCGGCCTGCGTGCGAGGGGGGCAGGCACGGAAAGGGGGCGAGGGAAAGGGGGGGTGTATATTTGTGTTTTCCCCGCAGTTTCCGAGGGTAGACGCGATACTTGAGCCCCGTTGTGTGTAACCGAAGGACGGAAAAACTATTAATAATAATTATGGTTACGTGTAATTACAACGTTGGCAGCACAAGTGTACACCTGCGCGTCGTTGGGCCGCGGCTGCAGCGTACTTTAGTCTCCAGACCGTGCCAAGAAAAATTGTTTAGAAATTGTAACAATCATCCCATGAGCTTCCGCTCTCGCCGCGGCGGAAATGTTTATTTATATTTTACAATCATTGCGTGACGGAAACGCTCGGGATAAATACAACATGGAGAGTTGCTGCCGTGCTGAACGTCTTGCTTCATAACACGAACTTGTTTCAATTTGTTGAAATCTTTTTGAAGTGAACGACAAGAATACATTCAAAATTGGAACGAAGGCGAATTACCTTGTAAATACTTTAATTGTTGATATAGTTTTTTTTTTGATAAGTGTATTCATACAAGTACTAGTAATAGATATCTATTACAATATCAATCATAGTACGAACTAAGGCCATGTATAATACAGACATACAACTCGGCAACTTATTAACCGTATATCGTAAATATTACTATCAAATGTATCAAATCAGAAGCGAAATAAGTAAAAGTAAAAGAGTAAAGTAGCCAGTAGGGACCCACATCAGATTACTTCACATTTGATAGATCACAAATCCTCGCCAGCGAACACCGATTCCTGCCAAGGATGTTCATGTTGGATTCGCGAGGCTATTGAAGTAAAAAAACATCCTAATTTCAATAGAGATGATGGCTGGGTGCTACCATCGGCTTGGGATCCAGTAATAAACAAAATTAAATCTAAAACCAAGCATAACACTGCACGACCTCAAGATACTGTGAGCAGATTCTGCGTAGATCGAACCAAAAATTAATAACTAAGAGCTGAAGGTAGCCCGAGTTGACCATGACATCTGGACGTCTAACACACCGGTCCCCGCGTTACCACAGCTGCTGTGAACCAATTGAAACGTCGGGAATATAAAAACAAAATTAAACGCGATAAAATCAAAAAAGTTTCATTTCAAATGGGTGGTAGACTCTCTCTTTCTCTCTCTCGGCCTAGGATTAGTCTGGGTAGGTACGATCGTTATACCTCTTTCTGCGCCGGCAACTTCTGTTAGCTAGAACAAGAGGCTACTGAAGACCTGCCAAGAACCTTAATCGAAGTAGGTTACTGATGCGTTGTCGCCCCCTGAGGACTAAGGTGGAACGACTCACAGCCTGGAATTATACTGGCCCAGTATACCTTTCAATCCGGAACTCAACAGTGGGTGCACTGCTGGTTGGCAGAAATTGGTAAGAGGCAGACCTAGGCAGGGACCTTCCGCTTGCGAGTACCACATGCAACATCGTCTGCCACTGATCATCACACGTAAAGCTGGGCATAGGTGTCTCGATGAGAGGATTTGTGGTAATCGCCAGGCAAGGAGGGTTGGCGATAGTAGCGATACATCGCACCTCAGACGCTGGGACCTCAGACCGTACTGGATAGTAGTTCTAGTATCTTTCAAATGATTATTCTGCCATTTATCGGAAGACTCATGATACCACCGGGATAAGATGCTGTGGTAGAGTTTGAGTTGTGTCAGGAGTGTATTTTTTTAATTTTCTAATAAAACGTTACCTTCCGCTGTAGGAATTTCTCCTGTGTCGCGGAGGCAGTTTACATACATGAATTGCACACGGACAAACACCCAGACCCGGAACTATTATTTGTAGTCCATACAGATACTAGTCCCGTGCGGGAATCGAACCCGCGACCCACAGCGCCGCCGCTAAACGCTTTAGCCACTACGCCACCAAGCCGTCAAAAGTGTATAAATTTTACCTCTTTTGGATATAAATATTCACACAGCAATAGTAACAGTAGGAGCATGTAAATGCCCACTATTGGACTAATATCTACTCAAATATCTGAGACGGTTTTGAGGCCGGGAAGGTTTAGTCACGCTGTCTCCTGTGCGGGTTGTTGGCGGACTTCACATGTCCTCGAAATAACATTTTCTGAGAAATAATCTCAGAAATGCCGGTGATCTCACGACGTCTTCCTTCACCGCCGATGACTTAGGACATTGAGCAATTAAAATTGCTTTTAACAATTTCAGTTGAGTGAGCCCGCGTCACTTGCGCTCTATGAAACTAAAGCGAGCGCCCTGACCACTAGGCTCTAGGCACTAGGCTGACCACGGCCTCGCGGAATACCGGCGTGAAGTAGAGGCATTTTGCGCTTCTGCGTTTCGTTCGGTGAGTGAGGTAACCGGAGGCCCACACCCCCTCCCCATTCCCCTCCTCTTCCCTCCCATCTCCCAAATATCCTTAAAGACCGGCAACGCACCTGCAGCATCTATGGTGTTGCAGATGTACGTGGGCGACGGTAATCACTTACCATCAGGTGAACCGCTTGCTCGTTTGCCGTCTTTTTCATTAAAAAAAAAAAGGCTACGACAAATCGTCACACCATCGGCTTCTGATCTAGAATTGAATATGCCAACATCTGATTCTGTTACCTACCCGGAATTGTATTTCTCATCGCTTCGTATAAAAAAATCCTTATAAACTAGGAACACGGGGCAACCGTTAACAATGGGTGCTTCCTTCCGCGAACCGCTCGGGATTTCTTGCGCAAAGTATCGCGTTGCCCCGCCCGGGCTCGAATTCACTACAACATCGATCCGCGACGACTGTGACCACGCTATCGGCGCTACCGGGACACTGTACGAACCCAATGTATACATATTACTGTTTATAGCGAATACAATTGACTAATTGACAATTATATAAACTATATTTCTAAAGTCGATTCATCTTTCTTATAATCTGATGTGTCACAGGTTAAAGGCATCCTTGGAGTACCTTTTCCTCTCCGCTCCACTCACCAGCAAGTTAGCAAGCATTTCGTGGAGTGTGTATCGTATGAGGAAGCTCAAAGTTGCTCAGCGCGCTATGGAAAGGGCTATGCTCGGTGTTTCTCTGCGTGATAGAGTCTGCAACGATGATATCCGCAGCAGAACTAAGGTAACTGACATAGCCGTAAAGATCAGCAAGCTGAAGTGGCAGTGGGCCGGCCACATAGCTCGCAGAACTGACAACCGCTGGGGAAAAAAGGTTCTCGAGTGGCAGCCACGTACAGGCAAACGCAGTGTAGGACGAGCCCCCACAAGATGGAGTGACGACCTGCGCAGTGTTGCGGGAAGTCGATGGATGCAGGTGGCTCAGGACCGAGCTTCGTGACAATCTTTGGGGGAGGCCTATGTTCAGCAGTGGACTTCTGATAGGCTGAAATGATAGTGATGATGATGTACCAAGATTTGCTATTCACCACAGACAATAAAAATTCTAGCCAAACGTTAAAGAAAAATTTTAATCTTTGTTAGGTACAATGATTAAAAATTTTCCATTTTGAATCCATTCGATTTAGTCTTTCATTACTATACTATCATGTATATGATAGCCGAGTGGTTAGAAGATGTTCCTCTGAATCAGGAGACTCGAGTTCGATCACCTCCTTGAATCCTGAGGGCGTGTACTAACGAATTTTTTGAAACTTACGTACGATTTGTATCGTTGGCTTGGACACGATGACTAAAATGTCTAGACCTCTGACCACCCCAGTATTGGGAATACGGTCGTAAGAGCTTGTCGTAGTTATTTATTATATTCAACTACATCTTTCCTTCTCCAATCCGTGCGCTGTAGTCTAACTATATATGAACTAACTAATAAGTCAGATGAAGCCAATTTTAAGATTGTGATTTTAAGAAATTGACGAAAGAGATAAGCTGATATCATTAATTATAGTGTTATTCAATTTATTTTCATATTTGTTGTAAGTAATTTTATTACCTGCTATTACTTCTCATAAATTTCAATATTTTTTATCCAGCCCTATGCCGATACTTACGAAAGACTTTTGGTGTCGAATTTATGTAAGTCAAAGTCAAAACTTTTTTTTATACAATTTAGCCTTTAACTTTTATGGAAGTCAAAATAATAGAGTCGGGAGAGGAAGACCTAGGCGAACATTTCACGATCAAATCGGAGACGTTCTGGAAACAGGCCAGGTCAACAGTACTCTAAACCAAATTTATTAACGCCATGTTACAATGACATTTATAATAAAATAAATACCATGTCAATAATAAAAAATTAACACAAGGTCAAATTAATAACAGCTAAGTGATTTGCAAGTGCAGTCAGATCTATTTCCACACATCCCTATCCACGACGTATTGATTCATTATTTTGTTGGAAGTTACATTCTAAGGTTATTGTTTTTAAAACTTTCACCTTTTCCAACAATGTCCAACGACAAGTGAGCCCCATGGCCAACGCAGTGCTGAGTGTGGCGAGAGTCGGCGCGGTGTCGGCGCGGTGTCGGCGCGGTGTCGGCGCGGTGTCGGCGCGGTGTCGGATTACCGGGCAATTGACGTCGATCGACGTGCGGCGGATAATGGGCGTTTTTGTTGGCCCAGCGCGATCTGAGACGACCGCTTTTTTTGCCTCTAATCCAATTATTCGCTCTTTCTTCGTGCAAATTGTGCGAACACAATGCGACCCGCTCCGATGCACTCCGGGGACTTACGACTTTTAAAACGACTTGAGTGAGTTATTGAACAAGAAATCCCATTACTGGTGTTGCGAGTGAATACTACGGCTATTGTTGTTTTAATAATTTCTAAAGCGATAAAATTCTAAATAAACGTTAAAGAAAATTTTAATCTTTGTTAGGTACAATGATTAAAAATTTTCCATTTTGAATCCATTCGATTTAGTCTTTCATTACTATACTATCATGTATATGATAGCCGAGTGGTTAGAAGATGTTCCTCTGAATCAGGAGACTCGAGTTCGATCACCTCCTTGAATCCTGAGGGCGTGTACTAACGAATTTTTTGAAACTTACGTACGATTTGTATCGTTGGCTTGGACACGATGACTAAAATGTCTAGACCTCTGACCACCCCAGTATTGGGAATACGGTCGTAAGAGCTTGTCGTAGTTATTTATTATATTCAACTACATCTTTCCTTCTCCAATCCGTGCGCTGTAGTCTAACTATATATGAACTAACTAATAAGTCAGATGAAGCCAATTTTAAGATTGTGATTTTAAGAAATTGACGAAAGAGATAAGCTGATATCATTAATTATAGTGTCATTCAATTTATTTTCATATTTGTTGTAAGTAATTTTATTACCTGCTATTACTTCTCATAAATTTCAATATTTTTATCCAGCCCTATGCCGATACTTACGAAAGACTTTTGGTGTCGAATTTATGTAAGTCAAAGTCAAAACTTTTTTATACAATTTAGCCTTTAACTTTTATGGAAGTCGTGATAGAGTCTGCAACGATGATATTCGCAGCAGAACTAAGGTAACTGACATAGCTGCAAAGATCAGCAAGCTGAAGTGGCAGTGGGCCGGGCCACATAGCTCGCAGAACTGACAACCGCTGGGGAAAAAGGTTCTCGAGTGGCAGCCACGTACAGGCAAACGCAGTGTAGGACGAGCCCCACAAGATGGAGTGACGACCTGCGCAGTGTTGCGGGAAGTCGATGGATGCAGGTGGCTCAGGACCGAGCTTCGTGACAATCTTTTGGGAGGCCTATGTTCAGCAGTGGACTTCTGATAGGCTGAAATGATAGTGATGATGATGTACCAAGATTTGGTATTCACCACAGACAATAAAAATTTAGCCAAACGTTAAAGAAAATTTTAATCTTTGTTAGGTACAATGATTAAAAATTTTCCATTTTGAATCCATTCGATTTAGTCTTTCATTACTATACTATCATGTATATGATAGCCGAGTGGTTAGAAGATGTTCCTCTGAATCAGGAGACTCGAGTTCGATCACCTCCTTGAATCCTGAGGGCGTGTACTAACGAATTTTTTGAAACTTACGTACGATTTGTATCGTTGGCTTGGACACGATGACTAAAATGTCTAGACCTCTGACCACCCCAGTATTGGGAATACGGTCGTAAGAGCTTGTCGTAGTTATTTATTATATTCAACTACATCTTTCCTTCTCCAATCCGTGCGCTGTAGTCTAACTATATATGAACTAACTAATAAGTCAGATGAAGCCAATTTTAAGATTGTGATTTTAAGAAATTGACGAAAGAGATAAGCTGATATCATTAATTATAGTGTTATTCAATTTATTTTCATATTTGTTGTAAGTAATTTTATTACCTGCTATTACTTCTCATAAATTTCAATATTTTTTATCCAGCCCTATGCCGATACTTACGAAAGACTTTTGGTGTCGAATTTATGTAAGTCAAAGTCAAAACTTTTTTTTATACAATTTAGCCTTTAACTTTTATGGAAGTCAAAATAATAGAGTCGGGAGAGGAAGACCTAGGCGAACATTTCACGATCAAATCGGAGACGTTCTGGAAACAGGCCAGGTCAACAGTACTCTAAACCAAATTTATTAACGCCATGTTACAATGACATTTATAATAAAATAAATACCATGTCAATAATAAAAAATTAACACAAGGTCAAATTAATAACAGCTAAGTGATTTGCAAGTGCAGTCAGATCTATTTCCACACATCCCTATCCACGACGTATTGATTCATTATTTTGTTGGAAGTTACATTCTAAGGTTATTGTTTTTAAAACTTTCACCTTTTCCAACAATGTCCAACGACAAGTGAGCCCCATGGCCAACGCAGTGCTGAGTGTGGCGAGAGTCGGCGCGGTGTCGGCGCGGTGTCGGCGCGGTGTCGGCGCGGTGTCGGCGCGGTGTCGGCGCGGTGTCGGCGCGGTGTCGGCGCGGTGTCGGCGCGGTGTCGGCGCGGTGTCGGCGCGGTGTCGGCGCGGTGTCGGCGCGGTGTCGGCGCGGTGTCGGCGCGGTGTCGGCGCGGTGTCGGCGCGGTGTCGGCGCGGTGTCGGCGCGGTGTCGGCGCGGTGTCGGCGCGGTGTCGGCGCGGTGTCGGCGCGGTGTCGGCGCGGTGTCGGCGCGGTGTCGGCGCGGTGTCGGCGCGGTGTCGGCGCGGTGTCGGCGCGGTGTCGGCGCGGTGTCGGCGCGGTGTCGGCGCGGTGTCGGCGCGGTGTCGGCGCGGTGTCGGCGCGGTGTCGGCGCGGTGTCGGCGCGGTGTCGGCGCGGTGTCGGCGCGGTGTCGGCGCGGTGTCGGCGCGGTGTCGGCGCGGTGTCGGCGCGGTGTCGGCGCGGTGTCGGCGCGGTGTCGGCGCGGTGTCGGCGCGGTGTCGGCGCGGTGTCGGCGCGGTGTCGGCGCGGTGTCGGCGCGGTGTCGGCGCGGTGTCGGCGCGGTGTCGGCGCGGTGTCGGCGCGGTGTCGGCGCGGTGTCGGCGCGGTGTCGGCGCGGTGTCGGCGCGGTGTCGGCGCGGTGTCGGCGCGGTGTCGGCGCGGTGTCGGCGCGGTGTCGGCGCGGTGTCGGCGCGGTGTCGGCGCGGTGTCGGCGCGGTGTCGGCGCGGTGTCGGCGCGGTGTCGGCGCGGTGTCGGCGCGGTGTCGGCGCGGTGTCGGCGCGGTGTCGGCGCGGTGTCGGCGCGGTGTCGGCGCGGTGTCGGCGCGGTGTCGGCGCGGTGTCGGCGCGGTGTCGGCGCGGTGTCGGCGCGGTGTCGGCGCGGTGTCGGCGCGGTGTCGGCGCGGTGTCGGCGCGGTGTCGGCGCGGTGTCGGCGCGGTGTCGGCGCGGTGTCGGCGCGGTGTCGGCGCGGTGTCGGCGCGGTGTCGGCGCGGTGTCGGCGCGGTGTCGGCGCGGTGTCGGCGCGGTGTCGGCGCGGTGTCGGCGCGGTGTCGGCGCGGTGTCGGCGCGGTGTCGGCGCGGTGTCGGCGCGGTGTCGGCGCGGTGTCGGCGCGGTGTCGGCGCGGTGTCGGCGCGGTGTCGGCGCGGTGTCGGCGCGGTGTCGGCGCGGTGTCGGCGCGGTGTCGGCGCGGTGTCGGCGCGGTGTCGGCGCGGTGTCGGCGCGGTGTCGGCGCGGTGTCGGCGCGGTGTCGGCGCGGTGTCGGCGCGGTGTCGGCGCGGTGTCGGCGCGGTGTCGGCGCGGTGTCGGCGCGGTGTCGGCGCGGTGTCGGCGCGGTGTCGGCGCGGTGTCGGCGCGGTGTCGGCGCGGTGTCGGCGCGGTGTCGGCGCGGTGTCGGCGCGGTGTCGGCGCGGTGTCGGCGCGGTGTCGGCGCGGTGTCGGCGCGGTGTCGGCGCGGTGTCGGCGCGGTGTCGGCGCGGTGTCGGCGCGGTGTCGGCGCGGTGTCGGCGCGGTGTCGGCGCGGTGTCGGCGCGGTGTCGGCGCGGTGTCGGCGCGGTGTCGGCGGAGTGTCGGATTACCGGGCAATTGACGTCGATCGACTTGCGGCGGATAATGGGCGTTTTTGTTGGCCCAGCGCGATCTGAGACGACCGTTTTTTTTGCCTCTAATCCAATTATTCGCTCTTTCTTCGTGCAAATTGTGCGAACACAATGCGACCCGCTCCGATGCACTCCGGGGACTTACGACTTTTAAAACGACTTGAGTGAGTTATTGAACAAGAAATCCCATTACTGGTGTTGCGAGTGAATACTACGGCTATTGTTGTTTTAATAATTTCTAAAACGATAAAATTCTAACGGCACAACTGATTAAATAGTACCGATGCTCTTTGGAACCCTACCCTAAGAAGAAACTCATTACGAAATGGTGGTAAATAATGATAAATGTAAGTCAGGGTTTACGGAGAAGAAAGTGAAAAACCACATTTACGAGATGGAACAATGTATCGTAAGTACTTCTATATTTTTCACACCAAAAGCACTAGCTTTTCCCCGCGGCTTCGCTCGGCTTGAATTCAGATTAACAATTTTAGTTCAGTGATCGCCGTAGAAAACTGAAAGGGTAGTCCTTGCCCAGCAGTGCGTCACTTTAGTATCTAGTTAGTTCCAGAATGTTGTCTCGTGGCCTCCGGAATTACCATCTCATATTATGTGAATCAGTTCAAACTGCCGTGTATTAACGGCATAAGAATCTGCCGCCCCATTTCTTCCCTTGGGCGACTAATAAAAAAAGGAGGAAATCGCAATAACTACCGACAGATGGCAGGATAACCATTTCAAAAAAAACCGATCAAAATTAAGTGGACCGATGACGGACAGCAGCGTCCAAGGTGCGAGCTGTTGGAACTCCGATTGTGACAAAACCTCCGTATGGTAGAGGCTTATGTCCTGCAGTGTCTATTTACAGACAGTTAAGGCAAGGCGAGGTCATAAACTACCTTCATACCAAATTTCATGTAAATCAGTTCAGTGGATTTTGCGTGCGAAATGTAATAATGAAATATTTAAGATCAGCCACATGATGTGTCATCGCTTTGCATATTTTAATACCAATAAAGGTTACGAAACATGTCAAGCGGTCGCTGCGACACCGGCACCCGTCCTCAATCATTAATTAAAACACAGATGGGTTGACAACCCTGACGTCTAGGAAGGAAATCCTCTGTACCGGTCAAACAGTCAGACGGTTAATTCATTCATCATCCGATAGAATATCAGTGTAATGCTACCATTGCACGATGGTATTCTTTTTAAATGCACCTATCACGTCATTTCTCCACAGTCCGGGTTGACTGGCAGAGAACACCAAAAAGGCATTAAGTCCGCCCTTTGTAATAATCTTTAAAGGAGCAGCAAAGTTTAAATAAATAAATACTCTGTAAGAGTTTGGTTTTTCCTCTATCTACCAAATCTATCTTCAGTAGGAGATAGTAGTAAATGGTAAAATTAAAGTTTAAAAATAAAAACGTCTTGTTGGTTATGTTTTTACGGATTACCAGAGTTCCTGTTGTATATGGAAATAAAATGAATACAGTTGATGCTTCAAAGCTAAGAAGCCATTTAAATTCTAAATTTTAGTACGTTTTCGCAACAGCTATGACATTGGTAATAGATACTATATTTGAAGATTCAGTTGATAAGGTAAGCAAGACGATGAACTCACTCCACACTGCTGTAAACTTGGACACAGGATGAGTATGTGGATCACTCACCTGTATCCTATCTTCCGGAAGGTCGGTCTTGAGCGAGAGCATCTCCCTCGCGTACACGTCCGGGTAGTGAGCGTCCTTGAAAGCCTTCTCCAGTTCGTCCAGCTGGTATGAGGTGAAGATCGTCCTGCCACAGAAACAGAACGCAGATGGGTAGACTTGAATAACGAAGAGCAGGTAGAGTAGAGTCATAAAAAACTTCACAGATTAAGACGAATAATAAATTTTTTTTTCGTTGGATTGAGGTGAATAACGATGCTGCAGTTCACCTAGGTAAGTGGCTACTGTAGCCCATAGACACCTGCTAACCTCTTAAATTGAAGAAGGTTACAGATGCGTTGTCACCCCTGAAGACTAAGGTGGAACTCCCCGCAGCCCGTTAGTATACTGCATCTTCCTACCTTTCAAACCGGAACACAACAGTAATCGACTGCAGAAATGGGTAAGAGTTTGGTGGTCGAACTTACCCAGACGACTGCTTGGCAATCAAAAGAACATGAGACGGTGAGATGAGGGCTCGTTCTTACGAAAAATGCCACGTTCCTCGCATGTTTTTTTTATGGGAAAGGCGGCAAACGAACGGTTCACCTGATGGTAAGTAACTACCGGCGCCCACGTACATGCAACACCAGAGAAGCTGCATGTGTGTTGCCGGCCTTTAAGGATATTTGGGGGATGGCAGAGAGCATGGGGAGGGGGAGTGCGCCTCCAGTTACCTCACTCACCGAACGAAACGCAGAAACACTAGATGCCTCTACTTCACGCCGGTATCCCGCGCGGTCGTGGGACTACCCCGGTGGAGCCGGCCCATTCGAGCAGCAGCATAAGCCGCCGCTTGGCTCTACCACGTACAAAACGAACTAAACTAACTAAGTTAGTTGTGTAGTGTTCTAAATTTGAAGCAGATCTCCTAGCCACTCGACTGTGGTGACTTAGTATTTGTAGATTCTGTAGTATTAGATAACGAAAAGTGAAACAGCGAAACGTGTTACGTCTACTTCTAAGGATGGGCTTTTGTTTAGAAGGGGTATGTAGATGAGAAACATTCGGCTAGTGTTAGTTTTGTCTTCGTTTAACTTTATTTATCTAAAAGTAGCAATTGAAATTGTCGTAGAGGAAAAGCGGATGGGAATCGGTAACGAGTTTCAAAACAATGTAGGCTTGGAACTCGTAATTGTACGCGAATTGGAAATACCAGCGGACTGGTTCTTTTTTTAATTGACAGAATTGCCTTCTTTTTAAGATGGAATTTCGTTAATCAATTTTAGTACTTTAACTCAAAATAATTGAAGACTTATGTAATCTTGACTCCTGGCACCCTAGTCATGTGGAAGCTGATGTGCTCTATGTAGCAGAGCGTGTTATAGTTTGTTTTATTCAAAATTTCTTTGCTAAATAGAAAGTGATTATCTGTAGAAACTTTTTAGGATATATCAATCCATACCATCTGACCAAGTGTGCAGAAAGTCGTTTGTTGACGGCTGAGGTGTCAAAGTAGCAGCGTGTAAGTGCTGGGCAAAGGCTGAGATGGTTTTGGAGTTAGGAAAGGCCCGCCGCGCTGCTCCAGTGCAAGTTGTCGAGCTTCACATATCCTCGAAATAAAATTTCTATTATTTCTCAGATATGCAGGTTTCCTCACGATGTTTTCCTTCACCGCCGAGCACGTGGTAAATACAGCACTTAAAATTGGTATTAACAATTTTAGTAATGCCGGCCACCGGGGATCGAACACAATTCACTCGCGCTCTATGAAACTAAAGTGAGCCCCCTGATCACTAGGCTTCTACAGCCCTTACGGCTACATCTGGGGTCTTTGTTCAGTAGCAATCGATAAAGGAAGCCCAATTCATGCTATGGACCCGCGAAGGGATGTAATGAATTCCGCGCAAATAAACAAACTCACTTAAGTTAATTCTTAATTTAACTACTCTTAAAGATTGAGGCCAGTGTTAGTTGCATAGAGATAAGAAAATATTGGCTTCCACTGATTTAGTTACACAGGAAAGGGACCACAAGGGTTAAGTGATTACCGTCACCCTCGTACATCAACAACAACAGACGGCTGCAGGTGCGTTGCCGGCCCTTAAGGATATTTGGGAACTGGGAGGTAAGATGAGGATGGGGGATAGGGGGAGAGAGAGTTGGCCTCCGGTTACCTCAATCATCTAAGGAAACGCTGAAGTACAAGGCGCCTTTACTTCACGCCGGTATTCTGCGAGGCCGTGGTACCGACCCGGTCAAGGCAGCCCATTCGAGCAGCAGCATAAGCCGCCGCTTGGCTCTACCACGTACAAAACGAACTAAACTAACTAAGTTAGTTGTGTAGTGTTCTAAATTTGAAGCAGATCTCCTAGCCACTCGACTGTGGTGACTTAGTATTTGTAGATTCTGTAGTATTAGATAACGAAAAGTGAAACAGCGAAACGTGTTACGTCTACTTCTAAGGATGGGCTTTTGTTTAGAAGGGGTATGTAGATGAGAAACATTCGGCTAGTGTTAGTTTTGTCCTCGTTTAACTTTATTTATCTAAAAGTAGCAATTGAAATTGTCGTAGAGGAAAAGCGGATGGGAATATGTAACGAGTTTCAAAACAATGTAGGCTTGGAACTCGTAATTGTTCGCGAATTGGAAATACCAGCGGACTGGTTCTCTTTTTAATTGACAGAATTGCCTTCTTGTTAAGATGGAATTTCGTTAATCAATTTTAGTACTTTAACTCAAAATAATTGAAGACTTATGTAATCTTGACTCCTGGCACCCTAGTCATGTGGAAGCTGATGTGCTCTATGTAGCAGAGCGTGTTATAGTTTGTATTATTCAAAATTTCTTTGCTAAATAGAAAGTGATTATCTGTAGAACCTTTTTAGGATATATCAATCCATACCATCTGACCAAGTGTGCAGAAAGTCGTTTGTTGACGGCTGAGGTGTCAAAGTAGCAGCCTGTAAGTGCTGGGCAAAGGCTGAGATGGTTTTGGAGTTAGGAAAGGCCCGCCGCGCTGCTCCAGTGCAAGTTGTCGAGCTTCACATATCCTCGAAATAAAATTTCTATTATTTCTCAGATATGCAGGTTTCCTCACGATGTTTTCCTTCACCGCCGAGCACGTGGTAAATACAGCACTTAAAATTGGTATTAACAATTTTAGTAATGCCGGCCACCGGGGATCGAACACAATTCACTCGCGCTCTATGAAACTAAAGTGAGCCCCCTGATCACTAGGCTTCTACAGCCCTTACGGCTACATCTGGGGTCTTTGTTCAGTAGCAATCGATAAAGGAAGCCCAATTCATGCTATGGACCCGCGAAGGGATGTAATGAATTCCGCGCAAATAAACAAACTCACTTAAGTTAATTCTTAACTTAACTACTCTTAAAGATTGAGGCCAGTGTTAGTTGCATAGAGATAAGAAAATATTGGCTTCCACTGATTTAGTTACACAGGAAAGGGACCACAAGGGTTAAGTGATTACCGTCACCCTCGTACATCAACAACAACAGAAGGCTGCAGGTGCGTTGCCGGCCCTTAAGGATATTTGGGAACTGGGAGGTAAGATGAGGATGGGGGATAGGGGGAGAGAGAGTTGGCCTCCGGTTACCTCAATCATCTAAGGAAACGCTGAAGTACAAGGCGCCTTTACTTCACGCCGGTATTCTGCGAGGCCGTGGTACCGACCCGGTCAAGGCAGCCCATTCGAGCAGCAGCATAAGCCGCCGCTTGGCTCTACCACGTACAAAACGAACTAAACTAAGTTAGTTGTGTAATGTTCTAAATTTGAAGCAGATCTCCTAGCCACTCGACTGTGGTGACTTAGTATTTGTAGATTCTGTAGTATTAGATAACGAAAAGTGAAACAGCGAAACGTGTTACGTCTACTTCTAAGGATGGGCTTTTGTTTAGAAGGGGTATGTAGATGAGAAACATTCGGCTAGTGTTAGTTTTGTCCTCGTTTAACTTTATTTATCTAAAAGTAGCAATTGAAATTGTCGTAGAGGAAAAGCGGATGGGAATCGGTAACGAGTTTCAAAACAATGTAGGCTTGGAACTCGTAATTGTACGCGAATTGGAAATACCAGCGGACTGGTTCTTTTAATTGACAGAATTGCCTTCTTTTTAAGATGGAATTTCGTTAATCAATTTTAGTACTTTAACTCAAAATAATTGAAGACTTATGTAATCTTGACTCCTGGCACCCTAGTCATGTGGAAGCTGATGTGCTCTATGTAGCAGAGCGTGTTATAGTTTGTATTATTCAAAATTTCTCTGCACGCAAGACATTAATTATCTAAGCTTTATATGAAAGCACTTTCCTTTGAAGAGTAAATTAATTTAAAAAAATATATTAGAAACATTGAATTTATGATTGTAGTATCGAAGACTGCAGTGTAATGGATTCGGCTTATAGTCGCAATACGCAAGAATCTGCGTATCTCTAACACTGCATCTGGAAGCTTCCGGGGAAAGACGTGGAGGACTCTCTTTATGTAACTGAAACATGTACGCTGCAGACGAGTTCTAGAAGTAGCTAAGAAGAAAAAAACTGCCGGGTGGTAATCGAAATCGGCTTCCGCACCACCCTACATATTCGAAAGTCGCACTATAGAAGTTAAGTTACTTTGTTAAATATGCTACACAAGTTAAACCGAGTTGCTGTATGCCGGCACAAATTTAATTTGTCTTCCCGTGGGTGTTGTGAGAGACGTCCGAGGAGTCATAGAGTAATTATGACCATCTCCGGGCACAAACCGCGCTGCCTCGCTACCGGTCGGGTTCTATATCCCGTAGAGGTGATAAGCTGGTTACGATATGCCCATTTACGGCTATTTACGCTTAGTCCGTAACTCGGTCTAGTCCTGGGGATGACAGCCACTTGAGCTATTTTAATAATAATATAGTCAGTCATTAGTTTAGTTAAACCATGACATATTTTTTCAACTATTAATAGTGTAACAGTTACCTATGCCGGCGTTTTTTCTTCTTCTTTTTTCCATTGTACCCAGTGAGACCGTCGACGGTGAAGTCCTTGGCCGCTTCCAGGGAAGATACGCCTGGTGAAAAGAAAAAACTTTGTTAATATCGAATGCTAATCTGAAACCGTAGCGTGGGACGCGACAGCGTGTTCTTCACAAGTGTAATAACAAAGCGATTTACTTTGTTAAGTATCGAGTAAGTTATGAGTTACATTAGAACATGTTAATTGTATTTAAAAGTAAAGTAATTAGCATCCTGCAATTGCCTCATCATCATCATCATTTCAGCCTATCAGAAGTCCACTGCTGAACATAGGCCTCCCCCAAAGATTGCCACGAAGCTCGCTCCTGAGCCACCTGCATCCATCGACATCCCGCAACACTGCGCAGGTCGTCACTCCATCTTGGGGGGGTCGTCCTACACTGCGTTTGCCTGTACGTGGCTGCCACTCGAGAACCTTTTTTCCCCAACGGTTGTCAGTTCTGCGAGGTATGTGGCCGGCCCACTGCCACGGCTATGTCGATTACCTTAGTTCTGCTGCGGATATCATCGTTGCAGACTCTATCACCCAGAGAAACACCGAGCATAGCCCATAGCGTGCTGAGCAACTTTGAGCTTCCTCATACGGCCTGTAATTGCCTACTCCTGGGCAAAGGTCACGCTGCTCCACTGGGGGTTGGCGTGCTTCACATATACTCGAAATAATATTTTTTATTTTTAATATTTCTCAGACATACAAGTTTCCTTACAAATGTTTTCCTTCACCGCCTAACACGTGGTGAACACAACAATTAAAATTGCTATTAACAATCTTAGCGGTGCCGGCATCGGGGATTGAACCCGGATCATTGGCGCTCTATGAAACTAAAGCAAGCGCCCTGACCACTAGATATAGATCATCATTTCATTTAGTTACATATCGCATCATTTATTTTCTCAATAAATTAGAATTGCGATTGGCGTTTAGACAGCTTAAATCGTAGACACTTGTCCAGACCAATCAAAACAATATACGATTGAACTGTACAAGTGTACTATTTAGGAGAATATTACAGAATAGGACAGGCGTCAAATGATCACAGGCATAGATAATTATTTAATAGAACAACTCCTTAGTTTAATAAACAAAAACACCTCACACTAACCGTGCAATGTACCAGCAAATGATCGCAGATAAACGTACAGACAAGCCACACTTAGATGTCATCGATAATCCCCACTGACCCAGCGCTGAGCCCGGACAGTTTGCCCGCCCGGGGATTGTCACATAATTACCGAATGTGATTGCCGAGTGAATTAGTAAGCAACGTCGGGTTAATAGAATAGATCGAGCGCGTCCCCGGGGAGGCCCCGCGTCCGCGTGGGGGAGGCGAGCCCGGGGGGACGCCCCGGATAATTGAATTTGGTGCCAATGAATACGACAATGAATTATTAAATTTAGAGCGGTTCTGTCGCAACTCTCGTGCTCGTTAATACATTACTGCGTAGTTACATTGCTCCGCTCGTTGCCGAGACACTAGCGGTACGCTGTGGAGCGGTCGATGGACACGGTGCGGGGTGATCGGCCCGGGTCCGTGACCAATCGCGAATGGTATTGCAGTGCATTGGGGTCGCGTCTGCTGCTGGTATGTTCGGAGGTCAAGGCGCGTGGTGGCGCGGGATCGATGGGACGGACGGGACGAGTTCAGCTTATAGCAAGCGTAACGAATCTATGCGCAAAGTTTTGTTCAATTGACATTTATCTAAATTGGTTTTGTTAAATGTTGTTTACTCAATTAATTTGGTTATTTATGACACGAAAGTAATTATTGTCATGTGAATATTTCGCCTTTTATAGGACACTTAAGACTCTTTTACAACCGGCTTCAAAAAAGAACGAGGCGATACCTTCGCCGAATGTAAACCAATTCTGATGATTATTTTTTTATTAAATTTTGATATGAGAGCTGTGGCAGACGAGCAAGCGGTTTGTGTAATGGTGAGTGATGACCGTTACCTCACTCACCGAACGAAACGCAGAAGCACAAGATGCTTCTAACTCACGCCGCTGTTCTCAGCGTGCTCGGCCTGCTCCTGCTCCAGCTCCAGCAGCAAGAGCAGGAGTTTAGACACTCGCATACTACAGAACCTAAGAAGAGCGCTCCGACAAAAGCTCCCAAAAGCTCTGCGATTGGCGAGACCTTGCACGCAACTGACCGGCACCGCCGTTTGTCCGGAGGTCCAGAGATATTACTCGGGACTCGCATTTCGCTTACTCAACCTTAACGATGTCAATGGGGCAAGCAGGGGTGGTTAATTCTTACAGCGCTTTCGCTCGGCAATTCATTACATTTGTATGTATGTATATATTCACCCCTTGTTCTCAACGGGGTAGGCAGAGACAATCTTCTTCCACTTGCTATGGTCTTGACATACGTCTTTCGCTTCTACCACTTTCATCAATCTTCGCGTGCATGCTCGTTGGTTTAGAGCAATACATTTGGGTGTATTAAATAAATTGTAACGTGAGTTATTTTAAGCTCATAAAGCTCTATTCCTAGTGGTATTGTACCAAGAACGTGAACTGCGTTTAGTGCACGTTCTGGACTGCATTTCCTCGCTAAATGAAAAAGACCAGCCCCCTGGTCGCCGGCGCCGGCGACCGCTCGAGGATATAATAAACAACCAAACGAGTAGCCTAGTGGTCAGGGCGCTCACTTTTCTTTTAAAGAGCTCGAGTGACCTGGGTTCGATCCCCTATGTCGGCACCGCAATTTTAAGTGCCATATTTAACACGTGCTCGGCGATGAAGGAAAACATCGCGAGGAAACCTGCCATGCCAGAGAAATAATAAAAAATATTGTTTCGAGGATATTTGAAGCCCGCCAACTCGAACGGACCCTTCCCGGCTCCAAAACCATTTCAAAATATTTGAGAAAGAACCCTTTGCCCAGCTGTGGGTACTTACAGGCTGCTGCTTTACATTACTTTGGAACGGGTAATAAATTAATATAACAGGCGTAATGTCGAATCCTGTCAAATACCTCATAACTCATACGTAACTCGAACATGGGTAGGGTTTAGTTTCCAACAAGACGTCACGATATCATTGTAATCCAAACCCCGGGGCGAAGCAACACTAGTGGCTCACTATGCCCGTCATTTACGGTAACCTTTAAAAACTAAACTAAACTAAACAAACGAACTAACAATTAAGCGTGGTAGAGCCAAGTGGCGGCTTTAGCTGCTGCTCGAATGGGCCGGCTCGACCGGATCGGTACCGCGGCCTCGCAGAATACCGGTATGATGTAGAGGCATCTTGTGCTTCTGCGTTTCGCTCGGCGAGTGAGGTAACCGGAGGCCAACACCCCCTCCCTATTCCCCTTCTCTTCCCTCCCATCTCCCAAATATCCTTAAAGAACGGCAACGCACCTGCAGCATCTATGGTGTTGCATTAGCATATGGGCGACGGTAATCACTTACCATCAGGTGAACCGCTTGATCGTTTGCCATCTATTCCATAAAAAAACAAAAAAAACCTAACCTAACCTAAGTACAATCGCGCTCGGGAGATTTGAATATTACAAGCGGATCATTACGCGGATCAGCAGCAGCGGCCGATGGGTAATCTATGCGCCACCACGCACCGCCCCACCGCGCCGCTCCGGACCCTATGCGGTGCGGCATGGGGTCGACAGTCGCGTGACACGGCCGTGATGCGAACGGGCGGGCCACCGGGTGGGAAGCGAGGCCCTCGACGGAGGAGAGCTACTTGCTCAGACAGAGGACAGCGCCACTTTAGCGGGCGACGTTGTAAGCAGCCGCGTTAATAACGTTAACATTCCGGACGGACACGATGTTTGTCCGTGGTAGACAGAGCATCACGTGGAGGTTTGTTAAAGCTACTTTAATATCGAATTCAACTATATTTTGGTCTGAAATACAAAATAATAAAAATGATATATGCTTTAAAAGAGACAACTTCTATTCAGTACAAGAAGCACTCGTTTGAAAACCACTGGCGCTGCCCGGTGCAGACTCTCACCGATCGTTGCAAGATTAGTATAGAGTTTATGTTTTTGTTTTGATGGTATTGCAAAAAGTTAAATAAAGTAGCAGCCAGTAAGTGCCCGCTGCCTGGCAGATATCTGACAGGGTTTTGGAGCCGGGAAGGACCCATCACGCTGCTCCAGTGCGGGTGGGCTTGCTTCACATATCCGCGCATAATCATATTGTTTATTATTTCTCTGTCATTCTGGATTCCTTACGATGTTTTCCTTCACCGCCGAGCACGTAGTGAATACATCGCTTAAAATTGCTATTAACAATTTTAATGGTGCCGGCACCGGGACTCGAACCCTGGTCACTCGCGCTCTATAAACTCTAGGCTACAACGACGCTTGTTTGTATTTAGTGAAAGTAAATAAATGTTTATTATTTTTGAATAGCAAACGGACTGCCTTCTTAATTCTTTTAATTGTTGCTTTTGTAACTTTTGGTTATCCAAAACTTAACTTACAACTATGTATGCAACTATAACAGAATCAGACGTTACTTTGCGAGTGTTTTAAATATGTGAAAAAAAAAACTTTGTACAACTTCACTTGCACTAAAAATAAAAGGGTGAATAAAATATATAACTTAGATCAAGGAGAGAATGAGGACATTACTTCTTCAACAACAACCATCTAGATCAGCATGTTTGTGGTGCTCATGACTCAGTGAGAGTGCCGGCGTGGGTGGTTGTTGTGGTGAAGGCGCTTGGTGTTGAAGGGAGATTGCACGTATTTGTAGGAGGGAGGATATTCCACATCTTCTCTGGGAATTAGGTAGTTTTGCAAAGTTACTTTTTTCTGAAATCTTGAAAATGTTGTTTACAAGCACTGACGAGCAAGTAATTGAAGGACAAACAAAATGACCTTCATCTATCTATCTTTTACTTCTCCTTCACTTCACCGTCAGCTGGTCTGCTAATTCGTTTGTCACCCCAATCCAATAAAAGAAGGCATGACTTTCTTTTCAAAAAGGAAGACTGAATCACCATCTCATAATGAACATCTAGCTAAAAAAATTTATCAACGTGTAATAGACAGTCTATTCATATCAATAATTAGAACTTGTTGAATTTTGTATATAACCATCATTGGAAGGAAATTTCATTTGGTTTAATAATAAATTATGATGGAATTGGAAAAACAAAGTAAAATTGGATTAGAGTTGTGAACTTGAAACACACAAATAAAAAGTTGTTACCTGGCGCGCAGTTGCTTTCGTATTGATAAGAGCTGCGCTTAGTTTCGGATTTCGCTACTAGATGGCGATAGTCGTCGAAGGAAGACGGAATCGCTAAAGAACGCGCACTTTCTGCATAAAACTATTGTCTTTCATTAAATGTTTGCTCCACACACTTAGATCGTGAAGTGTGAGTGTTTCATTCTCTTAAGGCACCCAAAACGTCGGTGAATAGAAAAAGTTAAAATCATACATTCATAAACATTAAGTTCAAAACTACGATGCTTAGCTCTAGCTGTTCATTAATCTACACGACGCGTGCTAATTATCTAGTAAGATCGGGATATGTGTTATAATTAGCTCTATAACAAACGCCAAACCACTAGATGACTGGTCATGAAATCTTTAGATCTTTCTTTTTTAAAGATGTTGGAAAATAAGATAACTTTGGTTGTGCATATTGCCTAATGTCTCTTCTTCTCTTCGAACGGGGAATATGCCATTTTATTGTATCGTCCAAAAGTAATATTTTTCAACATATTTAAAATTATGGCTTTCCGAAAAGTAACGACCAATTCTATTTAATACTTTATATCATTGGTGCACAGGTTCGTCTAATGTCCTAGAGATGCACTAAAACTGGCTTACGAGTTTTAAACTGACTTAAACCTTATCCTATGTAGAGTTCAGTAGTGACACACGGGCACAGTTAGTCTGCAGTCATTTAATAACGATTTACAGGAAACAGATTAAAGAGGTGAAACAATTTATCATAAAATGTCTGATTGTAATCTATTGATACGAAGTTAAAATAAATGCGACGTAAACCCATTTTTTATCTCATTCAAAATATTCCTAAAGTTACAGTGGTTACAGCGGCACGCTCACGGCACGCTCACGGCACGATTGGCTCTATCTTGTCGCTACGTTTTACGGTGAATGTGCGCCACAAAGGACGCGCTTGAACGTAGCAAATGTAATATATCTAAAGTGGACCGACAGTGGAGCGTTCACGGTTATTTCATACATTGAGCCACTTTCCGCGTGTCGCGCGGGGAGATTGGCAATCGGCGGTAGGCCAATTTGCGCGGTTCCGCTGGAGATTAGATTGAGCGCCGACGCTGCCGGCGGGGCGCGGGCCCGGCGGCGCGGGCGGCGTGCACGCTGCCTCGGGAGACGGCGATGAGAACGTAATTTCCTTCACGCATGAAAAAGCTCCGACGTCGACTAAATATTTTGATGCGATCTGTATGTATTGAGGCTGGAAGTCGCTCTCCTGTCGATGGCCGAGTTCGTCCATAATGTAAACACAAACGTTTCGCTTACAATTTTATTATATTATTGATATCAAATGCATTGTCTTAGGTTAACAAGCCTTTATTATTCAGGGTATCCTTATACTAATTTAGGAATTAATATGACTGTTTTATTAACAATTTAAAAATAAAATTTCTCGCAACAATGATATGAAATAATGTACTTTAACAAGCATCTAAAAACGCGGGAGAAGCCGCGCTTTATCCCTCTTTCAATTATAAGGTATAATGTACATCTCTGCTGAGCGCGGCTGAACGATAAAAATAGAAACTTTAACGTTAGTTATAAGTATATTAAGTAGGTTAATACATAGCCATTGCACTTCGGAAACTATAAGTAACATTTCCAACGAAGTTCCATCATTTGTAATGAAAGAGTAGGCGGGTTAACTATGACATCAGGATATCAAACATCTCCGACCTGCGCAGACCACGGGTGCTGGAAAGCCCCCAAAACGTAGGGATATATAAAATACTTAAATAATAGTTTCGTAATTGATTCAAATATATATATAAATAAAATTTGCTGAGACAGAAAATCTCTTATAAGTTGTGACATACATGGATGTATTTCATATGTTAGTAGAAATGTATTCAGTCGCAACTGTGATGACTTTCCTATGATGTGGCAATTGTAAGGAATATTTTCCAATCGATGTACCCAACTGAAGCCGTTGTGCAGCCGTACGATCGGAACCAGCGTGGGCGCGGCGCCGGGTCGGGCGCGCGCGCTAGGACCCCGAAATCGAATGTTCCCCGCGTGTGGCGGATCTTATTGCCCTGTTGCGTGCAGATTGCCAATTTCTTTCACTCACAGCCTTAATTGTATGGTTCGTCGAGCTGTCGCGGTCTTGTCACATTTTAAACTCTCTTAAATATATTTTAAAGTGATTCTGTCGGCTCGCAGCGTCATTTTCGCTGTACGCGATGGACAGTTTTCACTTCGGCGGTTTTAACTTTGAAGTTGTTTTTAAAACAAAAAAAGAAATACACTTTTTCACCATTAAGCTTACTAGAGAATGACCATAAACAAATGCAGCGTTAAAGATGTCGCGCCATCTCGACACAGTTTAAAAAAAAAACGAAATGGCATTACCTGAATAAAACTGTCGAACCGCTACATGACGGAGGTACATGAAACAAACAAAATGAACACAATTGAAATTTTCTACCCAATAAAAATAAGTAACATTAAGATCATTAAATCACACAACATCTACGTATATTTTTTTATATATATGAAAGGTGGCAATCAATCGAGCGGCTCTCCTGATGTTGAGTGATTACCGTCACCCATGTACACCAGCGGGCGCCAGAGGATCCCCAGGTGCGTTGCCGGCCTTTGTGGATATTTGGGAGACGGGACGGGGAAGGGGTGAGGGTGGAGAAGGCCTCCGATTACCTCACACGCCGGACGAAACGTACAAAAAATGCCTCTACCGTTCGCCAGTATTCTGTGAGGCCGTGGTACTAATCCGGTCGAGCCGGCCCATTCGCGGTACCGCGGCTCTATACGCCTTAGTTTTAATTTTAGCGTCGACAATGACTCTCTTAAATATATTTTATCCTAATACATGCGATGTTCAGCCAGACCTTGGAGAAATTATAATGAAACACATGTTTAGAGCCGCGGTAGCCTAGCGGTCAGGGCGCTCACTTTAGTTTCATAGAGCGCGAGTGACCTGGGTTCGATCTCCGGTGCCGGCACCGCTAAAATTGTTAATAACAATTTTAAGTGCTGTATTTACCACGTGCTCAGCGATGAAGGAAAACATCGTGAGGAAACCTGCATCTGAGAAATAATAAAAATATTATTCCGAGGATATGCGAAGCCCACCAACCCGCATTGGAGCAGTACCAGCACTTTCTGAGACTCGTATTTGCCCAGCCGTGGGTACTTAGAGGCTGCTACTTTTTACTTTTTTTACATGTTTAGATTTGTCTATTAAATATAATAAATTTATGTCTATGTAAATTATTCTTGTAAGTATTTAACGTCAATGACGAATAGTATTTTAATATTTATGACAGACAGAAACGTCTATTTTGTTTATTTGAATTGTCTAAACGCCAGCTGGAAAGCCCGAATTCAATGTTCTAACAGAGAGGCTTTCCTTACAACTGATAAACATCTAAACAAACTTACAGAATACATGTTTAATTACAGTATAAAAAGCGATAGAAAACTATGTAATAGAGCCATGTGAAGGCACGAGGGGCTCAGGGGGAACGAGTATGTATGTTTGTGTCGGCGTCAGACGGCTTCGAGGCCAGAGGTGACACGACCAACACGAGCAGGCGGCGTGGGTCGCCGCCGCACGCCATCTCGACAATGAAACGCGCCTCTCGGAGCAAAAAAGGTCCGAAAACAAGAGTCCCGTAAGCGTACCGGGCTCGCGTTACAGCGCCTTGTTCCCACAGCCCGGGGGTGTTAAGAAAAATGGAGCAAAAGGCGGACAAAAACGCGCGGCGCTGCCAGCATCGGCCGCTCATTGTGCGCCGATATTATGATCTCGGATGCCTTTGTTTCGCCCCCGCGACCTTACCGAGGGCCAGGATGAGAAACTAGGCCTGTGTGGGTTCGTAATTTTCGGGCGAGCGGTGTTCCGGCGCAAGGACGGAGGATTGCGAAGTGATCTGCGAGTGATGTTGATTTCATTTTATTTGTAATTATAATGCTATTTGAATCATTTCAAACAGTGTCACAGTACATGCGACATAGCAGTCGCAAGTCCACAGCTGAACATTGGCCAGGAATTATATATATCCACGAAGAGCGCAATCTGCTCTACTGACTATTCTCAAAATTGGACTACTAATCCAAGTTCGACAGGGTTTTAGAACAAGGTACGATACTCGGATGCAAAATACATTTTAGTTTCAAATATTTCCAACATTCGTCTTAGTTTACTAAGTAGACAATATTGATTGCCTTTAAATTCTTTTTCACGCAATGTGGAGGTTCGCGGACTCTTCCATTAGCCTTTCTATTAGTCGCAATCGGCTACCTCCGCTTCCCTGCCCACTCCCCCCCCCCCCTCCCCACATTTGTATGTACGGACGCTCCGTAATGTCCGTGCACAGAGCTGCTACTAATTATCTCTACCTAGTTAACCACGTTGAATATTAACGTCTGAAAAACTCGTTACACTAGATTGTTTACTTTTTTCTCCTTTTTGACATGAAAGGCGGCAAACGGCCAACCGGCTCGCCTGATGGTAAGTGATTACCGTCGTGTGATCAATGTTTGAATTTGTCAAGACATAAAAGTAATGAAACGTGTTGTTAAATATGAACAATTTAGTTTGATCAGCTGTTAGCGCTCAGCTTGATGGAGTTATTGATATCATAATCTTTATGACCATTCAGCATTCAACATTGTTGCTGAATTTACAACGTGCTCGGTGGTTTGAGAAATTAAAAAAAAATTTAAGAGGACATTTGATGTCCGCCAACCCGCGCCGGAGCAGCGTGGTGGATGCCTCCCGTTCCCTAAAAGATACTTCCTCCTCATCATCCTCTACTTGTTCCTCCTTGATCCTCTCAGATACTTGAAAATGAGGCCTTGGCCTAGCAGTGGGCATTCGCAGACCGCCACTTTACTTTTCAACTTTTATTGGTTAATGATGAGAGAGGAGGGCAGGTAGGGGGAGGCTTGATATTAGTTTCCACATTTCGAGGTAAGGGTAAGGCCTCTCCTCGGCAATCGCTGTAGGTGCTGGACACCACGCACGCTGCGCCCGGTGGTTTACATCAGAAATAATTTAGACGGTATTTCTCTTCTACTTTATAAGATATTATATTGTGGTAGACTCCTTCTCTGTCTAGTATTTTTTTACATCTGCAACACCAGAGGTGAGGCAGATAGGTGGTGATAGGTAGGTGAGGCCGGCCTTTAAGGGTATTTGGGAGATGGAAGTGAGGATGGAGATGGGACCGGGCCTCCTGTTACCTCACTCACCGAACGAAACGCAGAAGCACAAAATGCCTCTACTTCGCGCCGGTATTCTGCGAGGCCGTGGCACCAACCCGGTCGAGCCGGCCCATTCCAGCAGCAGCGAAAGCCGCCGCTTGGCTCTACCACGTACACATCTTTAGGTAATATACAAAACTGATGTTTTTATTTAATTCTCTACTTACAGTTAATGAGAAGTGTTACACATACAACAAAGAGTTCATTTAAAACCATCTCCCATCAATCTTATTTATTCCATTTCATCATCTTGATAACCACTCTTTCAACGATTTCTGCCACCTATCAGCGGTGCAAACAGTCTTGTGTTCGGCCAGCATAATTATCGCGGGATGGTAACGCATCTTTAACCTTCTTCGATTGAATTAGTTTGAAGGTGTCTATGGGCTGCAATAGCCGCATACCATAGACAAACGACCTGTCAGCCCACCTGGCTGTCAGGTCGTTTGTCACCACAATTCTATGGAATAATTTAAACCGCAGTACAACAGTGGTATGTCCAATAGTGTGCATATTTGAGCTGTTCATTCCGCCAGCTGTCCACGAGGAAATTGTCACAGCGTCATATGAACGGCGCAGACTTTAATTTCTCAATGTTGCCACCACATCGGACAATACAATCAATTAACTATTTAAGAACGAGGCGTTAATGAGTTGTTTTCAATTTCAGCACCTGGCAATGTACACAGCGCTTAATGAATTGCATTAATTAACGAGCATATTATAAGCAGTCGCGGGCTTCCACGTGTTCCTCACAATGCTACTCAATTACGATGTTTGCTTGTCAGCGCAGCGACGTGTGGCGCAACAAGATGGCGGCTATTAAATTATCTACTTTGTGGTGTATAAAGCCATTGTCTTCGTTTGTATTCACGTGTTGTAACATAGCCTTCAATATCCACCTACTTATGTAACGCCTCTTTAAAAACACATATCGATTATTTAATCGAGAAAACTCGATGGCACCGGTTAGTTGTGTTGTAAGATTAACTATCACCCTCTTTCTTAATCACCTGCCTCGTTATATTTACCGGAGAGGCAAATCGTAGGTTGCAAGCGCGTTTTGGCCACATCTCTGCCTACCCCTTTAAGTGACAGGTGTAAGTGCCCATAATTATTTGAGTCTTAAAGTGGTACAAGTAGCAGCCTGTAAATATCCACAGCTGGGCAAAGACATTCTCACATATTTAAGAGAGCTGGTAAGGGTCCGCCTCGCTGTTTCAGTGCTGGTTGCACAATAATATTTTTTTTTATTATTTCTTCAACATGCAGTTTCCTCGCGATGTGTTCCTTAGGAAATATGCTGAACTAATTCACCGCTTACAATTGCTATTTATAATTAAGGTGGTGCCGGCACCGTGGATTGAACTCAGGACACTCTGACCACTGGGCTACCCTCTTGCACTATTGATTTATTTGGCACGCGTGGCGCACTTGCCACACTGCCTAAACATTGACGAATATTAAATACAACAGAACAAAAATTCAAGTCCGTATCCTTGGGTGTAATAACCTTCCTTCAATACGAGAAATTACAACAGTATTTGGCTTAAATTCGCAATTACATAATAACTTTATCATCCACTTAGCTAAGCACCGTGACGTGTCGGGCGGGGAGGCTCTCGGGGCTCCGGGGGCACGTTCGTTTTCGGGGGGCGAGTCCCCCTCGGGGCTCGTTACGCCGGGGCCGGGGCCGGGGCCGGGGCCGGGCCGGGGCGCCGTTTTCCGCCGTTTTTTTTTGAAAATGATATTGTTGTCGCGACCCTCATAATGATGTAAGGATATACTTAGATTTGTGTAACGCAATCCTATTTTGCGGGTTTGTATGTATGTATATATGTATGTATGTATAGTTTTAATCATATTATCAAGATGATGAAATGGAATAAATAAGTTTGATGGGAGATGGTTTTTAATGAACTCTTTGTTGTATGTGAGACACTTCCCATTAACTGTATGTAGATAATTAAATAAAAAAAAATTGGTTTTGTATATGACCTAAAGGTGTGTATGTGGTAGAGCCAAGCGGCGATTTTTGCTGCTCCTGAAATGGGCCGGCTCGACCAGGGTTGGTACCACGACCTCGCAGAATACCGATTTGAATTAGAGGCATCTTGTGCTTCTTTTTGGTTCGGTGAGTGAGGTAGCCGCACCTGCAGCTCCCCTGGAGTTGCAGATGTACGTGGGCGACGGTAATCACTTACCATCAGGTGAGCCGCTTGCTCGTTGGCCCCGTTTACAAGAAAAAATAAACAGAAAGCTTTAGTTAATTTTTTTTTAAATTGCCAGTTTATTCGAACTGGTTGGGGATGTATTTCTACCCTAATGTATTATTTTTGGATGTGTTTTCTTTGTCTATGATTGTGGCACATACTGCCACGCTGGTCCAAATATATTCTGGTGGGGGTTGAATCAATTACTCGTATAATAAATGTCTAGACTTCTGACCGATCCATAACAATATTGTTTATTTACTTTTGAATAGGCTTTCACAAACAAAAAATATTGCAAATATGTTAACTAAACCTTCAATCACAACAATCATCACAGACAATATCATTTAAGATGTCAAAAATTAGACATTACTATTGAAAATGTCAACGTCTGTATGTAAATTACGCTAAGATTATATCTGTCTGTAATCACTATGTTAACCTCTGAAATGTAAATGCTCATCCACTGAGTAAAATGTATATTGAAGAAGTCACCGACATAGATTTTTTTTTAATTTAACTGTTGGCATGTCTTTCATTGACTATTCTTTACATTATTAGGTACAGAGTCGCGAGACCATTTTTTTTTTTAATTTTTTTACCTTCACCAGTTATTTTGTTAGTATTTGTCAGTACCGAGATATACTTTTAGGTCTGTAAAACGTGTAATTTTTAATTAGCTTTAAATAAATTAGATTAGACTACGTTAATAACAGCGGACGGATTTTATAATTTCCTTCAGTCTTTCTTAACTTTAATACGAAGAAACAAGTGCATAATTGTCGGCCCGGGTGTCGCGGTGGGTAAGCTTCCGGTCGCAGGTTCGATTACCGCACGGAACATGTATTTTCGACCGAACAAAATCACTCGTCTGGGTGTGTCTATGTGCCATATATATCTGTGTAATATCTCCACGACTTATATCACGATACTGCAGTGCAGGAATGTTAATAAATAATTAGAAAAAGCTGTCCACTCTATATTTATGACTTAAAATAGTATCTCGAGTAGTATATATCGTAGTTTTCTCTTATAAAAGTCTTAATTTCTCTGACTTTCCCTTAATGGATTGTTCAACGCTTCGCGTCAACTTTATACATCATCTCCTGGGTGGTATATTGCCTCTAACCATCTGGCCAGAGATCCTCGTAGCTCTGCCGAGCAACGTCCTGCAGACTTCTAGCGAACTTCGTATTGAGGATCGTGTTCAGGGAAATAAAGAAGCTGCAATAAGGGAGAAGATTTCTCCTTTTCAGCGTTGAAGCTGTGTTTAGAATTCTCTAGCGCCAGCACAAGTTAGCATGTTATGCACGGAAGATTTGCCCACTCCCACCGCTGCAGCAGGTGGACTGGTGGGCGCAGTGTCTGTACCCCACCCACTAGAGATGCCGCTCCCCATCCCCAGTTTAGTTTTGGTACAGGTATAATGTAATGGATTTTCCGCATATATTTTCTTTTATTACAAAACAGCTCTTGCCTAATTCACACCTCAGCTACATCATTAAATTAAATGATCACAACATACCCTGAAAGCTCATCCGAGCAAGCCACGAAAAGTTCGGATTCGAACCGAAGAACGGCGATGCAATTATTTTCTCAGTTCACGCGCCCGAGGCGACCAAGGGGAACAATTTAAGAAGCAGAGGCGCACGTCTCATTGGGTACGTGCGAGCGATCCGAGCTCGGGCGCGTTGCAAGTACGTACGGAAAATATAACACATTTTCTAATTGCTAACGAGAAGACATTCCCTACTTCGATTGCAACCTAAGCCGAGGTTTTACCTCCCTAAAAGGGGCATGCCCCCCCCCCTCCCCCACCGTACAAGATTTCGTCGAGAGTCTTTCTTTCGTTAACAGGGGTCCGAGCGCGACACAGCACCAGAGCGTGGTTGCTCTTTTTTACTACACTTATCTTGCGGGCCTCCTGCTCGCGAGTCTCCACCGCTGAAGCTGTAAAGGCCACCGTGCCAACAGCGGATCCGACATAACCAGTCACCGGAGACAGTGACGGGTACCCTACGTTACCCTACGTTAAACAAAAAAAAAGAAAACGAGAAGACATAGAGAAGAAATAATACACATAATATATATCAGATGAGAGGTGTTAGAAAGAAAAACAACTCTGGCGAGTGTCCGTCCGAACTTGCCGAACCCAAATCCTACAGACTTGTCATGGGGAACAGCATTTCTGCTCAACGCGGTGTGCTTGGGTAAATTTACCAAGCTTGGCCGACGTTTCTTGGTAATCAAAAGTCTGATAGAGAAAAAGGTAATTCATGTCTTGATGAGTTCGAGCGGGCGGCTAGCAGGGTCGCTAATCAAAACAGCTTCTTCACGACTTTCAGAGTACTAGCTCGCACACAGTTAAGAAAATTGTACCTTAAGTCAACAGCTTACGGTTCAAAATGGTTTCAGTGCTGTGTAAAGTGTGTCAGCATCATGTGTCAGCGCGTCTGCTCGAGAGCCTATCAGCGGCGCCGGCTGGACATCTGCGAGCGGAGTTATGGCAGAGCTGCAGTGGCATTGAGCAGAGTCGGAAGCAGATTCGTTGATGCGACCAATTTGACCGCTATCGCGAATTAATTTATAAATGTTTGTGTGGGTAGAGAATGAACAAACCAAACTCCTTTTTTTCTTTATGGTTCATACATAAAATTAGATTATTCACGACTGAGATACAAAAAGCAAAGACACTATCCCTCACGGTAAGCCGTTAGTCTATCAGTAAGATAATTAGATATGTACCTAATAATACATTACTATGAAAAAACAAAGAAACAATTAAACAAAGAGAATAATGAATAGAATGACCAATTCATTTCGTTATTTTAGGTGTTTTTATTGCTCATAACTAATAAACAATGATTTGTTCTTTAAAATGAGACCTACATTTGTTGTTATAAAACGAATGTATTCACACAGCACACAACCTTAGCCATTATTACGAAGAAACACCAAAAAAAAATCAATTGTTTCTTTCCAATCTTCAGTCTCAATATTTATTTTTCTTTTACATCTATCGCCGAAGCGAAGGAAAGCAACAAAGTGAACACAAAAAGCAGCGGAGCCAATGCGACGCCCGGGCGAGTCCAGCGACGCGTGGAAATATAATGGCCGGGTAATAACGTTAGAGGACCCTGGCCGGGGGCAGGGGCAGGGGCCGCTGGGCGGGGCCAGAGGTAACCTCATGACCAATTAGGGCCACTTGAAAATTGAGGACAAGACGCCACAGAGTCGTTTCGCGATTCGGATCGATTGAATTGTATCGGTTGGCTGTTTGGTAACGTCGTGAGGGGATCAAATCTCCGAATGAACTCACACGTTTAACATTGATGGAAGTTAATGATGCTTTATTAGTGATAATAGAGTTCAACTTTTGTTTTATCTAATGAAGTCTGCTGCAATCTATTTCATCACTAAAACCTTTTAACCATGGTATTATATAGACATATGCCGACGTATGTTATCTAGATCTGAACCAAGATCTTCTCAACAAGTTAGAGCGCCTTCTTAATAACTGTATTCGTTTTATCTTTGGTCTTCGTAAGTATGACCACACCTCTGAATTCCGTATTCACCTTAAATGGCTTACTATCCAACAGAGGCGTCACTCTAGGATTCTAGTTACTCTCTATTCCATCCTTAATGATGTAAATTCCCCAGCGTATGTTTAAGAAACATTTTGTTACCTGTTCTTGACGCACGACAGAAAGCTTCGATCTTCATCTAATCTTAAGATTAGTATTCCAGGATTGTCGGCAACTCTTTTAGGGTTCAGGCTATACTGCTCTGGAACTCCCTACCCGACGAAGTTAAGAAATCGGCAAGCAGGAACTCTTTTAAGAAATTTGTTAGAGAACATTATTTAAATTTAAAAGCACTTATTTAGTTATTATTGTGTTTCTTATTTATATTTATTTATCTATCTACATATATAACAGTATATTATTATGTACATCATGTATATTGTTTCATATTTTTATTAATTTATTTTATTATATTTATTTATATTTGTTTATAGTTATTTTAAAATAGTTTTATTAGTTAGTTAATTTACTGACATGTGGAGAGGATGAACAAAAGTAGGTTGAAGAAACAAATATATGAGGCGAGTGTAAATGGTAGAGTCGGGAGAGGAAGACCTAGGCGAACATTTCACGATCAAATCGGATACGTTCTGAAAAAAGGCCAGGTCAATTGTACTCTAAACCAACGAGCATGCATGCGAAGATTGATCAAAGTGGGAGAAGCGAAAGACGTATGTCAGGACCGTAGCAAGTGGAAGAAGATTGTCTCTGCCTACCCCGTTGGGAACAAGGCGTGAAAATATACATACATATAATTTAGTAAATTAATTAAATACACCTGCTACGGCTATCTCACCCATGTGTTGACTGGCAGAGAATGCCACTAGGCATTAAGTCCGCTCAAATTATAAGGGGTGTAAGCAATAAAGTTTTTTAAATAAATAAAAAAAATAGACGGACAATATAAACAATTTATAATAAAGTCACTTAAGCAATCACTTTCATTATCCTGTCTGCAAAACTTGAAGCATCCCCTTTCTCACTGATCGCATAATGAATTGAGTGCCGATAGGACGGACGGACGCCCGTCTTCATCCGAATCAAAGCGTTTAACATCTTTCCCCATTGAAATAAGAACTACTCGGATCGAGGGAGCAAGTTGCCGGAGACGATCTCCAAAATGCGGGCGTGACGTAAGGAGCCCATTAGCAATTATAATGTCTAGTGGAGCCGCAGTAAGTGGCCGCTCATTACGAGCCGCGGCTTGCGGGCAGCGCGCAGACTTATTGACCGCCCGTATTATGCTACCCAGCCTCGACGGCTTGCGCGTGATCTCAGTCAGGCCAGCTCAGCTCTGCAAATGCAGCTTTAGTTTATTTTTTTAATTACGCCTGTTTTTATCTTAGAATGAGCTTTAATTGCCTGCAATGCAATTGGAGGCTGTTCGTTGCTTTTTATTTTATGTTTTGTATTATGAGAAATGCATTAAAATGAAATCTGATAAAAAATAAAAAAGTGGACACCTACGCTACCCACCTAGTCCAATTTGCCTGTTTCCTCTCCGTCAGAGAAACGGTGGTAGATTGCAAAAAAAATACAATTGACAAAGGAAATTTTAGTTTCTTGCGTCTAATAAATAATTTTCATTTCAAACGCGTTACAGAAAAAATATCCGCGCTCTTTTGGAAGAACGTTAAAACTAATATTCAGTGGTAATTATTGATGTTAATGGGAGTGAGATAATGATTTTCTTGCTAGACCGGGGTAAGTACCATGGCCTCGCAGATTACCGGCGTGAAGTAGAGGCATCTTGTTATCGTGCTTCTACGTTTCGTTCGGTGAGTGAGGCAACCGGACGCCCACCTCTCCCTCCTCATTCTCCCATACCCCAAATATCCTTAAAGGCCGGTAACACACTTGCAGCTTCTGTGGTGTCGCAGATGTACGTGGGCGACGGTAATCACTTATCGCCTGGTGAACCGCTTGCTCTCTTTTGTCACGTTAACCATATCGATCCGACATCATCTATACGATGAATAAGCTATTAATAGTTGGCTGATAAAAGCTACTTGTTGTTTTTTTTTGTACAGTAAACAAAAAAATATTGTGTGTCTTATTCCATTATACGACTAGTTACGACAGCTTTTGTTTTTTTAATTTTCATGTACCAGAATCGTCGATCGATACAAATAAAGCCTTTCCACCATATTCAGTTGGACACCTGAAGATCAAAAGTCTGATAGCGTGCTGATGAGGCTGGCAATAGAAGAAAAAGACGTTGTTTCGTGTTTACTTCTACCACTTCTTTATCTATACTATACTTTAAAACTTATAAGTTTAAAAGTATAGGTATTGATCTAATATTGGTGTGTGTTAAATGGAGCGTGTGTATTATGAATATTTGCTAGAATGTTTAAATTGTTGAAGTCTTTTAGACTAGAGTCCATTTCCACACATACAAATATTTAACAATGGAACATATATTACTAACTCTCTCCAGGCACGCGCAAACACATACACATGACCCATACGAATCACCCAAAGTCATTATTCGTTGACTGGTGGAGTAGGTTGTTGACAGGGTATTCCCCTTAACGGAGGATGTCCCATCTTCTTACCTGCCCGCAGCGTACCCTGCTGACTAAGGAACGAGACTGGAGCGATCGACTGATGTCGAAATGTTAATTTTTTTATTTACAATCGAACGAAAATTCTTCTTTCTTCGACATAAGAAAAATAATATCGTTTGTTCACAATCTAGCGACGTTTCGAAATGAGCCTCCTTTGATGAAGATGAAACGGGCAAAAGAAACTCCGTAGGTATCAAGCTTTTTTTAAGGATTTTTTTGTCATCCATACATGTTGAATCTAAATCCCACAGCTGTGGGTGTAACGGCACTGAGCTAGCCCACCCGTCTGCCTTTTTGAGCGTGTTTAATCTTCTGTTAGTTGAGTTAAGAGAGCGTTTGTTAGTAAACAAGAGGACGGCTCGAGCGCCCGCACTATATTATTAATATTTGAACTTACATGGCGGCTGTAAAACGAGCTTACAGTCCACCTGATGTTAAGTGGCTAAACACACCTGAAACACCTACAACTTCAATCGCAGGGTGTCACAGATGCGTTGTCACCTCCGAGGACTAAGATGGAATGCCTCTAAGCCCGTAATTGCACCGCCTCTCTATAACTTTCACACCGGAACATAACAGTCGTTACACTGTTAGGCGGGAGATATTTATATGAGGCTGGTAAGATGACTCCAGACCTTATCACCTTCAGATAAACATATTATTATATTAATGCTAGACTTATTAAGGTATCTTAAACTTATTACACTCATCTTTATTTTCAAAAACTTTCTCTTACAACTGGGCATTTCTTACAAGTTAGTTCTTCTAGTGAAAGAAGATTTAATACAAGAAAGTAATTTCCGAAGACATATTAAAGGAAACACACCGACCGCCGCGTAAAGTTGTTATATCTAATAATACATTACTAATAGAAGGCAAAGAAATAATTAGACAAAGAAAATCTACATTTCGTTATTTTAGGTGTTTTATTGCCGATTCCCTAGATATTTCTAACTAATAAATTACTAAGAAAAAAACCATTTGTTCTTTAATATGAGACATACCTCTACCAAACGTTATCAACGCGACGTAGTGACATTTGCCCAGTCGTTTTGATTACAGATCTACAACTCATGTTAGCTATAGGTAGATTAAATTGTCTGAAGGAACACGATGCAAGTTAAATTCCAATTTGATTAATTCTATTATCATTAGGGTTTTCGATTCTCGTAATAATTGAAGAAGTTTCAAAGAGTTAAAAGTATGACGAGAATTTTTAAGCAACGTCTTCTTCTCTATTAGCTTGTGTAAGTCCAAAGCTGGACACAGGTCTTTTCATGAAAGCACCAACAAAAGTTGGAACCTCATGCGTGAACGATTTGCCCATACTCACCGCGCCGGGCAGATGGAGTGAGCGCAGCGCTGGTATCTTCGTAATGGAGACGACGCTCCTCGACACTAGTCCTTGAGTTCGGCGTAGACGGTTCGGACTCCGCCATTCTTTAGTTTACTAAGTTCAAGTGATTTTCTTCAGACCAACAGCCACTATTCTTAAATCATGCTTCAAAGATACGGACAGTTTTGAAATATTGTAATAATGTAACGATGCAAGATTTATGTCCATATAACACATCGTAGTTCTATTCGATTAGGTGATGTATGCGTAACGTTGTGTGCGTGAATTTTAGAATTCTTATAAATACAGGGACGATGAAAACGAAAACTTAGTTCCAGCATTTATATCTGTACTTGCCTTTGGTCTGTAGCAGCATTGCTGCATTCAGATCGAACAGACCGAGCGCACGACATCTCAACTTACATTAATATGAAAACATGTTTCAATGGAAGCTATTAATCTTTGAATGTAGATCCGAAGGTTTTACTTGTACATTTTACATTAACTACATGTCAAGTAGTCTTCGTGTGGTACATTGTGTATTGACACGACCCTCCGTGTAAACATCTCGAGTTCCGACGCACATAATTTGCATTGTTGGTCGCTTGCGGCATTTTAAAAAGGGCTTATTTACAATATGTGTCTGCAATACATAGATCAGGCAGATCTTAGTTGTTTGCAACCACGTCTTGGGTTAAAGATTTCTTTAAAATCTGCTTGCGAATTATATAATTTCAAGTTCTTGTAAAATTTCATTTATCAAAAGTATCATGTTATACATACGAGTATGTATTTATTTATATAGTATATAAGTATAGGAAGTAAACATATCATTATATTATGACTTATTTTCTTTAAACGATACAAAAACGCTACGCAGATTAAAATACTCGGAGACATTGGCGAACATTTCGAATCTCTAACGAGACTAGCCGACAAATCCACTTCAAAGGTTGGCAGCATAACACACTCTCTTATAAACTTATCAAAGTGGCACTTAAGTGTACTTTTGTCTCTCCATCACATGCTACTACTCTCGAACAGATCTCGCGTCTCAAGCAACACGGCAGTCACCTGGGGCGCGCCATCTCGCGCAGGCAGCAGGCTCCCACGTCGCTCACAGCATCCGCCGCTAATCGAATCCTGTAATACGAAGCTGTGCAAAGTGGGACCGCAGTTTGCACAGCACTCCGCGCGACGCCACGAGTGTTTAATTAATTTCTTCACCAAACTCCGAACCGTTCTGTGGGAAACCACAAGTGACTTTCCAAGTGTTCCCCGCATTGTGTCCCTTAAGTGGACAGCATGGAGAATTACGGCGAAAACAAATATGGAGGTGCGAGCATCAGCGTTTTGCTCAGTGTCGATGACATCGTGAGTTGTACCGCAAGGGTGAGAGAGATTCTACGAGGAATTTCAATTGGAAATGGACAGACGACGTTCCAGGATTTGTTCTTATTAAATCAATCTATCAATAATCAATTCAATCAATGAAGCTAATTGAAAGCTTCAAAGAGAAGGTTGATACGTGAAGTGGCTACTTATAAACGCAACCTGACTGGCTTTTTGCAGTGTTCTGAGAGGTTTCATTTTAAACTAACACACAAGATGAATCACAGCTATCAGAATATCTATGTAATCATAATTTTAACTTCTACTCTGCGATGTACGAGAAGTTAATATGAGTTCTGTTTATTTTATCAAGTGTCTTCTATTGTAACTTATAAATTAATGTCTATCTTGAGAAAATCAATTAAAAAAAATCAAACTAAAGGATTCATAAAACCATTTTTTTAAATTTAAATTATGCTAAAAACATGGATTAAATTTGAAACAGATAATCTTAAACGAGTCACCAATACAGGCAAGTATCGATTTAACGTCATATCCAAACTACAATCGATTAACCTAACTCACGCATAGAAATATTAAACGTAAGTTAATAGCAAGTAAGTCAAGTATCTTAGAAGAACATCTTAGACCGGCAAATGATTTGTTGACAGTAATCAATAATAAAGCCCGTCCACTCTAATGATGGGGCATGTGAGAAAGCCGCACATGTGGGACAGCACAAGACCCCAGCCCACGCGATGTAATACAACACCGTCACAATTACGTGCAACACGAGCGCGATTGTGTTACACAATCTGTATCGGGCACCGCGAAGTGCGCGCGAGGAGAGCTGACGACATTACTCAATTGACTTTCAAATATTGAAGCTGCTTCATAGAATTGTTTAGTTCAGAAACTAACCAACCAAGTGAATCCATCTTAAAGTAGTAACTCTTGTATCTGATGTCTCCCAAGCTAGCGTTTACATTTTGTGGCTTTCAATTTCAAGTGATGATACTTCATTACATTTGTACATAAAATTCACCGTGCGAAGTTTGCAAAGGACATTCATTTTATTACGTCGACAATTAACGATATTACATATATCTGCCTAAAATCCATACCTAACCTCATCATCATTTCAGCCTATCACAAGTCTACTACTGAACATAGGCCTCCCCCAAAGATTACCACAAAGCTGCGTCCTAAGCCACCTGCATGCATCGACTTCCCGCAACACTGCGCAGGTCGTCACTCCATCTTGTGGATCGTCGTAAAATACCTCACAGTTTAATTTTCTCGCTGGTCGCAGTTTTTTTTTAAAACAAAGTAATAAACATACTGCGTTCCACACTGCGTATGCCAGTACATGGTCGCCACTCGAGAACATTTTATCCCCAACGTTTGTCAGTTCTTCGAGCTGTACCTATAATACGTAACAATGGATAGAAATGAAACCGAAACTAATTATCAAGGTCTTTTAGATTGTTAATACTCGTATATCATACTTTGCGGAAATCCATTATTATAGAAGGTGGCTACTTCATTTAGATTTTATAAATAACATTTGGTTAAGTTTAAGACACAATAGAGATGTTGAGCGCAGGCTGCAGTGGACTTATTATTAAATAAACTATGTATTCTCGATTGAGACACGAAATGCCAACGCACTGTCAACCCCAGAGGACCGAGATGCGATGCCCAGGTACGAATAAATCGGTATACGGTTCAATCACTAACCACACTGCCTGCACAATCTCACTTCCATAATCCTTAAACCAGACAAGCTCAGCGGTGAAGGAAAACATCGCGAGGAAACCTGCATGTCTGAGAAATAATAAAAATATTATTTCGAGGATATGTGAAGCCCGCTAACCCGCACTGGAGCAGCGTGGCGGGCCCTTCCCGGCTCCTACACCCTTTCAGATATTTGAGAAGGAGGCCTTTGCCCAGCAGTGGGCACTTACAGGCGGCTACTTTACTTTAGTACACAAGCAATTGTCTAAGGCACAGTTCCCGTTCCAATGATACACTCGTACCTTTCGTTCCTCTTCTTTCAGAACAAATTCTTAAAAAGGGAATCCAATATTCGTACATTAATATTTATTTATTTATACATTGTGTTCACCAATAGGATTACAAATGGCGGACTTAATGCCTTTACTACTTTAAATGATTTTAAAATTGATAATCTCTCTCTGATAATCGTATTTGAGAAGGAGGCCTTTGCCCAGCAGTGAGCACTTATAGGCTACTACTTTAAACCAGACAAAAGTAGTTCCGCGCTCTCACAAAATTAGATCAGCGTAATGTTGCAGCATCGTAACGAAGCATCCCATCTTAGTCCCCGAGGGTGACATATCTCTTTATCCATTCGATTCGTTATCGTGGACGATGGGTATACGAACGGACATGCTTTAACTTAATAAATAAACTGAATAAAATAGCCTAAACTAGACATAGATCTCTCTATGAAATCTCCGTGAAGGTTCTTTAGTATAAACATGGAATATATATGGGCTCATCGCACATTCGAGACACTCCTCTGCAATTCTTTAATAAAGTGTTTCTTCAATTAAGCTCTAATAGCCAGAATTGGTTAATGGGACACTAGCGGACTCATTAGCATGCCAGGCGACACCGAGAGCACGCCTAATTGGAAATATAAGTACGAATTAAGGAAATCAAACGACATCGGGGCACATCCGACGCGGAGCGAGTGGCTCGAGCGGCCGACTTTGCTGTATCGCTTGTTATTACAATTTGTCGCCACTCAGCGGCGCGGCGCCTTGCAACTCGACACCGACTACATAGCAGCAACGCCGACTTAGCAATAGGCGCGTTGTTGCTCCGGCCACAGGGCTGATAGTCGTGCGTAATTTCTACCCGTTGTAGTGTCAGCTCTGTCAACAGTCGGCGCTTGTCGTGGGACGACAGAAAAAATAGTATGTTTCTTCCTCAACAAATGTTTCGGATAACCGAGAAGCTTGTCGCCTCGGAGTTTGCTACTTAATAATGCGCAAACGCCGTGCCCGTGTTGTCTTGTCGGCTGTCACGTAGATCGTCAACACGTCGTTTGACAAACAACTAAATGAAACATCCGAATCGATTTCTTGCACACAAATGTGACAAGGTTTTTGTCTACATATTTCACCGAACGCAACGATTGTCTTCAAATCAATGAATAGAGTGGAATTAGTACAGTTACATATGTTTTTAATGCTTACTTGGTAATAACTCTTTATCACGCTACTCTGTATCTAGACACAAGCAACATTAATTGCTCACTGTTTATACATTCAACATTAATTGCACATTCACATCCAGATCGATTCTCGATGAAAAATTAACCACCTGTCTGATCGCTGGGTTTATATTGCGTATGTCAATTGTGTTGCGGGAAGTCGATGGATGCAGGTGGCTCAGGACCGAGCTTCGTGGCAATATTTGGGGGAGGCCTATGTTCAGCAGTGGACTTCTGATAGGCTGAAATGATGATGATGATGATGATGATGTCAATTAATGAGTTTTTTAGCTGGTTCTTTATAAAATACCTAAGTATCTGTTTATTTACTTAGTTATACTTAATGTGTTATATTTGCTAATTACTCTATGCAAAATACTCTTTTAACTCTTTTTTAATTAGTATAGTTTAGTTATGTTTTATTAGAAGTAAGGATTTGATATATAAAGAAGGATAAATTAGGTACATACTGACTGACTTAAGCAAAGACCTGCATAGTGAAAGCACCTAATACTTTTGTAAAAATTAACCTCTAAGCCACTGCCTAATTAGCTAAATGCCAACCTCTGCTGGCAGGTCATTTGGTGATAGCAGCGAGCACATAAGACGTAGCTTCGTCGAGCGACTGGTGGCGGAACATCCATCCGAAATACTTGTGATGGGGAGCTGCATCACCAGTGCGAGACTACCGGCGCTCCGTTAAACCACCCGCTTGCCCATGGTAATGTTCAGCAGTGGACTAAAGTAGGCCGATGTAGTAGAGGCATTCCATCTTAGTCTTCACGAGTGACAATGCATCTGCGTTTTGATTCTTAATCGGGAATAGATGCAGGTGTATATGAGGAGCTGTAATCATTTACCATCGGATGGACTGTCTGCTCGTTCCTCACCCATATCGGTTATGGCTCGACCGAGGAAGAACTGAACTCTTAGAAAGCTTCAGTGGAAAATAGCAACATTATGCCGCTGTGCTTTGTATGGCGTGTGATTGACTCTGAGACCAATTTGGTGAGAGAGTATTCCATGTTACTCCTCAGGAGTGATAATACTTCTGCATCTTGATTCATAATCGTGGATTCATGCAGGTCTAGGCACCTGAGCGTCAGTGACCACTTCCCGTCAGGTGAACCATAATCAGGTGTTCGATTGTTACCCATATTAGTATTGGTATATAACAAAAAAACACTTTGATGTCGTTAACGAAAGTATGTTTTGTTTACTGCTACTGAAAACACTACATCGTTCCATGAAAGCAAAGTGCTAATAAGAAAATAGTCCCAACAATTGACCCCTTTGGCAATAGTGGTGACTTTTCCTGCGACTCCATATAGGCTTTGTTCTAGGGTACATAGCAAGAGCCCCTAATATCCAAATCAAAAATGGCGGCTTCCGCTAAACAATGGAAGTCGAAACGGCCATCGCACAGCGAATGGCATTGTTTTAGAAACAAAGCGCGCGACCACGACGGCAAAATGTCGAACCTGCCCGCGGAGCGCCCCGCGGCGTTACAAATATGAAATTTGCGCGTAAAAATGGCGGCGAAGGCAATTTTTACAAATGGCTGCCGGGCGGGGAGACCCAGGTGGTTTGTTTAGAATCGTTTTCAGAGCGCTAGGGTCGCGCCGTACCCGCGCACGATGTCTCTCGCTGACGAGCATTATCTCTTGCTCCTCGATCGCAACTATAGTAGGAAACTCATTACATAATGAAGCAAGCGCCGCCCCCGGCCGTGCTTCATCTCGACCTCTCTAATTTGCATTTAACGGGATATTTTCTAAAATCTCACATCCCAACCTAAGCAAATTCTTTTAATTCTTCTTCGTTGCGTAAGATCATAAACTTGAAAGGGTTACATCTAAAAAACATTCTATGCAGTTCCAGTAAGGTCTAGTTTCCTGTGGCGTAAAATTGACATATGATTTATGGTATTGGCTGCGGTAGGCGACTGCGCGATGACGTTTGGCGTTTGGCGGATTCATTACAGAGACAAAGACGGGGGTTGGGGAGGGGGAGGCGGCGAGCGGGGGCCGGGGGAGGCCCGCGGGGGATCCCCCGCCTTCCCCGAGCCCCGAAAGCACCGCTAGCCACTTTCCTAAATCAGTGGCACGTATTGTTCTATATTAGTTCTTGGCCGACGAGAGAAATTTGAAATAACTACAGACTGGGAGAGTATTATCATAGTTGTTTATGAATAAATGTATCTGGAATGAATACATTTATAAAATATGCTATAACATGTTTGCTAATAATTGTAGGCTTTCTGCAACTTGATTTTTAATTAATAAAAGTAAATGAATGATTAATGGTAATGAATTGAAAACGTCTACTACTAGAGCGAGTCAGATTTTGACAATCAACAATATTGAAGTGAATCCTTTGCTTACAATAGACGCGTTAACCACTAAGCTTAAGAAATTGTATATTTTTCTAACAACACCAGAGGAGCTGTGCAGCTGCGCTGACAGGACCGAAGGAGGGGGGGGGGGGGGCAACGGTTACCTCACTCACCAACGAAACGCAGAAGCGCAGGATGCCTCTACTTCACGCCAGTATTCTACGCCGTGATAACCGGCGTACATAGGTTATGTATACATTAAAATGACCGGAGTACCTATGTACTAGGTACTCCGGTCATCGGCCCATTCGAGCAGTAGGTTCACGACAATAGTCGAATGGCGAGCTCGAACCTGAGACGTCATGTAATGCGGTCCCTACCCCTCCCTGTACTATGAAGAACAACAGATATACTATACGTAAGGATTATTCTCAACGCCTGTTAACCAAAGTGGTAGGCTGGGATCATGGATTTCCTTTTCATACGACTCAGCGCAACTCACTTTTCATTTTTCCGGGTGACAGAAAGTTGTGCCAAGGCGCCGAGTTTTCTACCCGAGACTAACATGGGATTTAAGGTAGGTAAGGTGAGGTGCAGGTTAGCACAATAAACGTTAGGTATTATTAAAACGCTAACAGAATATTAAATAACAATTATTGCTTAATGTAAACAGTGTTTAATTGTTATTAAGTAAAGTGTTTGTAACAACTTGTATCACTTATGGTCAAAATCGACCATTCTTATCTGAACGCTGACACTGAGTTAGGTTTTGTATGGAAAAATAATGTGTATGTTCAGTTTACTTTGTTTGCATGTATGTTACACAAGCAATGAGCCGTAGTAGCCTAGTGGTCAGGGCGCTCACTTTAGTTTCATAGAGCGCAAGTTACCTGGGTTCGATCCCCAGTGTCGGCACCACTAGAATTGTTAATAGCAATTTTAAGTGCTGTATTTACCACGTGCACGGCGGTGAAGGAAAACATCGTGAGGAAACCCGCATGACTGAGAAATAATTAAAAAATATATTATTTCGAGGATATGTGAAGACCGCCAACCCGCAATGGAGCAGCGTGGCAGGCCCTTCCCGGCTCCTACACCCTTTCAGATCTTTGAGGAGGCCTTTGCCCAGCAGTGGGCACTTACAGGCGGCTACTTTACTTTAGTACACAAGCAATTGTCTAAGGCACAGTTCCCGTTCCAATGATACACTCGTACGTTTCGTTCCTCTTCTTTCAGAACAAATTCTTAAAAAAGGAATCCAATATTCGCGCCTTAATATTTATTTATTTATACATTGTGTTCAACAGTAGGATTACAAATGGCGGACTTAATGCCTTTACTACTTTAAATGATTTGAAAATTGAGTATTTGCAATGTAAAGTATTCTCTTCCGACGTCAAACTAATGTCATTGTTAATCTTTTGCAAATACGTACTATTGCTAATATTATAAATGAAACCATATATCTAAATGTAACTCTGTCTGTCTCCTACGGTTTCAAGACTAAACCGCTGAACTGTTTCTCATGAAATTTGGTACATTAAATACTTAATGTTAAATTTCAAATTAACAAAAGCACTCTAATGATCGTTTGTTACTGGTAAATTTCAGAAAAACGCACGTTCCATTTACAAAAAGACACAAAACAGTGTGTTAATAAACATTATAACTTGCAATCCGACTTTTTCCGGATCCAACACCCTCTTAAGATAATTTAAATTGGCTTTTGCCGAGCCGTGGGATATTTAAAAGCTGCTGCTTTACATTTTATTTATTAGGATTCCTATAGGGTTTCTTCCGGAAATATCTTCTCTATCAGCGGAACATGTATACTAAAGCGGTAGATTGAAAAAAAGACAATCGACAAACGAACTTTGAATTTTCTACGTCAAATTAAGTATTTTCATTCAATGTAATTTAATCATTCATTCACTTAAAGAAGGAAGGACTATAGTTATGTTTTTTTTTAATTAAATTTAATTTAATACTGACTATATAAAAATTATACTTAATAATATTACTGTAGCTAAGCTCCTATGCCAGAACATCGATTTAATTTAAAAGCAGTAGGAACGCGTGTAACCCCGAGTCGAATCTTGGTGCCGGCATCACTAACATTCTTCTCCACCTGCAGCCTACCCGAGTCAACTGCTCGATATAAGCCTTTCCAAAACATGGAAAATTTGCCTATACTTATCACCCCCGGGTTGGTGGGCGCAGTGCCGGTACCCATGCACTAGTGATGCCGCTCCCTTTCACTGGTCTGACATTTGGATTCCGCATATACGGAATTATAGGGGAATATCCTCAAAAAAATTCCGCTATCCAAATCCATGTATGAGATTCGCCAATGCTTAGTGGTAGTGTGGGAAAATCGTTCAAAAAATATATGCCGCCTTTTGCTGGTCTTTTTGGAGAGCCTTATGTGCAGCAGTGGCTGTCGCAGTGATGAAGGACGTACGGATGGAGTTTCTGCCATCTGTCGATCGCTAGAATCTTGTCTGTCAGTCAGCCTGTCAGTCTGGTCTGGTCTGGTCTGGTCTGGTCTGGTCTCGGGTGCGCCCTGACGCGTGCCGGTGAGATTGGCATTTGAAGAAACAGATATTTAATTCCCTCTTAGACAAACACAGAAATTAATGAGTTTCAAATTAAGTGCCAAATTTAGAGCACGCTCGGTGGTAAAGGAAAACATCGCACGATAACATGCAGTCTGAGAAATAATGAAAAATAATATGTTCCGAGAACAAACCCGAGACTGCAGAATTTTGACGGACTCATCCCCGATCCGAAACCCTCTAAATATTTGCAAATGTAGGTACGTGCATCTTTTACAATGTAAACACATCCTACTTTATTAACTTTGCATGGTGGTAGGTTCCCCGTCTGCCTTCGGAGTCTTAAGGTTCCGGGTACGGGTAGGTCCGGAACGTCCACCCTTTATAACTTCATGGATATTCTTCGATATATTCTTGTCGCATGTTTTAAGTTACACATAGGACCATTTCGTTTATTTTATGAAATTGTTTGGATTACAATTTTTGAAAGGAGACTTCTCTGACGGAGAGGAAACGGGCGACAGGGACCTTGAAGCTTTTCATCTTATTTTATCAATAATTGTAATGCAAACAACATTAACAACTTACAAACTAAACAACCATCTGAAGCCTTCTTCGATTGGAAGGTATGGTATGCCGGTACAATCACGGGCTGTAAGGCATTCCAGTTCTTAATCCAGTCCTCACGGGTGACACGCATGTGCAACTTCTACGATTGAACATGTTTGAAGGTATCCATGGAAACTTAAGACGACTTAGGAAACTTAAGACGACTTAGGAAACTTAAGACGACTTAGGAAACTTAAGACGACTTAGGAAACTTAAGACGACTTAGGAAACTTAAGACGACTTAGGAAACTTAAGACGACTTAGGAAACTTAAGACGACTTAGGAAACTTAAGACGACTTAGGAAACTTAAGACGACTTAGGAAACTTAAGACGACTTAGGAAACTTAAGACGACTTAGGAAACTTAAGACGACTTAGGAAACTTAAGACGACTTAGGAAACTTAAGACGACTTAGGAAACTTAAGACGACTTAGGAAACTTAAGACGACTTAGGAAACTTAAGACGACTTAGGAAACTTAAGACGACTTAGGAAACTTAAGACGACTTAGGAAACTTAAGACGACTTAGGAAACTTAAGACGACTTAGGAAACTTAAGACGACTTAGGAAACTTAAGACGACTTAGGAAACTTAAGACGACTTAGGAAACTTAAGACGACTTAGGAAACTTAAGACGACTTAGGAAACTTAAGACGACTTAGGAAACTTAAGACGACTTAGGAAACTTAAGACGACTTAGGAAACTTAAGACGACTTAGGAAACTTAAGACGACTTAGGAAACTTAAGACGACTTAGGAAACTTAAGACGACTTAGGAAACTTAAGACGACTTAGGAAACTTAAGACGACTTAGGAAACTTAAGACGACTTAGGAAACTTAAGACGACTTAGGAAACTTAAGACGACTTAGGAAACTTAAGACGACTTAGGAAACTTAAGACGACTTAGGAAACTTAAGACGACTTAGGAAACTTAAGACGACTTAGGAAACTTAAGACGACTTAGGAAACTTAAGACGACTTAGGAAACTTAAGACGACTTAGGAAACTTAAGACGACTTAGGAAACTTAAGACGACTTAGGAAACTTAAGACGACTTAGGAAACTTAAGACGACTTAGGAAACTTAAGACGACTTAGGAAACTTAAGACGACTTAGGAAACTTAAGACGACTTAGGAAACTTAAGACGACTTAGGAAACTTAAGACGACTTAGGAAACTTAAGACGACTTAGGAAACTTAAGACGACTTAGGAAACTTAAGACGACTTAGGAAACTTAAGACGACTTAGGAAACTTAAGACGACTTAGGAAACTTAAGACGACTTAGGAAACTTAAGACGACTTAGGAAACTTAAGACGACTTAGGAAACTTAAGACGACTTAGGAAACTTAAGACGACTTAGGAAACTTAAGACGACTTAGGAAACTTAAGACGACTTAGGAAACTTAAGACGACTTAGGAAACTTAAGACGACTTAGGAAACTTAAGACGACTTAGGAAACTTAAGACGACTTAGGAAACTTAAGACGACTTAGGAAACTTAAGACGACTTAGGAAACTTAAGACGACTTAGGAAACTTAAGACGACTTAGGAAACTTAAGACGACTTAGGAAACTTAAGACGACTTAGGAAACTTAAGACGACTTAGGAAACTTAAGACGACTTAGGAAACTTAAGACGACTTAGGAAACTTAAGACGACTTAGGAAACTTAAGACGACTTAGGAAACTTAAGACGACTTAGGAAACTTAAGACGACTTAGGAAACTTAAGACGACTTAGGAAACTTAAGACGACTTAGGAAACTTAAGACGACTTAGGAAACTTAAGACGACTTAGGAAACTTAAGACGACTTAGGAAACTTAAGACGACTTAGGAAACTTAAGACGACTTAGGAAACTTAAGACGACTTAGGAAACTTAAGACGACTTAGGAAACTTAAGACGACTTAGGAAACTTAAGACGACTTAGGAAACTTAAGACGACTTAGGAAACTTAAGACGACTTAGGAAACTTAAGACGACTTAGGAAACTTAAGACGACTTAGGAAACTTAAGACGACTTAGGAAACTTAAGACGACTTAGGAAACTTAAGACGACTTAGGAAACTTAAGACGACTTAGGAAACTTAAGACGACTTAGGAAACTTAAGGCGATTTAGGAAACTTAAGGCGATTTAGGAAACTTAAGGCGATTTAGGAAACTTAAGGCGATTTAGGAAACTTAAGGCGATTTAGGAAACTTAAGGCGATTTAGGAAACTTAAGACGACTTAGGAAACTTAAGACGACTTAGGAAACTTAAGACGACTTAGGAAACTTAAGACGACTTAGGAAACTTAAGACGACTTAGGAAACTTAAGGCGATTTAGGAAACTTAAGGCTGTTTAGGAAACTTAAGGCGATTTAGGAAACTTAAGACGACTTAGGAAACTTAAGGCTGTTTAGGAAACTTAAGGCTGTTTAGGAAACTTAAGGCGATTTAGGAAACTTAAGGCTGTTTAGGAAACTTAAGGCGATTTAGGAAACTTAAGGCTGTTTAGGAAACTTAAGACGACTTAGGAAACTTAAGGCGATTTAGGAAACTTAAGACGACTTAGGAAACTTAAGGCTGTTTAGGAAACTTAAGGCGATTTAGGAAACTTAAGGCTGTTTAGGAAACTTAAGGCTGTTTAGGAAACTTAAGGCTGTTTAGGAAACTTAAGGCGATTTAGGAAACTTAAGGCGATTTAGGAAACTTAAGACGACTTAGGAAACTTAAGGCTGTTTAGGAAACTTAAGGCGATTTAGGAAACTTAAGGCTGTTTAGGAAACTTAAGACGACTTAGGAAACTTAAGACGACTTAGGAAACTTAAGACGACTTAGGAAACTTAAGACGACTTAGGAAACTTAAGGCTGTTTAGGAAACTTAAGGCGATTTAGGAAACTTAAGACGACTTAGGAAACTTAAGGCTGTTTAGGAAACTTAAGGCGATTTAGGAAACTTAAGGCTGTTTAGGAAACTTAAGGCGATTTAGGAAACTTAAGGCTGTTTAGGAAACTTAAGACGACTTAGGAAACTTAAGGCGATTTAGGAAACTTAAGGCTGTTTAGGAAACTTAAGGCTGTTTAGGAAACTTAAGGCGATTTAGGAAACTTAAGACGACTTAGGAAACTTAAGGCGATTTAGGAAACTTAAGACGACTTAGGAAACTTAAGGCTGTTTAGGAAACTTAAGGCTGTTTAGGAAACTTAAGGCTGTTTAGGAAACTTAAGGCTGTTTAGGAAACTTAAGACGACTTAGGAAACTTAAGGCTGTTTAGGAAACTTAAGACGACTTAGGAAACTTAAGGCGATTTAGGAAACTTAAGACGACTTAGGAAACTTAAGGCGATTTAGGAAACTTAAGGCTGTTTAGGAAACTTAAGACGACTTAGGAAACTTAAGGCTGTTTAGGAAACTTAAGGCGATTTAGGAAACTTAAGGCTGTTTAGGAAACTTAAGGCTGTTTAGGAAACTTAAGGCTGTTTAGGAAACTTAAGGCGATTTAGGAAACTTAAGACGACTTAGGAAACTTAAGGCGATTTAGGAAACTTAAGGCTGTTTAGGAAACTTAAGACGACTTAGGAAACTTAAGGCGATTTAGGAAACTTAAGACGACTTAGGAAACTTAAGGCGATTTAGGAAACTTAAGACGACTTAGGAAACTTAAGGCGATTTAGGAAACTTAAGGCTGTTTAGGAAACTTAAGACGACTTAGGAAACTTAAGGCGATTTAGGAAACTTAAGGCTGTTTAGGAAACTTAAGGCGATTTAGGAAACTTAAGGCTGTTTAGGAAACTTAAGGCGATTTAGGAAACTTAAGGCGATTTAGGAAACTTAAGACGACTTAGGAAACTTAAGGCTGTTTAGGAAACTTAAGACGACTTAGGAAACTTAAGGCGATTTAGGAAACTTAAGGCTGTTTAGGAAACTTAAGACGACTTAGGAAACTTAAGGCTGTTTAGGAAACTTAAGGCGATTTAGGAAACTTAAGACGACTTAGGAAACTTAAGGCGATTTAGGAAACTTAAGGCTGTTTAGGAAACTTAAGGCGATTTAGGAAACTTAAGGCTGTTTAGGAAACTTAAGGCGATTTAGGAAACTTAAGGCTGTTTAGGAAACTTAAGACGACTTAGGAAACTTAAGGCTGTTTAGGAAACTTAAGGCGATTTAGGAAACTTAAGGCGATTTAGGAAACTTAAGACGACTTAGGAAACTTAAGGCGATTTAGGAAACTTAAGGCGATTTAGGAAACTTAAGGCGATTTAGGAAACTTAAGACGACTTAGGAAACTTAAGGCGATTTAGGAAACTTAAGGCGATTTAGGAAACTTAAGACGACTTAGGAAACTTAAGGCTGTTTAGGAAACTTAAGGCGATTTAGGAAACTTAAGGCTGTTTAGGAAACTTAAGGCGATTTAGGAAACTTAAGACGACTTAGGACGCTTAAGGCGACTTAGGAATCTTAAGGCGACTAGGGAAACTTAAGGCTGTTTAGGAAACTTAAGGCGAATTATTAAACTTAAGGCGACTAAGGAAATTAAAGCGATTTAAGAAACTTAAGGTGATTTAGGAAACTTAAGGCGATTTAGGAAACTTAAGACGACTTAGGAAACTTAAGGCGAGTTAGGAACTGAAGGCGGCCCCCACGCCCATGTAACGGTAGCAAGCGGCTCTCCAAACAAACATACTTGCAGTCGTAACGTTGTTTTTACTCGGACCGTAAGTCAAAGTGGCGGTGACAAATATAATTAGTGAGCGCGATTAAGTCGGCTACTGACCTGACAAGTGCGGCTGCGCCGTCGGGCTGTAGGGGCTCTTGATCTGCGGGAAACCTGCGGAGGAAGAATTACATTAATTGAGCAACAAACAATTAAGGGCGGCGAGGAATTCCAATTGTAAAGAGCCGACGCTCGTCGTGATTTAGCTGGCGGGGGCGCCGCGCTGCAGCCCGCGAGCGCACCCCGTTGTGCCGCTGGAGAATTCGCTTCGAATTAACTAATCCGTTGCAACGTGAACATTCTCAGCGCGCGTTCTTTGTGGAAGGTGTTACTATCTTTCACGAAGTCACGAATAAAGTTCGAATTGAAAAGAAATCACAGAAGCAACCTCTAAATGTGTCAAAATTCCTTAAGTCGGTTTGGCTTCCGAAAATACTTAATTGGTTTAGCGCACACGTTCGGTAATCCGTATAACAGTATTATCTTGGCTGCAAGTGCCAGTTCCTTGCAGCCAAGTTCATACTAGATGTATATACTATATATATAACTATCAAAAGATGTAGGTCGTGGTATGTCATGGTCGAGACAAAGAATACTAACGGATGAAAAGGTATATTTTTTTAATAGGCCGCGTGAATACAAATATTAGTTAAAACCTTTTTTTTTATATTGGAAACGAGCAACCTGTTGTTAAGTGACTACCGACGTCCAGGTACTGCGACTATATCTGCGACACCCGAGGAGCTGCGAGTGCTTTGCCGGTGTTTAAGGATGTTTGGGGTGACAACACAATACGATTCTACTTCACAGCGGTATTCTGCTGGTGCAGCTACTACCGCGCTCGAACCGGCGACCGTTCGAGAAGCAGCAAAAGCTGCCGCTTGGCTCTATGACCACGTACAAAAACGTACGTTGTCATACAGAATACAGTATTCAACTAGAGTACAATTTAACTTTTTCTAAATATCAACAATTATCGCAATCGTATTTGCTGAATTTAGCAAATGCCCGGTGGTTCAGGTGTATGTCGTGAGGGAGTCCGCACCTGACGTGCACTGGAGTAGCATAGCTTCTGAAACCCTCTTAAATATTGAGAGAAAGCCTTTGCAGCGGTTGGACAATAACAGTTTATTAGTCCACTGGTACTGCAAATGTTTCTGTGCCATTAGGAAATCTTCAGTTATAACACATTTTGGACCTTTCTCATCTAGCTTTTTCCACAATCATGTTACGAGTCAGCCTCTTTATGCATATCGTACCTAAATAAAGAACGAGAATTCTCTGATTTGCACATTCTTTTGCGAGAATGATCCATATCGCTCGATACGGATTGTTAAGTCCTCGGGTCCTCAAAATGTTAAATAATCGTTAGCTGGTTAGCTAGTAACTGTGTCTATGGTGGCGTTTATACTATCAGTAGGTTATGATATCTGTGACAAACAGAAGCCTCTATGAGATCGAGATAGTAAATAGAATCGGGTGTTACTTTACTAACCCAATGATGTTGGACCTTGCACAATTCCGCATTAAAAAAAAAACAATCAAATGGCATGTATTACCCAGTCCGTAGAGAAGCAGAGCACCACCTCCCAACCATCACCCAGATATTTAACGTGGCAGAGCCAAGCGTGGCTTTAGATGATGCTAGACGTCGCAGAATACCGTCCTGAAGTAGAGGCATCTTCTGCTTCTGCGTATCGTTCGGCGAGTGAGGTAACCGGAGGCCCAGTCCCAGGGGCCTCATATATCCTTTAAGGCCGGCAACGCACCTGCAGCTCCTCTGGTGTTGCAGATGTACAAGGGTGACGGTAATCACTTACCATCAGGTGAGGCGCTTGTACGTTTACCCGCTTACTCATAAAATGCCTATTATTTATGATAGGATGGTACATGCAGTTGCTTGCTTGTATTGGATGTATTAAACTATATCTCAATGAGCAGTGAATTGGCTGCAATTGTCTTTGATTTAAACTAACGCCCGGAACTATAATACCTATAATTAACAGGTTACACAACACACACGCTTAATGTGCGCCAAAGTGCGTAATTGTTTATAAAGAGTGATGAATCGTCTGCGGAAGGCTGTTGCGAAATTAAAAAAAAACCACTGCAGCCACTGACCCCGGGCAACATACAATCCGCGTTGTCAAGCGAAAGTTGTCAAAGTTTGACGGCTCGGTGGGGAAGTGGCTAAGCGTTCAGCTGCGGCGCTGTGGGTCGCGGGTTCGATACCCGCACGGGACTAGTATTTGTATGGACTACAAATAATTGTTCCGGGTCTGGGTGTATGTCCGTGTGCAATTTATGTATGTAAACTGCCTCCGCAACACAGGAGAAATTCCTACAGTGGAAGGTTAATGTTTTTTTTTATATAAAGAAGAAAGGAATTATGCATGGTAATTTTTCCAACGTCTTTAAAAAAAAAATCAGTTCTTCATTTGCAGTTACAAATAACTGTTATCGACAAAGAAAAAGAACAACGGAAATGACCTCTCATTGTTGAATCCTTTCAAAACATTCTCACATAAAAATGACACATTTTGGATAATTTGCAATATAGTAATCCTTTAAGGTGTCATAACATAACAATAGAATTTCTATTGTTACGATTAGGGGCTTGTGTTCAATATCAGCGACACCAGAGGACATGCAGGTGCATTGGCGGCCTTTAAGGGTATTTCGAAGACGGGAAGGAGGATGAGGAAGGGGATGGAGAAGGGGAATGGGACTCCGGATACCTCACTCACCGCAACACCAGAGGTGACGAACTCATATCTGTTGCAGTTGTACGTGAAGCAGCTCTTTAGCAACATACTCAAAAAAAAATTTTTTTTTTTAAATATTACTTAAATTCTTTCCTAAAGTTGATGAAGTAAGTTTAACGTAATTTAAATGACATTACAGAATTAATTCCCCAACCAAGTCACCTAGGCTGTTCTCGAATTAATTGTAAGGCGATACTTTTCTTAAGCCTATCAGATTTCATGGGATTAGACGTGAACGTAAAGGGACAACAGAAATAGCGCGCTGTAATCGAATCGCCACAGGCTAAATCGAATTTCGCAAGCCATAGACAATGAGGACAATCGATGGCTGAGGCAGCGCCGTATTCAGCCAAGCGACGCGCTCCCATTATTTCTTCAAACACCCGCTCACCATTGATTGTCGTAGAAATTTAACAAATATTAAGGCGGGCGAAAAAAATACACAATGGCGATGTGAAGACTTCCTCAATTAAATGCCGCGTGATGGATATATAAATAAATGAATTGGTGCGTTTAAAGCTGCTTTGTGTCCGGGCCGGGAGTGACCGGGGGAGCCCCCGCGGTCTCATGCACGAGCGGTTCACGGCTTCAGCCGTCAGGGTCTAACGGTAGAAAGTTTGATGGGATACGATTCTGATTCTGATTCTGTAATCGTGTCACTGTGACACTGACAGACGATTGATTAGTGACGGAATTGAAAAGCAAACTAATCAGCGCATTTAAAGGTAAGTAAGGTAAGTAAACGCCCATTGAGAAGGAGGCCTTCGACGAATAGAGGGCATTTACGGAGGCTGCTTCTTTATTTTATTTATACTATAATGACGCATTGTTATGTTATTTAGTTATGTAGAAAAGAAAATATTATTCAACATATAACAGCAGCCGGGAACTCGACTTGTTCCCAGGTACCAGAGAGACCAGAAGAACCTCCCCTATACATTCCTTTATTCTTTTTTTTTAAATCCGAAGTTCGGAAATTTTGGTTAATTTGTTTTGTTTTATTAATACATGGCCAACGATACGCTGCGGCTTAGTGATTAGCGTACCTGGCTGCTGAGCCATGGGTTCTGGGTTCGAATCCCAGCCGAAGTCAATATTTGTTGCTAAACACAAATTATTGATTTTCGTGTCTGGTTGTGTTGTGTACGTCCCGTGTCTCTTCCCCCCGGTCTTATCGCACAAGCGTTCCATCGGACATGGGAAGGTAAGGACGAGGGAGTGCCTCGTGTGTTCGCGCGTACATTTGCGGCACTATAATATCTCCCGCGCAGTTGACAGTATACGAAAGTTGTAGTCGTGGTCGGAATCGACTAAGTGGACATCGTTGGTTAGGGTTGCTGCTACACCCCTTTGGACTATCCTTCTTTCCACCCACGCGGGCCCTCATTGGCATATCAAAGAGCATCTAATCACTCTGTTTACGCGAACTCCGATGTAGTGACGAAGCGTCCTGGGGCACCCACTCGCCCCGCATCGGATCGAAACTCTCGCGCGTTGTCAGAAATAACCGCGGCGAGGCGCTGGCGCTGCGAGACAGCAAACAAAGTGAAGAGGATCACGCTCCGGGGCCGAGGGCCCGCCGCTTTGTCCCCGTTGTCGCGCGTTGTCATCCCATTGTGGGCGCATTGGCACACTCGACGCGTCAAGTGTGCTGTTGGCTTAGCGAGCTCGCACTCCTGCGCAGCGGCCGCTCGACTCGGTTGCGGTGCGTTGCGGTAACCGAGTTGCACGTTCGACTAGTGGTTCATCGGTGATTCGGACGTTAAGGAGAACGGAACGCTAAGGTTAGCCGTAAATAATAGTCTTACCGGTTGAATAGGAGATGATAAAATTATATTGATCTCGTGAATCGGTATAACGGTAATATACGATAATTGTGACGCAATGTTGATGTTTTCTGTATTAACAATTCAATCGTCTATATACAGAGTACGCAAAAATCAATCATGGTAGCAAAATTTCTATGATAAATGTTATCGTAACACGAGTAATTATATTTATGAACTAATTAGGGATCTTATCATTCTTCGTAGATAGGACAACAATTAATAATAAATATATAATTAACAAGCACACAGTGGGATTAGGACTCCCTGTGTCTTGGCAACTGGAGGGTAATAAGATAGACAGAAGAATAGACATATACCTACATAGATACATTATCACATGCACATATATAACATTAACATCCATGACTCGCTTGCAAACATTTATATTCATCATACATATGTGCATCTCTTTCGGGATTTGAACCCGCAACCCTCAGCTTTGAAGGCAGGTTCACTACCAACTAGGCTAGCGGGCCGTCACCGATTACTTGAACATGCGAATCGATTTGGTTATTTTCTTTTTTATTCGAAAGGATATGCTTGATCTGAATTTTTTTTTCGGATCACCTGATGGTAAGTGATTACCGTCGCCCACATACATCTGCAACACCATAGATGCTGTAGGTGCGTTGCCGATCTTTAAGGATATTTGGAAGATGAGAGAGAAGAGGAGGGGAATATGGAGGGGATGTGGGCCTCCGGTTACCTCACTCCCCGAACGAAACGCAGAAGCAAAAGATGCCTCTACTTCACGCCGGTATTCTGCGAGACCCTGGTATCAATCCAGTCGAGCCGGCCCATTCGAGCAGCAGCTAAAGCCGCCGCTTGGCTCTACCACGGAGATGAATCTTACAATGTACTTTGAAAAAGAAAATCTTACAATGTACTTTGAGTAGATATAGTTTATAGTTTTTTTTAGTTAAATAATTAATCTAGAACATAATATTAACATATAAACCAAACTGTGCTTCTCTATTCAACACTTCAATGAAATAGAATATTAAGATCTCTTGTTCACCCTAAGGAAAATATTGTATTACAACAAAACATTGAATTGAAAAATCTGAACGTCTCTTAGGTCAACACATAGAGGACGTTTATTTATTCAGTTAACATCTCTACGTGATTCCGACATACGCCCCTGGTTAAACAAGATACAAGTACCAATTGGTCTATTATTTTTTGACTTATTTATTCAGACTGCCCCAATGGACTAGTTGACAGTAACACTGCCTTCGAAACTGAGGGCTGCAGCTTCGAATCCCGCAAAGGGAGAACATGCAAATGTTCATACAATATGATGAATATGGACATTTGTAAACGTGTCATGGCTGTTCATATTTATATATGTAGTCCAGATACCAAGGGATCCTAATCAAGGACAGGATGACGTGTGAGAACGTTCACTATGCAATATGTTATTATTCATTAGGCTTTTGTATTATCCTAATCTATTACAGGCAAGCGATCTCGAGCTTCGATTAACTTATTATGCAACACATCTCGAACGGGCTTGTCAAAGGCTGCGGCCTGATAATTAACGAAGTCTGGGCGGCTCGGCGGCGCTGTTAGCCCATCAGCACAAATGTGAAGCATCAGCTAGCGGGCTCGCGACACTGCGGATAAAGGCTTTGTCGGCCGTTAGCCCTCCCGATACTAGCGAGGGGCCTCCCCTCGCCCGCGCTCCTCCTAGACACCTCCCGCGACACAATAAACAACAACACGACACACCGGCGTGTTGCTTTTACACGTATCGGTGGTGTGTTTTATACGCGAGCACTGTTTGAGAAAAGGCTTAACATTTAGAGCGAAAATTAATATCAAAAATTGTAATTGGCTATTTTATATCAACCGTTCATTACAAGGTTATATTAAACATTTGGTTTCCGTCTAAAAGTAACAAAAATAAAAACAATTTAAATTAGCAGCTAGTGAACGTGCCACTGCTGAGCAAAGTACTTTTCTTAATAGTTCCGAGAATTTCGAAATGTTGGGAGGAACTGTGAACAACAATGCAATTAACAATTTTAGATGTCAGCACTGAGATTGGAACCCAGGTCGCTCGCGTACTATGAAGGTAAAGCGAGCCCCCTTGACCTCTGAGCAGGTATTTTTTCATAAATAAACTAAGCTAAACCTTTTGGGAATAAGTCACAATGGTCGTGTGGTTAAAGCATCTGTCTCCGAATCGTGAGACCTGAGTTGGATCCCCTGTGCGTAGGGCACGTAGCAGTAAGTTTTTGGAAACTAATGTATACTTATGTCCCATATAAGCTCTGGTGAAAAGAACTATAATGTTTAGAACACTAAACACCCCAGTATTAGGTGTAAGTAAGTTCGTGTGAGATTATTTTAGATATATTTTTAAACCAACCTAATATAAAGAGATTTTATATTTATTTAAGCAAAAGAGAAGATGGCTGGGCGCTACCGGCTGCTTGTGATGCGGTAATTAATACAAATAAATCCAAGAGCGAGCATACCTCTGCTTGAGCTCAAGACAACGTGAGCTCATTCTGCGCAGATCGGACCAAAAATTAAGAATTTTAGAGCTGACGGTAGCTGGCTTAACTGTGACATCAGGACTTCAAACACCACAGTCCCTCCGTGACCACGGGCGTTGTAAAGCACCAGAAACGTCTGAATTAAAAATAAATAATTAAACACGATAAAATCTAAATAATACTTTCATTTTAAATAAATATTCATTGATTGATTTCTCACAATTACCTACGAAATGTGGTAGAGCCAAGCGGCGGCTTTTGCTGCTGCTCGAATGGGCCGGCTCGACCGGGTTGGTACCACAACCTCGCAGAATACCGGCGTGAAGTAGAGGCATCTCATGCTTCTTGCGTTTCAATCGATAAGTGAGGTATCCGGAGGCCCACTCCCCCTCCCCATACCCCTCATCATTCTCCCTTCCATCTCCTAAATACCCTCAGAGGCCGGAAACGCACCTGCACTACCTCTGGTGTTGCAAATGTACGTGAGAGACGGTAATCACTTACCATCAGGTGAACAGCTTGCTCGTTTGCCGCCTTTCTCATAAAATAATAATAATATTCTGCATGCTCAGTAAGGGGTCGGGTGATCTCCTCGACCGCCCGCTCGCCTTTTTCATTCAAGTAAAACACAAAATTGAAAACGGAACCCAATGCTATCGAACCCATATGTAAAAGGAGATTGACAATCAATGATAGAACGATATACAGTGAAACATGATTATGAATTCCAAGTTTAACGAGTTAACAAAAATACTGAAACAAGCGTGCACCGGTTGGATGGTAGGCAGCCAATGTAAAATTCTGAGCAATGACTTTGATTAAAATAAAGTTGTAAATTGTAAATATTAGGTTGTAATTTCAGTGTCTCGTTTACCTTAATTTATCAGCCTTTTAAGGTCCACTGCTGACATAGGTATCCATGAAAGTACTAACAAAAGCCAGCGATCTGTTCATGGAAGATTTGCCCATACTCATCACGCTGGGCGGGGAGGTCGGTGGGCGCAGTGAATGAATTAATAAATGAATGAATGAATAAAAATGCTTTATCCTTAGATGTAAAAAAGATAACATCGTTTTTCGAATGTCATAATTTTATAATTATTACAATCTACCACCGTTTCGTAAACGAAACCCCGTTGGGAGCCTCTTTTTTGATTACCTATTTTTTCAATAATAATATGTCATAACATATAAGACGATGCTCCCATAGGCAACTGAAAGTATGCCACAAGAATACAGCGATCCACTAAACACAGGGAGGGAGGCACTAGTCAGTACGGTTCTGCAATTTTTTTTTATATATTTTTTTTTATACAGAAAAGATGGCAAACGAGCAAGCGGTTCACCTGATGGTAAGTGATTACCGTCGCCCACATACATCTGCAACACCATAGATGCTGCAGGTGCGTTTCCGGTCTTTAAGGATATTTGGGAGATGGGAGGGGAATAGGGAGGGGGAGTGGGGCCTCCGGTTACCTCACTCACCGATCGAAACGCAGAAGCACAAGATGCCTCTACTTCACGTCGGTATTAATATGCAAGGCCGTGGTACCAACCCGGTCGAGCCGGCCCATTCGATCAGCAGCAAAAGCCGCCGCTTGGCTCTACCACGCTAAAAATCCTCTGCGTTAGTTTTTGAATTACGATTTTTTTTTGTGTTTAATATCATCTCAGAATATGCTCTAATTACCTGTGAGACTATTAGTACAAACAAAAAAAGAATTTTCATTTCATTCCTATATTCATCCAACAACAAGTGGTTGAATGTAATATGTAACGATTACATATTAGAAATTGAAAGTAGTTCTTAAGTTTACAAATTTGTAAACAGAACGCAGAATTCGATTTTGCGAATTCACCTTGCCCTCCTCACTTCTTTAATTAAAAATAAACGACTTAAGAGACAACTTGTGTTTTCTCATTAAAAATTATACATAAGCATCCGCGTGTTGGTAGCGATGGGATAGCACTTATTACAGATTCAATTAATGTAATACGCTTTGATGTTCTGTAACGGAATTATAAAAACCGTGAGTTGCGACCTCCGCCCGCCGTCGAACGCATCGACCGCCGCCCCAGCGCGGAGCTCGAGATCTGTTTACACACAATGCATAGACTTAATTGAGTCAGCACTTAGCGAACGACTTTGTCAATTCGTATCGGATTCCACTTGCTTAATTAATGGAAGGCGGCCGGAGCCGACGCGGCCCCGTCCCGCCGCCTCCAAACGCCTCGGCGAACTCCGAAATTAATGACTCGCCGCGAACGGACCCCGTTGTCTGTCGATCCGCTAATGTCCGCTTTAGAAATTTATTGATTAACATTCGAATTACGACGCTCACGCGCTTAATTGGGGAACAAACGTTCGAGATTGTTGATGCGACGAGGAAATAATGAACTCCGCGATCGGAATCTCTGAACAGTTGTCAATCATCGGCTTATTGAGACGCCTCGACCGTTGCCGTGGAAACACGTGTCGGAATCTGTGCTCTTCTTCAATGCTACGATACGATACAGATACATTTGATACAACAAGTATTCAAGCGAATGCAACGCATTTGAAATGGAAATAGATTTTAAAAGATTAAAGTGAAATTTTGTACGTTATATCTACATCTTCGTCAGCCAGTGCAAGTCCACTGCAAGAGATAGGTTAACCATGTATGCACCAATGGAAGCTGGCGTTCCAAGCGCGTAGGATTTGGCCGTACTCAGCTCGATGGGTGGGAGAGTGCACCAGTCTGCAGGACTTTGATGCGGCATATCCGGATGGATATCCATCCGTCGGTCGTCAGAGTCGTCAGAGTCGTCAAGGAACAGGGCGCTGACTCTCTGCCCGGAAGTTTGTTCACCTGTACTCGTAACTTAAAGAAATATGTTTCTCGAAGGATGAATTGTAAATGAAATTTTCTTTTCTACACAATGTACATTCTTTTCAGTTCCGTCATTATCTAGCGACGAAAGTAATTCAGCCAAGCGATATTATTGTCACGGGAAGACCTAAATGTCGACCAAAAATCTCATTGCTTTCAATTTTATTAACAACTTCAACTTCGTTATGTCCACTGCTGACCATAGGTTTTTCCCAAATCACGGTCCCGAACCACCTGCGTCCTTCGACTTTCTGTGTCAAAATTGTGTAGTTCGTCACTTCTTCTACCTACGCTTGTCTGTACGAGGCTGACACTCGAGAAACTGACAATATGCAATATGTCATGTCTTAAATCAATATCATTGTTTCTTAAATGAATATCAATATTAGTTATACACCTTAACAATTTTGTTTTAATTTATTAAATTTGTGATGGTGCTCTATGGATGACGTTTCGTTTTATTTTCTTTGCCTCATAGAACAAAAATCTACTACTTTATGAACTTACCACCGACAGCCACAGACTATAATTTAACTTGGTTTTTCACACTTTTACATATTGTTACGAGCTACGGCTTGCGAGATTGGAGTAAAAAGGCCGATTTCTAAAACTTTTATTTATTTTTAACACTTACGAAAGGAGTAAGCAGAGCTTCCCTTAACGCGCGCAAGTGCGCCTTATATAATCCCGAATTTCGAACATTCCCGAAACGATATTTAGTTTTTATTAAAAAAAAAAAAAAAAACTTCTGTTACCAGTGTACAGTCAGCCTTATTTACCTATCAAAGGGTTTTATTAACATCGACTGGTAATTTGTAAAACATTATTTGCTTTGACTTGTCATTCGAAGATGTAAGAATTGACAAGACATTATCGGGCATTCGTTACAATATGATCATAACCCTCTGTGTTATGTATATATATTTAAAATAAGTAAAGGTAATATTTATATATTTACGTTAATGGTAAAAAGAAATTAGTGGTTTAGTTACTCGATGGAATACGATACGATATATTTAGTGTATTTGTGTCCGTGAAGTCGACATCGGGCTTTGTCTGAAAAGGAATTCAGTGCAGCACTGACTATTTGCTGAAATGGAGACCTAGTTTGACTTCACTCAATTTTAGCTTTTTTTATATTTATTCTTGTCTATTTTTCTTTTTTTGGTTATTCCTGAATACAGATCAATCGCTTCTCGAGTTAATACTCGTCCATTTTGGCACAAAGTAATGTATTTTTGTGACGCTACTATTGTTCGAAAGAAAAATACAATTCAGTTATGTGCATGTATTTATGGCCCGAGTGGTTACTTGTAAATAGGTTTTCGTTACAGCGCTATACAGCTATTCAATGCTGGTAATCTGAGGAAGCGGTTCACCCCAGCTAGAACTGACCCCTTCGCGCTGCTATAATACAATCGCCGAGTGGCAGTACCACATAAACAAGTTAATAGTATCCTGATCTAAGATCACCAATCGCCACCCTGTGAAACGTGGCGATTGACAAACTCTGCCATATTGAGGAAGACTTATGTCTCGCAATGGACTATTTGAAGGCTGATTTTGATGGTCTTATCAATCTGATATTATGGTTATGATGATTAAAAAAAATAAAAAGAATTATATCTCTGGAGTTTCTCTCGCCTGTTTCTTCTCCGTCAGAGATAACTCTCCACGAAACTGAGGTAGATTTAAAAAAGTTGTGACAATTTACAAATGATATTAATGTTTCAATGTCGAAGAATAAAGTTTAATCTGAGTTTTAAATGTTAACCTCTTACAATACATACGTACAGGAAGTGAGCACCTTCCTGTATGTATGTATGTATTAGGTCCTTCGCGACATAATTAACAGGGTCAAGCGGCAGCTACTTAAGAATCTGCTATCACCTTCCTTACCATGGGTAGGGTATGAGGCGACTAAGGGAAAAGCCTTGAAACCTGGCGACGAGGTTTGCCGCTCGTCACCTGCTATCTCCCGCAAAAGGAGAAAATGGAGTTGCATATGGAGTCGTGCATAATGGAAATTCGAAGACATTACCTAACCATATGTGTGACCGGCTTGAATAGGTACCGATAAAAAATAAAGAAGCAGACTGTAAATGCCCACTGATGGGCAAAGGCCTTCTCTCAGATAATTAGGAAGGTTTTGCAGCTCGGAAGGGTTCACCACGCTGCTCCAGTTTGCGGGCTTCACATATCCTCGAAATAATATTTTTTATTATTTCTCAGACAAACAATTTCAAGAGTGCCGGCACCGGGGATCGAACCCGGGACACGCGCTACCACGGCTCAGATTCTGTTTCCTATATCTAATTAGAAATTAGATAAGACTTTCCTAATTTTTGGTCGGTCCATTTGGTGATAGAAAATTCCTATCGGGTATTTTGGCGGCAAAGCCGCGCACGGAGCAGAGACAACAGACGTGTCATGCATGTAAATGCAAGATGGCGCCCGCGCGGGTAATGAAGCACTTTGACGGCCCGTTGAAACGGCTCGGTTCTACACCGCGCGTTTATTTTAATTAATTTAGGATCATCGCGTTCAGCCCGCCGTCACGTCCGTGCTCCTGAGCACGTGAGCTCGTGAATTTTAATTTTTTAATCAACTATAATGATTTATTAATGTGTGTTATGGGTTTGCAACATTAGTTACAATATGAAACTAAAATGTAGTTGTCACTGTTAATGAAGGGCCGAGGTGGCAGAGGAGATTCTCATCGTACGCGAGTGACCTGGGTTAAAATCCGCTTGCGGCCATTTTGTCAATTTGCCACGTGCTCGGCGGTAAAGGAAGACGTTTAGGGAAAAATATAATCCGAGAAACAATAAAATAAAAACATTTGAAGTCCGCCTGCATTTCAGCAAAGTAGCGAACCTTTTTCCCCTCCAAAACTCTCTAAAATATTGAGAGGAGAAATTTGCCCAGCTGTGGGATATTTACACGACTTTATTTTAATATTTTCCTATTTGACATTTTAACGCCAAGTAGCGCCATGAGCCATAATCGTCTGGAACTTATAATGTTAGCTGTGGAAGTTTATAAGTACAATTAAAAACTCAATCATTCTATAAAATTTGATTGAAAAATGTTAAACGTATAACTGAAAAGATTAACGACATTCCAACAGAAGACTAATTGATTTCAAACAATAGTGTAATTCGGAAGCGAGCCGCACCCCGCACGCATCGCGCCAAACATATGAAGGCAATAAATTAATATCCAATCGGCGCCCGAGGGTCGGTTAATTGAACCTGGCTCCGTGCAGCCAACTTGTAATCCTGCCAGAATGCGCCGTAGATGCTCCGCAATCGACCTGTGAGAGAGGACCCCGTACGGCGGCGCCCGCCCCGCTCGGGGTCCGCGCGAGCCGAGCTGAGCGCGGGCGGGCGGGGGTCACGCGCGGCTGGTACTTGCAGCAGTCTAATACTCGCCGCTATTTCATTACGGCGTCGAGCCTCGCCCTCCGCATTTCGCAGCTAATCCGTTAACAAAAGACCTCTTATAATTTGAGACGCGAGCGAGGTAATTGAAATTTTATTGCCATCGTACCGCAGCCGATGATCAGTTGCGGCCGCCGCTGTGTTGCCAGCTCAGCTCTCTTCCCAATTTCAATTTAAGCATACGACACTTTCGAAATGTTCTAAAATTAGGTCACAATACACTAGGAAGTAGGAAATTTTAACCTAAATATTACGTTTTAAACAATCAATCGGTATTTTATGTAAATAATTATTTATAATCTGTGACAGCTACAAAGATCATCCTAAATTTAAATATTTCAACACAATCAAAAGACACCCGAAACGAAAAAGAAAACGGCCAGTTCGCAAATCTATACACAAAGCAAACACCAACTGCTCAAGCGATCCCATTCATTACCGCATTCATCGTTCAATACCGAAAAAAAAAGTAGCGAAACGAATAACAATCAGCGAGCGACACTCGACGTTACACCGGGCCATTGTCGCGTTAAGGAAGTGTCACATAATGTAACACTTAACGTGACACTTCCCTAATCCCGCCGGTGGCAAGGCTAGGTGTGTCCGCTGTCACAACATTGTGACGAATGAATAATGTAACAGTGCGCGACAATGAAAGGGTTGTCGACAGCGGCAGCTACGCCTTTTGCTTTGTGCGGCAACGTAACGCCCGACTAATGCGCTCTGATTATTGTAATTTCAATTCTTATCGCTGTAATGCGACGGAGAAGTCTGGCGCGTTCAAACTAGGGCAGCTCCGAGCTAGCCGGGTAGCTCGATATCCGTCGATGTCGTCGGAGCACACGGTACAGCACTAACTTCGATTTGACGTCTGCGATCGTGTAGGTGTCATGGATGTTAAGTTTACATTTATCTGTGCTCGTATTATATCGAGAATCGTTTGATTGTCGATGTAGGTTATTCATCAATGAAAAAGTAAAAAAAAAGTGTAGCAGCCTGTAAATGCTCAACACTGGACAAAGGGCTCCTTCTGAATGATCGGCGTGGGCTATCCCGTCACGCTGCTCCAGTGCGGGTAGGCGGATTTCACATGTCCTCGAAATAATATTTCTTACCATTTCTCAGACTTGCAGGATGCCACGCGATGTTTTCCTTTATCTCCGAACACGTGGTTAGTAAGTACTTAAAGATTTCAGTGGTGCCGGCAGACATCTGGTATCGAATCCAGATCACTCGCGTTCTGTGACACTAAAGCCAGCGCTCCGACTACCTGGCTACCACGGCTCTCCACTAAGATAAACAAATAGTTGCATTAGAAGCAGCTCTTCATTTAAACATTTATTTTTCTTCAAATAAAATACAATATTCCTGATTTTAGTAAACTTTTCAGTTATAAAATTAAACTAACGAAATATACACCTGTTTACATTAGATCACCGTTAACTTCTTGAATACGTTTTTGTTTTTTTTTAATCCTGGCAACACTCAATAATTTATAACCTTAATCATGACAGAAACAATTAAAAACAACTTTAAAATGAAGCATTGCTTAATATGTCGATTATGCTAACTAATATCTACTTGTATATGTAAATACATATGAGTAATATCAATTTACTTTATAGTGCGTCATTGCCCGTCAGAGACAAATGTTTTTTTTTTTACTTTTTTTAGGTTAATATTTCGACGGGTTTTCCAATTTATGACAAAAACAGCGCGGAGCTTCGTCGTCTCTGCGAGTCCTCGGCTACCTTATGCCCAAATCATTGTCCCGATAATTCGCATGGAATTATATACCGCATTTAGTCAAAGACAAAGTCGAAATTCAATCGTATACCTCCAGACTACACGACGGTACAAAAGTTTATAGGAGTTTATACTTTATTATTAAAGAGGTTGAGTGAGTTTTCGAATGATTGAAACGGGAGAAAGAAGCCGCGGGCAGCGCGCCTTAGTGATGCGATTTTCAATTAACGTACTCAATTATAAATGTAAATTAGGTCCGACGTTTCTGCTTCTCGTGCATTTTAAATATTTTCTCGTGGAGAAGAGAGATTTTACTTGGCAAAGAATACAAAAAGACAAAGGAATATCGCTTTGAAAATAATCAGATTGAAGTCGATCAAAACCGTATTACATGTCCCACAGCCGGGCATGGACAGCATTGTCTGCTCCAACACTGGCTCGGGACTTAACAAATGCCTTGTTCCCGACTTTCCTTACCCGACTGCCCCAGAAAGAGGTAAAGGTTGTATGTTAGTATCTAGGTATGGATGTGTATGAAGGTGTGTTTATGGGAGTGACTTGGGGTGTAATATTAAAATATGACGTCTGCGGTTCAAAAAGGAGAGGGGGAATAAAATATTTTTCGTGGTAGGTTTTTGTTATAAACGAATTGCAATTTGTTTTTCTACACGTGCAGTCAACAGTCGAGTTCAAACAAGAATACACCTTCAGCCTAGTAACAGTTCTATATTTCACTAAACTGTTTTGAAGGAGCCTGGAACCTAGATTCGAAGTCGGGTTGCTGAAGAATTATGAATTTTATAAGCCCTCACTACGATCCCTAAGCTATCACAGTTCAAATTGTCATCGCCTAAATAATCTCCCAGGGAACGATAATCAAAATAAAAAAATCATGTTTATGTGCATCAATACAAAAATATTTATGAAATGGCGTAGTGTCGACGAAGCTCTCACGAGTAATTTAATAAAAAAATAATAAGTCGTCAATAACCAAGCGTACGATAAGGATATAAAAATATTATATATTCATTTGGTAACACTATATTCCGAGTTATAAGTTGCTATATCAAAAAATTAGAAATACAATCAATATTGTCAGAATTATAAATCAATTACAATAAAGTTTTACAATTATATGAATATCTAATGACAGCACAGTAAGAACGTAACTAAATATTGTAAAAATAAATAAATTAAATGTAATGAATGCTTATAGGATCGCATGCGTCTGCCGAGAACATCACTAGTGCGCCACCGGGGGGAGGGGAGGTGGGGGGGCTTAGCAGTGTTAATAGCAGGCAGTTAGGGCTCTTTGTGCTACGTGTGAAGTGAGCACTAGGGCACACAAGGCCTGCCCCGGCTACACCAGCTGCAGCTGACCTCCCGCGTCCCCGCCACAGCGAACAGCCCGGGCGCACGGGGGGCGCCGGCTCACCGCGTCGCGGACGACGTTACGCCGGCGGTGTGATCGCACGTAACCCGTTTACCGCGATCTACCCCGTTTCCTGCTAGCGCATAGCGGGTGCAAACTATCACTGTTATTGCAATTTATATCTCGAATTGTCGCAAGCCAATCTCAACGCTAATCCGAAGGGTTAAGGACGTCACGAGAGCGGCGCGCGGCTCCGGCTCGCATGCGATCCTGCGGCGTCGTGTGTAACTAAAGATCTATGTATAGGAGGCCAGGCGCGAGGTTGGGCGTACGAGCGCAGGGCCGCGAGCGGCTCCGGAGGAGGGAACGGGATTGTTCTCGGTCTAATTTGGTTTGCTTAGAGGACGCCGAAGTTTTATCGAGAGCACTTTTGTACAGTTCACATAAATGTTGCGTTACACAATGTCGGCCGGTGTCAGATCGTGCTCGGGCTGTGTGTATGATACCATCTGCCATTGATAATGTCTACCTCCTACTACGCCATGTGTTCCTGTTGCTTAGTTTTATAATTTTTTTTTATGAGAATGAAGGCTAACGAGCAAGTCGCTCACGTACATCTGCAACATCAGAAGAGCTACAGGTGCAGGCCTTCAAGGATATTTGGGAGATGGGCGGTATGGGGGTGAGTGAGGTACCCCCCGTACCTCACTCACCGAAGGAAACGCAGAACCACACGATACCTCTTCTTCACGCCGGTATTCTGCGAGGTCGTGGTACTACCCCGGTCGAGCTGGCCCACTTGACCACAGTAGTAACAAATGATAACACAAATTGGTAATAAGGAAGTAAGTCCGTCTGTAAGAGTTTCAAAAAGTAATGGATAGATTTTGAAAAATCTTTTGCGTGATATATATATAATTCATAAATAAAACACTTTTCTAATTAAATTCAGTTTAACCGTGTTCATTTCTAAATATCAAATTCACCAGCTTACTGACGGAGAAAGTTCTAGGGACCGACCAACAACAAAACTAGTGAAATAAAAAAAAATGGAAAAGTATCTGTCACCTTGTCAACATAAAATTTTCAACTATTTTCATCTTTGAACCTTTGGATAAGCCGAGAAAGAAGAAGTAGCTTTGTTTTGGTTTTTTACACATTGTTTATAGATCGTTTGGTTGTTTTTTCATTGTTTATATATTATCATAATCAAATGACTATTATCATTATTACCTATGAGGTGCGAAATGACCATATTCACTGCCAAGGACAGACCTCTAACACTGCTTCCGGTCACCTATCTACCTATTGTAGATGTTGCTTACTTCAATATGATATTTCTAGAATATTCTTTTATCGATCTTCACAACACTACAAGACGTGATAAGCTACATTGGTAAGTTGTTGTTCGGTAGTTGGACTCTTCTGCGCAGGAGTCGTCTGGGTTGGTATCTTGCACCACCTTTGTATCTCTTTCTGTCGCCATTGAGCAGTGTAACCGCTGTTATGTTCCAGTTTAAGGGGTACAGAGGTATTCCATATTAGTCAACCCTACGCATATTTTTTTTAATGAAAAATAGGCTTACGTTTGACCTCAATCTTGCCCGATGGAAAGCGAAGATGAGGCCTAGGATGGTACACGCTTGCCTAGGTATCTGTTCACTTTGTAACCTTTACTGCAGTTATTTGCAGGTGTCCATGGACAGTAGCTACTTACCATTTGATAGCAGTGGCTGTTAAAATATTGCAGCGCAATGAGATGAAATCTAACAGAACTACATACAGTTAAATATTCTAAAGATAAGATTCGTTTAAGCTGTCGTAATTTAAAACAGATCGTTAAGCTTACAACGGGATAAGAATTCGTAGTTCTAGGCGAAAGCTGTCCCGCACAATGGGCAGTGAAGCAGCGCCGCGCGCCCCAGCTTCCGTCCTTGAGCCGCCGCGCCTGAGCCGGACCTCGAGCCGTCAGATTGCTTTGCCACATCTACGTTTTTCCTTTGCCGTTGATTAGTTCAAAAATCAGTGCTTGACGCCGAGATCAACAAAATATTTTCTCTCATAACACTGTTATTCAATTTCTTGGAGTATTTTTGTAATCGCTTCGTGATCACTTAATCAAATCGCCAGTAAGCGGTACTGACACGTGTAGGGACCGACTCAGCGTTCCTTCGGGGTAGTTATGGTTAAACCACAAACAAAATTCAATAGGAACTCATTTAAAAAAAACAGTTAGAGGGCATTTTTAATTTCACTATCTGTAGATAATTTCGAAAATTATTTACAAGTGAGGGCATATTTACTTATCTATCTACATATATAATAATATATTCATGTATATTCATGTATATTATTTTATATTTTTACATATTTATTTTATTACATTTTTTTACATTATAGTGGTTAATTTATTTAGTCAATTAAGCCGTTTACACCTGCTACGGCTATCTCACGTCCCTATATATCTGACTGGCAGAGAATGCCAACCGGCATTCAGTCCGCCCTTTGTCACCTCGTACTATAAAGTGTAAATAATAAAGTTTCTTTAAATAAAATCAAAAATTTGGTATGATCGGTAAGGTCTTATAACAAGTAACGAATAAAATTCGGAATCCTACATCACTACCTACACTCTACTCGGTGGCGTAGTGGCTGAGCGTCTAGCTGCGATGCTGAGGGTCGCGGGTTCGATTCCCCCACGGGGACTAGTCTTTGTATGGACTACAAATAATAAGTTCCGGGTCTGGGTGTTTGTCCATATGCAATTCATCTATGTAAACTGCCTCCGCTTAACAGGAGAAATTCCTACAGTGAAAGTAATTTCTCTAAAATTCTGTAACGATCATTAAAATAATGAATTCTTATTTTGAAAACTGCACTTTTTTTGGAATCTGTGTAAGTACAGATGCTGTAAGTACAGATGATGATCAGTAGTGTGAGGCGGTCGTGTGTTCTACGATTCGAGTTCACTTTTATGGAAACAAACAACAGTTACAGATTTCTTGTATACCATAAAGTAAATATACCGGAACTGTGTACGGGTGACAAGACGGGGTGTCGGGTGCACGGGGAAGGATAGGGGAGGGTAAGGGTGGAAACGGGGTGACATCTCGTGCCTCGAGAAAACGATAAAAAAACCAATTGGCATTCAGCCGGCGGCGACGAGCTTTGATGTCCTTTAAACAAAGTGATACATCTCGCTGTACCGAGTACCTTCAACCTAGTTAAGGAAAGATGTCCGAATAGGCGCATGCGGATTTGGGCCTTATTTCTTACAGGTACGGTCACTTTTGGTGTTGGTATTGGCTGGAAGTTTTAAGCTCCGATTATTCTAGGGTATCAAAAGGATTGTTGCTAAGGTAACATAGTTGTCTGGAAAAGACTTCTGTCTAGAAATGGCTCCGTTAAGTAATTAATGTGATCAGAGCAGAGTGTGTCAGTGGGAGAGAAATTTGACTGCGGGGTTCTAAACAGTTTCCTTTTTGTGTGACGTGGGCAAACGAGCAAGCCGCTCACCTGATGGTAAGTGATTACCGTCGCCCGCGTACATCTGTAGCACTGGACAAGCTGCAGGTGTGTTGCCTGACTTTAAAGGTATTTGGGAGATTGGAGAGAGGATGGTGAAGGGGGTGGGAGAGAGGACAGTAGGCCTCCGGTTACCTCACTCACCGGACGAAACGCAGAAGCACAACATGCCTCTACTTCAGGTTGGTATTCAGGAGGTCGTGGTACTACCACGGTCGAGCCGGCCCATTCGAGCAGCAGCAAAAGCTGCCGCTAGGCTCTACGGCGGTAAAGTAAGAAACAGCATTCAGCAAGCTCTATTACTTACAGCCAGCAGACTTCTAATACTTCTTCTAAGCATTTAAGACAATTTTAAAACACGATTCACTATCTATTGAATTTTGTATTTGGTTTATTTTTCGTCCACGTTATTGTAAGCAAGTGCAGCTCTTGGACACTTGCAAACAACTTCAATTGAAGAAAGCTGAAGGTGTGTCGTCATCCCAGGGGAGTTCGATGGAATGTTTATATAATGTCTACTATTATACAGGGTCTCTCTCTCTCTATACACTACCTAGTGGAACCCAACTGAGGTTGCAATGCTGAATACCGATGGAGATAGTTGAGAGCCACAACTCTCCAGACGGCTCCTAGACAAGTAGTAGACCACGTATAGGAGCATTAGCTTCTTCGTTACTAATAGGCTCAGTCGGGTTATTGACGATTTGCATACTTTATCTTCCGTTCACCGTGGGACTCTTGGAAGCAAGATTATTACATTATAAGAAGATGGTACCTTTTATAAATTGCGATTTCTGTTAAGTATTGGCACAATTATTTCTAAATATTTTTTACATCTCACAATCCAGTATGTTTTATCTTTGCTATCGTGATATTGTGATATTTGCCATTGTCTTCGGGGATCCGAATACAAAAGAATCTCACAAGTGGACACAGCTGCTCTAAAATGTCACTGAAACTCGTTTCTTTGTGCTATATCAGCGAAGATGATATGGCGTGAGAGACGACGTAGTGACATGAATTGAGAAAGGGATGCTGAGCTGGTTTGGTCATGTGGAGAGGATGAATGAAAGTAGGTTGACGAAACAAATCTATCAGGCGAGTGTAAATGGTAGAGCCGGGAGAGGAAGACCTAGGCATACATTTCACGATCAAATCGGAGACGTTCTGAAAAAAAGACCAGGTTAAGAGTACTCTAAACCAACAAGCATGCATGCGAAGATTGATGAAAGTGGAAGAAGCAACAGACGTATGTCAGGACCGTAGCAAGTGGAAGATGATTGTCTCTGCCTACCCCGCTGGGAACAAGGCGTAAATATATACATATGAGCGAAGAACTCTAAGAATTTTCACGATTCGCCCGAGCTAATGGAATCGAAAGAGAATCGTCGGAGAACACTCAGTCATCCGCGCTCCGTCCCACAGCCGCGGTCCGCGATCATCCGACGTCTAATTACGTCTCGTCGTCGTGTCGGGGGCGGAACGTCCTCGCCGGCTGTAATTGTCCTCTGGCGGTCAAGGACCAATCACAATGGAGGCTTGATACAATGACATCGTTTTCACGCTTTATCGCAATCAGCTCGCAAATTGATGTAAATTATCATCTAATTATAAAGCACGCAAAAGCATTGAGAAGGCCATATTGTCAATGGTTTTGGGTTTGCATTATGCGATAAGAGTACATAATTCTGTAGCCTCTGTCATATTTTATCACCCGGAGAGGCGAAAAGTCGACAGCTAAGGCAAGCTTTCGCAAGCCCTTTACGCTACGATTAGTCTTTAATGCCAAAATCTTTAACCTTCGTCCATCCCTGTGTCTAACACTTGTGAATGCTTATGTTTATATACGTTTGAATAAAATAATGTAAAGTTTATATTAATAAAGATCTAAGAGATTTAAAGAGGCGTAAACGTAACTGCACCATGATTTCAGAAATGCTAAGTCTTCATTTCACATTAAACTAACGAATGATCTATAGAAGAGAAATATGTTAAGTGATTCTTCCTCATCATCCTATTTAAGTCATCTGCGGAAAGGCTTCTCCAAAATAGCGGACACGAAATTTTATTTGGACAATATGTTCACATTCAACCCACTAGTACCCTGGTACCAGTAGTGCTGCTCATCATTACTGGTCTATGGGATTTGGGTTCGGCAAGTTCAGGTAGACTTTCCGCCATCATTCGGTCGCCAGAGCCTCGTTCAGTTGCTATAATCTCTAACCTACTTCTGATTGAAGTTGTTTTCAGGTGCTCATGGGCTTCTGCAGCCACCTTAGGCCACTTATCAAAAAGTGAAAAAGCAATAACTTCGTCGAATACATATAAAATGTGCCATTAGTAACTTCAACTCAATAAAAGAAATATTCTTACTCACACGCTAGGCAATTAGTAAGTATATATATCTTGTTAATATTGAAATATTGAAGGTGTGTGTGTGTAGTGGTGAAGATGTAATCTGGACTATTCAAGACACATCACACTTAATTATCTCGACGTAAGACTTAGAAATGCAGGACACGTCCCCCGCAGATTCCCCGCTCTATCTTAAATTCGTCTCTCAATTGAGTCGCGACAGGCTGCAGGCCTCATTGTTTATTATAAATCTATTGGCGGAGGAGCAAAGCGGCGCACTTTTGTGTGTCGGGAAGTGCTCATTAACGCGGGATTGCCCGCTCCTGGCGCAATAAGAAAATCTCGACCTCACCGAGACGAGGCCAGGGAGCTAGCGATGCGTCGAGGGGGGCCGACGATAATCTTTTAAATCTTTGACGATTTTTTACACTTTACAGGTGTTTTTTTTTTTGATAGAGACGACTAACTATCTATCAGACCGCCTATTTTTAAGCGGCTACTGCAGCCCATGGAAACCTCAATCGAAAGTGGTTACAGATGCGTTGCCACCCCTGAGGACTGAGGTGGAAACGAAGGTGGTGCCTCACCGCCCGTACTTACACTGGCTCACTGTACCTCCCAGACCGGAACACAATAGAAGTCGAACTGCTGTTTTGCGGCAGAAGTTTGTCACAGGAGTATTTTTAATTGTTTTTTTTTTCTGAGAAAGGTGGCATACGAGCAAGCGGCTCTCCTGATACTATGTGACCGACGTCGCCCACGTACATCTGCAACATCAGAGAAGCTGCAGATGAAGGCACAGGCACAATGCATCTTATGCTTCTGCGTTTCTTTCGATGAGTGAGGTAACCGGAAGCCCACTCCCCCTAATCATCCTCCTCCTCATCCTCCCTCCCATCTTCCAAATATACTTAAAGGCAGCACCTCTGGTGGTGCAGATGCATGTGGGCGACGGTGATCACTTAACATCAGTTAGTGTAATAAAAACTTTACGCTTTTATCTTTGCGCACTATCTTATATATTAATGGCTTCTGGCCGTACTGTCTGGAAGTCAAAGATTCCAGCCAAAGAAAGAAAAACCGTGACAAAATATTCTACCAAAAAAGTAACCTTTTAAGTAATTATGACTTTGTAATTAGACAAAGTACTAGTAGAACAGAACGTGCGTGGAGGCTTGCTCAATTTTTACATTTTGCTCCTACGAACAAGCCTACGCACGACGCAAGTTCGATGCGACGTCACGAGCGTTTTGTGACTTTTCAAAATACGCAATTATCGCCCGCCCCAAATCTCGACGTCGTAATTAAGCACTCGGGACAACGAGTGGCGCGGAACAAAACCAGCGGGCCGGTGCCTGCGTGGCTCTCGAGCCCGCGCCGCTCGAGAGGAACGCACGCCTCTTCCGCGCATTGTCCGCACCCGGACTCTGATCCCGGAACGTTTACCCTAAATAAAAACCACCCCCCCACCCCCCCAACCCCGGCCTAATGGAGTTTTTTAAGAAAGCGGCTAGCACGAGGAAATTGAGCCATCTTAGCTTAAAAAGTCCAAAACAGGAGAGAGGGCGCCGTGTGTAAGAAGGGTGTCTCGGCGAGGGCACAGATCGTTCGCGGTGCGTTTTGACTCAGGCAGCGGAACTGTGCCGATGTTAGCGATACTCCTGAGGGTACGCGGAGATTAAATTGAACAAGAAATATGAATCGGTCGGTTTGTAGCAATTTCGTACGCCTCAAGATTCAGTAATGACTTTTTTTTAATCCCAGAACCATAAACAGCAAATGTAATTCTCTGGAGTTACCTTTGCGTTACATAAGTCATTATGCACTCAAATATTAGACATTATGTTAATTATGTTATATCTTAAAAATATTTGTTGCACGGTCTACTGGTTATGTGTTTTTTAATAAGAATTAATTAAGTTTTTTTTCAAAGAAGAAGGGGGCAAACGAGCGTGCGGCTCACCTGATGGTAAGTGATCACCGACGCCCACAAACATCCACAACACCAGAGGAGCTACAGATGCGCTGCCGGCCTTCAAGGAAGGAATAGGCTCTTTATTGAAGGTCCCTAAGTCGTAACTGTTCGGAAATACTGCTGGCGACAGCTGATTCCACAAAGTTGAAGTGCGTGGCAGAAAACTTCGATTAAAACGCACTGTGATGGAATGCCAACCATGTAGGTGATGCTGCTGTAGCTCATCTGCCGTGTGGCATCTGCCATCTTCACCTTTCTTCCCACGGGTGTCGTATGAGGCCACAAAGGGAAAAGACTTGAAAATATAAATGGAACAATATCAGACTCGCCAATCCGTTTGCCGAGCGTGGCTGTTATTGCATATCCTACTGATAGAAGAGCCTACAGTGGACTGTTTCTAGGCTGTTAAGGTAAGGTAAGGTAAGAAGCCACTGCTGTGCTGTTCTATGTCGAAGAGTAATGGTATCTTTGACCTTTCAAATCTCTTTCTAATTTTATTCTCACAAATAAGGGTGTAAGTGGAATTAAACCAACGTGTTCTACGCAAGGTAACTCCTGCACGGGGTGTACCCTGCTTACAGACAGACGAGGCTTTATGCCGAACCCAAATCCCACCGGTGACATCTTCATCTCTATTGCGAAGGTACCGACACTGCGCTCCCCAGGCCGCCTGATCTTACATGCATTGCTCGCCAGCTCCTGTTGGTGCATTCATGGAGGGCCTGTGTCCAACGGTGGACTTAAGCAGACTGATAGAGAAGTATAACGTAACCTTTAGTACAAGTACAAATATCAATATATCCGGAAAATAAAGCAATTCTTAAACAAAGATCTTAAAAGTATTTATCAAAAGTGTAATAAAAAGCTTAGTAGTTTCAACCCACGTTTTACCGAAACTTATTTAGGACAACGTGACAGGTGGTGAGCCTGTCGCCGTCTGAGTTTGCAAGCCAACGATACAAATCATACGCAAGTTTCGAAAAACACATTGGTGGAGGGCACGAGCCCTCTGCATAGAGGGATCGAGGTCGAGGCTCTTGATTAGAATCCATTCGGCTACCGAGCTTATTAAAAACAAGAAATAAATGATTTATATTAACATTCCCTTTGGCATGAAGTTCATAGACATTTTTTTATCAATATACTCAATCTATTTCATTCAGGTACAAACAGGTTGAATCAAAACAGAGTATGACATGGCGGACGTCAGTTTCCGCCTGTACTTTTATTTCGAAGTACATAACAGCATGTGAGTAAGCAGACGACGTAATGCAGACAAATGAATACGTAATACACGGGCGTTAACAAAATTTCCATAAGGATAACGCGGCGCCTTCGCATTACTAGATAACTCATTGTAAATAAGGGTCCAATTTATATTCAGCCCGGGGAGTATTATCATAATCGTCGAATCCCTCCGCGCGGGAGGGACGCCCGGCTATAAACTGCCGCCGAGGCGCGGAGGGACGTCCTCTCTGTTCGATAGACTGGAGCCGTTGCCAAAAAGCTAAGTTTTATTAGAGTTCTCTTTACGTAATGGCATGAGAATTATTTAATTGAGACGTTCCTTGTATTTGAACGGGGAACCTCGAGGTCCGCGCACGCGCCGATGCTTCCACGGCTTTCGTGACGATATTATAGTTTATTCTTCGAGTGTAGCTCAGCGCAACGGCGTATCACAAGTGTTGAATAATGTTTTCAATACAAAAGCTTTCAATTAATTCGCTACGTATTTGTAGGAAGTAGGACGTCATTCGGTTCACCAAAACTTGGTGAAACATCCGTAATTCGACCGCTGCTTACCCACACTTAATGATGGAATATCTTCCTTTAATTTATATGGGTACACCTTGAAGGTATAGTCTATGCAATAAAAAAGAATCATCAAAATCGGTTCTGAACCGACCGACGCCATTGGTGATGACGGGTCGAAGATATCGCGGAACATACAAACGATAAAAAAAAATGTAACAGTCGTTTTTTTTTAAGTCGTTTTTAAAAATACAGTCAAGAGAAATAGGATTAACCACGTGACGAATTTCTACCATTAAATTATTATAGATCTAGTTATTTAAACCAGAACAGGTAGATCTGTGTTGTTTCCGCCCTCTTTATTTATTTATGTCTACGGTTATATTGTGGCGCGTTTCGTTTGGCCCACTCCCCCCCTCCCCCACAGCTCTCTTTCTCCACAAATAACCTTTAAGGCTGGCATCGCACCTGCAGCTCTCTGGGTGTTGCATTGATGTACGTGGGGATCGGTAATCATTAATCATGTCCTGAGCCGCTTCTTTGTCCTTTTCTCATACATTTAGAGCTCGATTTCCCTTTCCTGTGAGACCTTCTTCATCATCAGCCCATTTAAGCCTGAACAAACAGAACTGCCTATTTGAACCTGAGCCTGCTCATTTGTTCCCAGGTTTGCCCACACTCTTCACGCGGGGCAGGCTGATCGTTGGGTGCAGTACCAGTACTGTTGCTCTACTTATATTGTTCACCATCACTTGTCCGTGTGTAATAAAGCATACATAAAAAAATAAAAACTTGTTTATGAGATTCGGGTTTGGGTTTTTTAGATGGGTTCACACGGTCGCCAAAGCCCTCGTCCATTGCAGGTGGAGTTGACATTTATAATAACGATGGTACATACTCTTATACCTTTAATTATCTAACATATATTTAAAGCTTTTAGGTCTCATGACTTTTCATGCAAACTTTCAATCCCAAAATCTTCTACTTCTAATCAGCGACTAACTTCTTCGTACAATGTTTCAATAAAATCGATCGATGCATGTCGAACATTTATGATCTTGAAAGTCTGCATGGAAAGCCGTGAGTCTCTCAAATACATTTATGAAGCCCATAATTAAAGAAGCGAAGTATTTGAAAATCGCAGACAGACAAACACAGTTCGCTTTAATTAAACGCGTCGTTCAAAATCGCCAGTTACTAGATTCAGTCCCGTTCGCCTTTGTCGCCCTGGTCATTTCAGAACTTAATGATGTTTTAATATTGTGATTAATAATAACGTTATAATTCTATTAAAGAGCCGTGGTGGCCTAGTGGTCAGGACGCTCACTTTAGTTCCATAGGGCGCGAGTGAGCCGGGTTCGATCCCCGATGCCGGCAACACTAAAATTGTTGATAGCAATTTTAAGTGCTGTATTTAACACGTGCTCAGCGGTGAAGTAAAACATCTTGAGGAAACCAGCATATCTGAGAAATAATAAAAAAAAATATTTCGGGGATATGTAAAGCCCGACAACCCGCACAGGAGCAGCGTGGCGGGCGTCTCCCGGCTCCTAAACTCTCTCTGATACTCGTATTTGAGAAGGTGGCCTTTGCCCAGCTGTAGGCACTTACAGGCTGCTACTTTACTTTACTTTAGGGGTGACAAAGGAGCGAATAGTAGAACTGGTAGGCAGTAGCAAGCTGCAGCCCCTGGAGCCCTACAAGCAACTTAAATCGAAGGAAATTACTTTTCTGAGCCCTGAGGACTAAGATCGTCATACACAGCCTGTGGATCGCACTGTAGGCAGAGAAGCAGACCACCGCCTGCCCATTTGCTTACCTACCTTAACATCTTCTTCTATACATAATGATTTCTCATGTTTACGCGAACACTACACATTTGAAATGAAACTGTTATATACGGATTTTATTTATTTAAGCTTTATGCACAAATTGGTACACATGGCGGACTTAATGCCCAGAGGCATTCACTCCCAGTCAACCATTACAGCTAACAGAATAAAACAAGTAAAAAGATATAAATATCAAAATGTACTTACACAGATAGGTAGATACATACATACATACGTAGATACATACAATGTATATAAATATACCATATACACGTAGAATCACGAATTTTAATACAAAATAGAAACAAATATGCATGTCAGGACAAACAACTAAAACGACACAATGACTAACAGCAACACTAGTACAGACTTGCAACATCTTTGTAGTTTATCTCGTTTAATTTTGTTTTTATATTCCCTACGTATCGATTGCTTCACAGCAGTACTTCTTCTAAATCTTTTCTCGAGCACCAAATGGAACGTGACGTGGCGGAAGCCGCGGACAGTCGCTAGTATGAAATGAAAATGAACCGAAAGTTTCCTTTCAAATGAAACCATTATTCACTTATACTTAATTAATTAGATTTATACAGATCCTTTCGGGTACTTATAGCAGCCTTGGTCACGGGGGAACTGAAGTGTGAACCTTCAGCTTCATGAACAATAATTTTTGGTCCGATCTACGCAGAGTCTCAGAGTATGCGCTCACGGTGTCTTAAAGTATCTTTATCTTAACACCCTGTAAATAGTCCCCTGCAGGACATGGGCCTCTCACATAAGGAGGGTCTCCCATAATCGCCACGCTCGGCTAACGGATTGGCGATTGCAGCATTGGACACCTCGCGCCTTAAACGTTGCTGCCCGACATCGGTCTGGTATTATTCTAGATGGTTCTCCCGCTATCTGTATCGGTAACCATTTTGCGATTTTTTGAGGGTGTTCCCATAGTGGCTTCCTATGACACCCACGACCAGAAAGAGGGTGGCAGATTTTAACAGTGATACCACACATCTAGAAATTTTGTTTACCACCATCTCATTTATTCGTCTGACTCATCCAAACATCCTATGTCCAAAACAAACAAATAAACATTTGTCCCAAAAGTACTTTATCCAATGCCATAACAAAACTATCAAAGAGCTGTTTATCTCTAATACTCCATTAAGTTAGAGATTTCGTTTTTGAACTCATCCTAATTAGAACTTAGATGTAACAGAATGATAGTTAACTCTGCGGAAATGAATTCTACGTCTTGATAAGCTTATTTAAGCTCACTGCTGAACTTGGCCTGACAAAGAAAACGCCCGCAAGCCGACATACATGCCTCGGAAGGTTTTCCCCATCACTTCACCGCGGCACACTGCACAAGCGGCTTGGGGAGCGCAGTATCAATACCCTCGCTCTCAAGAGAAGCTACTGCCCATGACTAGTCTGTGAGATTTGGGTTCAGCATAACCTTATCGATCTTCCATCATCAGACGGTCGCCAGAGCCTCGTTTGTCACTAGCAGGGTGCAGCAGGTGAAGGTGTGGTTGGCGTTTGGAGAAAAGGTCGGTATAATAGTATCACTATGAAGTATTCTCTGTCTGAATTAGAGTTCACTGAGAGTTACTACAAGATGTGAAAGAGCTGGAACCCTCCAGCTCACCACATGGAGAATATTTGTGAAGTATCTATATCCAAAAAAGCTAAAACTATCTAAACTCGTATAAACTATGGGAAGGTGAAGACGAGAGAGTGTACCTGTGTTTATTTACGATACTATAGTATCTCCTGCGCAACTGCGCAAAAAAAAAGCGTGGTAGAGCCAAGTGGCGGCTTTAGCTGTTGCTCGAATGGGCCGGCTCGACCGGATTGATACCACGGCCTCGCAGAATACCGGCGTGAAGTAGAGAGATCTTGTGCTTCTGCGTTTCGTTCGGTGAGTGAGGTAACCGGAGGCCCACATCCCCTCCCTAATCCTCTCCTCTTCCCTCCCATCTCCCAAATATCTTTAAGGACCGGCAACGCACCTGCAGCATCTATGGTGTTGCAGATGTACGCGGGCGACGGTAAGCACTTACCATCAGGTGAGCCGCTTGCACGTTTGCCGACTTTTTCATAAAAAAAAAAACTGATAAGTGTCGATATATATAAATCGGCCAGAAGGACATCGTGAACGTCACATTTTCGAGAGGATCTTGTGACCAGGAGGAGACCAGCACAATGCTTTCCGACGTGGTCAAAGACATGAATCGCTTAAAATTGTATTGACAATTTTGGTGATACCAGAATCGGGGATGGAGTCAGGACGGAAGGAAGGTAGACTACATCCAACTAGGGCTCGTAAGCTCTTTACATTATGTTGGGTCGCAAGTATGCTAAGACACACAAACAGACAGACAAAGTGGAGTGCAGTCCACTTGGTAGTGTTCCTGACACGCAACTGATTTGATTATTTGGGGGGAGGCTGCGAGGGTCCGGAGAGCCCTCCGTGCGGTGCAAATACCAGCGCTCGACGTTTCCTCCGCCCGAGAGTTCCACTACTTTACGGAAAAAAAAAACAAAATCCGCGGGAAATCTCGCGCCTCCGTGAGGTCGAGTGTCCTCTATTATTGTTAGCGCCCTGCCAAAGCCGAACTGAAGCCTAAGCTCAACGCTTTAAAGTCCACATTACCGTCCCGGCGAGATAGTTTCGTTTTCAGGCTAATTAGAGACTAGGGAAGTGCTCGTAGCGTGCAAACGAATTTCAGCTCTAACGCCTACCGAGCACATTGCGTTGGGAATTTATTTTGCTGTGAAAAGTGTTTGTTTGTCAATAACTAGAAAAAATACGATTTCCCTTGTTTGTTTCTTCGTGAAATTTGCTCTCATTTCGTCAGCGTTAATTAATCAGACGCGAGGCGTGGAGCCCGGCGACTCCACTCCTGCTCACTCCTGCTCACTCCCGCTCACTCCTGCTCACTCCTGCCGTCTTGGTGCTACGGAATCCAGTGACCGCTTTTCATCAAATTTTAACACAGTTCTTGTTCATTAAAGATGTTTTAATCAACATTTGCCTCTTCAATTTGTAATGCATTTATAAATATCAGCTTTCTTCTGTTTCGTACATAAAATTGAATCTTCTTGCGTTATCAATCGTCATTAGTTTTTTTTATTGGACAATGAAACAAGTTAAACAGTTTTAGTTGCTAATTGTATTAATGTTATTGCATCCAAAATTTAATACCGAAAACCTTCAAAGTAAATATAATTCAGATGTGGTCATTCCACCGAGCTCGCACTGACAAAAGTTCACTCCTACATTTGCAGCCTGAACCTGCATACCTGCATGCATTAGAACAAGTGACGACCTGCAGCGAATGGCTCGAGACGAGGCGGTGAGGTCAACAGCAAGAAACTCAGTTAATTAAAAATATCGGAGGTGTGCAGGCGCGGCCGCGTGTCAACGCCTAGTTGTGTGGAACTAGCTATTAGTGGCGGCTGTCGCTTTGTGCGGAGGTGTCGGGCCGCGCACTCTCGCTCCCCCCCCCTCGCCCCTGACCCCGCTCCCTCAGGCCCCTCCCGGCCCGCACGCCGCCCCCGCCGCCCCGCGCCTCTCCACTCCGCTCCGCTATTAGCGCGCGCCGCGTGTAATTGCTGAACAAATCTTTTCCTTTTGAAGATGGCGAGACAATTTGCACACATATGACTCTATTCGTTCGCAGTGAAGCGACGCGCCGATCCGTTGCGTACGGTTGCGTACGGTTGCGTTGGGCGGCGTGCGTTTATGTTATCGAAATGGTAATGGAGTTTTCCGACAGCGACTTTGATTGCGACCGGGAAGGCGGCTCTAGCGAAAATTCGCGGCGCGAACAATGGAGCGCGGGAAGCAGCGAGGCCGCAATCCACATTGTTCTCGTTGTTAAGATGACAAAAGGTGGGTGTCAGTGTACATTAGGGTCGCGGGGAGTGCTCGGCGCAATCAATCTCACGCTCCTTGGCCGCGAACAATGCGCGTCTAGGAGCGGAGAGCCGTGCCCTCGACTCCTAATCTCCGCGCAGCCGCTCGCACATGCAGGCGAGCTTGCTCGCATGCAAGCAAGCAGTTGTTTCCCCGTTCGCATAACAAGCGCGGCTAATGTGCCCGCTCCGCACCTACGCGAGCCGCGCGCCGCGAGCCGCAAGCCGCAAGCCACCGGCGCCAGCGACCGCCGCGCCAGCTCACTCGCAAGCCGACAGCAACAGCGACGACGGCTATCCACCGACTGCGTGGCTTTGTGGTTAACGTACTCGGATCCAGGGTTCGAATACCAGCCGAAGGTAATGTTTGTGAAAAAACACAAAAATTTTTGGTTTTCGAGTCTGGTCGTGTTGTGTTGTCCCGTGTTCCTAACATTCACATCTTCGATCTTACATCGGGTACGGGAAGGAGTAGAGACGTGTGAGTGCCTCGGTGACTCACACGTCTCTACTCCTCGGCGTGCTCTCACGGCACTATAATATCTCCTACCGATTGTATTCGGAGGCTGTCGTCGTGCTCGACATCAGCCAGGAGTATATCTTCAGTACATTATTATATAGTAATAAACTGTAACGAACGCATACCATATTCTGACATTGAAAAGACATTTATTTCAGTCATTACAACACACTTGTCACCTGAGGATATGTGGAACAACGTGACAGGTGGCGAGCCTGTCGCCGTCTTAGTATCCAGACCACTGATACAAATCGTACATAAGTTTGGAAGAACTCATTGGAACGAGCTTTACCCGCAGAGGACTTTTACTTAATTATTTTTACTGCCTAGGGTCCATGATCTAGTTGCAGTGCTTTCAAGGACACTACAACTTCTTCATTCTAGAACCGAGGTAAATGTAAGCGGGTACTATGACAGCACGGGGACCCGGAGCTATACCAATTTAACCAATTAAAAGTGTGAAAGTTTTGAGCTTCATGGTCGACATGAAAGTGTCATAAAGGATCAATAAACAAAATATATTCGTATAATATACTACATTCAAATTAATAAAAAAAAACAACGGTTCACGTAGTTAAAGAGGACAAATTACCAAAAAAAATAATAAAATAATCCCCCAACAGTTTAGCAGCAGTCCCTCGCTTGCGCCACAACCGGACGAACTGGTTCCGCGGCGGAGGGTTCGCTGCACACGTGTTCGCGTGCGTGCGTGCGTGCGTGTGTGCGTGCCGCGCCTGTGTGCGTGCACGGCGAGCGGTTCCGCGAACCAATAGCCGGCAACCCTTTCGGGTTAGGTTCACCGTCCAGCTCGAGCGGCGCCCGGCGGTGCAGCCCAAACTATACCAAAGCGATGAACTTTATTTGCCATAAGAAAAAAGAAACTTTCAATCCACGTTTAACCTGGCGAAATGACAAAGTGACAGGTGGTGAGCCTGTCGCCGTGTAACTGTGTAAGCTAACGATACAAATCGTACTTTATGTTTCGAGCACAGGGGCTCGAACTTGAGTCTGCTAATACGGCGGCAGATCCCCTAACCACTCGGCTATCGAGGCAATTTTCTCAGAAAACTCTTCCAAAAATCTCTGAAACATTGCTTAATTCTTTTGATCCCTTATCGTGGACAGTTAAAAAAATGTCACTACAAAATGATTGAAAGTATTACACGGGCCTAAATGGTGGAAGCTATCAAATCCATTTGAATCATATTAATCTAATGTATAAAGTAACTAAGTTGTTTATACTTAGCTGACGGTAACTTTAAGTATAAGCGTAAGATTCCTATCACGTGACTTGCGAAATAAATTTTCTAAAATGTTTACTCGCGTTCTTTCTCGTTCGCAAGATGATCAGAATCGGAAGGAATTGTTTGAAAAACCTCTAACAGGATTAATTGTGCTTTACTTCTGTTATAACGTTATTTAACATTTATTGTCTTCATATATATCAGAAATATGTTATATCAATGTGCACCGAAGCTCGCTTGCAACCGGAAACTGTACAGTTGATCGCTAGCGTCTGGGTATGTGAACCGGAGTGGTCCGTATCGATCCTCCCGGCATCCCGGGCACGCAACAAATTAGACAAGCACATTAGCAAGGTTATCAGCGCCTGCCGACCCCTGCTCGAGACCGTCTCCATACGTCGAGATGTGTCCAACCCTTCGCCTCCGCTTTTGCGATTTCTAACAAATGTGTGCAATTGTAAATTTAACATAGCCGTTATTTGATTCGAAACCAAGTGAGACTCGTTGAAATTTATTCATTTAGTTTCTCGTTTTTGTAGCTGGTAGAGCCGATCTGTGGATGTTGCTGCAGCTCGAAGGGTCCGGCACGACCGGGGCAGTGCCGCGACCTCGCGGAATACCGCCGTGAATTAGAGGCATCTTGTGCTTCTTGTTACTTAGTTATATGTCCATGGAATCATCGGGAACATAAACGCTCACTGGTTCTCAATCTTATTCGATGAAATACAATAATGTATCGGAAGTTTTAGACGCCGTGTCGGAGACACAAACCAAAATACGATACTTATTTATTTAATATTGACTCATTCTACGATTCGAACCTAGAGTCTGCGACTCGTCAGACATATGCGCTGACTGCCGAACCTCAGTATTAATACCAGTGAAACGTCTCATTCCTAAACCAAGTCTATTGTAAACAAATCAGTTGCCAAAAAAATTAAATCAATTACAAAATTTGAATTTATGTATTATATTACACCGATGGGGAAGTGAGGTTCTCGAGAGGCAACCTGGTGCCGGCAGACGCAGTGTAGGACGACCTCCCACTCAAGTTATTTTAGAAATTTTCAGTGCTGTATTCAGTACGTGCTCGGCGGTGAAGGAAAACATCGCGCGGAAATCAGCATGTCTGAGAAATAATAAAAAATATTATTTCAGATCCATGTGAAGCCCGCCAACCGCATTGGAGCACAGTGGCGGGTCCTTGCCGAGTCCAAAACCCTCTCAATTATTTGAGAAGGAGGCCTTTAGTCCAGCAGTGAGCATTTCAGGCAGCTACTTTACTTTTTTTTTGTATTAATAGATTATTGAAAACTCTTCCAAATATCTCTGAAACATTGCTTAATTCTTTTGATGCCTTATGATGTACAGTTAAAAAAATGTCACTACAAAATTATTAAAAGTATAACACGGGCCTAAATGGTAGAAGCTATCAAATCCTTTTGCATTGTATTATTCTAATGTATAAAATAACTAAGTTACTTATACTTAGTTAACGATAACTTAAAGTATAAGCGTACGTACGATTCCTATCACTTGACTTGCGAAATAATTTTTACTTTCATACGGGATGACGAAGTACCTATATACTATACTTACAGTAGCAAATCATAGTAAATGAACACAATGGTAACGGCTGCAGGAGTGGGAGCCTTTACTCCTAATAAAGGTTCTCATCAAAACATTTTCCTAATTCATTATAGACGCAAGACACATGTATTTATAGACGCAAGAAATTATTGTGGTTATGTACTAATATTCATTTTACGATTTTTTTTATAGAAGAGGGAGACGCCCACGAACATCCACAACACCAGAGGTGCTACAGATGCGCTGCCGGCCTTTAAGGAAGGAATAGGCTCTTTTCTTGAAGGTCCCTAAGTCGTAACTGTTCGGAAACACTGCTGGCGACAGCTGATTTCACGAAGTCGAAGTGCGTGACAGAAAACTTCGAGTAAAACGCACTGTGGTGGAATGCCAACCATCTAGGGGGTATTGATGGAACTTGGAGCTCTATCGCGAAGTACGATGGTGACGTTGAGAAATCAAAGCTTATTAATATTGTTATCCCTTCGCGTGTCATACCTATGATAGTTTCATAGTGTCATAATAATTGAAGTTATAGTGTCTATATCAGAACTTAAGACACCAGAAGTGTTATACGAGATAGCTTGATAACAGACTCTTACCAATCGGATGCTAGAGTCGCCCTGCTTAAGTCTTGCGATAGAGTCTTGAGCCAGAGCTTCAACTTAATACTAACTATAGGATAGCACAAGTATAGGTGAAATAGGGCGAAGAATCCGTTATAACATTCCTCTTTACGAACGATAGAGTATGAAAACCATTTTAAATTTCGTAATCGTTTGTTGTTAAACCCGTATTGTTCGTACGAAAATATTTTTATTTTATTAATTTATTTATACTTTTTCGTGTATACCAAAAGGATTACAAAAGGCGGACTTAATGCCTTCTGGCATACTCTAACAGTCAATCCAGGGCGTGAAGAAATGTGGTGATGGGTGCATCAAATTTAAAATCATATTTAAATGTGTAATCATTCATATACAAATACATACTATATTATATACATAAATACCTACACAGATATATACATACATACAAACACATTAATAAATACATATATAATAAATCAGAATAAATACTAACAAGTATTAGATGGTTTCAAAAAGTGTTCGCGTTCCAATCGTTTGAAAGAAAAATTACTGTCTTCGTGCGAGGAGTTCCAGAGAAGTGTAGCCTGAACGGTGAAGGAACCACCAACAAAATGGGTAAAATGTTGCGGGATACTTGTAACAAGGTTCGTGCTTATAAAATATCACGAACCTTCGTTCGCCTAAGCAAAATTCGATATCATATGGCAACATATTACAGAATCAGAGTGGCTCTTCTTTAACCCATGCGAAAGGCATTTAAAATAATTACGTTCGAAGTTTAAATTTAGTAGCAACGATAAGCTATAAGCAGCGAAGTACTCTAAATTAAAAAAAAAACTATACGTAATAATACAGAATGCGTACGTCGCGAGCACACGTCAAACACAATCAGCGACACCTCAGAAAGTGGTCCACAAAACAGGGCTTTGTCCCACTGTGGCCTGAGAAAAGACAAGACAGTTGGCGGGCCCACACCTAACCGAATGGTAGCTTTGTGTGGGCACAATGCGCCGCGCACAAAGCCACCATTTGTGCGTGGATTTCGTCAGTCTGATAAAAGGTTAGCTGATATCCGTACGGCGAGCCTCGATGTATTAGTGGTCAGTCGGTTAGAAGAGCCTCGCTTTGTATGCGCCTCATAATAACCCGCAACCGGCGAGGCCTGGGGCCCGCGGGGCCGGCGGGGCTCCGCCGCGCGCGTCGCTTTGTTTTGCGAGGCGTCTTTAGAACCGCTTCACTGATGGCGCGCCTCGTTGACAGTGTTTGATATGAAAGAGATGTATTAGCCTTGATCGCCTGATAAAGGACGCACTCGCGTCAAGTTCGTATCTCTTCATTCGTTTCACAAATTGCGAAGGTTAAAAAGAATTTTAATAAGCTTCTCGCTGAGTCAAAGCTAAATGTTATGACATTAGAATTCCGTGGGGGGAATACCAGCTCTCACTCCAAATGTTGCTCTTATCCGGACTCTGTCCACCCCGCTGACAAACGTAAAAGACTATGACCGTTGATTGATGGCGAAACATGCATGCAGCTGTTGCAAACCCTAAGTCCGCAGACTTGTCGTTGGGAGCTACATTTCCAGGTCGAGTTTACCCGCATCAACCCACGAGTCACGCGGCTGAGCCAAGCGGCGGTTTCTGCTGCTCGAAGGGGCCGTCTCGACCGGAGGTACAACCGCGGCCTCGCGGAGGCATCTGTAGAGGCATCTTGTGCTTCTGCGTTTCGTCCGGTGAGTGAAGTAACCTGATGCCCACACACTCTCCTCTCCGGTTGTACGTCGCACGGATCGGTGGTGTGTTGGCGTGGTGGTGTGCACCCAGTGGCGAGTGTTGCGCTCGTGTGGGCGATTGTTGTGGTGGGGGCACGCATTAGTGGGGGGAGTGCGAAGAGAACAAAAGAGCATCACACTTTTTGTGGAATGCGGAATTTGTATATTTTTTTACGAAATGTATTCCATTGCAATTTTATTAGGACTGTCCGCTCTACACCAACAGACAAGTACTCGTCTGTTGAGGAAGAGCTTTTATCAATACAAATTAATAAAAGCTGTTTGCCTGTCGCACCTTGACATTTAGGAGGAGTAAGCCAGAATGCCTCGTCGCCAAATTTACCCTCTGGATCACTTTAATCGCCATTTGATTAGATTAGAAGAAGGGCAGCGTTATGCTGCTGCTAGTCCTGGAATTCTGTTAGACCGCGTTCAATCCCCGGCTGTGCCGAACCCATTTAGGTTCTAAAACTAAAATGTACAGGTTGATATTCCCAATAAGGTCTACCCGACGGACGAGTCAACGAGAAGTCAACGAGGGCAGAGCGCGTGGGGCACGATCACAATGGACCGGCGGGCGGCGCGCGCGCATTGTTGCTCCCCCCCCTCCTCCCCTACCCCTCTCTCCCTGTGTCCCCCCCCCCCCTCGCAGCGGCCTGCAGAAAGTTTCTACGCTACCTTTAGCATTTACTTCTCATTGCCGTCAAACCAAACCGCGCCAAAATGAACATATAATAGCCGAGCGGTTAGGAGATTTGCCTCCGAATCAGGAGTCTCGAGTTCGATCCACTTCGTATCGATGGCTTGGACACTAAGAGGGCGACAGGCTCACCACCTCTCACGTTGTCCCAAACAAGAGCTGGTGATAAGTGGCTTGAAAAGACTAAAAGTAAGGGTAAGATATAACATTGTTGTGTTAAGATTTAAAACCAATTTTATTAATTATTTAAGTAAATTTTCGAGTTTTGTTTTATTTACATAAGTGTATTTATTCTGTGGTGTTATTCTGTGCTGTATATAAATATTTAGCAGATAATGGTTTTTCAAATTTATTAGGTAATGTCATTCATTTTAAATTGTATTCCCTTAACATCAATATTTGTTTTCTTTATTTAGTTACGTTTTGTTATTTTCCTTCTTTTTGTTTTAACGGATGTCTGTTTAACTGTTTCCAAGATTCAACAAGCGGCAGAACATCAGCACTGTAGCTACACTGCTGCAGCATCATGCCGAGTGGATTGCCTCTTCGTTGCTATAGACCAACATATTGTATTATCTGTTATATCTTTGTTGTGTTGTAGCTTCGAATAAACGTTGTTTCTTTCTTTCTTAAAATATTTAGAGCGCCGACCAACCTAGTATTAGGTATAACGGTTGTTTTTTTTTCTTTATTGAGGCTCTATTTTGGATTTATCACATTCGCGATTATGTCGCCCTACAACTGTTATACATTAATTACTCACTGCCTAGAAGTTACAAGCCTATACAACGATGCTGCGACTGACAAGGGCTTTTCCAAAACAATATTACAATCTCCGTGTTGTAAAGTCACGTGTACTGGTTGTGAGAGCTTCTTTGTATTTATTCAACAATTAGAAACACGTATCACGATTGTGACGAATATAAACAACGTTATATAATAATAACAACAATAAATTGATTTATTGGTTTCTCCGCTAGCGAATAAAAAAACATCAAAAAAACATCTCTTACCCCGTATTGCAACTGTAGGAGAATATTTAAAAATAAAGTTTAAAAAAATGTATTTAATATTAAAATTTTGTATTCTACTGCTACTGTAAGTTTAAATTAAATATAGGCTTTGTTAGTTTAAAACGCTAAACCAAATAGTAACTTATCGAATTAAATAATTTGCTATTTTATTAAAGTAACTAAAATTCTCTATAACGTATTCTACACATGTTCACGTGCGGAAGCTTACATTGGAGTTTTAGTAAATATTCAAGTTTGTGTGCTGCTATTAAAGCTTTAAGCTCTGCGAATAAAAAAAAACACTAGTCTGCCATAATAAATAGTTGTTAACAAAACATGCCTAAATAACTTGATTAAAATAACCAAAAAAAGTTTACTTATAATTGCATCTTGCAAGAGCTGGTGACCCCGTGAGAAAACGGGTTACGGAAGCCCGTTTGGCTGCACTGAGTCGTGTCAAGTGGGAATCCGTGGTCTCTGTCTGCCCCCGCACTTACACAGGTGCAGTTTATACTGTGAACTTTATTGTGTGATTGGAATGATGTGGAAAACGTGCCAACAGTCCTACTGATGGAGAGCGAGCCACTGGCGCCCATGGCATGGCTCAGCAGACAACTTTAATCAGGGTCACATATACGTCGTCGACCCTGAGGGCTAAGGTGGAACGCCTCGCAGCCTGAAATGATGCAAGCACTCTATACTTTTCAAACCGGACACACAACAGTAAACCACCGATTCCAGAACTTACATTTACTGCCAAATTCAGAAACATCCTATGCTCATTTTCTAAGTCTGTGTGTTGCAATGGAGATCTGCATGATATGCCCATTGAAATCTATTTACTCTTAAAGCTGAACCGATACAAACCTTTCATATTGAAACTGTAGAACTAAAATGCTCCTGCATCACAAGGTGTTTTGAATTAAGAAATCAATATCGTAGACATGAATTCAAAAACTATGTATAATACTTGATCTTTTTAAATATACGCTTACTTGTCGTCTGAACTACTTTTCAAATTGTAATCCTTAGCTACACAGTTAAAACACCTACCCTATAACAACTTTTAATACATCACAACCCTCTCACATATTGAGAAGATCAGTGGGACATTTGCAGGCCGCTACTTAATTTTTTTTTACCCTTACATCTGATAGGTGACATAAATAGTTGCGCGTTTTAACTAGCTGACGCAAAATATCCGGATAGACTTAAAAAAAAAAAACAGTTTCACAAATGAATAAAATCGTTAATAATGTTATACATAATAAACAAAACTTCCATTGTCACTAAATCTTTCTTTATCTCTAATGTTTTAATAATAAAAATGTACGGTACGACGCCCGGCGGCGGCTCGAATGGTTAAACTAATAAAGTTCCTCATCAAGTTATTTATTTATCAAATAGTTATATGCGTGTCCACTGCGGGGCGTGGGCACAAGGCTTCTCTTAATATTTAAGAGGTATATGCATTGCATTATACACTGTTATAGAATTGTTAAATACAAATAATTTTAATAGGTGTAAAGGTAAGAAGCCGCCTGAGCTGAACAGATGCCACGTGACAGCACCAGCACCACCGCTTGCAGGTGAGGTTGGCGTTTGAAGAATGTGGTTTAATCTCCTCATGCTCTGTCAATGGTAAGAAAAAACGCTCTGCCCTGCACCAGCGAGGAAATTAAATTTTAATAAATTAATGGAATAATCTCTAAAATTTAAGACAATATAATTTATGCTTGCAGCATTAAATTTTAAAATGTTATGGCATTATTAAATAAGATATGTATTATAAAAATAGCAGTAATAAGTCGGGAGACTGCGGCGCGCGGCCGACGGAAAGCGGTCGGCGGCCCGCGGGCTTGCGAAATTTCTTTTAATTTACAACATTCGAGTAAGCTGTTTCATCGTATATATTTAAATTAAAGCAAATTAAAAAAAAAATTGTCATTACGTTTCACCTTGAGTTTGTTTTGATCCGATCAGTTTAATATAACAAACCGTTTATTACGTATGAGTTTACAAATTTGCACGCCTGTGCAGGCAAAATAAGTGTTACTGTTCTGTACTGCTTTCAACGTCGGAGTGCATTAAACTATAACACAGAAACTATGTAATTAAAAAAAGATATATGCTTGTCTACTTTCTCATTTGTCTGTGAAATTAAAACAATTTAAAAGAACTGCCTTTAAAATTAACATATACCCGATTATAAAGTTAGAAAGAAGTAAACGTTTAGTTAATTATAAATATAACATTCTTATCGTACCAAGGTATATAGATTTGTTATCGTATTTCTTAAACCGAAACTAGTATCTAAATTTGAACAGACACCACGGTATGACGACAAATGAAACAGGACTTCTTTTGAATGACAGCTTTCCTACAGAGCATGCAACCATTGAATTATAACTTTAGTTTCAAATCAATACCTACGAGAAAACCAATAAGTATGTTCGTCTATTTGTCGATTCTAACGGATGTAATTTAAAACTAAAAAAGCCATTTACGTATATCTCAAACATATCTCTAAATTTACATGAGCTCTTGAATACGCGCCAGCAAAGTCACGCGTATAGCTTGTATCGCATAAAAATGTAACTACACGTACATGCCTACCTGTTCCGTGTATATACAATATCACTATCTACTTGTTGATCAAAATTAAATAGATTTTTAACTCTTGCTATTGACTGCTAGATATCTTACAAGTTGTGCAAACATTCGATTTTTTTTTTCTACCAGCGGTGCCCTATCTCGCTTCAGTGTCCATTATTGTAAGTACAGACTTAATTTTGTCTAAACCTTTCTAGTAACGAGTCCATAAAGAAAAAAAAGCTTATAACCCATAAATTGGCGCTCAATCCACCAAATAATTTTGTAGTTTTGCGTACATATAATACGCAGGCTGTATTTTGATATTATCAGAAGCTAACCCCTAATTTAGTTACGTAGAAACAGATATATACGTTAATAAGTGACAATAATTGGTTCATAAGAAACATAAGAGACTTAACTTGAATCAGTTTAAAAACACTAAGGGCGATGGGATCAATCTTTCGACCAATTTACCTTAAAGTTTCTAATAAGAAAACGTCCATTGAATGATTTTCAAATTCCAATTTGAAATCAAAACTGGAGGGTAATGAATGAGATGAAATGGCTGTGAGGTTAGGAGCATGCAGGCCGGGCCAGCTCGTCGCGCTAATGCCCTGCCACGCCGCAGCGTAACCCGAGCCGCGCGCGCACAAAGCGCTCGTCACACGCGCTAATTATGCCCTCACGAAGCGACCGAACGCAAGCTTTTGTTCCGCGCTACCGGCGCGTCTGCTCCGTCGGAGATTCTGTGCAATCACTTGCTCCAGCATCCAATAACGTTAGAGCTGATTAGGTAACGTTGAAGATCTCGTTTGATATCAAACCGATGTGATCTAAATTGCTTTGTAACTTCCGTAGTTAACTTCCGCAACGTAACGATGATTGAAATTATCATTTGACACTTTTAATTAACGGTCAATTCGTTTAATTGCATAACAAGAGACTTGTGAAACTGAATGGTAATGCGTGCAGTGAAGGTGCATCAACACACGTGAAGGTTAGTATTGGCAGGAGAGGGTTGTGGAGACTTACCCGGGGGTGCGTGCAGCAGCGGCGGGCCCGGCATGAAGGCTGCTGCCACCGCGGCCTGGGCGTTGAAAGCGGCCGCGTACGCCACCCGGCTGGCCACGGACGCCGGCAGCGGGAACTGTGGCGCGAACGGGCCTCGCCCGTCCCTGGCCGGCTGCCCGTCGCATTCGTAGCGGTCCCGACCGTCGCGCACGTCGCGCACGTCGCGCACGTCCCGCCCGTCGCGCCCGTCCGACAGGCCCAGCAGCTCTTGGATGGCGAACGGGGAGCGCTGCGGCGCCCGCGGCGCGCCCGCGCTCGCGCTCATCGCCTGCATTGTCCGCTAGCGAGCCGCGCGCGCAGCTCCGCTTTACATAACTCCCTCGGTCCTCACGCGATTGCTATCTGCAGCCGCTTCTGTCGGCACAACTCTTCGCGACTCCTATCTAAGTTGTTCACTTCAGTTTTCAACACTTAAATTATGATGAGTAATAAAAAATAGTCCGTCACTTAGGCCGTGCGTTCGGGAGTGTGGAGCGGTGATAGAGAGATCGGCGCTGAATCGACGGCGAGCCGCGGGTGTGCGAGTGTGCGGGTGCGAGTGCGAGTGCGAGGCGACCGTGCGGGCAGTGCGAGCGCTCGCCGCGGCGTCTGGAGCGCGTCTGCGGCCGCCGGCCCGCCCGCCGCCGAGCGGGAGCGGGCGCCCTCGCCGCGCCGCGCCGCCCCGGGAGCGGAGGGTCGCAAGCGCCGCGCGGCGCCGGCACCTTGCGACGTTCCGGTGCTGCGGCGGGCGGCGGCAGGCGGGCGGGGCCTCGCTAATAGCCAATACGGATATTTTGTTACCGCACTCTATTGGCCAGATTTCTGCACGAGCCCCGCCCACCGCTCGCTCCGCCGCCCGAAATGGAACCCTCGGCGGTGAAGTTAAGTCCGAAAGTCGGCCGCGTGTTCGGCGGCTCATTTAAAGTTGATTAACTTTAAGAAATGAGTCGGTGCGGAGCGCGGTCGCCGCTCGCCGCTCGCCGCTCGCCGCGGTATGGCAAGGGAAAAGCTTTATTTAAATCAGTGCTTAAAATTTTAAGTACAATTTTCTTAAAATACCTCCATGGTACACGAAATAGTAGGAACATAATGACACATAAACTTGTACGACAGGAATATTCGAAAAATTAATAAAAAAACTTAAAATATTTAGATTTTTGTTAATCAAACTTTTCTATATTCTTAGTTATATATAGCTATTTTTATTTTTACACTAGTGACAAGGCTAATATTAAAAAAAAATATTATAGTATCTTTGCTTGTGATGTTACAATAAGTTATATTTCGAGTGTTAAATTCACAGTCAAATACATTCGAATATTTTAGAAACACTCGTATTTAAAACAAATTAAAAAATATCGTCGCCATATTGATTTTATCTTTTTCATTTAAATAAAGACATTTCCTCTATTTAGATATTATTTATTTTATTTGTTTCAAAACACATTACATTGTAGCGGTGCCTTCCAGGAGGGCAGGAGACCGCAGTGGGATATTTATAATTTGTATTATTGTATTCACTATTGTACCGTACTGTACCGGTCCGGTGATGAGCCTGCCTTCGAATGTAAGGGTTGCGGGTTCGAATCCCGCTAGGGATAAACATTTGTGTGATGCTGTAACTGAGTCATGGATGTTTATCTATGTACGTAGGTATACGTTTTAAAAAATTAAAAATAACTAGTGATTGTTATGTTCATATGTCGAAGAATTAAGATTTTATATGTACTATGTTATCAGCATCCAGTTACCAAGACAGGGAATCCTGGTTTGGGACTGGTAGAGATATATGATGATAGTATGGAGTATTTATATATGTGATTTGGTCGGGTTGAACATATAAATATGAAGATACACTAAAATATATAATTAATAGAATAACAATAAGCTATAGTAGAATAAATATAACCTAACCAAACTGAAGCCCATCGCAGCGGAGACCAGACGGCCGAGGGTTAGGGGGAAGGAACCGGCGGACGATGCGAGCGGCATCGAGGAGCACCGCCTTCTGCATTTGAGCACGGAGCGGTCCATCACTGAGTGGCAGCCGCCTCAGGTATCCCGTGAGGCTGACCGGGATTAACCCATTCGCAGAGACGACAATCGGAATAATTTATTATCGAAGTTATACTTCTTTTGACGCGTTTGGTAAAAATTATGACACATCTAAAATTAACAGCATGAAGTTGGTTTCTAATTACGATGCGCGCGCACACCGACGTCTAAAAATAACATGATGAAGTTTGTTTCTAAATGTCTCTTAAATTATCTAGGTCACTATTATGGAGACTATAGTCTCCATAGTAATTATGTTCAAAGTGGTTATTCAAATATTCATGATTCTGTAAACACACGGGTTTTACATCAGAGATATAATAAAATATTCATACATAAATATACATGTGTGTTTGTTTGTGATTTTAAATTATATATGGTGGGGAATGATAATTCATTGTGAGTATTCGTGGTGAAAGTGTTGTTTTGTATTATAAACTTTTTTAAGTGGGTGTATTTTATAGTTTTGAACTTAACTTCCGGTTATGTATTCTTTTTAATTGTTTTCATTATACATATTATTACATTATTGTTTGATAAATAGTTTCTTTTAAAGCCTTTTAAAGTTCATTAATTTTTTAATTAAACCTTTATTAATTTTATTTAATGTCTTTTTTTCACAAACAAAGAGCACTGAGAGTACACGGGATAAAATTTTACACATTTTTATTTTCTTACGCTAAAGAAAAAAGTAAACACAGCCATACACACGTTTATTTTTATTATATATAATTATATTTACGCAACACCATTGTGTGAATTGGTACCACACAGCTTCCTTCATCAAACAATTCTAAGACAGGTTACATGAGAGTTATATTTTACTTTAAAGAAACGGCACGCTGTTAAAGAGCCCGGAAATTAATGATTCGTAAATGTGTTCTTCACGATTCAGAAACGACACTCGCAATGCATCCAAGTGGTCAGTCACGGGGAGCAAGGAGAGATACAGCATCACAGCCCTCGTACGAGTGGAACCGTCCACGGTCACATGCGTTTTGATACAAAATGGCGATTGCTTTAGACTTATATCTACGTAGTTTACACCAAAAGAAACATTTTGAACTAAGGTTCCATTTGGCGGCTGTGGTGACTGTCCCGGCCGTGGTTGCTCTTGTGATAGACTTTTACATTTCACACTAAGTTGTAATATTATTTTCTGAGCTTTCTTATAGTATTATTATTGAAATGGTATAACAAAAGTACATTGTCGAAAACCAATTTTGAAACGTCGCCGTGCATCGAGTGATGCAATCAGCTAGTTCCCATTGAAAGTTCAAAACCAAGCGGACTGACATTAACCCCTGGCATTATCGGGGTTCCACGCCGGTGTCCCTCTAAGTCCTACAAGTCACAATTCCCGGCAACGAGGCGCGCCGCGCGTCACGCTCTGTCTTTCGGATAGCCGAAAAGCGACTTGTGAGCATCGTACTGAACTACTAGGCCACGAAGTTGTCCAGACAACCCAGGTAGGCACCACCCTCTCACCTATCTCTGCTGCCAAGCAACGGTGCAACCACCGTTCTGTTGGAAGGTATATTGTGTCAGTATAGTTACAGGCTCTGTGCCATTCCATCGAAGACTTATACGTGGTAGAGCCAAGCGACGGTCTTTGCTGCGGCTCGGAAGGGCCGGCACGACCGGGACAGCGCCGCGGCCTCGCATAATACCGGCGTTAAGTAGAAGTATCTTGGGCTTCCGCGTTTCGTTCTGTGAGTGAGGTAACCGGATGCCAACTTCGGCGGTGAAGGAAAACATCGTGAGGAAACCTGCATGTCTGAGAGATACTATGTCGAGGACATGTGAAGTATGCCAACCCGCACTGGAGCAGGGTGTCGGACCCCTCCGGCCTCCAAAACACTCTCAGACATTTGCGAAGGTGGCCTTTGCCCAGCAGAAAATATTTACACGTCACTTTACTTTTACTATATTTTAAATTGATTTACGCTCGAGTTAGACCATTGATTAGTGGATATACTAATGAAGAACCCCACACTCAATGGTGAAAATAATTAAGATAATATTAACCTTTGTAGAAAAAGCAGTGTTCAGTAAGTGTAAGAGCCAAGTGAAACACATCAGAACGCACAAGTAAGTGATAATTCCCAATTTTCATTTGTCGAACTGGCGAAATAAATATCCGCCTCAGCTCTACAACTTAAAAACTATTTCCCCCGCGTGTTGAAACAATACAAATGGTTTTGTTGTGACACGTGAAGGTGTTAAGATAAACAATTTAAAAGTGCAAAGATCCGAATAGCTAACTTAATCAGAGTAAGTTTGTTATTCGGATACTAACACTAACTTGTTTTATTATATTTACTCGCATGTGCCTGTGTGCGTAGGCTCATCACCCATTATTAATTAAAATGAATCTGTAGAAATGTGTGAGGCCGCTCCTCACCATCAGTTAGTGACAACCAACACTACAATATAAGCTTAAACATTAAAAGCTGAGAAGACCTACTAGGTGTCAAAGCTTCTCTGCCTCGGAGTCGTCTGTCCACCTTCTTATCTATATCAGCAGCGCAACCACTGATAAGTTCCGGTTTGAAAGGAATATTGAGTCAGTATAATTGCAGGCTGTGGGGCATTTGATCTTAGTACTCAGGCGACCAGGCATCTGTGACCTTCTTGGAATGAGGTTGTTTGCAGGTGTTGTGTTGCATGGGCTGCGGTGGCCTCTTACATCAGGTGGACCGTTAGCTCATTTAAAGTAATAAAATATATGTCTGTATGTAACCGCGGATTTTCTCAATAACTGAGCTGAACGGTTAACTTATGATGTCAACTTGAAACTTAACGCTCTTTAGCTTAATCTTTAGCCTGCATTTATTTGCTACAATTTTCTACCTCATCTTATTCAGCTTTTCCATAGCTTCCTTCCATCAAATCGCCAACACAGGCTGGTATAGCATGCGGGGAACATTTGCCAACACTCACCCCGCTGGACGGGCGGGTTGGTGAGTCCACATCACTACAGAATCTCATAGATTTGGGTTCGTCGCAGTCGGATGGATTTACCGCCAGGGTCCAGTTCGTTAATGAGCTGGTTGCGCCGCGTGCTGGTTAGTTTGACATTTGGTGAAAAATTACTTATCTCCCCCTGAAGGACGTACCTCATTATAAATTATCCCGCCATCTGTCGATAAAACTTCCCATTTTCACGGCTTTTTCCTCCTCAACCACGGGAAGAATAGGGGGTGGCAGAGTCGTACTTCGATTCTACACAGACAACACAACATACTGCTATTCTACCCAAAACACACAGGTTGATAATTGACAGTTAGAACTAAATTAATCCCTAAACCTAAAGCTTTCGAATGAAACAGTGCGGAACCCTCGTCGTGAAACCGATTCACACTTGGCCGCTCCTATCTGCGTCGTGTAACACTTTTTGTGGGTAAACAGTAAACCTATGGCGGCAATAAGTTTCTCGGTCTAAACTTTCTCCGACAGTATCATTGTGGCCTGCCATCTAACGAATCGATATTTTCAGAAAACATTTCAAACATATTTAGTTTTTATTCAACGCGAAAAAACTTATTTGTAATTTTACTGAGATAACAGTTGTAAATAACTTCTTTGCAAATAAAAAATATGATTTATGTGTATCTAAAAACTGGTCTTCATTACCATCATAGATAGATCTATCCGCACTAGATTGTTCTAGATTCGCCGAGAGAGTCGCGTCGAATGTCAAACACGGTTACTGCTGCAGGTGGGTGAATGAAAGATAAGCTTTCCAATTCGTAACTCATTTGACCTACTTGAGCCTACCATCCTCATCATCATTTCAGCCCGTCACAGGTCCACTGCTGAAAATAGGCCTCCCCCAAAGATTGCTACAAAGCTCGGTCCTGAGTCACCTGCATCAATCGACTTCCCGCAACACTGCGCAGGTCGTCACTCCATCTTGTGGGGGGTCGTCCCACACTGCGTTTGCCTGTAATTACGTGGCCTATCATGAACTGAATTAATTTAGAAATAATTAATTCATTTTCACACCCCTTCAAAGTATAGTATAGAGAATTTACACTAACACAGCTTATAAATGCCTCACAGCTGGGCACACGCGCTGCCTGGCTTATGAGAGGGTTTCTGGGCCCGGGAGGAATGCAGCATGCTTTCTCTAGTCTGCGTATATAAAATTATGTTCTTCCTTAAGATGTTTTCTTTCTCCGCTTAGCACAAGGGAAATAAGCACTTAAATGTTTCACTTAAAAATATAATTTAACATCATTTTCAGATGATGTTAAATTATATTCTAAATTATTACCCACGTGCCATGGGTTCATGTCACGTGGGTAATAATTTAGAGACCAACCTCAATGATATCACAGCTCTCACAGAAATAACAATGTTTTTATTCACTTCCAAAATAAAACCACGAATCTGTAGATAGTATATAGATATCTATAGTATGCAAGTTTATGGAGAGTAAAATACGATAAATTTACTTACTCTTGCTTCTCTTAAAAATCGAACTGAAAAAAGGTAAAAAAGGAAACTTAACAAAATGAAAGACAAATGAAACCCCATCCAAACAAAAAAAAAGCGACGAAACGTTCAATTTCTAGACGAGCCCTTGCTCCTTGTCCGTCTGTCTCGCGAAACGGGAGCTGGCAAAAAAAACCGCGTGTGAACGTCCAAGGTGCGCTTGCGCAGGGACGAGCGAGTGCGGGCGAGTGCGGACAAGTGCGGGAGACAAAGTGATCGGACAACAATGGTCGACGGGCCGCGGTCGGTCTTAATGCTGCGGTAACGCAACACCGCGGGGGCGTTACGTGTGAACCGCGCTCAGCATCCGACTCTCTGGGACAAAACTCGTCCCAGTATCTCGCCGGGGCGCTGAGAAGAGCCGCGAGGTGTCGGCGATCGCACCTGTAAGCGAAATTGATCTTAAACGTGAACCTGTGTGAGTTTAGTGTGGGCAGTTATAGATTTGATTTCGGCTTTTATGATTGATATAAACATGGATTTTTAAACGTTCATTTTGTTTGAGCCGTTTTATGTCAGCTTTTATTAATCTTAAGTAAGAACTATATATATTCGTAATAATGTTTGGCGCTATAACACATAGAGTATATTACCATATGTTGCATCAATGCAGTTTACTAAGCAGAAGCGTTTTTAGATTTAATATTAACTTATCTGTCAGTGTGCTTCAAACTTTCCATTAGAAAATACTTTTCCTATTAAAATGTGGGTCACTAAAAAATTTTTCAAACTTCTTCAGATATAAAAGCTCGAAAATTCTTTTCGTTGCAGAATATCAAGTTTAAAAAATAATCACGTCGAAATTTAACTATTATTTATTGAATTATTAAATATGTAGGTAGAGACAATTTTCTTCCACTTGCTACGGTCCTGACATACGTATTTCACTTCTCCCACTTTCATCAGTCTTCGCATGCACACTCGTTGGTTTAGAGTACTCTTGACCTGGCCTTTTTCAGAATGTATCCGATTTGATCGTGAAATGTTAGCATAGGTCTTCCTCTCCCGACTCTACCATTTACACACGCCTCATATATTTATTTCATATTATTATTATTTAATAAACACAATAAAATTCGTATAGTATATTCGTAATAATTTTAATAAATTAAATTACAATTAATTTATTATAAATTCAAAAATACGTCTATGGTCACCTTACTTGAGGATATCATTATATCTACTATTACTACATCGGCCTCGTTTAGTCCACAGCTGAACAGAGGCCCTCAAGGAAAGCCCCTGCAAAAGCCGGCATACAGCCCACTTGACTTTGTCTATTTTAGCTCACAGCTGAATTTAGACCTCTACAACCAAGCGCCCACTAATCCGGCATATATTTCTTGGAAGGTTTAGCCATACCCACCCGCTTGGTATTGGCGCTGCTCCCCACCACAAGTCGGTAGGATGTGCATTCGGAAGAATTTTCCGCTGCAATTCGTTAGCCGGGGGCTCGTTTGTACATAGGTGAGATTGACATTTGGAGAAAGAGACGTCCATCCTTCCGCTCCATAGATATAGATCACGTATAACATTTATATTTTTACATAATATTATTACAGTGAATTATGTAGAATAAATTCTCATATATTCTTTTAAAGTTTAATGTATGCTGTTACACAGCTTTGTAATATCCCAATATTTAGATATGTAGCCTCCTACGCCCAGAAGCGGCATTTTCATAAGACCGACTAGGCCCGGGCCTTTAGCGTCCAGGTCCAGATATTAAATTAGGCCAATCCTGGGAATAATACTGTGATAATCAAACTGTTTTGCATTTTTTCCATCCACGAAAAATCCATGCTAATGTAATTAGTAGCAGCAAAAGCCTCCGCTTGGCTCTACCACGTTCGGCCCGTCGCTTGGCTCTACCACGTTCGGACCGCCGCTGCCTATGCCAGAGCCCGCCTAAGTAAGATCGGATCTGTTACCAACTAAACTGCAGAACAGAACTATTTTGATCTGGGCGGCAATAGAAATACAAGCTTGTGAAATTAATGCGTTGTAAGATTTCGTGTCTGCGGTCTGTATCGTGTGACAGCGGCTATCCCTTGTGGTACCTACCACTGCCACCCCATTTCTTATTATGATAAGACCGCGGGACTCCACTACTGGAAGTCCATTACTGGACAAGTATCTCCCGCTTGCCCTGGTGGTTGGTGATCGCAGTGATATAAATTAAGCAATTAAGACGCTTCTGTCCGTCATACGTCTGTAAATCTATGGTCTGGCATTGTTTATAGTAACCTAATTTGCGGTTATGAACGTTAATATAAAATAAAACATATGTCCTTTGACAATGTCTTCATAAGTCCCAAATGTCCTAAAATGTTTTAAACTTCTTTCTCTTTAGCGGACTCTAGACAAGTTATCGATGGACCTTTACCTTTACCAGCAGGAGCTTTTGGTTCCCGGATACTTGATCAACATACGGACGCAAAAACATTTGAAAAAATTTTACGAATTTTCTTTAATATAACGTTGTGAATTCATAATGTGATCCTAGCGCTGATTGAGCATTTTGGAAGTACATTGACATTAACCGAATCGTAGGACATTATGGACGTTGTGTTGTAGCACTAGAAGAGGGAAAACCCTGTGCAGCGGGTGACGGTAACTTAGTGACGCAACAAGTCTTAACAAGCGATCTTCCACACAACAATGTCCTCGAACGGCTCCGGAATGTGAAGTGCGACGTGCGACCTGTCGCCAGCCCGCCGGAGAACAACACCCGTTTATGTTGAGCTCGCGGCTGTCTCTTATTTTTTTAAATGAACACTAAACTCTCTCTACTATGTGACGACTTTATTATATGTTATATAGTTCGTTATTATGTACATAATGTGATTTCTATAATACGTACGATTTTGACCACGTTTTCTTATCTAGAGCAATACAATGCAGACTGTTAAGGGTAAGAGTGAATGGATATCTTTTTTATAACACTATAGTGACAATCTACCTGATGTTTACTCCATCTCATGGACACCTGGACATCTGCAAGCAACTTCAATCGAAGAAGGTCATCCCTCTACGGACTGATATCGAATTCCTCACAGCCTGTAATTATACTGGCTCTCTATACTTTGAAACCGGAACACAACAGTAGATGCAACGCTCATTCTAGATTCTTCTCGGCTGGCGTGCTTACCATCTTGGACCTTGTCACCACTGCCGAACGTTAGTCATCCGCGCAGGTCATATTTTATTTATTTTAATGTAAGTCCACTTAGTTAATATTATAGCGCTGTGATTTAATCAAGGGCTGGAGACGATTGGAAGATGGTTCAGTGTCGGATCAAACATTATTCCAGTAAGGCGCTGCGACCCGTCACTGCTCTGAATAATTGCCTTCTTTTAGACTTACGTGCTATTACTAAGCCTATGCCGTTAGTCCGTCCTTCCGTCTGTTCTACCATTAAAGAGACTTTAAGTCTTTTCAACGGTAACTGTGGAAATTTTCACAGAATATAGGTTATTTTTTAGTTTTTGCTTTGTCGTCGTAAAAATTGTTTAATTCAAACTCTAAAGTATGTTTCGATCTACTAGGATCACAGATATATTGTCTGGATGTACGGAACCCTCGGGGTGCACGTCCCACTCGCACTGCCCACCTGATGTGAGGTCACTCGAGATGCAGATGCAATGTCAACCCTTGGCACTGAAGATAGGTGATCGAACTCGAGTAAACTGATTCGGAGGCAGACCCCCTTACCATCCGGCTATCGTGGCTTTATCCCCGGTTTCCCAACTTTTTTCACACAGCCATCCTTTTTTTAATTGGAATAGGGTGTAAAACGAGCTAACAGTCCACCTGCTGGCAAGTGGCTGCTGCAGCCCACGGACACCTGCAAACAACTTCAACCGATGAAGGTCACAGATACGCTGTCACCCCTGACGACTAAGATTGAAGATATATACAGATACTAATTATACCGGCTCTAACCGGAATACAATAGTATTTGAACTGCTGTTTGGTCCTAGAAATGGGTAAGAGTGTGGTACCTACCCAGACGACTCCTGGGTAGAGAAGCGAGTCTATCACTAGTAAAATTGTGTGAGATTGTGGTTTTTCAACGTTCGGATCGACCCTCGGACTACACGGTTCATGCTGCAGATGAAACAGCAGCGTTGTGACTTATGCACATATAATTATTTATTATTTGAAACGATTAACCACCATGTGTCGTCGGCCATGACATTTTTCTGAAACCTCCTTTAGTGGACTTTTCCTACCCCCTTCGGAATGGGGTAAAAGATTTTTATAACAGCACTGCCGCAAGACATCTGTTGTAGTGTTTAGAACAGAAAATGCTGAAGTCAACGTCAACGTATATTTTACTTAAATGTAAGTAATTAGTAATTAAAAAAAAAACATTTTTAGAAGCTTTTTAGGCTTCAGCCACTTTCTATATTTTATGATTTGTTTGATACATAGTTAAACTACAATTGTTAGCGAATGTTACATAACAATTTACAATTAAATTTAAATCTTCTAAAATCAAAAACTTTTTACTTTGTGACGTAATAACAAAAGTTTCAAATATCGTTTTAATCAAATAATTGTATGTTATTTATAAATATACATACATATCTTCGTTCCTTTCAACAGTCAACATTGATACTAAGGTAGACATATGAGTGAATACACGTCGTCAACATGTAGTGTTTGCTTGTTGTAGAAATAGCTCAGGCTTTGCACACGCGGGTCCCCTGGCTGTGGGCTAAAATTGACATTTTAGAAATTTTTTATTATGATAGACATTGTATTGAATTCATTGTAGATTATATATAGCAGTGAAAAGATAAAAAGAACAGACCCAGACGTTCATTAAGAGCCTTAACGAAGCCTAAATTGATTAAAAAAGTTTAAACTTTGACTTTGCAGAATATTCAATTTCACTTTAAACTATACGTGAGATTGTTGACTCGTGCATTTGTCTCTACTTTGAGTTAAGTGGAGAATATAAATAGCATACTTTTCGATACCGACAGGGAGCAAAGTGTAACTCGATGCCGCTAATCGCGACACAAAGTAACCTCTCCGGCTCGATTGTCACTCACGTGCCTCCTCGAGCTGCTCCTGCCGAGAGCCACACACACACACATATACGTTCTATTTGTATGGCAACAAGCACGTGTAGCGCATACGTCCTATAGGCGTTTTTTTTTTATAGAAAAGACGGCAATCGAGCAAGCGGTTCACCTGATGGTAAGTGATTACCGTCGCCCGCATACATCTGCAACACCATAGATGCTGCAGGTGCATTGCCGGTCTTTAAGGATATTTGAGAGATGAGAGGGAAGAGGAGGGGAACGGGGAGAGGGAGTGGGCCTCGGGTTACCTCACTCACCGATCGAAACGCAGAACCACAAGATGCCTCTATGGTATTCTGCGAGGCCGTGGTACCAACCCGGTCGAGCCGGCCCATTCGAGCAGCAGCAAAAGCCGCCGCTTGGCTCTACCACGCTTAAAAACGCGTTTTGTTATTATTATGCCTATAGAGAAGTTTGAAACTTTCTTAGACAATAATAACCACGGTAGGCGAGTCCTTAGAGGATTTGGCTCCGTCTCAGGTTCGACTCGAGTTCGATCCCCCATGTATGGTTGACATGGACACTGAAACGACGACAGGCTCACCGCCCGTCACGTTGTCCCAAATAAACTCTAGTGAACCAAGGCTAGGTATAGGTATAGGTATAGGTATACGTATAGGTATAGGTAGATATGCTACAAAGGACTCAAATGTAAAGTAAATGCCATCTGCAGGACATAAGCCTCCTCAAATGTCCGAGAGTATTTTGAGCCGAGAAGGGTCCGTCGCGCTGCTTCAGTGTGGCTTGGCGGACCTTACGTGTCTTCGGCACAATATTTTTATACCCATACTACAGTTCTGAATCTCTCGTGACGATCGCGTGGTTCAGTGGGTAGCTTACCTGATTGATCAGCTAAACGTCATAGGTTAAAATTTCAGCCGAAGCTAACTAGTTGTTGTGTCGGTTCCATGTGTCAGACTCTACCCCCGTCATTAATGTTTACATATGCCACGAGTAAGTGAAGACAAACGTGTGTGACTGTCTACCTGTCTGTCTGTACACTTGCGGCACAATAATTCATCGTATGCAGTGGTCAACTGCCGTCAGTATCATGTTCCAACACCTGTAATTGCATCTTTAGGCAACTATATTTACATTTTATATATTAATGTTGTATTGTTTCAATGTTCTACAATTTTATTTTATAGGAAAGGGGTCAAATGAACTAGCGGTTCACTTGGTCGGTAAGTGATTGTCATCGGCCACAAATACATCGCCAACGCACTGGTTGCCAGCCTTTAAGGATATTTGGGGAACGAGAGAGAGGATGAGGAGGGGGGATGTCGAAACCCTCACTGAACTGACTCAGCGAACGAAACAAAGGCACAATATGCCTCTACTTCACGCTGGTATTCTGCGAGGTTGTGGTACTACCCCGGTCGGGCCGGCTTATTCCAGCAGCAACAAAAGCTGCCGCTTGGCTCTACCATGTACAAAATAATTTTGTATAAATTATTCGTGTTTTAATCACGATTTATTTCAATAGCATTTACATATTACATATTACTTTACAGCGCAAACCTCGCTTTTTAGGCTGATCGTGCGTCTCTCAGCAGGTTGCCCTGCAGCATCACGCTGAGCCAAACCCACTCACTACCATGATACACAGCTCATCTGGTCAGGTCTGTTGTGTTGTCCAATTGTATTTACTTGCATCTATTTCTGTATGTATAGTTTCAGCGAATAAATGTGGCCGAAATTGGTAAAGATGCCATCATAGTCTGATTCTCTTCTTAGGTTTTAGATCAAAAACACAAAAACATACTGTTTCTAATAAACTATGTTATATATTTTAAATTACTTACTAATGAACTGTTGCAATGAGAAGTCAGACTATTCTTTTATAAAATAAAAAAAAAACCAATAACAAAAATGTCGTCCAATCCATGTTTATAATTAAAGATATCACATGAAATGTCTTCCATTGAAAGATTGATTTCCACTTAACGTCGGTAGATGAGACACCTCGTAATTATGAGGTGCGGGAGCTCGGCGTGGAGAGGGCGCTGTGTGCGCTGGTCGGGCTCCTCGCCGGCTTCTGATCTAGTTCATCCACAACCACAGGGTTCGCAGAGCTCGCGGAGAGAGAGAGACAGAGAGAGAGGTAATTTTTAGTTAATTTACTAACGAATATTTGTCTGCTTTTTTTTCGGTTAATGAAAGAGCTACTAAAGATATTTTAATTCGGTCAGAGCAATCTAGGCTATACCCGTATAACTAACAAATATTCACCGGGATAGCTTTAAAAAATAAAAACGAACTTTTTGCTACTAAATTTGAACTTTAAGTAGGTTTATATTATTATTAGTTTCAAATGTTACTTTTGCTATAATATTTCAAAACAAGTAAGCCAAATATGTTTAAACTGTTAATTAATAATTGCCAATTTGTGTAGAATTGGTATTGCGCACAAAGCTTTACTGTGTCTAACCACAAGGAAACACTAGTATCTTTTCAATTCTCTCATTACTATGCGTGTAACGTCATTTTTTTATTTTACACTATTTTTAACACTGAAAGCGTAACATTAAAAATAAGGAAATGTTGCATGAGGCGGCAGCCCTGACCGGTGCGAGTCAGGGCGACCACAAATTCGCGCAACACTACTCTTTTATTAAGTATCGCGACAGGCGCGGCCCCCGACACCCCCTCACACCCCCTCTCGAACCCCGGGTGACCCCGACTCCCCCTTTTTACTCCCGTTCTACCCCGCTAGCCCCCCGAGGGTGCATAATTGCGCGTCGCTGCACCTCCATGCAACCTGTGACGTCGAGGAAACTCAGTTATAGGCATTTTGTGGCGGCTCCGTATCGCTTTGTGGCTAAGACGGTTAGCTCGGATGCTGCGTGTAATGCGATGAGATGAGATATCCCGTCGAAATGTTCATCTTCCTCCGACGACACCTAGCAGTTTATGATAACTTCGCTCGAGTTGATAACATAGTGAAGCTTGATTTTTTTTTTTTATTAAATATTGTTTTGATTTTGAGTTGCGAAATTTTAAATGATCCATTTAAAATTTATTGTATGTCGTTTTTACGTATACGAATTTAGTCGTAGAGGCTCGAGGTCAGGGGTACGATCTCCAGTTTTGGTAATTGATTTGTGAAGAAGAACATGGTGAAGAAACCTGCACATATTCACATACATCAATATATCAACATATTCTTTTCATTTCGATCTTTTCTTCCATAATCGTCTTTAAAATGTAAAGAGATCTTTGACCGGCAATGGAACATACGTGTGGGCTACTATGAATGTATATCAAAAAACAAAATATGAAATACTTATTTAATGATTACTTTTAACAGTAGAATTGGTATAACTGGATATATAAAGGATCAGCAAGATGAAGTGGCAATGGGCCGAGGAAATATTTTGCAAAACTGTCAACCGTTGGGGAAGACAGGTTCTCGAGCGACAACCTCGGCACAAGCTGATGTGACAAACGGCACAGTGTTGCGGGGATTCGGTGGATGCTGTGAAGTCACACCGATACTACACAGATCATGGACCGCCTCGTCTAAGCTGCTAAGTGCCAAGTACTGCAATCACCATTTGGAGTGACCTATGTCCAGCGGTGGACTCTCGTCAGGATTATGACGAAGATGAATGGTCAACATTAATTTATTTAAGAAATGTGTTTTCATTTAAAGAGATCACCATTATAAGTTATTCAGAAGATTACTTCATTCGTTTTGACAAACAAGCGACTACACTAGATTAAAAACAGCGACCCACATACCTATTTTTATGTAAAGGACAGAAATTTCAATTTTACATATATATATATGTTTGTCTTTGTGGAAAGTCATGTACACCTGGCCAAGGCATGGGCACTAGGTGTCGCTAGGTATTGCGGACAGGTGGCGGGCACATGGCCGGCGCGGCGGGAGCGCAGCCCTGGCTTCGCTAATGACGCAGCGTGATTACCGCCCCGCCCCGACGTAGGGCTGCCACCGCCTCGCCTCCGCGTGCACCAACTATTGACTGAAGGGCTTTGGTCTTAAATTGAAATGTAAAGCAAAATATACATTAACGAGTTTGAATAAATTGACGGGAGCCGAGGAGCCTGGAGCGCGTTATTCTCATCGCTGGGACATGTGTTCACGACTTGGCAACAATTTTAGTTTACTAATATTTTGGGTCGTACATACAATTATGATTTTTTTTTTCATAAGAAGCCGCACAGAGCTTTTGTTTATTTTTAAGTAAGGATTAAAAACATATTTTATTTTAGATGTTTACCATAAAGTAGATATAATTTCCATCTTTGATTTTGACGTGGAATCACGCTCATATGGTATAAGGTGGTATATAGGCTAAGAACATGGACCCGAAACTTCTTCAGACATAATTGTCGCTCCTCCTTTCTTCCCCGTCGGATGTCACTTCTGCGAGCTATGCGGCCGGCCCGATGCCACTTCAGCTTGCTGATCCTAACGGCTGTCGGTAACCCTGGTTTTGCTGCGGATGTCGTCGTTACAGAGCCTATCAGAGCTGCTGGAACAAGCTACCTCCCCCAATTCGCCCTCTGACGTCGGTGAATATATTCAGACTCAAATACAAATCCTTGCTTTTGAGTCTACAAAAATCACGTTAATTTGTTTTTTATATATGTAGGTTTGTATGTGTATGTATATTGAATGTATGTTTTATATATGTTGAGTGCGCATATTACATATCAGACGTTTAAAAAAAAATTCGTCCTGACATTTTGTGGCAATTGAAAATATTTGTATGCATGTGTGAATATGTTTGTATGTGTATGTATGTATGTATGTAAAAAGGAACTTGGTGTACCTCGTGTACAGTCATACCCGATTGTTATGTATCTCACTTTATTATTATAAGCTCATGATTTTGTTTCAGGTGGTTTAAGATGTCTTTTTCTTTCAATTTTTAGTAATATATAGATGAGCTGTATCTATTGCAGACACCACCGGCTCAATAGTGGCATCAGGATGCGCTGGAAATCCAGTGTTGCTGAGCGCAGAGCCATTTGTTGCATCACACTATAGCGCAGAAAAAAAATCTAAAATTTTGATGTCATTTTTAGTTATTATTATTTTTTTAATTGTTTTATTAATAACTTGTTAACTAATTGTAGTGTAATGAATAAAGTTTCTTTCTTTCTTTGTTTCCATCGCCCAAAGATAGCTCTTTCCATAGCCCGCTGGAATTTTGCAATAGTTGCCACGCCTGGCGACCGGGGTGTGCAACCGCGGCTGCATTCTTTGGAGGAGGCCTATGTTCAGCAGTGGACGTGTGATAGGCTGAAATGATGTTGATACCGTTGTACTCGGAATGAAATGGGTTATCTAGCGCCACGTTCGCCGTGACAAAGTAGCGATTTGTGGATAATATCAAACCCTCGTAGTAGTGCGGAGAGGTGTCGCGGTTGGAGAAGAGATCAAACTCATCTTCAAAGAAATTCCACGTTTAACGACCAACGGCAGGAGTGCAAAGCAACTTCTGCCCGCTCCAATTCTTTTTATTAGCCGTAGCGATCAGCAAGCTTAAGCAGCGCTTGCTGGCACAACTGACCATCGCTGGGGAAGAAAGGCTCTCGAGGAATATGGAGCATAGAACGCCGGTATGAAATGACGACCGGTGAAGTAATGCGGAAGTCGATGGATACAAGTGACTCGGGACCGTGCTTTATGATAAAATTTAGGGAAGACCTATGTTCAGTAGTAATCCTGTCACAGGCTGTAATGATGAAAAGATGGTGATTTTCTTCAGTTTCAAGTGTACAAATAAATTTATAATTAATTTTCTTTGTTTTCAACCGTAATACAATACTATATACCTATCTATCGATCTTCCCACAACACTGTGCAGCTCGTCACTCCATCTAGCGGGGCTCGGTTTAGCTCCTGAAACGCAAGTTTTACAAGTTTAGATGTCTATGGATTCACTGAACATAAATTGTAACATGTTTTATGTTTTCACTACTGCACTCTACTGCACTTGCATGTACGAGGTTGCCACTAGGAAACATGACATCTTTTTTCCTCAACTTATTTCCAGATCACCTAGCCAAGGGCTCCAATAGCCATTTCCATCTGGTGGACTGTTAGCTCGTTTATACAGTGACGTGGGACGATAGAAGATCGCTATGCGATTTTCGAGGCCTTTCTCTTAGAAGCCTTCTACGCCGCTCCCTCACGACACTGTGTGGTGTGTCGTGATAGGTTCTAATACGCCACAGAAGTCGTTTCCAGTGTTAGTTATTCTTGTTTATCTACCTGTATAGGTCACCTGCTGTCCATAGATAAAGCACCAACATAAGCTAGTGTACCAAGCATGGACCATTTGCTCTCCTCCTCCTCCTCCTAATCACAATGCCAGTACTCTGATGCTGCTCCACACAATATTTTCTTTTTCATTGCATTGTGGTAACAAACAAACTGACATATCACATGTTCCAACAATGTACCCTATATTATAATGATATTGAAATATGTTAAGGAAAGGTACCAAAGACTAAACCGGATAACCGACGTGACGATGGAAATTATTAAATAATAGGGAAATATATCGGAACTCTTGCAAACGAATTTATCTAGGTCTTTTCCTTTTACTTAACATCAAAGGCAACAGAAATATCATAGATGGAGCCTAATCTCAAGCTTTTACGTTTTTTAGAGTTCCATATGGAGCTCTATCACTAAGCCATATAGCTGTCCACCCGCCTGAACTGTCTTTAAAGGACTACATGTTTTAATCCGTGATAGGTAGCCAGTTGAAATTTTCACAAAAGATGTGTTATTATAGTGAATATAACCTAACACATAAAAACTAAAAATTGAAGAAAGAATATTATATAAATACAAGATAAAAGACACGTGATTGTTTTGTTTACCTTATCATAAGAACCGTAATACAAACAAGCTTCACAGTTGCTGTGATTATAGTGCAAACTCTGAAGTAAAACAAGTAACAATAAAAACCGATCAAGTGTAAATCGAACTCGCGCTAAGGATCCCGAACTGCATGAAACAAAACACGTTATTTTGATTACTGGAATTGTACAGAACCCGCGGTGCGCGATCCAGAATCGCACTCGGCCGATTTTTGTTTTTTTTTAAGTTTATACTTTATTAACATGTAGCGGCGATAGAATCAGTCACACCTTTTCTTCGGGTGGGTGACGTGAGAGACGAGGCTTAGGGAAAAGCCTTGAAAACCTCATGGCAATCTCGGAGAGCAAACCCGGCGGCGAGGCTAGCCACACGTCACGTTCCATCATCTCCCGGAGAGGCAAGGTGTGGATTGTGGAAGCCCATTTTGCTATGGTATGAAATGTTAATCCGTAATCGCTACTTACCCCAATGGATGACAGGCGAGTGTGCTTAAATACTTATATAACACGAATTACAAATATTATAGTAACTATGATTATGCATTAAGCAAAATTTTAAGAAAAGAATTAGTAAAAAGTTAGTCCTTCAATTGAAAATCAATAATAGGTTAGACTTGCAACTACGCTCACGGTTGTAAAGGCATGTGCACTGCTTGACAACACCATCCATCTTGTCTTGCATGTCACTACAAAATGGCGCACGTAACTGTCAAAACTATCTATAGTATTTGTCACTGAAACGTAGGTGTTTTTTTTAATGGAACTACGCAGTAACATTCGCGACGCCTTCACAACTGGCGCGAACACCACTGCAAACAATAGCGCGTTCGGTCGGCGCGGCCATGTTCGGCGCGCGTTCCCGCCGGGCGATCGGCGCGCGGCCAATGACGTGCGCCCGCCAGCCATTGGGCGCGCCGACGTTCAATAATTAACACTTAACAGCCAGCGGCAATTGAGGCAGCCACTTCATCAATTGGCTTGCAATTGGTGAGGTACGCCTACCTAGGTTTATCTTAGTTCTGCCGGGCCCTCTGCTCGCGAGTCCCTACTGCCGAAGCTGTCAAGGCCACCGGGCCGACAGCGTATCTACCGTGGGGGGCTTTAGCCGGTCCGGCATCTTAAATGTTGATCCCGACATAACCGGAGACCGCCTTCGGTTACCGGTAGCTGTAAGCACGGTTCCCCCACGTTTGGCTTTAGAAAAAAAAAATGGCCGCCTTAGTAACTTATGCACCGGATTGATCTTACCATTTGCGTTAGTATATTGAACAGTTGCTGTTTTACGTAACTCACGATGTTGCAAGGTTCATTATGCGGAGGACCCTTTTAAATTAAAGTTCTGTACTATGCTTTAAATTCTATACTATGCCGTGCTGCCCGTACTTACCACAAATATTACTCTAGCTTAGACATATTTCATCTTTCTAAAAATGTTTTTAAACGTGAAGTCAAAAAGATGCACCGGATCAATTAATATTTCATATACATATTATGAAAAATAACTAATAGTAGTAAATACATACCACCCACCCATACACACATACACACACTCATCCATACACCCACACACACCCACCTTTATACCCAAACACACAAACCAGAGATTGCAAGTTGAGCACAATGTTTCTGTAAATAAAATGTTGATATATTTGTGTAATCCGTATTTACTCTTATTTTTTGTTATAAGTGATGTATTAATTATTTTGTAAATCACTGATGGATTAAATACCTATTCCTAAGCTTAGTAATTAGAGCGCTCGATTCAATTTCATAGTATACGCTACTGACCAAGGTTCGAACCCTATTAAAAAAATTAATATTAAATTTTAAGTGTTTTATTTTGCATGTACGAGTAGCAGCGGTGAAGGAAAACGTCGTAAAGAAACCTGCGTATCTGAGAATTAATAATAATTATTATTTTGCAGTGCAGTGCGAACTATTCCCGGCTCCAGAACCTTCGAAAACATTTGTATCAATATTCATTTGAGACAAATGTCTTAACTATCACCTCAAGAAACTATAAACTATGGAGTATTATTGAACCGTAGTGAACGCCCCGGCCCCGGAACCAGCCAGACTGAAACTGCGATTGCCAACCGGCTCGCCGAGTGTGGCAATTACGGAATATTCTACCGTATTCTTTCAGACAGATAGAGAGGATTCATCTCGTGGTATATTTATATGCATTTGTCTAACGTTCATAAACTTTCAACTCTTAAAACAGTGAAATGCAGCTGCCGTCGGCGATCGGCGCCTGCTAAATGACATAGTCGTTATGAAATTTTAAAAAGTAAAAAAAAACGGTTTATCTTTCATCAACAGGCATCGTATACTTGTTCGTTCGCTAACTTTTGTTCGGGCGCACGGATCAAATACATCGTCATTAAAACTGTTACAAATCAAATGAAGATAGTTTAAATTTGAATTTCAATACATCAGCACCATGGACATTCAATACTACGATATTGTATGTATCATGTGATAGATATACTTGCTTAGATATTGTTTGTACTCAAGTTTTATTATCTAGAAATAGTAAATATGTTATCGTAGACATTTCAGCCCACTTCATATTCACCTCCCGTGTGGCGTGGTGGCCCAGTGGTTGGGACGCGCGTTCAACTTCATTGTATGTTACTGCGTAGTTCCATTAAAAAAAAACACCTACGTTTCAGTGACAAATACTATAGATAGTTTTGACAGTTACGTGCGCCATTTTGTAGTGACATGCAAAACAAGATGGATGGTGTTGCCAAGCAGTGCACATGCCTTTACATACCGTGAGCGTAGTTGCAAGTCTAACCTATTATTGATTTTAAATTGACGGACAAACTTTTTACTAATTCTTTTCTTAATATTTTGTTAAATGCATAATCATAGTTACTATAATATTTGTAATTCGTGTCATATAAGTATTTAAGCACACTCGCCTGTCATCCATTGGGGTAAGTAGTGATTACGGATTAACATTTCATACCATAGCAAAATGGGCTTCCACTTCTACATTTCGCCTCTCCGGGTTATGATAGAACGTGAAGTGTGGCTAGCCTCGTCGCCGGGTTTGCTCTCCGAGATTGACATGAGGTTTTCAAGGCTATTCCCTAAGCCTCGTCTCTCACGTCACCCACCCGAAGAAAAGGTCGTATGGAAAAACCAGCATTTTTAAAAAATGCCAATTCTCACCTGATAATAAGTGATTACAGAGAGACTGCAGGTGTATTGACAGTCTTAAAGGATATTTGGGCTTTGAGGGGAAGGATGAGGATGGGGGAGTGGTCTCCGGTTACCTCACTCACCGAACGGAACGCAGAAGCACAAAATGCTTCTACTTCACGCCGATATTCTGCGAGATCGTGATACCATCCCGTCGAGTAGGCCCATTCGAGGAGCACCAATAGCCGCCGCTTGGCTCCCGTACAATTGACAGATTTGGAGACGCTCCTATTTTTTTATATATTATCGTAAATCCACTCTTTATATCTCACGATATCTTCCTTCCCCGCCCTTAGAACAGATATTAGCAATGCCAGTGAGGCCGGCGCCGCGGATCGAATCCAGATCGCTTGGATACTAAGCGATAGAAGCGAGAGCTCCGACCATTGGGTACCACGGCTGTATTTCCAGTGCTCCAATTATTAATTTGTGTGCTTAACTAATTTTGGTGTGTGTTCTTCATTCTTCTTCGACGTTAGAAAGATAAGTAAGTTTGTCAAATGTCAAAACTCGTCGTAACAATCTACCGCCGTTTCGTAACGAGGTTCCTCTGACGGCGAAGAAGCAGTGACAGTTCATAACAGTTAATACAGTATGCTCGATGTAAATTTTTAATAAAAAAAAAACTTTGTATAATTAAAACGGAGAAGCAATCCCTCGAGACCGTGTGCCGAATCACTGAAAAGAAACTTATAATGAGAAAAAACAACACGGAATATATTATAGATATCTACTATTATATATTATCTACTGATGTACCCATAGGCCAGTTGATGGAACTTTCAAAACTGTACGTCGCAGGTTCGATTCCCCAGTGTTTGGAAGATGAAGTGAATGATTGCATTCGAGTTTAAAATATGTGTAATTTTCACTTGCGATTGTCGTCCCTCTGCGAAGCTTCATCTACTGACAATTATTATTATCTCTTGTACCAGTCTTACAACACATTTTTTTTATATATGTACGTAAGTAGCCGTCCGGTTTCGGCTCCGCCTCCGGAATCTTCAGGCCTAATAAAATATGTGTGATTACTACATATACCAATTTATATAAACAGTATCGTACCACAATGTAGAGACCGAGGTCATCGGTATTCTAGTTTGGTACTGGATGACGTGTGACGTGACTTATAATCGTATCAGTGCGCGAAGACCTCCTATCAATATACATATATTTATTCACGCCTTGTTCCCAACGGGGTAGGCTGAGACAATCTTCTTCCACTCGCTACGGTCCTGACGTACGTCTTTCGCTTTCTTCCACTTTTATCAATCTTCGCATGCATGCTCTTTGGTTTAGAGTACTCTTGACCTGACCTTTTTCCAGAACGTCTGCGATTTGATCGTGAAATGTTCGCCTAGGTCTTCCTCTCCCGACTCTACCATTTACACTCGCCTCATATATTTGTTTCGTAAAACTACTTTCATTCATCCTCTCCACATGTCCAAACCAGCTCAGCGTCCCTTTCTCAATTCGTGTCACTATATCGTCTCTCACGCCACGACGCTCTCTGATACGTTCAAAAAATGTATTAAACAAAGACTCTATGACAAGTGTTATTGTAACATAAAGGAAAACAATAAACAGTATAAAACTTACGGGCGACATAATCGCATATGTGATTAAGCCTCATAATAAAGAGAAGAAAAAAAAAGGAAAACATCGATGATTGCAGCGGGTTATCAGTAGATCGCTCCTGAGCTTTTTCCAAAAGTTATTTTGAAATAATATAATACAGTATTATTAAAAAAAATTAAGTATGTTAAGTGTGATCTCTTCACGGAGTTACCTTCGGCTGTTTCTTCACCGTCAGTTCGTTTAAAAGAGCAAATTACTTTTTACGTGTGAAATTTATGTTCCTTTGTCGAAGAATAGAACAGAGCCGCGGTAGCCTAGTGGTCAGGACGTTCACTTTAGTTTCATAGAGCGCGTGTGACCTGGGATCTATCCACGGTGCCGGCACCACTAAAATTGTTAATAGTAATTTTAAGTACTGTATTTATCACGTGCTCAGCGGTGAAGGAAAACATCGTGAGGAAACCTGCATGTCTGAGAACTAAAAAAATAAAAAATAAAATATTTTTTCGAGGATATGTGAAGCCCGCCAACCCGCACTGGAGCAGCGTTGCGGGCTCTTCCCGGCTCCTAATCCCTCTCTGATACTCGTATTTGAGAAGGAGGCCTTTGCCCAGCAGTTGGCGCTTATAGCCTGCTACTTAGTATAGTCGAAGAATTAGATTTTGATTCGCACTGAAATATAGTTTTTTTTTGTTATTCTCAACCTGTCCAGTAATGTGTCGAACACAAGCCGTGAATTCGTGCATCAATGACGAACAAACAAATATTTAAATGGTAGTTATAATAAACTCTTGTTTCGCAATAAATTTGATTTTTTTGATGTAATTTACATATAATAGTAGTTTAGTAGTGTGAAGCTGGTACAGGAGTGTATAATCATTTCCTTTATGATGAAGTCGCACCAAGTTCGAACAAGCTAAAGTATAAATTAAACAGATATCAACTTACCTCGTGTTTTATATATATATATATATATATATATATATATATTTTTATGTAATATCGTTGCTTATGCAATATGCTTCTGGTCCGGTTGTTCTCGAAGTCAATCATGGACACGACTAAAAAACAGTGCTTTAATCTTTTTTATTTTATTTTGTGTTTCTTTCTTTCTTTCTTACCTTTAGAGCCTAGAAATAGTCCACAGCAGGACATCATCCTCTGCCATAAGTAGGATTTGCCACAATCGTCACTGAGCGTGAGCAAGCGGAGCGGCGGTCGCAGCACCAGACACCTCGCACCTCAGACGCTGCTGCCCGTCATCGGTCTGCATCACTTTAGTCTGGTGTTTCTCGAGATGGCATCTATCGGCAGCCATTGCCATTCTCAAGGCTTTGCCCTTAGTCGCCTCCCACAACACCCACAGAAAGAAAGAGGTGTCAGATTTTTACGATGATACCAGATGGCAGAAAAAAACCATATATTAATCACTATATTTTTATTTTCATTACATAAAGGCTTTGCATTACAGCTGTTGCTACCATGAAGAGCCGCCGAGGGAACCCCTGACGAAACCAATATCTGGGTCAAGACTCAATGTTCTTAATCACAATGTTATGTCCAAGCCGATGTTGGTGCTCTAGCACAGCTTGCAATCACGTCTAAGTTACTTCATCGGGGAACGGCACATATTCCAAATTAACGGACCCATTCTGTCCATCTTTCCGCAATCTGCCGAAGGCCAGTTGACTATTCTAGACATTCCCTTGGTCAACGTGTCATACCCACAGTATTAGATAGAGTAGTAGATTCTCTTACACCTCTCTCATTGTCGTGGTAGAGCCAAGCGACGGCTTTCGCTGCTGCTCGAACGGGCCGGCTCGACCGGGTTGGTACCACCTTGTGCGTCTGCGTTTTGTTCGGTGAGTGAGGTAACCAGAGGCCCACTCCCCCTCCCATCTCTCAAATACCCTTAACCCCTAAGCCGGCAACACACCTGCAGCACGGTGTTGGAGATGTACGTGGGCGACGGTAATCTCTCACCATCAGGTGAACCGCTTGCTCGTTTGTCGCCTTTACCATAAAAAAAAATCCCAAGCCGGTGATTGTCCTGTCCAATCGTCTTCTCTATTGAAATTTGGTTCTTGCCAGGAATCCGTGATATTTTGCGAGGATCTGAGGTCTGTTGCTGGTGTAATGGTTGGGGCGATCGAATATGGTCTCAGACTGCAGACTTCTTAGAGTCTGCAGACTCTACCATTTACACTCGCCTCATACATTTGGCAATAAAACAGTTATACAGTTATCGCCATGAAATTTGCGTGAATGAATGAACTTAATGAAACTTCTTTATTGTTCAACATAAGGAAGATAATTTCGTTTATCACATGTCAAAGCTTATTTTAATCATCTGGTTGGTTTACAATCCACCACTTCTTCGTAGTGAGGCTCCTCTGTCGGAGAAAAAACAAGCGAAAGAAACTCCGTAGGTATCGTATCCTGTACGTAGGTATATTTATTTTAAATAATTATAATGTACATCATACAATAAAAGGTGTGATACCATAGACAAATGTGAGTATACCACAAGAATACAGTGATACCACGATACTGAAGCACAAGCGCACTGCAAACCCGTGCAGACCAGCCTCCACAAGCAGAACCTGTGACGCGCATGGCAGCCATCGCCTTGTGTCATTGTAATGTAAATAAATACAAGAAGTGAACATCTACAATAGTAGCTATGTATGTATTCGTTAACCAATGTAACATAGTTATATAATCATAACCTAAAGAAATATTTAACTATTTGATTTCTTGTATTTAAGCGAACCCTACAAATTTGATATAGAACTATTATTTACGGATTTTAATTCGCTGAAGCATTCCACTGCTCGAGCTCGAGACACTGTGAGCACATTCTGCGTAGATATGGACCAAAAATTAATAAATAAAAACTGAAGGTAGCCCGAGTTGACTATGAAGTCTGTGTGAAGGACAGCTTGCTGTGACTATTGCTTCCTCGCTAAAAATGGAGTGCTCAAGCCTGCCGTCCAGAGTGGTAATCAGAGACTACGGGTTTCCCCCATCAGCCTTTATAACCAAGGCTGAAGCGCTTAGAGCATGGATGCACAGACTTATTGGAACTTAAGACTACTCGGAAAGTCTATGACCTGAAGGCGAGTCTCAAGTAAAAAAAAAAACTAAATCAAACATGAAAAATTTTATCACATTTATTTAAAAAAAAAATTGATTCAACACATACATGAGCAGTTTGGCGCCATCTTCCAAACTCCAAAATAATCTCGGAAACTGAAAGGAAGCATAAATTGATTGGTTGGTGTTTTAGTTTTTTTTTTAATTTTAAAATATCTTCATCGTACGTGGCGAGCAATGACGAAGCACTGATAGGCTTGACTACCCGGCAAAGAACCACACCAAGTAGCTTTACGAGAAGAAATCCAACTACCTACCAGCAATGTGGCGTTTCACTGTATACCTACTAAAACGTGGTAGAGCCAAATGGTGGCTTTTGCTGCTGCTCGAATGGACCGACTCGACCAGGCTGGTGCCACGGCCTCGCAGAATACCGGCGTGAAGTAGAAGTATCCAGTGCTTCTTCGTTTCGTTCGGTGAGTGAGGTAACCGGAGGCCCGCTCCCCCTCCCCATCCGCCTCCTCATCCTCCCTCCTATTTCCAAAATACCCTTAAAGGCCGGCAATGCACCTGAAGCACCTCTGGTGTTACAGATGTACGTGGGCGACGGTAATCACTTCCATCATGTGAACCTCTTGCTCGTTTGCCGCCTTTCACATAAAAAAAAAAATACCCCAGAGGTTATATGTGTGATACGTTCGCGCATTGTATAATATATAATATACTAGTGAACCGCGCGACTTAGCACGGACACATCTATGAAGCATAAAGTGAATGTTTCGCATTTGTTTTGTAAATATGATGCATTCTCGTGAAATGTTCTCTATGTTGGTCATTAGAATTCACTTAGAAGATAGAAGAAGTAATTTTGGCAAATCTTCCCGTTGAGAGAGGCTTATAACCAACAGTTGCTTCTTCTTCATCGTCATCAGCCTACTCCACAGCCAAGACTACAGCTGAACAGACCTGTCTAACAAAGCGCGTGCAATAGCCGGCGCGCAGACCTCGGATGGTTTGCCCACGCTGAGCAAGCGGGCCGGTGCGCGCAGTTCCGGTACCTCGCTCTAAATGCAGCTCCCCATAGCTACACTATGCACACTCTGTGGGAATAAGGTTTGGCAAGTTTTAGATGCATTTTTCGCCATGATTCGTTTACCAGTGGCAGGTTACATCGTTTGCTGGTAAGGTTGGCATTAGCAGATTAATAAAGAATATCCAACGGGGCTCCTGCATAGCACTACGCGTAACTTGCTCGGCGTTTTTTTTTTTAATTTTTGGAATATAAATAATGTAATCCTCGTTAGGGCGGCGTTCGCGGCACAATTTGCGTAGCATATAAATATGAAAGTCGTGGAGCGCCGCGGGCGGCTGCTCATTAAGGACGTAACGAGCGGCCGCCGGCGCGCCGATACCGCCAATCGCCAGCTACAGGCTGCTCCCAATCGCGAAGTGCGTGTGGAAAATGAAAACATAATCCGTATAGAGTGTGTGTAATGAAGAGCCGCAGTGGCGAAGTGGTAAAGGCCTTCGCTTTCATTTAACCGCTGTATTTACCAGGTGCTGAGTGAAGAGAAACGTGTCTTCGAAAAAACTAAATCCGCCAACCCGCAAATGGCGCAGCGTGACGGATCCAAAACACCCGCAAATATTTGGAGGAGGACTATTTTACTTTTAGCGAGTGGTAGCAAATTTGCACGAACTCTGTCTCTGGCGAAAATTACTGCTGTTAATTGAAGAAATTGTTAATTTAACATAGAAATTACCCATTAAAGAAATCCTTAGTTGACTTCAGGCACTCGAACTCTCAATTGACTGCATTGTTCGCCGTATCCTATTCATCATCACCATCACACAGCCTGGCGCAAGTCCAGCTCCATGTCAGCCTTCTCCAATGAATGGCACAAATGAGGTCCCCCCAGCAATAATGAGAGTTGCGACGACCTGCACAGTGTTGCGGGAAGTAGATGCACGCAGACGGCTCAGGACCTTAAGTTAAACTTCACTAAAATCAATTGCGCGGATCATCCTGTAGGTGAGCCGTGGACCGAATTACGTCGATACAATATTACGATGTGGAACAATCCGCGGCGAACGTCACGATCTCACGTTCAGCGGCGCGTCCGCCAGGGCTGTCACCGTCCAATGGATGTAATGAAAAAAAACTTTTTTTTTGTTATTGAATACATTACTTAAGCCCCTTCAAGAAAAGAGCTTATTCCTTCCTTAAAGGCCGGCAGCGCATCTGTAGCTCCTCTGGTGTTGTGGATGTTCGTGGGCATCGGTGATCACTTACCAGCAGGTGAGCCGCACGCTCGTTTGCCCCCGTCTTCTATAAAAAAAAAGTCCTCCGCAGAACATAGCCATTCACCGTAAGTAGGATTTGCCAATATCTCCTTAGACACCTCGCACTTTAGACGCTGCTAAGTCTGCTTAATTGTGATCTGTTATGTTCGAGATGGATACACCGTCATCTGTTGGCAGCCATAGCGATTTTCAAGGCATTTTCCCTTAGTCGTTTATCTTGTGACACTCATAGGAAGGAAGGGGATAGCAGATTCTTGCTCCGTCACCACAAGTTACCAAATCATAATTTGTGCAATTGCGCGACCCTGAATGTGAAGGGTGGCGGGCCTCGTCTGCGTCTCTGATAAATAAAATCATTAATTATAGTTTGATATCGTATCGTCGCCGTTTCCCGCACTCAGCCATCATTCACAAACAAATACATTTGTGTACTACTTTTTTTTTCATCCAAACGACTAACAGATGGCACCACTGGTAGCTACAAAATTTGTAGAAATTTTGATAGGCAATTGAATAATTTTCCAAACGAAATTACAAACAGAAATAAGTAATTAATTCATAATTTAAAGTTAAATTAATACATTCAATTAATAATTACTTAAAAAAGTAGTACATAATATCTAAAGAAATCTGTAAAAGTAAACGGTGGTGATACCCAAGTATATTAAACTTTATACTTTATCATAATTTTTTCATTATTTCAGCCTATCACGAGTCCACTGCTGAACATAGGCCTCTCCCAAAGAAGAGGTCCTGAGCCACCTGTATCCATCGACTTCCCGCAACACTGCACACATCCGATTACCACTTCAGCTGGCGGATCCTATCGGCTATTTGGGTCACCCTGGTACTGCTGCGGATATCGTCGTTGCAGACTCTGTCGCGCAGAGAAACACCGATCACATCGCGCGCTAAGCAACTTTGAGCTTCCTCACACGGCCTGCAGTGAAGAACCAAGTCTCGGTTCCGTAAGTCATCACATATTTTATGTGATGACAAATTAATATTTTATTATTTAATTTGTGTTTGCTCCCAAAGTTGCAAATAATTAGTTGTTCAAGGCCTTTCCGCTAGTCGCACAAATAACAATTACACGGAAATAAATTCATGAAAAGTAAATATTTTTTAAATTTATAACTTACGTTGTATAATGTCTGAAGTTAAGAAATCTATGACCGATTCTAGGCAGGGCATCAGCTACGTGACCAGAAATGAAAATGTTTTCTATGGCGTATGAAATCCAGTATTGTGAACCTTCCCAGCTCCTCTAAAAACTGAGAAGAGGTGGAAGTAGGAGCACCGGCAGCGGGGCATGGGTAGACTTTTACTCTTTTTAATTGTTTTACATGTATCGGAAGTCCCAGACTTATTTCATCCTAGTATTTCTTTTTGTCGGCATTTTATGACAACCAGGGAAAGAGAGGGAGAGAGGGAGAGAGGGAGAGAGGGAGAGAGGGAGAGAGGGAGAGAGGGAGAGAGCCAAGTCAACACCTCATATGACGGATTATCGAAACCACCGTCACACATCAGAGAATAATAATAATTACTTGTGATCGAAAGTCAGTGTAATGATATGTTTTAAAGACATTTTAAATAGTTTAATTTTTAACTAGCCTATTCTAAATTTAAAGGCAATTGACGATGTCTTATGTTTGCGCAAATAGTACGTATTGGAAGAAAACATATTGTTTAATTCCTATTTGCTTTTTTACCATCGTCGACAGCCCTGTGAGCAGTGAGCAGGGCGCGGCGAATTAGTTTGGGACGAGTCAATCAGTGGGCGCTCGGTGTCAACTTATAACGAGTTTGGACAAGTCGCTGATGAGTGCACAGGCTACTTGCAGACTGCTGCCTCCCTCCCCTTCCCTCCGTCCTGCCCTTTCCTCAACCTGCCCCCGCTGCTGGGGGGGGGGGGGGCTGCCGGATTCGGTTATTGCTATTATCGATGCTCATCAGTTTCAAACGGACTGAACAATGTCAGGTCGCGTTGAAACAATAAAACCTCTTTTGTTCTTACGTCCTTACACGTGAAGTGTTATCGTATAATATTAGACCTAGCTCTGTCTTACTCTGTCACAAGCGTTACGGACATTTATGTTTGTTCGCTTTTCTGTTCGTTCGCTTTTCTGTTCGATTGATTTTCTGTTTGATCGTTCGTGCGCTACCCTTAACTCTTTGGTCTTTTACGCCTACTTTTAAATATGCCCTGTCGTAAGGATCTTCCACCGCATTTATTTCCATAGGTGTTTGTAAGACTAAAGGAGAAGACTTGAAAGTCCCACGGCATCCGAACAGATGGCGGGATAACCATCTAGGAAAATGCAAGAAAGTAAATACACACCGATGTCTAAGTAGCGGGGCGTCTAATACGATTGTGTAGTCATCTGCCACGTGCAGCGATTATAGCATATCGTGTAATTGGGTGTGTGCAGGCCTGTGTGCAGAAGTGTACTATCATGTGGCTGCTGAAGAGGAATGTGGCTGCTGAAGAGGAATGTGGTTGCCGAAGAGGAATGTGACTGCTGAAGAGGAATGTGGCTGCTGAAGAGGAATGTGCCTGCTGTAGAGGAATGTGGCTGCTGAAGAATATTTCCTGTATTGAATCGAAACGAAGATTATTATGTTTCGTCGTAATTCATTTTGTGTTCAGATTTGTCTCGCTAGATGGCGTTAGGACTAACAGAGTAAAGTAGTATGTAATTTAACACAGAAACATCTTGTCCGTGTAAACGCTTCGTTATTAGCGATAAATGTTGCACAGGAAGCTCCTGCGGTCTCGGGAGTCAATTAAAACATTATTAATTTTTTTTTTTTTAGCGGCAATCTCGTTATTACGAATTCTGCCAATGTCAATTCAGTCATGGAAGTGACACAAACGGGAGTCAATAACAAACAGTGAAAGAAAACAGGCCTGGCTGTATGGACTAAAGTCCATTGCCTTTCCCATTAGGGATAAATTAATATCATCATCAGTGACACAAACGTCACATGACGGTTTTTAGATTATTAACAAAACACTTGTTGAGATGTCTACCTTTAACAATGAACATAACGAATATTGTTATATACACACTACTATATACTAACTTAACTAAACTACTATATTTTAACTATCACCACAAAAGTACAAATATTATAATTTTATCTTGTTATAGTTTATAAATACATGTATTATGTACAAAAGGAGAGTAAACATAAGACAATAGTGACTTGAAGTTAGTAGGTCGGGGAATATACGTTATTAAATTTAATTATGTGAATTGTAATGACATTTGACAAGTGTAGCATTTGACAAAGAAGAAAATCACGATATTTGACAAGTGAAATTTATGTTCCTTCGTCGACGAATAAAGTTTTTGATTATATATTTTTTTTAAATACTTCTGTTACCTTTCTACCGGCGGTTGTTGTAAGCAGCGATTGAGGGAAATGCGTCTAACAGCGACGAGGCTAACCATCGCGTTCTGTCTCCCGGAGAGGCGAAAAGTGGGTTGCGGAAGCCCGATCAGCTACACTAAGTTGTGCGAAATGAAAAATAGTCATCTCTGCCTATCCCTGTTGGGGCCCGGGCTTGGGTGCTTATATTAATTAGGTATGTTATTTTCGGCAGATTAAACATTCAAATATGGAATACAGTGCTTATTAAGATGAATATCATGGTATATTTCACAGAAATTACGTAATAAGTTTTAATCATGATGTTTTTAATTCTTGGTAAATTTTACTTTTAATTCTTTTTTTTGTACGCGTGACTTAAGAAATATAATATAGATATTTCCACGACAGTCCCACGGTAACCCGAAGCCTATTGTTCCTGCCCCTCAAGCAACTCATTATCCTAATAGCAGAACCCATTGATTTAAAGTTGGAAAAATATTCTGAGATAAGAATTTTCTTTTTAATAATAGCTGGATTGCATTGTTACAGAAATACCATGGAAGACAATACGTAAAATAAATGAGAAAAGAACTCGTTTGCAAATTAACTATATAGTTCTGTGGTAAACGGAAGAATTAACTAAATGCATGACTTTGGAACCGTGACTTGGTCCTTCACTGCAGGCCGGATGAGGAAGATCAAAGTTGCTCAGCGCGCTATGGAAAGGGCTATCCTCGGTGATTCTCTTCGCTATAGAGTCTGCAACTATAATAGCCGTAGCAGAACTAGCGTAACCCACATAACCTTGAAGATAAGCTAGTTGAAGTGGCAATGGGCCTGCCATATAGCTGGCATAGACAACCGTAGGCGATAAAAGGTGGCAGCCAAGAACAGGTAAACGCAGTGTGGGACGACACCCCACAAGGTGGAGTGACGACTTGCACAGTGTTGCCGGAAGTCGATGGATGCAGGTGGCTCAGGATCGAGCTCTGTGCCAACCTTTGGGGGAGGCCTATTCAGCAGTGAATTTAGGATTAGTATACAATATATTTTCAAGATTTGCTATCCTGTTTCTCTACGCCTTTGGTTGCCTGAAACAGTCCCAAGGCACTGCTCCCCATCACTAGTCTGTGTGCTTTGGGTTAAACAAATTCGGATGGACGTTCTGCCATCACTCGTTTGCCAGAGCCTCGTTTGTCTAGCGGGGTGCACCGCGTGCAGGTGTGGTTGGTTCCAAAGAAGCTGCGCTGCATACAGGTTGACTAAGGTGACGGGTTGTCCGTCCATCCACCATTCGTCTGTCACTGCAGTCAATATCCAAATTAGTTAAGCATATTTGCTCATAGTCACCTATTTGTTATTAGTCAGAGGCACAAGAATCAACGCCATGTTTTTTCACCAGCTTGTTATATTATAATACTCTATTTTTCAATCCAAATGTCCAACAAATGTTTCTATTTTAAATATCTTCATTGGCCTACTTAAAAAAGCTTCAGTAATTAGGAAATAATTTTTTGCATGGTTTTTCGATACCATGTTGGGCACACGGAAAGCGTAGAACCGAAATCCTCGTACCATGGAAACTACTCCCCATCACAAGGCTTCGGTGATTGGATTCGAAAGATGACCTGATTTGCCGCGTTTGGTATTTTATATTCTATTGGTACTTAAAGTATTACGAGTATATACGAGTACCTTACCCGTGAACTAGAGGGCTTCATATAAATCACTTCGTCATTGTCAAAATGTACTGATAACTTAACACGACTTAATGAGATTATTTAAATCGTTGAAGCGAATACTTCCTACCGCCATTCTATCCATGAGAATTAAATTTTTAATTACGAAAGTTAGAAAGTCCCTTAACTTCATTACCTAACTTTATCGAGTCTTTAGAAAATTATTAACAACTTGAAAATTGGACTTGCATTTTCATAAATTAATATTCACCAGCGTTTGTTTTGTGAATTCTTCGTCTGTTATTTTAATGATGCGATGAAGTCTAATTATTAACAAGTCATCACCATCACGATTGCAGAATATGACAAGACTCAGACTCAGAGTAGTGGTGGTATGTGGTACATACAGTGGGTTATGGAACCATAGAAGCCATAGCAACCGCAACGCTGTGCAGGTCGTCAACGATTCGCAAGGATTCTCACTTCGGGAACTTAGTTCTACAGCAGATGTCATCATTGCAGATTCTGTTCCATAGCCCACTATGTCTTCTCATACCACCACTACTCTTAGTCTCCTCATACCCCCTGTAGTTAAGACCCAGCTCTCGGTTTCGAACCACCAAGTGTCTCTGTGGCTAATGCAATTAAATAATATCATCAGCCCTATTTGATTACTGGTGCTGTAGAGGTTTCTCTCGGAATTTTCTGCCACGTACTTCAACTTTGTGGAATCAGCTGTCGCCAGCGATATTTCCGAACAGGTACGACTTAGGGACTTTCAAGATAAGAGCCTATTTTACCATAAAGCCCGGATCATCTGCAGCTCACGTACCATCAGGTCACCCGCATGCTTATTGCCCCTTTTTCTATTAAAAAAAAAACATTATTATTGGTAACTAGGTGTAACATCTATTCTCTGGATATTACTACCATGAGCTGGTACTATGTAACTGTCACTCCTCGTCCCAGTGGCTGATTTAAAGGTCGACAGAAAGGCAAATTTTAACCATGCTCATGCCTAGATGGGCAACAGTTTCCTCTATTAAGAAACCACCACAGCAGCTTCAGGGAGGTACGAAACAACAGCCCTTAGTTCCCGGTATTAATACCAGTACTATTACCAGCAGTTGGACCTGGTCGTAAAGATGTAATAACTCACTGAGGCTCAGTGTAATGTACATAGTATGTACAGCCCACTACTCGTATCATATCTCATAGAAGAAGAGTTATTTCTTAAAACCAAAATGGCAGAAAAAATCACTGGACCTCGAAATGCTTTTTTGTATGCGATAGTGGCTATGCCGCATACTAGCAGTGGCTTTTGCTGCTGCTCGAATGGGCCGGCTCGACCGGGGTAGTACAACGATCTCGCAGTATACCGGCGTGAAATAGAGTCATCTTGTGCTTCTGTGTGTCGTTCGGTCAGTGAGGTAATCGGAGGACCATTCATTCTCCCTTCGAACTCCCAAATATCGTTAAAAACCGGTAACCACACCGAGGAGTAGGTGATCACTTGCCATCGGGTGAGCCGCTTGCTGGTTTGCCGCCTTTACCTTAAAAAAACCATAGATGCTACTGCCTCTGTTCAGTGTTAATATTAAATTGAACTAAAAGGTAGTCACTATTTCCACAAACAATCAAGTTAATTGCAATTTTAATGCTGTGTAAATGATACGAGTCCTAGGAAGACCTAGGCGAACATTTCACGATCAAATCAGAGACGTTCTGGAAAAAGGCCAGGTCAAGAGTACTCTAAACCAACGAGCATGCATGCGAAAATTGATGAAAGTGGAAGAAGCGAATGACGTATGTCAGGACCGTAGCAAGTGGAAGAAGATTATCTCTGCCTGCCCCGTCGTGAACAAGGCGTGAATATATACATACATACACATCAATGCTGCTGTATTTATCACGAGCTCGGCGGTGAAGGAAAACATCGTGAGGATACCTGCATGTCTAATAAACAATCAAAAATATTATCTCGAGGACATGTGAAGTTTGCCAACCCGCACTGGAACAGCGTGGCGGGCTGATCCCGTCATATATTTGAAAAGGAGGCCTTTTTCCAGCAGTGGGCCGGACACTTACCGGCTGCTACTTGGCTTTTTACTTTGACATTTCAATACCAATAAAAATCACTCTCATTATAACAGTAGGATGACAAACGAACTAACAGTCCACTTGCCAGCTAAAGGTTTTCTGATGGTGGATGTTTCATGTATGCCAGGATGAACTTCCTTACAGCCTGTTACAATACTCGCTCTCTAACTATTTCTGATACTGTTAATGGTAAAAAGCCGTAAAGGTAATATACGTGTAAGCATCTACCACCCTAGTTGTCGTAAGAGGCAACTATGGGAAAAGCCACCCACCACATTAACCACCTGGAAAATACCAGATCAGAATTAAGAGCGACGATGACGGACTGCAGCGTCTAAGATGGAAGGTGTATGGTGCTGGAATCGCCGTGTTCACGACTAGTATGTATGTAATGTTAATTTTTTGGTAATAGATGTCGCCACTGGTTGCTTGAAACTCACTATTAAGTGGTCGACACAAAATCATTACCTTAGACAGATGATTTATAAAATATACGTTTAAATCAAGATATTCGTTGCTTTCATTTAAATTAGTGCCAATTAGTATCTAGCCCTAGTTTCAAAATATTCATGGTCCATCGTAGCCCGAAGGAACTGTTCAGGGCAGAGCGTGGCTATTTAGACAAATCATAGTTATGGCAGAGGCGTGCGTCCTGCAGTGGACTATTTACAGGCAGGTGGTACGGTAAGAGCAAAGGCAAATTGGCTTCCCGCACTCGCAAAGAATCGCGGCGTACGCGCCTTCACCAACGCCAACGAACTGAGTTGTGTTATTAGTTGACTTTTGCAGCACCGACTAACGATAAGAAAAACTGTAGTAAAGTGTAAGTGAAGTCGAGAAGTTTTAGCATCGACGCGTGATCAGTTGTCAGAAGAGTGAGTGACAACCGGTCACGTACATGCATGGAGATCCGTAACCACTGCCTACCCTTATGGGTGACAGGTGAGAGCTTACATCACTTTGTATATGATACATTCAGAATCTTCTTCAAAACTAAACACTTCAAAAGCCTTTCAATACTCAAGGCCTTTTTGAATTTTTAATTTACTCAGCGACTCGCTGTATTATCTGTCTCCATTGACAAAATAATCTTCGCATTACAATTCCGATATTTAGCGACAAAACACTCCAAGATCATTGTCCACTTGTCACAACAATGTCCGCCACATTGTGAGCGTGCCTCGGAGCAACGTGTCACGCTGCAGATTCAACAAATAGGCATAACAATGCCCCTATTATTGAACTATTACCGGACAGACAGACAGTGGTCGAGAGATGACTGTGCACAAATCGCCCATCGACCGATCTGACACGTCTCGAGGCGTTTACCTGTTCCGTCGACGGCCGCTTTGTTCGTTCGTCTGATAGTCTGTCTTCTAAGAAAGGCGTGTTACGAGGGTTTTGTTAAAAATAAAGAACTATTATTGTTGTATTTTTATATAATCACAGGTGAGAATCATTATTGACATAATATTAAATGTATGTTGCTGACACTGGAATGTCCAATTATATCTGATATTGGCCGTAACGTCCAATTATTTTACCTTTATTAAGTCGCATTTAAATAGAACTTCGAAACTGGATTGTCATGTTTTAAAATCAATCAATACACACAAACAAACATAAATGTACTTCATATTTAAATAAGCCGTGGTAGCCAATTTTAAGTGCTGAAAACATCGTGAGGAAACCTGCATGTCTGAGAAATAATAAAAAGATTATTTCGAGGATATTTGAAGCCTGCCAACCCGCACTAGAGCAGAGTGGCGGCCCTTCCCGGCTCCTAAACCCTCTCTGATACTCGTATTTGATAAAGAAGCCTTTGCCCAGCAGTGGGCACTTACAGGCTGCTACTTTACAACTTTACTTATATAAATGAGCTATCACGGCCGTATATCCAACAAGCAGTCAGACGCCGTGACTTATCATAGTCGTTTCGTCCCACATTTCACCAGAGCTTATTATAAACAAACAGGTGGTGAGCCGGTCATTCTGATGTATGCCTGAGTGTTCTGGCCAACGATATAAATCATACATAAGTTTCAAAAAACTCCTGAATACCAACTGTTCATTCCCCATCATATCCCCCTACCCCTTCAGGATTCACAGAAGAAATGCCTAACAGCACGTAATAATACTGGTTCTCTATGCCTTTGAAACTGGAACTCAACAGGATGCTCTGCTCTTTGGCAGTAGTAAAGAAGAGGGTAGTATCTAGCCAGACGACTCCACGGCAGAGCAAGAGTCTACCGTCTAGTACACCAAGATTAAGTAAGCCCTATGTGCTGCAATGATCAAAATCAATTTATCCGATCTAACATTTATTACGCTTACACGCCTTATGATATACCAAACAAAGGGCGGAGTTAATGCCTATTGGCATTCTCTGCCAGTCAACCCACGGGTAGGTGAGACAGCCGTAGCAGGTGGATTTAATTAACTTAGTAAATTAACTAACTAACAAAAAAATATGACGAACAAGCTGTACTTATGCGTGGAGATGGTAGCGTGGCGGCCGAAGCGTGGCAGTCACCGGCTGGCTGTATGCTGTTCCTACCTGACAGTAACAGATTTAAGGCATAGACACTATAGGTAGGTGGCAAGTCTGGCGCCATCTTAGTATTCAGGTCAACGATGCAAATCGCCCATAGATTACGAAAAACTCATGCCGCATACGTGGGATTGAACTCGGGTTTCATTCCATTCAAAAGCATATTAATTACTGATTAATTAAATCAAATATTTTTATTAGACTCAGCTATCATGACTTCGTCTGTAAAAAGTAGCATCTTCTCCGATATTTAATTGGAATTTAGTTTTGGTTTCATTGTTTATTTTTCTTATTATTATTATTAGGTAGGATTTTTTTTATATTACATTAGGTATAGAGGTGTAAAGTAGAATGAAGGAACTAGTTTTTTTTAAATGCGATTCCCACCGAGATATCTAACAAACGAGACTCTTGCGGTTGTGGTAGACGACTCATGCGAATATGCTGAACTCAAATCACACAGGCTTGTAAAAGAGGAGCAGCTTCACTAGTGCCAGGTTTCCGGTACTGTGGTCACGAACCCACCTGCCCGGCGTGGTATGTGCAAATATTGGGAATGGTATATGATGTCCAGCTGTGAACTACTGAAGGTTGACAGTGATAGTATGAGATAATAATCCTTTGTAAATGAATGACAACATTTCCTCCCACACACACGAACGGCACGTGGCTCCCTGCCGCAGTCAATGTTTCAACGTGCAGCACCGATCGCTTCTGAGCTCAGGGTACAGTGGTGGTACGTCCGATCCTACCTCCGATGGTATCGCCAAGACGACGTCGTGCTCATCGTCAAATAGTCGATTTAACTTGTGTTTGGTGGTGAACTGGTTGCCATCGAAGATTACTGGCACAATCAAAATCTCCTCGTCTCGTCTGTCAGCCAGCGGGCCGCACCTGGTGTACGTGAGGTTGGCGTTTGGAGATATTGAACCACCACAGTTTGTACGCTTTGTGTGTGATAACAGAGTGTAATAATTGGTCATTGGTTAAGTGTGTTGTATAAGAATATCTTCTTATGCTGTTTTCATAGCTATTTCGCTCATAAATAATACTAAAAGAAATATTTTCTTATTGCATTCAGCTTAAAGAAGTTGAAAACAACCCACTCAACTTAAACTGTAACTCCTTAGTTTCCGAACTAAAACATTCGACCAAAGAACCCTTCTATCTCGAAACCAGTGGCTTTCACTTAGCGCAAATCCACTCCGGGCCCCATCGCCCGCGGAGGCACTCGAGCGCCAACTTCGATCCGACGCGCTTGCTGACGCTGCGACAAGATGGCGGCCGCATTTACCCGCGCCCCTTATGTAAACATTTCGAATAAAAATGCGCCATTACTATTTGCATTCATATCTGAAGAAAACATACATGCTAAATTTTGCTCCTACAAAACCCAGTATACGCCTCGCATACAATTATGAATCGTGTCACTTTCGCGATAGAACTCAAATTAATAATGCTACAAATGAGTGATGCGTGCATTTACACTCACAAAAGAATTGTATAGATATTTTTCTCTCACTCTAACTACGGACTTAAGTTCCTTCGTCTCGTTTTCACTGTAAGTAAAAGGTGGGATGATTTAGACGTAACTGCCAACTGCCACTGCTCCATTATACACCTCGAGAATAGTAAACAGCTCTAGTGATGGGACGTAATATCGATAACTGTAAAAAACAATAATTTTAATAACGTGCTATGGCAGACAATAACAAAAATATAAGTTTAGATGATTTCTTTAAACTTTTAAATTGCAATTATAGTTATGGATAATGAAAAATTTTACAGCACACATGCGACTAACTAACACGAATCATATGATAAAATTTTAAAAGCGTAATTCGTTTTTGATTTTAGAATTATATATCTAAATATAATGCAAATCAGAATACAAAAATAAATGGAGAAGAAATAAACACTTTCGCTATAACACGCCGCATTACGAATCGAGAATTTCGAATATGCCGATATAACTAACGTCGCAACACTAGCGCCGCCGGTCCGTTCGACCAACCATAACTAATAGCGGTGAATAAATCGCCGAGTGGCACAAAGCCGCGTTTTTTCCCCGCGCGACCGGCGGCCGACCAATGGCGTCTCACCGCGCCGCGCTCCGCCAATCGCCACGCGACTTTTCACAAAAAGAATCTCGGAATTATGCCCGGCTCGATTCACCGCGTGTTTTCACCCGGCCCCGGGCTGCGGGTCGCGGTTCACCGCCACTAGGTACAACTGTCACGGCACAAATTAAACTTTATCTCTTACGGTGTAAGATCCACGAGCTGTACCTTGATATATATCGGGCTGATTGTCGAAGAACTGAAGGGTGGATCCGGTAATTGTAATTGCGATTGCAAATGGCGCACCAGCGCGGGGACGCGGGTAATCAAACATCGAAATTGCTCGGAGTGATTTTTTTTTATTGGATATCGCTCCAAATTGTGGAACGATTCCGTACACGAGTTTTTGTATGGATTCGTTAGAGACTCTAGAACGATTTTCAAATTCAATTATGAAATCTTCGTACATACAGCTTTACTTAATAACATTCTCAACGTTGATGATGTATCAGTTCCGTGATATATACCTGTAGCACACTAATGAATTAAAAACAATTCTTTACAAGGCTCCTACATTTTTCAAAGTGTCGAGCAATTCGTTTACCTGATAGTAAGTACTCTTTTTGATTAAAAACAAGAAACAGTAGTAGCTGAACGCCCTAAGAAATCAGATACCAAGTCTCATATCATCAGTAACTTTACCTGCTTTACAGCCCTTCAACAAAATCACAGTATCATCATCATCATCATTTCAGCATATCACAAGTCCACTGCTGAACATAGGCCTCCCTCAAAGATTGCCACGAAGCTCGGTCCAGAGCCACCTGCATCCATCGACTTCCCGCAACACTGCGCAGGCCGTCACTCCATCTTGATATATTTTCAATACAGTATAGTATGTAGTAATTCTGCCGCCAAACATTAATTGTGTGTAATAACATAACAATGATCTGCTCCTCTACTGATCGTAAAATGCTTTTTCCTTAGTCTTAAAACCGTTAAGGCAGTAAGTTTTCATACAATTTCTGAAGAGATTGACTTTATTTATTTATTTATTCTTTATTGTACCATATAAGAGTACAGTATATGATCAAAAGGCGGACATAACGCTAAAAGCATTCTCTGCCTGTCAACCTTTGGGAGTGACAGAACATCGAACGTGGTTACAGAATAGCTAAAACTAAATAAAGATTTAATTCATAGGATAATACATTAATACGCTATATATATAAAATACATAAATTAATTGTATACGAATATAATAAACAACGAAAACGATATGTACATGCATATACATACACATATATACATATACATATATATTAATATGTGACATTATGATGACAACCCAGTAATTGTGAGCAATTTTTAAGAAAGTTTTAAGACTTTCACAAGGTTTTTTCTTCCAGTACTGACTACCTACTAACTGTAATCTGTAATGCAGCGACACATAATACGTAATTGTACGTAGCGAATTTAAATCTGAGCTGGAGAAGGCATAGGTTACATAAACAGGTATCGAAAAATATGGTATTATTTGAAATTAAATCATTAATAACGAATTTTTTTGCGTTTGATTTCAGTTTAGTGGTCATTGAGGTGTTAGAAGTCCTGATGTAAAAGTTAACTCGGGCTACCTTAGCTTTTAATTATTAATATTGGCCCGATATACGCTGAAAGCACATTGTGTGAAGCACTCGAAACTTCGGAAACATAAAAACTAGAAATGAACGCGACAAAATCCCTAAATAACAGTTTCATTACCAATGATTAGTGTTCGCCTAAATACAAGAAGTCATTATAATATTATGAAATAATACGATCTAAGACAGATTGTTGATAAGTAAGAGTGGATTGACTAAGACACTTTTCACAGAAATGGAGCCATAATGGACAGTAATTGTTAACCATACCTTCATCATCATCATCATTTCAGCCTATCAGAAGTCCACTGCTGAACATAGGCCTCCCCCAAAGATTGCCACGAAGCTCGGTCCTGAGCCACCTGCATCCATCGACTTCCCGCAACACTGCGCAGGTCGTCACTCCATCTTGTGGGGGGTCGTCCTACACTGCGTTTGCCTGTACGTGGCTGCCACTCGAGAACCATACCTTACCGGCTTGTAAATAGCCCACCGCTGGACACGGGCCTCTCCCATACGGATGATTTGCCATAATCGCCACACGAGGCAAGCTGATTGGAGATCGCAGCACCAGACACTTCGCTCCTTAGACCCCACTGCCTGTCATCGAAGCGTTTAATTTCAATCTGGTATTTTCGAGATCATTATCCCAGCACCTAGCCTTTGCGATTTTTAAGGCTTTTCCTTTATTCGCCTCTTACGGCACCCACGGGGAGAAAGAGGCGGCAGATTCGCTAATCCCACATGGCATACACGCACATGGAACGCTTCCGAAAACTGTGAACTAACGTTCAGTATTTTTCGTTATCTTTCATTACTAAAATGATGTTTACTAGCGTAACAAATCGACAAACGAACATATTTTTCACATTTCAATGTTATGCTATGTTAAAGTTCTATTCGTTAAGAAAAACTATTTTAGATTTTTCAATTAGGCACTTGAATTGCATTCTATATTTTTTATATTCATCAACACCAAAAGCAATGATTTGGATTTTTAATACTGAAAATGCACGAAACTACGCATAAGTACTGAGACTTTAAATTAAGACAAGACAAGTTAAATTACAGTCTTTCAGAATTCAAATTTCATTTAATTTTAACGTTAACAAACAATCGCAGAGTTTGTCAAGAAGAAGATTTAATACAAGCAACCAAGTGCACAGTATTGCGAGAAGTCGATAGATGTAGGGTCCCAGGACTGTGCTTTGTGTCAGCAATCCTTGGGGGAGACCTATGTTCAGCAGTGGGCTTGTAACTGGCTGTATTGATAATAATGGTAATGAACCTAATGAAATAATGATGTACTATTATCCAATTAATTTCCTAATTTCAACCTCACCAGCACGCGGTGCAACCTGTTGATAAACAAACGAAGCTCTGTCGCTCGACTGATGGCGGAAATCCATCCAAATATCCCGAAACCAAACACCACAGACTAGTGATGGGGAGCAGAACCACCAGTGCGTGGGCACCGGCACTGCGCTCATCGACCCGTGCAGTTCGACAGCTTCTCCAGGAGATAAATTTAAAGAAATAAATATTCCGACTTTGGCCTCTCGACATATAATGTATATGAAAATGTAATGTTTGCACTAAATAAGAAAGTTACTAAGATCAGTGTTATCTAGGAACAGACGCAAGCTTGCAATATAATTTGTAATTAAACGGTGACAGTTTAAAAAAAAGTATTGACATGTGAAATTTATGTTCCTACTCGTATGTCGAAGGACAAATGTTATGATTTTAGATAAGTATGTGTAAATTGTACCTATTAATCTCTCAGCGTAGTCACCAAAACGAATTCACCTTTATCGATGTTTGGTCTATGACCTATAAAAGGGAGATGTCAAACCTCTCTTTGTCCTGCTTGTGTCCAAAAACTAGGCCTGTACGGCGCCTGTACCACGTAACTTGATTCTTCAAACTTGAAAAGAGGATTCGGTATTTTCGCGTATACGTAAAGCGTCTGCTACAAACATTTAAACAGTGCCATTAAGATAGCAGCGTGTGCAATGCTAGATCCATATGCAGGCGCATTGTAGTGTTGAGAAAGGTCACATGCATTCAACTTTCCTCTCTTCGTCAATGGTTCACCTTTAATGTAAATAATCATTCCATACATCGGCGCACCAGAAGACAGACAAGATTATCTAGTTCTAGTGAACACAGAATCCTTGAATTCCCTAACTGTACTATGCACTTTCTCCGATTCAGAATGGTGTATCAACATTTCATTAACGGCCACCAAACGTACCCTATTTTTCTTTTCACTTTTGAATCTCCTGCCATCTTATCATATTTGGATATCTGCCAACATTTGCAGTAAAAAAAATCGTGACCACTTTTCTAAATTTCAAGGTTTTATTAAATTTTCTCATACGGTAACTTTAAAATCTTGTCTAACAACGAAAAGATAAACATCGATCTTCCTTAACAATTTTTCAAGTTATATCAACGGGTTCTTTAACAGTAGAGGAGGTTAGCTGTACTAAGCGAGTCTAACCTTCACAGTTTGCTCTGCCCCTGTAGGATGCAAATTAGAACGCAGTGTTTCAAAAATACTTTTTTTTTAAGTTTTGACTCGACTTCTAATGACTTTAAATCAAATAGGATTTTAAAAATATATGGGCCAACGTATTAATAAAGATCGAAGTGATTAGTTTCCACGTTTCTACTAGTTTTATGTATTTTGTAGTGTTTATCAACCTAGTACATTCATCTTGATACTTAAAAATGCATGGATAAATACTAAACGGGGAAACATTTAATGGACTTGTATATATAAATATATATATAGTAGTAGGATATATATATTATAATAATTTGTTAAATTAAGTAATAGCTGTGATTTCCGAAAAAATAAAAATAAAACAAGAACACCGAGTTAGCTGTGTGCTCATTGACAGTAGAGAAATAACAACAGCGTACCCAAAACCACATCAGCCGGATCAATTCTCAAAAATTCTTTCACTGTTTTAACGCTACATTACACCAGATGGACTTTGACTATGTTTGAGACCCAAAAGAAATTGAAAAATTCGATATTTATTCGTACAAAGCAATGGTGGACATCCTGGCTTCCGTAATTCACTTTTCACCTCTCTGGAAGATAGAACGTAACAGCTCGCGTGGCCACGTCACCAGGTTTCCAAGGTTTTTCTTTTAGTTGCGTACTACGATAGCCACGGGAAGCCAGGGGGTGGCATATTCTTACGTCGCCTCCAAACTGCTGGTTACTTCTCAATTTCTCTTATCGAATACAAAACAATCAGCTATATAGACATTTTGATGATGAAAAAACGAATGGATAACAACAAATGTTGTTTTTTAACTAATTTTCTAGATTTCGTGGGATTGTTATAAAATTTTTGCTTATTTTCTCTACATAAAGTCGAAACCAAATCCCACATGCTAGTGAGGGAGAGCAACATCTCCAAAATGAAGAAACAGGTACCCAAATTTCCCTGTGTGCCAGCATTTATTTGCACCTTTTGGAATGGTGGAAGGAAGAATAAGAAACATACCAAAATATTTCATATATAAGAATTTGGAGAATACCATGTGACAAGCATTTGAAAAAATATATGTTTATATGCCGGTGATTGTATTTGTCTTTCCGCGCTATAAAAAAACTGAACGAACTATGAAATTTTCTCACGTTTTTGTATCTAATGTATTATTTGATTATACGAATCGAATAATACATTAGATTGATTATGATATTTGAATCTTGTGTGATACTACATTGAAGCATCGCATCACCCACAAATAACAGAAAAGGTCGTATACCTGACCGCAGCTGCATTTCTGATGCCCATCGCGGCCGCGCCTCTAATTGTCCGCAACGCACATCCCTAGGCGGCCATTGTCCGCTTGACAGTGACAGCCGCGCGGTGACAGCGCGCTAATTGACAGCTGACAGGTGGCATTTGCGATTGTGATGTTACATTATCTAAATCAATGAATAAAAGGCATATCTATCGATAAACGAATCTCATTTTAATTATGACACATAAAATATTTTCACTGCTTCGATAGCATTATGACTTAGTAATATATGCGAAGATAGCCGAGTGGTTAGGAGATCAATCCCCGGATCAGACACTATGATATTTTACGTAAACTTATATACGACTTGTTGAACTCTAACTTTCACGGGATAGGTGGTGCACATAAGGGAAGGTGATGATGAGTGAGCGCCTCTTTGTTCACGCTTATATCAAAAGTAGTAGTAGCCTGTAAATTATACCCTCCCGGCTGAGGACTTCTCTCAATGTTCAAGAGGGTTTTGTAGCCAAGAAGAGTCCGCCATAATACTACAGTGCAACAAGCTCAGACTTCATATGTCCTCAAAATAGTTATTTTATTATTCCTCAGTCTAACGGTACCGGAACTCACGACGGTTTCCCGTTTTCACTGATTAGAGTTTTATTTAGTTTAAAACTGAAATTAACAGTTTTAGTAGAGCCGTTCATCATGGAGGGAAAAGTTGAAATAAAGAGAGGAAGAAGAAGGTCGTGAAGGGCATACATGGGCTACTGAAAAGGGTAAATGTCATGCTTGGTAAGCAAGCACTGAAAATGTTGGCCGAAGATCGAGATTGATTGGCTCGTAAGTATTCACGCTTCTATTCTGCGAGAGTGTGCTCGTACCCCGGTCGAAAGACCAACACTTTGTACTACGTGACCCTGTCACTCTGAACACCATTTTTTTTAAATTATTTATTGAAGACAAAGGCACACAGCACTTAGATAAAAATTATATAGATTAGCCAAAATACAACTTAATGCCAGTAATGAAATTCATTATTTATAATTAAAACAACTTGATAACATGTACTGATACAGGTGATTATTACTAAGTAACAAACAAAGCAAGCGACATTGTGCAATTGAGAAAATAATATAAAAACAAAAAATACACATTTCTAGAAAGGCTTAAAAAAAAAGAAAAGTAATTGAAAAAAAAAAGGATATAACAAACCAGTAGGTTCTTATGTTATTTTGGCGATGAGGTTATTTAAATGTAAATATGGTGAGTGTGATAAACGATCAGCACACATCGTCACTTAATTCCTTTAGAAACCGTATGATAATTGAAATGAAACTATTGTTTACGGATTATATCGCGTTTAATAAGTTTTTTAAGACCACTCGTTTCGTGCGGACTGAGGCGTTTGACGTCATGATGTCATAGTTTAATCCGGCCACCGTCAGCTTTATAATTATATATTCACTTTTAATCCGCTCTACGCAGAATGCGCAATTTTTGAAAATTGAGTAAAAATCCATAAAAAATACTTTTATTTCAAATGTGTAATGTTCACGTAAATGCAAGAAATCATTGTATGATATTGATTGTATTCTTTGCTGTATTCTACTTAATTTCTTTGGCACTTTCGTTATGCGCATTGTGTCTATCGCGCAATTCATAAAAACTTAGGAATGTAAGGGCGTCGAGCGTCCTGTGCACGCGATGCCTCCGTCAGCCCGCGCGCCGCAGCGTCACGACACGCCGCCGAGCCCCGGCCCGCCGTTGTGACGGATCGATGCCCATTGATTGCAATTGATCTCGACGTATATCGGATTTCGGGATCTGCGGATATCTGTTGTGGCGTCGATTACCGTGAAAAGAAAGTCGGAACAAAAACCTTTGTTTTGTCGTTACAAGCCTTTCTTTAGATTCCTTAATGCTACTTGAGTTAAAGAACTTATTTTATTTATTGATTGATCAATATCAAGTTTCGAGATTCATTTTCCTTTTTTGTTCATTCACGAGTGGGAATAATACCATGATGTTCATTTTAAGTCCGTGATATCCATCAAAATATTTACACAGAGATCTTTTTATCTAACATTGTTAAAGGCTGCGCTGTGCACTTTACTTTTCATTATTTCTCTTTCATCAGTCTAGACCAGTCATCGACTGGATATAGGTATTTTTATAAAGAAAGCCAAGCATGGAAGATTTTCCCGCTGAGACCTGCCGGCATGTTGGTGAGCACAGTGGCGATACCCTCCACCCAGTGGCACTGCTCCTCATCACTTGTCTGGGGTATTTGAGTTGGGCTTACGCAATCAGTCGTACGCTAGAGACTCATCCATTATTCTGCAGGTAAATCGTGTGCAGGTAAGTTAATCCTTGTAGTATAAAGCTGAAGTACCCCCTTACAAGTTATTTTTTTTTTCTTCAGTTCCTGTTATAATATAAGTAATATATAATAGCAGCTTTAGGGAATTTGTATCCTTACTTAGGACAATATATGCAATAAAAGTTGACTAGGAGTAATTCCAAAAGAACCTAATGTCTTCTTACAGCTGCCAGAGTAACCATCAGAAGTATGTCTAAAATGGCCAATACTATAGCAAACTTAAATTATGGTGGCAATAGCGTCAAATTGTCCCATTAGGAAGTGCCTATGTCACGCCGTGCACTGCTTCTGCCAAAGAAGAATTATTCGTGTGATTTGTACTTGGCGTGTATTTTTCAAATAATAAAACATTTCTTTATTTAAACTTACACGGTACTGTAATTTGTGGGAACAACAGATAATTTTAATAATTATTCACTTACACAAATCATTCCAACATTAATAAATTCCTTTATGCAATGAAATAAAATATAATCATAATTTATAAATGTTATAATATAAATATTATATATAAAAAATATCCAATTTGAAATGTTTTCTTTGCACTTATCAAACGATCGTAGCATCTCGTAGCGCAAGCGTAGCGTCGCTACGCCCGTTCCTGTACGGTTCATTGTTAAGCTATTTATTGATTTTGAAAATAATAAAAATAATAATATAAGAATATTTTTTTCCCACAAAAAGACCATACGTGATTATCTAATGAAAACGTATATCTATTTAAATATGGGTGTGTTCATAATCTAGAATGTGTGAGGAGCTGGTGTCTGAGATAGGTATAGAAAGCCTGTATTTAAAGATCATCAGGTCCCCGCTCCCCCCTCGGGCATTATTTAGTATTAGTGTGGTACTGATATTTAAACTCACGGTACAAATGGTTAATCAATTTATGTATTTATTTATGCATATATCGCGTTAAGAGAAACAGAAATCTTAACAGTGGTTCAAATTATAATAACATGGGAAATATAAGATTAATACTATAAAAATAAAAGATCCATGGACACCTCGGTAAGAATGTAAATATGTTGTGTAGTGCGATTTCATGTGAAGTGTGAATGCGTGCTCCTACTCACGCGTGTGTGTTTGTTTGTAAATATAACTTATAATCTGATGAGTATGTATCTAGTGTATTTATTAAGTCAATTTTCTGTAAGGTTATAGTCAAATTTTTGCAACCACTTTTTACTATTGATTCGCATTATTTGGAGGGGAATATATTGATAGTATCTGTTTTACCTTATTATATAGATTAGTGCTTCGGTAACAGATCACAAATCGACGTGTAAGACTAGATCCGTGCTAAGTTGTTGAGCAAAGTAAGTCCCTGCGGCGCAGATTCCTGCATTTATTTAGTACATATTTTATTTAACAGGTAATGTTGTTTAAGTACTAAGTAATGTAAAGCTATCGAACGGTCAATAATTTCCAAATAAGCATGAATAAACTCACAAAGACTCTAGAAGAAGATGTAATTAACTTTATTATTATATCTTAAAAATTCATTTACGCAAAGTAACGCCCGACTCTATCGAGCATACTATTAATAAACTTAAAAACTATATGTGCACAGAAAACGGTCTCCGATATAAAAATAACAATAGATTTTTGTTTCCACCCCTCAGGGATATTATTCATAACACGCATTATTTATCACACGTCACATCTACGCGTTTGCCTACAAAAATTTAGTTCTATATTGAAGTGCTACACAAAAGGCCGGGTGCACAAACAACCCCGCGTCCCACCTACTGCAGCACCGGCCGCGTTGACTGTTTACAGTAACACAACACCTCCGACACATAATTTGATTATTGCATAGTGACGGCGAAATTATATAAATGCTTATCGGGAGAGCTTTGTGTGGACGGCTGTTATGTGATCACGAATACAACAATACGTCAAGGGGCCTCGGGGAGGCACAATGGTGAATTATAATAATAAACAGTGTGACGAGTCGACAGTTGAGAGATGTGTTCGGTAATTATGTTTTAGTTAGCATTAGGTTGCGTACTTTTACAATTACCAATTAGAATTATTATGCAAACCTTTATATACTATTATATTTCTGAAAGCTTCAATAAAAGCCACATATTTTACACGTGGTAGAGCCAAACGGCGGCTTTTGGCGATGAATGAGCCGGCTCGACCGGGTACCAGGTACCAGTACCTCGTACCGTAGTACCTCGGCCTCGTAGAATACCGGCGTAAAGTAGAGGTATCTTGTGCTTCTGCGTTTCGTTCGGTGAGTGAGGTAACACGCCCCAATTTTTCTCTCTAATTTTTCTTACTGTGATATAACTAGCAACAAAACATCAGTGAGATAAAAGAGTGGTGATCGACGTCCATGTTAAATCCAAAATATTTAATGAAAGAAAGGAATTGAATTTATCTGAGAAGTCTAAATAACTTCTCGTCATTGTATGTTTTCAAAAAAATAGAAGTTCAGCATGTAATAAACATGCTGAATATTTCAGTATTTACAAAAATAGCTTCTACTGGATTCTGCTAGTGAAACATATTTTATGGTTAAAATGTAATCTAAAGTTATCCGTCTAACCTTTCTTTAAACTATCGGTTCATGTGTGAACTAATTCGTCTTTTTATGCAAGAATTGTCTTTTAACTAGGCTAGATAAAAATTTTAACGTGCATTACTTTTCACAAAATAAAAAGAAAATGTAAAACACGTGCATGTGTTTAAATACATAAATTATAAATGATAAAAATAAAAAGATTTATTTTTACAGAAGTAAATTTCACATTTGCAGCAGGATAAAATCTAGCCTTTGCATCTTCTGAAATCATAAGGAACATTATAATAAAGTTTGTAAAAATGTGAAAAATTAGATGTTTACATTATTTTTTAAAAGGCTAAAACAATTATTTATTACATTTGCTCACGGAACCCTCAAATAACAGTAAACAAACAGCAACAGGAGCCGCCTTGTCTCGCCGTGCCACTGTGACGCCGTCACACCATCACGCCAACACGCAGCGTGTCAAGATCCCGCGATAACTAAGCAGATGTTTGGTTGTATGTTCTGGGGTTAATAATGGTCTAATACATAAATGTTATATGGGAAAGCCAACGCACCAAGTTTTTTTTTTATATTGTAATCATTAATACCACCAGCTGTTAATAATATGTCATGCTTTAGTCGACGGAAGTTAATGATTTTATATTTATTTAGATAAGATCACTCCTACATAGCCGTACTTCCGGAAATCGACAGACGGAAAATAGACTTTTCTAACCAGATGTGCGATCGCTCCATAACGGTCGTTTTCTTTATTGAGTTAAGGTAACAAACGAGCAAACAGATCGCCTGATGGTAATTGGACATCGAACGACATTCTGAGAACTTCAATCGGAAGAAGGTTACTCATATTTCATATTGTACGCGGTAGAGCCGAGCCGCGGTTTTTGCTGCTAATCGAATGGGTCGGTAGTTTCACAGTCACGCTGAATACCGGCGTACAGTACAGACACCTTGTGCTTCTGCGTTTCGTTCTGTGAGTGTGATAATAGGAGGCCCATCCTCCAAATATTCTTAAAGGCCTGCCACTCACCTGCAGCTCCTGATGGTGGCAGTTGTGCGTTGGCGTCGGTAATCACTTACCATCAGGAGAGCCGCTTGCTCGTTTGTTCCCTTAACCCACATAAAAGAACCCTAAGGACTTAGATAGAATGCCTCTCTGACCTCTGTAATTATACTGGGACTCTATACCTTTCAAACCGGTACATAATAGTGGTTAAACTGCTAATTTACAGCACAATGCATCTAGGTAGAGGGCATCAAGAGAGTCTACCTATCACCTACCACATCCTTTATTCCCGCGGGTGTCGCAAGAGGTGACTAATGGAAAAACCTTGAAAATCTCACAGCGATCTTCGGGAACAAACCCACGCTAAATCTCGGCCTACCGTTAGGGGCGTCAGTGCTTCTGTATGATACTTGTACGTGTAAGAGACTATAATAACTATGACATTAACATGCATCAGAAATGACATATTACGAACACGTCGCCACTCGACACCGATGTACATTCACGCATTCATAACATGGGTTCCCCCCACTGCCTCCCCTCTCCCTCCAGCAGTGGTGGGACGACCATTGAAATCTAACTACGTCTATTGTATCAACCATTCAAGTTCACTAAAGTTTTTTAATGTGCATACAAATTGGGGTCATTATTTACGTTATATTTCTTTTAAAAAAACTTCGGTAAGTATTCGTTATAATAAGTGTATTATTTACTGTTTTCATAATGTATAATTGTAATATATCATTTGAGAATAAGCAACCAAGCGGCGGCTTTAGCTGCTGCTCGAATGGGCCGGCTGGACCGTGTTTATACCACGATTTCGCAGAATACCGGCGGGAAGTAGAAGCATCTTGTGCTTATGCGTTTCGTTCGGTGAGTGAGGTAACCGGGAGCCCATTGCCCCTCCCAATGGGCCCCCGGTTTATCGTCATCCTCCCAAATGCCCTTAAAGGCCGACAACGCACATGCAACTCCTCTGGTGTTGCAGATGTACATGGGCAACGGTAATCACTTACCATCAGGTGAACAGATTGCCCGTTTGCCGCCGTTCCCATAAAAAAAATACTAAAATTTTATCAACAAAAGAAACCATGATAATTAATATTCTATTTATTCATATTTTGACTATTTCGTATATAAGAATGTCAAATCAATTTACAAATAGGCCACGGGGGATTTTCTACCACTGTATCTCAATGAGTATTAAATTATTCTAATTGAGTAGAAAATACATTACGTCGTGGGTTTTTTAATTTTTCGTTTCAGTTTTAGTTATTTTCTGTAATGTTTATTTGTCTTGTTTAATATATTCCTTTCGATTATTTTTAATGGAATCGTAATGTTGATTCCAGAGATGGAATCAAAATCGAAAGCCATAAAAATATGTCACTAAATTAAAAAACACACAACGATACTACACATGTACGTAGATGTATATATACATCGCTTTAGACAAAGTTCATTTGCTTAGATCCGTCATAAACATAATTAAGCATGCGAATTATATGTTGCTAATATGTTATGGTATCCCAATATTAGAGCTTTGTCATCCGATCCTTTTAAACAACTAATAAAGTTAATAATTTAATGCATTACTTTTATTACATATATATAGACAATAGAACTTATTTAGTAGGCTTAGCACATCAGGAATAGTGGTACATTTGCATGGCTTATTGTACGGTAAAGCGAAATAATGTTCGGAAACCTGTTCGTGTTCGACAACATTACTCAAAACAAGTCCATGTGGATGTTGCAAGTGTCCCCACAACAATGTTCACGTAATATTCTCCACTGCAGCCTGCTTCTCCACGACAGTCCACAGCTGAACACAGATCTCTCTCCAGCGGAACTCGCCGTTACCCTTGCATTTGGCCGACGCATTGACGATCACAGCTACCTAGACAACCCCGTAAATGCTAACATATTTTATATATAATTGATAAAAATGTCGATTACTTAAACCTTCGTATCACGTGAATGCCTCTTTAAATTTAATTCCACAAGTTCATGCGGGTGCACCGAAAAAAATACTTTTCCAAGAGTTACTTGACTGACTTATAATCAAGTACTTGTAACTTATTTGTGAAGCCCATATCCAAGGAAAAATTTTAAGTATTTTAAATTTTAAATGCTATAAAAGCGAACACTTCATGGTTTAAGATATTTTAAACAGTACTTATGTACAATTCCTAGTATTTTTACTCGTTTTCAAAACATTCAAAGCTTGTACGTATGTATGCACACATGTGCAACGTATACAGCCGTCACGAAGAACATGCGGGTGTGTGTGTGGAGAGGGTATTTGACGCAGTGCGTACAGGACGTGATTGATTCGGTGGAGAGAGAAAATTGCTTGCGTCTTGACGAAGGGCGCGCTAATGTCACTGATTGGCAATCAGCCGCGCTCGCTTGCGAGGGGACGCCCCGGAGCCACCGCGGGGCTACCCCGGGGCCACCGCGTACTCGCGCATCTATACAGTGCATGTGCACAGTGGTACAACATGCAACAACATGTGTCCTCGTGGTTCAAGCCTAATCAACGAGTATAACGAAATGAATTGAAAATTTATTGATTCTACGACGTAAGAAATATGAATTTCTGAAAAGAAAGAAAAACACCTGTGCCTAACTTAAATTTTTTGGTAAACTAAATTACTAGAAAATAGAGGATACTGGGGAAAAACCTGAACTGGATCTTGCTCTCTCTTGTTTTTATAAAAAAAAGGCGGCAAACGAGCAAGCGGTTCGGGTGATGGCAAGTGATTACCGTCCCCCATGTACATCAGCAACACCAGAGGTGCTACAGGTATGTTGCCAGCCTTTAAGGGTGTTTGGAAGATGGGAGGGAGGATGATGAGAAGGGGCACGAGGATGGGGAGCGAGCTTCCGGTTACCTCACTCACCGAACAAAAGCACAAGATGCCATGATTCTGCGAAGCTGTGGTACCAACCCAGTGGAGCCGGCTCATCCGAATAGCAGAAGCAACAAAAGCCGCTGCTTGGCTCTACCACGTTTACTCTCTCAATGTAATCAACAAATTCCGAAAAAAATCTCTGCTACTCGGAGTATAAATAGAGTTTAAATTATTTTAAGACCGGATTTATTCCTCGAAGTGTTGTTAACTTTGAAATGATTAAAACTCTTTCGTTAAAACCCATAGGTCTGAATGATATAATGCAAAACTCACCTCAATAATCTGTTATATATTAATCACTTATTACTTCTAGCTCTAACAGACAGCAGCAACATAGTCTTTGAGCGTTGTGGGTCCAAATGTAAAACAATTTAATTTTTTTTATTTTAAAAAACGTTACCTTTCGCTGTAGGAATTTCTCCTGTGTCGCGGAGGCAGTTTACATACATGAATTGTACATGGACAAACACCCAGACCGGGAACTATTACTTTTAGTCCATACAAATACTAGTACCGTGCGGGAATCGAACCCGCGACCCACAGCGCCGCAGCTAAACGCTTAGCCACTACGCCCCCGAGCCACCTTTCAAATAAGTCTTTCCTTTTTAAGAAAGAAAATAAATTGTAGAATTTCTTCTTTGGTTTAAACTTTTAAACTTACTTTATGTATTCGAAATTGGTATTTTAACTAACAAAATGAGGTAAATCCGTATTTGATGATCACTTTTCTGGATCAACTACACAGTACACACGGGTGATTAAGCCAATCTTCTTGGCTTCGATCGCAGCCCAGGTTCGGTAGCCCGCGATGAGCATAGCTACAGGCTGTTTACAGGATACATTTGGTAGAGTGTGAGCAGCATGAACAGTGTGAGGAGCGTGACGTGACAAGCGAGACTCCGGCGATTCTTTAATTGCTGACATGCAAAATATTGCACTTGGTATGCCCACAGGGTCGGACATAGTTGGGCTATTTTATACATGCATCTGACATCTATTTAATACATACGATTCATGGAATATGTGATTTATGACTGATATGATTACGGAAGGCGAACAATTGATCCGAATTCGCTGAATCTAAATCCCACAGATAGTGAGCAGCATCACTAGTGTGGTGAGATCCGGCACTGCCCTCAACGATCCGCTTATCCTGAGTCTTACCACAATTTACGTACCACTTACCATCAGGAGCGATTGTACTTTACACAATCACTAGCTGAGGCTGAGTAAAACGCAACATCTGGACACAAACAACCTCTTTATGTTGTACACGCCAACATTCCCAAACAAAACAAATATTCACTAACAAGTGGATATAACGAGGATGGTAAGTAAGTCCAAGTGGTCCCACAGCAGCCGCCGGCCACCAGAAATCTGAAATTGTTAAGACTCAACAAGTAGATTTGTTGGCATTGCATAATTTATATTTCAACATATACACATACATATAGCGGTGAAGGAAAACATCGTGAGGAAACCTACATGAAAATATTATTTCGAGGATATGTGAAGACAACCTGCACTGGAGCAGCGTGGCGGGCCCTTCCTGACTCCTAAACCCTCTCTGATACTCGTATTTGAGGATTGATTGATTTCCTATTCCTTTCACTCACCATACGACTCTGAGCGGCTCATGGGGGCGGGATAGTTTTAATTAGTTTCCTGTAAAACCCATTCCCCGTTGAGCAGATTTTCAACGCATTACTACTACCAGAATCGTATGGCGGAGCTATGTTGCATATCGTGTGTCTTTTACCATTCTCTTAGCTTAGCTATTTTTACCACTAATCAGTAGCAGCAGTGTAATCACTGTTGATTTCCGCTTTGAAAAGTTTGTAGAGCCAGTAGAATTACAGGCTATGAGGTATTCCATCTTCGTCCCCAGGGCAGATGATGCATCTGTAACCTTGGCTCTGTAAATGGTTTGTACTTAAGGTCATGTGTGTGATGTTAGGTCGTGCGACGTTATAATATTTAAAAAAATACTTAGATTATGTATTTCGGATAAAATCTTTGGTCGGATACTAATCTAAATAAATAATAATCCAATTTATTAAGCAAATTGAATAAAAAAAATCTTATTACAAATAACAAATCGTACAGAAACGTCCTCCAAAGGTACACGTCAATCGTTTCTGTCGAAGACATGTAAGAACTATTAAAGAAGTCTTAGCGCTGAGTTGTCGAGGGCTCGCGGGCGGAGTGGGCGCGGGGGTGGGGTGCGGTGTGGAGGGAGGGGGGTACGGTTACACGAAGGGTGCTCCAGGGCGCACTCCGGCACTCTTTAGAAAATCGCAAATCGGTCGGCCATCGTGAGCACTGCGCCGCTCCGCGCTCCAAGAGCTACGAAACCATCGACTGTGCTTATACGGATATAAAATGATTTTTATGTTATCTTGTTTGAAAGCCTCTGGCGCTGAGTTGTTTCACATATTCGTTACGATATTGTTCAAATATATGGCAACATTATTTCATCGTTAAATATAAACTGTAGTTAGTCTTTTTAAAAGACATCGTCCTCTCTCCTACCTCAACCTATCTGGTTGGACGTAACTGCTTCGCCGGTCATATTATGTGTGTGTTTACGAGATTTATTTATTTTTCCCGCCATCTATCGGCCACTATGAGATCTTCCAGGCATTTTCGGTTGCCGACCTTCACGCCACCACACGCCACGGTGGTGATGAAATGCCACCGTGAACCACTTCTACTTCATCAGCCTGTTATCTTTCATTATATATTTGTGGTGATCTACCACTATCACTAATCACCACTCCTTCATGCGGATTGGCGATCACAGACCAGAGATACCAGAGCCTCGCACCTTAGCTGCTGCTCGTCATCTCTGCGTATTTCGGACAGATATTATTAGGAGGTAGTTTTACTGTCACCTGTCGGCTGCCGTACGTCTTTTATGGCATTTCCTTTAGGCGACTTTTGCGTCATCCACGGGATGAGATGTGACATCAGTTCTCGGCCAGGTTTTTTTAACAAATATTAAATAAAATATTCGCAACTCGCTGTGCCCGCAGGTCCGGGCCGGGCCCACCCGCCGCGCCTTACACTCAGTGTCTAGGTTGCGTCATCTACGGTTCGCTCGCACGTTGGTTTTGTAACGAATTATTAAATTAGCAAACATTCTCACAACACCCGGCTCTCTCCGACAACCTGCTGTAATAGAAGTCAAGTTTAGATCCCCGATACCGACATACATAAAACAAACAGCGAACATGTACAATAATTTCTTGTATTTACACGAACGTTACACATTTGAAATGAAACTATTACATATTATTGACATCTGGACGTTTATAATCACAGTCCTCCCGTGACCATGGCTGCTGTAAAGCACTCTAAAAGTCAGGCAAATAAAAGCAAAAATTAAACGCGATGAAATCCGTAAATAATAGTTTCATTTCAAAGGTGAACATGTAGTTTTTTATCGTCGGTTAATTCTTATTATAGAAATATATTGCTAATTGAAAATGGACTCCCCCAGGCTAGTGGTGGGAAGCGGCGTCACCAGTGCTAGGGTTGCAACACTGCGCACACCAGCTCGCAAACGTTTCGGGATTTGGCTGGCACTTTCTCAGAGAGGCTCATATGTTCAGCTGTGGACTAAAATAGGCTGATGTGGCAGGAGCAGAGTATGCATTTAGGTTTACATTCCATCCTTGATGATATTCATAATAATAATCTCGGTAAGTGAGGTGAGTGGATTGCGGAAGCCTGTTTGGTTGTGTTGAGTCAAATCAATGGAAATCTCTGTGTGTGTATCAACTAAATCTGTGTGCTTATTTATAATATTATAGGTGCAATTGGTTATCCCGAAGGGTTCATTTGACGTTACTAAATTACGATTTTTATGAGTTAAAATAACACAATTTTAAACAAGGTAGAGCCAAGCGGCGGCTTTTACTGCTGCTCGAATGGATTGGTACCAAAGCCTCGCAGAATACCGGCGTGAAGTATTCTGCGTTTCGTTCGGTGAGTGAGGTAACCGGAGACCCACACACCCTTCCTTTCCCCCTCCTCATCCTCCCTCCCATCTCCCTAATACCCTTAAAGGCCGGCAACGCACCTGCAGCACCTCTGGTATTGCGGATGTACGTGGGCGACGGTAATCACTTACCATCAGGTGAACCGCTTGCTCGTTTGCCGCCTTTCCAGTAAAAAAAAAAAACACAATTCACGCTTGTCACTCTAGGGGTAGATAGAAGCATCAAATATTCCTACAGATAACGGAGCGGTTTTTTTTTTCATTGATAGATTAAGCATTCGACAACAAAAAATATTTTATAAAAAAATATCTAAAACAAGACAGACAGTTCATCGCCGCTTTTCTGATATCATATTTGTTGCTTTCTACGACACCTACTACCTCCTAATGCGTGATGTTATTATTTAAGTCTGAACACTACACGAACCACCAGAGCCCCGTTTATCAGCCCACAGGGTGCACCTCCTAGAGGTGGAGTGTACAGATGTGTTGGCACCTCGAAGGACTCAGATGGAACGGCCCGTTATTATACTGACTTTGTTATCGTTCAAACCGGAACACAAGAGTTGCATTGCTGATTAGCGATAGAAATTGGTACCTACTTAGAAGACTCTTTGAAGAGACGAAGTCTACCACCTACCAGCCTTGTCTGTACGGCGACCCTTCTTGTAAGGATGGTAACCCTTCTCTATATATATTACATCACACATTAACCTTTGAAGAGTATTTGATGAACTGATATTTTTTATTTTACCGAAGGGCTGCGGACCGGTCACACGCATAATAAACGTGAACAGAAAAATACTTCATGAAGCGATCATGGGTACAGTTCGTCTTTTCGTCAGTTCGTTATTAAGATATTGACTATTACAAAATTCATCGAAACACTTCAAAGCCAAGAATATCAAGTGACAAAATTCCAATCTTCAAACCTCATTTGTAATAAAAGAATCAAAACCACTCAACAACGACATCAAAGCGACACCTCTCAGGGCCGACAACAAGGAGTGACATATTGAACAATGTCATTGTATCCGTCTGTCCATCTGTACAAAGAACCTCTGACAGAAGACACCTTGTTTGGTGTTTGGTTGCGAGCGCAGGGGCGGTTGCTGTTGCAAACATCAAGGTTTTTTTAAGCATATTTAACATGAAAAAAAAATTATCTTTATAGAATTTATCAATTTGCTCAAAATATGTTCTGTGTTGCTTATCGACAAGTGCCCTACCTTCGACACTTAGGAATGCGGCTTCGAATTCCATTAATATTTAGTTCCGTCTTGTTTCACGAATGTGATAGTGTTTGTTGTAATTATCATATCATGTATATGTATATGTATATGTATATGTATATGTATATGTATATGGTAAACCTGAGTAGGTCACGCTCGCTTAGAGGCCTCTGTTCGCGGCGGCGTCGTGCGGCGGCTCGAACGCACACTATGTGTGTCACATACTTATGAAGATGTGCTGCTTTTGAAGGCTGGTCTGCTCGAGTTTGCAGTGCACTTATGCTTTAATTTGAGATTCGGTAGATTGTAAATGTTAAAAAAATAGTAATAACTAACGTTTTCCAAACAAATCATATATTCATTCATTTCATTCATTAATGATGAAGGCCGCTCTTACACTCCCTTACCTCTTACGGCCGCCACAGAAGGATATAGAGTGGCGGGTTCTTTTAGGCCGCTGTTTTATGGATTGGATAATTTAGCATTGGCATATTGGAAATCGTCATTCCTCCCTTTACCTGTCGGAAAACAGGAAATTACCGCATTTTCAACTTTAACGACAACCATTGAATAAGCGGCAGATTGTCGTAGACACGGCGTAGCACAACGTAACATTATAGTACGAAAACAATCGCCTAAGATATAAAGATGCTGTGTTATCAGTTGAGTGTTAATTGAACACCCAACTTTAATGTTAAAAAAGCGCTCATATAACTCGTGCATGTAGGAATAACATTTAGTATCCGCGAATGGAAAGGCGGATTCCTTCTTTTCTATTGTAGTTATATGTTATATGTAGTGTCGAGTGAAATACATATGTATATTTACGAAAGGCTTTTGAAAACATAGAAATGAATGTCAACGAGCTATCCCAATCAACACTAGCTAAAAAGTTAGATGTCCGCCGAGAAAACCGGCGAGAAACTAGAAGCTACAGTCTATATTTGTTTATGTTTACATACAGTAAATTCTGAACATTAACACTATCCAAATGATATGGAAAGTAAAGAGCGTAGTGAAGAGTGAGTTCGGGGGCTCGCGCACTTCTGTGGGAATGGCAGGGGATGTGTGCTCAGGTCGTGATCATCGGTTGTGCGTACACAAGATAAAAGAAAGTAACTTTCTTATCCGATAGTCCAGTGATAAACCAAATTCTGCCTCACCGCATCTTTCATATATTCTTCTTTTAAAAAAAATCCTTCACGGTGTCCGCTGTGTTCTTGTGGAATTCCCTAAGAAACTGTTGTATTTATGTCTTATTTAAATAGCGAACAGATAATAAATAAATAACGTAAGTGGTGCCTACCGAAACAAAATTCATAAAAGTCTATTTCCTTCAGCTCAGCATCATTATATTTTCCCGATATTTAGAGGACCGCATTGTCACTTGATTAGAGCAGATCGCGCTCTGTGATGTTTCCTCATTTCTCATTTCCATATTATTTTGTTTGCGGCCGTTGGGCGGGCGGCAGAGCGGGGGCACTGCGGGTGGCGCTGGCTAACGAAGGGGCGCCTCGAAAGCTTCTAACGTTTGAAAAGAGTCGCTTTGAAAATTGGACAGCGTCATTACTTCGTTGTATTATTTACGCAGCCTTTACATACCTTCGTATTTAAGTCCATCTCCATCAAAGGAATGAATACAAAGGATTTTTTTTACACTAAAAGGATCCATTCACTTTCAAAGTAAATTATAACTGACATGCTCCTTGAAATCCCTCAACAATGGGGTGTGCGTTGAAGTCTTTTATTCCTAGAATTTATTTTGTGGTTAAAATTTTAGCACTAGTTTTTTTACAAAACTAATACGACCACTATGTTATGACTTATATGCGAGTAGAGTAGCTCAATGATCGAGTCTTGGGTTCACACCGTTTCACAATAATAAACGATCTATCGACCTGTGCTAATACCATTAGAGACTTTATTATCTATTTATATATGAAACTAATCGATTTAGTTATTTTCGATTCGAACGTTGGAGCGTTTTTTTTACATACAGTTAATGGGATCTAGAAAATGTTAGTGTTTCCATGGTAATACAGCATAGAGATTCGGTTGTAGAGCTTAAATAAAAATTAGTCCCTTGGAATATGCTCCTTCTGCTTGATCCATCATCGAAGACAAATGTAGATGTTTATTGACCATATTAAATACTACTATCAAGTTGTCCGCTAAAAAAATTTCGTCAAAGAAAATGTTATTCGTCATCCGAATCAACTAGTCCTACTCTATGGCTTCAGATTTATAATAAATATTCGTGAAAACTCTTTATGTCAATTGCTTTCGTTACAGCTTTGGAGATGATCGAAAATGTCATTTATTTCCGAGAGGGTAAGGTGCATAAAGCTCAAACGATAAACGCAAAAGTTTGCGCCAAGTCGTTACCAATTCGGGTCGATTTATTATGTAGACGTCGCCGGCGAGCAGCGACAACTTGTTAAAGTGGAATATGTTCGCGAGTGGATTTCCCAGCAGGTCGCCAACTTTGTGTATCTCCCAATATCTAGTAATTCAATCCAGTTTGATTGAACTTTGTTGTACAAAATGCGGTAACGGCGTTATTCAGATTTTATCTTTTATTTATAGACTTACTGATGTTTTATCCTATTTGACTGTAATTGGTAATATTTATTTATTTAAACTTTATTTGCACATAAACTCAGCAAAAAGGCGGACTCGATGCCAGGAGGCATTCTCTACCGTTAGTTAATACGTTTACGAATCGACTTTTAAATAAACTTCAATTATCCCACATCGATTTATTTTATTTTATTTTTAATTTGATTCGTAAGATACATATCTATAATATTTATTGAAATAATTGTTAATAAAAGGTACTGATACGCTAGCTAATTAAAGTTGCAATAACTTATAATGCATGTGTTAAAGAAACTAATCTAAACCAAATGAAACATTGTTTGTTTGTTGTTGTGTAATGTCAATTACCAATGGTTTTTATATCAAAAATTACCTATTAATAAAGTGCTTAGAAACAAAAGTGTATTTGAGATAATTCTAAATTTACCAAAACTCAGCAACACTTAATTTCTTTTAATGAAGAAATAGTAGCGTAATACTTAATGATTTCTTATATTTACTTGAACACTCACAGAACATAGGTCTCCCCCAAAGATTATCATAGGATCTCAAGGGGTTTTGCCTTGCATGCCACGCCTAGCGAGCGGGTTGGCAACCGCAGTTTTTTTTTCAAGTTCGGGAATATTAAAACAAAATTAAACGCGATAAAATCCGTAAATAATAGGTTCATTTGAAATGAGTAGCGTAATGTTGTTATGTTTCTGCTGGTATGCACTCTGACTCTACCTGAGTCTTCAGGGATACAACACTTCTGCATTTTGACTCTTAATCAAGAATAGCAGCGTGAAAATATCGTGCAATCTCCGTGAGAAAGCCCGTTACATTTTATCTCTCAGAGAGGTGGAAAGCTACTAGCAATAGCTCGCCAGGCTACGCTCAGTCGTGCCAAACGGAAATCCGTAATTTCCGCCTAACAATCGTGATATACACATAAAAAACGTTTAGTGTCGCGTTGTTCAGACAAAAATAATTCACCATAATCGTTATATTACGATTCCTGAAAAGTACAACGAAAATAGCTTGATAAGTATTATATATTAGAATAAATAATATTTTTTGTAACTAGAACTCATGATCAAATACACAGACAGAAGAGTAGATGAAAGCATGTGCTTTATCTTCATTCAATACAGATAATGGCTATGCACAGCGGGGAGCTCCCCGAGTGCAATATAAAGAAAGCTCTTAAGTGTAAATTATGCGGAGTATATGCCTCTCGTAAATAAGATGCGATGCACTTGCCTGCAGCGCCCCCTGACGTCATCAGCATAATGGCGCGGCTCCCGGGGGACGGGGACGCGGCGTGCTGCTTATCCTCTCCAAGCCATGGCGGATATTAACGAATATTTTGTATTCATTTGGCAACTGAATGATTTTTCATGAGTATTGAAATATAGCGTTATTTAGCAATGCTTTTAATGATTCCAAATATTTACGTCTTAATTTAATATTTCTCAGATTGTGTTTAATATTGTTAAGTACAATACCTATGTAAAAATAAGATAGATTCACATCAAGTTGCATGCATTTTTGCATAGTTGCAACATTCTACATTAACAATTCCATTATTACAATAAGTCTATAAAAAAAACTCAGTCTTACGAAAACAACAAACTCACAGGTACCTTTTTTTTTATAATGTGGGGAAATCCGTTATGGAAACCCATCCGCCTGGTGGACAGCCGGGTTATGTCGGACTCCCACCGACTAAAGCCCCACGGTGGTCACCATCAGCGCCGTAGAGGAGGCACGGACACCTACACCTATGTTAAGCAATATATTGGTACTTAGTAAGGACTTAAATGTATTAGCTCGTTACCATTGACAGGTTTCACTTTTCGGACTTTGCCGATGATTATATGCACGCACATGTATTTTTCCTCGTCTTCAATCTATTTAAGTCCTCTGCTGAACATTTTTTATTAGATTGCGGTGAGAAAAGAGCTGACGGTGAGTGGTTACTGCAGCCCACGGCGTGGCAAACAACTTCTCCGTCAGAGGAGCCTCATTAAGAAACGGCGGTAGATTGCGAAAAAAAATTTAAAAACGAACTTATCTTTCTTACGTCGAAGAATAAAGAATTTACATTCATTCATTTCATTTCATTCATTCACTTCAATAGAAGAAGGTTACAGATGCATTGTGACCCCGATAACAAAGATACGCATTTACACTGGCTCTCTACATCCTTTAAATGTAGAGAACAGAAAGAAACACAATGTTATAGTAACAGTGTGGTAGTAACACAGACGACCTACCTTAGCGGCAACAAAGCCCTATATATCTTAAAAGGTTTATTCCGACGAGTAATTAAGCTGGACGTCGGCGCGCGCGCACTGTGCTCATCACGTCACTGGTCTGTAGGATTTGAGTGTGACGAATTCGGATGGATTTTTGATTTTGTTGTTGTTGGTCGATCGAAAGTTTGTCGACTTAGCCTCGTTTCTTAGTCAGTAATGGCATGACATCCGCCACTTGCAGGAGAGGTTGGCATTTGGGAAATAAGATAGTATATTCTCCGTTATTTCTCCTGAGTAGTGGACTGTTAGGGTTAACAGTCCACTACTCAGAGTAAGCCTCTGTTAAAGGAAGAAGTTATCACAATGCTCCATTTATTACACGGATTATTTGGAATATTTGAAACTGACTATTTAAGCTCATGATAAAACGCCGTTACTTTTTCCTTATGTTAGACCAGCTACATTATGCTGGTGGCAGTAATTGGATGAGTCATCCGTTAACGCGTGAGTGCGATGCTCTGACGTCATTGTCGTCGGAGGGCGGAGGTCTGCTGAGGGGCGAGGGCCGTCATTACCGGGAGGACATCGTTACGGGGCGGAACTGCATCGTTAGCCGGAGACAAAGCCGTCTTGCTATGTACCCGGCCAGTTTTGCGACGCCCATTGTGTAAGAGACTGTGTGTCTATATATTGAAATAATAATTATTATTATTTTTATTTAAGGCATCAGTTAAATTCTATCACTGCGTTGCAAATAATAAAAAGAGGATTATTTTTAGAAAATATCGGGAGGAAACTTGGATGTCTGAAAATAGTGCAAAAATATTATTTCGAAGTGATGTAAAGTCCGCCCGACCCACGAGGCGCGCCGCGACGGACCGCTTTTACCTCCAATTCCCTCTCAACTATCGATAGGAGGTCTTTTCCTAGCAGTGGGGTGATCTGATACTAATCAAACCTACAGAAACTTTAGTAATATCCAGGAGTTTCGGATGGTACTATTACCAACGAAACTCCTACACTTACTAAAGTCCTCGTTCTAGTACTAATTGTGATTGTTGCTTTTAAAATCTAAATATGGGACTTGACTCTTAAAATTACAGATTACATACGTGATTAAATTTCCTAAAACTCGTAATGAAGCATACTTGGGAAGACTTTAGATATTTAAAAAATAATTAATTATACTCAGCTCGAGCGCGGAGGATCGGAGGCGGTAGTCGGGTCCCGCGCTACGTCGCCATGCACGCGAACCGTCTCGTTCGTTAGCAAATGCATCACGTAATGAGTGTTTTATGCGAAAATGTAAAAATATATAAAATGTGCTACGAAATGACGCGGCGGGCGGGCTGGCCGGCGGGCGGGCCGGCGGGGCGACACGATGCTGCGCGAAGCGAAATCCCGTATCGGTTCGATTCAGTTTATGTTTATACTTTGCTTTAAACAAAAACTGCGAATCAGCGAGAGAATTAAACTGTGAGGGATCTTACGACGATCCACAAGATGGGGTGACGACCTGCCCAGTGTTGCGGGAAGTCGATGGATGCAGGAGGCTCAGGAACGAGCTTTGGGCGAGGCCTTTGTTTAGCTGTGGACTTCTGATAGGCTGAAATTATGAAATGATAAAGGGATTTTAAAAGCCTATACGTAATGACTTATCACAATGTCAAGATTGCCAAGTTGAAAGTATTTATTTCATATCGTAACAGTCTATTGTTGTTAATATCGTGAATACATATAGGTAATATTTAAATTTATTTTTCTAGTACAGATTTTGAGTAAATACTCTTAAAACTTTGGGTGTTGTTTTAAGCTGACTACAGTATCGTTGAGTCGTTTTCAGAATTCACAAAGTTTATTCGCTCGATATAAGTATTCGCTGCAAGATCGCCCAGCGTCTGTGCGCGCCAAGCCCGTCGCCATCTTGTCTCGACAGTAATCATCTCCCGCCCAGCCTCCCGCGTCTGTAATTATGTAAACTACGCGCTATGTACACATCCGACGCACATACATCACATGTATTGTTAAGAACAAAAGCGGGCTGCATTAAGTGCAGCCTCCACGCGTTATGTACGCGAAGTTGCACTGCACACTTATTACGAAACAAATTAAGACTGAAAGCTTTGAAAAGCGACTTATTCACATCGGTTTTAATTAATTTTTGAATAAATAATAACCAAGCTCTCTTCTATCTTCATGATCAGGAATTACAGTTGTCAGTTGGTAATTGGCATTATAAGTAAAAGTATATTATAAGTAAAACGTCCCACTCCTCAATATTTCTGAGGGTTTTGAATCTGATAAAGGTAGTTCATGATGCTGCAGTGCGGGTTTGCGGACTTCACAATGGTTTTATATTATTTGGTAGTAAATAAAATCAGATTAGAGTCTATATGCCATTTTATTTTTTCAACATGTTTCTTTTATTATGTCGTAAACATGCAAGTTTCCTCACGTTGTTTTACTTCACCACCGATCACGTGGAAGTTCAGCAACTAACAAACGACCTCGACCTGCTTCATTGTCCCGTGGGATGGTGGTGTAAGAGAAGTTGCCACTCCATCTCATCCCGCGGGTACCATAGAATATTAATAATTATGTTTTAATGTAATGTAAGAATATACGAACTGAAAATATGCTATAATTTATGATATTGATATCTTGTATTTGCACGAACTCCACACAATTGAAATTAAATTATTAGTTACGTACCCTGAACTAGAAATGTCGCGGCATCCGGTAGATGGTCGGATACCCGTCTCAAGTCCGCCAGACCCAAATTATTCAGACCTCCAACTACGGTCTATGTTCTACGATCTATGGCCAATCCACCTGCCAAGCGTGGCAACTACGGTGAATGGCCTACAAAGTGGACTATATAAAGGACAAAATCGGCCACAGACACAAACAGCTGGGCTAAATTGAGATACAGAGCTTTTTTTTCTACAAAAAGTAGTCTTGAAAATTGACAGGAAAAAAAAAACAATTAAAGTCTCTTAATCACCCTTCTCTTGCGTCCAATAACCTAAAAAGGAAATGGACATTGCGTAGCCGCCGGAAGTAAATCTGACTTAACTTAAAGTAATTTACTTATGGATTCGAATCCGTTGCAGTTGGGGCTCGGTGGCGCTCGGCGGCGCTCGGCGCTCTGGGTGGAGCCGCTGAGAGATTTATTTGGCGGGTGGAGGAGCCGGCGGACGCGAATAATGGCCTTTATTCGGATATATAGTTGAATTAGTTGTTAGTTTCATTAAAAAAAGCCATTGGTTTCAATAGGGATATTGGAGTAAGTAATTTGATTACCGTTCTTAGTGCATGTAAAGACTTTAACCTGTCACCGAGAAGGTAGGCAGAAATTATGGATATTCCATAAAGCATGACAGCGTAGCCAAACGTTGTTACGTTGAAAAATATGATAAGGTTCATCACCTCGTCGCCGGGCTGCTGCTGGACACTTTTTATATTTTTCACTTAGGTCTTGACGTGTTGAAACAATTAAAATTCGATTGTTAAAGCACGAGAAGGGACAGTGTGCTCTGACTCTCCCATCTGGGACATTCTAACCGACGCTCCACAGCATAGACACTCTCTAAGCAGTCCACGGCTACATACTGTTCGTTAGTGACTCTTACTTGAATAAAGAATACAGCAGATTTAGTAATTCAGATAAAATTCGATTTTAGGATCAGGCAAAGATCATAGATTTTGTCATTTAATAACTGGTGCTTATCAAAATATTGAGTAATTTCAGCAGCGCTAAGTAATAATTAATGGTAAAAATAAACCAAACATCTTAATTACAAGGATCTTTTTTAAATAGATAAGAGTAGTCAACAAAAAATATTACAAATTTCAGGTAAAAAACTTAACAAAATCTCTCCCACTCTTTCAATCTTAATAAAGGTTCAAGACGTCCTGCGTAGCCAAGTCTCTCATGATCGTACTTTCATTGCAAGATAACTTAAAGTTTTAACATCTTATTTTAATTTTAAGAGACTGTAGAAAGAGTAAACTTTTTTTTTATGAAATAGCAATTTTTTTTAAAAATGAAGGGGTTGCAAAACTTGGCTACGTTGTATTTGATAGTACATTGTTATTTTCCTATATGTTACACACATGGATGTAATACAATTTTAGAAACACACTGAAACTGCCGTAGCAGCCTAGTGCTCAGGGCGCTGACTTTAGTATCATAGAGCGCAAGTGACCTGGAATCGATCGCCGGTGGCCCGCACCGCTAAAATTGTTAATAGCCATTTTAAGTGCTGTATTTACCACGTGCTCGGCGGTGAAGGAAAACCTCGTGAGGAAACCTGCATGTCTGAGATATAATAAATAATATTGTATCGAGGGTATGTGAAACCCCTCAACCCGCATTGGAGCAGCGTTGCGGGCCATTCCCGGCTCCTACACCCTCTCAGATATTTGAGAAGGAGGCCTATGCCCTTTCTCAAAGCATTTGTTATCGGAACCACATTCTGATATCGTATGTTTTTTTTTCTAATCCAGCTGTTGCTCGGGGTTTCGCACGCGAGCTATTTCAGATGCCTGTAGCAGAACCAGCGCTGATCTTCCCACATTACGACTTGTCACTGAAAACTCAAGATAATTCAGTAATCTTAGCATTCATTGGAATTATTAACCTCAACATAGAAATGTTTAGGCCCTGAGTGTTGGCAGCGGTCACAAGACATGGCCCTTTGTCCTACAGCCCTACAGCCTTCGCTCAATGTTACTCAGCGAGCGGGCTGTGGAAAAGTCGATGCTGAAATAAACTTTTTAAAAATGTATAGTTAATATATTTTTATGGGTTAAGGAGCAAAGGAGCAAGGATCTCACCTGATGGTAAGTGATTACCGCAGAAGCACAAACCGCCTCTACTTCTACTTCTACTACCCCGGTGGAGCAGGCCCATTCGAGTTGCAGCGATAACCGCCGCTCGGCTCTACCGCGTTAATAAAGCAATTACATACACGTGATATCCTGGTAGTTTAATAAATAACATTGTAACATGGCAATGAATATAAACCAAATATTTTTATCTAACAGCTTGCTCTCCTTGCGGCGTATTCTTTATCACTGAGTATTTTTTTTTATATGTAAAAGACGGCAAACGAGCAAGCGGTTCACCTGATGGTAAGTGATTACCGTCGCCCACATGCATCTTCAACACCATAGATACTGCAGGTGCGTTGCCGGTCTTTAAGGATATTTGGGAGATGGGAGGGAAGAGGAGGGGAATAGGAAGGGGATGTGGGCCTCCGGTTACCTCACTCACCGAACGAAGCGCAGAAGCACAAGATGCCTCTACTTCACGCCGGTATTCTGCGTGGCCGTGGTATCAATCCGGTCGAGCCGGCCCATTCCAGCAGCAGCTGAAGCCGAGCTTGGCTCTACCACGTCAAAAAAGTATGAGATACGACCACTGTATAAAATCGCTACAAGCCATTCAAGGTGGAGTAGCGGTGGGAACCGAATCCTTATACTTGTGCTCTAAAAAGTTAAAGATAACTTTTCCCACGCTCTTGAATAATAATAAATCTACAAAAATACTTCCGTGAGCGCGGAGCATTTTGTATTCCCTTCGACAACCGTTACAACTCCTCGCGTAGGCAAGTGTGTGGGTACTTCCCCGGCTTGAATCTTCAACGCTCGCTAATCGCCCGCTGCATTGCGGGTAATTCCTTTGATTCCCACTGACGTTGCCATCGCGTACATTCACAACAGGGGTGGAGAGCTCATTAAATCCCTTTTCATCCGTTTGCTTTCATAAAAACTTAGGTTACTTTTTTAACGACAACAATAGACGACAGCGTTGCAAAATTTACTCGCTTTGTACTTGTGCATAATTTACAGCGTATTTATATATACTAAATGACAGCTTATAATAAAGTCTTCTGATCACCAGCACTAATCAACTGCGCAGGTTTTATTGTAGTGCTGTTAGTATAAAGTATGTAAGAGTTCTGGAAATTTATTTAAATCGTTACAACACTTTTCTTAGTATTTTTTTTATGCGAAAGCGGGCAAACGTGCAAGCATCCCAAATGATCGTAAGTGATTACCGTCACCAACGTACACCTGCAACACCAGAGGAGCTGCAGGTGCGCTGCCGGCCTTTAAGGATATTTGGAGATAGGAGTGCGGGAGAAACCATCGGGGTACCTCACACGCCGAACGAAACTCAGAAGTACAAGATGAGGCATCTTGAGGAACGCCGGTATCCTGCGAGGTCGTGATCGAGCCGGTACATTCCGCCGCTTGGCTCTACCACGTTATTAAACTATTATACAAATCGTACATACGTTTCGAAAAACACATTCCTAGCCCTCCCCTCCATATCGAAATCGAGGAGGTCGAGTTGGATGATCTAAGGCGTTTGCCTTCACATCAAGAAGGTAAGCCTCTTTCACTGCCTAGAAGCATACATTGACTGCAGTGGCCTGGCCTCCTGGTAAAGTGTCTTCGTAAGAATGAAGCAAAGATACGTCTGTTAATACTCTGGTAATGTCTTAATGTATCGTTCATTAAAAAGTAACCTAAAAAATATGATAGTGAATAATTTTCCCTTTCATAAAAAATAGTATGTACATTTTGTCTTATTTCAAACTCACCCCTACAGGATAATATGATTTTTACCCTCAGCGAGACCTGCCATTCTGCACAGGAATTGGATAATATGGGGAGCTGCGGCCCGGGAACAAAATGGCGGTCGGAGCGCGAATTATCGAATTATGTGCGAACAAGGAGCCCTAATACTGTAAGTGGCGTGGCGGTGATCAGGGTTGCGCCCGAGCCGTTACTTTAACCAGGAAGTTTAGAATCTGTGATGCTGTGTATATATAAGCCGTAAACAAATACATCGAGAAATACATGTACCACCAGATTACATCTTAACGCCTGGCATAGTTCTTGACGTGTTGTAACAATATAAGTTCTATTCTTATGACAGGGTCAAACGAGCAAGCGGTTCATGGTAAGTGATTACCGTCACCAACGTACACCTGCAACACCAGAGGAGCTGCAGGTGCGCTGCCGGCCTTTAAGGATATTTGGAGATAGGAGTGCGGGAGAAACCATCGGGGTACCTCACACGCCGAACGAAACTCAGAAGTACAAGATGAGGCATCTTGAGGAACGCCGGTATCCTGCGAGGTCGTGATCGAGCCGGTACATTCCGCCGCTTGGCTCTACCACGTTATTAAACTATTATACAAATCGTACATACGTTTCGAAAAACACATTCCTAGCCCTCCCCTCCATATCGAAATCGAGGAGGTCGAGTTGGATGATCTAAGGCGTTTGCCTTCACATCAAGAAGGTAAGCCTCTTTCACTGCCTAGAAGCATACATTGACTGCAGTGGCCTGGCCTCCTGGTAAAGTGTCTTCGTAAGAATGAAGCAAAGATACGTCTGTTAATACTCTGGTAATGTCTTAATGTATCGTTCATTAAAAAGTAACCTAAAAAATATGATAGTGAATAATTTTCCCTTTCATAAAAAATAGTATGTACATTTTGTCTTATTTCAAACTCACCCCTACAGGATAATATGATTTTTACCCTCAGCGAGACCTGCCATTCTGCACAGGAATTGGATAATATGGGGAGCTGCGGCCCGGGAACAAAATGGCGGTCGGAGCGCGAATTATCGAATTATGTGCGAACAAGGAGCCCTAATACTGTAAGTGGCGTGGCGGTGATCAGGGTTGCGCCCGAGCCGTTACTTTAACCAGGAAGTTTAGAATCTGTGATGCTGTGTATATATAAGCCGTAAACAAATACATCGAGAAATACATGTACCACCAGATTACATCTTAACGCCTGGCATAGTTCTTGACGTGTTGTAACAATATAAGTTCTATTCTTATGACAGGGTCAAACGAGCAAGCGGTTCATGGTAAGTGATTACCGTCACCAACGTACACCTGCAACACCAGAGGAGCTGCAGGTGCGCTGCCGGCCTTTAAGGATATTTGGAGATAGGAGTGCGGGAGAAACCATCGGGGTACCTCACACGCCGAACGAAACTCAGAAGTACAAGATGAGGCATCTTGAGGAACGCCGGTATCCTGCGAGGTCGTGATCGAGCCGGTACATTCCGCCGCTTGGCTCTACCACGTTATTAAACTATTATACAAATCGTACATACGTTTCGAAAAACACATTCCTAGCCCTCCCTCCATATCGAAATCGAGGAGGTCGAGTTGGATGATCTAAGGCGTTTGCCTTCACATCAAGAAGGTAAGCCTCTTTCACTGCCTAGAAGCATACATTGACTGCAGTGGCCTGGCCTCCTGGTAAAGTGTCTTCGTAAGAATGAAGCAAAGATACGTCTGTTAATACTCTGGTAATGTCTTAATGTATCGTTCATTAAAAAGTAACCTAAAAAATATGATAGTGAATAATTTTCCCTTTCATAAAAAATAGTATGTACATTTTGTCTTATTTCAAACTCACCCCTACAGGATAATATGATTTTTACCCTCAGCGAGACCTGCCATTCTGCACAGGAATTGGATAATATGGGGAGCTGCGGCCCGGGAACAAAATGGCGGTCGGAGCGCGAATTATCGAATTATGTGCGAACAAGGAGCCCTAATACTGTAAGTGGCGTGGCGGTGATCAGGGTTGCGCCCGAGCCGTTACTTTAACCAGGAAGTTTAGAATCTGTGATGCTGTGTATATATAAGCCGTAAACAAATACATCGAGAAATACATGTACCACCAGATTACATCTTAACGCCTGGCATAGTTCTTGACGTGTTGTAACAATATAAGTTCTATTCTTATGACAGGGTCAAACGAGCAAGCGGTTCATGGTAAGTGATTACCGTCGCCCACGTACATCTGCAACACCAGAGCTGCTGCAGGTGCGTTGCCGGCATTTAAGGGTATTTGGGAGACGGGAGGGAGGATGACGAGGGAGATAGACAGTGGGAGTGGGTCTCCGATTACCTCACTCACCGAACGAAACGCAAAAGAACAAGGTGTTTCTAATTCACGCCGGTATTCTGCGAGGCCGCGGTACCGACCCGGTCGAGCCGGCGCATTCGAGCAGCAGCATCAGCCGCCGCTTGGCTTTGCCACGTTTAGAATTTACATCACACAGCAAATAACTTTTAGCACACTGCTGAATGATTGACCATTTTTTTTATAATTTCTTTTGTAAACTATGATTACTGTATAAACTGAAAGATGTTTTTTTTGTCAGAAACTGAAGTTTTTTAAAAAAAAAATTCTTTACATTTCTTCTCGGTGTGCTTTGTTACATTATTATTTTTCGCTAATGTTTCTGTGTGTAGCTAAATAAATGATTTCTATTCTAACTAACCGTTATTTTTTTTCTTGATTATCACATTAAAAAGTTTTCTTAATAATTAAGTAATTAAAATAACTTTTTTTTTATAACATTTTTGCTGCGCCAACCCTAATGTGACAACCAACAATATGTCAAGCAATTTCCCGCCATTGACAGGCCCGTTTCGGACCGGAGTAAAAATACGGTTTCAGTTACTATAGCTCCTAACGTCTCCATATAAAGTTTAAATCGCTTCAACAAAACGGTAGATCTAAAATAGTTTGAGTTGGTAAGTTATGTGAAGTGAGAACGTAGATTATCGGCATTGGGAGGAGAAGCCGCCGCGGGCGCGATTCTTCTAATTATATTGAGTAGAGAGCGTTTCAAGTAAACGAGGTTCTTATTGGATTACTATCATCAGGCCGTGCTCGCAGATTCGATAAGGTTTGCTCCGCGAGCACTCGAGTCCTGCAGCGCTCCCCGGCGGGATATTTATTTTTATTACATTTTGATCCATGACGTTCCTCCAGCCTGCTCCCTGAACGTACGCTAAATACGAATTATTGTATTAGCTTAGATATTCTGTGACGAAGCTTTTTCGTTACTTTTGATCGCAGTACTTCGTACTTGAACTGCATATAAATTAAATAAAATAACAGGCCGTAAATATCCCACTCATTGAGCAACGGCTTCCTCTCGCTATTCGAGAGAGATTTGGAACCCGGGATTGGCTGCTCCATGAAGCTCCTGTGCGGATTGTTGGACACGATGTTTTCCTTCACTGCCGAACACTATGCCGTTAGCACGTTCGTGTAGGAAAATAAATGGTTGAGTGATGGATCAGGTAGTAGGAAGGAAACATACATACTCGCATATTCAATAGTTTTTTTTTAATTTTATTTAAAAAACTTTATTGCTTCCACCCCTTATAATTTGAGGTGACAAAGGGTGGACTTAATGCCTATTGGCATTCTCTGCCAGTCAACCCATAAGTAGGTGAAATAGCCGTAGCAGGTGTATTTATTTAGTAAATTAACTAAAGAAATTATTTTATTATTATAAACAAATATAAATAAATATAATAAAATAAACGAATAAAAATATGAAATAATATACACTATATACATGATATACATAATAATATACAATTATATATGTAGATAGATAAATAGATATAAATAAGAAACACAGTAATAACTAAATAAGTCCATTTAAATTTAAATAATGTTCTCTAGAATGGATGGATCTTTTTAAAATTTAAATCCAATGGATGGAATAGAGAGTAAATAGTGTACAGTATTGTATACTATACTAAATAGTATTAGTATGTAAAGTAAAAAGGTTTTCCAGTTACGAGCGCCGTCTCGAACGATATGCTAAAGCTATGTGCACACCGCGGCTATGTACAACAAACAGACCGCCGCGCCCCGCGCCCCGCACCCCCCACCGTGTTACATTTGGACGGTCAGCAAAATAAGTGAAACTTATTTTTTCCAAAAATGTTTAATTACATTTTTAAACTTTATAAGATTCCGCACAGAGCCTTCGCTATCAGTCTGTTTGTCCGTACGCCTATCCCGCAGTCAGTTCTTACCTTTGAATGGCTGTATCTTTTGAAACTAATAAGGTTGGCTACCTTGAGTTGGATTGAAGTTTTCATACAACATGTATTATTATGGTGGAAATCCTAACCAATATTTTTAAAAACCAAGCATAACTTAAGTTTGTACGGCATACAAAACTCTAAAGTAAAACGAGTAAACCGGCCAAGTGCGAGTCGGTTTCGCGCTAAGGTTCCCGAACTGATTGAAAGAAAACACTATTGTTTCGGTAAACATAAAATGCTGATATATTGCGCTCCAAGGGTTCCGTACCTCACGTACGCAATGCCTCGGTACGCGACTATGTCTCGTACTTGGCAATATTTTTAAAGAAATTTTCTTAGACTTAAACAAACTAAATTAAAGAAAAAAAAATTAAAATACGTAGAGCTCCGACAGCAGATACAGGAAAGCCGAGCTCGATCGGTCGGATTCGTAACTTATATACGATATGTATCATTGGCTAGAAGACTAAGACGGTGACAGGCTCGCCACCAGACACCTTGTCTCCAATAAAAAAGGGTGACAAGCGGGTTGAATGAACTAAAATAGATGTTTATTTATTTTACGTCACCTCAGCATTGGTTATGTTGCCATAAGAGCGTACTGGTATAAAAATTGTTCAAAGAATATGTGTAGAGTTTATGTGTTTCGTTAATAGTACATTCTTTCTCTGTCTATCTGTACCCACTTCTGCCGCCGAGCAGCAGTGTAAGATTTGGAAGAAGTATAGAGAGCAAGTATAATTACACGTTGTTAGGCTTTCTGTCTTAGTCCCCAGGAGTAACAACGCATCTGTAACCTTCTTCGATTGAAGGTGTCCATGGGCTGCAGCTGCCACTTGCCTTAAGCCATCAAGTAGACTGTTAGCAGGTGTTTCACAGCAATTCAATAAAAAAATTAAGTAACATAGCCTCAAAATATGCCAGACCTAAATTACTCAGGACTTGCAGTAGAGCTTAAGGTGAGAGGATTCTGGCACTAAGATTCTAAGCGTTAAGAAACTACTTTCATAGTCAAGAAATTAGATAAAAGTTGTTATTGTATATGTTAATCTGTATGCATGTATGTATATGTATATATATATTTATTTAAATATATCTATGTATGTTATTTAATTATATGTAATCTTTTTATTTAATTGTATACATATTATTTATTAGAAATGTACGCACTAAGCTTGCCATTTCAATAAAATTTCCTGTCAGGGTCTGCTGGAAGAAATTTCAATGTATCGAATAAGTAGTGCCTTTGTACTAATACTATGTTTATACTATGATTTAATGTTTCATGCCTTTTGTGTGTACATAAATAAATAAAAAAAAAGCTACAAAAAATTAAGGATTGCGCTAAATTACCAATCAGCAGCACTTAAAACAAAATAAAGCTCCCGCGTCCGTAGACTGGGGACTGTATTAAACTGGGATGGTTTGAGGTCCTACATTAACAGTCGTCTCAATCAACTTTTCTCCAGAGCTCATTAGTGATAACGTGTTAATTGGTGAGCCCGTCGCCATCGTAGTGCCCAAGCCAATGATAAATCAAATAAAATCATTTAGTCAACCTAGGAAACCTACATTTGACTTGTCGAACGTCATTTTTCTAAACTCTACCATCGTTTCGTAACGAGGTGGCCCTGACGGAGTAGAAGCCGGCGAAAGAAATTCCGTAGATATCCTCTTTTTATTGTCACTTTTTCAAAACAAAACCGTTTTAAATAGTCTTATATTGCAATATTCTTTACCTGAAACGCCTTGGGAGCGACCAACTTATTCCCAGGGGTAATTATTATCCAAGTATTCATTTATATTTTCTACTTACATTTTACACAAAACGACGTACGTTACGTAGTTTCGAAAAACTCAATGGTACTAGTACGTACCCTTCACATAGTGGATCGAACTCGGGTCTCCAGATTCAGACCACTGACACATGGCTGTCGTGATTGAAAATATTTTCTACGACTTGTTTACACGACAAGTATAAAAGTTAAGCGATCATACACTTGTATTGGTCGCGTGTATGTGTGGTCGGTACACACTAGAAGCCTAAAAGCCTTTGTACGAGAAAGCTGAGTACGCATTATATAAAATATAAAGTCTGACATGTGTTATATGCAGAGGAGACGCGAGTATGTTTTATACCTAAAGTATAGTACATAGGTAAGTCATATGTTTACCTTAATAACCCGTAAGTTCGCTCCGTCCACGCCCCCACCGTGTGCCTCCTGTTCCAGTCGGTGCATTGTTTGTCCTCCACGCGCTAAGGAACGGGTCTATGTGCCCAAATAAAACCATAAGCGGCTTTTAAATAGGTATATAAGCACTGTGTTTACTATAAAGTTCAATTTTGTTTGGCAAACATATCTTCAAAAAGGTCGTGAAGATTAAAAGCAAACATTGACAATTGGAAACTTAACCTGACCGGCAACCTAACGTTGCAGTAAAGTAATGTAAAGTAGCAGTTTGTAAGTGCCCACTGCTTGGCAAAGGCCTACTTCCCAAATATCTGAGAGGATATTGGGGCCATGAAGAGCCCGCCACGCAGCTCCACTGCCGGTTGGCGAGCTTCACATATCCACTGAATATATATTTTTTATTATTTCTCAGACTTACAACATACTGCAGCGTTGAGATGCAACGTCGCAGGATTCGTAATTAAATATATTAATTGACTTTCACGGAGTAGGATTTACATAATATACTTTTCTACAATAAAATCCCAATGAGGGTCTAAAAGGATAGGTTCAATAAATTGAATAAGGACTTCATAAAAATATTTATTTATTTAACCCTTCACGTGCTATAACCATATAATTTAAACTTTTACAACACTCCCAAGATTTTATAAGATACCAGTACATCTAACCACGAAACAGTTTTACAAATAAAATTATTTGAGTGTGTTACCTTCAGACGAAACTTTATATGTAAACATTATTTTAAAATTTACAATGACGCTTTATTATAATATCATATTTTATTATAATATTACAAACACATGTACGGTGGCTTTTCCCACTTTCATCAATCTTCGCATGCATGCTCGTTAGTTTAGAGTACTTTTGACTTGACCTTTTTTCAGGAAGTCTGCGATTTTATGGTGAAATGTTCGCCTAGGTCTTCCTCTCCCGACTCTACCACTTACCAAATGTTACTAGATGCCGATATATACGGAGTTAATCACGATATGGTTTGTCTAAGTACCCGGCTTTCATAGTAGCTGTGAATATCATTTTTATCGGTAGAAAGCAAAGACAATGTGAGTGAAAATACATAAGTGTGTATTTCATTGCGATGTTCTGTACTTTGAGGAAGTAATCGGTCATTCATAATGGAAAATAAAAAGCAAATAACACTTATGGAGTTTCTTTAGCCTGATTCCTTTTCTTCTACGTGATTCTCTTTATAATATGTGATAGATTTTAAAGTTTTAAAAGTGAAATTTATAATGTATAATGTATAATATTCTAATGTCAAGGAATGTGGTTTAATTTCTGTACCGGCTACAATTTACAAAATTTTCTTATCTGTTTGTCTTAACAAAACGTGTGTCATACAAAATCAAATACATAAAAAAAAACAAAATCTTTGATCAGTTATATGTTGCAGAGCGCGTAAGGTCCTCAGTGTACTGCGATCAACATTCGCTTGAACTCTTTACGGGCTGTTAAGGTAGGGTAGGGTAAGGTAAGGTAGAGCCAGCATCGGTTCTATTATAGCTGCAACAGGAACCATTCGGGCGACGTCGACCGCGGGAGACCTCACCCTCACAAAACACCTGCATGAACTAGCAGCTTAATGCTGCTGCGTTCCGTATTGTGATTGGTATGAGCCGGAGACTAAATTACTGCTAGAAAGAGAATTCCAGCAGAGTCCACCTCTGTAGTCGGTAATAGTCGTTTCGTTTGTCCAAGACTTGGTTACCAATAAACTTAACCATATCTTGGATGTTAAAAACAACACGTTATGATTTTTATAGGGGAATTACTTTGCATATAAATAATAAAGTAAAGTACAAACCTGTAAATATCCCACAGCTGGGCAAATTCCTGTCAATATTTAATAGTTTTAGGGATCCCGGAAGTCCGCCACGCTGCTCCAGTCATCACACGCCGTCTAAACAATGTTCTTTATTATTTCCAGGATATACACATCCTCACACTTTTATAGATCACCAAGCACATGGTTAATTTAGCACTTAACAGGCTTAGCGCTGACGACGCCGGTATTCGAATCCAGGTTACAAGCTTCTATTCCCGTTCCTCCCTTACCTACTCGTACCAAGTCTCTTAAGTCCGACAGATATATTTAATAACAATACATAATTATCCTAAATTGGTACTCGGACCGAAATTAAGCAGACCGGAGAAGAAACTGCCACATCCTTTTATCCTGTGGGTACGCGGACTAATGACAGACAATAACCAGTTTTCTGGTATTATGCCACGCCATCTGGTATATGAAGCCTGTCGAGCGTAACAAATGCGGGTGATCCCTACTGGGAACTATAACTATGCATATACCTAGTCTAGCGCTGGACGACTTAGATGCAGGGGAGACCGGGTGGCTTAGAAGTTGGCGTATCTGACTTCTTAGCAGGTCCTAGGCTCGAAGCCTAGTCGAAGGCAATATTGGAGCATTAAACAAATGTTTGATTTTCTGGTGACACACATGGTCTGGTTGTATTACATAGGGTCCCGTGTTTTTGACACTGCTACTGATCCTTTCTCTAATCTTAAAGACGGAAAGAAGGACGGTGTCTATGTGTTAAAGCGTAAACTTACGGCTCTAAAACATCAGCTGAAGTATCAATAGGCCAGTCACTTGCTCGGAGAACTGATGACAGTTATAAAGTAAATGTCCTCGAGTGACAACCATGTACCATAAACAGCGTTAGAAGCCAACCCCCAATAAGGAGTGATCTGCTATGTTACGGGAAGTCGAAGCTGCTGATGGTTCAGGACCGTGCCGTGTGTTTCGTTGGGTGAGGTCTATGTGGAGCAGTGGACTTGTAACATGCTGTCGTGGTGGTGATGATATTGAATCTCTGTACTACCGTTATGTACTCCAGTTTTTCACTGGTAACTTTTCTTTGCAGGATCTCGAGGAGTTAATAAGTTTAAACGCAAGTTTATTTAATTGCAGTGACGAGGGCGTTTTCCAAAAAGGTGGTTTTATGTGTACTCAAATAAATAATTTTGTATATAATGTATTCTTTGTAATGGTTATCACAGTCAGATTAATCGTCACCTGAGTTCCAGCAGCCTGCCTATCCTCTAACCCACGGGGGCGTCAAGGTACAACTCGCGCCCCGGCGCCGGGGAGACTAGGGTCGCAGCGGAATGCTGTAATTAACTTATATGTGTAATGTATGAACTCTCTCGACCGTATACTCAATAAAAGTAATTGGTCAGAGGTTTCCCCGCTTTTCATTATGAGCTTATTTGGAACAACTTAGTGAGCCTGCCATTATCATGAGCCTTCCACATGAAGGATCGAACCCAAGTCTCCCTCAGTTTTCGTGACGAATGGTGACGTATGCAGCTGTAATAAATTAACGAAATATAATTTCACAAGTTCGTCCGTAGGTATCGGAAACCCTATCGATTCCAAGCATCAATCGGGTGCACTTATTAATAAGCCGGCGTCGAAATAATACTCTGCAGTTTTCGCTATTTGAAAGATCAGACAGCTAACTGATGAAGCAACAAGAAGGCAAAAGAAGGAGCCGTCTGGGTAGCAACCCTCTTACCAATTTCTCCCATTCAGCAATGCAACCACTGTTGAGTTCCGGTTAGAAAGGTTCACTGCGCCGGTATAATTGCACACTGCGAGGCATTCCCCAGGCATCCATCTTAGTCCTCGAAGGTGATAACACATCTTTAACCTCCTTCGAATGAAGTTGTTTGCATCAGATGAACTGTTAGTTCGTTTGTTACTTCAATACAATTAAAAATACCATATCCTATGGTGTTACTGTGGGATCACAGTACGCTGTAATCACGCTGCCGGATCAGGCACAAATTCATCATTAACTTGGAGTTTTCTCGAGACGCCACACAACCTTTTCAAGTACATTAGTATGTTTTGAAACATTATGTACGAGCGGAAAAGTATTAATTCATTTAACGAAAAGCAATTGTACTCTTGCAGAAGCGGACTCAGCGATACGACATGCCAAAAATAAAAAGTCTTTTTAGGTATTATGTTCCGATTATTGGTTTACAATTTTTTAGAATAATATTTCTATAAACATGGCGCAACAAACTGACATAAAATATAAAAAGCTTGTAATAGAAACTCGCTTAAGAAAGCCTGTAAAATCGAGAAAAATATCGAGAACAAAGTTGTATGGCATTAACTCTTACTATGCACTTGAGAACCGTGGTAATCTAGTGGTGGAGGCGCTGGATTTAATATCATACTGCGCATGTGACCCGGGTTCAATCTCCACTAAAACTTATTTTTGTCAATTTGAAGTGCACGGCGATCAAGGAAAACATCGTGAACATGTCTGAGAAACAATAAAAAATATTGATTCGAGTCTATGTTACCTTTAATGACCCGGCTTCGATACTAGCTGAAATATTTGAAGATGGCCTTTTTTGACCAAGGGAACAAATGCGCAAGCCATTCGCCTGATGGAAAATGATTACCGTCGCTCACGATTACATTTGCAACCTGAGGGCCTGCAGGTGCGTTGCCGGGCTTTAAGGATTTTTGGGGGATGGGAAGGATGACGGAGATGAAGTTTGGGGGAGGGGGAAGAGAGTCTCCTACTCCACGCCGGTATACTGCAAGGCTGTGGTACTACCGACCCGCTCACTTCGAGCAGCAACAAAAGCCGCCGCTTGGCTCCACCGGGCCACGTGCATTGGCAGAGCATTCATTTCTTTTTTAAGTTTACTTTACTGCACTCGTGTGTCCGCGTGACTGCGTGCACGTGTCACGTAGTTCGAATTTAATAACAAGCACATGACCATATACTGTACTAATCATTATTTTGACAATATAATAAACTAAATTATAAAAAAGGATAATAAATAGGAATAGTTCTTCTAATTCGAACCGACTTAGATTTCGACTTTTATGACAGTTTTACATAAGCTTAAGCTGAATAAAAAGAACTCATGAGTTTTTTTTAAAAAACCATAGCGTCATTGCAATTCTACGCAAGTAATGAGAATGAATGAATGAATGAACGAATGAAGAATGCCTCGCTACAGAAAGTGGAATTCAAAAAGTCGTTTGCTGCAGTCCTTCATTATCCCCTCTCGTGTCATCGGTTACAGAACTACAATTGTTTCAACGAATTCAACACGCGAAGGGTTGCGGGTGCTGGGACATCACTCCGAGCCCGCCATCGAGCGTTACCTAGACATAATAAATTTAACTAAATGAAAATGAAAAATCTTTTTTTGACGTAGGAAATTCAGAATTCGCTTGACAATGGTAATTTCGTCTAAAAGAATTCCGTAGGTATCACTTTTTTTCTTAAACAGTTTTAGAACGTCCTAAATAATACAATATAAAATAAAATAAAAAGCAACGAATAGTCTCACAGGCAATCGAAGCTAACGCAGGGTTTGTGAAGCAGCGTCTATTCACATGCATGACGCATGCGGCGGCCATCGGCCTCCTCGACCACAAAGGGAAGCGGACGTGCCGCCACACGACGCCGCCCGAGCAAGGCTTTCCCATTAGTGGGCTCTTACAACACCCACGAGAAAAAAGTGGTTGGCGGGTTCTTGCACTGCTACCACACGGCAATTATCAAATAAATTTAATTTAATTCGATTTGATTATACATATATTATAAGTAAGTATTGTTTACAATTTTTAGAATAATATTTCTATAAACATGGCGCAACAAACTGACATAAAATATAAAAAGCTTGTAATAGAAACTCGCTTAAGAAAGCCTGTAAAATCGAGAAAAATATCGAGAACAAAGTTGTATGGCATTAACTCTTACTATGCACTTGAGAACCGTGGTAATCTAGTGGAGGAGGCGCTGGATTTAATATCATACTGCGCATGTGACCCGGGTTCAATCTCCACTAAAACTTATTTTTGTCAATTTGAAGTGCACGGCGATCAAGGAAAACATCGTGAACATGTCTGAGAAACAATAAAAAATATTGATTCGAGTCTATGTTACCTTTAATGACCCGGCTTCGATACTAGCTGAAATATTTGAAGATGGCCTTTTTGACCAAGGGAACAAACGAGCAAGCGGTTCACCTGATGGTAAGTGATTACCGTCGCTAACGATTACATTTGCAACCTGAGGTCCTGCAGGTGCGTTGCCGGTCCTAAAGGATATTTGGGAGATGGGAGGAAAGAGGAGGAAAGGGAAAAGGAGGGGTGTGGGCCTCCGGTTACCTCACTCACCGAACGAAACGCAGAAGCACAAAATGCATCTACTTGACGCTGGTATTCTGCGAGGCCGTGGTACTACCGACCCGCCCACTTCGAGCAGCAACAAAAGCCGCCGCTTGGCTCCACCGGGCCACGTGCATTGGCAGAGCATCATTTCTTTTTTAAGTTTACTTTACTGCACTCGTGTGTCCGCGTGACTGCGTGCACGTGTCACGTAGTTCGAATTTAATAACAAGCACATGACCATATACTGTACTAATCATTATTTTGACAATATAATAAACTAAATTATAAAAAAGGATAATAAATAGGAATAGTTCTTCTAATTCGAACCGACTTAGATTTCGACTTTTATGACAGTTTTACATAAGCTTAAGCTGAATAAAAAGAACTCATGAGTTTTTTTTAAAAAACCATAGCGTCATTGCAATTCTACGCAAGTAATGAGAATGAATGAATGAACGAATGAAGAATGCCTCGCTACAGAAAGTGGAATTCAAAAAGTCGTTTGCTGCAGTCCTTCATTATCCCCTCTCGTGTCATCGGTTACAGAACTACAATTGTTTCAACGAATTCAACACGCGAAGGGTTGCGGGTGCTGGGACATCACTCCGAGCCCGCCATCGAGCGTTACCTAGACATAATAAATTTAACTAAATGAAAATGAAAAATCTTTTTTTGACGTAGGAAATTCAGAATTCGCTTGACAATGGTAATTTCGTCTAAAAGAATTCCGTAGGTATCACTTTTTTTCTTAAACAGTTTTAGAACGTCCTAAATAATACAATATAAAATAAAATAAAAAGCAACGAATAGTCTCACAGGCAATCGAAGCTAACGCAGGGTTTGTGAAGCAGCGTCTATTCACATGCATGACGCATGCGGCGGCCATCGGCCTCCTCGACCACAAAGGGAAGCGGACGTGCCGCCACACGACGCCGCCCGAGCAAGGCTTTCCCATTAGTGGGCTCTTACAACACCCACGAGAAAAAAGTGGTTGGCGGGTTCTTGCACTGCTACCACACGGCAATTATCAAATAAATTTAATTTAATTCGATTTGATTATACATATATTATAAGTAAGTATTGTTTACAATTTTCATGTATACTTTTCTTAATAGTTATAATAATTCTTTCTTAATTTTTTATTGTATATACAAGTTTATATACTTATTATTTAAATTAACCAAATAAATAAAATATAATAGGAAATCGCCCGAGTACAGTTGTCCACACAAGTGAAGCGCCACAAGCGCACAGGCATCCGGCATAACGGTGCGCACCTACAGCCGCTGGATGTGAAATAAACACTTAGATACAGGGAATACATAAGTAAGCGAGATTAAAAAGCAGCCAGTGCTTTGAGAGGCGGCCGCGGCCTCCTACGATATTATAATACTAAGAGCCTGCTTTTTGAGTCGAGGGAGGTACCACCTCCACCACGCCCTCTCTCTCGCACCTGCCGAAGCGCGCATAGCGCGGTCCTTATCCCGCGCAGAGGAAAAAGAAATCATTTATGCAGCGAAAGGTGTAGTATATCATTAACTTAAATAATTATGTAGGCGAGCTCCCGTTCGCGAGGCAAGTCGGTGACGTGTCGCGACGCGTTTCCGTTCGGGTTCTTCCACCGCCAGCAGGGGTGACGTGACGCGCCCGGGCGCTGCAGAGTCGCGGGCCGTGGTTAGTTGCGTGATTACAGTCTCGCATAATGGAGTGGCAGCGGACCGACTCGGGCTTTAATCATTGGGGAAATATTTCGCATTCGGCTTCGAGCGCGAATTATTCCGGAGCTGCACGCCTCCGGGGGTGGAGCTCGAGTGCACGGCGGAAGCGGACGGACGACTACATGACAATTAAAATTTTTAATGTCATTCTACATCAGCGTAATGATCGCAGACCCTTTGTGAAAGATCTTGATGCGTCCCTGCTCGCCTAGTAATGCCGATGTCGGAGCGTTTCATGAAAATAAAATACGTTGCTCTAAGTATTCGCATAGAAATATTAAACGGAATTCATTTTAGATCTTTTAATTCTAATAATTAAGATCCGACCATCGAGTATAGATACTAAATGCTGACATCTGCTGAGAAAATAATGTAGAGTCTTTATTCTATGCCCGACGCAGAGCATTATGTCATTGTGTACCCAAGACTTATCATTGCACCGCCTACCACTAATCCACTACTGAACATTTACCTCCTCCAAAATTTACCAGAAAGCTTCCGAGCCACCCGCAAAACTTTTATGATGGATTTGGGCGAGAACGAGCCAACACTTCACTTTATGGTATGGCTGCTGCAGCCCATGGCTTTCTGCAAACAACTTCAATCGAAGATGGCTTCAGATGCGTTGTGGCACCGGAGGACTAGGAAGATGGAATACCACAGAGCCTTCTCCTTTCCAACTGGAACACAACGGAGGATACACTGCGGCACAAATGGAGAGGAAATGAAGAACTGAGAATGAGTCTACCGCTTAGTAAAATCACACCCATCGACTTCTCGCAACACTGTGCAGGTCTGACGAGACCTCTAGAGTGATCTCTAGCTTCTACAGAGACCAGAGCATGGGAAAAGCTTCCATGTTTAGTATGTTTTTTAGCACGTAAAGTCCTTTCTATTTTTTTTATAGTTGGCAACACTAGAAGAGATGCAGGTGAATTTCCAGCCTTTAAGGTTATTTGTTGAAGAGGAAAGGGGAGAAGGAAGGGGGAGTGGGCTATCTGTTACCTCACTGACCGAACAAAACGCCGAAGCACACGACGAAGATATTCTGCGAAGCCGTGGTACTAGCCCGGTCGAGATGCAGGAGCAGAAGCCGTTCCTGTGCTATATAACATTACCACTACCTTTTATGACTTATGCAGGTCGATGAGGAGGAGGAGTACAGTGCAAAGCTACACAGAACTGTTGTGGGCAGGAGATTACCATAACTGACATCCTTAACAGATGGATCATAACTGCCATCTTTAGACACTGCTGCCCATCACCAGTCTGCACATTCGCGCTGTTCATCTAAATGCAGCGAACATTGCCATGTGGTATCGGCGAAATTGCGCCGCTCTCTTCCTCCCCGCGGGCGTCGTAAGAGGAGACTAATGATAACGTCTTGAAAATCGTAATGACTTCCGACCGATGACGGGATAACCATCTCCAAATATAACCAGAACAAAATTAAGCAGACCGATGACAGGCAGCAGGTGCGGGGTATCCGGTGATCCGCTTGCCGAGTGTGACGATGCTGGCAAATCCTCCTCATGGGAGAGGCCTATGTCCCGCTGTAGACTATTTTCTAGACTAGGGTTTTCCACACATTTCCCTCTGTCGACACTTACGCTTCCAAACGTTACATTGGATTAAGGATTCATTATCAACATGACGGCTCCATTTTTTTTCCGACAGATAGTAGAAAACCGAGCTTTTCAAATATTGTCAAAATTTTCCCCAACCCTCAAATATTCCCCCAAAAATGTGGCAGAACAGAGCTTAGAGCGCTCGTTAACATAGCAAGTAACCTAGATTACGATCCTCCTACCGGCATCACTAAAATTATTAATTGCTCCCTCAGATTGTATTTACTTTGATTATTTGAAGACAATTACTTCATTCATTTAGGTTCAATTTCTGTGTAGTAACTTGGCTAGGTTGTCTTCCGGTTTCAAAGTTATAGAGAGCCAATATGATTACGGACTGGGAGGCGTTCCATCTTAGTTCTCAGGGATGATGACGCAGCTGTAACCTCCTCCGATCGAAGATGTTTGCAAGTGTGCAGGAGCTGCAGCAGCTATTATCCACCTTCGGGATTCAGGCATCGGTATCAAAAAATTACCTCGTGTCCTAAATTTGAAACAATTGTATTGTTATGAGTAATGAGACATATAAGGATGACACCAGAGGGGGCGGTTAATCTGCCGTCGGTCGGACGCATTGAAAAAGATAAAAGAGACGTTTTATATGTTTTTCTAACAAACGTTTAATTAATGATTTTATCACTTATTAATGTTTCTCTCATATTGTCTTTTTAAGGATTCCCGAATCACTTGTTTTTAGAAGTAGAAAGTACGTGGTTGAGATTTTATGGCTCGAACTAAAAAATCTCACCTGGATAGCAGTTAAGTTCATGACACTTCTCCGATATTTCAAGGAGAATGCTAGCAATATGTTTTTAAAGACTTAAAGCAATTTGTGGTTTCATTGATACACATTGTTAAATGGAAAGAATTTAATGCTATCGCGTATTTCTGTGTCTTTCTTATGTGCTAGCTCTTTGCAAAAAAAATACAAGCTCTAAAGACCGTTTACCCATACTGGTGTGGACAGAGGTCTAGGTCATATTTTAAGCCCTTTCGACCCATTTTTATATGTGGTAGAGTCAAGCGGCGGCTCTTGCTGCTGCTCGAATGGGCCGGCTCGAACGACTTGATACCACGGCCTCGTAGAATACCATCATATGCTTCTGCGTTTCGTGAGTGAGGCAACCGGGTGTCCACTCCCTCTCCCCATCTCCCTCCTCATCCCATCTCCCAAATACCCTTAGAGCCCGGCAACGCACGTGCAGTTGCAAATATACGTGGGCGACGATAGTCAGCATCAGGCAAACCGCTTGCCACTTTTCCTATAAAAAAAAAATCTTTTCACCGGAGCTTATTGTGACTACATGACAAGTGGAAAACCTGTCACCATCTTAATGTGCAAGGTGATGACACAAAGCGTACGGAAGGTTCGCCAAACTCTTCGATACGTGTCCACGTAAGTCTTGATTCGGAGGCAGGTGCCCTAACCACACCACCATCGAGGATTTTCATAGCTTTTTATTCACAGCGTTTTGAGATAAGCTAAAGCTACAGTAATAATAAATGTACATTAAAAGATGATGTAACTCATCGCTGTTGCAGGTGGGAGCCATATAGTTTTGAGGGTTTTCCTTTGTCTTTTGGATTTCATTCACTTTTTATTCTTTTTTTATATTGGAAAGGCGGCAAACGAGCAAGCGGTTCACCTGATGGTAAGTGATTACCGTCGCCGCGTACATCTGCAAAATGTATGTGACAGTTGCCTAAATAACAATTGATTAATCTTTGACGAGGCCATCTCATCTCTGGCCACAGCAGTGTGCTGAGAGTTATCTGCTGTGTGATGTAGAGACGGTTTCTCAGCGCAGACTTTCAGTGAACCCGGTCTGATGATTGATAATCTGACGAGAACAAACATAAGAACAAGCAGTACTTCGCATGCATCGCGGTGTTGTAATATTAAAATTTGTAACAAGAGCCTAATTAGAATAGATAATGATTATAAGTGTTACTAAAATTTATATTAATTATAAGTAAAAGGTAACCGACATAGCTGTAAAGATCAGCAAGCTGAAGTGGCAATGGGCCGGCCACATAGCTCGCAGAACTGGCAAGGCAGCCACGTACAGGCAAACGCAGTGTGGGACGACCCCCCACAAGAAAGAGTGACGACCTGTGCAGTGTTGCGGGAAGTCGATGGATGCAGCTGGCTCAGGACCGAGCTTCGTGGCAATCTTTGGGGGAGGCCTATGTTCAGCAGTGGACTTCTGATAGGCCGAAATGATGATGATGATGATAAGCAAAAGTAATATTTTTTAAGAAGAAGAAAATATAATGTCGTGTATAGTGACGAGTTAAGTAAGCAACTCCTGAACTTTTTTGAATAAACTATAAATCCGACTTTACTTTGCATTGCAATATGTATTGGTACGAGCACTTTTTTTATGTGAAAGGCGGCAAACGAGCAAGTGGTTCATCTGATGATAAGTGATTACTGTCGCCCACGTTAATCCGCAACACCAGAGGTGCTGCACCCTTAAAAGCCGGCAACGCACCTGTTGCCGGCTTTTAAGGGTATTAGGGAGATGGGACCTCACTCACCGAATGAAACGCAGAAGCACAAGATGGCTCTACTTCACGCCGGTATTCTGGGAAGCCACGGTAAACAACAACCCGGTCGACCTGGCCTATTCGAGCAGCAGCAAAAGCCGCCGCTTGGCTCTACCACGTTTAAACCTAGCCTTTAACATGAACTTTCCTCGGATCTCGTCGCACATCGCGTACGGAGAGTTCGAGACGTGCGAGCGACTCTGTTCGCGCGTGCGGCACTATAATGCATCCTGCTTAGTTGACGACTTCCGATAGATTATGGCATTTGACAGCGTGCTCGAAATCGACAAAGAAGACATTATTATCAAGTCATAAATATTGCATATTTAAATTCTGCCTACGCGCTTGGTATAGTGCTAACATTGCTATTCTTTGATATTAAGGTTCGGCTTAGTCGGAAGGATATTCGCCATGTGGTGGGGACGTAAGAAACGCTACTCAAATTGCCATGAATGAACTTGCGTACATCCTCAACCCTTCACTGGTCATTGTATCCTCTGCAACATGGTTGCCTGGTAGATGGCCAATTGTACCTTTGTATATTTTATGTTAATTTTTCCTTCTATTTTTGTCAATTGGTGTACAATAAAGCATATTAAATTCATTCATTCATGAATGTACTAAGAGTGTTATGTGTGAGTCTTTCGGTACTGCGATTACTAAGTACTTATAAATAGAGCCTAGGTAGTCTAGGGGTCAGGACACTCACTTTAGTTTCGTAGAGCGGGAGTGACCTGGGTTCGATACCACAGTGCCTGCTGAACTAAAATTGTTAATAGCAATTTTAAGTGCTGTATTTACCGCGTGCTCTGCGGTGAAGGAAAACAGCGCGAGGAAACCGGCGAAATCAAAAACATTATTCTTCGACATACGAATTGTCAAGTGTCATTTTCTTTTTAAAATGGTTTCTCTGGCAGAGACGACACAGGCAGAAGAAACTCCATCATGTCTGAGAAATAATAAAGAAATGTACATTATTTCGAGGATTTGTGGCGGAGCCAACCCGGCTCCAAAACTCTCTCCAGTGTTTAAGGGCAGATCCATAGAAGACTATCTCTTTACCTATAAGACATAGCCTTCCACGTGCCGCGGATTGTCGATAGCGTTACGTGGAAGAACCAAGGGCGGCTCGTGCTGCTGGTGGAATGGGTCGGCTCAGCCGGAGCAGTACCTTGGCCTCGCAGAATACCAGCGTGAAATTAAGGCTTCTGCATTTCTTTCGGTGAGTGAGGTAGCCGGAAGTAAAAAGTTACAGTTAAATATCTGGCTGGTTTTAATACCATTAAATAGATGATATTTTAAAAAGAAAAAATATTAAAGTAAGAACGGCATATTAGTAGTTAAGACATAGCTGAAGAGCTAGAGGTTGACCACAACAACAGTTTTAACCCATTTGACAAAGTCTAGATGTACAAAAAATCTCGATATTTCGGAAACCACACGAGCTCACTGAAATAAACCTAATGGAACTTGTACTCATTTGCAATTCTCTAAACTGAAACGTAACGAAACGGAAATGTTTTTGAAAAGATCGATCAATGATGATGAAAAGTGGATTACCAACGACAGGAACGTGCGAGAAAGATTAAAGGGCAGTCAAGCTCCACTGACTGTATGTATGGTGGGATTGGAAGGGCATCGTTCAGTATGAGCTTTTGCCGCAGGATTCAAAACCATCGATTCGGATCTCTACTGCCAACAGCTGATGAGACTCCAGCAACTATTCCTTGCTTGAGTGCTTGAGAACAAACGGCCGGAATTGATCAACAGAAAAGGAGTGATATTCCATCATGATAACGCCAGACCACACATCTTTAGCCACTCAGCAAATATTGTGAGAGCATGGTTGGGAGGTGTTAATGCATCCACCTACAGCCCTGACCTAGCACCCACAGGTTTTCACCAAGAGCCAAGGTTAACATCAAGAGACGGACGTCAAAACTACTGGCCGTAGTTTTATAAACAGAAGTCTGAAAATTTCTACAACAAAGGGATTGTGTCACTATGTGAACGATCGTGAACAAAATTTCATATATGAGTTATGATCAAATGTAAATAAACTATGTTAAAAAATATCTTGAATTTGTATATGAAATACGAAAAAGCTTTCCCCGACTTATTAGAACCGGTACACATAAATAATCAAAGGCGCGTCGGGGCCACAGCGGGTGCTTGACGCGCGGTATGTACGTAGGGTGTGTAGGAAAAATCTAGACCTTGCAAAATTCTCCTTAACCGTTTGTAGACTCTGTAAGTTGAGGCCACGACAGCCCAGTGGTTAGGGGATCTGGCCCCGAATCACGTGATTCGAGTTCGATCCTCAATGTTGAGATGAGCTGTTCGATACTTATGCACGATGCGTAGCGATTGTCTTGGAACGTGGTTTAGGGCTAAGACGGTGACAAGTTGGCCCAAATAAAGTCTGGTGGTGAAAAATGTCTAGACTAAGGCAGCTAAAACCACAGGCCCGCGTACCACCAAGTGACCCGTCATATAAATTACTGAAACCAAAACCATATTTCCTTGAAATAGCTATTTACTAAAACAATTTCTCCACAACCACAAAACTCTTCCGAAATTTTCAATAATTTTCTACCAAAATAAAATTAGTAGATGCTTTGTAGATTTTAAACAGATTTGGCTCAGTTAAACGAGTATAACTGTGAAAAGATGCTGTCGTTTAAAAACACAGACAGTGCTTTACTAACTCCTTCCATGCACCCCAGCACCAACTCCGAATCAGCGGTCGCCAGCGGTATTTCCGAACAGTTACGACTTAGTGACCTTCAAGAAAAGAGCCTATTCCTTCCTTAAAGGCCGGCAGCGCTTCTGTAGCTCCTCTGGTGTTGCGGATGTTCGTGGGCGTCGGTGGTCACTTACCATCAGGTGAGCCGCACGCTCGTTTGCCCCGCCTTCTATAAAAAAAAAAAACTCAGTAACACAATTCATACGACATGTGTCGTATATTTTCGTACGATACAAAATCGTATCTAATGTGGAATTAAATCTTTAATCTTCTATAAATATTTATTATTACTTTATGCTAAAGTGAGCTGGCCAGATATAAAATGCAGTCGTTATATATGGAAAGGAAATATTTTCTGTAATAGTTAATTTTTTTAAAATTACTTAATAACGAAAGCCTTATTAGTTGATAATGAACAATATTATATAATAAATCACAGTATGATCTATTTAACTTGACAAAAACTTTTCAATATAATTTATTTATTTAATTGTATTGAAAAGTCTTCTACAGAATTTATCGTGTTAAAGTAACAGTTATACTAATGCGACAGGATAGTATAGTAGTTTCATTACTATTGCTTTACATAAAGTAGCTGCCCACAGCTGGGCAAAGGCCTCCTTCTAAAATATAAAGGCCAAAGTGAACAGACACCTTCTAGGCAAACGTGTACCATCCTAGGCCTCATTTTCGCCTTCTATCAAGCGAGATTGAGGTCGAACGTAAGCCTTTTTTTTTTAAAAAATATAGAATCATAATATTAAAAATAAGACAATACTTTAAAAGTTGCTGTTTGAAAAAATACAATAAACCTCTTTACTTAATTAATCTTCATAACATTTTACTACAATATAATATAAATGTAATATACCCAAGATGGACGTAGGCTCCTGTCTGCTTATATTTATCGAAGTCTTATTAATTAAAAACAATTTTATTCAATCGTTAGCGCATTTGGCTATGATACAGACCTTCAATCTGCTCGGCCACGCTTTATAATTACACGAGCTGCTTTAGTAATTTAGCGAAAATGTTAAAACTAAACGCGAAAAATTATTATTAGAGTGGGGCGTCGGAAAAACAGAAATGCACTGGTTGTTTTACACACAGTGGGCCTGGGCGTGGCCTTTCGGTGATACACTTTTCGAAAATGTTTTGTGGACTTTTCAGAAAGATTCTGGTCCTGGGCAAAATGTTCAGAACTTCAAAGTCCGGGGCAGTACCACTGTCTTGCAGAATACCTGCAAGACATTGCCTGTATATCCAATCTGCCGGTAGCAAGCTTTTTAAAGTTTTGCCTCCTCGGCTTTATGACACCCACGGGACGAAATTTGAGTGGCACATTCTCTTATATGTATATATATATTTACGTATACTTATGTATATATTTGCAAATACTTATATATAAACCTATGCATTTCTTTTTTGAGATAGGCACTTTTCACGAAAGCCTTTACCCATTCTCCAGCACGGGCTGGAAGGAAAATTCTGGTGCATTCCTTTCTCATCCCTTTCGGGCACAGCATATAATTCACAAACTGCAATAAGATTGCAGAACTGTAATCCTAATCAAACCGACCCCATCTCCACCGAACCATGTAGCCCTGCATCAGTTGAGTTTTTTTATTTATTTATTTAATCTTTATTGCATACCTTTATACAGAAGGGCACAAGAGGCGGAGATGCCTATAGGCATTCTCTACCAGTCAACCTATGGTGTGGTGAATTTTTTTTTTTTATAGAAGAAGGGGGCAAACATGTGTGCGGCTCACCTGATGGTAAGTGAACACCGACGACCACGAACATCCACAACACCAGAGGAGATACAGAATAGGCTCTTTTCTTGAAGGTCCCTAAGTCGTAACTGTTCGGAAATACTGCTAGCGACAGCTGATTCCACAAAGTCGAAGTGCGTGGCAGAAAACTTCGATTAAAACGCACTGTGGTGGAATGCCAACCATCAAGCGACAATTATTGGAGGCGCAACAAAGAACTTAAAAAATCATAAAACAAATACTCAATTACTAATAAATATTTGTACATATGTTACAGAAATAAAATCTAATGACATCTAAAACATACCTTTGACAGAACCTAGATTGAGGTCAAACGCAGGCCTATTTTTTCATAAAAAAAAAAAAATATTCAGTACAATAAAACGTTTGAAATCGGTCTATTCTTCGAGTATTTAGTTTTTGTAATTAAAAACTGCCTGTTTAAAAGATACGTCTTATATTTTCTTACCACACGCGCTCTCATACACACACATACGTATACAACTCACATGGTAAGTATATATGTAGGTTTTTTTTTTATAGAAAAGGCGGCAAAAAAGCATGCGTTTCCCCTGATGGTAAGTTATTACCGTCGCCCACATACATCTGCAACACCAGAGGTGCTGTAGGTGCGTTGCCGGCCTTTAAGGGTATTTGGGAGATGGGAGGGAGGATCAGGAAGGGGATGGGGAGGTAGAGAGGGCCTCGGGTTACCTCACTCACCGAACGAAACGCAGAAGCATAAGGTGCCTTTACTTCACGCCGGTATTCACTGCGAGGCCGGTCAATATATGGTCTACCAATCCGGTCGAGCCGGCCCATTCGAGAAGCTCTACCACGATTAGCTTCAGAGTGTCAAAGTACATAGTAATGATTTTTTGTCAGCTCGAGCCACGAAATGTGACAGGTTCCCAGCTCATAGCAGTAATTCTGATGACGCAGACATTACGGAAAAATGTACATAAAAATAAACATAGATATCATCAAAACCACGCACTCAGTTAAAGTTTAGGATCCAACTATTATGTAATTGCGACAAACACACGGACTCACCTGAGCCACCAGTCGGCCGGGCGAACTCAAACAGTCTTAAAAATATTTCACATCAACTCAGTGCCTAGTTATTCCTCGATAAAATCATGCCGTGTTATTTCTCACACTCAACTCATGATTTCGTTCGTCGGTAACCTTTCTTGGATAAACGAAACCGTGTTATAAAATAACACGGCTTGTTTCTACAGGGAAACAAAGTTATACAGAATTTACGTGAAATTGTTTGAGGCATAGCGGATTAGACCACAATTCCCCACATGTAGTGGTGAAAATATCATTAGATATTACATATCCCAACATAGATACATGGTCATATATTGAATAATCCAGACTTAGGAATTAACAATTTATATTCATCATACCTATACTTAACTACTTGCTTACTATCAACCAGCAGCCAGGCATGGTCACCATAGGGTTACTTTTTTATGGTATAGGAGGCAAAAGAGCAAGCGGCTCAGCTGATGGTAAGTAATTATCATCACCATCGATTACATCTGCATCACCAGAGGCGCTGCCTCTGATATTTGGTAGATAGGAGGGACGAGGTTGGGGGATGGGGAGGGGGAGTGGGCTTCCGGTTACCTCACTCACCGAACGAAGCGCAGAAGCAATAGATGCTTCTACTTCACGCCGGTATTCTGCGCGGTCACAGCACTACCCCGGCCGGGCCGGCCCATACGAGCAGCGGTGAATACGACTCCTTGGCTCTATCACGTACGAAACCTACCACATCTAAACAATTTTCTGTTCCTAAAGTCAACCTCTGGTGCTGGCCTTGCGGCCTGCTGACGGACGAGGGCGAAGAAAGGTCCCCGTGCGGCAACCTCGGCCAGGCAAGCGCAGTCTAGACGGAGTGACCACCTGCACAGAGTTGCGGCTAGTAGACGGATGCAGGTTGCTCAGGACCGCGATTTATTGATGATGATTAATGATAATAAGGACGATGCCTACGTCTGTCTACTTTAGCATACAGCTGTTCAGCTGGAGAGGTCTATGTTCATAGACCTCTCCAACAAAGCGCACACTAGGCTGGCATACGTTTCTTGCAAAGTTAACCCATGAGCTCGCTGGGGAAAGTCGGTTGGTGACGGCAGTGCTGCCACTAGTGATGCTGCTCCCCATCACCAGTCTGTGGGATCTGGGTTCGACCGCTCGTTCGGTCGTGAGAAACTCGTTTGATTGCTAGCAGACTGCATCGTTGGTAAGGTCAAGTCAGGTTGGCTTTTGGAGAAAGAGATCGTAAACTCCCCTTTACACCCCACTAAACTAAATATGCTAATTATAATTTTATTTTTTGGTTTAATTATTGCCCGACGGCAAAGGAAAACATTTGAAATGTGTTTGAACATAGTAAAGTCCGACAACCAGGGTAGGAGCAAGCTGGTAGCCACTTCCCGTTCAAAACCATGTAAAATTTGAAAGACCTTTGCCCAACAGTGGGAGATCTATAGTCTGTTATTAGATAATTTATTTTATAAGAGCTAGTTAATTTACTCAAATAAAAACTCAAAGAAAAAGTTTGTATCCTACACTTACCCTTACAACCTCTATCATCTCTAAAAACAATTAATATAGACAGATAAAACATAGATGCTGTTGCTTATTTACAAATAATAAAACAATGATCATTTTGACCTTTCCCATAAATCTGAAGTCATTTCGTAAAAAGTAAAAAAAACTTAACTGAAATACTTGATTACAATTAAGATTATCGAACATTGCTTCTTAAAGGATGTAAATAATTCTTACAGAAATTGCCTTGGAGTGACGATTATATGCTCTTAAAGTTAATTTATAAATAGATGTGTATATCGACGTAGTGTATTACAAGTATTTGTATGTACAAGTAGATGGATAAGCCTACTTAACCATCTACTTGTACGTGGTAGAGCCAAGCAGCGGCTGTTGCTGCTGCTCGAATGGGCCGGCTCGACCGGCCTAGTACCACGGGATCGCAGAATACCAGCGTGAAGTAGAAGTATTTTTTGCTTCTGCGTTTCGTTCGGTGAATGAGGTAACCGGAGGCCCACTCCTCCAAACCAAACCCATCCACATCATCCCTCTCATCACTCTAATGAATCATGTATGTGCGCGATGGTAATCGCTTACCACCAGGTGAGCCGCTTGCTCGTCTGCCCCCCTTTACATAAAAAAAATAGTTAGAATTATTAGTTGTACCTGCGAAGGAAGCAATTCTCGTTTAAATACATTATGGACCCACTAGCTTCTGAGCCTGTCTCCACCAGGCGCCCACGGTGTGTAGATCACATGCCCAAATCATTATTAAAAGAATAAAAAAATCGCATTTTGTCTTCAACTGCATTGTTTCAATTTGTCAAAAAAATGTGTTACAAATAAACCTTTGATATTTTTTTCCTTAGAATGTAACGGTGAAATTAGTTATGAAGAAAGAAGTTTTGGGCAATTAGTTAAACCAAAAAAAATATTATACTATTAGTCTTTGACCGGATGGGTTCGGAAGGCCACATATCAAATTGCAAGCCTCTATCTCATTTCGTTGTCGAGATAAGAGTAATGGAAAAATCGCGCATAGACTTTACTGTATTTATAACTCCAATAGACACGATAGCCGAATGGTTAGGGGATCTGTCTTCGAATCAAGAATCCCGAGTTCTCTCTCCTATATGTAGGCCGAAACATACGTACCGCCCGCGGGAAGTTTCTAAGAGTCTAGCTGCCGAGATTTATTTAGGTGCATTGCCGGCCTTCAAGGGTATTTGGGAGATGGGAGAAAGGATGAGTATGAGGGTGGGGAGGTGATGGGGAGGGGGATTGGGTCCCCGGTTACCACACTCAACGAACGAACCGCAGAAACACCAGATGTCTCTACTTCACGCCGGTATTCTACGAGGCCGTGGTACCAACCCGGTCGAACCAGACCATTCGAGCAGCAAAAACCACCACGTGGCTCTACCACGTGTAAAAATATGATGGGAAGAGGCTACTGCAGTCCATGGACACCTGCGAACAATTTCAATCGAAGAAGGTCACCTTATCTTAGTCCTCAGGAATAACGACGGATCTGTCCGTACGTCTTCTACGTTCGAAGTTGGTTGCAGATGTCCACGGGCTACAGAGGCCACTTACCATCAGATGGACGGGTGGATGAAAGCCCGATAATATAAATTATAAACATTTTTATTTCGTCTGAAGTCCTTAGTAACAAAGTGTTGCAAGCTCTATCTAAATTCGTAGAGAGATTTCTACATTATAAGTATCAAGACAATATCGCCTACTGCCTAACTCCTGTAATAAATAGCGTGATGATATATCTGTAGTATAATCTTTGGGGGAGGCCTATGTTCAGCAGTGGACTTCTGATAGGCCGAAATGATGATGATGATGATGATTATATCTGTAGTGGAATAAACATTCTTGATTTGAGATACGAAATTCAGAATTTGTTTGTTTTGTAATGAGCTTCCTCAAGCAGACGATTTTTTTTTGTATAACCCTAAAGTTATTTTGGTACCACTAAGAGTTCCTTTTTTTATTTTTGCGTAATACTTGCTCAGACAGGCAGCCAGCCGGACAGACAAATTTATCTAAAATGTTTTTAGGCATCTGCATCAACACCCCAATTAAAATTCCAAAAAAATACATCAATATCATCATATATTCACGCCTTGTTCCCAACGGTCTTCTGTCTTTGAGCTGAACACTAAGACGGCGACAGGCTCCAAGTAAACTCTTCAACGCTATGCCACGGGAATGTTTCTCCAATAGCCTAATGGGTTAAGGTCTAACTGCAGACAAGACGTCGCGGGTCCGTGAACCACTCCCAATACCTGCTGCAATGCTTCGTCACCCAGTCCGAAGAGAAGAAGAGCACCACCTCCCCCACCACAACTACCCACCCACACAGCACCACCAACGCGTTTAGCCTTACAACAAGGCATTGTCGAGGGATTAGATTGTGCGCCGTTCAATCGCCGAGCGGCTGTTGTACGCCGCAGAGCGACGTTCGATTCTGTTTACAAAAAAAATTGGATGAAAAAATTTCCGTGTGACATTATCTCTTGATAAAATCACGCCTCGTTATCTTCACATCCAACACATGGTTTCGTTTATTGGTAATCACGTTTTGAATAAACGAAACCTTTACTTGGTTGTGTGAAATATTGTTAGAAGTGAATATTTTTGTTACATAACCCTGATGATAAAAAGAAAGCACCGAATAAAAACTCTGGTCCGACGACACTACTTCGGAGGGTATCTTAGCATTTGCCTTCGATTTTTTTTTTACCTTCTCGATATTCCTCTCCATATTTAATTTATTTTTGTACGTGATATATGCGTATGTATAGAATACTATGTATATAATGAGCATGTAAGTACATTATTATGGTTAATTTATATTTCTCATTTATTTGCATTTGCACCTGCCGACATGTACTTCTTTCTCACCCAGGGTTGACTGGCAGAGAAGGTCAAAAAGCATTAAGTTCGTCCATTGTATACCTTAGTTTTAGGTGTCATAATGAAGAATACTTAATTAAAAAACCAATAAGTAAGGCCCTTGGTGAAACGACTAAAATAAAAAGTCGAAAGAGTTTATAACAACGCCTGTAATCCTTTACGGAGATCGCGGAGATGTTTAAACTTACAACAGACAGAGTTATAACTCTCTGGCAGATGGAGCGCCTCGTCACACACCAACTCCAAGATGATAAGCATGTTGACCATTTATCGTCTTTTACGATATCACTCTGGCCGTCTCTCGGAATAACATAAGATTCTGAATCTCGATTTAATCCATAAAGAATTGTTGTATTTCAACGGATAGCATAAGCGTTAATAATTATAATATTTAATTACAAGAAAGAGAAGTCGGAATTTATTAGTTGCGCTGAGTTGTGGAATGCGGCACATAATTATTCGAGTAAAGAAAACTGCCGCGGACTAAGGAAATAGAACTCTTTGTCGGAGATCACTTGACGTCTTGCGGCTGGGGGATTACTTAACTCTTCGAGGACTTCGGTAGGAACGTCGCGCAACAAGAGCTGCGCGCGACGACGGCTCTAAATGCACTTCATTAGGCGCAAAAAACTGCTCGCCGGCGGGAGGCGCCGCGCGATACAATTATGCAATTTCATTTCAATCTGCGACCGCAAGGACTCGCGGGGTGGAAGGGGCCGCGAGTGGGGGGACCGGGAGGGGGGGTGCAGGAGGCGGCTATTAAGGCGGCTGCACACACGGCACACACTTTTTTTCCCCCCGCAGCGGGCGCGAGCGACACTGCACCTTACCGCGCCCGCGTAGAGGCGAAAAGACGGCGGAATGCGGCTGATTAAATTATTTCGCCATTATTTGATTCGCCACCTCTTTCAAAATGGCGACAGATTTTTTTTTTCGCGACGCGGCGCTGCTCGCCGCCGGGAGATTGTGGGCCCCATGGGCGCCGCTCTTTCATATCGCTATCTCCGCTGATTAAAATGTTACCCGCTCTAAATTATCCACGTTTGCCTTTTGCACCCCGCACGGGCACAAAGGATACAGTTATATGAGAGTAGAGAACCGACATAAACAAGCCAACTTGTTAGTTTCTGCTGGTTCATTGTACAATTTAAATATGTAAATACACAGATCTCTAAATCGTCAAGCGTTGATAAAACCACGGCAACATATTTATTGACACCAGCACCAATGATTACTGTAACTTAATGGATTTTAAAGTATTGCGTTCCGTCGCAAGGGGTGGAGGGTGAGCGAAACCACCACGCCATCCCCTTCCCTGGATCGTAAAAGCTAACAAAGGAAAAAGCCACAAAAATCTCGCCTCCGACGATAGCGGAATAAACTTATCTTCATTTCCGGCTGCGCCCCTGCAGCACCCTCTGGTGTTGCGGTCCGTGTCCTTGGGCGTCGGTGATCACTCACCACCAGGTGAGCCGCATACGCGTTTACCTTCTTCTTCTATAAAAAAAAACACTTAAGCTTAACCTTGCATATTAAGACCGGCGACAGGCAGCAGCGTCTATGCTGCCAGACGTCTGGTGCTGCAATCACCAAGCCGCGAAACGTGGCGACCACAGCCAATCAAACGAAACACGCTGGTAGAATATCAACTGCAGTGAGTTTGAATTCAGAAGTAAGTATTCCAGAAAATGTATTTGGTTTTTAATTATAAAATTATAAGTGTTTTTTTTAAATCGTGTCACATTGCTCTCATATTCGAAACAGACAGAAACACGAACTTTTACCATAATGTAAGGTAAATACCAAGCCACAACTTTCCATTTCCGATCATTTAATTACTATCACTTTTTGATTGGTTAACTCCGGTTGTCAGAATCTCTACAATAAAATGTTCCGTCGGCACACGGCCCGCAGGCGGAATGAGAGCGGAACACACTACTTCTAAGAAGTTTTAAGATACTAAATATGGTATATTATAACTTACTTTCTAGTGTTGAATTTGGTATTATATAACATAATTTTCCAAAAAAAAAAAATTTTTATGTATTCAGTATTTAATTCCGTTTCAATATTTAGGTTTCAATTACTATTATATAATGTCTCCGAGACAGACAGACGTGTTGCTGAGTCGGGTGCCGCTTCAGCGTTGCGGCAATTCATATTTGTTTTTGTGATGTGGCAATGAATAAAATTGTGTGCGTGTGTGTGTTTTGTTTCTAATGTATAATCATTACTACTTCATTTTTTATAACATTATGCCCTAGTATAATTAGGTATGGCTAGGACGAGCTTAATACCTGGTGTGTTTCCGACAGTCACTCCATGTGAGAAAAATAACAAAGCGTGCAAGCAGGGATCATCATCATCATCATCATTTCAGCCTATCAAAAGTCCACTGCTGTACATAGGCCTCCCCCAAAGATTGCCAAGAAGCTCGGGAAGTAGGGATCAAACTCAAGGATTTCACAGTCTATATTTGAATTTGACATATTTCATATTAGATTTAATTATCTGCTTCATAATTCAATGAAAGCAGTGCCGACTGAAACACGAAACCAGTAAAATTAATTGAATCCGCTGACACCGAAAGCATCGACATTTATTTTTTTCTAGCATTTGAAAAAATCAAAAGCCGAACCCTAACACGCGAGTTCGATATCTCTGTCACGGGCGATATCTACTCGCACACACCGCACCGAACAAAACGCTGACACAACAAGAATAGCTATGATTCCGTTTGTTTGGGAAACAGAACCACCACGGCAAGCAGCACCAATAATGAAGACTGACATACGATCTAATCTGCGCACAATGCGGCCGCGTCCGATACCCAAAACATGCCCATTCTCCGGGCGTCTGAAAGGGCCTCGGGGCATTGTGCGAGACGCAATGGAACGGCGCGGAAGACGCGCACAAAACCGCCGGAAGCGCCGCCACAAAAGCACCGGAGACTCCGCGCCCTTAATGACGTAAATCGAGCCTGCACTCTTTCGTTTTGTTTCCAATCCGCACCTTATTGGGTTACCGCCTTTAATCACCGACCTCTAACGACAAGATCAATGGCCGACGTAATCAATATCCTTTGATTTACTCGAATAAAAAAGGCGGCAAAGTTGACAGTTCTGACGTCTCGGCGAATTGGCGCTAACGACTGGTAACCCGATATCCGGCGACAGATTGCGCGCCGGAACCCACGCTCTGCCCGTAACGTTTCCCGGACTGCGTATCGATTGCCGGTGTCTTGGACTTTTTAGTGTTATCTAGCTGTTATATTGTTTATTGTAGCTGGTCATCAATATCTTACAAGCAATGGCAGTTCATGTTTCATTTTATTTTAAAAATCCAACGAACGAAACAAACTTACTTCTTCGCCAAGAATTGAGCAACGGCAATCGGAAAAGTTACATTGAAAAGAAAAAAGAAAAGTACAAATATTTTTTCAGCAACAATAATACATCTATCATTGTAATATCCAAAACCAATTCTTTATGTCTATGATTGTAGAAAATTTTAACTTACATGATAATCTATGGTCTTCACACTAGGCGAGCCTGCACCGTGAAGACCAAACTACGATTTACACATTAAACACTTTACTGACACTTCTTCCTTATTAAAAACTGTCCTATAGTTTATGCCCAGGTAATAAAATCTAACTTTTACTCAATATATACATTTATATACAAACACGTATACACATACAGATTAATATACACGTATATTATACGCATAATAACACACATAGGTGAATAACATTACTAAAATGTTAGAAATGATGTACTAGACCCATATTTTTTTTTCTATTCTACTTCCAGTTACTAAGGCTTATAGACAGTAGAAACAGTAACAGACTATGATGTACATAATTACTAGGTTATTTTGCTATGATCTCGAGAGGACCTCCGGCCGGTGTTGGCAGGACACTCACAGGAATCCGGCTTGCACCGCTTTCTATACAACAAGGAGGCTGCTCTCCTCCAGCTGAGGGTATTAAAACAACCAGTTCTTTTTTATTTTATTTTATATAAAACAAAAATTATTGGTAATTATATCCCTCGGTTAATATTTCCGCACGTAACCAATGACAGCACGTTGTTTCATTATAAGTCATAAGAAATTAACATTCCTCAGAGATCAAGATACCCCGAGGTGAACGACTACTTAGTAGAATCGATAAGTATTTGTTCACGGCATGAGGCCACTGGAAACTGTTTATGGTTGCCTAGTGGTCAGGGTGCTCGCTTTAGTTTCAAGAGCGCGAGTGATCCGGGTTCGATCCCCAGTAGCCGGCACCACTAAAATTGTTAATAGCAATTTTAAGTGTTGTGTATAATCGCGTGCTCGGCGGTGTTGGAAAACATAGTGAGGAAACCTGCATGTCTGAGAAGTAATAAAAAAAATATTTTGAGGATATGGGAAGCCCACCAACCCGCACCGGAGCAGCATGGCGGGCCCCTCCCGGCTCCGAACCCGTCTCTGATACTCGTATTTGAGAAGTAGCCTTTGCCCAGCGATGGGCACTTACAGGCTGCTGCTTTACTTTTTATTACTGTAAATTTTGTAAATTTCTTATATAAACTGTTAAAATAAGATTTAAACAGCTATAACAACAACTACCATTTTAAGATTATTTTTATTAAAAAGGTGAAGACATTCTAAGGCAATGGTTTTCTGAAAGCTGTATCTTAGCGATAAATTTCTTAATCAATTCATCGTGTAGAGATCTGTGATGAATCATCCCATGTCTCCAGTCCTTTATCTCCAGAAACAGAGCTACATTGTTTTGTGACATTGCATGATGTATTGTAATTAATACAACCTTTTATTTGTAACATGGACACCTGCAAATATCTTCGATCGAAGAAGGCTACAGATGCTTTGTCACGCTTGTGGACTGACAGGGAATGGCTGTAAATAATTACAACTAGCTCTCTGTAACTCACAAGCGGAAATACAACCGTGACGGTGGTTGTAACGTTTTGTTTCATTCTTTCTCGGACTAGTTAGTGCGAACCTGGATTTTTTTTTAAGTATAAAGAATACTAGCAATGCTATTTTTAAGGTAACATTACTAATATTCCTATTAACCCTCCAACTAAAGCATTACAGCTTGTATTCGGATCGGTTCACTAGAATAGTGGAATGGCGGGTCCGAACACACGATGTCATGTAGTTCGTACCAATTCCAATAGGCTATAGAGTAGGATTTGATACCAGGTCACTCACGTTCTATGAAACAAATATTAGCCTTACATGGGCCACGTGCAGTGGAATTTAGCATCGGAAGAAAGAGATATTCCTGAATTATGAGGACATTGTTATAACCCTATAATTATTATTATTTCATAATAAAAATATTTGGCTTCGTTATGCGCTTTGTTCACTCAGTATATATAACATATTCCCATATTTAGATTCAACCACTGTACTAACGGAAATATCAAGTTTCAAAGGCTTCACGCCTTGAGTTCGACCCTTGGTGCCGGTAGTTGATAATTGATTTTGGGGAAACCCTAGAAATAAAATAAAACGAGACCAATTGAAGTTCAATCACGCTGAAACTGCGAGAAGATCAGCAGTAACGGTCAGTAAAAATCGAGCTCATAATTGAGATGTATGAGATCCTTTCCTCCTTCATGGAGTTGATACTGGGGGGCCTCATGAGCACTCCAGTATCAACTCCTTCCATTTGACCGTATTAAACCTAGACTGGCCTGAATCGTCAGCGACCAATCTCTCCCTGATCGGAAGAGACGTTGCTCCTATTTTTTTTTATCTTTTTATGCACACACAAAAAGGCATGAAAACATAGTATTTGTTCAAGGGCACTTATTCCATACATTGAAATTTCTTCCAGCAGACCCTAACAGGAAATTTTATTGAAATGGCAAACTTAGTGCGTACATTTCTAATACATATTATGGGTATAATTAAATAATATACATAGATGTATTTAAGTACATATATATACATACACATTCGTAAATATACAATATATATTCCATTAACACGAAGCTAAGTAATGGACATTTACAAGTTTCTTTTAAAAGTATAGTTCCGGAATCTGTTATAACAAAGTAACTGCATGGACTGCGAAGGAATACGAATAAATACTGGAAATATGGATAAGATAATTAAAGAGAGTTCTGATATGGGGGAGGGTGAACGAAGGAAAATAGGTTCCTGAGATATGACGGGTTCTTTGCATTGTTTACAGAATTCACCACGGGGAATGTTCCGAGGAACTGTTTGGATTGATCCCAGCCGCTGAGTTTCACTCCAATTACTTACACTTCCAATTCCGTGTAATTCCAAGTTCCACCTACACCATCTAGAAGATTGGCATCCCACCACAGTGCATTTCAAAATTTTCTGCCACGCACTTCGAGTTTGTGGAATCAGCTGTCGCTAGCGGTATTTCCGATTACGATTTAGGACTTAGAAAAAAGCCTATTCCTTCCTTAAAGGCCGGCAGCGCATCCGTAGCTCCTCTGGTGTTGCCGATGTTCGTGGGCGTCGGTGATCACTTACCATCAGGTGAGGCGCAAGATCTTTTCTTCTATAAAAAAAAAATCCTTTTCAATCCTAAGTGGTGACAACACAACCGTCACAGTAGTTCGGTTCGGTTGTAGTTGTAATAATCGTCAGGTGGAGTGCGGGCTTCGTTGCCAGCGCAATCCAGTGACAAAAATTTGACATAAATGATTACTATGAAATTTTCAAGCGTTTCAAGGGCTGTTAACCGTACGTCACACACGAGATCAATTCGTGGTATGTTTTTAAATCTCCACCACACGCCAACCCTACCGTCTCACCTTACCTTACCTTGCCCATAAGGTCCCATACCTTCTGTTAACGAGTTTTTATCATAAAATTTACACGAAACAATCTATATAAAAGTTTTATTGATAAGTATAAGCAGGTGAAACTCGAACAGTTAAAAGCGTCAAGAATTAAATGATGTGGTAGGAACATAGCGTGTGGAGACGATAGATCGCTGCCTACCCCTAACAGGAAACTGACGTGAGCACTCGTGAAGTATTCTCTAAGTTTCTTATCGTTCAACTCCAACATTACAGAACACTCTCTCTAATCGAGTTAGGAAGCAACACTCGAAACAAAACAATTAAGCGCTTGACGACGAAGCCCCTAGTGCAGCCATTGTGCAGTGAGCCGGGTGAGTGGTGAGTGGTGAGTGGAGAGGGCGGCGGTCTCGAGTCCGACGTGGAAATCTTAAATACATGTAATTAAACGAAAATACACGTGTTCACTCCTCTACCTCTACCTTTACGTCTAGCCTGTCTTTAGAAAATATAATTGCGTAATTAGTGAAGGCTGTGGACACTGTAAAAACAACCCTAAATTACGCTAAGAACGAACAAAAGTTATTAAATCATAAGCAGAACATATACAATTGAATATATTTTTCTCAATCTAGTATGGAGTTCCTAATTTACACATAAGTTTTTCTTTTATTCGAACAAACATATGTCCTTTCTTAGACGAGAATCGAATTATTGTTATAAAATATATGTTTATTAAGTTCCAAGTTATTATAAATATAAAATTTTCTCACAAAAAGTTTCATACACTGTTCAGCACTCTTTGGGGTTTTTTTTTACAAAAAGCGTTTATACAGATATAACTACTTCAATCGAAGGAAGGTTACAGATGCGTCACTACTAAAGGTAAAGATGGAACTGACTGAGTATAACTTTCAAATCGGAATTCTGCAAACAGTTGCATAACAAGTGACAATCCGATTAAAAATCACCGCATTTGTGTACCAATTAATAGTAATATTGATGTTAAGGTAAGCTTCGATGCGAATAAGCTGTTGTCTAGCGAAGACATAAGTCCTTCGTTCTGGCGCTGGACTTATTATAAATACGACATAAAACAGCATGTTAGTCTTGTCATAAACATTACATTTTGTTTAGTCATTAACAACAGCCTCAGTCACAGGTTAAAAAGTATGAAATGTATAGAGTATGAGGTTATATGGGAAAACGTGTCTGGTGGTGAGCCTGTTGCCGTCTTCGTGGCCAAGTCCAACGATATACATCATTAGTTATACGAGGAGAGGCAGATTACCTGACCGCCCGATAGCAAACAGTTATACAGTAATTTTAGGAAAAGTTACAAATAATAGATTATACTCAAAATATAACTAGTACTGGTGTCGATACTTCGCCATAGGCTAGGTGCAATCCAAGGAGGGAGTAATTAACGAATTTTCTGAAAGATAGGAAGTTTTTATAACAATTAAAACCTGATCAATGCGGGTAGCGCGTCTACGAAACTGATACATATTCATTTTCCACAACGGTGCCGAGCTTTCAACTCGACCATTACAAAGCTTGTAACGAAACGTTAAATACCGTATGCTGTAGGTTGCAGAGAGAAATCCCATGTGACGCCATGTATCGTCACAATAATAATTTTGTTATCGTCTCATAGTCAAACATAACTGCAAAACGTTTTTGTAATGTTCCGACTCCAAGCTTATACACATCATAGAAATGGTAAGTAAAGTTGTGAGGCAGTTGTCTGTATATTTTAAACGAAAGAAGTAGAAAGTGTAAATGAATAGTTTGCTTGGCCGAGTGGTACCGGCGTAGCTCTCCCTTTCCTTCTGCGGTCGTCGTAAGAGGCGAAGCCCTGAAAATCGTTGGGGCTACCGACAGTGGGCGGGGTAACCAACTCGAAATATGTATAAATAAATGTTGGAATAATTTCCCGCCTCTTTTAGGCCTTAAAGAAAACAAGGGTGGATATAACGGTGTTGTGAGACAAGATTTAAATCCAATTTTATTAATAGTTTAAATTCATTTTTGAGTTTCGTTTTATTTACATAAGTTATTCTAAGGTGCCATTCTGTGGTGTGTATTCTGTGCTGTGTATTCTGTGCTGTGTATTCTGTGCTGTGTATTCTGTGCTGTGTATTCTGTGCTGTATTCTGTGCTGTATTCTGTGCTGTGTATTCTGTGCTGTGTATTCTGTGCTGTGTATTCTGTGCTGTGTATTCTGTGCTGTGTATTTGGCCGATAATTGTTTTTTCAAAATTATTAGGTAATGTCATTCACTTTTAAATTGTATTCTCTTAACATCAATTTTAGTTTTCTTTATTTAGTTATGTTTGTTATTTTCCTTCTTTTTGTTTTAACGGTAGACACCGATAAACTGTTTGTGTCTGTTTAACTATTCCCCAGATTTAACATTCAACAAGGGCAGCGGCAGAACATCAGCGCTGTGGCTACACTGCTGCAGCGTAATGCTCAGACGAATGCCTTTTGGTTGCTATAATTCAACATATTGTATTGTCTATCAAATCATTGTTGTGTTTTAGCGTCGAATAAACATTGTTTCTTTCTTTCTTCTTTCTAATACCAAACCAAACGAGGTGCCAGGTACTGTAATCGCCAATGCGTTTTCCGAGCAAGGTGATTAAAGGAAATCCTCCTTATTGCAGAGGCCTGTATCCTGCAGTGGACTATTTACAGGACGTTAAAGGAATTTAGCGTTGAGTTCTTTGTGCGTTTTGCGATAAAGCCGCTTATGTGAGATGTTTGACGCAAAATAGGAAAAGATTTGCCAACTTGTATTGTTCCACCCAGATCACTTATGTATGCAACTGACTAAAGTACTTGCTGTTTCGTTAATTTGAATACGAAGCCTGTGCAGAAAGTGTTTTAAAAGGAAGGAAAATGTATGTAGATACTGTCCGCGGCCTACAATGGCACGTGTATTGATGCACCAGCCCAGCAGTAACAGCTGCATGGGAATGACTGAGAATAAGATATATGTTGAAAATATGTTCGCATATGTGGCTTGGTCGTGCTGAGCCGTACCTAAAGGAAATGAAGGCTGGCTATTCCTATGGGTGACAGAGTGAATACTTAACTAAACGGGGGATAATGGGGGGTTACTGGAACTCGCAAGCGGGCTGTTTAACTGTGAGCCCCTAGGTAAGGGGGAAAGGAAGAAGTGGAGGGGGAAAAGTAGCAGAGGGCAGGATCAGTTTCAAATGCCTGCCGACCGCTGCAATCCTGCTATCCATGACTCAATCAACAATATAATTAAAAAAATATCAAATGCGCATGTTCCCCTTTCTAACACGTTAATAATATAGTTGAATAGTTTTAAAGAGGTTTTTAGTCTGAAGTGTAGTTCGAGTGTGGATTCTCACGTTAGTATTACACTAACTACTCTGCAACATAAGTTTACTTTTTTGGCAAGTGGATTCGAATTACTTTCTACTTTACAATCCGACACACCGTCTCATCATCCGCCAATCGGTGTCGTAAGGGTCAACGGAGGGCAAGGCCTGGAGAATTGAAAGTGGCATAAGATCGATCATCTCAAAATGCATCGCGAAGATAGACATTCCGTCGCCTGCCGGCAGCGACTGAGGTGCGAGGCGTCTTGTGCGATGAGGATGACCAAATTAAAATGCCAAACGGTAGCAGCGTAAGATTCTGCCACCCATTTCTCGCCGTCGATGTCGTGAGAGGCGACGAAGCGAAAAGTATTGAAGAAGTCATGGCATTTTCCGCGAGTGAACCATCTTTATGCGTCTTTATGGTCGTGATAATAATATTCTGCTCGTTTTACGAGATGATTTGGTTTTTTCGTCTATCACGATACTACCTTCCTTTCCTCTTTGACCGCTGTAGATGTTGAGGCTCCTTTGTGGTGATCAAATGCATCTAGTTATTTATGTAATCACACACACCTCGGTAAAATTCCACACATTAAAAAAAAACTTCATAAGATAAGACACAGGGGAACGCACTCGTACAACACGAACATATCGCTCACAAACGTAGTCGTCGAAAAGCTCCGCTTCCGTTTTATCGTGACGTCGGTTGCGGGTTCAAAATCACTACGCGTGACCATGGTGTGATTTGAGGGCTAAGTCCGACCCTGCCCGGTGACGAGACCCGTTGCCTGTCACGTTCCCGTGGAAAGTGGGTTACGGAAGCCCAACTGGGTACACTGAATTTGGATGACAGGCTGCTTATATATTACTTATATAAATCAATAAGTATGAAAATACTCACTTATAGTTAGAAGCTCGATTTACAGAACGATGGGCACGTGGGTAATGGTTAGGTTGGGCTGTGGGGTTATAAAAAGAGCACGGTGTCGAAGAACGTTACACGAATTTCTCCGATTGGCAAAAGGGCTCCAGGTCGGCGGTCGGTTTACTTAAGCACGTCGCGAAGGAAACAAAGAAGTTTCGCCGACTGACCGCCAAACTTCAAACTGAAGATGGCACCATGGTCATAGATTATTCAATAAGAAACCATTAATTAAAAAGTTTTGGTTCGATATACGCATAACCAAAAGCTGAAGGTAGCCCGAGTTGACTATGGCACCTGTAAAGCACTTGAAACGGCGGAAATATACATACATTTACCGGCTGGCTCTGTGGTCAATGTATCTGAACTAAAGATTTGCACACCGAGTACATTGGTTATTGGTTCTGCGTGTATAGTGAATTTAGATGTCACTAATACTTCATGTGAAGGTAACAAATCGTGAAAAACCAAAAGATACACTGCGAATGAGCAGTCAAAAGTAAAAAAAGCAGAATAAGATAATAAGATGTCCCCCGCCGCTGATCAAAGGCCTTATGGCGACATCTATGTTCTCTTCTATGAAGCTCAAAAAACCGACCTTCTAAAACTACCTCCATCGAACTAACATACTTTCTACAACTGACACAGGTATATATTGTCCATGTACTGTAAGGATTTAGACCATACAAGCTTTGATGATAGTTTATTTATGTTTGAATAATTGCTAATGGATATCATATCGTACGAATACACTTAAAGTACAGTTGTTCGTGTACTGGTAAAATTTAATGCGGCGTTTGAGACATCTGAACGCGGAAAATGTACGTTATTCATGCACCATTGGTTTTGGGCTGTGGCTGTGGCCGTGGCTGAATCAACGAATAAAAACTCTTTATTCTTCGTCATAAGAAAGATAACTTTTTTTGACAAATTCATATATTTCATTATTTCTAAAATATTTTTTTGTAATGCTTACCAGTACGTAAAAACATAGTAATCCATAAAATTAAAATGTAAATGCACTGCATACTCTAGCAGACAAGCCTCCGTAAGCAGCGCCTGTTCACAAGTGTGACCCTGGTGGTACGGCAATCAGTAATAATTAATATAGTAATATTCGTCCGGTGCGTTACCATATTATGTGGTTTAATGCTTTGCGGACCTGAATGTGGAGCCTTGGGTCCCTGGTTCGGATCCCAGCCGAAGCCAAAACACACAAATATAGAATCCCTAGAATAAATCGCTATAGGTATGTACTAAATAAGCGAGATTAAAGGGGATTGCAAGACATGACTGATTACTAAGCTTCTAACTATTTTAGTAGGGTAGGAATACCACAAAAGATTCTGTCAACCATGTTAAATTTAAAAATTTGTTTTATCGAATACATACATAATAAATGTAAGAACTAAGTCTGTAAATGTGCTGCAGATGGACAAATATCTCCACTCAATATGGTTTTAGAGTCGGCAAGGATCCGCTGCTCCAATGTAAGTTGTCTGGTTAAACATCGTGCATCGCACCGTTTCGGTTAGCTGTTTTAGAGTCTTGCATTTTAAATTGGAAGTGTGTAATATTAATTTGTATATGAAGTGTAGGTAGGTAGGTAGTCAATATTTATTGATAAGTAACTTAGTAATTGTTTAAGCTGTTATTTTCATGGAAGTAGAAGTTTCACTTCTGTCACGTGTACTGAAGTTACACGTGCTCTTTGTTTTTATTTCTCAGGCATGCAGGTTTCATCACAAAAGTTCCTTCACCGCAGAGCACGTGGTAAATTCAAAACTTAAAAGTGCAATTTACATTTTCAAATAGACCAGGGATTCGATTCCCGAGTCACTCATGTACTTTGAAATTCAAGTGAATATCCTAACCACATAGCCAACATGGCCCTCACACAAGCATTGGTACTTAAGGATTTTTTTTATTCTAGACTGAAATTCGAATTCATAGGTTGTTTCTAATAGTCCCAACAAATATCAATAAAAGTATTACAAATTTACAAATAGCTAATTGTATGTAATATGTCGCAGTTATATTATATATTGTTTGGCTGTACGGTCTAAGACCATCGCCTATCTTAACATTTGTTTATTGTTTACGTCAATGTCACTACTAAGAATAACCTTAAATACAAATTCATAGCTTCCATAAATCTTAATACATTATCAAAATGTTTAGAAATTTAGTAAATAAATTGGTTTCTAATACCATATTTCATGAATTTCACACATCAGCTCGTCTAAACGAAGTACAACTCCTCACACGATTAAGAGTTGTCGATAATTCGGAGATTGGCAAGCGAGCCATGGCAGAGGGAAAGCCTCCGAAAGTAATTTGTGTCTACAACAAAAAAAGTATGTAATGTTGAGCTAAAAACTATATAAAGTTAGACACGCTGTAAAAATCCGTGAGGATACCGTTCTGTATACTTATTTTCAATATTACATAGTATTTACATCAAGTGAGAAAACTGCTTTAATAATGTAATAGTTAAATTTCCTGTATAATATTTAACATATTAGATACATATTTTTAACTAATTAAGAGGAACTGGCTTTAAAATTATTCAATTTACCATTAACCCAGTAAACTGCATTACAAGGTTTCATAACTGTGTTATGGCAATAACAGTAATCTGTACTCAGCAGTCCCAGCACAGTTACTCTCCCAGTATTAACAGTGAGTGAGCAGGAACATGAACTGTGAAACAATGTTTAAGCCCAGATAGATGTATCACAGGCCAGATGACATCTGAATAGACTGATAAATATACATATATTTTACTTACTTACTCCAAAAATTGTTTTGACAATGATGTCTTCCTGGCTGATTTTTACCACAGTGATAACTTCCAAATACTATTGGCAGTTGTTAGCTGTGCAGGAGATATTATAGTGGAGTAAATGTATGCACCTTTTCTTATGCAATGTAATGCATATGTGATAAGGTCAGATGCACTGTCAGACTTAGGATGAACACAACACAATAAAACTATTTATTTGAGTTTAACTTTAGACTGGTATTCAAATGCTGACCCATGGCTCAGCAGTTTATCATAATTTATCATAATCACCAAGCTTCGCAATTACATTACCAGACACCTTAAGGAGGTGAGGTGTCTGGTCAATCAATGTCTCAGTAATTATTGGTCTAGTATTTTTTGAGATAGATGTCATCTTTAAGAATACCACAATATTTTCATGGCTTCCCCTTTATAGGCTCTTACAACACCTATGGCAAGAAAATGTGTGGGACATTTTCATGTCATCACCACACAGCATTATAAATGCAATGCTTGTTAACTTATTTGGTGTGAACTTTGTGTAGAAACAATATATACCAACTGTAACCAGTAATATGAGCACAAAGAACTAGCTCTGCAAATAGTGGTCTGGCAACCACTATTTTCTACTAACACATTAAGCATTTAGAAATTTAACTAATTTCTCAAAGACTTTCTCGTATATCTTATGTTTCTCTCAGGAATTGGATACATCGGAGACAGAGTATTAGTAGCAATAAAGGGACAAAAGAAGAAAGGTATTCTTGTGGGCCTCAAACAAAAACAAAATGTCAAAGTGCCCAAATTTGATAGCAACAATGTGGTATTAATAGATGACAATGGGACCCCATTGGGCACCCGCATCCATGTCCCCATCCCCACTGTACTGCGCACCATACTCAAAGAGAGGACCCATGCCAAAGGAGCCGACTACACCAAGCTATTATCAATAGCAACCAAATTTGTTTAGTATTGAATTGTATTTAGTTATTAAATAGTGTAAATAAATTTGTCTAATAGTTCAACTTCGTTTCTTTTTCTGTAACAGGCAACAAGCCTAATGTGACCTTTTCGAAATAAACACCATGTAGTAATATTACATAATAATAACAATAATGAAAACCCTAAAAATGTCACAACAATAGACTGGTGTTCTAACATGTCAAGAAATATTAAACTAATTTTATATCAGAATAATAACAATACAGTATTTGTTTTTCTTGCAAATTAGGTAAGTTAATGTAGCTGCACAATTATACACAGTTACAATTCAATTTGTGAGAAGCTGGTGTCTATACTAGTGGGTACTACATACCAGGTGTATGACAGATCACCAGTACTCTTCTGGGCCTCTGTGAAAATAAAAGATAATACAAATACAAAAAAAAAACTAACATGTGTAAGCTTTCAAATTAGATAATCTTTAATTAGATATTCGTTGTTTTAAGCAGCTGATTATACTCTTGTTTCCCTTGTTTGCTCATATACTCCGTTTTTTAATAATTGTGCAAGATGAAAAGTTGGCAAGCAGACAAGACTGCAGAATTTGGGCCTGGCAACCTGGGCGAGTGATCTTCACTCGTTCAGCCTACAACCACGCTAACGATGTAACGCAGTGCCATCTGTTGTTGAATAGCTAACAAAAGAGAGGGAAATTTAATAAAACAACAATGAAATTTGAAAATTTAATAAAACTTATATTCATTTCCACTTCAGAACAGACTTAATTAGGACACGCTACCGATGGAGATGAGCTGAAGACACGACATCAAATCTAACGGATAACGTCGTCCTGGCGAAATATACGAGACGACAGGTACAGTCGGCATCAAAAGTACAAGATGATTGAACTTTTATTAATGAAAACTTGGAGAATTTATTTATGAAAAGTTTTCGTTAACAAAACGCTTATCATGAATCTTGTTTAATCATCGTCTACTTTTGATGTTGACTGTACAGTCGTAACGTTTTAGACGGCGCGGGGCGGGGGCGGGGCTAGCTGAAGACGTCTAACTCGTTCCGAAACTATATCATTACCAAATTAGGGGATACATTTACATTTGTACTTAATATGTGTATTAAATATTTCTCTCTTCCAAAGAATATCTCTAATATTAACAGTATCTAAATCTTGCCAAAAACCTTTCCCGGAAACAGTCATGAACGAATTCCGTCTACGACTTGGGAGCGCGCCATTTCAACATTCCAACGTATCGTTTAATTTACGTATTACTGAAAATTAGAGCTATTCAAACCAATTAAATGATGTGTTATAGAAAGGCACGCGAGCTTACAGATTCAAATGCAAGATGGACGACGCGCCCCGGTCCGAACCTAAGGCTTCCGCTCCGCCCATACAAGGCTCCAGATTATAGCCAAGTTAATTTGTAAAGCTAAGAACAGCGTACAACGTTCCTACTTCCAAATATTGCAGCGCTTCGATAAGCTAATTTACACACACTCTTATACATTTATGAAACACTTTCAAATTCATCTATCTACAGTCCGGACTGTCGCTACGCCACCCCGCTGCACCGTGCGCGACATATATAGTGATAACGAAGCCTTTAACAACCCCCGAGTGTTTACACCAATAAACGTAATACGCTTTTGTAGGGTTTAATTTAGAAAACTAGTTATCTAGGTTGTGATTGAGAGGGGGAACATGACATGACGACTTTGCTCGCAACAACGCGACCTACAAGAACGATCCACCGCACACACGGGCGTGTAACGTGCAGCGTATATATATATATATATGTAACATACCTATGCAATGCACAAGTGTGACTAGATACACGTATTGAAGTGCGTTGCGCGCGCGAGCGCTGCGACAGTACGGAGCAGTCGTGCTGCGCGCTGCACGGCGCGGCGCGAGTGAGCCAGCACTGCGCTATACTGCAGTGGCTTTGCCGCAATATACGATATTAAGAAGACTGTGCGTTTAAATCGATTCTAAATATATTATCGATATATAAATTTTATATTTCAATCGTATTTACCCAATTCCGGTGTGGTCAGAGGTCTATAGAGAGACATTTTAAGTCCTTTGAAACCTCCTTTGCACCAGAGCCTATTTGGGACAACGTGACAGGCAGTGAGGCCGGTGGCCGTACTAGCATCCGAGATGACGACATTTTCGGAAAACTCATCGACCCTGAGACAGGAGACTGTCGCGGCCCCTCCACCACCACCACTCTATGTAACTATACAAATGTAGCGACGTCACTCGGCGCCGCCCGCGGTTCAGGCCGTAAATTCAGTTATCTAATATAATAACAACACACGTGGAGCTACTCTAATAGATTAAGATTGACAGATCACTACAAAGATCATCGGTAGATAATACATAGAATACAAACTCAGCCACGCCACTATGCCTGTGATCTGTGAGTTACTGTGCCGGGGCCACACTAGAGAGGATCGCCATCGTGGAAGCTCTCTCATATACTTTTTGTTAATTTACCTAAGTCCGCAGCCGCTGTGGCTAATCTTTGAAGTGTGACCCGAGTTTACAATTATATATCCAATAATTAAATCGTTACCATTATACTATAACACATAAATTCCGAAACCATTCAATATGTCTATCTGTATATTCTCAAGTCTTTTCCAACATCAGTCGAGTGACGATTTAACTTATTTTGACGGTCGAAATGGAACAACCAATATTATCCAGACAAGACGTGAGAAAACGAACGTCGGCGGACCACAGCCCAGCGTTCGGAGATTCATTACCTCGCTAATGGCAGCGAACGATGGGCAGCGGGCCTCCGGTAGAAGATAGTTTGTACAACGATAGACACGCGTCCGTGGATGTAGCTAGATGGGAAATTTCAAAATGGGACAAGTCAACACACATAGTCCTTTTATCTGATTTCCCCTGGCTACACTCACGGAGTGTATATATATATATATATATATGTAACGGAAGGAATAACTTTGTAGCTTCGTCAGTAACCTTTCACCGGAAGCGCCCGTGCACCTGGAAATGAAGGACGGGGGTGAGGATAGGACAAGGATATCGTTCGGGAACACTCGAGACCGCCATAGACATGTCCGAAAGCGCGGTTCTAATGTTATGAAAATATGATTACTTCTAATTATATTAACTGGGATAAGTGATAACTATACTTAGATATAAAATTGTAATCTTAATATTTGAATATTTTAACTCTCTTAACAAACATGCCTGAATTATGTTGAAACTGTCAAGTGAGCAATAATTATTATAAACGAGACGTTGCGCTTTTAAACTTATTGAGACCATCGCATAACGTACAGTGGGTGTGTTGCTAACCGCCGGTGTTCAACAGCTCACATAACAGGACTAGGACAGGACAACACTAGGTACGGACTCCGACTCAAGAATAACCCATTCGCGCGTCTCCGGTACGAGAGCAGCAGCCACAAATACACGCACACGCATACTATCGTATAAAATTCGGATAAGGCGTAGAATTAGATTAAGTGTAATATATGAATATATGTATATATGTATATATTTATAGATGTATAGATGCGACGGAAGTTAAGAGTGTTGCGAACAGGGCCGTGCAGAGGATGTTTTAAACACGATAACAATCTGTGAAACTGCTTATGTGAAATTAGATTAATGTAGAAAAAAAATATTTTCGTTAAGATTAAAAATTTCAAGAATATAAAACTTTAGTAAATACTTAGGCTACAGTAAACTATGACGCCGGCCCTTAGCGCAAAACATATTCTGTATGATAGAGATATATGGATGCATACATCGCAACCAATGCAACAGCGAATATCCGAACGCGATTTAACACTAAAACAAATGTTGTAATTGACATAAGCAATAAAGAAAATCTAAACCAAAGCAAAAATATAATTTATCGACTTTCCACTCATTTAGTGAGGTTTAGTGTTACCATATCTATCATTAGAAAATCACCACTTCGTTCAATGACTAAGCATATTCGATATGGACTATATAATTACAATGATACACATTCTTATAATAAAAAATTATAACGCTTGTAAATATGGTAAAGAATTGCTTTGTTATAACTATAAATATCAGACAGTTTGAAAACCGAATTCATTATTATATTTATACAAACAATTAAGTTATAATTTTAAAATATATTGTATATTACAATACACAGTACATATGGTTGTATAACAATACAATTTTAATTGTTTCAAAGTTATGACACGAGAAGTAATGAGAGACACATCAATTACGTTCGGATATTCGCCGCAAAATAATGCAAAATAAAGATAGACTATGTAAAATTGTCGAAACAAACAAAACAACAACGGCCAGTGAGCTACGGTTACTACAGAGATGGACTCGTCCTCCGAACTCCAACACCTAATCAAATAAAATACTAAATAACAATACCAATTAAAATTATCGCAACGAAATAATAAAAATACATTTGATTTGTCTATGGATAAAGTTTCTTTTCTGTATAACTAATATGTAAAGTAAATATTATATATGCATGTCTTAAGAGTAAATCTAATTAATTTAGTGAACTAAGGGATGTTGCGCGACTGTTGCTCGGGGACGCCCGCTTTGTACTTCTGCAATCGTAAGGTTTGTCTTCATATTTTCTAAAGCCAGTTTTAAGTACACTCCAATATTCAAAAACATTTTATTGAAAGACGAGGGCCAACTTGATCTTTGCGTCGAATCAATTTGTATGTTTTTAAATTTTGACATTGGCATCAATGGTTAACAAAATGCTATTGACAAGAAAAAAGTTTTTTTTTCTTGTCAATGGCATATTTCCCGCGCAAAATGTCACTCGTCATAAATGTCATTTAGTTGTCTTTGAACTTTATTTTATAACAAATATTAAAATAAAATATATATTTTTATTATTTGTACAAAACGTGTATGGCACAAATTAGAATGTTAACGAACGCCGTATGCAAATAAATGTATAATGACTTAATTAGCTGGCGCTGTTTGCAGTGGTGACGTAGGCAGAGACAATAGAACTACTTTGTGTAACAATATCGGAACACTTGCGTCACGCATTGTGTGCTCAATCATTTTAACATAAAGATAAAAAAAAACGCTTGTGTTTAATTCGGCGAGTTTGAACGAAACGTTTAATATGACGATGGCTCGATGGCGCAGCGACCAAGCGCTTGGCCGCGGGCTCGATTTCCACACGGGACAATTATTTGTATTGACTACGAACAATTGTTCCGGATGTGGCGGATGTTCGTCCTTGGGCAATTTATGAATGTATATAAACTACCCCCGGGAGCCAGGAGGAATTCTTACAGAGGGAGTACGGTACGGTAATGTAAAAATAAAATAATACATCAGCAGAGAAGCCTCTTTCGGCAAATACAAATAACAAAACCTCCAAAACAATTACTTTCGTAGTATTAGTATTTATGGCTGATGAAGGTTTGTGAAATGAAGTCGCGAGTCGCAGGCCGAGTGAAATGAAACAAAATTTTAATTCAACATCAACAAAATTTAAAACGCTAAGCTAATCTTTGATTTTTAACGAACGAAAGACAAACTTCCTAACTTATAGGCAAGCTCATATTCGAAATCACCTCATTGCAAACACACAAACAGCAACTCTTACTCGATAGATTTATAAATCAGATCTGAGCGTCTCTCGAACTCAAACTCAACTGCGGTAACAACGGAGCAACAAATTCCGCGACACGCGACACGCGACACGCGCGACGTCCCCGAGCCCGAACGCCGTCGCACGCCTATCTAGACGGCCTAGACGTCGACCACCATCTTCTTGTGTATGTCGGTGTTGCCCACCACGTTGCAGAACTCCTCGAACGAGATCCTGCCGTCCTCGTCCTTGTCCGCGAACAGAATCGTCTTGTCCACGATCTGCTGCAGCTGAGTGTCTTTCAGATTGTTACCGACCATCATCTTCAGGACCTGGAGTCATGTAGGCGTATGATTAATAACAAATATTGTTTCATTTCTGGTACGCTCCGATCTTTAATGTATCTTATACAGAAATATGCAAAACTGTTCATCCCGGGATAGAATTTAACATGGATGTCTCACTCTAGAAATAAAGACGATACTCGAAAGATAATTGTGAAACGGTACAATATCTCAAGCCGTTGGCCAAAACACACATGGCGCTTAAGGTATCGGAAATCTCATTGCGCACCTGCAAACGTTGCACGCTCAACTGTAAGTTAATAAACATGGCTCTGGTGCGCGCGCCAACGCGTCTTCCCAGCGTGGTGAGCATGGGCAAACCCCTCAAGAAATATGAATAGCAGTGGACTTAAACAAACGAGAACAATGCAGAAGAAATGCAGTTCTGCTACAATTCATGAAAAAAAAGGAATTGAATATTTTTAAGTACACAGTTAACTTTTTACGTGTCAAAACAATATAATTTTTATTGTATATAAATATAAATAAATAAATATACAGGTGGCTCAGCAGTGGACTTGTGATAGGCTGAAATGATCATGATGATGATGATGATGATGATAAATATATATAAAAAAGTACTGTTGGTGACAAAGCAACAGAACTTATACAACGGCATTCTGGAAACAAACCGACTGACATGCAAAAGTGAAAATGGCTGTCCAATATGATCACACAAGAGACCGCTCACCTGGAAGAGCTCTCCGTTGGAGATGTACCCGTCGTTGTCCATGTCGTAGATGCGGAAGGCGAAGCGCAGCTTGGACAGCTTATCGCCCTTCACGCTGAACTGCGACACGCCCTGGATGAACTCCTTGAAGTCCACCTGCAAACCACCGCCAGTACATGTCAGTCTCTTAATCTATATACTAAGATAGTATGACATAGGCTTTCACTAGGAGATTTTATCCCAGTTTCTATACATAGCTCTGTATGCAGTGGTGAACTGTTAAGGCGATGGTGGTTGAGACTAAGGCAAACAGTACTGTCCACCTAATGTTAAACGGCTACTGCAGCCCATGTCCCAGCAGACAACTTCGATGGAAGACGGTCACAGAAGCGTCGTCACCCCTGGGTGGAGATGGAGCGCCGCTCTGCGGTTAGGTGCGGTGCGGTAGTTCGGCAGATATGGGTAAGAGGCTGCTACCTACCCAGACGACTCCTGGGTAGAGATGGAGGAGATCTACCACCTATTGTTTGCATCATAGTAGTAAATATCATCATATATACGACTCACTTTTTCTTATTTACATACCTATATTCTCGTCTGCGTGTGTAGAAAAGCCACGCTGCAGCAAGAAGGGGAAAAACCACGCTCTCATAGAATTGCATCGTGATGTAGCAGTATACTTCTGCAATTTCGTATGGTGAGCGATTGAACCGAAAACCCAGTTACAATTAACGCTGCTTTCCATCTTAATTCTCATGGGTAGTAAAGGGAAAGATATCTGTATCTTGATTCGTAATCGAGAATGGATGCAGGTGTCTATGGGCAATGACCACTTTCCATCAGGTTAGAAATGTTCTGGTTCGTTACCCCTCGTCTCCCTCGTACTGTCGCCCGAGCCACGTTTCTTTGCTACAAGGGTGCATCACCTGCAAGTGAGGTTGTCATTAGGAGAAAGAGGGTGTGAGGAGGAATATGGTACATTCTTATTCGTACCGTTCCTCACATTGGCGCACGTACTTACGTACGTACCGTTACACTTATGGGGATGAATATATAAATATTGTACAGTAGATGTGCGTTTGGGGTAGGTACAGTAACGATGTAACCACAGGCCTTACCTCTCCATTGCCATCGGCATCGAATATATCGATGACGCGCTGCACTAAGGGGTTCTGCTGCAGCTCGGGCAGCGACATGAACTCGTCGATGGACAGCGCGCCGGAGTTGTCCAGGTCCAACTTGCGGAAGCGCTTGCCCAGCCGCCGGATCTCGTCCGCGTCGACTGCGCAGCCGCGGGTTAGCACCGGCTCCAACCGGCGCCTATCTAACGCTCGACGGCGGCCATGACCCAAAGGATCCCAACATACTTGATGGCGAAGGGTATTCCCTTCAAGACTATAAGTCTCTTTGATGTTTTTTAAACGTCTTGTTCCTTGCAATGTTTAGATATTCTATATGACTTCTGTTCGGGACTAGTCTTTGGTCATGGCATTGACGTTGAGCGTTGAATAAGCGATCGCTTTTTGTCTCTAACTACGAGGATTTGTGCGACGCGGCATCGGCGCGCGGGTCGGGCGCGCGGGTCGGGCGCGCGCCGCACAGTCGCCGCAGTTGGAGGCACGTTCGGTGCACTCGCGCGGCAGATGACACTGCGCACGCGGCGCCGGGACCCAGCCTCGATATTGTGTAAACGAAAACTAAATCTAACCAACAGGCATCGCGCAGTCCCTCGCGGTCACGGCGGGACTCGGCAACCGACCCGATTCATTCATTCATTTACATTGTACGAGTACATTGTCTCTTTGGATGAGCATAGAATGATAATGATTCACGCAATAGACACACACACACACAGAGACAAGAATCATCTGTGTGTGGCATAGACATCGATTTAAAATTCCAAATACCACGTCAATACGCTAGATCCTCGTGTCTACTAACAAAACAAAGTCATCTAATCGACACGGAATATTGAATAGAACGAATTTAAGCTTGAAGTTAATTCGCGAACGTTGATGATGTACGTTTGGATAGAATGCGGATACACCGGGCGTGATCTCGGCTATATTAGAGTTGAGAACGAACATTCATGAACATCTACAAAACATTTAAATCAATAGTCCGTAGTTACGTCTACATAAAGCAATTAACACATTGAGGCATGCAGTCGGAAGAAGCTCGCGAGCCACGTCGGCGGCGAACGACGTTCGGCATGATGGCGGAGTGTCTGCTCGGTGCGGGCGAGTGTAAACGTTTTGCGATAAAACTATGAACATATTCACTGTATACAAGAGGTCATTCAATAGTTTCATTATATAAAAAAAAATAACTCCCGTAAAACGAACGCGCGGGATCACAGCGGGGAGACGATGAGTGGTTTGATCGCGGCGAACAGAATCGTGCCCAATGGAAAATCCATAAGATCTGCCTACTCTGCCCTTGTGCAGATATTTATATTTATGTGCTATTTTAGTTCTGGTTTAAATTACACATTGTAAAAGGATTCGCCTTTTACACGCTAATACGAGAATGTTTTATTTTACCTAAAAGTAAACCTAAAGTAGATCTAAGTCAAAGTTAAATTGAACTCAGTGTACACGAGCCCTTTTTTTTTCGTGGGGAAATCCCTTATCGATATCCACCTCCCTGGGGGATAGCCGGGTTATGTCGGACTCCCACCGGCTAAAACCCGACGGTGGTCGACATCAGCGCCGACGAGGGGTCACGGGATCTTCGTTCGGAACACAACCGTGGCCCCTCTTTCGCTTGGCTAACATACAGTACACGAGCCCTAAGCGTGATTCGATCACGGAGCAAGTGCCTACTAGGTTCAGCCCGGCAGCCCGGTTGTGCAAACGTTTCATTTATTTCATTAGTTCCGGAGCGATTTTAGCTTTGCGAGAAAACGAAATGGGTTTTTGTTAAAGACCGTTTAAAATGAGATGACTTCTTTATCTTTACAACACAACGCTGTCATTGTTCCTAGGCAGTATTTGTAAATATGTGTACGAAGCTAATCTATTTTCCATGGAAGGTTTTCGACCCAAACGACGTAGGAGCCCCGCGCGCACAAATATTTATAGTGAACTAGATGTGGAAAGGGATATGAGAAAGATTATACAATTTCTTTCTCTGAAAGCCAACCTCGCCTACAAGCGGTGGAGGCGGTACCTTGCTATGTGACGAACGAATCCGGGGAGCAGCATCACCAACGAGCGCACCAGCACTGAGCTCGCCAACCCGCTTGCCCAGCGTGTTGCTTTCTTGGAGAGGCCAATGTTCAGCAGTGGATTAAAAATGGGCTCATGTACAAATTAGATGTTGGGAATTAAGATTTTTTTTCTTAATTTTACCTCACTCGCGTATCACATCTGCTAATGCCACCGGGCCAGCAGCGTGTCTACTACCGTGGAGGGTTTTTGTCGCTCCAACAACCGTTTTGTTGATGCCGACATAACCAGTCACCGCCTTCGGAGAATTTTTTCCATAATTTTTCCGTTTCACAAATTCATACCAAACATTCCCGCGCCTCGATCGTCGGCTTTGAAACACCGTGCGGAAGTTATGGGCGATTTATGAGCCGTAAAAAGTGAACAAATGCCCGTTAATCGTGTCTGCTCCACACGCAAAGTTGTATATGTGTAGGTCTGCTCACACGCGCCTGTCGCCCGCCCATAGAGGAAGGCAGAGAATCTGGATTCGCACCAAACCCACACCCTCCCACCTGTTTTACGCCGCCACTACACGGCTTTCCGCGTACTTATTTGAGCAATAACTAACTTGCTTTTTATTATGTAGTAACGGTGACAAATAAGACGCACGGCGTATCTGATCAGATCGTAGGAACCCTGGCCTAGATAACAATCTATATGTAGAAGATAGGTATATATATATGATTACTCCTGTGGTGGAGGAAAACGCTTTTTGCTTGTCTCGAAAAGGTAAATGGTAAATGTGGTCAGTGGCACGCCTGCTACCATTTCGAGGCAAACAAAAAATTCGAAACTAACTCGAAAGGGATTCCCGATCGTAAAGTAATTTTCTTCACAGTTGAGCATTAATTTCTGTGTATATGCGGTTAAAGGTATTTACTCGTATGCATAAATAAAGGTTGATATTTTAAGTCCAGGCTGTATACCAAAGTACCAACGAGGAAACTTACGATTTTAGCAATCTATGTACGTATGTCGGTATGTCTGTCTGTTCCCGCGTAGCTCCTAAGCTAGTTATCATATCTCGATATGTGAAGTTGTCGTTGGCTTTGTCTAAAGCCCCGCGTGTCCAAGGCTATGTGTGATGTCATTATAACCCAATTCTTATCGCGGGATTAACTTGAATTTGTGCTTTTCCGTAGTTGGTTTATTTTAAACTTATACAAATTGTACACGTCAAAACAATGTTCGAACCCGTGGTTCAATCATTTTCATTTTGGAATACGAATGGTGATTTGAATTTGATCTACAAACGAGTAACGTTTTATTTAAAGCGGTGTTTTGTGGCTATTCACAATATAGTATAACTAGCGACGTCGGTCCGTCGTGTGCAACCTTTAACACGAGCCGTTCGTTCAACCGTTAACCAGATTATTATAACCTAATTTGCTAAGGGTGGCTTGCTGCCCTGTGTCGATGGGTCGCCGGGTTTTCACGTCAATGATATATAGATAATGATTTTGTTTTTATATTCCGGTAATACTCTCTTCTTTAGGTAATAAACACTGAAGCATTTCAACGAGGGGGGTAGGCAGAGATTATAGATTTAATTTGCCACGACTCAATGTAACCGTGAGCAGACCGTGAGGCGTGCGGTAAAAGACTTAGAATCTGCCGACCCCTTTCTTCCTCTTTGTCGTTGTAAGAGACAGATAAGGAAATAACCTAAATTTTCAACGCTTTTCCCTGGCAACCTATATCATGGCAATCTCCGGGATAGGCGCACCACGCCAATGTACTAGGTGCCAGACTCCTCTACCTGGGAGTCGTCTGAGTAAGCACCGCCCTCTAATATTTTTCTGCCGACAGCAGTGCAACCACTGTTCAGGTTCGGAACGGATGCTGGGCCAGCGTAATTGGAGGCAGAGAGACATTCCACCTTAGTGCTAACCGGTGACAACGCAGCTGCAACCTCCTTCCATTGAAGTTATTTGCAGGTGCCGATGTGCTTCAGTAGCCCCTTGCCATCCGGTGTTAGTTAGTTTAACAGCACAATCATTCAGTGTTAGTAGATATATTCTGCCGCGATGCGTCTCTCAACTCGACCTTTTGTTCCCGCAATTGGCATTTAATTGCCGCTTAACGTGGACAAACAAAAGCAGCGAAACCCGAACGCCGCTCGCTCCGTGTATTTAAATAATTGAAAACGCCATTCGCTGTTCACTGACCAACAAACGGGTTTATCGAATCCACCGAGACAGCGTCGACGGGAAATCTTCAAGTCGTAAAATCAAGACTAAATCAGCGCGTACGCGGCAACTGTACAGGTCTTGTACGGGTCGGCTACGACGCCGGCAATTAAAATACACGCCGTGCCTACGTCGGCTATTGGCTATTCTTTCGCTACATCGCGTGCCAGTTTCATAAAGAAACGGGACGCTCCCGCCAAACGGCCGGGTGTCGCGAGCTTCCCGGCCCCGCCCACGGACCCACATTTCTATTATTAACGTACAAAAGCGTTTCTACCATACCGCTGCTACGTTTCGGTGCATAAAGCAATGTTTTCATTGTCAGCCTAATGCTGAGAACAAAAGACCTTCTAGCCATCGATAGTTGCTATTAAAAAAAAATTAATCAAAGGAGGTCTTTTAATGATGAAAAAATAACGAACGCTTGAAACGTGAGCATCAAGGATTCAATGCTATGAAAGATTCAACGATAAGAAACTATACAGGTCATGACAAACAATAGGGGCATCTGATAGAACAATAGAAACCGCTTAATAGGGAGAAATGGAAGAGGTCTGAGGCCCCAGTCTAATCTCCCGGATAGAAGCCCGGGCAACAAGGCTGCTCCCCATCGCTAGCCTGTGTATTCAAGGATCGGCAAATTCGCATGAATATTCCGCCATCATTCCATCGCCAGAGCCTCGTTTGTTAGCTAGCAGGATGCGCCATGTTCAGGTGAGGTTGGCATTTCTATAAAAAAAGATGGTATATTCCCAATTACACGCAAGGTGGCATCATTTGCGGTAACTACCGCGCATGACCGGCGGATTGGTAATAGCAGTAGCAGTCCTTAGCCTTTAGCCATCAGAAAAAAATTGGCTCTCCTCTCTAAGAGATCATTACAGTTTGCTGGCATTCTCTGAGTCAACTCTTACAATGGCAGATTTTCTTATGCCAGGTCACAACGATAAACATTACATACCGATGATACGGAATTCGGCAGTGACTATCATCAACCAGACGCCGAAGAAACTCATAGTCAAGCTCTACGTAAAAAAAACATGGGTTCTGCTTTTAGGGATGCTGAAGGATTTATTACAGTGGAATATTTGAAAAAAGGAAGTCTCTCCTGCTTCATCTACGATGTAGTCTTACTTCACAGACCTAATAAGACTAGAGATCTTCTTTTAGAATTTGTTCTTAAAAGAAGATCTCAGGGACAAGAACTATAAATAAGATTTTGAGCTGATAAAAAAACATTTTTGGAGGATTTTTTTTGTGTATCATTTCGTAAATAATGTAATAAAATGCATAAAATTTGGAACCATAACCATCATCTAACACATTCATTATCAAAGGGTACTTATGAATTAAACCATGCATAAATATTATTAAAAAAAAATTAACAAACTTGTCAAAAGATTAAGTTATTATACTAATTAGGAATTATGCCAAGACAGACTGAGTATATAGTTATGATAAGGTATTACCTTACATACTAAATAGCATTGAATGCCTAGATTAACCAAGTGATAAATTGTTTCTAAGCAGACCTCCTTTGATACTAATACAACCTGCACCGGAATTATGATTTAATTGTAACACACACAAAATACTCTAATGACTTCTCTAGAGGCGAGAGTGACGCGGATGCACTAGCCACAGTCCATACAGCCTCATGTTATGTACGTCCAGAACAATTCTTTTATATTCACAACAGAGTACATAGATTAAATAAATACCAATCACTACTAGAGTATTATGGATGTATGAATTTTATTTAAACAAATACCACTATAACTTTATTAACAGAAATAAAAATCAGATAAAATTATTTAATGAATGATATTAAACACCAAAAAATACACTTACATTCCAATAAAAAGAGTAGAAATATCTATTCAATATTCATGCAAAAAAAATACTCTGAACTGTATGTAAAACCCTTCATATTAAATTTGCAAGTAAATTGTAATCATAAAAAGTTCTGCTTTAAATGTGAGTCAAAGTTCGATAGTGTGGGCAAAAATTGTTCTGGACGTGTAAGGTGTACGTGCGGTGTGTCAACATGGTGACGAGGCGAGTGACACTACGGCACTCACAGTTCTCCACCTTAAAATCAAGGCAGTTAACACGGGCTGAAACAAACTTGCCGTTATCTTTTGTTTGCACACCCTACGCTGCACAGGGATGCTCCACTACACAAGACTCCTCACAAGTATAGTATGCTATTGGGTGTTCACAAACAAACTTTGTAACTTTGAAATTTAACACAAATTTTCAAGATAAAAGTAGGGATAAAGTGGTTAGTAAGGTTTATTATCGTATTTAAAAACAAATTATTGATTTAAATAAAGAGATCATAATTATTATTTTTAAATTGCAAGTAAGGTAATTCAGACAAAAGTAATAAATTTTTTTCATATTTGTTTGATACTTACAGTTTGAACAAAGCTCCATAGGAATTGAATTTTCATTGCCCTGGAAAAATTATATCAAATGAAAAATAACATCAAGAAGAAATCTCAAGACTTTGAGGTCTTGCAAATTGAACCATGATCTGAACTTTACCACAAGTCTTAGAACTGTTTTAACTAAATCAAATTTACCTCATTTGAGCTTAAATATGATGTTTCAAAATACTGTATAAATCCATCTTTAAATAAATAATATGTGAAAAACGTAGAAAAGATCGCTCGAATACACCCAACACTTTCAAAAAGATCAAATCATCTATCAAATTCTTTAAATTTCTCAGAACTGAATGTTTAAAACTTACCATTTTAGTTACTTATTAAGCACTTAATTATATACAAATTTCTCAAGGCAACAAATCGTCATACAATATGAATTTGATTTATTTTAAATTAATTGCAAATTTAGCCACTCTGACAGACACACCACCATCGATCTAAATAAAATACACAGATAACATATGTGACATATTTACGCATAGGATACACAGAAAATATTGATCATGGTATTACCGCTCCACTGTACATTAAAACATGAAGGTTTCAAATATTAATTTTTCAGTTAGTTAACTTTCATACCATTTTTTTCACTTTCGTTTTGTGCCCTTGATAAATTATTCGTCGTTTTAACCTTAATTTGGTAAAACAACGATGGCACACAGATAAATAAGTTTTTATTCTATGGATATTATAGGTATATTATAAACAACTACGTAATATTTCTTTTATTTTATAATCATTGCGAAACGGGAGATCTTTTTGTAAATATGTCCCAATAATAGGGTGATTTGACTTTTTAAAAAAAATAAAACTATTGCACAACTGATCATTCTTAAAAATAATTTCTCTTTTAGCACTATCTTAGAACTTGCGAAGGAAATTTTATTATATTTATGATCGCGAGAATCGAGAACGCGTCTTTATCTATGTCACTGTCAAGGTGTCAGGTCAGGACTGTCAGATCAGCTGTCTTGTCACCTCACTCGATTTCCTTTCCCCTCACCCCCTTTTTGGCCTTCTCTTTCCGATAAAACTCAACCATGGCGGCAGGGGTAGGTTGAATTTTGTCTTAAATTATCTCATTAATCAAAGCATTCTACTAATAGTGATGAATAGGGATTTTCTATTTTATTCGCAGTCGATGTAATATATCTTTATTTTTCTAGGTACTTTACACTTATCCGCAAAACTTCCGTGCTTATAAGGCGTTGATCGCCGCACAGTACTCCGGGGCCGATCTTAAAGTAGCACCCGGCTTCGTGTTCGGTGAGACTAATAAGTCTGAGCAGTTCCTGAATAAATTTCCGGCAGGCAAAGTGAGTGTATTCCTAAAAAGTTAATTGTGAAGTGCCATCGTTCAGACCAGATGTTTTTGACGGTGACGTGTAATATCTGACCATTATTTTAGGTGCCGGCTTACGAAAGTGCTGATGGCAAAGTTCTACTGACAGAAAGCAATGCTATCGCCTATTATGGTAAGTGTTAAGTTATAGTTAATGGAGTTAGCTTTATCGATTTAGTCAATTTAAACTATACTTACCGGTTCACCAAAGGATTTCTTCTCTGCGCTGTAGGTACCAATATTTATTAGGTATTAAAAGAAAATAATTGTCATGTTCATTCTGCTTCAATTTATGCTCTCATAAATCCTGTTTTTTTTTTGACAACAAAAATCAAAAATGGGTTTTGATTTGTTACATCAAATGTTTTTACATTTTTTACTTATTTAAAGAAAGTTTCTTACTTTTCCTCTCATTATTACTGCATAGCAACCAAATTAAATTTCATACATTTATTACATTTTCGAGAGAAAGATTTTTGATGATGAATTATAATGACTTCATTATACCATAGAGTTGTTGGTTCATTATAATTCACACTAAACAATATTGTATTTGTTACAGCCTAATAATTCACCACTATTTTGTGTATTCATTGTGTCAATGTTTGCTCTTATTGAGTATCACAATTGTCAACTGAGAAAAGAAAACACCATCCAACTGTATGTGGTGCACCGAGGGTTCTCTGCAACCACACCAAATGTCTGTGTATACCAAAGAAATTGTTTTGTTTTCATTCAGTTTGGGATCCTTAGCACCTAAGTAAAAATACAACTATAATTTTTGTTTGTTTTTGTGGTATGATTATAGTGCAACCATGGCAGGAAAATCAATAACAAAACTGGACAAGTATGAGTTGGGCTTGCATATCGAGGGTTCAGTATATCCACACCAGATATATCTGTGTTGTAAATGAGCCCATCTTGTACTTGGCTAGTTATTTGTTAAGATATTCACCATAATAACAAGTATTGTGTGAAAATTCCAACTGGAAAATTATGATCAAGTTTAACTGCGCAGGTTTAGTAAAAGGGCTCTGTAAGAAACCCTGAAAAGATTGCTTTGAAACAGTTTGCGGTCTTGGTTCACAATTAAGATTCAGTTAGTAGTTAATTTTTTCAACACCATACTCAAAATAACCAATAATATCTTTGGTTTCATCAGAGTAGGAAATAGTCTTTTTTACTTTATTAAATGAATCGCAGCATTTGAAATTAAATCATTATTTATGGATTGTGTTAGTGTTTAATTTTTGTTTTTATGTTCCCAATGTTTCAAATGCTTTACAACACCCGTTGTCATGAGGGGATTGAGGTGTGAGAGATCCTGATGTTATAGTTAATTTGGGCTGCCTTCAGCATTTAATTATTTTGATCTGATCTACACAGAATGTGCTCTCAGTATCTTGAGGTTATGCAGTGGTAAGCTTGGAACTCTCAGAATCATCTCTATTGAAACATCAGGATCATAAAATAAAAATACAACCATAATTTTTGTTTGTTTTGTGGTATGATTATAGTGCAACCATGGCAGGAAAATCAATAACAAAACTGGACAAGTATGAGTTGGGCTTGCATATCGAGGGTTCAGTATATCCACACCAGATATATCTGTGTTGTAAATGAGCCCATCTTGTACTTGGCTAGTTATTTGTTAAGATATTCACCATAATAACAAGTATTCTGTGAAAATTCCAACTGGAGAAAAGAAAACACCATCCAACTGTATGTGGTGCACCGAGGGTTCTCTGCAACCACACCAAATGTCTGTGTATACCAAAGAATTTGTTTTGTTTTCATTCAGTTTGGGATCCTTAGCACCTAAGTAAAAATACAACCATAATTTTTGTTTGTTTTTGTGGTATGATTATAGTGCAACCATGGCAGGAAAATCAATAACAAAACTGGACAAGTATGAGTTGGGCTTGCATATCGAGGGTTCAGTATATCCACACCAGATATATCTGTGTTGTAAATGAGCCCATCTTGTACTTGGCTAGTTATTTGTTAAGATATTCACCATAATAACAAGTATTGTGTGAAAATTCCAACTGGAAAATTATGATCAAGTTTAACTGCGCAGGTTTAGTAAAAGGGCTCTGTAAGAAACCCTGAAAAGATTGCTTTGAAACAGTTTGCGGTCTTGGTTCACAATTAAGATTCAGTTAGTAGTTAATTTTTTCAACACCATACTCAAAATAACCAATAATAACTTTGGTTTCATCAGAGTAGGAAATAGTCTTTTTACTTTATTAAATGAATCGCAGCATTTGAAATTAAATCATTATTTATGGATTGTGTTAGTGTTTAATTTTTGTTTTTATGTTCCCAATGTTTCAAATGCTTTACAACACCCGTTGTCATGAGGGGATTGAGGTGTGAGAGATCCTGATGTTATAGTTAATTTGGGCTGCCTTCAGCATTTAATTATTTTGATCTGATCTACACAGAATGTGCTCTCAGTATCTTGAGGTTATGCAGTGGTAAGCTTGGAACTCTCAGAATCATCTCTATTGAAACATCAGGATCATAAAATAAAAATAAACAAATGTGCAGTTTTTGTGTAAATATGAGAAATCATTGATTCACATTCAAGAAAATAATTTAAACTCTTTTAGTGTTCAGTAAAGGCCTGCTATGTTTATAACAATTAAATTTCAGTTGTTCCAAAGTTAAATGATGTTTCAATAATGATATTATCTGATGATAATAATTCCATAGCAACCAGGTTTTTTTTGCTGTTTCTTCTACCTCTTTTCTTTTCTTTGACCAAATACATGGCTGAATATCTGATTCAATTACTTTTTACCACATATTCAGCCCAGTAACACAAAATATTTGAAGGTTGTGTTACATGGTGAGAAATGGTTGTTCTGATTGTCAATAGTTGCAAATGCGGCGCTCCGTGGGGAAGGCCTCCAAACACAGGCACAAATATGGCAGTGGGCTTCTTGGGCTGACAGTGAGCTACTACCTGCTTCATGTGCCTGGGTCTTTCCTTATCTGGGCATTATGCAGTTCAACAAACAGGTGAATAAATAATTTTTCTATTACGTTTAATCATAACATAATCAGTAGGGTCTATTAATTACACTATTATAAAATTGTTAAAGATGCTGTGCCTGTATTGAAAATATTTAAGCAATATGGTATATACCCAAAAGGTCTTATTGGTCCAATCCAAACACATAATATAACAGACCAAATTCCAAAAAATTTTTGAAGTTTTGTCAAAGTTTACCATAAATTGCCACAATGCTGTCTAGATGTTGTTCAACCAAAAGATCAAAGGCATTGAACTACTGTATTTCGATTCTTTTGTTGCTGTATATATGGGAAGGGCAGATCACCTTCATTTATTAAGTTATATGTAAATCACTGTAATGACTTTCTAGTCGACATGTATTCTAACTGCTGAGCTATGCATCCGACAAAGCAACACTAATTTACAGTACTGTTTTGACAGAATGTAGAGCGCGCGAAGAGCGACCTTCTGGCAGCACTACAGTTGCTAGATGAGCACTTGGTTACTCGCACCTTCCTTGTCACAGAGCGTGTCACTCTTGCTGACATCATTGTCTTCTCTACACTGCTGCATGCCTTCCAGGTAATAAAGGAATCATTCAGGTGTAATTCTTCATATAGTAAATAGTATAACCCGGGGTATTTTGGAAATAATGTCATAAGTACATATATTTTATATTACAGAAGCCTAATTGGAACAAATACATGCATATTCTCAAACTGCTGCAAACTGTTCACAAACCTACTTATATATATAAGGAGGCTTGTGTTTGTATGGTATGTATGAACATATGAAAGTATAGTATTTTCAGAGATGGTAAATTTGCCACTTGTCAATATGTCTTAAGATTTTAAAAGGTCTTGTTTCAGTTGACAAGCTCCCATGGTGAAACTGAGGATGCCAGATATTCTTACAATATATGTACAAATATTTTACACATTGATACCGTAACATTTATTCATGGTACCGTGATTCGTTCGCAGCACGTACTGGAGCCCAGCCAGCGCGCGTCGCTGGTGAACGTGACGCGCTGGTTCAACTCGCTGGCGCAGCAGCCGCGCGTGGCCGCTGTCGTGGGCGAGGTGCCGCTTTGTGCTGCTGCACCAGTCTTCGACCCCAAGAAGTACCAGGAGCTCACGCAAGGCAAGAAGGTACGTCGACCTCTTGAACTCACAAGTACCAGGAGCTCACACAAGCCTAGATACGTGTCGAACTTCTTAAACACACAAAAGTACCATGAGGCTCTATCGACCTATCAAACCTACAAGAACCTGCTCTTGTTCAACAAAGTCAACTCACTAAATTTTCAGAGATTAAAATAGTACAATTTTTTATGGTTTGATTTTTAACCAAATGATTTTATCTAAAGCAGGATAGTGGCAAAAAAGAGAAGAAAACCGAGAAGAAAGAGCCACAGCCCAAGAAGAAGGAAGAAGCTCCCCCAGCTGATGATGCAGAGTTTGATGAGAAACCTAAAGAGTCCAAGGATCCCTTCGACTTAATGCCTAAAGGGTACTTTATTATTATTTCTTCAACATCATATTTAAGTCCACTACTGAACATAAACCTCTTCAAGAATATAGCGCCAGACAAAGCCGGCTTTTTTTGAAAGCTTTGTCCTATAGTCACTCTGGGATTTAGGTTCCACAAATCGGATGGCTGTTCTGCCAACATTCCGTCTCTAGGTTAGCCGGGTGGGCCATGTGCATGTGAGGTTGTTATTTGAAGTAAAATATGGTATTTTCTTCCTTACACTTTCTTAATACACACGTCATAACTAAATAGTGCTTATATAGTTTCAATTCAATTAAACATTAGCAATACTCTGATTAAATATTCAATTCAAAACCTTTCCAACGGAATCATTTCTTTTAGTATGGGGAGAGGGTTTTCGAACTGAGACTGGTCTGTCTGCCACGCTTGCTCCAATTGGGTTGGCAGTTTCGGGTACTGTGTCGGTTACTTTACCGATGCTACATATCTGTAAATGCTGCGATGCTAAATCCACCGTCGACACTTGAGTTTGATGAGCATGTCATATGTACTATAATATGCTACATGAACTTGGTGTATAATCCCCAAACTGATAAAACTTTCTGTTATAACTTTATTGATAATTGTTTTTAAGCAGTTACTTGAATTCTTGTTTATATTTAATTTAATCTGTATGATTCCAGTACATTCAACATGGATGATTTCAAGCGCTGCTACTCCAATGAGGATGAATCCAAGTCCATCCCTTACTTCTGGGAGAAGTTTGACCCTGAGAACTACTCCATCTGGTACGCGGAGTACAAATACCCTGAAGAACTAGCCAAGGTCTTCATGAGCTGTAATCTCATCACTGGTGAGTGAATATTTCACTTTTTGATTGAGATATAAACAATATCATATAATACATCAATAGCAACAACACTCCATAATGTAACAGCCATTCTCCAATAATGAAACAACAATTTCATTTTTTAGATGGTAACAAACATTTGTCGTGGGTTGACAAAGGGTACTAATTTGGAAAAACAATTTAAACAAGAGAGCTGGCTTCCTTCTGTTTGTTGCGGGCTATCATTGAAGAATATAGTTTGGATCAAAAAAAGTATATGTGTCATACGAACTCGAACTGCTATAAAAATTAAACATTTACCTGACCCGAAATTGTCTGAATGTAAAAAAGATTTGTAGATTGACTAAAAGCAATAGGATTTTTTTTGAAAACCTTTAAACAAATATGTATAGACTATTTATAACAGCTATCTATAATATACATACATGTATATCATAAATGTATGTATTTGTACTTGGTAGAGCCAATTGGCGGCTTTTGCTGCTCATATGGGCTCATATGGGCCAGCTCGACCAGGTTATTACCACGGCCTAGCAGAATACTGGCGTGAAGCAGAGGCATCTTTAGCTTCTGCGTTTTGTTTGGTGAGTGAGGAACCGGAGGCATTCTCCTCCCTCCCATGTTCCGCATAGCGTCCCATGGCATGTAACATGAGAGGAGAAGACGTGTATGTGTATGTTTTACACTTGCGGCACTAGGACTGCAGGCAAAAATGCCCGGGAATACAACATTAATATTTATTTGCATGATTGTTTACGTGAAAGGGTATCGTAGGTAATAAATTCCAGTGCAACTATTAAGCCAGCAAGCTATGTGACACTATTCATGTTTGGGCCGCAGGCATGTTCCAGCGGCTGGACAAGATGCGCAAGCAGGCGTTCGCGTCGGTGTGCCTGTTCGGGTCCGACAACGACTCGAGCATCTCGGGCGTGTGGGTGTGGCGCGGACACGACCTCGCCTTCCCGCTGTCGCCCGACTGGCAGGTGCCGTCACCGCACCACACCGCACTATACCGCACCTCTACACACTTCCACACCTTACACATATCCATCTCTGCCTAGGAGCATCAGGCAGTCTGGATAGGTACCGCCCATTTCTGCCGCCAAGCAGTGTAACAACAGTTGTGAAGGTTTTTTCTTTCTATCTTGGTCTTTAGGATGACAACGCATCTGTAACCTTCTTCTATTTGAAGTTTTTTGCAGGTGTCCATGGGCTGTGCACCAGCCACTTACCATCAGGTGGGCTGTTAGCTCGATTGTCATCTACCTAACCCAATAAAATAATAAACATCATACTTCTACCTATACCTCTATACTACCTCATCTTCACGTAACAATTCCGCATAACTATTATTGCATCTTAAAAGTGTAAAAAAACAATCAGAAGTGAATAGAAATAAATATGGCCGTTCGGCTGCACTGAGCGCCGACTGAGCATGCCGAATGGTAATGCATAATGTCTGGCGGGTGGCAGGCGCGAGTGCTTGTAAATAAATGTCCGAGCGACGCAACTCTTTTTACACAAAATCATAATATTAAAGAATAACGCTTTTTCTTGTATCCCAGTTTCCTAGAAACCGAATTTTAAATCGCGCCTCCAAAATCGCTGAAACTTATTTGTATAATTTTATTTCAAAATGACTATAATTTTGCAGATATAACAATCTAACAACTTTTGTTTTTGGAACAGATCGACTACGAGTCGTATGACTGGAAGAAGCTAGATCCCAAGAATGAGGAAACTAAGAAACTAGTCCAGGATTACTTTGCATGGAGTGGAGTCGACAAGAAGGGTCGCAAGTTCAACCAGGGCAAGATCTTCAAGTGAACGCTCGCACTTCTAGTCCTAACTAAACTGCCACGGGGCTGTACATATATACAATAAACATGATTTTTTTATATTCATACCATTCCGATGAGGGTTTCATCTCGGCATAAAATATAAAGCTGTGGTGCAATCTGAAACAAGTGTATTTACACTGTCTTCAGATTTCAAATCAAATTAATTTCATTTAAATCTTATTTGGATATTCACTAAAAATGTTAATGGCCCCTTATGCAGTAGACATGACACTGCACCATGCCAATAATCACCTATCGATTCTGCAAAGACGCGATGCTGTAGTGTCATTTCTACAAAGTGAATATTTATTTATCTGTCTGTAACTTTATTTATTGTGAATGGAATGCATTTATAACGTCGTGTTTGATGCCGAATAGATCAACGTATCGTTTGTACGAAGAAAATAAATTGTTTTCTATTTATAACTTGTTTCATTTGCCTACTTTTACACCAACTAGAGAAAGAGAGTATTTTTCTAAATTATAATCTACATAATTATTCATACATTTAAACTTTTATGCAGAAAGTGCTACATTCGGTGGACTAAATGCCTGAAAGCATTCTCTCCCAGTCGATCATTAGGCTAGCAGAGATAAAGAATTGGAAGGTGGTGCTGCCTAAACAACAGAACATAAATGATTAAAGCAGCAAAACATAACGCAAGTAATTATATACCTACATACAGGAAATACGTTTATATTTCAAAATAAAAAATACTTTTACATGTACTTTACTAGATAGAAACTTAGCTATGTATGAAATAGTGTCGGTTTACATTTACAACGATTTTTTAGTGTTCAGTTAAAAAAGCCAGGCATAATGAGCAACGCATGACGCGATTGGTTGTGGTCAGAATAGATAGCGACCGGCTGTGTCATGTAGTAGGTATAGATGCCTTCGCGGCCTTCTCAACGGTCGCGCAAGTACAGTGAACAGCAAAACTTAACGCAATAACAATGACAATGCACCTTGCAGCAACAAATAATAACCATATGGTAACCTAAGCCCAGGTCTCGCACCTCCTTATGAGATCCCTTGGGTTGCCGCGAGCCCCCCTCCAGTTGTCGGAAATCCTTCGTTAACAGGGGTCGGGGCCAGCAGCCAGCCGGCGTAGCGACGTCGAAGGTCACACCAACAATGCTCTTCAAAAATCTTCTTTCACTCAAGAGCCTGCTGCTCCGTGTCTTACCACCGAAGCTGTAAAGACCACCGGGCCAACAGCGTATTTTATCTAAACCGTGGGGGTTTAGTCGGTCGACATCTTCAAAAAAATAATCTATTTCTGGGCTGATTGTTGCAGTGAAGGCGCATGGTGTGAAGGACTACTTCGTTCTTCTCTTTCAAGTCGGTAATGTAATGTCATTTTATAATTTTTGCACGCGAACTAAAACGCGGTAACTTTTGCCGACATCTTGAAGTATTTACGCCTGATTCTAATAAATATTTGTTACATATTCATGTTTTCTCTTTAAAAATAAACAGAAACATGAGAGAAGCGTGATTGATGAGAAAATCGTTGATTAATAAATGTTGTTTCACCAGCGGCGGGTAATCTTTTTACGGAACAAAAGGTAATAAAAAGAAAGGTCAACAACGGAAAGCAAAAATTTATATTTTTAATTTTTCAGACTTTTGCCTAAACTGTAGTACTTTAACATCGGTACATACACCCTTAAGTAATATTGTATCGAGAAGAAGTAATTTTACAAGAGCTAAAGAAAAATCACCAGCGAACGGGGGCGAGTAGCAAACTGTTGCAGACTGTCGTCTCTCATCGCGCTATACTTTGTTTCCTGCAAATATTACAAACAGAATCGCTGTCCGTGCGACGACCAACCTTCAGCGGTGTTATTGTCACAGGAAACTGTACGCAGCCATATATTAAAAGAGTATAATTGAAAACATCAAGATAATAAGTTTTAATAAAAGTTATAAATGCATTTGGCAGCGCGGCGCCTTGCTGCCTCCGACAGACGTTCGTACAATGAAAGAATTATTTAAAAAAGAATCAAATCTGTCATTTACAATGATAAGGAATCACTATTAACATACAGTTTACGAACGAAGTTTCGCCGTTTATATAACTATATCTTACAAAGGAGTAAGAAAATATATGACATTTTAGATAAAAAGGGATTTCGAAGAGATCTAAAGAAGTCAGATATTGCTTTCCCGTCATATTTCCTCGCTACGATACAATGTTGCTGCACCTCAAGTGGCCATCGATCCAAATATCATATTATTACATTATAATGACACTGGATGAACTTTTAGTTTAATACTTAGTCGTAATGTTTTTGATAACTTAGTTACGGTGGTCATAAACATGACAGTAAAATTGGAAGTTTCAAAAAGTTAAAGATATAGTCACAATGATACTCGTCTCCTCGATAACTGTTAGCTGAGCGCTTTGCAAGTGGAACACCATCAATCCGAGGCTGCACTCTAGGAATTCAGACGAAACAGCTGGCAGTCTGAGCAAATACATACTTACTAAATTAAAACAAATAATTCCATCACACACAGTGCTTTGCCTAAGTTGTTCGTTGTTGCGGCACTATTGTCGTGTCTGTGAGATTGTGTAATCCTATGTTAAACGTGCCTAAGGCTAGTGAGCAGGGCTGCTTCGCACAATTTTAACCCCCGGCTGTGCCCCGGATGTCCCCACTGGCGCACCGTCACATAAGGCAGCGCACCATTCGGCCGCTTCGCGCCGCACGGCCGAACGTGTGACCGAAGCGGCGTGGGCGCACCCGAACACTTCCATAAACATCAACAAATGCAAAGGTCAACGGTGGCTAGTAGGAGAGTTACAAACGACGCTATAAATATAATTATATATAAACTAACGAACAGGTAAATTTACATCTCAAAAATGATAACATCTCGCATCGAGTCAATAAAGGTAATATAGTATTATAAAACGGCAAGATGGCGGGCGGGCGCGTCGGCTTCGCGCGGCGTCGCTGGACGTCAGTGAGGCGCCGCCGTCTGTCGGATATAAATGAAAAAAATCAATGATTGTATTCTATATTGTGGTTTTCTACTAACTATTTCTCTCAATGCTAACCTCGCCCACACGTGGACCCGTGCGATCTGACCGGCGACGCTCTGTGCCGGCCGACTAGCGATGGGGAGTCGTTTCATTCCTGCGCGGCGATCGGCGCTGACGCATGCGTTCATGACGGTTGGTACAACAGTGGCCGGAGCTCGCGTGGCATGAGCTAATCCTACGACTGCGCGGTTGAGCGTTTCGCGTATCGCGGGTATATTCCCGCGCGGGACAAGTGTTTGTATGAACTACAGACAATTGTTCCGAGTCTGGATGTCTGTTCACGTTCAATTTATGTTTGTAAAATAGCTGTCATAAGGTAGCCAGCAGAAATAACTATAGAGAGGTGAACAAAATTAAAAGAACACAACTGCTTAATTTTTTTTAATTCTCAGTCTTTTCATTGATTTGCCGATGCCATATATAAATATTATACCCCATGTCGCTCTCACAAGGAAGACTAGAGAAGAATCGAACGTCATCTCATTTGTTGAAATAGCCATTTGCGCTACCGAGCGTACCAAATAAACGGACATACGAGTACATTGATATAGTCCCGGCGGCTTCGTGGTGCTGCGCCCCGTCATTGCTCTGTGACATTAAGGTTGCTAGCTAGCATCGTGCACTACGGGGCGGCGGGGTTGGTATTTGGAGAAAAAGATTGTATTGTATACCTTTACCCCATTTTCTGACTTGCGGCGTTGCGTCAATTTTATATCAGAAGTTGAAAATTTAAATCGATTGTGATAAGAGGACATGGCAGTCCCCAGGGCCCCGGGGACACCTGAAGAGCAATTCGGAATTCCATATAGTAATCATTAGATTGTTGTACGTGATCAAGTATTAAAACAAATTCCTATTGAAATGATTTGCATATACATAATGTCTGCATTGCTAGACAACTAAATGGAACTAGGAGAGATGTTCTCACGTGGTCTGCGCGGAGCCGCCGGCGCGCGGGCCGCGACAGCTGCACGCTGAGCTGCACGCGCGCGCCCACCTCGCCCGGCTCCCCCGCACCGGACCTGTCAACAAGCAAACTGTCTTACGACGCTGAAGTCCCAAGAAATTACATATGTTAGGGACGAAAGGTTTTCGTACCCGACCCCAGACAGCCTAGTGAGTTGAGGCAAATGTTCTATGGTATGCTCTTGTTAACGTTCTCTTGGAAAGATAAACAGGTGAACAAGAAGATAAAAACCAAAATTTTGTCATGTCATGTCCACCGCTGTGCTTACCTGTCGACGAGCGGGTCGTCGTCGGGCAGCAGAGGCAGCTCGTCGTCGCGGCGCGCGTGGCACTCGCAGCGGCAGTGCTCGGGCTCCACGTACAGCAGGCCGGCCCCGCCTGCCTCCGCATCCGCCTCCGCGTCCGCATCCACAGCGGCATCCGGAGCCGCCTCCGCCGCCGCCTCCGCTGCCGGCAACGTTTGTATTCTCTTCGGTTGCTTGCGCCTCTCCGGTACATCCTCGAAATCTATCCACTCTGCTTTCTTTCGCATCTCGCTTATTGCTAATATTTCTGTAAACGATGATAGAGTAGCTGTGAAAAGGAAGATGTGTACGACTTTCTAAATCTGATAAAGTTCTGTATAGGTTGCTTACGATACTCATTTTGCTTATAATGGGATTTTCAAAATGGAGTTTTAAAATTTGGGAATCTTTCTTTAAAGACTTTTAAATACTAAGAATATTATGTATATTAAGATTTTAAATCACACCAAATTGAGACAAAAATACGCAGTTTTTTTTTGCGAAATACTTATTTTTCTAGTTGGGTTTAACATCTAACACCGGCTATATAAATAATAACATGATATAACAATCGCATCAAACCATTCCTTTTTAAGCAATACCTTTTAAAGCAATCGGGGAAAAGTTATAAATATCAAAATCGGAAATGCCAACCAATTTATTAATTAATTGCTGATCTGATTAAAAATGATATGATGATAATTTAGTGATATAACTAAATTTTGTAAAACTATTTGAAATATTAAGATATATTGGTTGTGTTAGGACCTTGTAGTAATCTTCCGAACTTATCTTAGACAAGAGCTGTGGAGAATCTACCTGTCATTGCACAATTTTAGTTTATAAAGCTATATCTTTCATAAAGAGGTATATGGTGTTTCATATCTGTGAGCAATACTCGAGAATGCTACGCACATCTGAGCAATAAGAATTTTTAAAAACTTTGATAACAGAATCCCATAGACGTATTGGCTTTTTAAACGATACTGTCAATGTGTTTATCATAAAGTTTTCGTCCCCGATTTTAAACTTTTGACCTTTAAGTTTGTAAGCAAATTCCGTGATTTTAGAATTACGAGTGAATGTCATTCACTGCATTTTGTTTCAAATTAAGGTCTAATTTATTAAGGTATTATTCAAATTTACATAGCCCTTTCTGTAAAAGATTACAATCATTTATGTTATAATGTCTTTAAACACTTTTATGTCATCAGCGTATAGTAACAATTGGAATGATGAAAACAAACGTTAATATCGTTAATGAAGGTGTTAAAAAGCAGTGATCCTAATAAAGAGCCCTGCGGCACGCCCGCCGGTGTATCATTCCATGATGACATGTAACTTTGAGCACAACAGCTGGAATTCGGTTTTCAATGTAAGATGTAAACCATCTGTATAAATGTCCGTGGATACCGCGGGAGTAAAGTGTGATCTATATGTTCGAAAGCTTTACTACAATCAGTAAATATGGAATCTACTTGTCCCCCAGTATTTTCACTAGTATACCCAAATAATTATGACAATAAGGTCGCATCCAAGCTGCAAGCACAAAGGCGCTATGTCGTATGGATTGATCGAAAATGAAAATTACCGTCCCCTCCGCTTCTGGTACGCGGGCGCTCGGGCCGGGGAGGAGCGGAGGCCGAAGCGGTGCGCGTGCGCCGTGGCAATCGGATGCGCAGTTTGTCAGGTGGAGGGCGGGCGGTCAGTGCGTCCAGCAGGCGGGGCGATGTGGCCACCGGGGCGGGCGGAGCGCGGGGTGGCGGTGGAGGGGCGCGGGGCGGCGGAGGCGCCGGCACTGGACCGCGAGGGGCACGGGGCCGCTGGAGACCTGCCACGCGCACTCCGCTCCGTTCGCGTACTGGCACCATGGGCAGCGCCAGTGAGCGCTCCAGCGGCAGAGTGGTGGGCACGTACGGCAGCTCCTCCTCAAATGATTCCTGCACCACCAGCCCGCGCCGCTCCACCTCGTTGCCGCTGCGCGCCGGCGCCACCTCAGAGCTGGGCTCTGACTCGGACGAGTCATGTTCTCCATGCGGCGAGCCGGGCGCCGAACACGTTGTCTCCTCTTGAGGCTCCGGTGCTGGCGGCCGCTCGCAGTCCGATGGCCGCTCGCAGTCCAGCGGCGACTCCGCGGAAGTGATGTGCGTGTCGCGAAGCCCCATGCGAACCTCGTCGTTCTCCACAAAACTAGGAATCGATTCCGATATTTCGCTCGTCACGCTAGGAGTTTTTGTTATACTAAACTGCGTGCTAAATACCTGATCTCTACTTCCGACGTGCGTCGTGAATACTATGCGCTCCCTTCTCTTTCTGTGGTCCTCTTCTGTAAAGCGTGTGGCGTCGGAGGTAGTGGAGCCACTCGACTGTTCCACATTCGCTTTGACCTCGCGGGTACTCGTATCGAATCTGTGTTCGTTACTTCTGTCATCGGAGGGTGGAGCTGGTTCGACGGCTAAAGCACACCGGCTGGTTTCGGGAGTCAGAGGGACATTCGATGTTGATACATAGCCATCTCCATTCATTTCTGTCGGCGAATGTAACGGTATTATAATACTTCCATCTGGTAAAACTGTACGCTTTATTGGTGTTTGCACAGCGCCAGTGGAGGATACGGAAATAGGTCGATCGCACAGAATGCGGGGTTGCGGTGCGTAGGCGGGGCGCGCGGACTCCCGCGGTGACGTGGCTGTGACGGCTGCAGTAGGCTGCTCGCGTCGCTCCGGCCGTGCGGCGCTAGGACTGGAGGACTCATCTGGCGGTGTACGTAATGGAATATGGATGACACCGTCCTTAGAATCCTCGTAATATTTAAGCTTCTCGCTACGAATCGATTTTTCTACGTGCTGTTGTGGAAACTGTCGTTGTGGCTGAACGATGGGTGAACCATCTCTTGAGCTCGGCGACGGCGACGTAGCGCTCTTCCTTGGCGTTTTAAACAAGGAAAGAACTGAACCCCTAATTTTAGAAGTCGAGGTTGGCGTAGTAGAACGGTCTCGACTTTTGCTGCGAGAGCGGCCTTCGTTGAGGCTCTTTTTACGTCGCAATACATCACATGGGGAGTCTGGAGAAGCAATAGTTTCACGCGATTTAAAAAGAGAACAGAAGGAAGATTTTCGTGAGACTGGAGCGCCGAGGGGTGATGGCGTGCGGCTATCACGGTGACGCCTCTGTTGCGCTGGACTGCTTGCCACCGCACGGTCCTGCAACTCCAGAGTGGCCGGTTTGCGTGCCGGTTCCCCTCCGACCAGCGTTCGCTCACTCTCGTCTTGATCGTCATCGTCGTACTCGTGGTCAGGTTTCAATTTAATTCTAATGATGTTCTTCGAGCGGTTACTACTCCTGTATACTTCCGGCTGCGACGGTTCACGGCGTTCTCTCGACCTAGCTCGTCCCTCTTCAACCCGAGCACGATTTCGTGTTTCCTTTTGGCGTTTTTCCTCGTCGAATGCTTTAGAACATGATGCAGGCGTAGACGGTGCGGTGCAGGTTGTTATGACAGGTGCAGCTGGGGAAACTAGTCGTGGTACATTCACAGGACGCGCACTTTCCAGAGTTACTTCAGTACGAACTTCACGACGATCGCGGGCGTCTACTGCATCGGGAGTGGCTTCTTGATTTAGTGTTGACGTTGAAGCGGGTGCCGACGATGGCGGCGAACTAACAGGAATGGAAACTGTCGGTGTTACCGAAATGGACAGCGGTGTGGAGGACGGTGGCGAGACTAGCACTGGTAAAGGTAAAGGTTCAGTGGTTAACTTGGCGATTTCAAGAAGACGTTCTTCAACCGCAGCTGCACAAATTTCTGGGTCAGTTTCGATGGGCTTCGGACCGCAAAACGATGTCTCGAGTAACATTTTATGAGGTGACGGAGATCGTGATGCTCCCGAAACCACGGAAAGATGTGATACGCGGCTGGCGTGACTGAATGCCGAGAGTGCCGAGTGTGCGGAACACTGTGAGCCTACGCTGGAGATTCGGCTGGTGCGTCCGGACACGGCCAGCAGAGCCACCTCGGAGCTCTGGCTGTCCTTGCGCGAGTGTCGTCGCGAGACCGAGGGCGCGGGCGGGGCGCGAGCCTCGCCCGGTGCTCCTTCCAGGAAAGCCAGCTCTTCTGTGGACGAGCGCAGGTCGAGTGCGCCGTCTTCGCGGAAGCCGAGCTCAAGACGAGCGCGGCCCTCCTCGCTGCCACCGGCGAACAGTGCCAGCTCAGGAGAACTGTCGCGAGAATCGTGATGACTAGAACTGGATGCGCGGGAAATATCGATGCGAGGGGTCGCCGGCGTTTGCAGCCCGCTCGCAGCGCCGCCGTGTACTGCCGGCGACGAGTGCGAGCGCGCACGCTGCTCGGGCGGTGCGAGCGCGTTGCCGCCGCGCGACGAACTCGATGGATCCTCACGGATTTCTGGCAGCCGGAACGTCTGCTTAGTGTCCGGGCTCGACTGCGGAGACGAGAGAGATGTGATCACTATCGATTCGTGGGGCGAAGACGTCCGTATGTAATCGAGCTGCGGCAGGCCCGTCGCGCTCACCTCATCCGAGACGTCGTGATCGAAGGAAGCGATAGGCGCGGGCCCGCGCCGCGGCCGCCGCTCGGGCGCGCCGCTCGCCGCCATGCGCCGCGCCGCTACTGAGCACCGATCATGCCTCGAGACAGCGTTGCGTTCGGCGACACAGTTCGCGCACTACTTGCGGCCGCCGAGAATCGCGACACTGCACATTTGCACAATACATACGTATCGAAAAGAATGCACCGACCGTACCGAACGAAGGAATCATCGATACACTGGACTCGAGTCTTTTCGCGATAACTCGTTACATAATCCTTCCCTCGGACGAGTACGTAATGTCAATATACGAGCGCGAGAACTTTAGTTATTGTGTGTTATGGTAAATGTGACGAGATGTGTGCACGTCGCGTCGGCGAGGCTGTCGGGCGCTCGGCGCTCGGCGCTCGGGCGGGCGGCCGCGGGTCGGCGCCGGCCGCGAGCAGCGGGGTCGCCGCCATCGACGCAGCGCCGCGCGCATGCGTGCGCCTCGCGCGTGCGCCCCGCCGCCGCCGCGCCCCCCGCGCCGCCGCCACACCCCGCTCCGTCGCCGTACTGCACGGACTTCGTACTCCCCTAACCCACATGTTGCGATAGTAATCTGCACTCGGCCTTGGGGTCCGTTCCACCCTTCTTAATATACACAAAGAAGTAACGGCGCGGGGTCCTGTGCACTGTACGTCGACTTTTGATTCTGAAATGAGAATTAGGTCATGTTTTCGTTTGCACTACATAATATATGTAAAAACTTTAACTTATATTACAAGTACTTTATAAAAATATATTTTTTTAGAAAATCTGGGTAACATACTGTAGAATAAATCCTTTGTTGCTATTTTTGTATTAACCCTTTCTTTTTCCTTTTTTTCGAGTAAGATTAGTTATAAATAAGTACCAAAAAGTATGCTTCGACGTCTTTTAAATTAATAACTGTAAAAGTAATTACATTAAATCGTTTGCCACTTGTCCCCGGCACTCGGGTTCACGTGGCGCTCCACACGGAGCATACCAGCGCCACGTCACGTGTCAGTGCACTGACCGATGGCCCTTGCTGAACTTAAATCAATATTTGAAGTCACATATGTTCAGTGCAAAGTGCAGCACCCGTGCGGCTCGCGGGTTCCATTCCCGCACACTACAGTATGATATGTTGTATTATTGCCCATGTCTTCGAATGACTAATAGTTTCTAAATGTCCAACTTATGGCTGTGAAAGACGGAGACGCCACGACAGAGACAGATACCGGGGGCGAATTGAGAAGTGAAATTATTTTATTCTTCGATACTAGAAATTTAAATTTCGTTTGTGTTGTCGATCGATATATTTTATATAATATATATGTTGATGAGATTTCTCAGAGGGGAAAGACACTAGCACAAAAACAAAACTTTTTTATATAAGAAAGGGGGCCAACGAATACTCGGCTCACCTGAGGGCAAGTGATTACCGATCGCAAAATAAATTCTGACATGCTTACCTATTTGTTCTCAAAGCTTTGTATCCACTAATGTCTAGTTCACTTTGTATTCACATTATATCCCTTTTTTAATGGTGTAGGGGGCAAACGAGCATGCGGCTCACTCGAAGGTAAGTGATTACCGACGCCCACGTACATCTGCAACACCATAGAAGCTTCAGGTACGTTGCCAGCCTTTAACGATGGAAATGGAAGGGATGATGGGGAAGGGGGGAGAAGGCCTACGGTTACCCTCGGGAAACGCAGAAACACAAGATGCTTCTTCCTCACGCCGCCGCTTGATTGTACCGTGTAGTTATGCTTTACATCAGTCAGGGCCACTCCTCTAAACCTAGCTACACATGATGTGTACTAAGTAAAGTGAATGTGCATACAGTAAAGTCGTTTTAATTCAACTTACAACATACTGCAGCTTAGACCGGGCTCGGACAGTCCCGACACGGCTATGAGTCGGATTTAATTGAAATACTTTTTACGATTACGAATCGGCTTCACAACCTCCCTGAGTCGGGGCTAACCGGATAAGTTGAAAAGGCTCATAAGATTTTCGAGATCCGACCAAACCAGATACGTTAACTTTCTCGCCCGCAAAACAACTACATGATGATGGTGATGACCTCCTGACCCATGTCGACCACGATTATGACTTTTCGAATACTATTGCTAATTATCAACTGCGCAGAGGATATTATAGTGCCGTAAGTGTACGCGCATACTAAGCGGCACTCTCTCGACTTACAACCGCTGTGCTCCAGCGGAGACCAATCACTAATCTAAGTATATCATCATCATCATCATCATTTCAGCCTATCACAAGTCCACTGCTGAACATAGGCCACCTCCAAAAGTATATAACATACTATATTTCACGCTGGGGTCCCACATGGACCCTTACGCAGGCTTTCCGACAAAATATACCATAAAGTCTAAAAAAGTGTATTGCAGACAGAAGCTGACCAGCCTCCGCAAGCAGCACCTTAGATTTTCTAATTTACTATAAAATCAAACAATTACACTCTTCGTTTTTGACATTCTATATTAAAAACTAGGGGTGTACCGAAAGTATTTGAAACCCTCCAGTTACTTTAAGGCTATAAAAAAGGTAATTTTAAAAAAACTTTGCAAGAAGAGTTGTCATTTGATTATGCAGACAGCTCCCATGAATTAACTCGTGGAAATGGTCATCTTAGTTAAGCCGGCCGGCTTCGTCGACCACGGAACCTAATATTGAACATTGTTGCTGTATCATACTTATTTAATCAGAAAAATAATGTCTGCAAAATTCATACAACATTAGGCATTTGCCTGTGCCAAGTGTGATGTGGAAAATACCATATTTTCCTTCAAATGTCAACCCCAACTGCGGGTGATTAACCGCGCTGATTATAACGAACATGCCAAGCCCAAACACAACTCTGCTGACGAAGGGTGCACTTAGTAGCACGCGTCAAGTTCACTGCTAAGTCAGCCTAGTTTAGCCCACAGCTGAACATAGATCTCTCCAAGAAAACGCTAGCAAAAGAAAGTGTATATGATTATTCATCTAAGTTGATATCACCATCCAGTTGCCCGGGCATGGGGGATTCTTGTTTGGGTTGGAACGGTCACTCTGCCGTCCATCGGAGGCCATGATGTTTTTTTTTAATTCCCTTAGACGACTTTTATAACAGACACGGAATGAAATCGGCAGCTCGTACTCCGCTAGCACACGTCGCAGCATCACTCATCGGATTCCTAACCACGCGGACAGATCTGTTGTATGCTATCTGTTGTGAACTAAATGTGTAAGTGTTCTTTATGCATAAACATATACCTTCCTCATAAAATATTCTAAATGATCGTGAAAGGCGCACTGAAATCCACTTATTTTGTTTATACTTAGTTAAATTATTAACAAATATTTAACCGTGTGGTGGAGGCGGAACAATCTGCCCGCTTTCTTCCCGTGGGTATCGTCCGAGGCGACTAAATAAGGCCTTGTATATAATCGCAATGGCTAGCGACAGACGGCGGGATAACTATCTAGAAAAATATCTGATCGAAATTAAGCAGACCGATGTCGCGCAGGAGCGTCTATGGTGCGTGGCGTCTGCTTCTGTGATCGCCAACCCGCTTGCCGCGCGTGGGAAATATTATAATAAGAGGAAGCTATGTCCTGCAGAGGACTATTTACAGGCGGGTAAGGTAAGTGACATGAAATGACAACAGCCACACCATCAGTATTCATTTTATTGACAACAAAACATAAAGACCCGGCGTGGGTAGGCAGGTGCCGACGCTGTCCGCGGCCGCTGCGGCTACTCCGGGCGCCCTGCAGCACTTCCGTGCTGACGTCAGCGCAGCCAGCAGCGCACACCGGGCAGCCGAGTCCAACGGGCACACACACACATACAACCAACGATATTATGTGACTTTATATAGCTCTTTACAACTAGATATTCTCGTAAACCCTAACTTTGGTAACTATATACGCCTTGCTTTCAATAAATCTTACAGCTAGCTTCTGTATCAGCGAGCGCGGCAGCCACGCGCAGGATTAATTATTAAAATATTGTTGAAAAGTAAATTATATCTGAATCTGTAAATGTTTACATTCCGGCCTTGCCTCCGCTTCTATTGTTCCCAAACCACGTGATCTAGTCCGACGCAACAAGCACCCCCCGTGCGCCCCGCACCCGCCCCATCACGAACAACAAACATATCAACAGCGATAGAATTTAAGTACGTCCCGAATACGATATTTGATTAATATATATTTGCAGTAACCTTTTTAATACATTTTAATTTACGTACATATAGAGTGGAAAGTGTCAAGAAAGTAGAACTTTGTGCTCAAATATTATTTGATTATTTGAGAGTTAATACTGTTACACAGATATGTCAATGTTAAACATTACATAACTCTCCGCTTCACATGAACAAAAGTAAATAATATCACAATTACTATATAGTATACGGTATTGCGAACGTTGACCTGCAGCGTTCCAAATTTGAACACATACTTCACAAACACTAACGCAGAAATCATGACGGTAAATAACAAAACATAAATCCGGCTATTTTGTTCGGATATCAACCATATAACGTTTACTCATAACTCCTTTAGGCCTACGGAATTCCCGATGACCTCGACAAACTGAACGTGAACATAAATCTGAAGGATTATGGTCTTATTACCTAATGGAAATTTCTAATTCACGAAAGCATGTCGATGAAGCATAGGATTTACACGTAGTTCCTACATTAATCCCCGCCGTTGCGTTGAGCAGCGCATGCGCTCGCTCCTTCAATTTGCCTAACTTTGATGCGTTATAATTTGTTAACAAAGTAGAATACACATTAATCTCAATACACATAGGAGAAACGTATGTACATTTACTTATATTTTCAGATGTAGATAATTTTTTTTATTTTTCTTACAATAGGTATTTCACATATGTGGTATATTATTTGGAACAAACTTTGTTACACTAAGAGAGTAGCAAACAGGAACACGACAGAAACGAGGGAAGAGTAATCCTGCTGTCACGGAGGACTACAAAGTTTCCATTAAACATACATGCAAACTTCACATGCTAATAATGCTATAGATAATTAGGTACAGGTCGCTACTTACAACTAGAAGGTCGACTAGACAGCGGTGGAGATCATCCGAACATTTCTTACGCAAATCTTAACTCTACTAAATATGCATTCAATATTTATTTACATTACGTTTAGATAAATAAGTTTATGTTACAAACTACGCCTCGCTCTCCACTGTTCGTTCTGTCGGAGAATAGTTTTTATTGCCATACACAATGCACTACAACACTATTTTAAGAACTAATGGGATATGGGTACAAAAATATGAGCTACATTTTTGAAATGCTCGTGGAAACAACACATGAAACTACAAAATTTCACTTATTTGCGACTTTATTGCATGGTATTCATCAATTTTGCAGGCAACGTAATTTTAGCTCGAACGGGGTACATAGTCTACGAGTTATTTGCACCTCTGTCTTGTATCCGACGGTATCTAGGTTTTGTAACATGGCTGCCACCCGTATTCGCGCATTGAGCGCTAAATTAGCTCGTTCAAAGCGCTACATTCCGCTAGACGATTCTAAATTGAAAAAGCGCTAGATTTTGCCGGTGAATAATTCACAAAAAAAAATTAATAGACGGATGTTGTGCGAGATTGTGATCTACTTTAATTTTTAAATAGCAATTAGATTTCTAGTTTTACTTATCATATAAAAACACTAAATTACCGATTTACATTTTTAGTTTTACATATCATAAAAAGGCGCCATATTTGGCGCTCGGCGCCGTTTTGTGAGATAGGGCGCTTGGTGATCAAAAAAAGCGATAGCTCTAGCTTCGAAAGCGCTAAGGTGGCAACACTGCTTTGCAAATCGATTATTTTTTTGTCTGACAATTGGAGGAAGCATTTGATTTGCTAATATTATACAATAGTTTCTGTTGTGTCTTTTGTAGATTGAACGATATCCTTGTAGGCAGGTGTACCCTGGGTACTTACATAGCTATTATAGTTAAAAGCTCATTTATAGATATTATTTATTAATACGATATGGAGTCGAATAGAAAGAACCAGGTAGAATGTAATGCAATCAAAACCTTTTTTGAACAAATCAATAATTGTTCACTGCTTTAATTGCGAGTCTTTTATGTTAATTCAATAATTAATTAAAAAGTAATGCAGACTGTAGGCCTCGTCTATGTGATAGTGTTATAAATTAGGGTTCCCGACTATACTATGCACGTCAGAGAGTGCCTCGTCTCGGAAAGTGCCGACGGCGAATGCGGTGGGATGTCGCCGAGCTGGTTGTTTGGTCGGTGAGCTCAGTCGGAGTCGGAGTCGGAGGAGGGCGGGGCAGGCGCGGCGGGCGCAGCGGGCTCTGCTGCAGCGGGCGGTGCTGCGGGCGCGGCAGCGGCCAGCGCGTACGCCGGCGCCGACTGCCCACTGGTGCGCTCGATGCCCACGCTGCACCACACGATCAATGTCACAAAAAACAAAATATTTTTTGGTGATGGCAAGGGACTAGCGCAGCCCATGGACACCAGCAAACAACTTCAATTATAATGGTTCTCTATTTACCCTTCAAACAGGAACACAACAGTAGTTGCGCGCTGTTTAGCGGAAGAAATGGTTCAAAGCGTGATACTCAGAAGACTCCTGCGCAGAGAAGGAGGACTGTCACTGCTAAATATAGGCCTCTGTTTACTTGGAAGGACTTGTTCTGCGGGTGGATAGGCAATCTTTCTGTCCGCGCTCTGGTGGTGTAGTTATATTTGACATTTGGTGGTAACTGATCAGTCAGTGTTCGTCGTCGACTTCATTTCAATCCATTTTCATAGATTGCTATGAAGCATGTTCTTGAGCAGTGTGCGGGCCGTTGCTCCATTTTGTGTGGGTTGCATTTGCCTATACGAGTAACCTGTTGTCATTTATGATACGTTGGTTACTCTAGTTCTGTTACAGATATCCTTGTTGCAGATTCCATCTTGCAACAATAAGCCGAATATAGCTCTGTCTGTAGTAAGTACACTCCGTCGGATGATTGTCAAATTCCATATAAGATTTACAACGAAAAATCATGTCTTGAACCAGGAGTCTCGATGGGAGAGAAACGAATCGAGATCTACTTTAATTGTTTATTTGAATGTAAAATAAAAATCTTTTTTTCCCCTGTGCAGTTGTGATAAAAATTGGTGGAGTATGGATCCGGTAGCCAGCTCGATGCCGCACAACTTTGTTCTTAAAACTCAAAGAGGATATCCGAAATAGACGAGAGTTTAAACGAGACCCTCGTTAAATTTCATATCAAAAGTGTATAAAGAGGAAGGACTCACATGTACTCGTGGCGCGCGAGGTAGCGCACGTACTTCTCGGGCGGGTCCGCGTCGTGCTGCTGCAGCGACACCGAGCGCACGGTGGTGTGGCTGACCTGCGTGGCGGGCATCGTGAACTCCACGAGCGCGTGGCGCGCCAGCTCGCCCGGCACCTGGTCGTACGACGTCAGCGCCATGCGGCACACCAGGTTGTGCGTCGTGTACGCCCCTGCGGGCGCGTTCCTTCATTATTGGAGTTGCGCTTGCCGCGTTGATGTAGAGACATTGTATTTATTGGATCGGGATAACGAACGAGCTAATGCTGGACTGCCAGGAGGACTGTCGGCGAATGGCTCCTGCAGCACGTGGACATCTGCAAACAACTTCAATCGAAGATGGTTACAGATCTGTCAGTCACGAGGAGTCCCCATAGCCTCCAACTATAGCCTCATACCTGTATAGGATATCATTTCCGACTGGCATATTAGAGACGACTATTCTGCCTTCTGTCAAAAACCATATGATTTAACTGGAATGTCCCTCGGTGGAGACGAGACGGGACGAGTTCGTGTGGCGGATGCCCTTGCGCCAACACACACAGTCATTGAACTATCTGTTGACAGTTTGAAGCATTGACACCTCTGCCAACCCTGTTGTTTTTAACGTGGATTATGTAGTCGCGACAACATAATTTTCTTAGAAATCCAGATTTAACTGGAGTTAAATAACACTACACTAAATGTATAAGACTAATACTCTTCTATTACTACATAAATGCTGCTGTGGAACTTTCGGGAGGTAAAAAGATAAAATTAAACGAAAAAGTGAATACACCATCTCTTTCACCAAATGCTAACCTCACTTGAACGCAGTCGTGCACGTGAGCACGAGAGCTGGCTTGCGAACGAGACGCGTTCGAATGATTGGAGGAAAGTCCATCCAAACTAGTGACGAGTGATGTGAGGAGCAGCGTCACCGTGAGGGCATCGGCGCTGCCAAGCCAACCCGTATGCCCCGCAAGGTGGGCTTGTGCAAACCATCGAAGAATGTATGGCGGCTTTTGCTGGTGCTTTCTTGACGAGGCCTTTATCCAGCAGAGGACAAAAGTAGTCCTTTTTATTAATTTTAATTTCTTTAAGTTCAACTGCTAGTATTGGCGTAAACATAAGAAATAAATAAGTAACACAACACAGCACAGCCAAGTTGCATCGCGAGTCAGCAAACGGGCCCGACCTTGTCCCTCCTTGGGCAGGCGCGGCATGCGCCACACGATGGCGCGGTGCTGGTGCTCGTACTTGGCCTGCCCGGACGTCACCTCGATCAGCGACTCCTGCAGCGTGTCCACGGCGCCTAGGAACCGCTCGATTCCCTTGATCTTGCCCGTGCGCCTACAACGGTGTTCACAAATGTCACAAACTGGCACGGAAAGGCGACTGCCCAGTCGCTTATAGATCCGACTCAATGGACCTTTATATTACCATTTTCTACTGCTAACTGTCTCTGTACTGTACAAAACAATAAAAGAAATATTCCTTTTTAATAGCACAAAACAATCATCAAATTTGTTAAATTATGGTTGAAAACTTACTTATAACCACAGATCGCGATTAGAACCGATGGAATATAAGGAAGATGAGAAAGTATAACCTGTGTGCGGACTTGACGGAGCCGTATCGGAAGTGCTTCTCGACGCGGAACAGGTAGATCCAGCACTCGGGGATGGGGAAGCGGATGGCGACGTCCTCGCACGGCACCTGGCCCAGCTTGCGCGACGCGAACCCCGGCACCAGCACGTCAGCGCGCAGCTCCACCTGCGTGCTCTTGTACGTTAACCCATGAGATCCAAGTACACTACTATAGGAATGGGCACGAGTAATGAGATCGATTGGGTTTGGGGTTACCGTAGACATATTGTTTTCAGCAGTAACACATAGTATACGTTGAATGCACATGCACGTGCGCCGCCCGCCCAGACCGTCGAACGCTACTGGCGAAGGCCTCCTCCTCTCATTTTTATTGAGAGTTTAGGAGCCGGGAAAAGAGCTGGTTAACGTACTTCACTGACTTGCCGGTTTCTTTACGATTTTGACACGTGGCAAACTCGCTAGGTAACTACACAAACATTTTTAGCAGCATCACTCCATAGGGCTCTAACACAAGTCACTCGCGTATTCTGAAGCTTTTGGTGAGCATATCGTTACAACGGTTTTGTCAATGCACACGGTGCAACCTGGTGACTGATGGACGAGGCTCTGGCGACCGACTGATGGTGAAAAATCTGACTATACCGAAACCAAATACCGCTAGCTAGTAATGGGGAGCAGCATCTCCAGTGCAGTCACCGAGCCGCTTGCTCAGCGTGACGAGTATGGGCAAACCTTCCCTGCATGGCGAGTGCCAGTGTGTGTTGGCGTTTTTGTGGTCCAGCAGTGGACTTCCCCGACTGATAAAGAACACAAAAAGATACTGACGTTTTGAATGGCAAGATTTATTGATTACCAGATTACCTTTAGACCCTGGCTGTATTAAAACCGTGTTAAAATATGCAACCCAAATGCGACATAACGACATTTAATTTAACCTCATATTCTACAAGCTATTTGTAAGTCATACTTACATCAAACATAAAAGAATAATTTTATATTTTTTTTAATTTTGACTCAAGATATTTGGGCTACGAGTGAACTAACCCAGTGTCACCCAGATCAAAGATCATACCGACCATCCCCGCCGTCGGCTTGCGCTGCCCGCGATCGAAGTCGCCGAGGTAGTCGCGATGAATACAAGCATAGTCCGTCCGTTTTATTTGGATTATAAAATGAAAAATATTTTTGTCAGCAAATGTCGATAAGGTAAGTAATATGCCATAGAATTATCCCCCAAGTTATGTATTGGATTGAACCGGAGACCTTGTTGCCGGCGACAACCCAGGCGGCCTTGAGCTGCAGCGGCAGCTCGCGGTTCTTGGGCGGGCGCACGCGGAACCGCATCAGCTCGATGTAGCACGCGTCCGGCGGCTTGAACCTGCCGGGTTCGAGGAGCACATGTTATGCCAGTTTCAGATGACTACATGACTAGTAATAGTTGGCTTTTGTACATAAGGACCTTCTTCCGCCTGCGGCTTCGTCCGCGCGGAGAATCAAACCAGGGATAAAATGTAGCCTATGTTCTTCCCCTGGTTTCAATGTATCTCCATATCAAAATGTATCAAAATCGATTCAGCCGTTTATGGGTGATTTAACGAAAAACATCCAAACAAATAAACACACAGCCAGACGCGTCTCATGTTGACTCATACGACATACGACGAGGACAATAGTAGATTTTCTTGCGCCGTCACCACACGGCTAAAACGAGTTATGAGCACGAAATGCCTTCTGGTATGAAATAAGATAAAAAAAAACTACTGGCACCCCAAGCGGGGGTAAAAAGCCCAAATTGGAAGCATGTAGTTTATGAACGCTGCCTATGTGCGCCGGTGCGTCGTTACTTGAGTATCTGCGAGCTGGCGAAGTCGTCGGGCTGCACGCAGACGTGGAACTCGGCGTTCTCGACGCGGATCCACTCCTCGGTGGCCACGGGGATGATGTCGTGCCGGCCGACCACCTCGCGGCCCTGGCGCCGCAGGTCATTCAGCCCCACCTCCACGTCGGGCATGCCTGCAGGCGCACGGACACGTCACGTCACATTCCTATCAGGTTTTCATTTAGGTGAGACAGATATTGTTTGTCTTTCCCTGCGTAAACAGACTCTGCCGTGAGTATGAGCAAACCATCTAAAAAAACGTGTCGCTGGCTTTCTGGCAATTTCTTGAAGAGGTCTTCGTTCAACAGTGGATTTAAATAGATGGCGTTAATCTGAGTAGGATGCAGATTCCCTGCTCCCTTCCTGCTCCTTCCTCATTTGAGCACAATTGCGCATTTTCATCTCGGTACGTTAGTGAATAGTCCGATCGAGTTAACTAGGCACCTGGGGCTGATGACGTCACATCCATGCGTGGCGCAGGTGTGCGGGAAGCAGCATCGCATTGCAACGAGGTGCCGAGATAACTCGACTAGGTGGAAAGTTATGGCAATGAATTAATCAATTCGCTTTCTTTTATGTAAGTATTTTAACTGCGCCCTAGTTTGCTGTGAAACAAACTTTAGAAATAAACTTCTTATGTAAAGAGTTACGTGATGTAATAACGACACAGACGCTGCGAACTGACCGCTGAGGAACCCGAGGAAGAAGAGCCGCACGCGCGCGATCTGCTTCAGCACCGAGCCCTCCGCGTCCTGCTCCACGTGCAGCTCGTCCACCGCCGTGATCTGCACCTGCGGGCGCGCGGTGGCGTATGAGTTCTGCGTGCCTGTCTCATCTTTATTAACAGTAGGTCACACTAGAGTGTTTGGAATAATCGCTCACTGTCTGTCTGTCGATCATAGGGCTAGGCAGAACTTCGAAGCAATCCACTTTTCTCCTCTGAGAGATAGAAACTGATTGGTGCCGAGCCCAGTTCCTAGGTTAGCCAACGGAGCTGAAATTTTCTAGACTTTTTCATTAGTCGACACCCACAGAGGTCTGGAATATGAAAATGAAAGAGGAATATCTCTTTCTCGAAATAAGGCTTATGCTTAGCAGTAGACCTAAATAGGCTGATGATGATGATGATGATTATAATCTTGTGAACCGTTTAAAAACACAATTTTTTAAACCAATGATGGTTCAAGCAAGTTTTGTTTTATTGGCTTGTGTCGAAGAACATAAAAGATCGAGAAGGATCGACCAGACGGGCTGTGAAGGCTGTCAATTCGAGAAATATTATCGCGTGAAGTGAAGATTTTCCCTAGGAAGGAATTTTCCTGTCATGAATTATTAAACAAGAGCTGAAGCTTGCCGTCGACACACAGGACTTGTTTTAAAATCAGTCCCTGCCTTAAGAGAGTGAATCGATCAAAATAAGACATTATCTAGATAGAGAGCAGAAATAAGCTCTTCACAGATAAAAAATGTTTACGATTGAAGAGCGTAGTGCTCAACCAAAATAACAAAGGACTGAGAGCTCTGAAAAAGCCTCGCTACTTGTTGGAAAACATGGAGGGCACAAGTTTATAATCTTGGATCGTATAGGGAACCCTCTCATAGATATAGTTTTCAAAAATGTACAGTGCAGTTTCCAGTTACACCCTTGTCTTGACCAGGGTCAGAGCCTTGCCGAGGCCTTGTGCCAAGAACAACTGAAACTCGGTCGAGAACAATGTTCTGACCTTCATAAAAGGAAATGGTCTACTCAAAATGTTCATCCAGACGATTTCTAGTCGGAAATGGAGCCTACCACCCAGTTGAATGTAGGGCTCAAACGTTCCAAGTTAAAGTATAAGCCATCGGTTGTTGGTGATAAAAATTCTCCAAGTTAGCATGATTTACTGTAATTTGACTCCCCTCTCCAACATTTTCAATTTCAAATTAAATAAAATGACCATGACTTCCTTATTATTTATTTGACATAAATTTAGGAAAATTAAAAAAGTATAAGGCGTCAGTACCTCCTCCATCTTGTAGGTGAGCGCGCGGTCGCGGTGCGCGGGCAGCCGGAACAGCGCCTCCTCTACGCAGCACGAGAACTGCTTCGCGTCCTCGTAGCTCAGCGAGCCCAGCTTGAACAGCTGCGACACCTGCGCGCGCACAAGCACGTACACACACAATGCGTTACAATGACATCACATGCGTGTCAAATGTTTCATTTATATTTACATAAATATTTATTTTTATAGGAGTCGGGGTAGAGGAGTAAGCGGTACTCCTGATGATAAGTGATTACCGACGCGCACGAACATCTGCAACGCCGGAGGAGCTGCAGGCGTATTGCCGGCCATTGTGAAAGGAATAGGCGTTTTTCTTGAAGGTCCCTAAGTTTACTGCATCGCTGGCGACAGATGATTTCACAAAATACAAAATATTCTACTTGATAAGTTTGGATTTTAAATTTTAATGGGATAATAGCATTAAATCTAGAAACAAAACAGATGGTCGATAAGACAGGGGAGCGCGGTGAGTACCTGCGGCGCGTGCTCCACGGGCAGGCCGAGCTTGCGCAGGTCGCTGCCGAACTCTTTCACGCCCTGGTAGTCGCCCTGGATGGCGTACGCCGCGAACTGCGACAGCTTGTTGGTGATGCGCTCCGCCTTCGTCACCTGCCCCGGCCTGATCGCGCACAGTTATTTCTTTAACGACTATTCTCTTTTTCGAACAACCATCCAGCCCCAAAGCACTCGTAGGATTCCCTGTGCCTTGCTAACTGGATGGTGATAATATCTACACAGATAAATATATAAACAACCATGACTCGTTTTAGTTTTTTTATGGAAAAGGCGGCAGACGAGCAAGCGGTTCACCTGATGATAAGTAATTACCGTCGCCCACGTACTTCTGCCACACCAGAGATGCTGCAGGTGCGTTGCCGGCCTCTAAGGATATTTGGGAGATAAGGAGGGGTATGGGCAGGGGAATGGGCCTCCGGTTTCCTCACTCACCGAACGAAACGCAGAAGCATAAGATGCCTCTACTTAACGCAGGTATCCTGCGAGGCCGTGGTACTAACCCGGTCGAGCCGGCCCATTCGAGCAGCAGCTAAAGCCGCCCCTTGGCTCTACCACGTGGTTACAAAGGTCTAACGTGTTTTTTCTTAAAATCTACCATTGTTTCGTAATGTGGTTCGTATCGGAGAAGGAGCTCCGTGGGTATCCTCTTTTTTGTATTTTGTTTAAAAACACATCGTTTTATTAATAACATAATATTATTATTTAATAAATTTAATAATAATATTATAATATTCTTCGACTTTTACGTATACTATAGAAGTCTGACAAAAACCACATATGGTTCAAACTTGTAAAGTGTGTTTTATTGAATTTTGTTATGTATATCGAGTTTTGATGTTTAGTATTATGATTTATGATAGTATGTAGCAAGCGCTCGTGAATAACTGTTCAGTGATTGGAAAATTCTGAAAACCACGAATTTATGTTTCGGGACCAACTGTTCAACAAATCGTCAGTAAAAGTTAACTATCATTGTTGTGATTAAACATAATACTTTGACACTGGTAAAAAGTTATCTAAACTTTTGCCATAATTGACTTTCGAGACCGAGCAAAAAAAGAAAGAACTGTTAAGCGAAGGACGCACCTGACCCCGGGGCGCTCCTTGTAGAAGACGTATTGTAATTTGACGGTGAATATCTTGCCGAACTGGTCGAATTGTTGCGCGCCGATGTCGGACACCGAGTAACAGGCCTGCAGCGGCAGCTCTTGTAGCGGCTCCTTGTCGGTCGCCGAACCCAACAGCTGCACCGCCGGCGTGTCGCCCTGGTACACCAGCCGGACGAACATCTTCTTCCAAAACCTAGGCGTGCATGCGAGTATGTCTCGTTTCAGCTATTGCCAGGGGCACAGGACCGAGCCAACCCGAACAATACGCTACAACCCGAACGAAATAAAGGAACTCCTAATATTAAAATGTCGTGTTAGCGAGAAGGTAATCTATTACTTACAACCTTCGCTTAATGACGATGTTTGAACATTTAACAGAAGCAGGGTTGAAGAAAGAGCCGCGGTAGCCTAGTGGTCAGAGCACTCGCATTAGATTCATAGAACGCCAGTGACCAGGGCTCGATTCCCGGTGCCGGCACTATTACAATTGTTAATAGCAATTTCGAGTGCTGAATTTACCACATGCATGGCGGTAAAGGGCTGCATGTCTGAGTAACAATAAAAAATATTCTCGGATAAATACTCTCGGAGATATTTTATTTGAGGAGGCGTTTGCCTAGCACTGGCTGCTACTTTAATTTTTTTTCCGTGAAGAGAAAACATTAATTGAAATTATTTGCAGAAGTTTACGAAATGTTAGAAGGCTGCTTCCTCGGCATTATATCCCTCCATATGTCCTTAGGATAGCGATTTAGATGGTTAATGTTATGGAATGTATTGCTCGATCATTTTATTTGGAAACCAATGATTGTCTGTTATTTTAGGAAATAGGTGTTTTCGTCAAACCGTCGTCAAAACACGGCCGCGGTGAAAATTTTAATAAATAGACTATTTTACGTACGTAAAATAAATTATAGGACTAGGCTCTACTGAGAATTAATATCGCGCTCTCGACTCTAGCAAGTTGGAAACCTACGACCTAGTACAGCTCGAGACGGGAATTCTGTGGATGGTAACGTCACCTCTGTCCGGTGATTTTCTTCTTGTTGGGCTGACGCAGGTGCATTTCCCACCCGGGCCCGCAGTACTTGGTGCGCGGGAAGTCCTCCAGCGGCACTGACATGTCCTCGTCGAACAGCGGGGTGGGAGGCGTCTCCCCGCCGCTGCCCGACCGCCGCCGGTCTTCCTCTACCACAACACCATAGAATACAATTCAATACGGTATGTACGTGGTACAACAGTATGCGGAGGTGATCATTTCAAAATAAAACATACACAAGTTCTTTTAATGTCACGAGCGTCAAATAATAATCATGCAAAGTACCAAATGGAGGCTCCATTGTCGGTTGCAGATCAGTTTCGCTTTTGTCGAAGGGATTGCTGCGCGGAGATTCCGGCAGCGCCTGCGGCCGGGGCGGGGGCGCGAGCACTGGCACTGCGGACTCTTGTCCGCCCATTTCCTCTTTAGGCCTGTTGGTATTAGAAGCATAGTTGGTTATCTGGATAACGCAAAAATGAATAAATAAATAGCGTCTATGTTCTATAAGCGTTAATGCATTACCAAATTACTATCCCACTACCTAATAAACACAGAGAAAGTGTCATCGGTGGAGTCACGTGACCCCTGCAGCTCGAGACGCGGGGTGGCCGCTGGTGGTGGCGGCGCCTCCATGCACAGGAACGGATCGAACGCTTCCGCTTCGAAGCCTCCTGGCGCTGCCTCTGAACTGCCATCATCGCCCCATGCATCTATAATTGTATGCGAATTTGATAAAAATTTTTGGAAACTTTAATGCAAGATTTTAAAGAAAATAGCTATCGGTTTTGTACCTGTATTCATGTGATTTGAGATTGTAGAATCAAATTTAGCAGAAAAAGCGTCAAAAGCATCTTCTGATGGTGGAATGGAGTCTTGTAACATTTTTTCAGTAGTGTTCCATCCCAGGTCTGATGACGAAGGGACTATGGTATTTTCCATTGTAAAAGTATTAGCCTGTTGAGCGGACGCATTTTCCGGTGTCTCAGAAAATGCATTAATTTGTGTTTCTTCCATATTTTCTTTTGGAGAGAGTACAAAGGGACTGTTTTGGTTTTCGTTGGGCAACTCATTGCTGGAGGCCATAAAAGTGTCCTCAGCTCCCGTTGAAAAAATATTACTAGCATCGTTAACAAAAGTCGAAATATTGTCGGTGGCTGCGTCGCATTCAAATGGATTCTTTTCAGATGCATTTATGTCTTGAAATTGCTCATCGACGTGTTCTGCAAAAGGAGAAGCATTAGACTGAGCTATGGTAACCTCCATCGGTTCCGAGCAATCAATGGAAGCATTTGTATCATCCATTACATTTGTGAACAATGACATGGTGTTCGTTACTTCAACTGTGGTTTGGGAAGTTGTTACTATATCTTGAAAGACTGAAGGATTATTTGTGACTGGTAGTTCTGCTGAAGTTGTTGTTGTAAGGATATTAGACATGTGAGGATGCACTTCAGATCCGTTATCAGATGGCGTAACATCAAGAATGTCATCGCTGAGAAAATCGATTTGCTTCTCTTCTTTTTTAGGCGCTGCGTACAAACTTAGAATGTCTTCCTTTGTCGGTTTTGTTATCACAGGAACTGGAGCGTCAAAAAGATTTATTTCGTCAGAAGACTGTGGTGGTTGCTGTTTTTGATGTTGTGGCGGTATTTGTGGTGGCGCTTGTGGACGAGGTGGTGGAACACTAGGCGGCGCAGGACGTGGAGGTCGTGCAGGAGGCGGCCTTGCAGGTTTACTATTTTTAATCACGCTTAGATTATCTTCCGCCGCAATTTCTTCCATAAAGTCAGGTTCCGGAGTAGGGCTTGGAGAATGAAAATCTCGCGCCGATACGGGACTAGGTGTTCTCGTGGGTGGTATTCGATCAAGTAGATGTGTACTAGTAAATTCCATTTGTCCAGTTACGCTAAGAATTAGGTTTTGCGTTTCGGTAGGCAGAGGTCGGACAGTTTGCTCGAGATCACTATTATCACCCATTACTGGACTGATACAATCAACTATGGTAGAGACCAATTCCAAGTCGGTAGGTTTGATAAGCTTTTCAGTATCCATGGGTTGACTGGCAAAGACATCTAGTGAAGTATCTTCAAAACTTTTAGCACCCAATCCTGTCGGATTTTCTCCTCCGAAAATATCAATAGGAACTGTATCACCTGCAGGCGGCTCATAGTTATCACCAAAATCTGAGAACGGGTTACTGCCTGCAAAGGGATTATCCCCAGTGAACGTAGAAGACTCATCGTCTGTCATCATGAACGGATTAATTATATCTGCTGACACCGGAGCAGTCGGTTCATTCATACTTAAGAACGGATTAAAAGCCATTTTGAATTATTTAATTTAGGAATTCAGACTCAAGTAATTTTAATTCTGTTTTTCCTGGATTAAGAGCAGTGGCGAATGAAGTATCAAATGGGTCGAAGTCTTCTTGTGATTGTGTTGAATCTGCCGGTTCCGGAGTTAATGCTTTAACTTGAAATATGTCGTCAGACGGTTCTAAGAAGTCTGGATTACTTTCAGATTCCAATGTAGCCTTAGATTCGTCACAAACGAATTCTTTTGCTAATAATTTAAGTTCAGTCTTGCTTGGTTGAATATCAGCTGCAAAAGATGTATCAAATGGATCTTCTTCTATTTTTTGAACGTTTCCTTGTATCGATGGTGGGCCTGAAGGAGTAAGTACTTTTGCTTGTAATTCAAAATTACCACTGTTGAGAAGATCACTCGACTTCACATTAACTTTTGTATTGCTCGATTGCGGAATTTCTGAGTGACGTCTTTTTGTTTGATACGTTACACTACTAGCAATATCTTCGTCAGACCGAGTTCGTGTTATTATATCCGGTACTTTATCTATATTTTCATCACTTTCTATATCTTCAGTTATAGAACGTTCCCTTATATAATAAGGCGTTAATGGTTGATTCGGCTTGGATTTAAAACCTAAATTGTCTGTTTCTGTACTAACAATATTAAAAAGCACACTTTTACCGACAGTAAGATTTTCGGGGCGTGATGCTCTTCGCTCTAGTTGTTGAGGTTCGTCAGCTCGTGGATCAAAATCTGGGTCACTAGGAACTCGGTATATAGTACCAGATGTTGCACCGATAAGTTCTTGTTCTAGCAATTTCAGCTCAACTTTCCCCGGCGCTACAACTTTATCTACAATAGTAGTATCGAATGGGTCTATATCAGTGGTATTGATGTCTACAGGATCTAAAGGCGAATCTCCCAACTGTGTCAAGTCAGTAGTACTTCCACCTAATAAATCACGGGTTATTTTATTTTCTCCGGTTACATTAATGTCATCCGATGTGATAGATTCTCGTATTCCCAAAGGATTAGTCAAATGTATTCTAACTGATGATTTACGCCGATTGTTAAATTTCTCTCGAAATTCTTCGGCACGTGGGTCGAAGTCTTCGTCGTCTTCTAGAATAGCTGCCTGTTGTTTATCTTGACCTGAACGCGTCGCAGGTATAACAGCTTCCGCGAAACTCGTATCAAACGGATCGTCTTGATCAATGTATGGATCTAATATTTCAATTTGGTCCTCGGCTATACCTTCTGCGAATACAGACTCGTTTTTATCAGCTTCGAAAGCAGACCACGATTCCTTTACAACAGGTTCGAGTTTAATTTCTTTTTCTTCTAGTTTAATAACTTCTGGTTTATTCTCAAGAGATTCTGCTGCTAGTTGCGTAAATTCATCGTCGTCATCTTCTTCACTTTGTGCTTGCTTTGTATTTGTATTCGTTAGCTCAAATATATTTTCTTGAACACTTTTTTTATTTTGTTGTATTATAGAGGTATGTAACGAAACACTGAGGTCAATGGGTGTTGTAATAGGAATGTCCGTGTCAGCATCTAAAATACTCTTTTCAACAGGTTCGTTCTCAATAGTCTTTACAACTGCAGGTAATTCTGCATCAACACTTTCTAGCAAAAGATCTCCAGGAATTACTCGCTTGGATTTTTTTGAAGTTACAGTAAGATTATCAATACGACCAGTAAGAACTTCAACAGCTACTCCAATATCCAGTGTCTTTTTGCCTCCTTTGCTTTTGTTCTCTTGGCCTTTAATTAATGCGTCTACATGTGACGTGTCAAATAATCCATCGTCTTGGAATTCTTCAGGTGAGTCCGGAACATACGCTAGCTTCACCTCACCACGCTCAACGGCATCCACATAAGAGGTATCAAAAATATCGTCTTGTTCCTCGCCCTCAGATTCTTCGTCAGTTAGGCCGTATTCACTTTTGTCGTCGTCCGCGTCTGCCGCAGCGGCCTGAAGCAGTTGAGGAAAATCTGCCTCTGTTACTTCGACTACCGGCCTTGTTGACACTTCCTTAACTTCCGGCTCTACTTCTTTTGGTTGAACACGTTGAAAAAACGATGTAGATTTTATTCGATCTAAGTCACCTTGAGTTTTCTTTAGAACAGAGTCTATTCCAGTCGTCAAGTCTTTAAATTTAGACCATTCCTCATTTTCTTTTGCCGATCCTTCTCCACTTTCAGCTTGTTGCTGTTGATGTTCTCTTCTATATTTTTCTAACTCTTCCTCTGTAAATAGCTCTTGCTCACCTTTTCGCTTGGACTTTTTACCTTTTTTCTTCTTTTTAAGTCCTTTGGGTAATTTTAGCATTATATGTGCTTAATGATGTTATTCTGTGTTGCTGTAACCAAAAAATCAATCTTATTACAGCCATTACATATATATATAAATTTTGTAGGAGCCAAAAAAATATGAATGTTTTAAGAGTCAACTACCCTTTAGTTTAAAAACCCCAAAAGGTTTAACTACCCCAAAGGTTTGAAAATCTCATGAACCTATTGAAAAGATGCTTGAGAAAAATAAACAGACAACGATGACGGGCAACAGCGTTTAAGGTTCAAGGCGATTGGCGATAGGCCTATATACAATTTTTGGACGAAGAGGCTGAAGATGAAGAATACTGATTTATTTATCGACATATTATTTAGCGTACAAATTTTAATTAGAATAGTAAACAATAAAATATGCAGGAAAAGAACTTCTTTCCGCAACTTCTAATATCTACCTTATAAAAATCCTTCAAAAATAAATGAGATAAAAAAAATCTCTTTCGCGTTTATGTCCTCTACTGCATGGGTTTAGAAATATAAGAACAAATTCCAAGTCTCCAGGGCAACATACGGAACGGTAAAATATAAGATGTACATTTCTCGAGTGAAATTTATCTTTTTATGACGAAGAATAAAGATTTTGATTTAGACGTTGAAATTATTTATATATTAGTGCTTTATATGCTTTCACACGTACTATTTTAACACTTTATTTCTACTATTTTTAGTGTTTTCTTTTTATTTTAACTAATTATTACTATTTTCTTTCTTTCTATTTACAAATAATTAGAGTTATTACACATTATTTTATTGAAATACATCTTTTAAATATAATAGTTGCACCGATCTCTAATAAATTTTATAATAGACTATTGTTCCTCGTTGCTTGTTAACCTCAGCTGCTGGACATGGTCTTCTTCCGTCCAATAGGAGGATTTGCCGTTATCGCCACGCTTGGCAAGGGGTCGCCCAGCCGCATATGACACCCATCGCAACTAAGCTGCAGCCCGTAAGCGGTCTAAGTGTCATTCTGGCATTTTTGAGGTGGTTAATCCGTCATCTATCGGACACCATGAGATTTCCCCACTTTGTCGATTCTATGGTAAGAATAGAGTCTACCTACGGGTAGAAAGAGGGTGACAACTTTTATAGAGTTGCCACTACACGTCACTGATACATTATTAACTTGTCGGCTGCGTGGCTTAGTGGTTAGCGTTACTGACTGTTGAGACAAGGGTCCTGGGTTCGAGTCCTAGTCAAGCTTCGGCTCGACAACCTTTCATTTTAGGATTCTGTGTCCAAAGAGCAAAACGGAGCCCTATTAATGTCACTTTCCTGTCTGTCTGTCTGTCCGACTGCCCGTCCGTATGTCTCAGATCTCTAACTCTTTAGAAATTTAGATATACAATTTTGAATAATAAAGACCCAAAATTCTAATATCGAATTAGAAATTCAATTAAATATTCTTTAAGTCATTGTCTAGCTGTCGTTGAGTACAGTACAAATAAATTTTAATTATTTTACATATTTAAAAAATATAAAATGGGGGACCATCAAAGTTGTCAGATTTAGAACTTTTTTTTCCGTATCATATAGTGCATTTAAATAAAATATACCGAAAACACCGATTCATTAAATATTAAGTTAAAAGAAAAGAAAAGGGATAAAAAACGAGCTAACAGTCCACCTGAAGGTAGGTAGCTGCTGCAGACCATGGACCCCGGCAAACTACCTCAATCGAAGTAGGTCACAGATGGGTCGTCATCTCACGGGATAAGACAGAACGGCCGCCACGGCAGGTAACTGTGCGGGCTACCTGTACCTTTCAAACCAGAACACAGCAGCAATCACATTGCTGTCTGACATCAGACTTGGGAAGAGGGCGGTTGCTACCCAGACCACTCCTAGGCAGGGAAGGAATCTCTCCCCGGTGGACATTTTCCATTCTATTGGCTTGTAAGAAAAGGTTTGACAAAGTAAACATGTCACGATACAAGTCATTACTAACAATTTGCAATATCACATATTGATAATAACAATTTAATGATTTCTTGTACTTAAGCGAACACTACACATTTGAAATGAAACTATTATTTACGTATTTACGTATATAAATCAATGGATGAATGTATTGTATCAAATAATATGAATGGGCGCTGCTGTTATGTATAGACGAGCTCTGGGGGTACAGACGTTCAAGGAATGACAGTGTGACGTCGTTGGTGTATTGATCGATTGGTTCATCTTATTTTGACGTTATGTTTTAGCAAGAGATGAAGCTTATACATATATATATATATATATAAATATATTACATAATCCGTGCTATAATCGAAGTACATACAAGAACAGCATATGATAAGAACATAGAATGGTGTAATTCTAGTAATGATTAATGTTAATAATATAACACGGGTTACTACACAAGGAGGACACGACAGTAAGACCACGTATGCACAATGATTATGAGACAGAGCGAGGAGAGAGCATGCTAGAGTGAGTCGAGTGGCGAATGGCGATCGCAGAGGCCGAGGTGGCGATGGAGAGGCGATGGTGAGGCGATATTGAGGCGATGGTGAGGCGGCGGCCGCGGACACAGAGCTAGACGGAGACGTACCGGGCCGACTGCAGCCGCCGCTACCTACAGCTAAGTCATAGGACTACAGCGCTACGGCTATGGCGTCTGTACCTTCATGGCAACACGCGAACAGTCGCGGACTCGTTACGGGGCGAGCTGGTCACTGCGCTCGGGGGCGCCGGCTGCTCGGCACTGAGCGGCGGCCCGGCATCGACCGCGCGCCGTCCCCGCGCCGCACGCACGCCCCGCGGCCAGTGCGCGCGCCGTCCCCGCGCCGCACGCACGCCCCGCGGCCAGTGCGCGCGCCGCTCCCCTGCTCTACGTACAGCAACCTCCACCCCCTCTCCCCGCCGCCCCCGCCCCGCCCCGGTCGCTCGTTCGCCCTCGTTACATAATCACGCCTGTTCCTTTTCCTCCCCTATAATCGATTTCCTTTACTTATAATATAAACATACGTCATGTTCACAAATAACCGGACTGTTATTTGGATTTACACATTGAATTATATTTATTTTCGAAGGGTTTTGACCCCTTTGTCAAAAGTCACGAATGAAAAGCTGAAGTAACCCCTGTTATTTCTCACGGGGTGAGTTCAGGCGCTAATCCGTGCATTCCCAGCTGTGGGCTGTGTTTGAACAGAGACAGTTTCGTTTTATTCCTTGATTGAATTATTTCCTAGAGTTGATAATTTTGTCCCCACTTCGGAAATTCTTCCTTCTCAAACGAAGATGTCGTTTATGTGGCTGGGAGCGGCGTCTGTCCGCAGATCCACGTAATTTATCTTATCATCTGTTAATCCAGTCAATTGATTTAAGACATACGATTAACTGTATTAATAGGGGAGAAAAATAAATAGAGAACCATGGTAGCTCAGTGGTGGTCAGGGCATTTTCTTTAACTCCATTGTATGCGAGGTACCTGAGTTCGAATTCCGGTGCCGGACCACCATTATTGTTAATTGCAATTTTAGTTCTGATTTTTTATAACTAGCGACTGACCGCAGCTCCGGCCACGTGATCACAAATTTTGTTGTCCAAAAAGAACTCTTAGTTGAGATATGAAGTACTTATCGAGTACCTACGTCCTCTTCCGTGGTACACTAGGACACCGCTGGCAAGTTTCGACTCCTCCAGGCGCCATCGTCTAACTAACTTACAATTGTAATATCATAAAGAAGGATAAAACTGTAGCACTTCTGGGATCATTTAAACGATCAAAAAAAGAGCAATCAGAGTCCGTAAAATTACTTTGTTTGTAACACACAAAGGAAGAATTTTACATTTTATAATAAAGAAACCAGAATGTTTAAATACGATTTTTGTAAAATATAGCTTGGGGAAGCATGTTAGTAAAAAGTGAAATTATTTTCAGTGAAGTTTCACATATGTATGACTTCGTACAGAAGCATCATAAGGGTTTTATAATATCTACTAGGACCATATCGGTTGTTACTTAGATGTGTATAGCAATTTTAAAGTCGGATATAGCTTTTGATGGATAAAAATTGGGTCAAATGTATTGAGCGGCGCGGCGTGGCATCCCCACGGGCGCAGTGTCACGAGCTCAAGTCGAGCGGACCATCACGGAGGGCTGCACTTGTCAAAGACTGCTGTTGTATTTTTAATTTTAAATATATGAAGAGAGTGTACGAATGGCTGACGATTATGCACATCAAATGAGCTCTCACAACCCTGGTTACACCCTGTATTGGGGTTGTCAGATGTGTAGACACTTTAGTGACCGGTGGCGAGTCTAGTCTCAGACAGAGTGTGTACAAGCCACAATGACACCATGTCCGTACAAATCGTATATAAGATTGGTAACACTCCCTGGCCTGGCGCAAGCCCTCCACACACACACACACAGGGGGAATCGAACATAAGTCCTGACACGGCGGCAGATGCACCGACCGCTCGGCTTTCGTGATTATGGGCACTTACTAGTTGCTAAGATTACGTTAAATGACAATAACTTCGCGATCGCATCCAATGTATATGTGTATTGCACTAGGTAATGGTTTTTGGCCCGGCCCAGACACCGTGTCTGATCCTTACTCCGAGCCTATCGCATAGGCGTCGTGTCGCATGCACTGGAGCAGCGGAGCGAACTCATCTCAGATCTTAAACCCCTCGAGAATAAGAGGACTCCATTGCCTCTATCAGAAGAACAGTGTACGAGTTTGCTTGCCTTACCTACACATTTTACTTGGTGGTGGGACACCTATGCAGGAGCGCGTGTAGGTGTAGGTACCTGTATGTACCACGGTAGGTTCTGGTATGGATGATGATATAACACCTGCAAACAACCCCAATGGATGAAGGTCACAAATGTGCTGTCACCCCTGAGGAATAAGATGGAATGCCTCACAGCCCGTAAATAAAACTGCTGACTAGCGACAGTATAGGTAAGAGGGCGATACTTAACTAGACGGCTCCTAGGCAAAGGAGTCCACCGCCACTAAGAGTAGTGAAACTTCTGGGCATATCTGCGGGAGTCTGCATTCCGCAATATCTTTCGGAAGCGGCGTAAGAATCGATCACTGCCGGTTTTTGCTCTTATGAGAGGCGAAGAAGGGGAAAAACCTCGTAAATCTCCTGAACCAATCAGGCCACGCGGCTCCTTCCCCGTCACGTTCTGTCACCCGGAGATGTTAAAAGTGTGTCGGTAATCCGAACAATATGCAACCCGTTACAGGGGTGACTAGCCCTGTGGGTGACAGGCATGATAGCTTCTACATACTCGTACTATCATAGTGAGCTTTTTAAAACAATATTCTATTTTGGCGTTTTTATGGGAGACGACAAGTCTGTGATCCCCGTTTATGGAAGGCGCTTTTACTCAATGCACGTGACACAACACGGGATGATGCTAGGGGAACCCTTTAGCGTCATCTTCCGGCGTATAAAAATGACTCTTCATCCACTTACTTCAGAACTCACCACTGAACTGTCCTCAGCGCGCTCCAGTGCTCCTTAAATAGTCCCGAATTTCGATCGTCTTTTTATTTTCGATTATTGCAGAACATCCCGAAACAAAATTTTATTTTTTTGAAAAAAATTGGCTTATATTTCAACCAGCGTACAGCCACCCTTATTTACCTACCAAATATATACGTTAAAATTGAATGTTAACATAAAAACACTAATTCTTATGACTTGGCATTCGAAGACTTAAGAGTCTTTTTATATAATATTGAATTTGAAGCATCTATCACAATATTTCTTCACGGCCCGGGTAGACGGGCAGAGATTGCCAAAAGGCATTAAATCCCTCCTTTGTAATCTTATTGGTGTACTCAATAAAGTATAAATAAATGTGCCTCTTGTATGTAGAAAGCAAGCAAAAGCCGGGATGCGCTTCTTAAAGGGCGGGCCCATATCAACAGTGTCGGGCGGATCGGTGCGCGATTAAGTACGTAGCGTAGCGTGTTAAACACCAGCTTGCCCCACGGTATATCTTTCCAATGCTTTGTTCCACGCATTAGCAATAACTGAGCGTAACAGTTTGTCCGAATGCAAGGGATGGCCGCAACGATGTAGCCAGCGTTCCTCCAGCTTACCGATGAAAGAAAGTAAGCGATGGAGAAATAATTTTAGTTATATAATTCTTTAATTATATAATAGTCAAAATATATTAAAGCATCGTGCAGTAACGGAACGTAAAGGAAGCGGCCTTAGAGGAAAACTGAGTTATTTATGTACGAACAGTTGCCCGTGTGACCGAAACAAGTCGGCTGAATTTTAAAACTACTACTAAAAAAATCGTTAAGACTTGATGCTGTTGTAGTGATATGTCAAGTGTAACAAAAACTGGAGGCGTATCCCATTAGATGTCGGTAAGCAGCGGAGTGGTGAAGCGGGGCTGGCTGCAGAAGCGCGGCGAGCACATCCGCACCTGGCGCGCTCGATACTTCGTGCTGTTCGAGTGCGGCGAGCTGATGGGCTTCCGGGCGCAGCCAGGCGACGACTTCCGCGATCCCGACAACCGCTTCACGGTCCACGGCTGCCAAGTGATGGCGAGCGACAAGTCGCGCCACAACGCCTTCACCATCCGCCTGCGCGGCACCGATGTCATCGAGCGCCAGTTTTCGGCTGATAGCAACGAGGAAAGGCAAGTCGCGTGTTTACAATCCACTGCATAATAAATAGCAAGAGCATATGTGTACAAGAGCTGCGTTCCCGCCGAGCGGCATGTGTGTCTGCGCTGTTTTCAATTCAAACTGGAGCCACTGTTTCAGTACTGACAGAGAAGATATGTTAATTATAGTCTTGGTGTTCACAGAGCACAGTTTTCTTTCAGCAATGACGCACACGGCGTTGCGTCCGGAATGAAGTTTCGCGCGTATTTGTTCGTAGCTATGGTCGTGACAACATTCACACTTGAATCGTTCAATACATGTAAAGGCCTATGAAGGGAAACGCTAGAATCTCGTGGCTTGCGACAAATGGCCAGAGAGAAAGAGCTCCCGTGTGGAATGTTCCGGAATAAACTGTTAGTAAGTAAGACGTCGTTAATCGACAAACGTTTTAATCGTTCAATAGAACTTGTAAATTCGTCTCCCTCAATTGTAAATGTTAAATATTAATCAAATTCTTAAGTTTAGTCTAACATAGTAATTTAATATTATACTCGAGGATTTTTCTTTTCTTTTTTTTTACAACACAATATTTTGTATGACCAAATTAACATGCCGAGTAACGGCAAAATATGTACCCAAGATCAGTGTAATACCCTATTTTTAATGAATAAATTAATTTTCATTTGCCATCGCTAATGTGGCAGAGCGGCGACGGGGAACAGTGTCCAGTGCGCGATGTGTCTGCGATCGCAGAGCCCTCGCTCGGGGAGAGGCACGCGGGCAAGAAGCTGACGAAGGAGCAATCAAAGACCAAACTCGTTTCGTCGAAATAGCAACGTTCAAAATTCTTAATCAGCAGCAATATTGTATTGTGGACTGGTGTGGCTCAAATGACGCACAAGATAAGGAAAATTTGTATTTCCTGCCCGTATCTTCTTGAATTCAAAGCAGCGGAACAAAACATTTCAATCTAATATTTACTATGCATCATCGTCAGTATGAACATTAAACAACGTAATAATTAATTTTTTGTCGATTTTTATATCCAATGTTTAATTTAAAATTTCCATATAACAAACAAATTTCCTGATAGAGAAAACGAAACGAAAACCTCATTGGTAACAAGTTCTCCACATATGGGATCTATCACGGGTATATTGTATAGTTTTAAGATATGGTAGAATATGCCAAGGAACATATTTTCTCACGATTCTTTTACCCAACATGGTACATGATTAAAGATGACATGCCGTCTGTCGATCAGTCTGTACTACCTTGTAAGTGCTATTTCTTTAGAACCGTAACAGGTAGTCGGTCGACGTTTTCGCAGAATATATGTGATAATGGCGGATATCCTAAAATAAAAGAAAATTAAAGTTTAAAAATTAAAGGAGGGGGGGGGGGGATTACCGTCCTCCATATCCTCCCATACAAGATACTAGTTTTCTTCACGTTCACTCAAACTTGGTGTTGTTATAATGCAAACTCTGAAATAAAACAAGAAGTATCGCCCTAAGGATCTCGAACTGAATGAAAGAAAACACATTATATTGGTAAATATGTAACATATATATTTTGTGGTTGTACGGAACCCTCGATGGGGGAGTCCGACTCGCACTTTGTCGGTTTTCTTTGTTTGTTCGACCCACTGTTAACCAGAGCTTATTTGGATCAAGTAATGACAGGTGGATTTTTATTTATGGGAAAGAGGGCAAACGACCAAGGGTGGTGGTGAGTGCTTTCCGACGCCCACGACCATCTACCAGAGGAGCTGCAGGTGATAGTTGTGGAGAGGGTTAGGGTATTCGTTAGTGTTCAGGCCAACGACATAAATCATTTATCGACTTTCGAAATATACCTATAAATTACCCTTTTCCTCCACCTTTGGAAAAATGATTTTTCGTTTTACCCCCAATTATATTTATAATTATAAAGTGAGAAGATTAAGAGAAAATATGTTATTTGCAAGTACAATACGTATATCGCTATAATATAGTCGCCCAATGCTCTATGTCTATGTTCGTACTTTTATATTATCTCTCAAGATGAAGAGGGACAGCCTAGCCTGTCCCTCTTCATCCGGATACCCACAAATTTTATATATTTTCCTCGCTACGTCAATAAATACGAGGTTCTGAGAACTGTGTGTAGTTACTCTGAAGCTTATAACCTACACTATGTCTTCAGTAGGCTTTCCATCAGAATTCATTTGTCGAAGCTTGAGGGAGTGGGAGGAGGGAATAATTAAATTCCGTTGGTCGACTATTAAATTGTTCAGCTGACATTAGCTCTGGAACATACCGAGCTAGAACATGCAGAGAGTATGGTCTAGCTCGGAATATATATATAACATTAAGGGGACCTAAATCAGTGTCGGGGTTTAGGTTTCCAATCTCGACTGTTACGAGTCCATTCCATTTCGAGCTCTCATACTGCAGCACAGATTTAGTTTTTTTTGTATCAAATTTTCATTCAGACCAGTTATTATAGTAAAGGTTTGAATTTGTGTTACGAATAAACGAGTTGTATGTTTTTTATTTCTTAATGAAAAGAGCCACGATGGCCGACGACTACTTCCGAATCGGGGGAGTCGAGTTCAATTTTATCGTTGGCTTGGACACGAAGATCGTGACAGGCTCACCGCCCGTCACATTGTCCCAAATTAGCATTGGCAAAAAATAGGTGGTAAGGACTAAAATACCACTCTTACCTCTGACCACCGCTGTATTGGGTACACGGTCGTATGAACTTAGATTTATAAAAAACGTGTGTATGCACGTAAGAAGTTATACTTCTTTAGCGTGACAAAACAAAAATAACTAAACATTTTATCCCGTGTGCTCTTTGTTTGTGAGAAAAAGACATTAAATGATAACGGTGTAATCAAAAAAAAATTATGTAAAGAAATAAAAGGAAACATACCATACAATTAACCTTAAATCTATAAACCTACTTAAAAAAATCACTTTCATCACGAATACTTACAATGAATTATCATTCACCACCATATATAATTTAAAATCGCACACAAATACATATGTTGTATATTTATGAGTGAATATATTTTTTATCTCCACTGATATAAAACACATGTCATAGATTTATACATATTTGAACTCTTCTTACGAAAGCTTCAGAGACATTTACCGACCAACTTCATGGTGTCGCTTTTAGGTGTCAGTGTGCGCGCGCACCGTAAACAACTTCAACAACCACTTTATAGTGTGTTTTATGTACACAGTAGGTGTTAAAAATAAAAAAAAATAGGAGAAAATAATAAAAATTTATCCTTCGCAATATCATAAGAAACATTTCTGTAAAAATGGTGCAGTGGATTCGAAGCCGCCACACCGTGGTGTAGGAGTCCACTAACCTAATTTCCGCAGAGTAAGGTCTGACTATCGGTGTACGATGATAGCATGCCGCCGGCCCTTGCTGACTCTCTTATGTTTTTCTCACAGAGAAGAGTGGATGTCTGCAATCAGCTCAGTTGCGGTGCGGCTGCGCGCGCACAGTGCGACGGCGCCGCGGTGCGCCGGGCCACGCCGCTCGCGCCGCATCGTGAGTCTCCTCATGGCCTCTAGCCCGATCACGCCCAGCGCAACTCTCCTACTAATCGATATAAATCAATAAAAACGCAACTGCTCACCGTGCGGTGGCCTTAAAAGGGGCCCAAACAACAGATCGTTCTGTGGCCGTCGTTATAATCGACTAAGGAGCGGAAAAAGCACGTATATAGAAATAATCAACAACTCGTATAGTCCGGATCTCAAGTAGCGGAAACAGAGTTTTTTTTATGGGACTGGACGACAGACCATTGAACAATCCACTAGATTGTACGATGCTACTGAACGAGGTTATAGATGCATTGTCACATCGGAATACTAAGATGGTATGTCCTTCAACCTGTAATTATATTGGCTCTGTATAGCGCTCAAACTGGAATTAACTCTGGTTGCGATGCTGATTGGTGGTAGAAATAGTTAAAAGGGCAGCCACCTACTCGGAAAGGATAAAGAGTCCAACCGTCTACAGCATTTAAGGTGCGAGGCACCTGCCAATGTAATCGCCAATCCATCATACGCAGCGATGGCGGTGAAATCTTCCCATCCTAGTGAGACAGTGAGGCTGTTGAGATAACATGTGTTCAATGAATATTTGCAGACAATGGACTGCTTCGAGTTAGTGAAGGTGCTTGGAAGGGGCACATTCGGCAAGCTGGTGTTGAGTCGCGAGAAACACAGCGGAAAGCTGTACGTTATTAAGATAATCAAGAAAATGCAGGTGGCCGACGCGGCCGACGGGCACCACGTACTCGAAAAGACGAGCCATCTGTTTCTTGCGGTAATGTTGTTTCCTTATTTACCCTCGTAGCGACCCAAGGGCGCCTCTTTAGGAGGTACGGGACCTGCGCTAGGGCTACCGTCGATAAGGTTGGAATTGGTCAAATTTTAAAAACGACGTTGTACACGAGTATACGTCCTTTAGAACGTGAATCTAGCAGCTCGTGTTTGCTGTAAGATGCCGCAGCGACTGAAACCGCGGTAGATAAGCTGTTGGCCCGGTGGCCTTTACAGCTTCAGCGGTAGAGACTCGCGAGCAGAAGGCCCGCAAGGCAAAGAAAAGGATATATAATGATAAGGCATTTTTACCCCTTTATATACCCACAATCACAGATTATGATTATCACAGTTTGAGAAAACATGCCACAGATTATATATTAGGGACGTGTTATACGTAACAAGTTCTTAATAGTTCTCAATTAAAGATGTTATTGTAAATTTTATTATTTAATTTACAATTTAAGTTATAATTTATGTAAATTTTCCCGTATTAATATGGTTTCCAGAAAATTTAAAAAACATTTACATAGAAATAACTGGCTTATTTTTTGCACACTGCATCGATATTTAACAAAGTACGTGGTAAATATTAATTATTTGTTTTCAGTCATAAAAAATACTTCGAAACATCATGTTATCCAGTTCACTTAAAAACAGATAGGACCTGACATACTACCATTCCTATTTATAAGATGAAGTGCATCTTCCCTTGCTTTTTCATGACATCACTTTTGCGGGGGATTCAGAGGAAGAGTAAGGGGGTGGCAGAATCCTAAACCAGCCACTCGGCAGGTGCTTAAGGATCTGCATGCCACATTTCTTTAGTACTATATAGATTTAGTTAACTATTAGTTAGTAATAGTAATAGAAGGAGTTTATAGTAGGTAGGCCCATAAACTGTATTCTTTGGTATTAGAGTTAGCAGATTTAAAATTTGACAGGCATGCACTAAAATAATACTAGTGCTTGAGAGTATCACTTGTTCAAAGTAAAAAACATTACACATAACCTGTGAATGTGCAGGCGCTGCGGTACTGGTTCCGAACAGTGGGGCGAGTGTGCTTCCTCATGGAGTACGTCAACGGAGGCGACTTGTTGTTCCACTTGTCTCTTGAAGGGAGCTTCACTGAGGAGCGAACCCGTTTCTACGTCGCGGAGCTGGTGTCCGCGCTCGGCTACCTGCACGACGAAGGCATCGTATACCCCGAGGTCAAGCTCGACAATATTCTGCTAACCTCTTTTTTCTTAAAGGGGTCGTAAGAGGCGACTAAGGAAAAAGCCTCGTGACCACATCACATTGAACGAGTCATGCGCGGCAATGGCCGTCTTGCTGCTACGGCAGGATATTGTCATATTGTGAGGGGAGTGAGTGCTTATGTTGAATAAATACGAAACGTAGATCAAGAGAACTGCAGGAGAATTCAGAACGTCTAGCAAACGGGTCAGCGATGGAACGGCAATCGCTAGCCGTACCACCTGGATTGCTTTTTCCAAAAACGCTCCGACTCTCGTAAGGACCCTTCTGTCCAAGGACGGTAAACCGTCATGGAATGGAAATAAAAACGACTTTAACATTTCCGGCAACGCATAGGCATTTTATTAAACTGCCCAAAACACTATATCAGATGCGATGAAACGCTACACCGCAAGCTCACAAAATCACAACGTCGAAATTGAATAACAATAGTTTAGACGTAAACTGATATGAATGTATGTATATATTCACGCCTTGTTCCCAACGGGGTAGGAAGAGATAATCTTCTTTCACTAGCTACGAACCTGACATACGTCTTTCGCTTCCTCCACTTTCATCAATCTTCGCATGCATGCTCGTTGGTTTAGAGTACTCTTGACCTGCCTTTTTTTCAGAACGTCTCCGATTTGATCGTGGGAGAGGAAGACCTAGCCGATCATTGCCTAGGTCTTTCTCTCCAGACTCAACACTTTACGTAAACTGATATTTGTGATGAATTGAGATAGCAAAGCATCTAAATATCTATAGTGATTTACGTTCAACCTAATTAACAATTGAAAAAATGTACAATTTGCAGGCAAATATATCGTACGGGCGCACGACGAGCACGTACTGCGGCTCGCCGGAGTATCGCGCGCCCGAGGTGCTCGCGGGACTCGACTGTGGCCCCGCCGTCGACTGGCAAGTGCCCCATTCCGACAGAACGACGCGCGCCGATGCGGCGGCTGTCCGCGGCAGCACTCCGCGGCGGCTGTCCGCGACGGCACTCCGCGGCGGCTGTCCGCGGCGGCAGGCCCCAGAGCCTCGCGATCGCACCGCGACCGCGCTGCCACCCGTCACTAGTTGTCGGGATGTGGGATCGACATTGTCGAAAGGATTTTCGTGAGTCAGCGGGGTGTACCACATGTGAATGAGGTTGACATTTGGACAACAAGTCGGTGTATTCCTTCATACACCTTATCATCGAATTATTAGTTAACGATCCCTTGGCTTAGTGGTTATCAAACCTGACTGTTTACCCAATGGTTCAGCTTTCAAATCCGAGTCGTTTTGTCCAACACACAAATTATTGGTCCTCGATTCTGGTTATTTAGTGTTGCGTTCCGTGTAGAGACATTGAGAGAGGCTGAGCCTTACTCCATCTAATCGCACAGTAGTTTACCGCGCGCAGCCGGCGCGTGTGCAGGCAGCTTCACGGTTTGCGATGGTCTTCTTTATAATTGTGGAGCTTATAAACGCAAATGTTACATATTATTATTTAAATATTGTCCCTACTGACGGGAACACCCGCAGGTGGGGCGCCGGCGTAGCCATGTACGTCATGGTGTGCGGCCGGCGGCCCTTCGCCAACCGCGCGCACGACACGCCGCTGCGCTGTATCATTAATGAAGATGTTAGTGTAGCCTTTAGTAGCATTGCACCTATTTAAAAAAAATTATAATATTTTTTTCTATTGCAATGAAGTGGCGAACGAGCCTGCACAGTCCACCTGAGGTAAGTGGGTACTGCAGTACATTAAGAGCTTTTCTTGCTTCTTTTCCTCCTATTATATGCAGATATCGGGACTCCATTCCAAATTGGGGAACATCTAGTCATTACTGCTAAAACAATACACAGCCACAGGACCTCTACGAACGCCTAATCTTTACTTCCTACCTACCCGTAACTCACGAGTAATCTCCTGGAACTTACTCGTGAGTTACGGGTTGATTTTTATACACATTTTATATTCTTTTACGGAATGTTAAAATAACAGATTTCTTTTAATCGTCGGTGAATGCGAATCCCACCAGGTTTTAGTTACTTACATATTTTATTTAGTTGATGCAAAAATTTCTGGCCTTCTGACATCCTAGGTGAACGTATTTTATTGTAAGTAATAATTATAATATCTGTTTTATAGAATAAAACTGTGTTGTTTTTTCCTGTAACTCCCACTTTCCAACTCCCAAACTAGAGGTATCCGTTTGTCGGGGAACCGCCCTTGCTTTCTTATACTAAATTAATTACTAAGTTATATAAATATATACGAAGGAGATAAAAACGAGCTAGAAAAACGTATGTGTGATGTGTTTTCAATATTCTGCTTCATCTCTACAAAGAAACGTTTGAGGCTGTAACGTGTTCTGCGCGGTCGGAACAACTGCGGCTGGGTCACCGTAGTGGTACCGCACTGGCCTCTTACACCAGCTGACATGTCTTACCACGTGGGTTACTAAACGCAGCAAAGGTGCACGTGTACTTTTCTTTTTATGCGTAAGGGGTACGAGTATGCGGATCATCTGATGGTAAGTGATTACTGTCACTCACGTAGTTCTCCAACAGCAGAGGACCTGCAGGAGGGTTGCTAGCCTTTAAAGATATTTGGGGAAGGGGAAAGGAAGAGTGGGCCTCCGGTTACCTCACTCGTGAAACTAAACGCAGAGGAATAAGCTACCTACATTTCACTCCAGTACTCTGCGAGGCCTTGACACTACCCTGTTCGAGCCGGCCCAAGAGCAGCAACAAAGATCGCCGCTGGGCTCTACCACGTGCAAAACTACTGATGCGGCTCCCCATTACTAATCTGGGATTTGATTTCGCATATTCGGATGACCTTTCATTCTTTGATTTAAAAACCAATGAATAATATCAAGCAGAGCACACTCCAAGAAGTGACAGTCGTAGCACCCGCGCTGGAAGCCCTGCCGAAGACGCTATTTATGCTATACAATCATCTATCCCTACCAGTCTACCTTTGGGTTGACTAGAAAACACGAAAGTAGACACAGCACAGCACAAATAATTTCAAACCAATTTCTAACTAACCACTAATGAGAATGAAATATTAGTTACAATATAATACAATAATATCTTTACATACGAGTACATATCTAAGGAAATCAAAAAGAAAGAAAGAAAAATATTTATTGTAATACACAGAACATGTAAATCAAAAATAGTAAAAAAAAGCATAAGGTACAAAATAAATCAAAAGTTAGGTCAGACTTCAATTGTATTAAAGAAAAAAAATGGTCTTGGTGCGTGTCTCATGGCAGGCCCAATAGGTCTTCAGATCAGTTTATTGCCAAGCTCTAGAGCTTGACGCTGGTTGTCATCTGGAACCTATGAACATCACAATTGTCAAATTTAAAGCATACTAAAAACATATATTATGTAACCTAAAAAAAAGCGTAACATGAAATAAAAAATAAATGAATGTGATACTTCTATATAATATATGGCTAATAAATACTTTACCAATACAAATATACTCTATCTAAAAATATACATACATTAAATCATATAAATGACGAATTAATATTTACTATATCTAGCTTCCGTTGTCCATTGATCAGACATCGCCGAAGGCTTAGTTTAGAGGAATGTATAGTTTTGTGTGATCTTATAAGCGGTGGCAAGTTTTTCCATATCTTCGATGCTGCATAACGGAGGATACTTCTGAATGTAACTGGTTTGTGTGGTGGAATGGAAATCTGTAGCGAATACTGCCTACTCCGGCATTCACGTTCACTAGATACCCAGCTAAGCATTTGATAAAGATACATTGGTTACTTAAACTTAACAACCCCAAACATAAGACATGGCAAGTGCAGCTTACGCCTTGAGTTCATTTTAATAGAAAATGTTTGTTGAGGTACGAAGTAACGCGGAATCTAGGTGGAATCACGTAACAAAAAAGTAAAGATGTAAAAATAAGGGGTTACAAATTCCCTTTATTTCTTGTAACATATCTTCTCATAAATCACAGGCTCAGTTTTCTTCGAGATGTGTTTGGCATATAGGTTACTAATATAATAATTTAGGCGTTAGTTCACCGCTGCGTTTCTTCATTGGTTGATGTAAGAAAATCGAAACATAATTAACTAAACATAAACACATACACAAAAGTCTCTTTACGAAGGGGAAGTAAATGCGATTGTTTTTTAAAACACTAGAGTAACAAATGTACTAACTGATAGTAAAGTGACTACTGGAGCACATAAAGATGCGTCATCAAACCTGAGGACTAAAATGAAATCCCTCACACTTTTTTGTTAAAATGTTATTTTTATAAAGCATTTCTTTTTCTATAGTATTTTTTATATAAATATAATGAAAACGGAACGTTGTTAAAACAAATAAAAAAAAAACATGTAACAACGCCGCGTATTCGACTAGCGGCAGACATATGGCACTAATTTGTCAAAATAGGTTATTATACTACTAAATAAAATTGTCTTAGGTCGAACTTCAGATTAATCAGATCTCTCTTTCGCATGCATAAGTTACTTATTTGCCCTCGCTTTTATTGTTTTTCATCAAACCTCGCTTGTCGAAATTGTCGCATAACTACCGCGAGGCTACGTCGCTAATTCGTGTCGTTTTCTAAGTCGAGAAAACGTTAAAATTAGTGTATTATAGCCATTTTGTACACGAAAATGTCTTACACGTATGTGCATGGGCTGATTCAGCGCAGGTGAAACAGGCGTTACAAGTGTATTATAGAAACGTGGTTGTGGTGTGACTAGCTAGGTGAGCAGCTAGATTGGCGAGCAGTCACGCCAGTGTAGAGCCTCGGTCGGGCGAAGTCGTCGGGCGCTGGTTGGCGACTACGACAACAGCCATGGCGGAGGCGGAGGCTCCGGCTCCGGGCAATATTGTTAAGGAGGGCTGGTTGCAGAAGCGCGGAGAACATATTCGTAACTGGCGAGATCGCTACTTCATATTATTCGACAATGGTGATTTAGTAGGATTCAAAACACAGCCTGAGCGTAACAATTATCGCGACCCGCTGAACAAGTTCACAGTCCGAGACTGCCAAATCATGGCTGTAGACAAGCCTCGACCACACACCTTCACCATACGCGGCCTGCAATGGACCACCGTCATAGAACGAAACTTTTCTGTTGACACTGACAAGGAGAGGTGAGTTGTTTACTACAATTTTACTGACACCAAGCTTAACAAAAGTTGTAAACACTGCAATACACATAGAATGCTTAATGCAATTTAATGTTCTAAAAGGTAGAGAATGTATGAAACCGCTGCTATTCCTTGTGCGTGTGAAACACAGACTGTTGTGAATTAATTGCATTGCTATTATTGTGCTGTTAAGCATGTGTCAGCAGGTATTTATTTACAGTTTCTACAGTACCTAGTTTTATGCTATCAACATTCTTATACATATGAAACCTGATGTTGCAGTTTCCAGCCCGCCATTCGATAATTATCATGAACCATTCCAGATACAATCTTTAATGCTAAGTTGGATGGTCCAAAAGTATATAAGCAAAGTTAATGAAATTGCTATTATGTGTTTCTAAAAAAAAAATCATAATAAGTAATAAAAACAATTACGAAAACTTAAATTTTCATTTACATTTAGATACCTACACAATAGTTACAAAAAATAAAACATAAAAAATTGTCACGGAATGTACCAGTAAACACTCACACCTGTATTCCATTAATTAAATGTGTTTCTGTAAATCACTTTTCGCCTCTTAGTATGATAGACAGATGATAAGACTTTCATCTTGGTTAATCCCAGTATATTTAAAATTTGGTATAAATAGCACCCAAAGTTATTCAAGTTTAAAATGTATGCCAAAAGCATGATAATATGGAAGATGAATGCTTCCAGCATATTATCAAGTCTCAATAGTAAAGTGATCGTTTTTACGAACAAAAGCTGGAGAAGCAGCACAAGCTGGCCATTTCATGGAAAGTTTTCCCTATACTATAGTAGGCAGACATTTTCCTCCTTTTATTAAATTTTAATTCTCTTTAGAGGTTTCATAAACATTGCAATACTTTTTCCCTTAACCACATTATGAGTATTATTTTATTAATATGGTCCGCATCAGTTTGTGTTCCAATACAAAATAATTATCAGTCACTGTGGCAAGGCATGACTCACTCCTGTTCAAATTTATTTACAAGGTGAACTCTTGTTTATTCTATAGTAGACATGAACTGTTAGCATGTTAAATAAACCTAATCAAAATTTAAATCACATTAAATTATTAATATTCTTACTTTGAATATAACTTTGAATTTCAGAATTTAGTGAATTTGCAAATTTTGTTGAAAATGAATCAAAATATGTCACAACAATTACTCTTGCAAATTGCCAGTTTTTTTTTCATGATAGGTTAACAGTAAAAATTGATGTAATTTTTTAAACACTATTATTGTTACCAATGAAATAATTATTGTAATGAATGGTCATTGTTACCTACTTCATTACCTTGAAGCTTTGATATGAAATAGACATTTTGACAATTAGACTTAAATAAAATTGAACACTAATTAATTGATGAAAATTGTCTTTAAAATAGGGTTTATAAAACAATAAATTTGTTTGTTTTTATAGAGGTTATATTCAAATATCTCTTCAATATCATGACCATGTTTGAAGCAGTTTCCTTATTTTCTTTATATGAAGGTCATGGAGATAAGTATTCATGGTGCACAATAAAAATGACTTCCTTTTTTTTTGAACAACCTGTCATACTAATGTGACTACTGCAGAATTTTGGACTAATCTTATGCCATTTGACCTCAAATTTGGTTAAAAGATGCATTTATATGGGTTACTTTGCCAAAATCCTTAGAATTAAGGTTATTTTGCCTTTATGCCAAGTTACTCAACAAATTAGTACTTATCTAATTTTTAGAAGTACTTTCTACCCTACCAGATTGTTTTTTTTTTTGTGAATTATATAATTTTAACTATTTCTTCTCAATGTTGCAGTAATAAGTCTTCTTTAGTTTTGTTAAAATGATCCAGATAAACAATATGAATATAATAAAAATTATTTATGCATCCATCTGACATTGCATTTCATAATCAACTTATTTTGTAACTACACTATGATATATATATATTTGATTATTTTTGAGTTTGCTTTGATACTATTTATTTTTCTATCTTGTAATTAGTTGTCAGGTTTTTTTGTGACTTGCTGAAATGTTGTGGTCCATTATGGATGTGGGTCAAGGCCAAGGTTTCTTCAAGTAACCTCTCTGAATTTTTAATCTATACATAGTATAAAGGAAGTCTCTGGTGAGCATCTAGGCTTCTCTATGAATACACTTATCTCAGGAACTACCAGTCTGGTTTAAAGGCTGCATAGTATGATTCTATGACATAAAGGGCCAGAGCAGTAACCATAAACCTTGGTCTCATACTCATCATGTGTTTGAAACAGGCATTTTTAATCCAAAATTAACAAGTAGGTGAAACTGCAGTGTATAACTTGTGTCTTATAAAATGCAATTATTTCTAACTGCTATAGTAATCTTTGGGATTGTTATAATAATTTTTTTCATGTCTTGTTAAAAATCAAGGTAAATTACTTCTTTTTACATGGTCTATTAACCTCTTATGCATTAATCACGAGTCTGACTCGTGTAAACTTATTTTGACTCCTGAGTGCTGCTCGTGTAAACTTATTTTTTTTTTACTGTGTAAATCAATCACGAGTCCTACGTCTAAACTTATTTTTACTTTGTAAAACTATCACGAGTACTACTCCTAGTATAAATATAAATTTATAAATAAGTAATCATTTCAAACTTTACAATTTATTCAAACAATTAAAACTACAAGGGGTTAACTAAAATACTATACATTTTATTACTACATATAAATAACACATTTCATTATAGTATTTAATATTAAAGTAAGTTTAAAATGTTAAAACAAGTTAGGTCGAGCTCGGTTGTCCCTATATTACTAGCAGAGGTTGCATTTTATATGATGAGGCTCAAAGATGACCATGCACCTACATGTTGATTCGTCATAAGGTATTGTACCTTCAGATTCCGATTTCAGATCTATGCCTCCACATTTCCTGACTGCTTATTAAAAATACTTATGTCCACATTATTTATGAAGCACACTGCACTAAGAGACCTAAAATGTCTCAACAAAACATTATTGATGTCGCTCGAGACCACAATTTGGCTGTCTGTTTTTCCTAAGACAGGTAACACATGGCTTGTTTTGTGTGTCATGTGTGTTTGGAGATATGGATAGTGCATGAACGAGCCCACATAAATCTCCAACACCAGAGAAGCTGCTAGCCTTTTTTTGGTCTTGGGAGGAATGATGGGAAAGGGAGTCGGGGGAGGGAGAAGAAGGCCTCTGGTTAACTCACTCACTCAGAAGATGTCTCTACTTCACTCCGGTATTCTGCGAGGTTGTACTACCCTGCGGAAGCTGGCAATTCGAGTAGCACTTCCACCATGAAACTTCGCTCTACCATGTACCGAGTTCAATGAATCAAACTATATCCTATGTACTTGTTTATCGAGTAGTCAATATGCTCAATATAAAAATTTACTAAATACTTGGGAGAAAATTGTAATTGATAATAGGGACAATTGTCTTGGAAGGATTCATACAAAGACACATACTTGTTAGGAGAAAAGTTGCGAGACATGCCTTCTATTGCATTCTAGACATGGTTTCCTTCAAAGATCAATATCTCTTCCAAGTGGCCACTGCACTTACTTTCATTTCTTAGGTGATGAGATCTATTGTTGACATTAGCAGACTAAGGTTTATATATTCATTCACCTAGCTGTTTTTCTGTTCACCATCATACGTTTCTTTTATAATTGTTTATATAGAACCAACACCATAATATAAGTATTATAACAAGAATGTTAAATAATACTTAATGACAATAACAGGTTCATATTTTATAACTAAAATTACAATACCATCACTTGTTACAGTGAATAAATACCCAATTACAAATTCAGTCATTGTGTTGATTTCTGGCTTAATGTATTCAAAAGAATAATAAAACAAAAACAAAAACATAACATTATACACTACGTAAAAACTTTGTACAGTGGTCATAATTATTTAGAAATAGTGAGAATTTTATTCGAAAGAAATTAAAATATTTTCTAGTCTCTTCTATAGTTTAATAATAATCCAAATAAAACACAAGCGCCATGGATAATAGTTTATTAACCTCGCAGGAGTTCGCGCTCGGCGGCGGCGGCTTGAAACGAATGGTTGATAAGGTCTTTGTCCTGACCTTAACTCTTTTTTTCTTATTGACATGACCGTTGGCCCAGTTAACTATTACTGCAAGTATATCTTGAGTCAAAATATCAAGAACTAAAAAATATTCTGTTACTAAACCACTGTGCTTAAATAATTGATATTTGTTGCATATTTTATAAACAGCTTATAGAATATGAGGTTAAACTTAATGTCGCAACATCAGGCTGGATGCCTGCATCTAATTGTACATTAATTATGAAAAAATCTTTAAATATGTTTAAAACTGGATAGCGTTTCACAATTTTTTATACTTTTGGGCAAACTGTTATACAGAGTATTACCAAACACTGTACTGGATTTTCTGTATTCTTCATGAACAATGAAAAACTTATATTTCTAAAATAAACAATATTTGAATTGGTATTTGCGTGTATCAGGGAGGAGTGGGTGGCGGCGATCCGATACGTTTCGTCCCAGCTGAGCGGCGCGGCGGCGGCGGGCGGCGCGGCGGGCGCTGCGGCCGGGGCGGCCGGGGGCAGCGCCGCGCCCTGCGAGCCCGACGACCGCGACATCGCGCAGCTCGGCACCAGCTTCCGCGACCCCAGGCGTATTGTGAGCCCACTATTATTTCACGTCGTGTGCGATTCCTATCAGGATTTAATGTAAAACGGCAGTGTGGTGTGTGTCTTGTAATGACAGTATATCATGTATAGTGTGGCGTGTGCCATCGGCGTGAGAATCTGCCGCCCGCGCCACTCTCTGCCCGTGGTTGTCGTGAGAGAAAAGCCTTGAGGATACCAGCGCCTCCGGGACAACGCCTGGCACCAAAATGTGTCTCCAAAACTTCTACAATAAACTTTTTAGGTATAGAAAGCGGCCATTTTCAAATTCACATCACAGTCTATCTATTTACTTTCACCTAGGCGATAATGATTTGATGGAATAGTTGAAAGTCTATTGAAGTTAAATTTACTTTAAACAAAACAATAAAACTACTTACTGCTTATCCCAATATAAAATAAAATACTTGAACATGCAATGCAATATTAACCATATATGAAACCTAAAGAAGTCTAATTATTAATCATGAAGGACATTAATTGGCCTAATAAAATGACATTTCCTAAAGACGACATACATAACAAGAGTGATTGGCCAGGTGCCGGTCCAGTAACAGTACAAACATTCAACGACGATGCGCAACCTCTCGGTAAAAAAAACTGTTCAAAACTGCAAAATACAACAGTCCGCTCCTATTTTGTTTTTTGTGACCACAACTCTAACTGCAGAGGTGTGTGTTGGCGACGCTCTAGGAAATTCTATAATATAACCCTTGGAACAGCGTTTCCAACATTATTTAAACATTTCAATAGCGAAACACTTCATATCACCTTATTGAGCTTTCTGCAGCTGCCTCCGTTCAGCCTATTTTCGGAACAGCTATGTTTCGAGACGTCGTTGTGCCGCCACTTTTCGGAAACCATGGGGTGTGTCAGGTGTTTCCTTTAGTCAAGTTTTATGACAATTACAGGATAAAACTAGATCTATCTAGTTTGAGGAAATTATCTAAAATTAATGTTTACACGATAGAGGGAAAATGAGGTATATTTGTAAAATATGTAGACGATTAACACAGGAAATGTGCACCACAGGGCATCGTGCTGGGCCCTGGGTTATTTTCAATCTGAATACTTTCGTAATTAGCGACATTGTTTCCTTTTGATTGTATTGCTAATGAAATACAATAATATAATAAAAATCACATGAACGACAGCGAGGTTGTATTTTGAACTATGCGTCCATACGCAAATAGTTCAAAATGCAGCCGCACGCACTCTTGTATGGACCAGAGTGAATGGTAAAATAGAATACGAGAGTATAAGAACTCTGTGAAGCATCTTTTAAACATTTTCTAAATTAAAGATAGTGATATGAAACTGAAAACAGTTAACATGAAATGAAACAATTATTTATGGATTTTATCGCGTTTCATTTTCGTATTTATATTCCCGATGATTCGAGTGCTTTACCGCAGCCGAGGTCGAGCGGTGACAGATGTTAGACGTCAAGGTGGCGTGGTACATACGAGCAGTCATCACTCTTAGTATGAGATTGTAAACATGGTTAATGGGTAACAGTATGTCATCATTGCATAATATTTTACTCTTTTCAGACTCTGGAAAAGTTCGAGTTCGTGAAAGTGCTCGGCAAGGGCACGTTCGGCAAGGTGGTGCTGAGCCGTGAGAAGGGCACGGGCAAGCTGTATGCGATGAAGATCCTCAAGAAGAACCTTATCATCCAGAAGGACGAGGTCGCGCACACCATAACCGAGAACCACGTGCTCAAGAAGACCAATCACCCTTTCCTAACGGTTACTATATTGCCTTCGTTAAATATTATCTAACGCCGTCCCCTATCGTAGCTAGCTGAAAGAGCAGATGTGCCCCAAGAACCTGTCGTTGCCGAGCGCGATGACTACTGGAGGTCCTCGTGTGACGAATCATGAGTAATGGTGATGATGACAAGCTTTTTCATTGCACTAGAGTGATAAATGAGCTAACGGTGCTCCACCGGCTGCTAAGGGTGTTGCAGCTTAAACACGCGTCGTTATACCCGAGGACTTGTGGAATGCTTCACACTCTGTGGTTGTACCGGCTGCCTGTCCTCCACCCGGAACACGCCAAAGGTTGGCGCCACTGCCGGCCGACTGCTCCGGGCCGAGGAACATTTAGTCTATGCTTACTATTTCCGACAGTCTCGTGCACTCTTCCAATTTGGAAAATGAGATTATCCCGGGCGCATCGACGGGTGGCTCTCCACAAAGCCGGGCCGTGGAAGTGGGCGATGCGCGGGGGATGCGCGGGGATGCGCGGGGGATGCGCGGGGGATGCGCGGGGGATGCGCGGGGATGCGCGGGGCGATGCGCGGGGGATGCGCGGGGGATGCGCGGGGATGCGCGGGGCGATGCGCGGGGGATGCGCGGGGCGATGCGCCGTTCTTTTCTCTAAACACAACGGCGTGCGCGCAGTCGCTGCGCTACTCGTTCCAGACGTCGGACCGCGTGTGCTTCGTGATGGAGTACGCGAACGGCGGCGAGCTGTTCTTCCACCTGTCGCGCGAGCGCGCCTTTTCCGAGGAGCGCACGCGCTTCTACGGCGCGGAGATCGTGTCCGCGCTCGGCTACCTGCACGCCGAGGGCATCATCTACCGCGACCTCAAGCTCGAGAACCTGTTGCTGGACAAGGACGGACACATCAAGATCGCCGACTTCGGCCTCTGCAAGGTGCCTCTCGCTCTATCCCCACTCCCGCAGCGCCCCGGCCCTCGGGCCTAGCGTGCAGCACGCGCAACCGGCGCGAGGCATTCGCCGCTTCCTGCGTTTTATTTATAGCCATTGGAAAAGACTGTTTCAATTAAAGAACCATTTCTCCAGTCTAGACAGAATTGTCAAAGTAGCAGCCTGTATAGTGCCTACAGCTGGGCAAAGGCCTCCTTCTCAAATACGAGTATCAGAGAGGGTTTAGGAGCCGGGAAGGGCCCGCCACGCTGCTCCAGTGCGGGTTGGCGGCGGGCTTCACATATCCTCGAAATATATTTTGATTATTTCTCAGACATGCAGGTTTTCTCACGATGTTTTCCTTCACCGCTGAGCACGTGGTAAATCCAGCACTTATAATTGCTATTAACAATTTTAGTGGTGCCGGCACCGGGGATCGAACCCAGGTCACTCGCGCTCATTGAAACTAAAGTGAGCGCCCTGACCACTAGGCTACCAAGGCTACAGAAGGCGAAGGAATTGTACTTTTAATAAAAAAAGTTTCTTCTTTCTTAAAATTTTTTATATCGTCGATGAAACTTATAAAAAAAGAACATTTGAGTATTCAATAGTAACCTACAATTAAAATACTCAAGTACATACATATACACGCAGTATAATGATGCTAACTGTATGTAGATATACAGAGATTATGTATAGACTGTTGGTGCTGAGGGGCGCGTCTGATGCGCTCCTTTAACTTCTATTAATCAAGCAGAAAACACTTGAATTGTACCCATTTCAATTAAATTACACACAGATCTGACAAAAATAATTATTAAATTTTCGCGATAAAGAGCACCGCATATTGTACCCCGCTGCAAAGCACGTTTCATAAAAGTACAGTACACCGTACAGTAAAGGACAGCACAGCCCAGCCCAGCGCAGTACAGTACAGTACAGTACAGTAGCCCGGCGCTCGCTCGCTATTCACATTCGGACTACTATGTAAGATAAAGCAAAGTATCATTTCTGCAATCATAAGAAACATTAAAAAATCCACCGAAACCCGAAAAATTGCTTTTAAGTAAAATCCGATCAAACATATATAAAATATAGAAACAGAGCTTTTTAATTTATTTATTTGTTAGCAAACTGTAAGGAAGTATGCTTGGAAGTATACACGGCATGGCTTGCAGCCTCGCGATGAAGCCTCAGGTCGCAAGGAAGAGTTATTCCACATTTGCACATCGTCTATATAGGGTTCATATATTAAAAGTTTAAAATTGAAAGCACTTACAAAAAACAAATTAAAACACTTGGAAGAGAACCTTACTTCCAATCAAAATCAAAAACTATTCTTCGACTAAGGAACATAAATTATACTTGAAAAATGTCATAATTTGCTTGAATTCTAGCACCGCTTCAGCAATATGTCGACACAGCCCTCGCCATGGCCAAGAGCACGTTAGTAGCAGATACCCTTTGTTGAGATATCTTCTCCATTCATTTCATTGGAAAGCATATTGACCCGTCATCGGCGCCCGGTGCCCGCGGCTATTTCATTTATTGTGCATTAGTTGAATATCTTATCATAAATGGTTCGTTCACGCGTTAATAACAATAATCTGCACGACGACGGTCGTTGTCGTGAACGGCCATCGCGCAACTCGCGCGCTGACGTCGGAGGGAGGCGGCACTGTAGCGCGCGTCGCTCTGCTTGCAGTTGAACATCACGTACGGGCGCACCACCAAAACGTTCTGCGGCACACCGGAGTACCTCGCGCCCGAGGTGCTGGAGGACCTGGACTACGGGCCTGCTGTCGACTGGTCGGTGCTCGCTCTCACTCACACACACACGCCACCAGCCAGTGGTGCAGGAGGACCCGAACTACACGGGCGGGCTCGCTGTCGACTGGTCGGTGCTCGCACCTTCTCACTCACACTCACTCACCAACAAGCCCGAAGCACAGGTGGATCCGGTCCACGGATCTGGTGTTGACTGGTTTGTACTAAACACACACACACACACACACACTCACAAGTGTGTGGTGCAGGAGGGCCCGGACTGCGGCCCGATGTTGTTGAGAGGTCGGTGCTCGTATGTAAGTACACTCAAGTTATCACTCAATACCGAGGTACTGCAGAACCATAGTAAATAGAATAATTTAAAAAAAGGAACTAAATATGGAAGAATTCACGCCGATTCTATCATAAAAATATATAAGTATAAATAAATAACATATAATCTTTGGGGGAGGCCTATGTTCAGCAGTGGACTTCTGATAGGCTGAAATGATGATGATGATGATGATGATGATGATGAAATAACTAACATAAATAATTTGAGTGTATTATGGTTTCCTGTAGATTTGGACATGTTTAAATGATTCTCTGCCTTTATATGTTATTTTTGACATAAATAATTTGTTTAATTTTTTACCATTTCGTTGTATCATATTTTATGTGGACTTATAGTTTCTGTTTGTTTTATTCTCTATAATGTAATGACTGAAAGCTCGCGAACACTACTGGGCGGCGGCCCGCTGCCCGCTGCCGCGTCCCGGCGCGAGCCGCTGCAGTCGCGTCCTGGTCCGCGGGGGGACAACGCACCTGTAGCGAGCGCGGTCCCCCCCGGTCCCGTAACGAAATGAAGTCGGCGACTTTTGTGCAAGTTGACATGTTGGCAGCGAGCAGCGGGCGCGTGTGCCGGTGCGAGTGACCGCTGTGTGCGCAGGTGGGGCGCGGGCGTGGTGCTGTACGAGATGGCGTACGGCCGCCTGCCCTTCTACAACCGCGACCACGAGGTGCTGTTCTCGCTCATCCTCAGCGAGGAGGTCGGTGTGCGTGTGCGTGTGCGTGTGTGCGTGCGAGTGCGCGTGTGCGCATCCGGCAGCGAGTGACGCGGCGCGTGTGTGTGCGCAGGTGCGGCTGCCGCGCACGCTGTCGCCCGAGTGCCGCGCGCTGCTCGCCGGGCTGCTGACCAAGGAGCCGGCCAAGCGGCTGGGCGCCGGGCCGGACGACGCGCTCGACATCATGCAGCACTCGTTCTTCGCGTCCATCAACTGGGCTGACCTGGTGGCCAAGCGGGTACGCGCCCGGCGCTCCCGAACGGACCTCGCACCCGTCCCATCTCTGATCTCACGTCCGTCGCGTCTCACACTATTCCCTTTACTCGGAATTCCAGCTCCACCCAGCCTATATTTATTCCTCTTGCTTTGATTTGTCCTCGTGCTTGTGATTTGTTTGTTTCTTCGGTGCCCTCGACTTCCCTCCCTGTTTCATCCCACCCTTTCCTAAAGTTCTTCCCCCCGCCACCCCGTCCACTCTAGCTGTTATCCGTCACACACTTGGCCCTCGCCCGTTATCACCAGCAGCTATTTCCGCTTCATCCATCCTCCATTCTCCCGCCTCTCACTCTGTGATTTCCTCTGACCCTCTTCCGCCTCTTCCATCAACACCTTGCCCTACCGCTGATATTTTATTTGTGTACAGATCCCGCCGCCTTTTAAGCCACAAGTGGAGTCGGAAACGGACACCCGATACTTCGACTCCGAGTTCACGGGCGAGTCCGTGGAGCTCACGCCGCCCGAGCACGAGCACGGCCTCGCGCGCATTCAGGAGGAGCACTTCCCGCAGTTCTCCTACCAGGTGAGCGGCGCCGAGCGGAGTGCGGCGAGCCTCGGTTCACGGCCCGTTAATTCGATTCGATTAACTCTGCAAGTTAAACCTATCCTTCAGTAGACTCTTCCGACGCCCAGGGAGCGACAGCCGGCGCCAGGTTGTCTCGTGCTGCCACCACGCGCTACTGTTTAGTTGCATCACAGACGGACACGCGACGTGCTTCAAGTACTAAAGCTGCGATCGGTGTTTCCCCGCAGGACATCTGTTCGTCGGCGCATTCCGCGCTGTCGCATCTGTCGCAGCACTCCGCGCTCGCCGACCGCCGCCACTAGCCGCAGCCCGTGGCCCCACGTGGCTCACGTGCGGCACGCTCCATGTAGACGTGCGGCACGCGACAGAAGTACATCACGTGGCAAATTAACACGCGCCGCCAGACCTGCGCCCGCACAGAGCCTCGGAACGGCACACGTCTCCCACTCACTGCCGCTTACTTATTGACTGAAGTTCACTTCGGTAAAGTGATGTCCAGCGTTCAAACTAATTGCCGCAATCACATTTTGTAACTTATAGTCAATAAGCGAGCGCTATTTTCTCATTTAATCTGTAATACGTTCTAAAAAGGTTTAGATTCACGATAGGAGACAGAGAAACACGATCCCGACAAAACATTAGGAGCCGATGTCGTGCAGTGAGCGTGTCCCGGACGCGCGTGCGACCGAACAGCGGCGCGAGCCCGCGGACTGCACGCGAAGGACTGATTTATCGACCTATAGAGAACATATGCAATACGTTGTGTGGACACGATGGACGTTATTATTTACAACTGACGTCTGCCGGGGATCGCGACGCAGTCGTACGACACAATCGTCTGGCGTGCATCGCCACACAGCATGCTCTCGACGCGGACAATGGACACGTCTGCTCGCACGCTGCCGCAGCTGCGGCGCGCGCAGTGCGAGCGGCCCCGCGCCGCCCCGCGCCTCCCCGCGCCTAACATGTCAATATTTAATACTAAAGCGGCTTCTGCAAATTAATAAATTAAATACACGTGATCGTTTTTAATTCTTGATCGATAAAGGTAAGTGACCGTAATGAAGGATTAGTATTAGACGTTGCGTCAGCCGCGACAGTATCGAGCGCGTCTGGCGCCAGAGCCGAGTGGCCGAGCGACTAGTGACGCTCTTTCCTTTTGTATATATTAAAGTTAGGGTAAAGCTATACGTGTGTTTTATTCTCCTTTCTGATCTCCGTACGCCTTAACATGGCGACATATAAGCCTATACCTAAGCTTGCTAGCGGGCTTTAGCACTGCGGCATATGATGTAAGAAAATTAAGACATCTTACTAATTTCAAAATTATCAAATAGATTGCTATTTCACTTATTTCCGTAGCCTAATGTATAGTTTGCTGTAGGACAGCATACATTATACGACGCGACCTCACGCGATTGACGTAGAAACTATATACAATTTACAAAGGGGGCCATTCGAGCTGTTTATTTATAATAAACTTATCAATATATAATAAAACTGAAGTAACTAAAACTAAACGAAAACGAAGTGTTTCATTTAGTATCTCAGTTTTTTTATTAGGTTCACAAACTGAATCTGACACTTTAATAACCACTTGCTAATAACTTCACAGCTATAATAACTACAGCTTGCGTTATTAGAACGTTTACAATATTATTTTAGACAAATGTAGATTTAAATTTTAATAATTTAGGAGTAGCAGCAGTATTTTGGCCGAAGCCAAGGGACCGATAGATATCACCAAAACATGGACGTATAGTGTTATACAATGATGAATTTCGATATAGAGGAGAATGCTGTCTTACTTCGACTGTATGCTGTTCGACAATGTGGCTGATTAAAAGTGCTTCTATTACTTAGATGACCACCAGAATGCAGAATTACCAAATCTATTATTTTTAAAAGGCCATGACATTACACCAAACCATGAATAATTTTGAAAAGAAACAAGATATCCGAAATCTTGCCTTAAACACTTAAGGTTATAATGTGTTAATCTACTTTCATACGAGTCCAATGTTTTGCATTCGTTATTCGTATAGGCTAATTGAAATAAGAATCTTTTGAACTTTTTCTAATCTATTACAATGGACAGCATATCCCTGTGAGAAAAAAATAGTATAACCGAGAGGTTTTTTTTTTAACTATGGTATCAATATGCGCTCTGAAATTCAAAGTACTATCTAATATTACACCTAAGTCTCTAATTTCACTAACTTCGTTAAGGGGAGTATTATTCAAATTCCGACTTAATGAGTTTATATAATTTCTAGTCATCTGCGTATATTTTAATTTTCTGGTCAAGTTATGTATAAAAATAGTAAAAAGAAAAGGACCCAAGTTTGAACCTTGCGGTACACCAGTTGGTATCATTCTGCTTCTTGAAGAATATCCTCGAATCTATGATATAATAATGACTAACTCGGACCTATTTTGTAAATACTACTCGCACCAACGCAACAATGAGCCATGAATTCCTAGTTCTGGGATCCACTTCAGAAGTATCTATTATATTGAAAGCCTTGCTGATAACCTCAGCAATATTATTAACAAATCCAATCAAGTTAAATGCAGTTGACTTGTTTTTCAAAAACTCGTGTTGTTCCGAATAGATAACTTCTTTAACGTGCCAATAAATTTTTCGACGCATAAGAGCTTTGAAAACTTTTCCAAACGCAGGAAGGATCGATACAGGTCTACATAACTTTGATACGTCGCCATTCTTTTGTATTCGTGTCAAACGAGCCCGCTTCCACGCTGCAGCAAAAATACCGACTAAGAGATTTATTATATATGTCCACGCGTGAACATATAGTCCGCGGGGCGAGGCGGTTGCGGTTGCGGTTGCCTACCGCCTGCAGCAACTGTTCAAGCGCGCTGCCATGCAGACGACGTATTATGTATTTAATAATAAATTAGTGTAACTAGTGCAAAGGTTGTAAGATTAAGTAAAGATATCAAGGGTGAAATCGATAGTTTCATTTAGCATCGCTTACAACAATGTAAGGAATACAATTTATTAGGTATTCCATCTAACCCTGCACCCTTATTTGAATCTATTTTTTTAGAGCATTACATTATGCCCCAGTCTGTTAAAACACAATTACTAAAAGATGATTGTATGCATTCATTTTGTTCAAATATACGATAACTTCCTACAAGAAGTTTCTCTCGGGACAAAGAAAAAGTATTACTTATCTCCCATCCGACGATTCCGAACCCGATCCACATTTTTTACAATTATTGGGGTATGCCTGATGTTCAGCATCAAAGAGAGTACATTTTACGGCACACAGCAGAAGGCGTACCGAAATATAAGCATTCAAAATGTAAGAGCACTAAAAGGCACGAATTTTGGACTATATTACACTAGGCAAGTTATTTTAAGGGCTGAAAAAATATTTTAGCTTCACTTGATTTGAACGACATACCTTTAAATACAGCAATTGCTAAGAAAAAATATTCTGCATTTGTACAGGCAGAATTAAGAGTTAAACACGGCAATCACCTTACTATTAGCCCTGTGAATAAAAATAGTGTTATAAATGAAATACCAATAATTGAGATATTATTTAAAGGTAAAATTAAACGTACCGTAAAAGATCTTTGTAAATCCTCTGATACTGTAGGCGACGCGATCCATGCTCCTCGGAGTTTTCAAAGTGCGTGTATACCACATCGCATTGATTATTTATACTTATCCATCGTGATGCCCACAACTTTTAAATATGCCGAAGAATATTTGTAACTGCAGTCAGACTTTGTAAATAATCGTATTATTCCACTTGTGACCACACATTTATAGATAGTGATTTATCTGACATGTTCCATACTGAGCACAGTATGGGTGATATATTGTGCACTTAATCATAGTAATTTAATTGGTGGTCGGTCTTTACCCTACAGAATTAGTGTTTCGAAGTGATAATATTATTGGATAAATTTCATTTGCAGTTGTCGGTTGTAGGAACATAGTGGCATTATAATTACAATCGCTCTTTACAGTATTCGACTTATCTCTTATTCAGCATCTCATGGCGGCCAGCGGCGTGTAAGGTACGCCGATCGCCGATTCGCTCGCCGAGCACGGTCATAATGACTAATCGTCTTTTTTGGAGAGGCCTATGTCCTGCAGTGGACTATTTACAGGTGGTAGAGCAAGGTAATGTAAATGAAACCCAAACAGTTGTCGTATCGATATATTCTCAATAAAAAGACAGTAGGAGCTGCGGCATAGCGTGCTCGGGGCCGGCGGCGGGGCTCCTGCGCGATAGACTTTGAAAACGTTAACACAACAAGGCTCGGGCCCGCGGATGCGGCGGCGTCGCAGGTGGCCTGGCTTCAGGCCTGCGACAGTGTCCACGGACAGCACGCGACACTTCAGCAACCAGACGCGCCCGCTCACGTCACTAACAATGTCGCGCTCGACCTTCACGTCTATCCGTACTTGGTACTTATACAAAATATTCTTTGAGTGTATCATAAATATAGTAGAATTGCACCTAGGAGCGTAAAAAATTATGGTACATTTTAAACTGTATAGATATAATATGGCGCAATAGTAAGATAGTACTTGGTCGTTTGAGTTTTGTTATACATATGGTAAAATCATAACTAACAGTGTTATAATGTATTGCTCTTTGAATGTGAAATATATAAGTGAACACTCAACGAGTAATGAGCGGGTACAATGAACGATGGCTACTTGCTACATGCAAATGTTGTCGAACCTTCTGAGCGCGGCGCTCGCTCGGCGCTGTCGTCCGCTGGTTCGCTCACTCCCGTGTTTTGACATCACAATTGACATTTACGGTAATCGCCCATTCATTACAATTGCTTAACTATTAGTATTGCTTTAAGAATTCGCAGTGAATGCTAACATTTTTACAATCTTAAATTACTTAACGAACCGGACGTCCGCCAGTCACCGACGTCGTTTAGGCCCAAGGGTCGTCGAACGTGACCTGCTCACGTAGGTACATGATGTACTTAAACTAAAATGTAAATGAAAACAGAACACATCTATTGAATAAACGGCTCAATAGTTGAGCTTGTTGTGGATTTATGCTAAATTGTCAAGTTTATATGTGTTTTATAAATATCCTCGAAAAATACAAGTTCTTCTTCACACGCAATGAAGTTTATGGACATTGATCAAACTCTGGAGTGCAGAGTGCAGTGTATCTCGCCGGTAGACAACGTTGGTTCAATGAAGCGAGTCGTCAACTTGCGACACATTGCACCCGACACTTTGTGTGCTGGAGTTATTGAAGCGCAAACTACACGAACTCGCGGCGCCGCGCGGCCGCCCGCCGCCGTGCGCTACACGAACTCGCGGCGCCGCGCGGCCGCCCGCCGCCGTGCGCTACACGAACTCGCGGCGCCGCGCGGCCGCCCGCCGCCGTGCGCTACACGAACTCGCGGCGCCGCGCGGCCGCCCGCCGCCGTGCGCTACACGAACTCGCGGCGCCGCGCGGCCGCCCGCCGCCGTGCGCTACACGAACTCGCGGCGCCGCGCGGCCGCCCGCCGCCGTGCGCTACACGAACTCGCGGCGCCGCGCGGCCGCCCGCCGCCGTGCGCTACACGAACTCGCGGCGCCGCGCGGCCGCCCGCCGCCGTGCGCTACACGAACTCGCGGCGCCGCGCGGCCGCCCGCCGCCGTGCGCTACACGAACTCGCGGCGCCGCGCGGCCGCCCGCCGCCGTGCGCTACACGAACTCGCGGCGCCGCGCGGCCGCCCGCCGCCGTGCGCTACACGAACTCGCGGCGCCGCGCGGCCGCCCGCCGCCGTGCGCTACACGAACTCGCGGCGCCGCGCGGCCGCCCGCCGCCGTGCGCTACACGAACTCGCGGCGCCGCGCGGCCGCCCGCCGCCGTGCGCTACACGAACTCGCGGCGCCGCGCGGCCGCCCGCCGCCGTGCGCTACACGAACTCGCGGCGCCGCGCGGCCGCCCGCCGCCGTGCGCTACACGAACTCGCGGCGCCGCGCGGCCGCCCGCCGCCGTGCGCTACACGAACTCGCGGCGCCGCGCGGCCGCCCGCCGCCGTGCGCTACACGAACTCGCGGCGCCGCGCGGCCGCCCGCCGCCGTGCGCTACACGAACTCGCGGCGCCGCGCGGCCGCCCGCCGCCGTGCGCTACACGAACTCGCGGCGCCGCGCGGCCGCCCGCCGCCGTGCGCTACACGAACTCGCGGCGCCGCGCGGCCGCCCGCCGCCGTGCGCTACACGAACTCGCGGCGCCGCGCGGCCGCCCGCCGCCGTGCGCTACACGAACTCGCGGCGCCGCGCGGCCGCCCGCCGCCGTGCGCTACACGAACTCGCGGCGCCGCGCGGCCGCCCGCCGCCGTGCGCTACACGAACTCGCGGCGCCGCGCGGCCGCCCGCCGCCGTGCGCTACACGAACTCGCGGCGCCGCGCGGCCGCCCGCCGCCGTGCGCTACACGAACTCGCGGCGCCGCGCGGCCGCCCGCCGCCGTGCGCTACACGAACTCGCGGCGCCGCGCGGCCGCCCGCCGCCGTGCGCTACACGAACTCGCGGCGCCGCGCGGCCGCCCGCCGCCGTGCGCTACACGAACTCGCGGCGCCGCGCGGCCGCCCGCCGCCGTGCGCTACACGAACTCGCGGCGCCGCGCGGCCGCCCGCCGCCGTGCGCTACACGAACTCGCGGCGCCGCGCGGCCGCCCGCCGCCGTGCGCTACACGAACTCGCGGCGCCGCGCGGCCGCCCGCCGCCGTGCGCTACACGAACTCGCGGCGCCGCGCGGCCGCCCGCCGCCGTGCGCTACACGAACTCGCGGCGCCGCGCGGCCGCCCGCCGCCGTGCGCTACACGAACTCGCGGCGCCGCGCGGCCGCCCGCCGCCGTGCGCTACACGAACTCGCGGCGCCGCGCGGCCGCCCGCCGCCGTGCGCTACACGAACTCGCGGCGCCGCGCGGCCGCCCGCCGCCGTGCGCTACACGAACTCGCGGCGCCGCGCGGCCGCCCGCCGCCGTGCGCTACACGAACTCGCGGCGCCGCGCGGCCGCCCGCCGCCGTGCGCTACACGAACTCGCGGCGCCGCGCGGCCGCCCGCCGCCGTGCGCTACACGAACTCGCGGCGCCGCGCGGCCGCCCGCCGCCGTGCGCTACACGAACTCGCGGCGCCGCGCGGCCGCCCGCCGCCGTGCGCTACACGAACTCGCGGCGCCGCGCGGCCGCCCGCCGCCGTGCGCTACACGAACTCGCGGCGCCGCGCGGCCGCCCGCCGCCGTGCGCTACACGAACTCGCGGCGCCGCGCGGCCGCCCGCCGCCGTGCGCTACACGAACTCGCGGCGCCGCGCGGCCGCCCGCCGCCGTGCGCTACACGAACTCGCGGCGCCGCGCGGCCGCCCGCCGCCGTGCGCTACACGAACTCGCGGCGCCGCGCGGCCGCCCGCCGCCGTGCGCTACACGAACTCGCGGCGCCGCGCGGCCGCCCGCCGCCGTGCGCTACACGAACTCGCGGCGCCGCGCGGCCGCCCCCGCGCCCCCCGCGCCCGCACTCGCCTCGCCGCCCCCGGGGCTGCTCGGCTCGCTCGGCGACGTCGGCGTCGGCACTTGAGGGGCTGCTCCTTTGCTTCTCGCCTGAAACGATGGCGTTACACATACCTATATGTAAGAGTAAGAATATAATATAAACTTTTCTTCAAATGAAAACCTAGCCTAATGCCTTATCCGCTATGCCACAAACATGGTTATTTTCGTAAACGAATCACGTCTGGGATGGGAAAAATAGCACGGTGGTACCAATGTGATTTGATTGAGAATAACTACACACGGAATTGTTGTGTTTATTTTGTGGCTTAGCGGATATAGCCCCTGCAAGAAGAAAATTCCACTGGTTCACAACTCGCGATTCTATTGGACTGCCGGAATTGAATCATTGAACAACCCTTATCCTTAGATTACTACTGCTACTACATCAGCCCATTTTAGTCCACGGCTGGGCATAGGCATCTTCAATAAACTGCCAGGAAAAGCATGCATTTCTTGGAAGATGACCACATTCACCAAGAGATTTGCCGAGCGTATCCTGTGGAATTTGGATTAAGCGAATTCGGATAAATATTCAATCTATCGGTGGTCAGAGCCCTGCGCCGCATTATCGCACTACAGGTGTAGTAAAAGGACCGAAAGAAGATTGTTTGCAGCATCAAAAGTTCGGAGATGACCATCGCTGCAACCTGTGACGTTTCTATGACGGCGAGTCACAGAGACATTGTTTGTGTAAGACGTTTGTGTAAGATTGTGAGTGTGGGTGTCTTAGTTTTTAAATTGAATATTACGAGATAAAAATAAAGGACAATAATGTAGAGGCCCTTGAAAACTTATTAAGTTTTGGCGTATTATTTATCTGTGCTTATTAACAGCCTGGGACCAACGTGAAGGTGAGGAGCTTGGCGTAATTCCTACACTTAAGTTTTTTTCTCTCATTTATTTACATATACATTACGGTAAATTTATTTTCTTATTAGCTAAGGTTATAGTGACCACCGAAATGAGTGTGCTATTAAAAGACTGATTTATAATTTTGGAACACAATATTTATTTATTTATATAAGCTTCATGCACAAAGTGGTACACATGGCGGACTTAATGCCCAGAGGTATTCTCTCCCAGTCAACCATTAGGCTAAGCAGAGATAAACACGTAATAGAGGCGATACAGCTAACTGAATAAAACAAGTAAAAAAAATATTAATATCAAAATATATACTTACACAGATAGGTAGATACTTACATACACACATACATACATTCATACATACATACAATATATACGAATATACCATATACACATAGAATAATGAATTTTAATACAAAATACAAACAAATATACATGTCAGGACAAACAACTAAAACGACACAATGACAAACAGCAGCACTAGTAGAGACTTGCATCGTTTTGTAGTGTTTGCGGATCTTATTTTTAAAGGCAAACTTATTAGGAGCTTTTTTAATGTCAAGAGGGATTTCGTTCCAGAATCTTATAGCCGTAAAAGTGAATGACTTAGATAAGTAGCCAGTACGGTGTAAAGGCGTCAGCAACTTGAGACTACCCGAAGAGCGGAGAGAACAGTTATGAGAATCGGCCAGGTATTGAAACTTAGATTTCAAGTACTCAGGAACACAAGGATCGTTTAGAATTGTGCAAAGGGTGCAAAGTGGACTGCATCGCGTTTAATTTTGTTTTCATATTCCCGACCTTTCGATTGCTTTACAGCTGCCGAACCACGGCTGTGCAGCACAGAGCTTCGCGTAAATACAAGAAGTCACAATATCGTCAGTTTGTTGGCCGATCCTAAATAATAGTAAAGTTACATCTTCAAATAATACTATTTCCATTTATTGAATTTTGACCTAAGTATGGTGGATCATACATGTAAACTAGAAACAGAAACGGCCTCTAAACCTATCCCCGAGGAACACCCAGCTATACTCGAAAACCTTCACAATTAAAACTATTAATCAGTGCCTAATCTATTAATAAGAGAGAGAATAATGTCAAGTCAAACCTTGGAGCGTCGTTTCCGTGCGGTGGTGGCAGCGTCGATGGCTGCAGGCGGCAGCGCAACCGCGCCGGCGGCCGGGGGAGGAATCGGTGCGGGGGCGGGGGCGGAGGTGGCTTCCGGCGCAGCGGCCGGCTCGGCGCCCAACCGCGTCGCCAGCAGCGTCAGTAGCTCCTCCACGCGGCCCAACTGCGCTTCCACGAGCGTAACAAATGACACAAATTCATAACTAAGGTCAAAGGCATACCCGAGTGGTTAAGGGACCTGTCTTCGAACCAGGGAGACTCACGTTCCTCTCTCTCAGGCTCAGGTTGAAACTTCCGTAACAACTACAACAACTTGGACTGAACACCAAAACGGCGTTTAAAATAAGTTCCACAAGACACAAGTCCACTGCAAATTCGCGTATGAATATAATACATATTTATTTGACTTTTATTTTTAGATTTTTCAATCAACTGCAAATCATGGCCTTTGCAAGTAAGTATACCAGACCAAAACTAGGTGACGCGAGGTGTCTGGTACTGTGATCGCCAATCGTCTTGCCGAGCGTGGTGCTTGTGGCGAATCGTCCGCCTTATGGGAGAGGTGTATGTTCTGTAGCGGACTATTTACAATCTGTTCTGAACTTCAGTTCAAAAGGTTATTGCCAGTTTTTATATCTTTTAGTGGATTGGATTGGAGAGCTAGAATTACAAAGGAAACTATAACTGCCAAGACCTGTCAAGCGACTGAATTTTGTTACAAGCAATGAGTTATATAGTAAATTGAATCGGGCGATTAGTTTTTTTCCCATTTAATTTAAGATAATGACTTATTAGCTATTTTCACTAGTCACGCAATGAGCAGAAAAGCCAAGTGTACATGGATATTGGGATGGTATAGGATTATCAGAGCACGCACAAACCTTCTGCTGCAACCTCTGCACCTCATTGCGCACGTCGCGGCGCAGCTCGGCGAGCGCGGCGTCATGCGACGACGTCGCGGCGGCTGGCGGCGTCAGCGCTGCCGCACTCGTTGTCGGTGTCGGTGTCGGCGTCGGTGTCGGCGTCGTCCGCTTCTCGTCTAACTCTTCGTCGATGGCTTCGCGTCGCGCCACCGCGGCGCTCAGAACACTGGCGGCGCGGCTGCGCGCGAACGCACCCTGCGCAGTTCACACGAATACTCATGCTATATGCTTTGATGATGGTATGATTCAACTACCAAAGATTGTTTACGCTAATCTTCTCATAATAATTGTCACAACACTGTCACGTTTGGAATCATTGTCATGGAGAACGGTAAAGTCGCCGTCGCTAAAGTTCACCAAATGGTGCTAAACGATCGTCGAATTAAAGTGAGAGAGATGGCAGAGGCTACCAATATATGCAATATATTGAATCAAGATTTAGGCATAAGAAAGCTGTCCGCGCGTTTGGTGACGCGTTTGCTCACGTTAGACCTAAAACGTGTTCGAATGCACATTTCCAACGCTCTGTTGGCGCAGTTTAGGTGCAACAAATCAAGTTTGGGCGCGCATTAATTACTGTTGATTGAAACTTGGATACACCATTACACGCCCGAAAGAAAAATAAAATCAACACAATGGAGTGCGATGACGGAATCGACTCCAAAAAAATTAAAAACTATTTATTTTGGCTGAGAAAGTGACGGCGAGAGGTTTTCGGGATGGGCGTGCTGTTATCTTAGTCGACTGTCTTCAAACAGGAAACACCATCGGTAGATTTTTAGTATTTTTAAGAGTGCTTATTTTTTGCATCCCGGGACCGATTTTTCGGCACCGACCTCTCTTCGTTGGGATCATCAGGTGAGAAGCAAAGCTGGGGCTGGTTTGCTTCTGCATGGGAGGAAGTAAATAAAGACCGCATTCCTTCCCAATCTACAATCCAGAATCTGTAGCCGTTGGGACGTGATCGAGAAGTTGATATCGGTTTTACCGCTACGGGACCTACAGGCGCTACACGCGAGGATGCTCGTCGCTGTCTACCCCGTGTGCACGCTGGGTGGCGGAGGTACACAGTAAGGCCAGCTATACTGTTTCCAGGTAGTGATAAACGCCTGTGTGAGAGATTCTCTAGAACCATTAATGCTGCTAACCCCTGGGATACATCACAATGCTACCTCTATGCTCGCTATGGTAATTAAACTCCATCCCTTTTAAATCCAGATTAAACACCCTTAATACTTTTAGCATATAGCTCTCCGACAATGATCTCTATCGCTGATTCCGCGGTAGTTACACGGCCCTGCTAAATTGGCAGGAATTTTAATATCAAAATATTCACACCTTCAACGACAAGGTAGTCGTAGTGTTTGCAGTAGACATCGTGACCCCGTCGGCGGGGGGCGGGCGGTCGCGCGCGCTCAGGCTGCGGGTAAAGGCGGCGCGTGGAGCGTCGGCCCCGGCGTCCAGCGAGCCACCCAGCGCGCAGGCCTGCGCGCCACCCAGTGCCCCACCCGCCAGCAGGCGGCCCCACTTGCCGCGCACCGCCGCCTTGCCGTCGGGCGCAGCGGATGCTACGGGCGCTGGCCCCGAGCCGGCCTCCCCGCGCTCCGCGTCGGGTGCCGGAGGTGCACCCGCGGCGTTGCCTGCGGCGGAGGGGGCCGCGGGGGCGACGGGGGCGGGGGCGGAGGGCTGGGTACGGGCAGGCGCGGGGCCGGGCGCCGCGGCCACGCTTCGTTCGCGTCGGAAGCGCGAGAAGATCTTGCGCACGAGATGGTCCTGCGCCTGCTCCAGCTGCGGCTCGCGCTTGCGACGCTCCATCAGCTCGCGCTCGCGTCGCACGTCCGCCACCTGCGGAACGCGGCGTCGTGGACCGAGTTAGCCCTTACAATCTTTACAAGCCCAGAACTCTACAGGCTATAGGGATTAAAAGATCGATTAAGATATCACCAATCATTTTATCTTTTATTATCCAGGATATCCATACATACGAGTGCATACATAATTTTTAAGTAATAATAAATTGTTGATGTTGAAGTAATCGATATTGTTTATAACAAAACGCAGCAGATACTCAAGTATCATGGCGGAAATATATTAACATTAATCGATGATAAATCCCTGCTGTGCCCATTTACCCCAGGCAGTTTTACAACACACACTTACAGATAGAATGTAGGGTCATGTTTTTAGAAAACCTTCGAATAAGATGGTTGTGCTGATAATGCTTTAGCAATAGACTAGTTTTACATTTCCTTACAACATACAATAACTATTTTATAAATCAAAACACGGCCCCACCTTGCGGAATATGAGGCGATGGCGCAGATTGTAAGTGAGCGTGAGGTTGCGCGCGAAGCTGTTGGCGAAGGCTTGGTAGAAGTCCAGCACCTCCAGCAGTCGGTCGCGCTTGATGGTGTGCAGGTCGCAGTAGGTGAGCGCGCGAACGTTGGCCGCCGACTGCCCCACCGCCGTGTCCTTCCAGAACGAGTCCCCGAACACGTCGCCTTTTCCTGCACACATTCGCACACTCTAGAGCGCGCCGGCGCCCGCGCACTGCCGGAGGCAGGATCAGGGCGTGCCGTGCCGGCGGTGTGCCCGTCACCAGCCTCGGATTTGGAACTGGCACTTCGCACTGGCTCGGATCTTCGAGTGCGACAAATTTTAGTCTCATACTCTGTGGCGTTTTCATTTACATTGTTTTATTAAACTAAGAGATTAAAGATTTGCTATAATTTTAGTACAAAATAAAAAAACGCTGACTCTGCGTGATGATTACCGAGTATAGCGACCACCTCGTCGTCCTGGATGACCTCGAGGGAGCCGGTGACGATGAAGCAGAGCGAGTCGATGGACTCGCCGGTGTGGTAGAGCAGGTCGCCGGGCGCGGAGTGCGACATGTGGAAGTGCATGGCGAGCGCGCGCAGGCAGCCGTCCGACGCCAGCCGGAACGCCGGGTGCTCGTTGAACACCTTGCGGTTCAGGTGCACGCAGATGTCCGCTTTCATGTCCTTGGGGCAGTAGTTCAGTACCTGCGCAACGCCGGGGCGCACTTCATCATCGTCATCGTAACTTGGCCCGATTACACGAATTTACTTTTTTCTCCTATTTTCCACGCTTGGCTGAAAGATTGGCAAGTGTAATATATTTGAACTTGACATTAGATTGTGCTACATCGTCGATTTATTCATGGTTATTAATTCTTCATAGTTTTCTTGTACCTGATGTTTTTCACTTAAAAAGCGTCTGCAATAGCACTGATGAAATCCATGGAGCGTTTGCCTGTACTCACGTACAAAGTAACTTTGCACAATTCCGCATACAAAAATCATAAAATGTTGCAGATCAACTAGTTCGAAAAGAGGAAGAGCGCCCCCTACTTCCCACCTTCCACAAACGCATGCACTACTTCCTCCATGCCATGCCCCGCGCCGCGCCGCCGGCTGCGAGCTCAGGCCCGGTGCGGGCGGCGCGGGCGTCGCAGTTTCGAACTAGCTAATATAAACCATTTTATTATATTTCTAAGCGGAATGAGGTAAAGTAACTTTTTTTTACCATCATTAAAATAATGAATTTCCACAAAGTAACGCCTGATTCCATCAACTTGATGGATTTTTCGCCAATTGTCGGTTACAAGTTCATGGGGCAACAAGTACAGGTGAGGTTGAAAAGAACCCAGTCTAACGATTTTGATCGATTAAAATTGTTCGGAAGCTTCGCGAATAGCTTTATGAGTTATGCACCTTATCCGTGTCCAGACCCTTCGTCATGGCCCACGTGGATACTACGTAGTCCATGACGCGCTCGCTCAGCGCCTTGGGCACCTCGTGCAGCTTCATGAACTCGCGCACGTTGTTCAACATGTCGTGGTACTTGGCCGTAGCGGACGTCATCTGCTGGATGATGGTCGTCACGTGCCCGAATATCGTCGCGTACAGCAGCGCTGCGGGCATCGGGCAAGCACATGTTAAGGTCGGGCGCGCCGCAGCCCGGCCGCAGCCCCCGCCTCGGACTCGACTAGCTAAACGACACCCAGCCACCGCTGCCCACCATTTTACTAAAGATGGATTACGATCCAATATTATATTAAGATCCAATTTTATTTACGCGCCAACCCCGTAAAATGCAATGTTGAAATAAAATTTAATATATATATAAATAAAAATTTAAATTATCACTTCCTGGACAAAATGTAATATATACTTCCATTTAAAATACACAGACATCATTGTTCAGACACAGACAGTTCACAAATAAATGCCGCGGTTTATGATATCCTGGTTAAATCGATAGGTTCAATCAATGTGTGTGTCGTCTTACATATTAACTTATTGCAACTTAAATCGCGTTTTAATATTAATGTCTATATACATACCCTGACTCTTTACAAGGATTGTGATGAAGAACCTGAGAAAGATAGCGAAACGTTTCGAGCTTCACTTCCAGCTCTCCGCGACCTTGTTGCTTGTCGTCACACACAGACGCACCGCAGTCACTTTAGCATGGCCTTCGTCCGTCTCTTGTGATATTGATCTTTCGAAAGTAAAGGAAGAATGTCCTCTAGGGCTCAGCACCAAACGCTCACGTTCGCTCTGGCTCCGCGAAATACGTTTAGTAATTGAGGGACGGCGGCGGAAAACTTTCTCTGTACGTTGTGACCTGTGACAGACTTGACACACACCTGACACACACCTGACACACAGGCGGCCTTGCACCCTTGCACCGAGCAGTGCCTACCTAGTACACGCGACACCTAGCGGAGTGGCGGAGCACGAGGCTCTGAGTGAACACTGTAATGTCCATGTGATATATTTTTTTTGTCGATTTTAACAATTTCCCTGTGGCGACAGTTTATATTTAATAAAGATAGTTTTGCCTTGTTTGGCAATCTTAAAGCAGAGTCAGCGCCACCTATGGCGTTGCCGTAAACTATGTCGGTACGCGACGTCGCGACGCTACGTGGGCCTGCACAAGGGAGGGGGGGGAGGTTCGTAATCGCAAAGAAAGTGTAATAATAACATAAATCTTTTTAAAAATAATAAAGAAATTGAAAAATGATATAAAGAAACAGGAATCAAGAATAAGAATTGCCGCAATTGTGTATGGTGAGTGAGTGACACACAAACAGCGGACAACACTAACACACACACACACACATACACAGTGCGACACTAGCCCGTAACTGACAACAAAACTGAAGAAGGGAACTACAAAAATGCAGGTGAGGGATGGGGAGGTGAGAGGAGGGGCGCGGCCCCCGGCGCAGGGTTGCCTGCGGGGGGGTCGCGCCGCGTGCTCCGGCGAATAAGAGAAGAATTCCGGCACCTGCTACGATCATCATGCAGATGGTGAAGATCTTCTCGTTATCGGTCTCGGCGGCGACGTTGCCGAAGCCCACGGAGGTCATGCAGGTCATGGTGAAGTAGAGCGCGGTGACGTACATAGTCTTGCGCGAGGGCCCATTCACGAGCTCGGGCCCGTCCGACTCGTTAGACCACACGTACGAGTACGGGCTCTGTGTGACGTTGGCGAGTTTCCACAGCCAGGAGTACTGCAGGCCCGAGTCGGCGTCGGAGCGGCCGATGCTGTACCACACGCAGGCCAGCCAGTGCGCCACCAGCATGTAGAAGCACAGCAGCAGGATGAGCATGGCGGCGCCGTACTCCAGGTAGCGGTCCAGCTTGCGGACCACGCGCCCCAGCCGCAGCAAGCGCACCACTTTCAGCGCGCTGAACAAACTGCCGATACCCTGCACGGCGAGCACGGTTATGCATCAGTGAAATCCATTAGGAATTAGCCAGATAAAGCTAATTACTCGCTCCACTGCTAGACATTCTTTATTAGCTGTGAAATAACACGTTTTCTGTGTATTTTCTGAATAAAGCTAAGTTTTTTACACAAAGTTTAGTTGGGCACAATATTGTTGTGTTTGAGCAATTTATTTCTAATAAATATTCGATTTAAATTTCAATATATGCAATTTGAGACTAGAGTTCGCGTTAAAAAAAAGAAATAAAAGTAATGTTATACGATATATTTAAAGAGCAACACTTACGTCCTCGTCGTGGTCGAATGCATTGAACACGTCGTAGGGAAGACAGGAGAGGAGGTCGATGAGGAACCACGACTTGAAGTAGTTCTTCCTTATGACCTTCGGGTCGCTGACCACCTCCCCGCCGGGGCCCACGAACGTGGTGTGGAAGTTCAGCACGATATCGATGAAGAACACCACATCGACGATGGAGTCGATGACGAGCAGCGACACGTCCTCGCTCGTCTTGTTCTTGAAGGCAACATTGTACGGCACCATGATGGCGGTGTAGAATGTGAGGCAGAGGATGATCCAGTCCCAGATGGCCTTGAAGGCACAGTAGTGGAGCAGGATGTGCGGCGGCGTGCGGCGTGCTACGGTTGCCCGGACGGGACGCGGGGCGCGCGCCCTCCGCATCGTGCAATCGACAAGCTCACGACGTGCATTCCGATTCGCTACTCAGTAGTGGTTGCGGGTGCAATTGTGGGATTGTGCACCAGCTCGAGTACAGAAATTGTGACTACTCAATTAGCGAGACCGGAAATTCGGAGTTGTTATGCGTGCGTCGAATAAGACAATCAACTGCCTCTTTCAATGTAAAAACATTAAGCGGCATCGTCAGCCTTAGGCTTCTCAACGACTCGGGCTCTTGTGTTGAATTGCAGTAGAAGCAAGAGTCAATAACTAAGGGGAATACACCTGCTTTTTCTTCAAACGCCAACCTGCACATGTTGCTCCCGAATAGCGAACAAACGATACTCTGGCGACCGAATGATGGTAGAAAATACATCCTAATTTGCTGATCCCCGATCCCACAGACTAGTGATGTAAAGCAGCGTCTCTAGTATGGGGTGCCAGCGCTGCGCTCAGCCACTCGCTAGCCCAGCGTGGTGAATATGGCCAAACCTTCCAGGAAATTTGTGTCGGCTGTTTGAAGAGGCCTATGTTCAGTAGTCAACTAAAATACCCTGATGTAGTATTTTATCTCTGTCCGCAGGAGGCTGTAAGGTCTTTTCGAATAATATTATATTCCCGAAATAAAACACAGGAAATAATGTGTCAGTCCTTTTCTGAACATTAGGCTCCCCAAAATATAAAGCAGAAGATACGAGATATTGTAGGGAGTCTAATGTAAAGAACAGGACCGTAGAAACTTCTATATAAACCTCATAAGCCACTTTTCATTTTCGCCAGGTTTTGTGATGAAAAGTGTGTGCACGCGACTTACAAGGCGGCGGTGATATCGTATTTTGTTACTTGTTCCTACAACATAATTAAAATGGGACACGACAAAAAACCGAGTTATAAGCGAAATCTCCGAATTTATGGTCTGTTTACCTTAAATAAATAAACAACATCGCATCATTCGGAGTGTAGTACAGAGAGAGTTGAAACATTAGGAGCGAAAGTAAGGTAGGCCCGAGTAGTCATGCATTGAGGTACAAGTGACAAGAGCCGAATGGTGCGACGGAGCCTCGCCGGACGCGCGCGTGCGTCGGGCGAGGCTCCTAACGCGCGTCCACAACGATCGAACGTCTCAGCCAATGAGATGAGTGATGGAACACGGGGTGCAAACATCTCACAAACACGGGAGAGGAACGTTGGACGTTTAGCTGAAACTACGTCGGATCGTCGTCGGCGGCGGTGCGGAGGAGTGGTAAGAAGGCGTGCGTGTTTACATGGTGTGCGTTGGTACTGACATGCGCCAGCTGACTCTGCCGCTGCGGCTCCTTGAGCGCCGGCAGCGCCGACACCAGCACCGAGCGCGAGCGCGTCACGCTGCGCGCTAGCTTCGCGAACTTGGACAGACCTGTGCCGACCATCCGATAGTAACATTTACTGTTAACCTGGACTGAATAGGGAATACTAGTTATAATTACACAAGAGGGCCCAATCCGCTATGCCATTAAACATTTCACAAAAACATCGCATGTCCAAGAGATGGCTTCCAATTTTTCTCTTATTAATTACGTCGATTTATGAGATCATCGGGCTGCAAACTAGGTTTGAGACGTCAACTGCCCGAATATCTTGACGGGTTACATAAAAAGTCTAAAACAGAATGATCGCCGATTTAGGTGTACTTTAAGAAATTTGCAGATGCTTTAAGATATAACAGATTGCGCTTCGAGGTGCCGACTCCTCGGTTCCAGCACTCCGCCCGCTAACAACGTTGCCAAGAGCAGTCCTCTTCTTACATTGTCCAATACGTAAAACAGTGTTTGTATTCACCAAGACATTTTTTGTGGAAATATTTCAGCATTCGAGTTTTAATACTTAAGGCTCACTGTGCCGCGTGTCTTTATTATGTTGTAAGGATTGTATTGAATAAGATATACGTTTAATAAGATATATATTTAAAAAGTAATAAGCCAAGTTGAGGTTCTCTTATTATCCTCTCCCTCGGACCACGCTGCGAGTAGACGTCTCATTTGCTTACTTCTCTGTGATTAAATCTGAAGTAATAAATAGGAGCGCATAAATACAAGAGTATCGGCATAAAATAGCTATGAGTCGACACAAGCCTCTACCACATCCACAAAGGACTTCATCTTATGGAACGCAGCCATATTGAGTGGGCGGGCCCCTACTACGTCCTTACTTAATTAATTTTGTTAAATAATTTACTTTGGACAACCTAGAGGAGCACAGACACTAGAACTTTAAGAGGCTATCTAGATTCGCATAAAAAGTACAGCAACTGTGTACATACTGTGTGATACTGTGTATCAACCTAATCAATCTTAAACAACTCGGGCACAATGGAAATCTTCATAGACAAATCGTTATCACACTCGGAAATGAATGTTGCAGATGGCCATGTAAAAACTCCACCTAACTTTGTAACTTCGCGTTATAAGAGAAGGAGGAAGCAAGCTTCTCATTTGACTGACTTCAATGATGAAATTAGAAATATGTTGTCCTCACCACTGTCAATACAAGAGAAAGAGCTTAGAAAAATGCCACCGCTGTTAAGGAAATACAACATTCGAACCGCACAATATTGTAAACTCCATTGCTTTTTTTATCTCTCCAAACGAAGAGTTCAAGAATAAAAAAGATCAATTAGATCGTAAAATAAAGAAAAAGATAAAATATAAATATCTTTTCTAGGGGATTAAATTAAGGGTCTATAGAAAGGAAGCCGTAAATCAAATTTTGAAATGAAAAACGTGCCAAAAAGTAAAAACCATACTAAGGAGGATTTAAGTGATATTGTTCTAAGATTGACAAAGAATATAGAAATCAGTATCAACAGAACGGACATTAAGGAAATATACAGAGTGCTCGCAAAGACAGACGGCATGTAGAATACCCCAATAATTTTAGATACTGCGTCAACCTTACTGAAAATCGACTTACTGAAAAATCGTAAAGCTTTCAATATTAAGCATATGTCCAAATTATGTGCCAAGCACCTGGGTTTCCTTGCTTTTGAAGACACTCCTATCTTATCTATATTATCCTATATATATCAGGACAGCTAACTGCTAAAGGATCGTGATTTCATTTCTTTGCAAGAGACCTCGCGAAGACCAAGGCATACAAACTCTGTGGGACGGCATAGGGTAAAATTTATATGAGAAATGCAGAAAACTCCAATTATTACATTAAAAAATGAAACACAATAAATATAACAACTTCCACAGGCTGCATGACTATTAATAGGGCCTCCTGAGTTGATTTATCACGACAGGATTAGTATTGGTATTGGCTATGTTATAATATTTTCGTGTTCATTTGCTTTCGTCATTTTACTATTTTCTCAGAGTTCTTTATTATGTTATGTAATAACACAACTAAATTAAGACAAACATATACAACAAAATACCAAAACATCTACCTACACACATTACACACATACTTACAATATTAAGTAACACTTTTTTTTTTTTTATAGAAGAAGGGGGAAACGAGCGTGCGGCTCACCTGATGGTAAGTGATCACCGACGCCCACGAACATCCACAACACCAGAGGAGCTACAGATGCGCTGCCGGCCTTTAAGGAAGGAATAAGCTCTTTTCTTGAAGGTCCCTAAGTCGTAACTGTTCGGAAATACTGCTGGCGACAGCTGATTCCACAAAATCGAAGTGCGTGGCAGAAAACTTCGATTAAAACGCACTGTGGTGGAATGCCAACCATCTAGGTGGTATCGATGGAACTTCGAATTCTGTCGCGATGTACGATGGTGAAACTCAGCAGCTGGGATCAATCCGAACAATTCCTCAGAACATTCCCCGTGGAAAATTTTGTAAAAAATGCAAAGAGAAGCAACATCTCTTCGCAAGGCCAAAGGATCAAGAAAGGATCTTGAAACTTGTCAACATTCAACCATACCAACGTGTTATGGCATCATACAACTGCCAATATTTTAAACATGCCTCAAACAATTTACGTGTTACAATATCGCTACTTCTGTTTGTGCTTCCAAACTAAAACGTCACGTATGTATGTATACTTACTATATAGTACTCCCTTAATTGTACATGTTGTCAATTACCATTTTTCCGTTATGGATAGCTCATTAAATACATTACAGGAGATAGATGACACACATATTGCACGCGCTATTAACTGTGAGATTGGAGACTTGTCAAAGTTTATACATCCTAAAGAGGGTTATCTCAAAATATAAGACGTATTTATAGTAATTTCGAGGATCTACTAATAGCAATAACTGGTTTAAAATGTAATGTGGATGTAATTATTTTAACAGAATGCAGACTTAACTCTTTGAAATGGACCACGTGCTTTGATAATTATATCTCTCACGCTACTACTTATCGCTTAACCAAAATGACGGGGTTGTAGCTCTAATACTAATGCCGAATTCTTTTGTATAGTATAAAATCTCAACAAGTACACAACAAGGTAACAAGAGACATAAGCATTAACGTAATTCTGAGACTAATAGAGCAAAATAAAGAAAGAAAATAATCAAATATCCTATAGTAATATGTTGACAAGTAACATACCGTTCACATACCTGGGCACTACCTGCCTACTAGAGGAAGCAATTGTCTGGATCACTTCATATTAAAATTATAAAAGAAAAAGATATCTGAAAATATAGCTGTATTTAATACTTCCATCACTGATTATTTAATGATATTTTTAACCTGTCACACCTATTCACAGAGCATAATAGTTCAAGAATTTAAATTAAAACAGACTTTAATAAAGCACTAATTACCTGAGCAAACAAAATCATTACGGAATTTATTTTAAATAAAAATAATACTTCGCAAACCTTGCAGAGAATTTTAGATAACAAAAAGCATCTTGTCATAATAACAATAACATACCTTCGTATCAGTCACAACTAACATCGTTTGTATTATTGGACACAGGTCCACAGGAAGTAAATGATGTTCTTATGAACCTCAAATTAGAAAGTACACCTGGCTGGGATAATATCCCTACCAGTTTTTTAAAACTCGCTAAGAGTATAATAGCTCTGGTCATTGCTCATTCGGTCGATCACTGTTTCAGGAAAGGCACTTTCCCCCTTTATGTCTAAAACAGTCAATTATCATACCTATATAATAATAGATAAGTGAAAGATCTTAATAAATATAAAATACTATCAGAGTCACAATTTGGTTTCCGGCATGACAAATGTACTGAAGATGCGATAAAAGAACTTACCTCTTCATTCTTGTGTTTGAGAAAACAGAGAGTTCGGAGTGAAAGGTACATAAGCCAGAACAGCAAGCAATATTACCCACGACGTTCCTTAAGGTAGTACACTAGACCCAACTCTATTCCTGATATATATTAATGACCACTGTAACTTAAAAATTGGAAATGCAAAATTGATCTGTTATGCCGATGATACCGCGGTTATATTTCACGGAGGTTCTTGGAATTCTGTTCGTAGTGAATCTGAGGCAGGATTGGCTAAGATTTGATAGTTGGCAGTAGACTAATTCCTTAACACTTAACACTTAACCCTACACCAACAAGTTATACATGTTTTGATCATGACTCGAATGTGAAAAATAGCACGGTATGATTTTATCCAGGAATAACTTCACCCATGATTTAAATGAATTAAGGAATTTCTCCTTTCGCGTTACAAACGTCTGCCTCTATCCTCAGCATAAGCGAGTACCTACTCTCCGACTCCTCTCTCGTTGGAATCATAATTCTAAACTCGCATTGCAGTCGACAGTATAATACGACAAGTTCTGTTAATATTTGATATCTGCTTGTGTTTGGGCATTTCACGTATAGATTTGTTAGAAACCTAGTTTTGAGTGTTCTTGATGTCTCTTCAACATAATATTAATATATTCACACCAATAATCCCACTTAGCAAAGTCGCACGACGATGTGGCAACGGCGAACTCTATTTCAGCGCCGGGTCCGCCGCGGCTGTCGGCGAAGCTTATCATGTTTATGGCTTCTCGCTGTACAACGACTATATTGTACTAATTCCTGATTCACTTTTTAAAATTGTTATTCTATTCCGTCACGATTTCGGTTCCGCCTACTTGAATATCGTCGACGTACGAGTGACAGTGCATGTTTCACAAGACGGAGGTTTTTTGAGTAAACCTTTGTAAATCTATGTACTATGTCCATGCGACATGTTTTCTCATACTTGAGGGGAATTTTGTCCTGGAAAGAGACCGCTTCGGTACTCCAGCACGGGTTTCCAGGACTAGACGAATAGGAAATATATGAATATACAATACAATATAAATATTATATACAAATATAAATATTTTTATTTCTCATACATACATACAGAAATCTTTTCGATGTTTCCCTTTTTTATCGGTTACGTGGGAAACCAGCATTTACAGTTGCAACTACAACGTGTGTGATGCCTGCCACGGAATCGAACGCATTTGCTCACTTACTATGGAATGTTAAGAGGATCGTGGTTCTTTTTTTTATATTTTTAATTTTTTTTTATAAACTACGCCTATAATTAGATTTGTCCGTTACCCGGGCGGTGACTAGAAAGTGATATTACAACAGCATTATGAAGAATTTTTAAATATTTTCACTACAGTGGCACAGCAGTCTGACGCAATCTCACAGTGTGTGCACTCAGATATGAATTCAAACGAAACATAGTAGACTTAGTCGTAGATGGATGTCGAAACAGGTTCTGAAGGCGGTCGGAATCAAGCAATCAGACAGGGGTTGTAGTGTTCGGAAGGAGTCGCCGGTGTGGGTTGCGGGGAGTGTGCGTAGTTGAATGTTGAGTTGCAAGCGGCGACTCACCTCCCTTGGGATCGTCTGCGTCGATGGGCTGCTTGAGGGCGGTGATGTCGCGGAAGGTGAGCAGGAACAGCACGACGAGCTCCCGTTCGTTGCGGATCGGCGCCACGTGCACCAGCAGCCACAGCGGCGTGCCTGCGCCGGTACCGGGCCAGCATGAGCGCACGACAGCTGCTACGGTGGCCGCTCGTGCTAGGCGACGCGAGCACGGCCGGCCAGCAGCCGTCGCGTCGCTCATCACATTAAACCTCGTTACACAGTAGTAGAGTGAAGCTAGCCGGTAATCTCCTACTTAATATATGAGACGCATTTGTTTTGCGGCCGAGCAGGGTCCGCTTGCTCAGCGGGGTGCTTATAGGCAAAACTTCCGGCTTTTGTTGGGGCTTTCTAGGAGAGGCCTATTTCCAGCAGTGGACAGAAATAGGCTAATGTAGTAAGCAGTGGCAGGGTCTGTCACGCGGCTCCGCTGCGGATTGACGGACTTCCCACGTCCTTGAAATAATATTTTGTATTATATCTCAGACATTTTCCATCGCCGGTGATTGAATCCATGTCACTTCCGTCCGTTAACCTTCGAAGTTAAACGCCCTGGCCACATGGATACTACGGCTCTAATAATATAATATACCTACTTGATATACACAATTTTGCTTGCTTGCTAAGGTTTTGAGTGAGAGTACTCCATCCCATGTTGGCATGGCACTTTAAACAATTAATTGACTGTCACAACGGATCTAGGATCCTCTATTAATGACGTTTCTTCAGCGGTTGAATCCCGTTCGTCTGTGGATACGACCTATGCCGACTTCAGCAAGGCTTTCCAGCGGGTTGATCACCACCTACTAATACCTAAGCTTTCCGCCAATGGTATCGCCGTTCCTGCGCTGGTTCGGATCGTTTCTATCGCGTCGTAAGTCCTGATCCTTGTAGTGAATGGCTTCTCCTCTGATCCATATTCAGTATGTTCGGGTCTCAACATTTTTATCAATGACATTAGTGACTTTTTTATGTACTCAAATTACTACCGATTTGTCGACAATCTTAAAATGTTCAAAGTTGTTAACACATCCTCAGAGGTTATTTTATTGCAAGAAGACCTAAATCGCCTATTCTGTGTAACATTCTGGTTTAACACTAATATGATGAACCTGAACGCAACAGTTTTATTCCGATTCTCAAAGAAAAAGTCTTATAGTTTTCTTGAATATAGTATACTATATTATATAGTATACTATATTATATAGTATATTTAAGTTCAGCACATCAATGGCTTAAGAGTCATCCTCGATGCTAAGTTGGCATCTGCACACAGGTAATGTTTGTTCCAAAGGGGTTCGGAAGCACGCGACCGCAGCGGCGCGGAGTACTGCAGGATTGTTTGGAACCTGTTCTATAATGTATGTTGCAAAAGATTAGCAGAATACAGAAAAGGTTTACGTAGCACTTGACTTATTCATGTTCCCGAGGAAACGATATCACTTCAACCAATGAGAGACTTTAATGCTTCAGAATGAGTTCTTAGTGTGATCGAAGACAAATGTTCGAAGTTTTATTCTCGTATAATCTCGCTAACGGCATCCTCGAAGCTCCTAACTTGTTCTCCCTTTTAGACTTTTCGTTCTCACGAGGATTCCGAGACCCGCGAGATTTAACACTTTCACAAATCGCTTAAGTAAATCGAATCTTGGACAGCACGCGCTTCTCAACCGAATAGTCAAAAAATATAACAACCTCTTGAAGACTTTAAAATTTTACCTGATCTCAGATACCATTGGCGGGCTTAATAGCAAATGACTATTAGCTTAACAAATTTCGTTACCAATTTTTTTATTGATACTGTTTATAATAACTTTTTTTCGATTATTTTTTGAGATCAATTTAAACACATTTCATAATTTAAAAAAACTAGCAATCTTAATTACCGTAAAGAATGATAATTTTTTGGCTCGTTACATTTCGCACGCAGTCCTCGTCGGCGCCGGGGGCGGCGTCATGTACACATGTCATGTGTCGTAATAGTGTACATTATGTTCAATTAAATTAAATAAAAAACTGACACATCGAAGTAATTAATAAATGGTAAGTACTTGAGTGCCAATCAAATACACATAATATATATTTAAATATAAGTAAAAGTAAAAGAGGCTAATTTTTAAAATCTCTTACATTACAAAGTTTGATAATGCGTGTTCTTGCTCCAAGTTCAAACAGTTGAATGTCAAATGACAAACCCAAAGTCGGAAACATTGCGTCGTTGTTTCATCTGGGTTGCGTCTGTTGTACTTTAATTATAAAATGTTTCATGTTCCGTTTTGTAATAAAATGAAACGTGTCAGCGTAAACCGGAAAACATAATTATTGTCGTTACGTGTCCCCCGAGCCGGAGCCGGACGTCCGCGCTAGGGGGACACTGCCGGCTGCCCTCTTTTTTAATTTTTGCTTATTGTATAGTTATTTTTTTGGTCGTCCACTTTTTCCTCACTGCCTATCCTGGTTATGGTCACGCCGTTATTTCCCCTTTTCGTACTAAGAGATCGCAGCGGTTGTATCGAAAGCATCAGAACATAAGTGACCTGAACATTACCGCGATCGCTCTAAACTTTAACAATTGTACGTCGGCGCCACCGAGCCTTCAACAATTCCAATTTCCTCAAATATAACCGCCGGCGCCGCCACGAACTCATTGCTCGTAACTTGGAGACGAGATTAAGAGATCGATTTTAAATTCTTGTACGCGTAGCTTGTAACATGAATGAATGAATAAAAATTCTTTATTTGACGCAAGAAATACGAATTTCGTCTGTCAATTGTAATTTTTACAATTTACCACCCTTTTGTAATGAGGTTCCCCTAACGGAGAATACATAAGCGAAAGATACTCCGAAGGCATCCTCTTTTTTATAATTTTTTATTACACTTCTTATACATGATAAATTATACAAAATGAAAGCAACGAAGGGTCTCACGGGCATATTTTAAAACAAAAAGAAGATAAGAAGTTAAAAATGTATGCAGGGTTTGCAGACGATGCATGTGGCTGCCATCGCCCCTCTCAACCACATCAAAGGGAATATTGTGTCAGTTAACGAGAGACACCTAGGAGCCTGTGAGATGATGCAGAAAGTGAACCAAAAATACTGACGGTTTTTCTTGTAGAGCAGGATCTCGAACTGGTCGGCGAGGTGGTGGTCGAGCGCCCGGTCCACGCGCTCCACCGCCTCCTTCTCCGTCAGCTCTCCGTACATCCACGTGCACCTGCCGCACCACAACCACACCCTCGCTTTATTTGCAGCTACATTCTATGTAGACTTTATAGTTTACTTTGACTAGTAAATACTCTTCTTCTTAATCGGCCAGTGTAAGTCCACTGCCGGACACGAGCCCTTCCGTTGAAAGCGCTAACTCACCACTGCCGGCAACCAGATTGGTGAGCGCAGAAGCGCAGTTGCAATGTCCTCGTACTAGAAACGTTGCTCCCCATCGCTAGTCCACCCGCTTCTCCACCATCAGCTGCTGTTCCGCCAGAACCTTGTTCGTTGGGCAGCGGAGCGAGTGCCGGTGAGGTTTACCGTCGAGGAAAAGCATGATATGTGCCTCCCCGGGGATATATTTCACAGTAAGTAAGTCACGCGCAGTGTAACACGGTGCAGCGCAGCACGCGCTTGGCAGGACGTGGTGAGCACTGCCAGGAGTCGGAGGCGGGCGTGTAGTCGCGCGTGCGTGAGACCCTTTCATTTCCGACGAAATCATGGAAATGTAAAAGCTAGGCCAGATTGATTAAAAGAATCAACTGTCTCCTTAAAAACGTGACATTTGTGATCGTTCGGGGCTCGTTCGAGCAGTTTTGAAATAATTTAATGACTATTGATAAAGCACTGCTATGCGAAGGCCGTACGCTGGAGACGAAATTCAATCCGCCATTCCACTTTGTCCCACAGGCTAATGAGTTAATAAGCCATCCCGGTGGGCAGCAGCCACCTGAAGTGGAAACCTTACAGAGGTCTTACGTCTTTCCCGGAGATAAGCCATGCGGGGTGATCCGCCATCGTCACCAGATCAATTTTTCTCCCTTAGTCTTTTTTTTATGGTAAAGGCGGCAAACGAGCAAACGGTTCACCTGATGGTAAGTGATTACCATCGCCGAAGAAGAGGAGGGGGATGGGAAGGGGATCTGGGCCTCCGGTTACCTCACTCACCGAACGAAACCCAGAAGCACAAGATGCCTCTACTTCACGCCGGTATTCTGCAAGGCCGTGGTACCAATCCGGTCGAGCCGGCCCATTCGAGCAGCAGCAAAAGCCACCGCTTGGCTTTACCACCTTAAAAAGTCGCCTTAAAACATGCACCGGAAGAAAGGGGGTGGCAGATTCTTACAATGCCCAGATTGTTAAGATAAGTTAATTTTCAAGATTGACCGACGCCTTCTAATGACACAACAATTCAAGTATAGAAACGAAACAAAGCGAGTCACCTGCATGACTTCTGCATGACCTCTGCCCGGTTGTAGCCGCAATTTTCAAGATTGACCGACGCCTTCTAATGACACCACAATTCAAGTATAGAAACGAAACAAAGCGAGTCACCTGCATGACTTCTGCATGACCTCTGCCCGGTTGTAGCCGCTCATTTTGCAGAAGGTTTCGTTGCAGTACACGATGGGGTAGTCCACGATCTGCGCGTTCGCCAGCAGGAAGCTGCTGTCTGCTGTTAAACAAGTAACGATCAGCGATGACCGGCTTCTGGTGAGGGACCCCTTCTTAATTCTTCAAACGAAAGCGTTAGCAAGAGTGAGGGCTCGAGAGAAGCGCGACTAAATTAAACTCCAAAATTTTCATTACCGTGCTATATAGGATTTAGAAGTGTTAAAAGGCGAATGTGTATATTTCCGAGCGAGTCCCCGCGCCGAGCGAGTCCCCGCGCCGAGCGAGTCCCCGCCGAGCGAGTCCCCGCCGAGCGAGTCCCCGCGCCGAGCGAGTCCCCGCCGAGCGAGTCCCCGCGCCGAGCGAGTCCCCGCCGAGCGAGTCCCCGCCGAGCGAGTCCCCGCCGAGCGAGTCCCCGCGCCGAGCGAGTCCCCGCCGAGCGAGTCCCCGCGCCGAGCGAGTCCCCGCCGAGCGAGTCCCCGCCGAGCGAGTCCCCGCGCCGAGCGAGTCCCCGCCGAGCGAGTCCCCGCGCCGAGCGAGTCCCCGCCGAGCGAGTCCCCGCCGAGCGAGTCCCCGCCGAGCGAGTCCCCGCGCCGAGCGAGTCCCCGCCGAGCGAGTCCCCGCCGAGCGAGTCCCCGCGCCGAGCGAGTCCCCGCGCCGAGCGAGTCCCCGCGCCGAGCGAGTCCCCGCCGAGCGAGTCCCCGCCGAGCGAGTCCCCGCCGAGCGAGTCCCCGCCGAGCGAGTCCCCGCCGAGCGAGTCCCCGCCGAGCGAGTCCCCGCCGAGCGAGTCCCCGCCGAGCGAGTCCCCGCGCCGAGCGAGTCCCCGCCGAGCGAGTCCCCGCCGAGCGAGTCCCCGCCGAGCGAGTCCCCGCCGAGCGAGTCCCCGCCGAGCGAGTCCCCGCCGAGCGAGTCCCCGCGCCGAGCGAGTCCCCGCCGAGCGAGTCCCCGCGCCGAGCGAGTCCCCGCCGAGCGAGTCCCCGCCGAGCGAGTCCCCGCCGAGCGAGTCCCCGCCGAGCGAGTCCCCGCCGAGCGAGTCCCCGCGCCGAGCGAGTCCCCGCCGAGCGAGTCCCCGCCGAGCGAGTCCCCGCGCCGAGCGAGTCCCCGCCGAGCGAGTCCCCGCGCCGAGCGAGTCCCCGCCGAGCGAGTCCCCGCGCCGAGCGAGTCCCCGCCGAGCGAGTCCCCGCCGAGCGAGTCCCCGCCGAGCGAGTCCCCGCGCCGAGCGAGTCCCCGCCGAGCGAGTCCCCGCGCCGAGCGAGTCCCCGCCGAGCGAGTCCCCGCGCCGAGCGAGTCCCCGCGCCGAGCGAGTCCCCGCCGAGCGAGTCCCCGCCGAGCGAGTCCCCGCCGAGCGAGTCCCCGCGCCGAGCGAGTCCCCGCCGAGCGAGTCCCCGCCGAGCGAGTCCCCGCCGAGCGAGTCCCCGCGCCGAGCGAGTCCCCGCGCCGAGCGAGTCCCCGCCGAGCGAGTCCCCGCGCCGAGCGAGTCCCCGCCGAGCGAGTCCCCGCCGAGCGAGTCCCCGCCGAGCGAGTCCCCGCGCCGAGCGAGTCCCCGCCGAGCGAGTCCCCGCGCCGAGCGAGTCCCCGCGCCGAGCGAGTCCCCGCCGAGCGAGTCCCCGCGCCGAGCGAGTCCCCGCGCCGAGCGAGTCCCCGCCGAGCGAGTCCCCGCCGAGCGAGTCCCCGCCGAGCGAGTCCCCGCCGAGCGAGTCCCCGCGCCGAGCGAGTCCCCGCGCCGAGCGAGTCCCCGCCGAGCGAGTCCCCGCGCCGAGCGAGTCCCCGCCGAGCGAGTCCCCGCCGAGCGAGTCCCCGCGCCGAGCGAGTCCCCGCCGAGCGAGTCCCCGCCGAGCGAGTCCCCGCCGAGCGAGTCCCCGCGCCGAGCGAGTCCCCGCGCCGAGCGAGTCCCCGCCGAGCGAGTCCCCGCCGAGCGAGTCCCCGCCGAGCGAGTCCCCGCCGAGCGAGTCCCCGCGCCGAGCGAGTCCCCGCGCCGAGCGAGTCCCCGCGCCGAGCGAGTCCCCGCGCCGAGCGAGTCCCCGCGCCGAGCGAGTCCCCGCGCCGAGCGAGTCCCCGCGCCGAGCGAGTCCCCGCGCCGAGCGAGTCCCCGCGCCGAGCGAGTCCCCGCGCCGAGCGAGTCCCCGCGCCGAGCGAGTCCCCGCGCCGAGCGAGTCCCCGCGCCGAGCGAGTCCCCGCGCCGAGCGAGTCCCCGCCGAGCGAGTCCCCGCGCCGAGCGAGTCCCCGCGCCGAGCGAGTCCCCGCGCTGAGCGAGTCCCCGCGCTGAGCGAGTCCCCGCGCCGAGCGAGTCCCCGCGCCGAGCGAGTCCCCGCGCCGAGCGAGTCCCCGCGCTGAGCGAGTCCCCGCGCTGAGCGAGTCCCCGCGCCGAGCGAGTCCCCGCGCCGAGCGAGTCCCCGCGCCGAGCGAGTCCCCGCGCTGAGCGAGTCCCCGCGCTGAGCGAGTCCCCGCGCCGAGCGAGTCCCCGCGCTGAGCGAGTCCCCGCGCTGAGCGAGTCCCCGCGCTGAGCGAGTCCCCGCGCCGAGCGAGTCCCCGCGCCGAGCGAGTCCCCGCGCCGAGCGAGTCCCCGCCGAGCGAGTCCCCGCGCTGAGCGAGTCCCCGCGCCGAGCGAGTCCCCGCGCTGAGCGAGTCCCCGCGCCGAGCGAGTCCCCGCGCTGAGCGAGTCCCCGCGCTGAGCGAGTCCCCGCGCTGAGCGAGTCCCCGCGCCGAGCGAGTCCCCGCGCTGAGCGAGTCCCCGCGCTGAGCGAGTCCCCGCGCTGAGCGAGTCCCCGCGCTGAGCGAGTCCCCGCGCTGAGCGAGTCCCCGCGCCGAGCGAGTCCCCGCGCCGAGCGAGTCCCCGCGCCGAGCGAGTCCCCGCGCCGAGCGAGTCCCCGCGCCGAGCGAGTCCCCGCGCCGAGCGAGTCCCCGCCGAGCGAGTCCCCGCCGAGCGAGTCCCCGCGCCGAGCGAGTCCCCGCGCCGAGCGAGTCCCCGCGCCGAGCGAGTCCCCGCGCCGAGCGAGTCCCCGCCGAGCGAGTCCCCGCGCTGAGCGAGTCCCCGCGCCGAGCGAGTCCCCGCGCCGAGCGAGTCCCCGCGCCGAGCGAGTCCCCGCGCCGAGCGAGTCCCCGCGCCGAGCGAGTCCCCGCGCCGAGCGAGTCCCCGCGCCGAGCGAGTCCCCGCGCCGAGCGAGTCCCCCAGCCGAGCTAGTCCCCGCGCCGAGCGAGTCCCCCCGCCGGGCGAGTCCCCGCGCCGAGCGAGTCCCCGCGCCGAGCGAGTCCCCGCGCCGAGCGAGTCCCCGCGCCGAGCGAGTCCCCGCGCCGAGCGAGTCCCCGCGCCGAGCGAGTCCCCGCCGAGCGAATCCCCGCGCCGAGCGAGTCCCCCAGCCGAGCTAGTCCCCGCGCCCAGCGAGTCCCCCAGCCGAGCTAGTCCCCGCGCCGAGCGAGTCCCCCCGCCGGGCGAGTCCCCGCGCCGAGCGAGTCCCCGCGCCGAGCGAGTCCCCCCGCCGAGCGAATCCCCGCGCCGACCGAGTCCCCGCACCGAGCGCTGAGTAGTCGTGGTACTACTGAGTAGCAGAGCACCGCTTTCCACGACGCGTGCCAGGCGCAGCTTTTAACTTTGTAACACTTGACCCCTTGCCTTGCCGTAGCAGTTTCTTCAATTGTGAAAGGTTGTGCAGTCTTCTTTAATCTGTAATAAAAAAAAACAAAGTTAAATTTTGTCTCAATCAAACTTAAATAAAAAAGTAATATTGTACGATGAGCAACTCTTAACGTGACGTGGCATTCGTTCAATGGATCGCCGAGCAAACTTAAATTATTAGATATCGCGTCTGGTATATCGGCTATAGGCTACAGGCTACAGGCTATAGGTACTAGGGTAGGTGACAAGGGGCGAGTGCCTCTGTATCAATACATTCACTGCACCGTCGCGTGTCCTGCGTGAAGTCGGGCAGCATCACGGTACATGCACTCGTCAGACGCGACGACTGCTGAGAGCACTTGTCATCAGGTATAAGTTGTCGCCGTCGGGAGGCCCTCATCGTTGTCATCGGGTACAACGTTCCATCATTAATTTGTAAATAGTCCATCGGTGTTTCAAATTAAACTATTATTTACGGATTTTATCGCGTTTAATTTTAGTTTTTATGTTCCTGACATTTTACTGCAAGCACGTGTCTAATGTAACGCTTATAGATACATAGATAATAGTTTAATTTGATGTGTAGTGTTCACGTAAATACAAGAAATCATTACTCCAGCTATGGATGAGTTCCAAGAACGAAAGTTTTGATGTAATCACCACACACTACGTTTGGTACAAACAAAGCCAATCTTCACTATTTAGTGTACTAAAGAAGAGATATTCTGCGGATCGAACCCAGTCGAACCAGCCCCCACAGCCGATTCTCTGATTCATAAATGCAAAAGACATGTAAAGCTCAGCACTGATATGAATAATTCGTATTGTGCCTCGTGCTCGCCGAGGCGTCTCGAACGAACTTGTGGGCCTACGCGCGCCTGACAGAACGTTCCAGAACAACGGAATGCTTAAGTAGTTTTGTGTGTTAAGTGCATAGTTCACGGCTCGGTGCAGAAACAATGTACGTCTCAACGATAGAAATAGAGAAAAAAAAAAAAAGGAAGGGTAAAGTAGCAGCCCTTAAATGTCCCACTGATGGGCCACTCTCAATGTATTTGAGAGTAGTTTTTACATACATGGCATTAATACAAATTCAAATATATCAAAGGCATGCGCAGATATAACAAGCGAGGCTCCTTATGATATATAGGAATATGAGAAATCACTTGAGTTCTTGGATCATTCCATCACCTGAGAAATTTCAGTTGTAAAATGACCGATGACGGGCAGCAGCGTGTAGGCACGGCCCGCCCAGCGTGGCGACTATAGCAAATCCCCCTATGGCAGAGGCTCATGTCCAACAGTGGGCTGTTTACCAAATTTTCCAGAAAAAAGTATAGAAAGGATGCTTGCGAAGAAGACACGCCACAAGATTTTATGCACCTCAATCGGCACCTCTGCCTACTACCAAAGTTTTATGACAGAGAGAATATTCGTGAACAGTCAGGGCTCCAACTCTTATCCAAATCACTGGCTCCTAACCTGGAATCGCCTGCTCACAGTCCGCAACATTAAAACGTATTGACTCGCCTAAAACTCTAACAATGTCAGTAAGTATGAGACCCGCCTCGGCTTAACTTTTAGAAAAACGAAAATTATTCCAAATCGTAGCGGACATTTTGACATTACTGCAGTAGAAATTCACAAACTAGTGTATTTGTAAGGTTGTGCGTTTCTCGTTAAATTGAACAGAATTTGAGAATTTTCGACTTGAACTGAACGATGACGGCTCCTTGAACTCGTGTCGCGGCTCAGTCAGTCCAGTCGCCTTAGCGAAGCTTTTTAAATGCAACTGCCGAGATATTTTTGGCGCAAAAATGCTTTTTTAATTACTTTCGCGGTGCGGACACTCAAGACGTCAGCCGCCGCCACTCGTCTGTGCAACAGCCTGCAGCGCGACCGAAGTATCTCTTTCGGGTGCTCTTGCCTTCCTTGTCCTACTCAATGGGTATAATTTTGCTTCTTCCATTTAGACATTTTCTTTTTGGAGACGTGTTAATTGCATCTTAATATTTGTAGGAATTGCAACATGTATTGTGTCACCTTACAAATATTTGGCTTTAGTTAAACAGTGGTTCCATTAGAATCCAATTCCATAGAACGCTTTGATTTAATTTCAGGCAAAATTAAATTAATCCACCAATGATATATTCATTCAATGAAATTAAATGAAAAACAACATCTTTATTTGCCGTAAGAAACTAAGATTTCGTTTGTCAATTGTCTTTTTTTTTGTATGTGAAGATACAAGTGACTTCCTCAACTGAACATTGAAACAAACATTTGTGTCTCAAAATGGTAAAGTCCGCTCTCAACACAAAGCTATATGTATATGTGTGTTTCGACAAGAGTTAAAACGGAAGCGCTCTCGTTTTGGAGCTGAAGTTTCACGCGGGTTGCGGACCATTTTATGGGGAACACCAGCCAGCCGGTCGGGCTCCCGCAAACCATGCCCTGCCTGACGTTTCTAAGGATTTTCCCTAAGTCACCTCTTACACTGACACCCGCGGGATGAAGTCTTCGGAGATTCTTGCGCAGGTACCATGCGGTACTAATAAAGGAAAATGCCAAAATAGAGCTCTTGGTCAGTCTTGCTATAAATACTGTTAATCTCAAATGCAACACCTTAAATATGTAGAACATAAGGGGGGCCAGCAGCGTCTAAAGTGCGATGCGGGGGTAGTTATACCGGCACTCAGCTAATGGGTGAGAGCGTGGTGCCTACCCAGACTACCTACCCTTTCTAAAGGAGTCGAGACTCCTTTGAAAGGAGTTCTACCAACTAGTAAATAAATGGCTATTACTTCAATCTTTGTACGTGATGGAGCCACGGCGGCTTTTGCTGCTGCTCGACCGGATTGGTACTACGGCCTCGCAGAACACCTGCGGGAAGTAGAGGCATCTTGTGCTTCTGCGTTTCGTTCGGTGAATGAGGTAACCGGAGGCGCACTTCCCCTCCCCATCCCCGTCCTCATCGTCTCTCCCATCTCCCAAACCTAATCTCATCACCTTCCATCTCAGCTAGCTACTGTGGGAAAATTTTTGTTTCAAAGACCACGAGGAATCATGACAGTAAACACTTGGCCGCCGAGCTTCAGCATATATCGAGCAAGTAGTGCGAAAGAACAAGCACTGTAGGGCAAACAAAAGGATCAATTAATACCTGCGTCAAGGAACACATACATAGATGGGAAGTATGCAGTATGTGACCAGATCCTGTATCGCCCCAGCCATTACGTTAGACATTTGACAGACCACATATCTTCCCAAAACAAAACCGATTCCTGCCAAGGATGAGTTGCGGGGCTATAGGGGCGGGGATAATTAAAAAACATCCTAATTTCAATAGAGAAGATGACAGGGTGCTACCACCTGCTTGGGAATCGCTAATTAATAAAAAAAAATCCAATACCAAGCACTGTACCACTGCCTGACCTCAAGGTACCGTGAGCTAATTCTGCGGAGGTCGGACCAAAGTTAATAGTTATAAAGCTGACGGTAGCCGGGTTAACTGTGACATCAGGACGCCAAATACCTCAGTTCCCCTGTGACCACGGGGAGCAAGACCAGAAACAAAAACTAATCTTACTACTCGTACATCAGTCTACTATTCTTGTCCACTGCTGAACGTAGACCTCTGCAATAAAGCGTCAGCAAGCGGGACGGCGCACGCAGTGTCGGAGTGCTCCCTGTTAGTTGTCTGAGGGATATTAGAATGGAGATTCCGCCATCATTCTGTACTCGCAGAGGCGTCTGTTTACTGGCAGGATGCCACGTGCAGGTGCGGCTCCCATTTGGAGAAGGAGATGGTAAAGAGAGGGAATACACCCATGTAACCCACTCAAAACTTATCTTACTTAGGTAAGTAAGTTATAAAAATGAAAAAGATTGTACATTTGGATGATTTTTACAAAATCACGCCACTCTGTAAGACGTTATATTCAATTTTGCAGAGAAATAGATTATAACATAAATTCAGTCTTTTAATAAATTTATTAATTTTATTTGAGTTTATTTGCTAGTGTTCTTGAATTATTCCTTTCATTGGTCAAAAAGAAAAAAAGAATCCCTGATTAAAGTTTTTATTAAAAAAACGCTAGAGAAACCTTGTTTAATCATCATCCACCTTCGATGTTGTCTGTACTTTTAATATCTATCTTTAGTTCTCTGGGGACAACGTTTAGTCGTAAGAAGCCTGGGCACCGGGCTGCAGGCTGGAGCATTAAATCTACAGCCTGGCGGGGCGGTGCGGATCTTAGCTAATTAGTAAACATCTGCGTGCGAATATTTAAACCTGAATATGTTCATTAACAAAACTACAGTTTTCTCGTCTTTCATATTCAACATTGGTTTCTCTATAATGATCTATGTAGGTAGCTTATTAACTTTATAATATTCAAATTGCCTAAGATTAAGGCACGGAGTTCGCAGCAAACTGTATCCTACACCAAGAACTTCATTTAACGTGAATTGGCTTTGTCAATTATGCAAATGTGCGCTTGAGCTTGAAAGCTTTTCATTAGCATTTCATCTGCATAAAGCGCAAAAATGTAATGAATTGTCTACAACAAAAACTTAGGAAGGATGACACACAGCGTCGAATCAAAAGCAAAGCACAATTATAGGTCCTCAATAAAATGCAATGCACTGGCATCATAGTGCGGAGCGAATCAGTTCATGAACTAATTCGCAGATTAAACGATAACACGCTCTGTGTCTGCGTGTTGCGTCAATTGTACCTGAAACTCATTTATGAAACTTTGCATGAACCAATGAAAAAAAAAGTTAGTGTTTTAACTGGTATAAGCTAATGCTTGATGACAGTCCCACCTGGTGTTCAGTGGTGACGAAGCCTTTCTTGCCAGTTGGAGACCTTGCCAGCCTTAAAAGCTTAGCCTTAATTGCTTGCAAAATGAGATTCGTACGTTTGAGCCGATAGAATCCGCAACCACAATGCACGTTGGGCTGCGAACTTGTGAGGGACTATAATGATGATCATGATGAAGGCACGCTCTGCTCAATAGACATGCGATCTTTTATCTTCGTCGAGTAAAGCCGGTGCGGGCTTGCAGCCGCTTCTGCACCGTACTTGTCTCTATGCTTTGATTCATATATTTGACAGAAAGGAGAAGGGGGAAGGCGGTGCATTGTTCGAGTCACCATGCCGATGGGGAAGATATCTGGAATCTGCGCCACCACACGGCTCTACCCTTGCTGTGGGCAACCTAACCGTGGGGCGTGAGTGACTTATGCAAGGTATGCTGGTATAACAGCAATTAGCTCACCCTTGTCGAATTATTTACGATAGGTACATGGTCGGGATCCTCGTGCCATTCGCTTACCTTGGGAACTACATGCTATAAAAGTGTATTGCTTTTTTAATAGTTATTAACGCTTAAATTCAATTGAGTTAAAATCTTTTCATCACGGCGAAGGCTTTAACTCCCAAAACGCAGGTCGCATTATGAATTACATGTATTAGCAAATTTCAATGCAGAAAGCCACGAAAATAAGTTGATGTTCCAATCGGAAGGCCGCGCCGCGCCGGGCGACGCTCGGCAACATGACGCTCGCTAATGGAGCTGTGACGTCTTTTAACAGCGGGGTCGCTAACAATGCAACGGACCTTGTCTCTTTGCTAAACAAACCAAGTATCTTGTATGTAGAGCTGAAAATCGCTCAGTAGCACACCTCGAGGAAATCTGCTTGTTCGAGAAACTAAAAGTATTGCATACAGTCATGTGAACTCCCATCGGGCTGCACTCCTCGTCGGCACGGCACGGCACGGCGCGGCACGGCACGGCACGGCGCGGCTCGCGGCACGACGTCGCACTGGCTACTAGTTTCATTCGTATGACCGTCATATAATCACACACGAACTCATATGGTTTCTTAAGATTGCAGACGCGAACCGCGTGGCGCTTTGCTCCTGGAGCGCTAACGTGGAAGCCTGTAGAGAAGTGTATAATGAACTTAGCATTACATTCAGGAAAACTTCATTCAGGTTTATCTCAGCAACAACAGGCGAGCACTAATGTACGCAGACGCTGGATACAACAGGGTTGTGGTAACTTTGCAGGTCGACGGCACCGTTGTGACCTAGGGACAGACTATTTTGCTTACCGAAGAAAAAACTGCTGGACGGTAGAAGAAACAAAGACAATAGGGCAAATAGTTTGTGGTTGATTTATGGAACATTGAGTGACAGCAGTTAATCTACTGTACTACTGTACTCCACTTCACGTGGCGTATTGCACATTGTTGATCGTTACGTTCTTTATACTTCATATTGTATTAATACTGAGTAAGAATTTATTGTCTCCTTACTGAACGACAATGGATAATACATTTCAAAATGCGCGTCGGAAATAATTTTCCATAAATGGGTTATTGCAGAGATTTCAACATTTGTGAGCGAACATAGCGGAGAATTCGGCTTCTTCAATTACGCAAGCGTAGGTTTGTTTATTGTTGTAGTTCACTCCCGTACCACTGCACATGTAAATCTCTTTAAAGAAAATTAAGCATACCGTCGCCACATTAAGGTCACCCGCACAATTTGAGGTCGCATCGATTTCCTTCGCGCGGGCGATCACGTCTGAAGCGAGCGACGGCGCTCGGACGCCGGAAGCAGAACTTGTTTATTGAAGGCGAACGGCGAGCGCCCGCGATCGATACTGTTTACGTGCGGGGGCGACTGCATCGAGCCTGCAGGATGCAGCGCCCACTCCCACTCCCACTCCCACTACACCTCACCGCGTCGCACCTCCGCGAGGGCTTATGTAAGGGCACCCGCGGCCCTGCGATCACTCACTTGCTCACGCCGAGGAGTTTGACGCGCCACCAAATGCCTTGCGGCGGCTGGTCCGCGGCGCGAGGGCTTCGCCGAGGCAGTACTAATTAGCACGTAATGAGATTTCCGGCGGACGGCGGGCGCGTGTTCGTGGCTGCGACACGCGTGGCGCGGCCGCGCGCCTGCACCTCCGCGGACATGTTCCCCGACGCCGCTCGGCTCACTCGCGGCGCGCCGCGAGACGTCGCGGCGCCGGGCGACGCGCATGCGCGGCGCGTTAGGGCTGCTACATATCCGGCGGTGTTGTAGGGCCGCGGCGTTCTCGCGCGAGCCTCAGTTATCAATTTATTATTAATTTAACGTTTTGTATTAATTAGCATCGGCAGGCACGAGCACTCGTCCGGCGTAACATTCCTTTACGCGCTTGAAACTAAACTGACATTTAGGGATTTTATTGCGTTTGATTAAGTCTTTGTGTGGTCACGTCACGGGGCGACCGAGGTGTTGGACGTCCTGATGTCATAGTTAGCCCGACTGCCGTCGGCTTTACTATTATTAATTTTTCGTTCGAGCTACGCAGACTGAAATCACGGTATTTTGAGGTCGTGCTGAGGCATGCTTGGACTTTGATTTAATTATATTAATTACCGAATCTCTAGCAGATGTTAGCACCTAGTCATCTCATCTATTAAAATTACTATGATTTTTATTTCAATAGCCTCCTTTAGTATCCTTGGCAGGAATCGATGACTTTTGCCTGGATATTTGCTCTGTCAACGGTTGAGGCGATCCAGAATATGAACACACACTGTAGACTTCCGAGAGCGAAACGGCGCTCTATATTAGCAATGTAGTAGTATGTACACTTCTGCGTTTGTAGAGTGACATTACACTTGGCAGCTCACCCTCCCATTGTCGCTGATATATTCGTGGAAGACGTTCAGAAGCAAGCCCTTCAGAAATCCAAGACAAACGGTACGTAGACGCCCCTTCGCAATCTTACCATCAGATAAAGTAACTGTTTTCTTAGACCTCCTTAACTCCGTAAATGCCAAAATTCATAATGTTTTCTTGTCTAAAAATATATATTGAACGCGATAAAATCCGTAAATAACAGCTTCCTTTCAAATGTGTAGTGTTCGCGTAAATTCAAGAAATCAATATTTCTTTACCTGATTGAAAATAATTCCTTTATCTGTAGCGAAGTGCGGGTACTTTTTTATATAAGGTATCGGAAAAGTAATATTTTGCGTGTAGGACGGGTAATCGGAATTCAGATAGCGTTCATAATCAGAGTCTACGACCATATCCTAGACCAGGTACCTAATAAACATGTATTGAAGCAGAAACTGAGATAAAATAAATAATCATTTGCAATAACAGTAAGAAGAAATACTTATCTGCAACGTTTCATCTCCACAGGGATCAAATCGCGATCGACCGCAGCTTCAGGCGTCGTTTAGAAATATCCAGAATATAAAACTAGGCTATGGTATAGAAACGTAATGTGTGAATCGAAAAGTAATAAAGTACATGTAAGATTTTCCACATTACACGAATGTATACAGCTACAGGGCGCGGAACCTGAACGATATGATACCTGAGCAAAACGAGGCTTCCATGCGATACGATAGCTTTTCGTTCAGACGTCACACACGCTAGTGTGGCTGGAGCTTAAGCTTCGTAAACTCACCCTTAAATAAATAAGGGCAATCGAGCAGCCCGCGTGACTTTACGTTGCTCCGGCCTTTTATTTAACAGCTTTTGTATTATTCCGTTTTGAATAAAATCACGAGTAACTAATAACTGGTAATAAGTATATATATTCAAGTAGTATTATTTCACATCATATGTACTTATATTATTTTAACAAGACAGGATAGTGAAAATATTTCATATAGAATTTGCATTTGCCTTGGTTTCATAAAGTTAATTGGAAATTTCATTAAAACTAATTGAGTCTTTCAATAAAAAAAATATTAATTATAGTAACTTAAAGTAAGTAAAAAATTAAACGCGATAAAATCCGTAAATAATAGTTTAATTTAAAATGTGAAGTGGTCGCGTAAATGCAAGAAATCATTATAGTAACTAATCTTTAGTACTTACTCTCTCTCGGATCGACAGTAATTTGTTAAGCTTTAAGAACTTCTTCCCCACCTACTTTGACTAGCCGCGACTTCGCTCCCGTGACCTTAAGGGAATCCCGGCCGGGAGACCGCGGCTCAGATTAAAGTATCCTATGTCTTATGATTCTATTAAAATCTCTGCTAAATTTTCAAACCCGTTCTAGAACCTACGGCGCGACGAATGTATGATTATGTTTTCCTTATTCTATAACATATGAATATCATTATTAGCTAACAAATATACAACAGATAACGAGTTAGTACACATAATATAAAGACAAGAGTCACGACGCAGGCGCGTAAATAATAATTTAGGAATTCAAATAATTTATTTCCAAATAAGAAATATTCAAAAATTCAAATACTATTTATTCTAAAAAAAGAAGTAAAGCTACATCTCTGCAAGTGCTGTGACAACTACAACGACTTCAGATGTTTGTCAGCGCGCCCCGGGGGACCCCGCTCCGCTCCGCACCGGCGCGGGGCACGCAGCTAGGGGTTGTTGCTCTGAGAGCTTCGCCAGCGTTGTTCGTAGTTTTCCACAATAGACGTCGGCTGTTATGGATACACCGGATCTCAAAAAGCTAAAGCGAATTACACCGTGAAGTGACCACCGAACAATGGTAGTGGTGACTTACTTCTCTGCGAGGTATTTACTTTCCACTATATTCTGGTAATCCGTGAGTTCGTGGTACTGCCCCGGTCGAGCTGGCCCATCCGAGCAGCAGCAAGGCTCCTTTCCTCCCGTGTGTATCGCAAGAGTCCACTGAGTAAAGACAGAGCCTTTAAAATGTCACGGCATCCGCAATATTGAGGGATGGACGTAGAATTAAAAAAAGGCTCAACTGAAAATACACATACCAATGACGGACAGCGGCGTGCGAGGTGTCTGCTAATGTGATTTAACAATTGGCATGCCATGCGTGCGATTACGGCCAATCCTCCCACGATAATGCCATTTTTCGAACGCCACGTCGTTTGATATTTAATTACCTTCGGACCATTCCATTCGGGTTTAGGGTTCGGGTAGGACGGGACAGCCAGTGGCGCGCTCGCGTTAAGTTGTATCGTTGCAGTTCGAAGTAACCAGTTTTTCGTGACCCTTGCTTTGTATGGGATAGCCCGCCTTGTCGTGGCGGGGCTTAGTAACCGTGGCTTGGTCTTCCAGGGTGAACCAAGAGGAACCTTCATAGCCGGCCTGTCTTTGCGGGGCCCGAGGTGGCCAGTGGCCTTCTCTCCCGAGAAGGGGCCGCCTACAGCGGCCGGCGCTGGTGGGTTTCGCGGATGTGTGCGAAAGTGTTCTCGTGACCCTGCCGACATGCGACGAAGGTGGAACACCATGGGGTTTTAGTCGGTGCAAACCCGGCATAACCCGTCCTTGCCCCCGAAAGGGCGGGTATGCGTTAGGCTTAGGATTTCCCCATGTAAATAAAAGAAAAGGTTAGATTAGAACCCTTCGAGACAAGGAGAGTACAAGGAGCTCGCCGAGTTTGGGGCGGAAATCGTCGCTAAGATCCACGAGCTGGAATTACGTTGCGCCGTATATGGCGCTATCTCCATCTCGGTCTTATAAGATCTTTTGGTTTCACAAATTGCCACGGGGCAGGGAACCACCCGAGTCGTGCGTCCGTGTAGGTGGGTCTGAAGCCAGAGTGAGGCGGTACATGAAATACTAAGGTCTCCATCTGGATAGTCGATGGGGCTTCGTAAAACAATTCGAACTATTAGTCCCCCGGATCGAGAAGGTGGCCATACGGATCGTACGAGAATATAGAACCATATCCTACGAGGCGGTAACTATCCTGGCTCGCTTTCCACCTCTGGACATACTGGCGAACATGGATGCGCGGGTTTACAACCGGATCCACATCCTCCGCCAGAGCGGTGGCAGCGACCCAGAAGAGGTGTTCGAGTCGATCAAACGGCAGGAACGTCCGAACGCATTCGCGACATGCGATGTGTCGTCGAAGCTTTCCTGCCGTTCTTCGAAACCTGGACGCAGCGACGGGGAGCAAGACTCACTTACAGACTTACACAGATAATTACCGGACACGGGTGTTTTGGTGATTATCTGTGTAAGATCAGACGTGAGGCGACGACGAACTGCTTTCACTGCAGTTCCGCATCGCACACACTGACGGTGTGCCCAGCATGGGAGGCGTAGCGGAGAATCCTGGTGAACCAAATTAGGTGGTACCTCTCCCTGCCAGCAGTCGTGTCGGCGATGCTGAGCGGGTATACAGCGTGGAGGGCCGTAGCCGCCTTCTGTGCGACCGTGATGGTCCAGACGGAGGCTGCTGAGCGGGAACGAGATACTGGCGCTGATTCCGTGCCCGTGGACTTATCTATGCCCGTTTTTATAAGGACCAATTCCGTGGCTGAAGCACACCGATACGTGTTCGGCGACCTAGACGCCAGGATTCCGCATCAGGAGCTCGCTCGGAAGTACGCTCTCGTAGTTCGGCCACTGCCTTATTATAAATATTCGCCGGAAGCCGTGCACGAGTGACCGCGCCAGGCGGCCGGGACCGGGCCCTGGAACCGGCCAGTCATCGCGGACATAGCGATTCTTGCGAACAAGACATCACCATTCCATATGACGAGAATCTCGTGAAAGCCGAGACACACAAAAAGACTGGACGTGGATCAGGATCTGCACACAAGAGATCTGGACCTGGCACACGAGGTGACGACCCAAATTATTCCGAGTCGTCTCTGTAAATTATCTACATATTATACAGAACAGATTTTATAAATATAAATATATATTTAGGTCATAGAATATCTTTAGGTTTCAGTTTGGTTAAGATATTTATGTATTTTTGTTTTATTTACAACTTTTACGCTGTGCACCTTAACAATATCTCTCTCCCCACGCCTCGGGTTGACCGGCACAGAATGCCAAAAAGCTTTAAGTCCGCCCTTTGTATTGCTTTTCTAAAGGTATACGAATAAATAATAATAGTGAAAGATGTTTTTGTACACCATCAGAAGGTGATTTGAAAACTATGAAGAAAGTATCATATATTCTTACATTCCGGCAGAACGATATGAATTTTAGGTCAGTGATAAAATGCCGGCCGAGTTGCGTTCTGTATAACTGACTCATTGTTGAAACCAAAATAATAATAAATTAGAAAGCTGACGGTTGACGGGCCAACTATAAATAAAACAATGTTTCGACATCAACAAATCTTTATATCATGGAAGTTGTTCTGCGTAACAGAGTAGCGCACCGCGCACTCGCCCCCCTAGGTCGGCGGCGCGCGGGGCGGCGCGCGGGGCGGGGCGCGCGGCGCGGCGCGCAGCACGGCGCGGCGGCCGCGGCGCGCCACGATGACGCGCGTGAACTTGCCGCGCAGCTCGCCGCCCGCTCGCCGGGCGCCGCTCGTCACTGTCAGCGCGCCATCCCCGGGGCTCGCATCTGGATATACCATTCCACTGTTACCGACGATGATCACTTCCTGGTCGCAATCGATCAGAAGTGCTGTTTCTCTTTCAGTGTTCTAATTTGTGTCTAGTACAAGCGTAAGTAGTAGCGAGAGCACCGCGGCACTCGCCCGCCCACGTCTCCCCGCACGTGACAGTGCCTTCAGAGCCAAGCCGCGGCGTTTGCCGCTGCACGGGTGGGCCGGTGTGCACGTGGGTCGCGTTCTGAATTCTTAGCAAATCAATGTTAATTGGAAATTCGCGTTTCCAAATCAATGTAAATTGGAAACGCGAATTGGACGGATCAAATTTCCTGCCCTGTTGGGCAACATGCCTGTTGTGATTTGGTCGCGGAGCAGACCTGCGTGGGTGATGGCGGGCGCGTCGTCGTCCGCGAACACGATGGGCAGCTGCAGGATGTCGGCCGCGTCCAGCTGCGGCGCGGGGGGCGCGGGGCCCGGGAGCGCGGCCGGCACCAGCGGCAGCGGCAGCGGCAGGGGCGTGCCTCCCGACACGCGCGTCACCGTGCGCACCCTGGACGGCACATCTCGAAATAAACATCGTTATTCATCATTTCTTTGGGGGAGGCCTATGTTCAGCAGTGAACTTCTGATAGGCTGAAATGATGATGATGATGATTCATCATTTCAGCTTGTCGCAAGTCCACTGCTTAAAGCAGGTCTCCTGTAAATCTTATTTGGAAATGCCCTAACGGTATGTCTGTTAATGATATTTTCACATACCCGACCGATTTTGCAAGCCGATATATTTGAAACATTATGTAACTCTCCTTTATTACCGCTTGCCGAAACCGCAGCTACCGATTGAATCGAGTTAGATTCGCTTTAAAATCGGCTCCGCGGCTCGCCGCGCGCAGCGCGCCAGCTTTGTATCGACGAACACCACAACTTCTAATACTTCCTAAAGAAATAAGCTGTTCCTCCATTTCCACATTCCATTTATATCCTCTGTATTTCCCAATCACCCCATAAGAGCGGTTCCAGCACACCCGCTTTCACTAAACCTCGGTGGCCCGTCATCAGGCTCCGTGTGGAAATCGTCATCATCTGGGCACCTTACAGCTTGTCACGCTCTAACTGCGTGAACTGCCCAGTTTACCAAGACAAATATCTATATTTGATTCCCGTTTGACCCGCTAAACGTCGCTGGTTGGTTAGGGGTGTTTTGGAGAATAAGGCTCGTCTTCTCTGCTCCAATTCCGTTCCCCGTACGACTAATGACGGAGAAACTATACCACGGCGGTGAATGTGCATTGACATCTGCACTAATAACAATTTCTTTTTTTTTTTGGTGCGGCTCGATTTCATCCGAATACTGAAAATATGCCGAGACGATAACAAGGTCTTCGGATGCTTCAGGTTGCCCTGTACTCTGTACTGCACAGTGCTGCGTACAGAGACGATGCATGTGCGGCACACCTGACCCGGTATTGCCATAAATACACCTGCTTACGGTTCCTGGCAAATTGCACTATTCATGTCTCGGTGTTAACTTGCGCTGCTGGCGCAATAATCTTAAACAAGCAGTAGGTCGACATATGGACGGAAGTTCGGTCGTCACACCGCGCCACAGAAGAGTGCACGTTGACTTGTCCAGTCAGTTTGCTTTTAGCGATATATTCCGGCACCGTCGTTTAGTTAATGATTTACATATAGTGAAAACACAAGTGCAGTTACAGTAACATAAAAAGTTACTCACTCCACAGGCACAGGGCGCTTCGCGGTGACCGGCAGATGTGCGTACTCGTCCTCCTCTATTTCCATTCCTGCCCACAATATGTTATATAAGAATCAAAATAATAATGTGATGGGAGATCACGAATAGTTACAGATAATCTTAAAATGTATGGAGGGACCAAAGTTACGAAGAGGCTATAAATACTAAGAATAAGTACTCGAAACACCGCTTTAAAACAATATTAAATACGAGGCTGCGTTTTTGAGTTAGCGGAGGGGGTGCGGCAGGGCACGGGGGTGTGGCAGGCTCGTTAGGAGCTCAACGTGTTCAATGACTCATAATTAGTGTAAATATTAAGTTTTGTCACAACTCGATTTGGAAGAAAGTTTGGAAAATGGAGAAAATCGACTATCACGCCGTTCTATCAAGTTTCTTGTCAAGCAAGGAAAATCTGCTCAAATCATACTGTAAGAGATGTCATCGGTTTACGGGGACTCTTGCCCTGGGAGAACCATGGTATACAAATAGCACAGCCTTTTAAAGCAAAGCAGGGAATCACTCGAAGACGAGCCAGCGCGAGCTGGGCTTCGATATCCTACATCACCTGCCCTATAGTCCAGACCGGGCTCCTAGTGATTACTACTTTTTCCAAAAATTTAAAAAGAGCTTCGTGGAATGAAATTTCCATCGATGAAGAAGTTAAGGAAGCAGTTTCCTCGTATTTTCCGACAAGGAGAAAACATTTTTTGATGCGGGTATACGCGAAAGATCTCAATAATGTATTCGCCTTGCAGGACTATACGACTATACAGAAAAAGAAGAATAATTTTGAACTTTTATTTTCCTTCCTTGTCCCCCATTCCGCGAACTTCAAAACCACAATCACAAATAAATACCACAATAACCTCGTAAATACCACAATCATAACTTTTCCAGGTCGTGCGCTTTGGGCGCCATTTAAAACCTTTTCAGAAATATTTCGCCATGAGTCCGCAAGTGTACTCCGTATTTGCTACGTACACACATTTATATAGGATAATGGACCGGCCTCCTGCTCCACTCATATCTCACCGGGGGCCCCCGCCGCGCCCGCGGGGCGGCGCTCCGGCCCGCGCGCCTGCCGCCGCGCCCAGCGCGCGCACTCGTCCTGCGAGTTGAAGAAAAAAAGTATCATGAAATCCTACAGAAATACTTTGATATTTATATATATATATACTTCATATCAATACTTTATTGTTTTATGTTTTATGCGAATAAAACAATATTTCTAACCACCAGCAACAATAGATTTTTGTATTTATTTATGAAATTAACGATAGACTTGTCACTAATTCCATCCACAGTGGGAATGTCTGTGAAGGTTGAGGAAGAAAGTTAGCTCGCGTTGGGCGGCCGCGTCGAAGAGCATGGGTGATGTCTTCGCATGAGGAAGGCTTCAGTTGTCCATGACCACACTCCTACGTAATGTTTCAAATATTTGCACTAATCTGGATCGACCCAAAACTGCACCAACTCGGATTTGCATAATATTTTGAATAAGGATTAGGTTGGAAACAAAGGAAGGCATGTGTTCATGAAACGCAGCAACGCGTAGCACGTTATCGTTGCCGCACGGCAGCAGCGGCAGCACTCACCGCGACGGCTGCGTCGAGCGCTTGCTGCGGCAGGCGCAGGCGGCGGCGCAGCGCAGGCGGCACGCGCAGCGCGTCGTCGGCTGCGCCCAGCAGCAGCAGGCGCCGGGCACCGCGCGCCGCCAGCTCGGCCGCAGCACTGCGCCCACACGCCGCCCCGCCGCCACCCGCCACCACCAGCACCGGTATTCGAAGCTGTTGGACCCATTAGCATTGAAACATTTTGGAATCAATGAAACGGTGCTTGAAATTACAAATAATAGTGTAGCGGTACCACAATATTTTAATCAATTTGTAGTATGGGCGGAGGTCATGATCCTTCTAGAATCTCTACACCGCAATGCAAGAAATGTGAATTTTTAAAAAGCGCTCTCTAGCGGTACCAACACAAAGCGATTGCACACACAGTAATGAACATACATAGCAGCACAGTACACATGAATTACTAGATGCCGAAAAGATTCCTAACGGCCAAGTTTAGCAGGATTAAATTTTTTTTCGCTTTCAGAAGCTCAGCTGTAATTCAGTCCTCACACGGCGCATTGCCGTTTTTAAGCTATTTGAGAGCCATTCTAATCTCGGCCAGACTGACGTTCCGGATGTAATTGGAGCAGTGTCGCTCATCGCCTTCTTCCATGCCCAGTTTTTTTCTTGAAGTCTCCACTTTATCATCATACAATTAATCGTGTAGTGAAGTTTCCCCATACATAGCCTCCACATTATCATCAGGGTGTGTCGATGTGTCAATCTTATGTATAATAAGATTTTGTTTAGCTTTATTAAAATTTAAAGAACTGTTAATTTTTGTTTGTTGATACATTGCTGGTGACATCTTTACTATTTGTTACTGTTTAGTGGATTGATTTAAAGAAATGTAGATCTTTTGGTGTTAAGTCCTTTGTGGGCGGCATGTTTGATCTCTTCGAGTAAAGGTTTAGTTGAATAATTTGTCGCTAGGTGTCATTCATCAATTTAGCTACGCGGTATGGTTTGACTGTAACGTATGCTTATAGTCTTACTTGCATTTAATAAATTATAAACCCTTGGAGAAACCGTTGTTTGATTAGTAACAGTAGAGGGTAATCGGGTGCGTAAACCTGTATGTCCTTCATTAGAATACCATTTGATTATTCTGTGTATAAGATACGCAACCCTACCCGACCCACTCCCGCTATTGATCACGATCCAGCCATTGGGCTTGGGAGTTTAGCTGCTGCTATATCCTGCCATAGATTTATCTCTTGATCTACCGTTGCACTATTAATGCTGCTACCCTTCACTATTGTGAAGGATTTCAGTTCGGAAACTCGGATGGATATTCGGTCATCATTCGGTTGCCAGAGCCTCGTCTGTTCAGTAGCAGGGTGCATTGCAGTTGGAGAAAGTAATGGTACATTTCCTTACACCCAGTTTGTCTAACCAATAGAATTCAGATGGTTCTTATCAACGACATCAACTCTAAAATTTATCTAAAAATGAGGTGTACTACAAGGATACATTTTAGATCCATTTGAATTCTGTATCTGCATAAATCATCTCTGTGGTGAAGATAAGTACGCTAAAATTAAATATTATATATGTAAATTGAACTTTAATTACCAGGACTTTAAACATTAACGAGAAAGTATGTTCACGAAATCTAGTTTTTACATCTAACCATGATCGAACGTAACTATTTTATTTTTCGAATGAGTTCGAATCGAAAACGTAATCACATCTAGCTTCGGGAGGAAACCTTCAGTTTTCAAGCCTCGACTTCGGCTATCGACGGGTATTTAAGAAAATACATTTTAGAATCCAAAATACAATCATAATCATGTCCGTATATTAAATTGATTAAAATAACAAATAATAGCACTATTCAGGTCTCCTAATAATGGACCTACCTCCTGCAGTATGTCGTCGGGCTCGTCGCGCGGCCCCTCGGCAGTGAGCAGCGGCGGGGCCAGCAGCACCGCGGCACGCACGCGCCCCCCGCTGCACGCCGCGCCGGCGCCAGTTCCCCCCGCGCCCGCCGCCAGCGCCGCGCACTGCGCCGCGCCCGCGCCCGCCCCGCCCAGCACCACGTAGCGCGCCCTGCGGACGACATTACGTACCCGAGTGTAAACATATACAACGGTTAAACATTTATAGAGGGTTTTGGAGGCGGGAAGTCAGCCACTCTGCTCTAAAGCAAGTCAACGGGCTTCACATGTCTCCGGAATTATACTTTTTTTACTTTCTTCATGATGTTTTCCGTTACCGCTGAGTAAAGAAAAACAGCCGAATTTACCACGTGGAAAATTCCGGATATAAAATGTAAATTCAATCTAGCCAACTTAATGACCTTGACAACTTCTATAGCAGATATGAAATAAAACAAAATTCATCGCAAAGGCAAAGGAAAAGCGTGTGGAACTCACGCAAGATCGGGCAGCAGATCATTGAGTTGCGCGCGCAGAGAAGCGGCGGCGGCCGCGCACCAGCGTTCGGGCGGTGCGGCGCGCAGCGCGGCGAGAGGCTCGGCGCGCAGCTCGCGCGTGTCGATACGCGCGCGCAGCCGTCGCAGCCAGCGCTCGTCCGCCGCTCCGCCCAGCGACACCCACAGCAGCAGCGGCGCGCCCGGCCTCTGCGCCCGCTCCCGTCGCTCCTGGCATGCTGCCGACGACGACCGTCCACGGTCAACGAGCATGAGCCGTTCCGCACGCGGTGGACTAATGTATTTAAAGTTTCACGGGCTCTATGAGAGCCGTGGCCGTTAATACAATTGCCACTACCACAAAAAACAATTGTTTTATATTGCAACTTCGTAATATAAAATACAGGGTTATTGGTAATTCGATGTATTTCCGTTAGGGGTGACTATTTGCGGTAATTTTTACCCTCATATGCATTATGCAAAAGTGGACCATTTTTGACTTATTATGTTTCTTGGCTTTTTTCAAAATAAGTCAAAAATGCAACATTTTCACCACAAAAATTTATTAAAAAAAAAGTTTCAATTTAAATATAATTTTTTCTTCTGATTTATAAAAACGATTAAACATTGGTTATTTATCATTATAAAACAAAAATCAAATTTAAAAATGCGAGACGAAAAATTATATATTACTTCAATTATTTTCCATTAAAAGCCTTAAAAGCAAAAAAAAAACGTTATGAAAAATAACCGTTTTCTTAGCTCTCCAACAATGCGTAACAACTAGGACCGACGAATCCAAATTCGGTCAAATTGGGATTACTAACTATCGCAATGTACGTTATTGGAGTGAGCAAGTGCACAAACATCCTAATAAAAAGAGGCCAAAAGGGTCGCAGCGCCCTCGTTCGGTCAATGTGCGGATGGGAACAATTGGCGACAATTATTTATTATTTTACATTTTGATAAATGAAATGCTCGACCTCCTCGAACATGTGCCTTTGGCTCCAGCACCGCCCGCACTGCCAGCACCGCCCGCACTGCCAGCACCGCCCGCACTGCCAGCACCGCCCGCACTGCCAGCACCGCCCGCACTGCCAGCACCGCCCGCACTGCCAGCACCGCCCGCACTGCCAGCACCGCCCGCACTGCCAGCACCGCCCGCACTGCCAGCACCGCCCGCACTGCCAGCACCGCCCGCACTGCCAGCACCGCCCGCACTGCCAGCACCGCCCGCACTGCCAGCACCGCCCGCACTGCCAGCACCGCCCGCACTGCCAGCACCGCCCGCACTGCCAGCACCGCCCGCACTGCCAGCACCGCCCGCACTGCCAGCACCGCCCGCACTGCCAGCACCGCCCGCACTGCCAGCACCGCCCGCACTGCCAGCACCGCCCGCACTGCCAGCACCGCCCGCACTGCCAGCACCGCCCGCACTGCCAGCACCGCCCGCACTGCCAGCACCGCCCGCACTGCCAGCACCGCCCGCACTGCCAGCACCGCCCGCACTGCCAGCACCGCCCGCACTGCCAGCACCGCCCGCACTGCCAGCACCGCCCGCACTGCCAGCACCGCCCGCACTGCCAGCACCGCCCGCACTGCCAGCACCGCCCGCACTGCCAGCACCGCCCGCACTGCCAGCACCGCCCGCACTGCCAGCACCGCCCGCACTGCCAGCACCGCCCGCACTGCCAGCACCGCCCGCACTGCCAGCACCGCCCGCACTGCCAGCACCGCCCGCACTGCCAGCACCGCCCGCACTGCCAGCACCGCCCGCACTGCCAGCACCGCCCGCACTGCCAGCACCGCCCGCACTGCCAGCACCGCCCGCACTGCCAGCACCGCCCGCACTGCCAGCACCGCCCGCACTGCCAGCACCGCCCGCACTGCCAGCACCGCCCGCACTGCCAGCACCGCCCGCACTGCCAGCACCGCCCGCACTGCCAGCACCGCCCGCACTGCCAGCACCGCCCGCACTGCCAGCACCGCCCGCACTGCCAGCACCGCCCGCACTGCCAGCACCGCCCGCACTGCCAGCACCGCCCGCACTGCCAGCACCGCCCGCACTGCCAGCACCGCCCGCACTGCCAGCACCGCCCGCACTGCCAGCACCGCCCGCACTGCCAGCACCGCCCGCACTGCCAGCACCGCCCGCACTGCCAGCACCGCCCGCACTGCCAGCACCGCCCGCACTGCCAGCACCGCCCGCACTGCCAGCACCGCCCGCACTGCCAGCACCGCCCGCACTGCCAGCACCGCCCGCACTGCCAGCACCGCCCGCACTGCCAGCACCGCCCGCACTGCCAGCACCGCCCGCACTGCCAGCACCGCCCGCACTGCCAGCACCGCCCGCACTGCCAGCACCGCCCGCACTGCCAGCACCGCCCGCACTGCCAGCACCGCCCGCACTGCCAGCACCGCCCGCACTGCCAGCACCGCCCGCACTGCCAGCACCGCCCGCACTGCCAGCACCGCCCGCACTGCCAGCACCGCCCGCACTGCCAGCACCGCCCGCACTGCCAGCACCGCCCGCACTGCCAGCACCGCCCGCACTGCCAGCACCGCCCGCACTGCCAGCACCGCCCGCACTGCCAGCACCGCCCGCACTGCCAGCACCGCCCGCACTGCCAGCACCGCCCGCACTGCCAGCACCGCCCGCACTGCCAGCACCGCCCGCACTGCCAGCACCGCCCGCACTGCCAGCACCGCCCGCACTGCCAGCACCGCCCGCACTGCCAGCACCGCCCGCACTGCCAGCACCGCCCGCACTGCCAGCACCGCCCGCACTGCCAGCACCGCCCGCACTGCCAGCACCGCCCGCACTGCCAGCACCGCCCGCACTGCCAGCACCGCCCGCACTGCCAGCACCGCCCGCACTGCCAGCACCGCCCGCACTGCCAGCACCGCCCGCACTGCCAGCACCGCCCGCACTGCCAGCACCGCCCGCACTGCCAGCACCGCCCGCACTGCCAGCACCGCCCGCACTGCCAGCACCGCCCGCACTGCCAGCACCGCCCGCACTGCCAGCACCGCCCGCACTGCCAGCACCGCCCGCACTGCCAGCACCGCCCGCACTGCCAGCACCGCCCGCACTGCCAGCACCGCCCGCACTGCCAGCACCGCCCGCACTGCCAGCACCGCCCGCACTGCCAGCACCGCCCGCACTGCCAGCACCGCCCGCACTGCCAGCACCGCCCGCACTGCCAGCACCGCCCGCACTGCCAGCACCGCCCGCACTGCCAGCACCGCCCGCACTGCCAGCACCGCCCGCACTGCCAGCACCGCCCGCACTGCCAGCACCGCCCGCACTGCCAGCACCGCCCGCACTGCCAGCACCGCCCGCACTGCCAGCACCGCCCGCACTGCCAGCACCGCCCGCACTGCCAGCACCGCCCGCACTGCCAGCACCGCCCGCACTGCCAGCACCGCCCGCACTGCCAGCACCGCCCGCACTGCCAGCACCGCCCGCACTGCCAGCACCGCCCGCACTGCCAGCACCGCCCGCACTGCCAGCACCGCCCGCACTGCCAGCACCGCCCGCACTGCCAGCACCGCCCGCACTGCCAGCACCGCCCGCACTGCCAGCACCGCCCGCACTGCCAGCACCGCCCGCACTGCCAGCACCGCCCGCACTGCCAGCACCGCCCGCACTGCCAGCACCGCCCGCACTGCCAGCACCGCCCGCACTGCCAGCACCGCCCGCACTGCCAGCACCGCCCGCACTGCCCGCGCCCCACAGCGGAGCGAGCGTACGCCGCAGCCGCCGCGCCGCCGCTCGCGCTTGTTCTCGCTGCAGCACGACGCAGTCGCCCGCACCCGCGCCCGCCAGCCGCGCCAGGCGCAGCTCCCGCAGCGCGTCCAGCGCCGCACCGGCCAGCCGCGCGTGCGCACTGCTAGGTGCCTGGCCGACGACGCGTTCTTCCCACTCGTCCTCCTCTTCATCCTCACAGTCGTCGTCGTCGTCGCAGCCGGGTGGATCGCCCAGCAGTGCCACGTCGGCGCGCGCTCGCGGCACGCTCTCCACGTCCAGTAACGCGGCGAGCGGCGCGGCGGGCGGCGCGGCGGACAGCAGCTCGCACACGTCGCCCGCAGCGCCCGCGCACTCGCGAGCGCGCGCGTACGAGTGCTCGCTCCACACTTCCGAATGGCTCTCCTGTGCGTTCGAAACGAAACAAGTAAGAGTAATATTTTTACTTTGAGTTACTTACAGACAGCATCGTTACATAGCTGAACATAGCTCTACCCCAAAGATTGAGCCAAGCGGCGGCTTTTGCTGCTCGAATAGGCCGGCTTGACCGGGTTTGGTAGCATCCCCTCGCAGAACACCGGCCTGAAGTAGAGGCAGTTTGTTCTTCTGCGTTTCGATCGGTGAGTGAGGTAACCGGAGGCCCACTCGCCCTTCTCATCCTCCCTCCCATCTCCCAAATATCCTTAAAGGCTGGCGACGCACCTGCAGGTCTTCTGGCGTTGCAGATGTTCGTGCGCAACGGTAATCACTTACCATTAGATGAACTGCTTGCTCGTTTTCCGCATTTCTCATATAAAATAAAAGATTACCACAAAACCCGGTGAATAACGACTCAAGACTCTGGAGCCACGCCACTGTGTACAGCATCCACAAATCAGTACATTATGCTCCCTGTCTAACAGTCCTCTGGTGGAGAATATGAACGCGCGTACCGCGTCCCCGGCGACCAGGTGCGCGTAGGCGGCGAGCCGCTCGTGCAGCGCCGAGCCCTCGCCGCCGCCGTCGCTCGACGCCTCCGACTGCGAGTCAACGTTGAAGTAACAATCAATATCCCTTGATTTGTCGTAACTATGAATCAATTGAAAATCTAGTGTAATGAGTCATATCAGGACATATGTGACAAGAAGGAGTAAGAAATTCCTAAGTATAAACTGGTCCCACAGCATATACCCCGCAAAGAATGGTCTAAAACTGACAAATTTGACAGTCCCCATTTCTTTCTTTTGGAAGGTAAAACTTATTAAAAAAAAGTTTGTACTCTCCTCAATAGTAAGTAATGTATGGGACCTTTCATGAATCAACCTAGTATATAATTGAATTTAATTTCTAATTCGATTTTCGGTTTTGGGATAACATTAAACTTTATTAACCACCAACCCTTGCAATATAAAGCATTACACCGTAAATAGTGCTAAAACAAAGGCTTTTAAGTGGGAATTTTGTTTACAACACCTCTAGGTAACTGCAATTACAGAAATTTTAAAAAAATGTTTTAGTATGTGCACTTGACTCAACTTTTCATCACACTGTTTGTTGTGACCGGTCGGTCAGGCTAACTCGTGTCATGAATTTTGAAAGTCCTGTTTCTTATCACGATAATTTCGTAGATTAAGCTGAAATTTTTATTCATTTTTAGATTTACTCAATTTGTCGAAATATATATATTGAGAATAAAAATAAATATTTTACATGTTTTTGGCAACTCCGGCTTTGACAAAAAGAAAAATAATTAGCAAAAGTAAATTATTCTTACATAATTATAGGAAATAGCAATTGAAGGCCTACATTAAATCAAATAGAACACATGAAACACTAAAATGAGTATCCAAATAGTGACCACATTTGGCCGTTGACACAAATGAGCACTGGACTAGATTTTGGACAATGAACTCACCTTTTTCCAGCTGGTTACAGTTCATTCAGGGGTCAGTGTTGCAAAATATTATTGCCAGAGAAGCACTTTATGTGCTGAGTATTTGAGAAAGGGTGCATACGGTGTCTCTGTATTTCAAGTTGTTATCAAAAGGGCCTGGCTAGTATTCTGATCTTGGGATAAGCTCCTTTAAAAACATATTTTTGAACACAGTTTATCAAAATAAGGCATTTCTTGCGTTGTGAATGCCTACATGCAAAACAAACATTACTTCAACTCAGGCAGAGTGCACAAGCTGACCTGTGTATGCGTTACTAGATGTCTGGATTTCATTTAGGAAGCTACTGCAGCTAAGGTTAGGTTAGGTTAGAGTTGGGTTAGGTTGGGATTAGGTTAGGTTAAGGTTAGGTTGGGATTAGGTTGGGTTAGGTTAGGTTAGGTTGAGTTAGGTTAGGTTAGGTTAGGTTAAGGTTGGGTTGGGATTAGGTTGGGTTAAGGTTAGGTTAGGTTAGGTTAGGTTGGGATTAGGTTAGGTTAAGGTTAGGTTAGGTTGGAAGTTGGGTTGGGTTAGGTTAAGGTTAGGTTGGGATTAGGTTAGGTTAGAGTTAGGTTAGGTTAAGGTTAGGTTAGGATTGGGTTAGGTTGGGATTAGGTTAGGTTAGAGTTAGGTTAGGTTAGGTTGGGATTAGGTTAGGTTAGAGTTAGGTTAGGTTAAGGTTGGGTTAGGTTAGGTTGGAGTTGGGTTAGGTTAGGTTGAGTTAGGTTGGGATTAGGTTAGGTTAAGGTTAGGTTAGGTTAAGGTTGGGTTAGGTTGAGTTAGGTTGGGTTGAGTTAGGTTGGGTTAGGTTAGGTTAGGTTAGGTTGGGATTAGGTTAGGTTAGGTTGGGATTAGGTTAGGTTGAGTTAGGTTAGGTTGAGTTAGGTTAGGTTGGGATTAGGTTAGGTTAGGTTGGGATTAGGTTAGGTTAAGGTTAGGTTAGGTTAGAGTTGGGTTGGGTTGGGATTGGAGTTGGGTTGGGTTGAGTTAGGTTAGGTTAAGGTTAGGTTAGGTTAAGGTTAGGTTAGGTTAGAGTTAGGTTGGGATTAGGTTAGGTTAGGTTGGAGTTGGAGTTGGGTTAGGTTAGGTTAGAGTTAGGTTAGGTTAAGGTTAGGTTAGGTTGAGTTAGGTTGGGATTAGGTTAGGTTAGAGTTGGGTTAGGTTGAGTTAGGTTGGGATTGGGATTGGGTTAGGTTGAGTTGGGTTAGGTTGGAGTTAGGTTAGGTTGGAGTTAGGTTAGGTTAGAGTTAGGTTGGGATTAGGTTGGGTTGAGTTGGGTTGGGATTAGGTTAGGTTAGGTTGGAGTTGGAGTTGGGTTAGGTTGGGTTGAGTTGGGTTGGGATTGGGTTAGGTTGGAGTTAGGTTGGGTTGGGATTAGGTTAGGTTAGGTTAGGTTAGAGTTAGGTTAGGTTAGGTTGGGATTGGGTTGGGTTAAGGTTGGGTTAGGTTAAGGTTAGGTTAGGTTGGAGTTAGGTTAGGTTAGAGTTAGGTTGGGATTAGGTTGGGTTGGGATTGGGTTAGGTTAGGTTAGAGTTAGGTTAGGTTAGGTTAGGTTAGAGTTAGGTTAGGTTGAGTTGGGTTAGGTTGGGTTAGGTTAGAGTTAGGTTGGGATTAGGTTAGGTTAGGTTAGGTTGGAGTTAGGTTGGGTTAGAGTTAGGTTGGGATTAGGTTAGGTTAGGTTAAGGTTAGGTTAGGTTAGAGTTAGGTTAGGTTGGGTTGAGTTAGGTTGGGATTGGGTTAGGTTAGGTTAGGTTAGAGTTAGGTTGGGTTAAATTAAGTTTATGCAATTCTATGACCCTAGTAAAAAAGAATTAGTCTTTTTTAATTTCTTTTCAAAATCATAATATTTTAAATTTTTGTGTTTCTGTTGTGATTTATTTAATCTTTTCTCTTATTGTAGGAATTAATTTTGTTGTACAATATTTGAAGATAACTTTAAATCAAACCTTTTATAAATAATCTGACAAAATTTGAATTGAAACTATTATTTAATGATTTTATTGTATTTGTGTTATTTATATTCCAGACTTTTCAATTGCTTTACAGCAGCCATAGTCACGGGGACTGAGGTGTTAAACTTGGGCTACCTTCCTTCATTTTTAAAGAAACTTTATTAAAAAAAGATGTACTATAAAATAGATCTTAACACACAAGTTCACTGGCTACTGATATATTGTTAAAATTGACCTTAAAAATTAATATTATTGTACATTTTGACATTGTGTTGATTTTATTGTAAATTGTAAATGACAACACCCAGTTTCTTGCTGGTTCTTCTCTGAGGAATAGTTTTGTGAACAGGTGTAGATTTGTCATTCATAAGAGCTGTGTTTACCGTCTTGAGCTGTCTTGTTTAAGTCTAACTTATAACTATAAATAAGTTTTGACTTTGACTTTGAGCAGGCCATATTTTCTTTATACTATGATATACAGAAAATATTGTATTTTTTATAATGTACAAATGTAATTAATCTGTACAAAAGTTTCTTTCTCACTTTTATTTTGATATGTAATAATATTTCAGTCATGTGCTTCATTTTATATTTAAGTTAATTTGTAAATTTCTTTTAATCATAATCAGCAGACACAATTAACTGCCCTGCTTAGTGGAGGCGAAGGACATTACGGTAAATTATATTTTCACATATGTACATATACGAAAATATGTATTGAAAACCGAAAATGTGTGTGTATTTGTCAAGTGTAATTATCAAGTTGTATGTTTTGTTTACTTTTTCGGTCCACTAATTTGTTACCTAAACCAAGTCTGACGAGAAATCTGTCTGTTAGTTCAGAAACTACTAAAATTACTATGTGGAGTTTTCACTGATGACCTTATTATTGGTTATGTCTCAGTTTTTTATACTAACCTCATACGGAGAGCCCGTCCCCGTGTTGCACGCATATGGCCGTCTAGTTGCGCTTCCTGTTAGTATCATGATCACGGTTTATATGACACTTCTTTCTCTTTCGCTAGTAATCTTTGTGGGAAAAAACAAAAACTCCAATGAACTAGTATTCTATTAAGTAAATGCATCACATATTGTCACTGTAAAGGCTCCAGTTACCTATTAATTTTAATTAGCTTTTTAGAGCAATTTAAACTTCAACATAAATAGTCAGGTTTTATATTTTTTACACTTTATTATGGATATACAAAATACATAAAAATAATAATGAATTGAAGTAAACACACTTGAAAATTTAAACTTAAAATAATAAAGCAATGTGGTTATGACGGAAGCTGTCAGCTGTCAGTACCAGTGTCATCCAGTGTTTGGCAAGCTGGAAAATAGCGCTGAATGTACCAAGGGCGTAAGATTATCATATCTGACGAAAAATTATCGTTCATGTTCAAATAACATAAAAAGGTATTGCTATTAATAAAATTGATATTATCACGAATCTATAATGCGCCCGACACTTTATTTTTTTAATTTTATGATTTTCACACGGGTGCACCACGTAGTAGAGTCGCGAAAATGTGTGCTATTCAAAAATGTTATGAATACCGTCATCTTTCGGAGAATTCCTAATTATGCCCTCCATGGTCACCGCCACAAGTCTTGCAATTTCTGCTATCTGATTAACATGACGTTCATTATCAAAGGGATGTAATTTTTGAATATGACATAGCCTGGAGAGAGAATCGGCTATGTTATTCTTGCCAGAACAGTATACTACTTTATAGTTGTAAAATACGCCTGTAAACGTAACAACCCTCAATCCATGCGCACGAGCGCCGTTGGGTTGGGTTTAGGTTGGGTTAGGTTGAGTTAGGTTAGGTTAAGTTAGGTTAGGTTGGAGGTTAGGTTAGGATTGGGTTAGGTTGGTTAGGTTAGGTTAGAGTTAGGTTAGGTTGGAGTTAGGTTGGGTTCAGGTTGGGTTAGGTTAGGTTGGTTAGGTTGGGTTCAGGTTGGGTTAGGTTGGGATTTAGGTTAGGTTAAGTTAGGTTAGGTTGAGTTAGGTTAGGTTGGAGTTGGGTTGGGATTGGGTTGGGTTAGGTTAGGTTGGGATTGGAGTTAGGTTGGGATTGGGTTAGGTTAGGTTAGGTTAGAGTTGGGTTAGGTTAAGGTTAGGTTGGGATTAGGTTAGGTTAAGTTAGGTTAGGTTGAGTTAGGTTAGGTTGGGATTGGAGTTAGGTTGGGTTAGAGTTAGGTTGGGTTCAGGTTGGGTTAGGTTAGGTTGGAGTTAGGTTAGGTTAAGTTAGGTTAGGTTAGAGTTAGGTTAGGTTAAGTTAGGTTAGGTTAAGGTTAGGTTGGGTTCAGGTTGGGTTAGGTTAGGTTAGGTTAGAGTTAGGTTAGGTTAGGTTAGGTTAAGTTAGGTTAGGTTAAGTTAGGTTAGGTTGAGTTAGGTTAGGTTAGAGTTGGGATTGGGTTGGGATTTAGGTTAGGTTAAGTTAGGTTAGGTTAAGTTAGGTTAGGTTAGGTTGGAAGTTGGGTTAGGTTGGGTTAGGTTAGAGTTGGGTTAGGTTGAGTTGGGTTGGGATTAGGTTAGGTTAAGTTAGGTTAGGTTGATTGGGTTAGGTTAAGGTTGGGTTAGGTTAGGTTAAGTTAGGTTAGGTTAAGTTAGGTTAGGTTGGGTTGAGTTAGGTTGGGATTAGGTTAGGTTAAGTTAGGTTAGGTTGAGTTAGGTTAGGTTAGGATTGGGTTAGGTTAAGGTTAGGTTGGGATTGGGATTGGGTTGGGATTTAGGTTGGGTTAAGGTTGGGTTAGGATTGGGTTAGGTTAGAGTTGGGTTAGGTTGAGTTGGAGTTGGGTTGGGATTGGGTTAGGTTGGGATTAGGTTAGGTTAGAGTTAGGTTGGGTTAGAGTTAGGTTAGGTTAAGTTGGGTTAGGTTGGGTTCAGGTTGGGTTAGGTTAGGTTGGGTTGGGATTTAGGTTAGGTTGGGATTAGGTTAGGTTAAGGTTAGGTTAGGATTGGGTTAGGTTAGGTTAAGTTGGGTTAGGTTGGAGTTGGGTTAGGTTAGAGTTGGGATTGGGTTAGGTTGGGTTCAGGTTGGGTTAGGTTAGAGTTAGGTTAGGTTAGGTTAGGTTAGGTTAGGCCAGGCCAGGTCAGGCCAGGCCAGCCAGCCAGGCCAGGCTCAGGCCAGGCCAGCCAGCCAGGCCAGGCCACAGGCCAGGCCAGGCTGTGGCCAGGCCAGGCTCAGGCCAGGCCAGCCAGCCAGGCCAGCCAGCCAGGCCAGGCTGTGGCCAGGCCAGGCTGTGGCCAGGCCAGGCCACAGGCCAGGCCAGGCCAGGCCAGGCTCAGGCCAGGCCAGGTCAGGCCAGGCCAGGCTGTGGCCAGGCCAGGCTGTGGCCAGGCCAGGCTGTGGCCAGGCCAGGCTCAGGCCAGGCCAGGCCACAGGCCAGGCCAGCCAGCCAGGCCAGGCTCAGGCCAGGCCAGCCAGGCCAGGCCAGCCAGCCAGCCAGGCCAGGCTCAGGCCAGGCCAGTCAGGCCAGGCCAGTCAGGCCAGGCCAGGCCAGGTCAGGCCAGGCCAGGCTGTGGCCAGGCCAGGCTCAGGCCAGGCCAGCCAGCCAGGCCAGGCCAGCCAGCCAGCCAGGCCAGCCAGGCCAGGCCAGGCTGTGGCCAGGCCAGGCCAGTCAGGCCAGGCCAGTCAGGCCAGGCCAGTCAGGCCAGGCCAGGCTCAGGCCAGGCCAGGCCAGTCAGGCCAGGCCAGTCAGGCCAGGCCAGGCTGTGGCCAGGCCAGGCTGTGGCCAGGCCAGGCCAGGCTCAGGCCAGGCCAGCCAGCCAGCCAGGCCAGGCCAGGCCAGCCAGCCAGGCCAGCCAGGCCAGGCCACAGGCCAGGCCAGGCTGTGGCCAGGCCAGGCCAGTCAGGCCAGGCCAGCCAGCCAGGCCAGGCTGTGGCCAGGCCAGGCCAGGCCACAGGCCAGGCCAGGTCAGGCCAGGCCAGGCTGTGGCCAGGCCAGGCCAGGCTCAGGCCAGGCCAGGCTGTGGCCAGGCCAGGCCAGTCAGGCCAGGCCAGTCAGGCCAGGCCAGTCAGGCCAGGCCAGCCAGGCCAGGCTGTGGCCAGGCCAGGCCAGGCCAGGCCAGGCCAGTCAGGCCAGGCCAGGTCAGGCCAGGCCAGGCCACAGGCCAGGCCAGTCAGGCCAGGCCAGTCAGGCCAGGCCAGGCCACAGGCCAGGCCAGGCCAGGCCAGGCCAGGCCAGGCCAGGCCAGGCCAGGCCAGGCCAGGCCAGGCCAGGCCAGGCCAGGCCAGGCCAGGCCAGGCCAGCCAGGCCAGGCCAGTCAGGCCAGGCCAGGCCAGGCCAGGCCAGGCTGTGGCCAGGCCAGGCCAGGCCAGGCCAGGCCAGGCCAGGCCAGGCCAGGCCAGGCTGTGGCCAGGCCAGGCCAGGCCAGGCCAGGCCAGGCCAGGCCAGGCCAGGCCAGGCCAGGCCAGGCCAGTCAGGCCAGGCCAGGTCAGGCCAGGCCAGGCCAGGCCAGTCAGGCCAGGCCAGGCTGTGGCCAGGCCAGGCCAGGCCAGGCCACAGGCCAGGCCAGCCAGGCCAGGCCAGGCTGTGGCCAGGCCAGGCCAGGCCAGGCCAGGCCAGGCCAGGCCAGCCAGGCCAGGCCAGGCCAGCCAGGCCAGGCCAGGCCAGGCCAGGCCAGGCCAGGCCAGGCCAGGCCAGGCCAGCCAGGCCAGCCAGGCCAGGCCAGCCAGGCCAGGCCAGGCCAGGCCAGGCCAGGCCAGCCAGGCCAGGCCAGGCCAGGCCAGGCCAGGCCAGGCCAGGCCAGGCCAGGCCAGGCCAGGCCAGGCCAGGCCAGGCCAGCCAGGCCAGGCCAGGCCAGGCCAGGCCAGCCAGGCCAGGCCAGGCCAGGCCAGGCCAGGCCAGCCAGGCCAGGCCAGCCAGGCCAGGCCAGGCCAGGCCAGGCTCAGGCCAGGCCAGCCAGGCCAGGCTGTGGCCAGGCCAGGCTCAGGCCAGGCCAGGCCAGGCCAGGCTCAGGCCAGGCCAGGCCAGGCCAGGCCAGGCCAGGCCAGGCCAGGCTGTGGCCAGGCCAGGCCAGGCCAGGCCAGGCCAGGCCAGCCAGGCCAGGCCAGGCCAGGCCAGGCCAGCCAGGCCAGGCCAGGCCAGGCCAGGCCAGGCCAGGCCAGCCAGCCAGGCCAGGCCAGCCAGGCCAGGCTCAGGCCAGGCCAGCCAGGCCAGGCCAGGCCAGGCCAGTCAGGCCAGGCCAGGCCAGGCCAGGCCAGGCCAGGCCAGGCCAGCCAGGCCAGGCTCAGGCCAGGCCAGGCCA